>JAGKPW010000083.1:1327313-2654627 GCA_019926035.1 Melaleuca alternifolia
TTCCCTGAAGCCAAACCCCCAAAATGAATGATCATATTAGTAGGCTTTGAGGTGGATCATGTTAGTACTTCTAGTTACTTCTTAATAATTCTCCTAGTTCCACTTACGCCATACCAAACTAGCCTATTTTAATTACAGTGTTGAATTCATGGCTGGTGTTACCTGTATAAATTGATATATTCTATTTAGTTCCTTTATTTAATGTGTGGTATGACCTCCCGAGTAGTGCACCATCTAAGGGATTGTTAATAGTTTATTAGGATTAAAGCTAACTTGGTTTCTCTCAAGACCATACCAATTTACAACTTCAAGTTTACATTCTTAACTTACGAATAATTTTCAATTAAAAGTCACCACTAATCTATTTATACTGAGTCGATTAAAAATCCATGTAAAGTATTGTTGACACTTAAATTTGTCGGTCCATTAAATTATTTTTAGCTTAATTTTTGAGAAACTTATTATAAATTCAAATTTTCTTTTATTTTTAAAATGATCATTAATTAAATTAACATTTTAAAAATTAAGACAAAAAGAGAGAGGTTGACTGAAGAACTTGGCGGCAAAATAAATAAATAAAACACACTAAAAAATTTAAAAATAATAAAAAGATAATAAAATAATGACAAAAATGAAAAGTCTAGGATAGGGAGCAGATGAAAGGGATGGAGGTTTAGCAGAAGAAGAGGGTTTTGGGCAGAGAGAAAGTGGAAAAAAAAGAGGGGGGGGGGGGGCAAAGAGATAGAAAAAGGACAAGAAAAGAAAAATAAATAAACATAAAGAGAAAAGGTCGAGAGAGGAGATCCATGGGACGTAAGGCAGATAGGAGAGAGAGAGTTGCTTCGGCCAAAGAGAAGGAAAAGAGAAAAAAAAGAAGAAAGGAGAAAAGGGCAAGGAAAAACAGAAAAAAAAAAGGGAAGCAGAAAAGTCAAAGAAAAAAAAAAAGGGGCATCAGAAGGGAAGAGGAGGAACCTTATTGCTATAATCTTCGGCTAATAATGCCCATTTTGTAGTTCTTAATCCCCGAATGTCAGCATTTTGAGTAAGTGCTTCCCCTTTGGTCTCGAGCCGCTGTCCCGGGGATCTTGGTTCGGAGATTTTCCCAAGAAACCGGCCAAAGTTCGACCATGCGGCCGCTATCCTCAAGTCGAGTAGGGATCCCGCGGTTAAATGTTCATTCTCAATTCTGGTTGAGCCAAGACATGGTATTTCTAATTTGTCATCGTGTTTTGTTTTCAACCAACCATCGCATATTTTACCCTTACTTGTTGATCAGTTCTAATTGAAATGTACGTTTGAGTCCCCGAATGATTTATCTTCACTCTTTACTTCTTGTGCCTAGACCAAATGAAGTTCAACTACATAGGTTTTTTTTGGACTTTTGAATTAATTCTCGATTGGGTCGAGTCCATGATTGGAACCGAGACTTAAAATGAGGTCATGTATTATTAATTACCTAACGAGTTGAGGGTTTTACATTATCGTCATTAGGTAGTTGCATTCAATTATTTGAGTGTTTATTACCGCATCGTATTTCAATACCTTTAGTGTTTATTTTTTGTATTATCTTTCAAGAAATTGTGTATTAATTTCTTTTTTCAAGATATTTAGCCTTAACATAGATTCATGAAAATGATCTCACATAAACAATTGCATGGATACTTAACAACTTTAAATAACCTTTTAGGGCCTTAAATGATGAGGAGTAGTGCATGACCACTTTAGATTAAACAACAATCTAATTAGGTACTAAAAGGGTGCTAATAGAAATGTTAGCGTAAACAAGTGTACTCTAGAATATCTAGTTTTGTATGAATCAAGATAATACTCGTAGAAGTATTTAGGTTGTTAAAGAGTTTTAAAATCAAAATGCCTAAATGTCATGCAAGGTATGGACTTGGGAATGCCCGGTTCGTAATTGTGAACTGAATCGGACTACGATTAGATGATGCGTTGGAGCCGTCTTTTAGGGACACAGATTCAAATCTCTTTATGGGTGATACCTCTAAATCTACCTAGAATCGTCCCCCTCCCCACAAAGTTCGAGTAGGTCATGACAAGTATTGAGATGATACTTTTGCACTATAAATTAGAGATTTTGGAGTAGGGGACTTTGTGCATGCTATATTAATTTAATGCTATATCAATACCATTTTATTTATAAAAAAATGTTTAGGCAGACAACTTAGGTAAATTTTGATTCTAATATCCTAACATGTGAAGTGATCGTGTATGTGTGCAAACATTATTTAACCCTCACTAACCAAAGTATTAAATAAATTGCTAGGATAAGGAGCATAGTCTCACCTTGTAAACAATGAAAGCATTTGCAATATTAGTAGAAAAACTATATCAACGACATTCTTAGGACTTCTAATAACAAATATTAGCAAATTATATTCTTTTATGATTTTCACTTTATTCAAATGAAATGCAATACATGCAATTATGCTAATAATGACATGCATATTATTTCAATTTTCTTGAGATGAAAGGCATTTATTTGAATGGCCAAACTCTAATGACATGCGACGTGGGCATGCAATTATTCTATATATCATGCAATTTATATGATACAAAATTCTAATTTATTTAGTATAAGATGCAATTCCTATATGACATGAGAGTATTAATTAAGTGAACCTAGCATGCAATACTAAATATCAAGAAAACTTAGTTAACATTGTACTATGTGAAATTAAATTATTTAACTTAACATGCAAACTACATGGCTTGCAAAAGTAATTAAATTAGCATGTTAAAATGTATGACAGACATATTCTAATTACAAGTGGCATGACATGTGTTTTAAGTCATCTAACCTATGATGTAAACTACATGACATGCATTATAAACTAGGCAAACCTAGATATTTATTTTTAATGACATGCATATGATAACATAATGCCATGAATGATGATAGATATATACTTTATGATATGTGCATGATATTTTTTGGTATATTTCATGGAAATTCGGAAATAATAAAAATCCTATATTAAACATACATGCTAGATTTAAAATGAAATATAATATTCTAGGATGATAGCTTTTTGATTTTTTTTTTTGAAATTTGGAATAAATGGATCCTATCATAAGCATGCAATATAGATGGATAAGGAAACTTATCTTAGAATGATTTTTTATATATATTTTATAAAAATTCGGAATGAAAATTATCCTAATTCATATAAGGAATCACATTAAAGATGAAACCTAATCTATCTCATTCGAGTAGACTATCTAAATTTTATTTAGAAAAATTACATTATCCTAATATAAAACCTAATTAAAGATAACGACTTAATATTTTCGAAAAAAATATTTGTTTTAGGGATTTTATCTTTTAGGAAAGAGAATCAAACAAATCAGAGATAGCTTCTTTTATCCGCAATCCATATCAATTATTATCCGCAATCATATATTCATAATCGCAAGCATTATCTGCAAAAGATTTTTACAAAAATTCAGATTTGGATGACGGAAATCAAGAATTTGTTCCAAAGGATGGTGGATAAAGCGAAAGATTTCTCCATGCCGAAGGTGGAAATTGGTCTAGTGATCCTGCATACATTGTCAAATTAGGAAACTTTCCTAATTTAAAAGGCTACATCAAGAATCTTGAAGGATAAGATTTCATGCAAGTTTTAGAATAATCACTCAAAGATATGCAATTTTTAAAATTGAGCAACAAATATTCTGAAAATAACTTAATGATAATGTCTCACCTAATTTATGGATTAGGTTTCTAAATTTGGACTCCGCAAATAATGATCGGAGTGGTGATTGACGGTAGACTCACATGAGGGAATACGGCTCAACGGGCTGGTGGTTCGAACTGACCAACTATGTTGCCCAACGTTGGGGACTTGGAGGAGGATTGGCATTGGGGTGAAGCACGGCCATAAGTGGACGGGCGTTGGAGCAGCGGCAATCAATAAGACTCGAGCTAGCTTAGTCTGCTCGAGCAGCAGTAGTGGCTTCCAACGTTCAATAGGGAGGAGCGACAGCGGGTAAGGGGGTCATAGGCAAGAGCAACAAGCGGCGTCAGATCTTGGTTTCACGCTGGAGCAGTGACGAGCATGGACCTTCATGCAACGTTGCAAGTTGGTAGGGCCTAAAATCGGCAAAATTGCAAATTGCAGGACACCAATTCTCCGCCATAGGTCTAGCCAAGAGGAAAGCAGCTGTCGGCGAGATGCAGTTTCGATCACGGAAGCTCTCTCACTCGTGTTTTCTCTCAATTTTCTAGACTTCATTTTGAATTGTGATTACCAACCAGAAATCTTGAGGCTATAACGGTGTGTATAGGCGACGTCAGTTGCTGTTAAGGACCTTGAGTTTCTATATTGACCCTATATAATAACAACTCTTCAATTAAGTCTTCAGAGGGTTAGGTTACACCAATTATCTCAAAATTAAGGCCAAATTTCGACCAATCCTTTCCCACAATGGACTAGCTGATTCTTGACTTATGGACTTAAGGTTCACATTATTTGACCCATTTTAGTGTTTATTCTAATTAATTTCAAGACCATAAAATTAATGGACTAAATACAGTTCAATTAAAGCTCAAACTACTCACGTCAAGAGCTAGAAAGTCCAACCGCTTCTCCCCTACGTACTACCTGAATTTGCTCGAGCTGCGGATCACGTTCGCATGACTAATCTAGGCCTATACTGTAGCTTGTCTGATGCTAATGTTATGCATATGCTCTCACAAAAGCTTAAAATTATGCATTATGCAATATTAAATATAAATATTTTTATTTGGGAATTAAATAATTAATTCTTAGTTTTAATGCAATACAAATTTAAATGACCCGTACCTTACCAAAAAAAAAAATTTAAATGACCCATCAAAACATGTGTCAACAATGTGTAAGCCTCTTTGTCGACCTTCTAACCAAAAAGAAAAAAATTCCACTTTTCCACCCTAAAGTTCTATCGGAAGGCAAAACTTGTTTAAGCCCTATTGTCTTGGTGATCATTTTCTACACCTGTGTTATCGACTTTAAGCCCTAGTTTATTTTCAAAACATACAATTCCGGCCCTAGCCTATCTTCAAACTAGATACTTTCGCCAGTCTGTCTTCAGACCATACATTTTGGCTAAGTTTGGGAGTGTGTTTTTTTTTTTTAAACCTTCGGGAAAATGTAAATGATTTTAGAATAAAAAGATTATCTGGAACGAAAACTGTTTTTAGTAAAATGTAATTTCAAAGTGGTTGGAAAAATCACACATGCAATAAAAAGAACTCAAAACTCTTCACCACTAAGCCAGATTTGACACTAGAGGTTGCTCGACCTTAAGGGACTGTAGGCAAGGGTCATGTTACCCTAACAACCCTAATCAAAGGTTGGACGACCTCAGCTAAAATAGCTGAGGCTCCATTACCTTAAGTAGCCCTGCCAGGGTCACTAGGATTGTGTGACCTCAAGCCGTCCTCGCTTGATGTCATGCGACCTCGGTGAGGAGTGGTTGGAGCCATATCTAGCTTTTCGGTGGTCAGACCTAGCGTCACTGATGACGCTGTGCAAGGCGGAAAATGATGGGGCATTTTCAGAACTCCGAAAAAAAATACAGCTAGAGCGAAATCGGAAGAAAAATATATTAGTGTTTTGCAAATGTTAAAGTCTAAAGCTCCTAAAAGTCTGCCTTAGGTTAAAGGACTTTGGAAATGCAATACGTATCCCCAAACTACTAAAAGCAACCTTACGGATAAAGAACCTACTCTGATACCATTTTGCAACAATTTGATTTGTTCTGCATGAGCCAAACTTCTAAAAAGAATACCGATGTTCATCATAGTTGGACGTGGGTCAGTTACTTATGGAACAATTTGAATTCGCAGGCCTTTTCTCTACAAGGACTTCAAGGACATAATGTATTTTAAAGCATTGGATTTGTGAAATTAGCATTTATTTTCTGGTTTTCGTTCTCAACAGCAGTCTATAGTTTATATTCAAGTAAATTATCGAAACGAAAAAAACCTGGGAGATGCATATCCAAGACGATTGCATTGTTTTTTACAAGTCATATCTTCAAAACCAAACTATTCTCACAAATTAGTCATGATTACCCGTGTTGGGAGGGAAATGCCATATCTTGATATAGCGCATCCTTCGTTTCCTAAGAAACCGTACCAAGATACTGATGGCTCTAAATTTCCGCAACGTTCCAAAACAAACATCACTAGCTTTGTGAATAAGATAATTGTAATCAAGTATTAAATTAACTAACCTTCAATTTTGGGTTTGATGAACGATCCTACGCCACCGACTCAGTCGTGGATGAAATAACATCAGGACGTCATAATTCAACTACTTGATGCTCCTGCTTGCTTAAGAATTTCTATGGAAGGTCCAAATTTGGGAGCTTTGATTCTCTCTAGATCAGATAGTAATTGCAGAGATTCAAGGTCAACTGTACATCGTGCAAATGTATACGCCCCGTCAAGTTTTAGAGAACTTATTGCTCTTCATTTGGACCCAAAATACCTTGAGCATAATAAGATATTACCTTGACAAGTCCCACATTGTGCACTAAACTTGATCAGCTGATCCACAACAAACGTTCAAACTCTAAGGGTGCTTAAGAATTTCTATGGAAGGTCCAAATTTGGGAGCTTTGATTCTCTCTAGATCAGATAGTAATTGCAGAGATTCAAGGTCAACTGTACATCCTGCAAATGTATACGCCCCGTCAAGTTTTAGAGAACTTATCGCTCTTCATTTGGACCCAAAATGCCTTGAGCATAATAAGATATTACCTTGACAAGTCCCACATTGTGCACTAAACTCGATTTGCTGATCCACAATGAACGTTCAGACTCTAAGGGTGTGTTTGATTCAGTATTCAGGAAAAGTCAATGGACAAATGCAAACATTTTTAACCTAAAGGGGTTTGGTGAAATACAAATATTGTTTGGTAAAATACAATTGAAAAATATTTTAAAATGCAATTTTGAGGAAATACTATTTGACAATCATATATTTGGAAAGTTTTTTCCTGTAACTAATTTTAAGTTCTTTCGAGTCGGAGTCGAGGTCGGGGGGGGGGGGGGAATTGGAGTCATTGAGAGGCGGCAGAAGGGGGGAGTCGTTGGAGGCAGGGGTAGGCGGCTATTGCAGGGGGGAGAGTTGGAGTCGTTGGGAGGCGGTGGAGAGGGGAGTCGCTAAAGGTAGGGGAGAGGCGGCGGTTGGGGGGGGGGGGGGGCGAAATCGGAGTCGTCGAGAGGCAACGGAGGGGGGAGTCGTTTGAGGCCGGTGGGGGGAAGAGGGAAGGAGTTACCGAAGATGAGAAAGTAGCATTTTCCGAATGCTACTTCTCAAAGCTCCTCCAAGAGTGCATTTTCCTAATAGTCTTTAAAGAGCTTTGGAGAAACAATTGTATCTTTTCAAAGTCCTCCAAAAAATGAACAACTTGCTTACCAGCAAAAAAATACCATTTTAAAGCCCTAAGACCCATTTGAAATAATCAACCAGAAGGGTTTGGTTTAGAATCTAGGCTCAAACCTGTTGCGGTTACATTCAGCGTCCCTAATATGTGATAGATAAAGGTAATCAACCACGGATGCAACGGTGCACTCTAATCGTGGGTCAAAGTTCCAACCTGCATGGAGCAGCGATTACTAATTTTAGCAAGAGATCCTATAAGGTCATCAGATCCCCAATAATATATCCCAACATTGTTCGAAAGAACAAAAAAAGGAAAATCAAGAAAGGAGGCAGTCTTTTTGTCGCCTTGCAAAGGTTGGCATGAATTTGGTGTGGGTCCTGAGCACTGATAAGTCACCATAACCACGTCCAGGCATGTCCATCTCAAGGTTGGCTTACCGATCAAATGTGACGAGCCTGATCATCTCAACCTCGAACTGAGCTCGACAAGTTGCCGACAAAATAATTGATCGAATCGGGGCATTGTCAAGGCTATGGCCTTAGCTGGAATATCAAGTGTAGCTATGTCCATTCAATTTAATACTATATTTCATTTTTTTTAAAATGAATAATTTGAAAAAATATTTTTTCAAAGGTCATTTCTCTTATCTAAATAAATGAATGAATGAAAAATATTTTCGTTGTCGAAGAAAATGGTTAGATATTATAAATTATTACCAATAACAAAACATTTTATTTTGACTAATTATTTTAAGTAATAATTTTTTAAGAAATGTTTTCTACATTATTTGTTATATTATGAATCAAACAGAGTCTTAGGATATGATATAATTTTGCAGGGATCAAATTATCCACATCATTTTTTGTGCAGTTGGGTAGGGAGATTCATGTGGAACATCTCCCAAGACCCATCATTTTAACTTATTGAGATTGAATTTAGAATATTTTTTTTTCATTGTCTGTCAAATGTTTACCAGCATATATAGTTGAAAAAGGAGAAAGAAAAAAAATATCAATGCCATTAGAAATGCTAAATCGATCTACCATTGTCACATTTACTCAAATTTATTTTCATGTCATAAAAAATTAAACATTTAATAGATTTTGGAATTTGATGGGTAGAGGTAAGCGGTCCTATGTCTTTTACATGTTTCACCTGGAATCTGGAACTCACTCGTCAAAATAGGTTCCCCATTTTTTGAAACCTAGAACCTACCCTGTGTACTCTAAAAATTGGAGCCTACACTATCACAGATTCCAGGATTGGTTCCGAAGTCTCACTAGTGAATTATCACTTTTCATGATTGTCATTATATGTTATAATCCACTAACTACAACTCATATTTAGACTCAGGATAATGAGAAACATCAATAAAGAAGCGTTTCAATCAGCATTGGAAATTTGGACTAGAGATTCCAAAGTATCACTTATCATTGGAGATCATGAAATATTGCAAAACACGCAAACATATAGACTATAAAAATATAAAGATTTATTTTAGATTCCAAAGTCCAGATTTCAAGTTTCAAGTCCAAGAACTTGAAATTTATCTATCTGAATAGGTTCCTCAAATTTTGGAATCTAGATCTTACACTACATACCTTGAAATATGAAGTATGTCCAGTTCTTAAGTTCCCAAACATTCTCACCTCTATTTGAGCTCCTAGGGAAAAATTAGTAGATTTACCAATCTAAGATTCTTGAGATTTGAAAATATTTTGTGACACGGAAGTTAGCTGGGGTTATGGTAAGGTTTGAAATTTTCAGTGACTCCAAAATCAGTTTACGATAAATATGACACGAATATATCAATTTAGGGATTTTTGTAATACGAAAATTAATTTAGAATAATGGTTGCATTAGTACATCAATTTGGGATTTCGGTGGTATTAGCTCAAACAAAAACAAAGCCTTAAAATCAGCGCCTTGTGAAATGGCTATGTGAACTTCTCGCTCTGGTAAACTAAGTTGGGTTTCATGTATATATTTTTGTGTGGCGGGAAAACGTCCTTAAAATGTCATTCCATGGACGGATCATTGCCTCGCACTTGTATTCAGTTTGGGCCCTGCGCTCTGACACCATGTACTGTCGCCTCCAGATTGTGCCACGTGTTGACTTTCGGTCCGTCTATTTCTAGGTTATGTAACTCGCGCTCTCCCAGCTAGGGGTGAGCAACGGTCCAGGGTCAACCCTGAACTGGCCCAGGACCGGCTTAACCCGACTGGTCCTGGTCGGTTTTTAAGACGAACGGGTCGGTCCTCGGTCCTAAAATCTCCAACTCGATACTGTATGGGTTGGTCCTCGGTCCTAAGGTGTTGGGTTGATCCAACCCGGACCGACCCGACAATATATTACATAAAAATAATAAATTTTGTTAATTTTTTTACAAGTTGATTTTTATAAGTTTCGGCCCGAATCAGTTAACATGTGCCAAAAGGTAGATGCCACTATTCTATCCTGAAGTTTCGAATCTTCTTTAATGTAAAGCAATCAATAGTCATGGACTATCCTTTTTACTTGATAAGATAGTTGATAGAAAATTGTCATTCTGCTGATTTTTGACAGAAGTACAGAGCAATAAATATCAAGAATATCCTTACAAAAAAAATATCAAGAATATGAATTATGTTATGCAAGTCAATACAAATTGATGATTCCTAGATCATCAGTTATTCCTTGCTAGTAACAAGTTGACTTTCATCAGTATAATCATTCAAACAAAACTTACTGGAGTGTGGATTATTTTTTCGTTTCCAGGCTGAAGCACTAGACAATCGTCGGTTCTCTAGGTTGGAAAGGAGTATAAGATGCTTAGTTTGTGCTTTTTTGTCCAACAGAGTAGCAAGAAGAGCATATTCTTTTTTGCAAATCGGGTTCCATTGTGCAGACACAAAGGCATGGCCGTCCAATGATGACCCGTCAACACCAGAAAAATTGTTGGAAACATAGATAGTGCTTTAAGATCTTAAAACATATGGAATATTTCTTTGAGATCTCATGTATGGATACAACCAATTACAATTTATAGTATGTGGAATATATCTTTTAGTGGAGTTAGCGGCCGTGAGTGAATTCCACCAGCGGAAGCTTTGTTCTCCCTTGCGATTAGGTTCCATTTGCGCAAGCTATGATATGGAACCAAGTTTTGGATTTGCATGCCTACATCTGATGTTTCAACACTGTAGATATCATTTAGTCGAGTGTCCTACATTAGGTTCTTAATCTAGTGATTGGTGGAGTGCCCTCTTTTATATCTTTTGGGGTCTAGTGGATCTTTGCAATGTTACTTGTCTAATTTTTTATAAGTGGAAAGCTCGTAAGAAATGTATGTCTTTATTTGAATGATCATGTCTTCTTGTTTCCATCTCATTGATTTTGTCGGGGCTTCTTTGTTTATGAAATACACATT
The DNA here is from genome assembly GCA_019926035.1 of Melaleuca alternifolia. Taxonomy (NCBI): domain Eukaryota; kingdom Viridiplantae; phylum Streptophyta; class Magnoliopsida; order Myrtales; family Myrtaceae; genus Melaleuca; species Melaleuca alternifolia. The sequence continues at coordinate 1,338,125 of JAGKPW010000083.1, forward strand.
CATCATGTATTTATCGGACATGGATTGCTTCATAGAATTTATTGTACAAAAATTATAGTGGTCCCATGTTGACCCTGGGACCGGACCAGACCAATAGGGTCGGGTTGGTCCACGGTCCCAAGGTTGACAGGTTGGTCCATGGTCCCAAAAATTGAGGACCGACACTGTGCGGGTTGGTCCTCAGGTTGAGCATGGGACCGGCCCAACCCGGACCATGCTCACCCCTACTCCCAGCGACCAGGAGCTCGCCCTCACTCCTCCGTCTCTCTCCCTTCGCCTGCCAGGTTATCACCCCAGCCAATATGCCGAACCACCTCCACCGTCGCCGGCACAGTCGCCGTTGTTGCTTGTCGTCGCTGTCTTTGGGGTAGAAAAAACACTGCTCGCTGCACAAAGGCTGTCACTGCTAAAGGTGATTTCCATTTCCCCTCCTCTCTACAGCCACCTCACCGTTGCCACTGATCTCCACCATCACCACCCCTTTGCCCTTCTACTTTCCACCACGTCGCCTTGGATCCTCTTCGTTGTCGGCTTGACGCTCTCTTTCTGAAAATCGAGTTTCAAGAAGAGAGAGAGAGAGAGAAGTGGCCTTGGCTCTCGGAGGAGAGAGAGAGAGAGAGAGAGAGGGAAGTGGCCTTGGCTCTTGGAGGATAGTGGAGGCTGACCTTGCCGGCGGAAGCAGCTGCGGCGGTGGTGCCTTGCATGGCGTCTGGTACGAAGTTAGGGGAGAGGGAGGGGTGGTGTACAGACAGACCGAAGAAGAAAAAGAAAAAGAGGGAGATGGTGTGCAATTAGGGTTTCTAATGGCAATTTTGAAATTTTGAGTTATCCTGTACAACGTCATGGCCATCAAAGGTGAAGGAAGATGCCGACCTCAAGGCCATGGGAGGCGTCTATTGAGTGAGGAACACTATTTATGGCGGTTAGGCTTTGCCCCATCCATTCAAGGAACAAATGTTAGCCCCCAAAAAAAAAAATCAGATTGCTATGTTTGCTTCCACCAATTAGCTATGCTTTTTCATTTGCTTCGTTGGCATATTTTTTACACGACATTCACTGAAATTATAAGAAAATTTAGTTTGTACTCTGACATTTTTGTTGTTATTTATGGCTAAATAAGGAGAGGTTCTCTTTTAGTATCTTGCAAACTCGACTGGTCTCTATTGATGCACGCAAGTCCCATCCATGTGTTTTGAGGCTTTATTCATGAGTGGTAGATGAAGGCATTAAGATTAATTCGAGTAGAAATACGATTCAAACATATTGCTTATCGCATTTAAAATTATTTGTGAATTACCCAGCCAACTCCTTGCAAGTTCACTTGGTCATTGGACTGGCTTCAACTGTAGTTGATTTCGGGCAACAACGGGTTGATGGGGTATTTTATTTTGCACTTGGTTTTGCCCTTTTCAACAGCAATATTGAGTGGTAGGGAGATGAGGAAAAGTAAAGGACGAGAAGGACAGATGTGACTATACTTCCAAATATGTGATCTATATCTACCCACGTATAAAATTTAACTATTTCGGTTCCAATTGGTCCTTTTTCACGATTAATCATAGAAAATAACCAGAAGCAGAACAAGAACTCAAACTAATTCGCACTATAAACTTCCTAGACAGCATTTCTCTTTTCAATGACAGCTTACGACGACAAGATATTTTGTAGAGCACTGGCTTCACAAGGAATGACCAGAACACCCTTTTGGCTGAAACCAAACTCAATTCCAGCTGCATCGAGCAACTTCACAAATGGAGGATGCGCCAAATACTTGAGCGCAACCGAGAACTTCCTGGGCTTGCCGTCGCCATCCATTGCGACCACGGAGAAGCAACCACCCTTCACATGCCCTTGTTCTTCTGCTGTCGTTTCCCATGCAATGTCGTCGGTTCTTCTAATTGCAATGACCCTGAGGCGATAAAGAACTTCCCTTTGCAAACGCTTCACCACATGGCTAGCCCTCATCATACAGATTATATAATTTCCTGATGTACTCGAATATTGTAGAGAACGGTGATCTTTGTTTCTTCTGGCTTGGGTGATAAAACTTCTAGGGGAGAGGGAGGCTTAAATAAGGAAGAAGGCAAGGCCAGTTGAAGGGAGCTTGTCGGACGATACATGCATGAGGGCGAGTGTTCCTGGGAATCTTAGGAATTGTCACGTCAACCGTTTCTTGATAGGTTGCTATTGGTCTCCCAACATGCTGCTTAGTACCACGGGCTCGAGAAACTTCGACAAAGGTTTGGGAAACCGCATTTGGGTTTCAGATCTTGAAGTTCAGGTCCAACTTGACTAAGTCTAAGTTCATTGAACATGCAAAGCCAGGAAGGCGGGGGAGGATTGAAGAATGAGAATCTTATGTGTAGATATGCTAGGAACGCGAATTTTTAAGAGAAAAATGTAGATAAGACAATAAGTAAATTTTTATGTGGAAAATTCTTTCAAAATTAGAAAGGGCAAAATCAAGTGGTGTATAAGGCAATCTCTTCTCTATTAGTATCAGTATCAATGTTACTAATTTCAGTTTTTTTTTTGTGCTTCAATATTTCAACTACAAAAGATATTGTCCACACACACACACACACACATATATATATATATATATATATATATATATATATATATCAATAAACCGACAGGAACTATTGATAGCTAATAGCTAAGAATATCAATGAACTATTGATAGCTAAGAGTATAACTATCGAAATACAAGTGAATGAAGTTAGGATTCTAAATCAGAATTTGAATCGTGTTGTCCTGGATAGGAATTGTCTTCCTCAGAAGAAGATTCAAATTCGAAATCTAATTTGAATTATAAATAATTCAAAATATAAAGAAACAAATAGCATGCAAATTGATATGCAATTAACAAAAGGCACTTGTATATAAATAAACAAATCATCAAGATACCAAATCTCTCCACTATATGGCAGTAATCTACACTCAAGACAAAAATATGGTTTAAATAAAATACCAAATCTCTTCGCAATAGGACGGTAATCTGCGCTCAAGACGGAGATATAGCAAATTGCAATAATATGAAATCACTTCCCTTCACGATAGGGCAGTAATCCGCATGCAAGATGAAGTTAATGATAGGGGCAAAACAGTAAGAACTTCTACAGGATAGAAGAAATTTGATAAGTGAATTTTTGCTTACCGTTAAAGTGATTGATTTAGATAATCATGGAAAAAGGAACGATTTCCTAATGGTAGGAAAATCATAAATCAAGGTAATCTAGGTAAAGGAACAATTTCCTAATAGTAGGAAAATCGCAAATCAAGAAGGTGATCTAAATCAATAAAGGAACTGATCTCTTTTTAAGAAGTAGATTAGTAAATATGGGTTTGATCTTCTAATGGCAAAGAGATCAGAATCTAAAAACAGAGGGATGGGAGAGTGTTTTGGGAGAATGAGTATTTCTAAAGAACTCACGATGCCCTCCCCTCCGCTCTTGTCTGAACTTAAATAGAGGTTGGATGGGTATAGTGAAAGGTGAATAGCACTAAAGTGCACAATGATACAATAGTTTTTTCGATAATGGGAGTCCAACGCCAATTTCTAAAGTGGAATGATTTGTTTGATAATGAAATGATGTCGTCTCCGACAATAGTTACAATAATTTTGAAAACACTATTGCCTCCGACATCCTACTTTCAGATTCTTCTTAGATTCCTTCGGACTAGACTCTTTAGCTTTTGTTCCTCCAAATATGATGCTTCTTCTACCATTTGATGCCATGGGATGCCGTAACAGTCATCCTCATTAGTGTCCCCACTATGATGTGAATCACTTTTTGAGGTGCATGATTCAACTTTTTCAATGGCTTACTTGAATAGATCGGTCATATCATGTGGCGTCTTAGCTGCAGCAAGTTTTGATAATAGGAACCCTTTGTGATGGAGAAAATGGGTAATGGTGGGGAATGTTTGACTAACCAGTCAAGAATAGATTGATGTTCGGCTTAATCTCAATTTTTAAATTGATCCCACCATTTAACCTGATATTTCTTGATGAGAATAATGATTTCACTATTTGATTTTCTTCGAAATTCATAGTGCCAAGATAACACCCAAGGGATTCCAAAATTGGAATGGTATAATAATGGCTTTAGAAAATTCTTTTCTTGGGAATTTGGATAATAGTTTCCCATGAAAGAATCAAATCTAGGTTTAATCCGGGGATGAATAATTTCCGTTATTGGGCCAAATTCTTCCCACCAACGAATAAACCAGTAGGGTAATATTCGGGTGTTTAGATTATCCAAGAAAATTAACCAAGTGTGGGTGCCTTTAGAATTCATGTGGAATAGGACATTTCACCATGCTTAGCGATAGTCAAAATAGGTGAATTGAGACCGATAAGAAGGTTGTGCTTCAGTGGTCTTTTGATACGAATGATTGAATAATTGGGACTTTGTCCTCCAAAATGTTTGAATGTTGTCAATTTGGTTTCTACTAAAATTCTTTCAAAATACTCCACGGTTTTATGAGGATCATACAGAGTATAATGAAAGTCTTCAGTGACCATTAATTTAGCACACTCAAACGGGCTTTCATCGAAAAATCCTTTCTTCAATTGTGAAAATATTTGAAAGAAAGTCATTTTCAATAAATTTTGATCTAGAAGTAGATCTATCCATTGGAATAACTACTTCACTAAAAAATGTAGGTCTTACCTCAATCGATGAAGTTTCCTTTTTTGGTTGAATTGATCCACTTGCAGATTGGACAGTCAATTGGAGGAGCTTTTAGGGCATCCTCATGTGATAGGGTAGAAAAATCAAGTGGAACCATTGATGATTGTGCCTCGGTATTTTGAGCCTTATTGAAGGCTTTAGACGATGAGGCAGGATCCTATTTTGATCCGATTGTTAATGGTTTTTGGGCAATTTGCAGCCAAGTGTAAATGTCTATGAGTCCTCCTTTGGAAGGTTTGGCTTCATCTTTTGATTTCCCCTTATCAGAGGAGGATTTACTAGGCTTGGGAGGCATTGTCCCTATAGAAATTCTATATTTAAATCAGGAATATAATTTGAAGAACTATTAATAAATTCGATGTCAAAATAAAAAACAGAGAGAATAGCTTGCCATCCGGCAAATATTTGTTTTGATGTAATGTTTTGAATATTCTTTTGTAAAACATCTTTTGTAGATTTGCAATGAATGAGTAACAAAAAATTTTGGTTCAATAAATCACATTGGAATTTGGAAATGGAAAGAACAATTGCAAGAATTTCCTTTTCAATTGTAGAATAATTCTTTTGGCAATCGTTCCAATGTTTTGAAACAAATTGAATAACTAATTCCTTGTAATTTTTTACATGTTTCAAAATACCACCGTAACCAAGTTCAAATGCATCAGTTTCAACAATTTTAAAGAAATTTGGGTTTGCTATATGTAAGCAAGGGATTTCTTTGATCTCCCTTTTGATTTGTTTCACGATATTGGTATGCGTTTCATTCCATTCAGGCGGATTCTTTTTCAACCACTGATGCAATGGCTTGCATAGGATTCCAAAATTGGGAAAGAAATTTGCCACATAATTTAGACTTCCAACAAATCGTTGTAATTGTGTTTTATCGTGAATATCGTCTGGAAATTTGTCTGAGAACATCATAGAACGCTCAATTGGAGTAATGGTACATTGATGTATGTAATGACCTAAAAATTGTATCATTGTCTGGAAAATAGACAATGTTGTAGGTGATACAACAAGACCATTTCTCTTGGTTATATTCAAAAATTGTCCAATATACTTGAAATGTTGATCAATGGATGCAGAATACACAAGTACATCATCAATGTAAACAAGAATGAAATCTAGAAATGGATAAAAAAAATGTCATTCATTATTCATTGGAATTCTAAAAGAGCATTTTTTAATCCAAAAAGCATAACATTCCATTCATATTGTCTGAAGGGGACGGTGAATGCAGTTTTATACCTATCAGATTCTTTGATCTAGATTTGCCAAAATCTAGACTTCCGGTTGAATTTTGAAAAAATCATGGAATTATAAAGCCGATTCAACAAGTCTTTTTTATTAGGTATCGGGTACCTAATCCATTTAAGAACTTTGTTTAATGGTTTATAACTAATCACAAGACGAGGAACTCCTCTTTCAAGTTCTGCATTTTTATTTACATAAAAAGATAAATAGCTCCAGGGAGATTTGCTCTTTCTGATGAGCCTTTTGTTAAGAAGATCTCGAATTTCCTTTTGACAAAAATTCAAAGTTTTCGGATTCATTTGAGAAGGTCGAGCCTTGGTAGGAATATTAATTCCAGAAAATTCTGATTCATAAGGAAGATCAACAATATGACTTTTCCTATCCTAGAATGCATTAGGGAGAGTGGAACAAATAGAATTCTTTAAAAGATTTTCCAAATTGGAAATTTTTTTCTGAATTTTTGAATTAAAAAGTTGAGTTTCAACTTTCTTGTGATTAATGTCCTATTTAAGGTAAAGGAGATGCTTTTCTTTACTCTCAATGAGACAATTAATTTCAGAAGTACGATTTTCTTGAAGAATGTTCAACATTATAGTTTTGAGATTGGTGATAAACTCGAAGACTAGTTTTTTGTACAAAAATTTTGTTTCAATGCCTTTGTCAGTGACTGTGAAAGGTTGAATCAAAGTAATGAAAGGAGTGCCTAGAATTATTTCTTGTTTTAAATTCTTAACTAGAATAAAAGGAGTTTTAAAAGAGACATTTTCCTTGATAATTTCTACTTCAGGGATTTTAAACTCAATTTTGAGTTTCTCTCCAGAAGCAGCTTTTAAGGAATGTGTTGTCTTTTCAAAGCATTTGGTCGGAACAAGACCTTCTCTGATGCAATTAAGGTATGCTCCGGTGTCAAATAAAGCAACTGAATTTAAAAGAAATTCACCATTGATCTTGATAGAAATATTTATTAACCACTTTCTTGATGTTATTTCAGAAAGTTGTATAAATATCCATGTTCAAGAGGTTTAGGTGAATTAGAAGGGGATTTTTCTTTGTGATCCTTCTTTCGATCAAAAATTTTGTTTTTTAAATTAAAAACTTCTGATTGTGATGTTAGTTGGGAAAGTTTTAAGTCTCGAATTTCTTGTTTCAATTCATTGATCACATGTTGGAGATCATTGACTAAGACTGGTCGAGACTTTGGTTGCTTTCCACGACTCAAAATTTCATTCAAATTATAAGGAATTTTTGACAATCGAGAAGAAGAAGTCTTTGGTTTCAAATTGTTTAAAAATTCAACATTTTCTTCCGTATCAGAAATATGGTCGATTTGTTGCAAAATGATTTCCTCTTCTTTTGTCAAGACATTGATTTCAAGGTTATCAAAGTCTTTGAAAATTTGTTCCTCTAAAAATGAGGATTCAATGTCATTGACTTGAAGACCTTCTTCTTCTAACGACGATTCTTCAGCCATGACTTGGAGGAAATTTTCAAAGACTTCTACTTCCAAATCTAGCTCATTAAGCCTTTTGGCTAATTTACAAAATTTAGAAGTGTGACCCTTTTTCCCATAGTTGAAACAAGTTAAAATTTTAAAGCTTTTCTTGTTTCAAAAATTTCTTTTCTTTTGTAAAGACTGGTTTTGGTTAGAAAATTTATCCTTTTTAGAAAAATTTCTGTTACATTTCTTTTCAAATATTTGAAAGCAATTCTTGCATTTGCATCCCTTTTTGCAAGATTTTTTAGTAGGGGTAACAAATGATTGAATCATATTGTGCACAGAAATCTCTTAAGCCTTTGTGAGAATCATTTTGTTCTTTTTTGAGTTGCTTTTGAAGATGAATATTTGTACATAAGTTAGTTCCAATTTTATAGATGTAAGATGCAAGTTCTCCATAAGACAATAAATCATAAGGAATTTCTTCCCCATAAATTTCTCTAATCCTTTTGCGAACTTGGTATCTAATCATACGAGGGAGTCCAACAATTAACTTATCTTTCCATAATGATTGATTACAATCTGGTCTATGAAGGACTCTCTGGAAGAAAAAATCTTTGTATTCTCTAAATCCTCCCAACGATTTGCATTTTAGATTTGACAAGAAATCAAGATTTTTATCTCTGATCAAAGAAGAATCACCAATAAAATGCTGAGAAATTGAATACAAAAGAGTATTGACAGCATCTTGGATTGGACGATTTTCATCATCAAGAATTTCTCATCCATCATCATCTGTTTTGTAAGAATTGATAATTGAGGAACGTGGGTTTTCAGTGAGATAATTATCCCACCAACCTTTTAATTGTCATGTAAATCTAGTAATTAAAAGGTAAGCTACTGTTTGATTAGTAATATCATGAATACATTTATAAGTGTTGGAAAGCATAACCATTTAGTTAAGGACATTTAAGAGATTTTGCTCAGAAATTCCATCTATGTTCCATTCATAGATGGATCCTAAAGAATATTGTGTTGAGGCTGAAGATTACTTTCTTCCAAAGCTACATCTGGTGGAGTGGCTCTAGAATAATATAATCTTTAGGGGTCTTTCCAAGTTATTCTATTTAATTCTAGAACAAACTATGTTTTAGACTTATCCAATACATTGAGATTAATAGAATCAGAATCAATGTCTATAGTGTTGACTTGATCCAGAGTATCTTTAATAACCAAATTTTTTAAAATTGATATTTCAATAATAGGTTTTTCCCTTTTTGGCCTCCAATGCTTTAAAAAAATCTACACTTGGATTTTTTGGAATTTCGAAAGGTTTAAAAAGAGGAGATTTCAAAGGGGAATCATTTTTCAAATTAGGGATTATTGGAGAAGAACTGATTTGAATAATTGTTTCAATCCTATCCAGTTGTTTTCCAATAGTATCAAGATGCTGGTTTGAAAAATTATTTTGTTCCAAAATCTTCTTAATACTTTTGTTATTAATATCCGTGACTTCTTTGAAAGGAGAAGCTGTAATTTCAGCATTTCTAAATGGAAATTTGATTTGCCTAAGAGGCGGATGATTTGATTCAATAATATGCTCATCACTCATTTTCCATTTATGAAGATGTTCTAAGACAAAAAAAAAATTCATTAAGAAAAAGTTCTTCAAACCAATCAAAAATAATACTCGTTCCTCATGTTTACACATACAATTGTAGTAGTCTTCTTTGATTTGTTGAAGTTGGGTTTTGAAAGTTTCAAAATACCATTCTCTAATGGTTTTGTTTCTTTCGGAATTAAAATCATTATTGAGGAAAATACGATCCGGTTCCAAGTCAACTTCTAAGATATTAATTTCTAGGTCTTTTATCTCAAAAGGAGTAGGTTCAGGGAACACTTGGTTTTGATTATAAACTGGTCTAGAAATGCCTGACCTATCATCAATCCCTTAAATTGAAGGATTTTGAGGTTGAGCTCAAGCTTGTGAGTGCTTTGGTTCTTCCTCGGGCATTAAGATAGGAGGTAGATTTGAAGATAAATATATTGATCTCCTGGAAGAAGTGGAATGAGAAGGAATAGACTTCATGTCTAACGACCTCCTAGGTGGGTTGATTCTCATTCTTGAAAATTGAATCTTGACTCTACCTTTAGGATGTTGAATGACATTGGTAAGCTCAGTATTCTGAACAATCTGAAGTGTTACTTCATCCAATTGGATGGTTCAAGAAATGATAAAATTGGCTCTTGAAATATCAATATGAAGAACAAGGGTCTGTCATTTAGGACTGATTTTAAAAGTCTTACTACCAAAAGTAGAGTTTAAAAGTTTGTAATAACTAAAGATATCGATCCTTCTGCTATTGAATAGCTGCGGGTCTTAATCTATAATGTAAAGGATTTAAAAATATTTTTGTCCCTTAAAGAGACTGAATATCCAGGATGACAACTGAAATGAATTCGACCATTGCAAAGACTTGTTTCAACAATCGCAAGAATTAATTCTTCATATCTTAAGAGTCTGGCATATCTTAGAACTAGAAGTAAAGAGGTGTCTAATCCTTCTTTGGTTAGAGGTTTAGCTCCAACTTGGACAAAACTAATGTGTAGATATTTCCACTTCCAAGCATGCTTTCTCAATGATTCTTTGTTGAATAATTGAATTGAGGAGATTGATTCAGAAAGTGGAATATCTCTTTCCTCAGTCAAAATGAAATAATCAATTTTCCAAAAAAATTTCTAATTAGAGATTTCATAAATCTCATCATACTTTTTACCTTTGTAATTTTCCAATTTTCAATTGATTTATTGAAATTTTCAATGTAATTTCTTCTCTATTAACATTATCAATATTTTCTTTTGTCCTATTACACACATAACTAGAAGATGATGTGGTTCTCCTTAAGAAACTTATCTTTCCGAAACTGAGACTACTTTACTCGTCTTCAAGGGGCCATGAAGTACTGACCAACGGACTCACACCCTTTCCGGGATTTAATGGCAAGACCACACTTTATAGATTGCCCTATCTAATGAGTGCAACGAATGCAATCGCTTCAACTGTACTTAGCGAGTATTAAGAGTTACCACCTCCTCATCCTGGCTCTAATACCAATAATGCTGGTTGTTGACACCTAATTTTCGCCGATCTGGTAATTTACTCTTGGCTTAGTTGTGTGGAAATTGTCATTAGTTAAAAATTTGAGATTCCATCTATATTTCTCTAAAAAAAGAAAAGAAAGAAGAAAGAAAAAAAAGAAAAAGAAGATGAAAACAAAAAAGAGAGAAAAAAGGGGGAAGACCTCGGATTGGGCCCGCATCCGTGCCCACGTGGGCTTCGCTCTCTCCTCGGCCCGCTCGCCCACCCCCACGCAGGCCCAGCTCACCTTAACGGCCCACCTCCTTCTTTCCTACCTTCCCTGCAGTCAACTCAGTGGTCAAGGGGTAGATTTCCAGAGGATAATCGGCACACGCAAAGGAGAAAAGACAACAAGGAGCAGGTGACTTGCACACGCAAAGGAGACAGAAGCAAAAAAAGAAGAAAAAACAAGAAAAAGAAGGAGTGGGGGGCTTGGGAAAGAAAAAATGGCGAAGAGGGGGGCTCTCCCGGAGGGCTCTCTATTTTTTTTTTTTGGGCTCAGCTCTCTTCCTCACAGCTGACTCTCTCTCGGCCTTCAGCTCCCCCAACTCCCAGGCGACCTCCGGGAGCTCGTCACCGCCCGCCGCACGCAGCCACCCCGCAGCTCGTCACCTCCCCGCCACAACTCCGCCATCCACAGCTCCGGCTCTCCCTCGTTGGCCTCCCTCAGCTCGCAACGCTCTCAACTCGCCCTCTCTCTCTCGGCCCTCAGCTCGCGAAGACCGCGACTCCTTCAGCTCGCGGACGGACAACCCTCAGCTCGCGAAGACCGCGACTCCTACGGGCAGCCCTCAGCTCGCTCCCTCGCGACCTCCCAGTTCGCCGTCCCCCTTAGCTCACCCCCTCAGCTCCATGGCCTCCGTGGGAAATGCTGTGAAGAAAAAAAACAAAAGGGGAAGCAAAACAAAAAAAATTAAAAGAGGAGGAGGACAAGAACAGGGTCGTGGGATGAAGATGGCCAGAAACCCCCCCTTTTTTGAGTTTGTCGTGTTGTCTTCGATCGTCGTTGCCGGAAAACTTTCCGTACCGGTGAAGCCCGCGGTTTGAGGCCGCCTGGTTAGTTTCCTCGTAACATTTACTCTATTTACGTGTGTTTTACATGTGTTTTAGTTAATAAAAAAACACTTTGTTTGGAGATATTTTGGCTGGATTATGGTTGAATTGGTAGTTAAAAGTTGCCGCCGAAAAAGTTCATCGACTGAGCGCCTGAAGAGTCCAGCCGCGACACCCAGCGAGAACTCATTTTTTGTCGAGCAATCCCCACCTCCTGGTAAGTCGCGAATCAAACTTGTTTGCCCATCTCCCCAAGGACCTCGACCAGGAACTTTTGCGTAGCTAGTAGTGGCTTGACTCAACTCCTTTGAGTGCGCCCATCAGCCACAAAAGTCCACTGAATCGACGAGGGGAATCATCTAATTCATCCCTCATTAGCGCCCTAGGTCCTGTGCTTTGAGATAGATGGCCGTGGTCATACTCGATTCTTGTTAGATTAAATTTTCTCTAGCTTGTATGTCTCGTCTTTATTTCCTACTTACTCGCTGTGCCATCCACATGATTATTTTAGCCTCGTTTGTTTGCAATGAAGCTCTACTGTTATCTTTCTCACACCAAGTGTTGGTTGTAAAGTTTATTTGGGTTAAGATTGTTGTTGTTTCTTTTTCTTTTTTTTCTCCATTTCGTTTCTGCTTTGCGCTATGCTTTCGCTTTGATCACGGTTCATGGGATCACGAGAAATGGTGTCGAGCTCCGGCGTGGATGTCGTCGGACACAATCCCAAACGGTGGCGTCAAGGAAAGCAGGAGACTTTCTCAAGTTGTGCACCCCTGAAGAACTTAGACCAGTTTTGATTTGGGTTTGTTCCTGGTTTGTTTGTTTGTTTTTATGTAATATTTTATATAAAATATTAGTTTATTAATAAAATAAAATAAAATGAAATGAGTCAACTCGTTTAAGTTAGTCAACCGAATATAATATTTTAACTATAAGATAATAACAATAATAATAATATGTTTATTAAATATTTTCGAAAAAAAATAAAATGAAAAAAAGGGAAGATTAAAGTTTTGATTGGAAATGCCAAGTTTGCTTTAAAAAAAAGTAAAATTCTAAATATAGAATTGGCCTTTTGTTAACTAATAAGCATCAACTCTTTTTTGGAAACAAAATCAGGAATCGACTTTGTTTGGACTATTATGCGTTTTTCGTTCCTTAGTCTAATTGCATGTTTAATTCAGCCTTGAATGTCAATATCTAGATGCATGATTAGGCTCATCATGATTTGATGTTTGCTTTGAATAGAATAATATAATGTTAGATTATCAAACTTGAGCTTGTCGAGCCTTAACATGGTAAATTACCACGCATAGTTTAGGTGGCGGTAGACCGATGTCCCTTCCGGTCTTATTTTTGTAAGGGTTTAGCCAATTGAAAAGTGTATTATTTAAAATACCCGACGAGTTGCGGGTTTTACTTTCTCGTCGTCAGGTAGATATATCGAATTACCCGAATTTTTACTATTGCACTGTATTTCAATACCTTTAAGTGTTTATTTTCGTACAGTCTTTCAATAAATTGCTTGTTTGTTTCATTTTTAACTTAAGTTAGCATTAGTTTAGAGTTGCATGAAAATGACCTTATAAAAACCATTGCATGAACACTTAGTGAATTGGAATGGCCTTTAGGGCTTTAAAAGAAAAGCAAGAGTGCATGATCATTTTAGAATAAACAACCAACTAGTTAGGTACCGAAAGGGCGTTAATAAAAACATTAGCGTAAACAAGTTCCCGAACTTAGAATCTCTGGTTACGTAGGGATCGAGACGATACTCCCGCGTCTCGATCGGTTTCTAGCCGACCCCAAATAGGCTAGTGGTGACTCCTAGAAACATCTTAGGTTGTTAAATAACCTTGAAAATTGAAAATGCCTAAATGTCACGCGAGGTATGGATTTGGGAGAATCCAAACTCGAGATTGAGGAATCGAGAGCAAATACCTCTAAACCTATCTTTCTTCCCCCCCCCCCTAATGGGCGGAATTTAGGTATTAAGAATTATATTAAGAAAAAGGGTCACACACACACATATATAATGTGCTAAGGATCTAGGGAAGTATGAATAAAGAACACAGTAATTTAAAGAAGATGATAACTAGTCTGAATGTATACGTTTACGATTTTTGAAATATGAATCTTCTACTAGGATATCTAATAGATAGTCAATATAATCAATCAATCCGATCGTCTATACAGCAAAGTATATGAGCTTGAAAAAATAAAAGTAGCAGAATAGTAACTAAAGTGGCTAGCATAATCATATCAAATAAAGTTATGAGGATTGAAAATTAAGTAAAACACAAAGGTAATATATTGAATGATAAATAAAATAAGATAATATAAAACAACCATGTAAATAGTATGAACTTTGTATTGAATTGTATGAGGATTACAGGTAATGGAGAGTTACAAAAAGTAAAATATCATATCTTTTGCAGTAGCGGTAATCCATGCTCAAGGAAAGATATGGTGATCAAGCTTGTGTATAAGATAAAAGTGATTAAAAGATTATCTGACTATTGTCGTGACCTCTCCGAAGGTACACCAGCTAGAGTTCGGCTAATGGATTACTAAGTTTAACTTAGCTCATGCTCTCCTAAGCTCAAATTAATTTGCGACTTAAATTAATGTTCTTAACATGCAAGATTTATTTGATTTGGAGTCGCCACTAATCTATTTATGGTGGGTCAATTAGAAACCCTTGTAAAGCACCGGAAGTTGTACTTTACCCCTACGAACCAGAGATTGTGAATTTTGGGACTTGATTACGCTAGATTACTGTAACGCCATTTTAGTACATTTCTTTTCTTAAAAAAAATGTTTGACAAGCAGCTGGGATTCATTTTTGCACTTAACTTTATATGACAAGCAATTTTCAATTAAACGAACCTAATGTGCAAACTATATGACATGCACATGAAAATGTGATGTGAAATGACTTATGCTTGATATGCACATGATATTTTTTGCATTTTCTATAAAAATTGGTAATTAAAAATACTTAATATTAAACTATCTAAGAAAGATATTTTCAAACTAAGCTTAGGAGACAAGCTAAGTTAAGTCCTATTCTTGTTTGGAAAATATTTTAATTAGATATGTATGAACATGCAATGTTATCTAAATAAATATGCTAATCTAACATGCAATCTAATTTAACTATGCAATGCTATCTAGAATACAAAATTTATTCACATGCCATTTAAAAAAAAAATTTTACAAGGAAAAAAATGTTAAAAAAATCATTCTAATACATTGAATCAATTCAAATATGGAAACCAAGAAATTCAAGACCACCAAAAGATTCCGGGAGTAAAATTGATAAATTGATCATAAGCCTTAAAGATCAAAATATCAATTTTAAAGATCTTGCGCAATTAATTATTCTATCTAAAGCCTTATATATAGAATAAAAAATTGATGTGCGGTTACAAATTAGGAGATGAATCCTAATAGGTTATGCCTATTACTCAAAGAATTATGTTAGGCACTTTCAAAAAATCCAAGTTGGACAAATCTATCAAAATATTTGAATTGATTTCAAATAACATTGATACCTATATTATGGATTGCCTTTGAATTTGAATCAAAGTGCGCAAATCACGAATGCGGCTACGAAGGCAATTCTCAGACGTTAGAGGAATTTGCGGTGGGTAACTCTTTGGTAGGGACTTCGGTAGCAAGCAAGAGGAATGCACCCCTTTTATATTTCTCTTCCACCAATGGGTGCCTTTTTCCTTCTCACATTCTTTTCTCTATTATGTCTTGTGGTTCACACTGGTTGGCACGCCGAGAAAATCTGCAAGGAAAATCAACAAATGTGGTAGAGTGTAAGCTGGAACGTCATCGAAGGTATTGCGACGCGAATAGTTTGGCAAAGGCACGACGATGAGAATTATAGGTATGTTAGGGCAAGGTCATGGCTGAGTTTGCTCTAAAACGGAGGTCAAGGATGCTTGGTTGCTGGTTTGCCTCTATCCTAGATGCACTAATCGCGACTTCGATGATGCAATGGGGTTCCCTGGTGGATTGAGGAGCAAGTACAATAGTTTGCTAGGCAATGACCAAAACCTCCCGTATATAATGGAGTGGATGAGATCCACCAGAGCTTTGTTGAACATTTCCCTTCTCTAGCTCACATTTCCCCTTCTATGGTCGAAAGCTTCCTCGTTTTGGTTTTTTTTCACTCCTCTGACTCCCTCTCTTTGACTTTCTTCCCCTGCTATCTCTCTTTGACTTTTTTTAAAGCTGCCCACACTCTTTCTCTCTCTGGATCACGCTTTCTTTTATTCTTTTTATTCAGCGAACTCTCATGTTTTACTCTTTTGTGCTCATCACTTTTTTTGTCGATCTTTCTTTCTCCCAACTTTATGTTTTGTCAATCGTCTCTCCACCTCTCTTTCCCTCACGAAAGACCTCCCCTCTCTTTTTGAGGGCACTCTATGAATTTTCTGTTTTTCATCCCCTTCATCTTTTTGCTCCCAAGAAGAACTCTCCGGCTGTAGCTCACCCCCTCTCTATTTATAGAGACTTAAAGATAATAACCCAAAATATTTAAAATTAGACGTGAGGTGATTCCGAAATTCGATTTCAGAGTGAGTATATGTCCCTCAGCTATCCGTAGCCTAACCACGTGTTGATTTTGAAATGCTATAATCCATTTACTATCCTTAGCACAACCACCACCCTTATCTCTCCACATGCGTAGCTTGATCTCTCGAGCCATATCCATGAAAATTTAGGTATCAACAGCTGCCCCTCTTTGAAAGTGAATTCGCATAGGTTGCATTCAAAAACTAATTGATACCTAAATTTTACCCATGCAAATGTAATGATTTTTTTTTGGAATATGCAGACATCAATGAGTCCACACTCATTTTTTTAATGAAATATGATGCTAATGCAGAGATAGAAATCATACACGTAGCTACTTACCTAAGCACCTGAGGAAGCAAACTTTGGGTGCATAATTATTTTAAACAAATGTCTAGAACTCTCATTCGATATTTGAATACTGGAAAGTTCCCTTTGAATTTTCACAAAAATGCCCGAAAATGCAATCGATTATCTCAATAGATTAAAAAATTCTCTTTAGATTTTCTAGAGGAAAGACTGGAATAGGTTCGAAAACTCCCTTCAAACTTTCAAAAAAGATACCTGAAACTCAAATCAGGTAATTGACTTGAAAACTCCCTACGGATTTTCAAGAGAAAATAGTGAAATTGGTTCGAAAACTCCCTTTGGACTTTCGAAAAAGGTACCTGAAACTCCAATCAGGTAACTGGCTTGAAAATTATGTTCGAACTTTCAAGGAAAACATGGAATTGATTCAAAACCTCCCTTCAGACTTTCGAAAAAGACACCTGAAACTCAAACAAGTAATTGACTTGAAAATTCCCTTCGGACTTTTGAAAAAGATGCCTGAAACTCCAATCGGGCATTCGTAAATATTGAGACAAATGTGAGGCCTCAAAGAACAAATTCTAGCACTCTTCAGTCTTCAAGGAAACATTACCTGTCAGACACAATTAGAGCAAAGCAATATATGCATTCATCAAGGCAATTTCAATCAAGTCTTCTTTTTTCCATACGTGATGGTTTCATCATGTTTGCATCGTCAAATGTCCACTGGAGAAGAAATCAAGATCATTTTCACTTATTGCATGATTTCTTAAGAATGTCAAATGAGATATTTTTTGTTAGAAATGACTTTCACTCACTCTCATTGGAAAATGCTATTTGAAAGTCACTCTATCTTGCCATCATCATGTCGACAAGGGTCCGAGTATTCTCCTAATCAGTACGACCTTACCAATCTGAGAGGTCTTTATCAAAGTTGTTAAGAGTTTGGTCAATGGCTTAGCAAAAGGGACTCCTTGAGTCAAGGCTTAGAAAAATATTTTCAACAAGTGTTTCCGGATTTACAAGTCAAGAACCCTACAAAAAGAGACAGAAATAATATTGCTTGCACTCCTTTGAGCTAAGCTTAAAACATTAGAATTTTACGTTAATTCTAGTGCCCTAATTATAAGAGACTTTAAAGGGATGTAATGTAAGCTTAGTTCACCAGTGATAAATGATTGGATCGCTAGGCATAGTACATATGAGGTGAAGAATGTCAAATGAGATATTTTTTGTTAGAAATGACTTTCACTCACTCTCATTGGAAAATGCTATTTGAAAGTCACTCTCTCTTGCCATCATCATGTCGACAAGGGTCCGAGTATTCTCCTAATCAGTACGACCTTACCAATCTGAGAGGTCTTTATCAAAGTTGTTAAGAGTTTGGTCAATGGCTTAGCAAAAGGGACTCCTTGAGTCAAGGCTTAGAAAAATATTTTCAACAAGTGTTTCCGGATTTACAAGTCAAGAACCCTACAAAAAGAGACAGAAATAATATTGCTTGCACTCCTTTGAGCTAAGCTTAAAACATTAGAATTTTACGTTAATTCTAGTGCCCTAATTATAAGAGACTTTAAAGGGATGTAATGTAAGCTTAGTTCACCAGTGATAAATGATTGGATCGCTAGGCATAGTACATATGAGGTGAAGAATGTCAAATGAGATATTTTTTGTTAGAAATGACTTTCACTCACTCTCATTGGAAAATGCTATTTGAAAGTCACTCTCTCTTGCCATCATCATGTCGACAAGGGTCCGAGTATTCTCCTAATCAGTACGACCTTACCAATCTGAGAGGTCTTTATCAAAGTTGTTAAGAGTTTGGTCAATGGCTCAGCAAAAAGGACTCCTTGAGTCAAGGCTTAGAAAAATATTTTCAACAAGTGTTTCCGGGTTTACAAGTCAAGAACCCTACAAAAAGAGACATAAATAATATTGCTTGCACTCCTTTAAGCTAAGCTTAAAACATTAGAATTTTACGTTAATTCTAGTGCCCTAATTATAAGAGACTTTAAAGGGATGTAATGTAGGCTTAGTTCACCAGTGATAAATGATTGGATCGCTAGGCATAGTACATGTGAGGTGAAGAGTTGGTGATCATCAGAGAATTGACAGTGATTTTCTTTAGGAAATTGTTTCCCAGTCTCATTTTCGAGCTTTCAACTCTGGCTCCATTAGGGATGCTATTTAATGTTAAATCCACTAGAGATTATTACAAGACTGCCCCATTCAGCATTTTAGGAAAAACCCGACCACACTAAGGGTGGACTTTTATAGACTTGAGCATTTGGCTCTGACTTCTATGGGCATCGGCATTATTTTTACCAGGCGCACCACTTTTTCTTGCCCCGAGGTCTTCTTCATTTTTTTTTAACTTGGAAATTGGCCTTGCTTTTACGAAACACACTGATTTTTCATGCCTTATTTTTTCATTGTTTTCTTTCACTTGATCTATGAGCTAGACTAGACAAGCATGAGTAATATAACATTTTGGACCGGCGTGTCCTCTTGTGGTGTGAAGTTTGTAGTCTGCTACTTATGATGGATTTGTTTTTTTGCCATGCCCCAATGTTGGAGATGATCACCGATATAGGTTTAATGAAATAAAATTGCAAGCTCAAAGTGGGTAGCAAATGATGAAAGTGTTTAGGATAGAGAAATGAATGCTCTTCATCATTCCTAAGGCACTTGATTTATCGTTTGATTCCATACGTAATAGCAACACACGAAGATTAATACAAGTGAAAGCCAAAGAATTTCCATCTCTCTTTTTTCACCTTTGACATCAATGATGCAAATGTACCTCTTATTTGCCCAGATGTGGGATGTTTCTTGACACTGGTAATATGAAATGAAATACTCCAGTGTATAGGCTCAAAGGGGTTAATCAATGGATCACATATAGTGTTTGGAATAAAAAAATGAATTGGCCCTCATCATTTCGGTCATCGTACCTTTCACGAGATAACTCTTTATCTTGTGGACAAGGAACTTTTTATGCTCACCTCACACGTGTATAAATATGGGACTGTGCATGGATAGGGTTGGCCTTTCATCATCCTAATGCATCTCATTTAGCATTTTCAATCAATTCCACATTACTCAATGCATTACTGAATTGATGAATGAAACAAGCAAGACCATCATGCAATATCTTTTTTGAACGGATGTGGGCATTCTGAGCTAATCGATTTTAACAACAAATAATTCATCCGACCCAAAAATGTCATCAAAGCATAGTATGAACATGATGTCAAATACAAAGAAAAGTTCTTAGAAATGAGAGCCCTTTTGGTCGTCCTCGGAGATGGGAACATGAATTGATCAATCGACATGGAAACTTGACCTTCAATGTTATATTTTTTTGTTCTTGTCCATGGGCCAAAGAACGTGCATGAAAATGACTTTAAATAATGTAATCTAAGATTGGAGAAATTTTTATCACCCATCAATGAGCTATATCCACTGGCTTGGAAGATATATTTTCCTCATGAAAGTTTGACATGCCCTACAGTTTGTCATCAACATGAATAAGACCAAGGGAGTGTCATTTCAAAATCTGTCGAGAAATATGGCATACCTTTTTCCAAGGTGAATTTTTCTTTCAATGTGATATTTGCAAATCCTTTTCCTTCGAAGGTATCAACATTCAATCAAACGGAGAGTTCCTTGCTATTACAATTTGGTGTGTCATTTTCAGATGCTTCATAAATCATAAGAGTTATGTTATGAGACATGAAGTAGATGGACCAAGAAAACAAGCAAGGTCTATGTATTTTTTTTTTTTGAAGAATTTTTTTGGAAGAATGAGGTACGGAGAAGCCCAACCCTCAGAATTCTCCTTGGATGATATGTAGTTTTCACTGTTGGATATCATCACCGAGCTAGTTTAGTATACTTTAACACGCCCTCAAAATAAAGACAAACTTGTAATGTCATTGAATAAAATCAAATGAATTACATTATTGAAAAGAAAATTGCAATTATTCAAACTGTAATAATCAAAGTTGAGCTTTAATTGAAATCCTAGAAAGCAAGAAATCCTAAAACTCAACAAAAAACTCCTTTGCCGAGGCGTATGGCTATTTCTTTACTCGATGACCCCATCTGCACTTCCAACATTGTTTGGAAGGGGATTATGCTGGATATTTGATTGACTATTGCGAAAAGAGAATGCCTTCATATTCAAGAGATATGAACTATGTGCTACAATATGTAGCAGTCATTAGTGGAATGTCCAACCTCGCTCATATGATACTCACACTTCTTGGATAGGTCGTAATTCATTAATCGCTTGGGGTTCTAACGTTTGGGTTCACTTGAAAGTAGTCCATTCTTTTAGAGGATTGGCAAAACCTTGGATAACGACCTAGGCAAAGGCATGAAGTTCCTCTTACTACCTTGGTATCAATCGGTATATGGATGTCCTCCACCTTCCTGTTTGCCAGTGTCATGAGTTGGTTGAGAGTAGGCCACATTCACTTCATATGCAAACTCCTTATCTTTCTTGAAAGAAAATTTCTTCGCAGAGGTAATCTGCTCCATAGCCCAACCATCATACAAAGTGATCTCAATGTGTTCTCATACAGGAATCAACTCAGCCAAGGATTCGAAACGAGACCCTAATACTCTATTGCAGAACTCAAATGGCAAGGACCTCATAAACATGTCTAACATCTCCTTTTCAGTCAACTCATGAGTGATTTGCGCAGCTATAGCCCTCCATCTCATGGCATAAGCCTTGAAAGTCTCGGTTTTCTTTTTCTCAATGCCAATCAAATCCTTTCGTGACGGAGTCATGTCAATATTAAATGTGTATTGACAAATAAAAGCATCAGATAAATCCTCCCACGTCTCGAGCAAACTAACCTTTTTCACAACGAACCACTGTAAGGCGGGTCCGGTTAAGTTATCTTGGAAAATGTGGATCAAGAGCGGCACGTTATAAGCATACGGTGCCATCCTCATCGTGCAATACTACAAATGGACCTTAGGACAGGAAATGCCTTCATACTTGTTAAACTCAAGCACTTTGAACTTTTAAGGGACATGGACCTTGGCAATATCAGCAAGACCTAGTGGGAATTGATCTTGAAAGCCTTACATATGTTGAATTTGCTCCTCAAGCTTAGCAATGCACTTGGCCTCATCACTCTTTAGCAGTTCAGTAGATGCCCCGACCTTATTAGCCATAGTTAGAGGGACACTATTAGTTGGGGCTACTCCATCCTCGTTCAAGGAAGTATCCATGACAACATTCTTTGCTTTGTTTTTCAGCTCAGTAGAAGTAGAGTCATTAGACAATATGACTTCTACACTCGGTTAAGTAGATGCAGACAAAGTGGAAATGCTTGTGTTTAGAGAAACAACTTACTTAGAGGGGTTTTCGAGGACATTCGGGACTTACTTCATCTAGGTTTAAAGAACGGCAAAGCGAGCTTGCTCATTTTGGTCATCCATTCTAGCTCTTGACCTTGTGATGATGGGTGAATGTGGATGATCCTTGATCACCTAGAAAAGACAACTATGAAATGAATGTGTGACCGTGAGAAGGTTCGGTCCATGACTCAGTATAATTAGCACTTTTTATCTTTTTTTTAAAGGAATGGACTTTTTGAAAGAATGGTGACCTATGACACACTCAAAAATGAAAGCATATAGTTGAAAATTTTTAATTTCATGAAAAATTTTCTCCTTTTTTTTGCTTTTTTAAAGGAAAAGAAAAACATTCTTAATGATAATTAATTTTGACACATTACGATGACACTATTGGCTTAGACTTATCATGGACCGACTAAAAACACAAAATAACATAAATGAAATTCAAAGAATATGGATAGAAGACTTACTTTACAAGTAGATCAGGGGCAATCACATACACATGCACACGAGTCGTAGGGCTCAATTTCTACTCTAAATGACTTAACAAAATGGAACCACAAGAGTGGGATGACTAGTCATAGCCTCGCATACTAAGTCAAGCCCTCATAACTCCGGCTTAGTCAATAATGACGCCCAATGCAATGCAGTCTCGTAGGTAGAGGCAAACACTCTGGACACCAAGAAGGGATTTTTTGGAACTAAGTTGGGCAACTTCTACTACGCGGCCTCGCGGTCGAAGTCGTATCGAACTTAATACCATCCTAAGTGATCCTAATGCGGCCTAGGTCCGGTGGCAGGTAGTGTGTGCAAAGGTGTAGTGCTAAAGCAATAAAAGCATGCACAACAATTAATATCAAACATCAATTCTAATAAGGTATTTAAACATTCATCCCAAACACCTTCCTGCAAGACCAAGGGTTAGCAAAAACTCCACCCCTTAGAACTCATTTCTACCAAAACATTTAACACATTAATGTTAGAGACTTACCTATAGTTCTTGCTGCCAAACAATTTTTTTTAGAAAATGTAAAATGGCCTAAGTCTGTTAAGAATTTCTTCCAAGTCCCCAGTAGAGTCGCCAAGCTATTGTGACATCTCCAAAGGTGCACCACCTAAGGTTTGGCTAATGGATTGCTAAGTTTGACTTAGCTCGAGCTCTCCTAAGCTCATACCAATTCGCGACTTAAATTAATGTTCTTAACATGCAAGATTCATTTGATTTGGAATTGCCACTAATCTATTTATGGTGGGTCAATTAGCAATCCACATAAGGCAGCGGGAGTTGTACTTTACCCCTGCGAACTAAAGATTGTGAATTCGATGACTTGGTTACGTTAGATTACTCTAACGCCCTTTCGGTACCTTGCCTTTCTTTAAAAAAAATATTTAGCGAGCAGCTTGGATTCATTTATGCACCTAACTTTATATGACATGCAATTTTCAATTAAACGAACCTAATGTGCAAACTATATGACATACACATGAAAATGTGATGTGAATGACTTATGCTTGACATGCAAATGATAATTTTTGCATTTTTTTAATTCTTCATTAAAGATACTTAAAATAAAACTATTTAAGAAAGATATTTTCCAACTAAGCTTAGGAGATAAGCTAAGTCCTATTCTTGTTTGGAGAATATTTTAATTAGATATGTATGAACATGCAATGTTATCTAAATAAATATGCTAATCTAACATGCAATATAATTCAAATATGAAATGCTATCTAGAATACCTTAATTTATTCACATGCAATTTTTTGATTTTTTAATAAGGAAAAAAATATAAAAAAATCATTCTAATTCATTGAATCAATTCAAATATGGAAACCAAGAAATTCAAGACCACCAAAAGATTTCGCGAGTAAAATCGATAAATTGATCTTAAATGTTAAAGTTCAAAATATCAATTTTAAAGATCCCATGTAATTAATTGTTCTATCTAAAGCCTTATAAATAGAATAAAAAATTGATGTGCGGTTGCAAATTAGGAGATGAATCTCATAGGTAATGCCTATCACTCAAAAGAATTATGTTAGACACTTCAAAAAAATCCAAGTTAGACAACAATCTGTCAAAGTATTTGAATTGATTTCAAATAAGATTGATACCTAGATTATGGATCGCCTTTGAATTTGAATTGAAGTGCATGGATCACGAATGCGGCTATGGAGGCAATTCTCAGACGTTGGAGGAATTTGCGGTGGGTAACTCTTCGGTAGGGACTTCGGTAGCAAGCAAGAGGAATGCACCCCTTTTATATTTCTCTTCCACCAATGGGTGCCTTTTTCCTTCTCATGTTCTTTTCTCTATTTTGTCTTGTGGTTCACACTGGTGGGCACGCCAAGAAAACCTACAAGAAAAATCAACAAATGTGGCCAAGGGCAAGCTAGAACGTCATTGAGGGTATTATGACGCGAATAGTTTGGCGAGGACCACGATGGTGAGAATTATAGGTACTTCAGGGCGAAGCTCATGGCTGAGTTTGCTCTAAAACGGAGGTCAAGGACGCCTGGTTGCTGCTTTGCCATTATTTGAGATGCACTGATTGCGGCTTCAGTGATGCAATAGGGTACCTTGGCAGATTGAGGAGCATGTGACATAGTCTGCTGGGCAATGACCAAAACCTCCAAAGCTTCGTTGAACGTTTCCCTTCTCCAGCTCACATTTCCCCTTTTCTGGTCGAAATCTTCCTCTTTTTGGTTTCTTTTTCACTCCTCAGACTCCCTCTCGTTGACTTTCTTCCCCTGCTATCTCTCTTTGACTTTTTTGTAGGCTGCCCACACTCTTTCTCTCTCTAGACCACGCTTTCCTTTTCTTCTTTTTATTCAGTGAACTCTCCTGTTTTGCTATTTTGTGCTCGTCTCTTTTTTTGTTGATTGTTTTTTCTCCTAGCTTTCTATTTTGTCGATCGTCTCTCTTCCTCTCTTTTCGAGTGCACTATCTGATTTTTATGTTTTTGATCCCTTCTCTCCTTTTTGCTCCCAAGAAGACCTCTCCCGCTGCAGATCACCCTATCTATATTTATAGAGACTTAAAGATAATAACCCAAAATCTTTGAAATTAGACGTGAGGTGATTTCAAAATTTGATTTCTAAGAGAGTATATGTCCCTCCGCTATCCGTAGCCCAACCACCTATTGATTTTGAAATGTTATAATTCATTCGCTATCCATAGGACAACCACCACCCTTATCTCTCCATGTGCATAGCTTGATCTCTCAAGCCATCTCCATGAAAATTTTGGTATCAACAACTATATATGTATTAGTAGTCAATGACTAAAAGTAATATGGTGATTTGGGAAACTTACTATTATGATGGGGATACTAGGTTGAGAGATTTTGGTTTTAGAAGAAAGAAAAAAGAGATTCAATGGCTGTGGCAAAAGGGTTTGAGAGTGGTTGTGAGAGAGATGGCATATGGATGGGTGTTCGAAAGAACCTACTTTTCTCCTAAAAAGAGTAGATATTTATAGTAGGGATAACAACACCACAAGTGCCATAACTTGTGTACGATGCTCACTTTAGTGCCAAAACTCTCATTCAAATCACTTCAGTATCACTTTAAAAAAAAACGATCACTTTAATGCCAACTCCAATCTTACTTGCTGGAAATTCGACGTGACAGCCTACGTGGCTCACCGGAAATGCCAGCTCAATATTTAGTATAATAAAACATTAAAATTGAAAAAAAATGTGGTTTAAGGGGAAGGGTGGCAAGCCCTCGCCGTTGATGTCGCCGACCCCTAGCCATGCCGACCATGGCTCGACGACCCTCGCCGACTTAAATGACTCGATGGAAAAGTAAAACTGCGCATTCAGCAGCGAAACGGCAATAACGTGACTTGAAATTAGAAGGAGCTGAGAATCATGAAGCTAGAGCTGAACTAAACTGGAGATAGTGAACGGGTAGTGAAGAATCCAGCTTCGTCGTTGAAAAGTTTTTTGGCAAAGACCAAATTGGCGACTTCGTCCCTATTCCGCAACATAATGCATAGTGTCTGAAGCTCCATCGTGGACGGTGGCGTTATAGTTGCATCTGTGAGCCGAAGGCCAGCATAAGCATGAACGGTACTAGATCTGCATGCTCTCCCTATCATCCGTAGCAATCTATATGGAATATGGTTTGACAATGAGAAAGCGTGAGCCATTTCATAGAATCCACGTTGGATGGAAAGGGTCCCAAAACAAGTACTCGTCCTTGTTCCTACATGGAATCTGGTTTGGCAGGCAAGTGATTAGACCACGCTTCCATCCAACCCCACAACAAGCGGTTGTTGTGACCTTGAAGCCTAAATTTTTTATAGGAATTAACAAGAAGTCATCCACCCATCTTTCGAGGCAGCGTCCTGTCGAGCAGCGACTGCCTAGCCATAGGCTGGCAACCCTCACCCAACTTGGGGAAGGCTGCAACCCTCGCCCAGATCTAGGCGAGGGCTTGGTGGCCCTCGTCGGTCATTGGCAAGGGTCGCTGACCGTCCCCACCCTTGCTGGCGAGGATGGGGTGGCGGCAGCAAGGTGTCCTCCCTTTTGACATTTTTTTAAAAATTAAATTAAATTTTAATTTTAATAAATTAAAAGTTAAACCACATAAAAATAAATTAGTAAGTCATGTGGAATATTTTTTTTAATAAAAAAGGCCACGTGGAATAGATTTTAAGTTTTTATTATTTTAATTGTTGACTTGGCACTTCCGGTGAGCCATGTCATTTTTTGGCTAAAATTGATACTTAAGTGATCGTTGTGTCTCCGATTTGGCACTTAAGTGATCCAGCGGAAAGTTTTGGCACTAAAGTGAGCACCGTATGCAAGTTATGGTACTTGTAGTGTTCTTCTCCCTTCATAGTGGTATGTTTACTGGGGGTACTTTATCGTAAAGATATTATATTGATGTACGGTAAAAGTGCTTTTGACTCATCTTCTACAGTTTTTAGCATAAAGATATTATTCTTCATTGTTGTCCAAATTAATATAATATCAATCATCTTCATTTAGGTTTTTTCTATGGTGTGCTTGGGTTGAAGTTAATTCTTCTGTTGACATCTAAATTTTAACTAATCATTAAGATTAACTATTTAGAAAATTAGGGATTAATTATTCAACCCCTTAAAAATATTATTAAAGTGCATATAATTTTTAGGAGCATATAATTTGATGCATTATATAGCATACTTCATATTTTCATTTCATGTAGATCACATGGCTCGAGCATGATGTTACCACGTCCCGTCGTATGTGTAATCGAAAGAGTTTCTTGAAGATGTGATGTTCAAATTTTGAGATCATTAGATGGAGATTTTGTCATTGTTAGTTTTTCAAGGGTTAAAACCAAAATTGAAGTGGAAGATATACTTTGACGTAGATTATATTTTCATTGGAGCAGCATACTCAATGGATAAGCCAAGGGGATTCAATGAAAGAAGTAGTTTGAAAATAGGGCTCACGCACTAATCTCTAAGGGGAAATCATGCACACATGATATCTTTCTCTTATCACATGAAATCTATAATCTGATCATGAGTTGTTATAAAGAATAAAATTTGTTTGGGTTTGATTTTGAAGTTGGACTATGAAATATTGCAATACATTTTTGAAAGTTCATTGTTGGGTCTATAAATAGAGAGAGCTCGACAAAGGAAGAAAGGGAGAGCATCTGGCCACAAAGGAGCAACACACGACCAGTAAAAAGAAGGAAGAGAATTTAGAGAGAGAGAGAGAGAGAGAGAGAGAGAGAGACGCTCGACATGCACTCTACGGCCTACTTTACTCACACAGAAAGAGGCGGGGAGAAGAAAGCGAGAAAAGAGGAGCCATGGGACTTCTTCCTATTACCAAGGATTTCTTGACCACGAATTCAAGCTAGTCAAACACGTCTAGGTTGGCTCCTCGTGATCTTTCAACAAACCAACCAGCTAGGCTTACAATTCCTCCATTCGTGAGCAACGACAACGGCGACATTGCTGCAACCCCACTAAGTGAGTCCCGTGCTGAGCTGAACACCAACTTACTGCTGCTCAAGCTAGTCCCAACTTGCCTCATTGCCCTTCACTTAGTTGTGATGTTCTCCATCATGTAAGGTACTTCGAATCAGTCCTAGTGACAATATTGTCTCCTACTATTCTTGCACCACTCGGTGCTTGCCGTGGCTCTAAGCGAAGACCCGGCTTTACCTTCTCGAGTCGATGCACTCCCTACTGCAAACAAAATCGATCCCACCACTTGACAAGGAAGAATTCTCCAGCAAACACCCATGAATTTTCCATCCACTCCGAGCAACGTCCTCGTACATCATCTACACATTGTCCAATTGGTTTCGCTGAGTTTCCGAAGAGTGCAAAGATGTGCCCGGCATCTTCTTGCCATTCCTCCTACTGCTTGTAATCTTCACTGCCACGTATTCAAGAAAGGAGGAGAGCATAAAAGGAGTCGTCTTTGAATGAGGTATGGGTCGCCACCCTTCAAAGGAAAAGAAGCTCAAGGTAGAAAGTTGGCCACACACGATGTCAAAAAAAGAGAGCTTAATTCCTTTCTATCATTGTGACCACCATGCTAGATTCCTCTGGCCGTCACAACCGTTCAATAATTTCGAATCAAACCTAGCAATCTCAGAGTTGTCCTTCCAATTCTTAGCCTTCCATTGAGTTCAAATTTGGAAGCCAATTTACGAATTAGGTAAAGATATATTTGCATTAATTTGAGAATTTCCTAATCCATACTCATGAATTTCATTATTTAAATCGAGTCTTCAAGTATTGATGCATATTTTCAAGATTTATCAGGTATTCTTAAATTAAGAAATCATAATCCACAACATGCATCGGTCAATAGTCCAATCTCATGCTCGAGATACGACTCACGACTGCACGAAAAATCAATCAATCTAAGCTCATGCTCGAGATATGATTCATTGATTTTATTCGTTTTCTAATTTAGATGGATTTGGTGGTTTTAAATATTCTATCGCTTATCGAGTGTATTGGGGCAATACCTGATGATGATTTCATAGGCATAGATAGCAACTTAGGGTGCGTTTGGTAACGTTTCTGTTCCAAGGAACAGTTTTTTTATAGAAATACTTTTTTTAGAAACACTTCCCGAAACAATTTCTGAGTAAATAAACTGTTTGGTAACTACGCAAAATTTCTGTTTTTGGAAAAGAAAAAGAATAGAAATGCGCTTGGTATGATTTCTAAATTTTTTATTGAGACACTAAATTTAAATAATTTTTTAAGAAACGGAGGCGCCACCGTCAACAGAAAAAATGAAAAATATAAACTAAATTACATTTTAATAAAAAAAAGTTTAAATTTTTTTTAAAAAGGAGATAATGTTTATATTTGAAATTTTAATATTTTAAAATTTAAATTTATTTAAAAATTAAAAAATGAAATGAAATTTAATTAATTTAGAATTTAACTTTCTATAAAAAAAATTAAAATTTTATTTTTTTAAAATAACTAAAAACTAAAAATTTAATTTTTTAACATTTAAAATTTAAAAATACGTCTTAAAGGATATCATAAAAAATGGATTAGGTAAAATTTTTAAAATGTAAATTTAAATTTAAAATTATTTAAATTATTTTTAAAAAATTCAATTAAATTAAAAGTTTAAGCAATTTCTTATTAAAGTATTTTTAAATTTTTAAATTTAGTTTTTATAAAAAAATTGAATTTATAACAATATTTTTAATTTAAGAGTGTTCATAGGAGGTAGCTGCGGCAAGAATTTTTTTTTAGAGTTTTTGTTCTTTTTGTTTCTCAAAAGTGTTCCAAAAACAGAAAAACAAGTTTTTTTACTTCTTGTTTCTAAATCTGTTCCCAGGAACAAAAAGACAGATTTGGAACAAAAATGTAACCAAACGCGTTTCTGTTCTTTTTTTGTTCCCTGGAACAAAAAAACAGAAATTTTTGTTCCAGGGAACAGAAACAACTTTTACCAAATAGGCCCTTAGCTGGATTCCTTTCCAATTTAAAATACCAAAAAAAGATTTGAAGTGTAGTTTCAAATTAGAATAAGACAGTTCTAGTCAGAATTTGCACTCTAGGATGTTATCCATAGTTAAAATATGATCTTAGTTTAAATTAGAGATTGAGATAAGTTAATTTCTTAGTTTAAATTAGATAATATCTAGCTATTGATAATTAGTTTCATTATTAAATAATTATGAATTCATTAAAACATGAAATATATGCATCTCATATAGTTTAGGACACATCACATTATTAAGTCCTGTGCATGTCATAGAATTTTGTGTCAAACCCATTTAATTAAAAAATGCACGTCATGTAGAACTAGATGCATAATTGCCATTTCATCAAAGTCGTTTGCATACCATATAATTTGCATGTTAGTTTCATCAATTAAGGAAATTGCATATCAATCTTTCTACTGGATCACTTACGTACTAAATCGGAGAAAAAACGATCACTTAAGTGCCAACTCCGACAAAAAAAAAATGCATTGCTTGTCAAAAGTGTCAAGTCATTGTTTAAAATGATAAAATATTAAAATCTATTCCACGTGGCATTTTTATTAAAAAAATTATTTCACATGGCTTTTTAATATTATTTTTATGTGATATAACTTTTTAATTTATTAAAAATTATTAAAAATTAATTTTTTAAT
Source organism: Melaleuca alternifolia (assembly GCA_019926035.1). Lineage (NCBI taxonomy): Eukaryota > Viridiplantae > Streptophyta > Magnoliopsida > Myrtales > Myrtaceae > Melaleuca > Melaleuca alternifolia. The sequence continues at coordinate 1,368,617 of JAGKPW010000083.1, forward strand.
AAAAAGGTCAAAGGGGAGGACAGCTCGCCGTCACCATCGCCTTACCCTCGCCGACGAGGATAGAGATGGTTGGCGTGGGTCGCCGGCCCTCGGCCACGTCAGCCATAGGTCAACGACCCTCGCCGACAGCCGGCGACGCCCCCCACAAGCCCTCACCTAGGGCAAGGGTCGTGGTCCTCCTTGAGTTGGGTGAGGGTCACCAGCCTATGGCCAGGTGCCACCACTGCCCATCAACATAGTAGTTCCAGCTTCCATAGGTCATAAACAGGATGACAACAGCCCATGATGGATTGGCGGAGGCAAGATCAATGACAATGGAGGTGGGAGAGTCAGGATCAAGATAGTGTTAACCAAGGAAGAGATAGAGCTGCTACTGATCCAATTGGGTAGCAACAATAGCAAGATATGAGGGATGAAGAGCAGCAACTTGGAGCAAGCTTTGGGTGAAATAGAGAGAATGAGAAGGAAAAATGGTGGCATTTGTGAAGTTGTTGATGAGCGGTCGTGGAAGCCCTCACTTGACAGCATCATGGAGGTGCTTGAGATGGTTGTGATCTCTTCTGCCCGTCAAGTGGTGGCGACAGCGTCTGGGCATAGGTCGGCGACCCTTGCCCAACTTGAGGAGAGTCGTGACCCTGGGCAAGGACTTGTGGAGGGCCTCGCCAACGGTCAGTAAGGGTCATTGACCAATGGCTGGCGTGGCCGGGGGCCGGCAACCCCCGCCAACCATCTCAATCTTCGTCGGCGAGGGTCGAGTGGCGACAACAACGAGAGCTTGCCGCCCTCCCCCTTAAACCCCCGTTTTTATTTTAAATTTTTTTGGAATTTGAATTTTCTTAATATATTAAATGTTGACTTGGTACTTTCAGCTAGTCATATGGGCTGTCACGTCGGATTTCTGACAAGTAAGATTAGAGTTGGCACTAAAGTAACTGTTTTTTTTTTGGAAAAAATGACACTGAAGTAATCCGACCTACCGTAGAATTTCTCATTCAAATTGTATTTTTTGCAACCTCAGACCAGATTCCATCAACCATTTATACTTTGGCTGTCAAATCTCTGGTCAACTAGTTTCTTTTTGGGCGGCAAAATGTAATTTGGCTTGGAAAAATAGATCATGGCCTGAAAATCTCAATTGGGCGATTAAGTACATATCGGGCCAAGACTTCCACAGTTGGGTAACCCGGACGGGTTTGGGTGCTTTATGCCATATCATATGGATAGAAAGAAACAATGTCATTTTTCGTAATCATCATTTCTCCTTGCCGGCTATGAAGAATCGACTTCAGAAGTTTGTCAAGGATAGAGCATTGACATTTAAGCATGCCCCGGACACGCATAGAAATAGACGCATACAACAGAGTTGGGACATTGACCCTTCTATTTTTGAAGTAGAGACCCACTCTTGATTATTTCTAGTACATGTTTGTTGTTGTTGCTTATGTAACCAAGTCACCCTTCCACTCATAATGACGCACTTGTCTCATGAGTGCAAGTTTTGTGGTGTCGGGTTCTCATCTTTGTAAAGTTAGATTTGGCAAAATTAATAGTATATCTTACCTTTACCAAAAAAAAAAAGCAATCCGAATGAAAGTTTTGGCACTAAAATGGGCGACACACAAAAGTTATGGCACTTGTAGTGTTCTTATCCCCAATCTCTTCACTACGAGTATCAGTATTAGTATTAACAAGTTCAGCTAATCTTTTCTTCAACTTTTCAACTAAAAAAGATATTGCCTCAATATATATATAGCAAGAGTCTAAAGCATACATAATTATGATGATAATTGCATGTTTGCATAGCAATAAAAGCTATATTCCTTGCTTTAACATGAAAATTACATGATAACATTAGTAGTAAAAGTTATGCACTTGAATATTACTTTTCTCTGTCAGACTCTATAATTCCATTTAAAATATGATGAAGCAACTATTTTCCGGTCTTTCTTTTTTAGAGAAGACTATATAAGCATCGCATACAAGCATGACATTTGGTCCTATGATTTGTCTTTTTTTTTATCATAGAAAGACTACTCTGAAGGCATGTTGAATGATTAGGATTTAAATGTAGCAAATCTTGTTGAAGTCACGGTATCTTCCTCCCTCACAGTAATATTGATGGCCATGCTCGCCACCCTATGGATGGAGTTTTAACTAATTTACATTCAAGGAACAGCTTGCATGTAATTGTGGCAATTAGTTGAACATGAAAACTTGAACATACCTCCTACCATCAAATATAATACTAGTAATAAAAAAATAAATTCAATTTTATTTTGAGTTTTGGAGAGTTTAATTGGTTGGAACTAGAACTGATCAGAGGAAGGGTACTCGAGGACACAATCTTGATACTTTAAGGGGTAATCTTGATAGGTGTTTGCTTGTTGCTTAATTTCGTACTTTGTATACTTTTTAGCATGTAACACCTTAGACTTTCACAATACACAAATTTTGAAACGTAAATTACGTATACTTCTTTATTTTCTCATATTTAAATAATATTTTAAGTTTTGGAAGAAAAGCAAAAAGTTGTTTTCTTTACGAAAACATAAACAAGATGCCATAGGTTTTCTTATAACTACGTATACTTTTTGTTTTCCTATATTTGACTTGCTTTTGTGTTCTGACCCTACTAAATATTTGTAGGAAGTAATTTGCGCCAAAGAAATTGACTTACCTTTGCAAAATGATTAGAGAATTACTCAAGAATCACGGTGGAATCACTAGCTCGTAGCGAATCTTCTACTCAACAGCGATTCGAATATAATCACGAGGAAAATATTATTGTTTCATGACGTAAATGCCAATCGTTTTCTCAAAGTATGAATGGTGGATTATCTAGGGAGAAGAACACTTTTGTTCTTAGGTTCTTTAATCAAATGAAGACAATGAAAGTTATCATAATATAATAATCATTCCCATCTCTTTAAATGGTGCCTCTTTTCCCGCACCCCCATTATGGGCGTACATACTCTGTCATGGGTAAACCACCAAAATACTACATCTCTCACTCGTACATGATGGGCTTAATAATGCTTTATCAAGAATCTTAAGAGTACAACTTTCAAACTTGATCTTCCTAGAGAGTATGGCCGTCTGCAACTTTCAATGTAGAAGACCTTTCTCCTTTTGTTGAAGAAGAAGTTCCATTAGATTTGAGGCCAAATCTCAATCAACCTAGGGAGAAAAATGCGGGAGAATTAGGTCAAACCCCAAGCTTCACCCATTTTTTGCGGATCAAACCAACCCATTCATCATCCCTACAAGCAAAGATCAATTTCATTTGTAGTTTGACTTGATGGGTTCGAGTTGAAATTGTGAATTCTACGAACTAATTGTTGATCGGCTACCTACATGTCGATTTACAAGTTTGATGTCGACTATGAGGCTCATGACTGATTACTTAGCAATTGGAGAATGCTAACCAATTTTCATCACTATTCATTCGACTTTCAAGACTAAATCATGATTTGAAAGAGTCAAGTTCAAATTTCTTTCTGTTTTAATGCATTTTCTACTTTTTAAGTCTTCATTCCTATGTTTTTAAACGTTTTGGCTATTTCCCGTGCTTTAATTTTTCTAGTACGTGCGTAATCTTATTTATAAGTAAAAGATTTGAATATTGAAAATGTATGAGATTTTCTCTAAGTGAGCGATTATCTATCCCGATTTTTGTCTCTAGAAAGTGAACACCTCCTTTATGGTGAACCAAGAATCACTTGAACCTTGGTTGGTCATATTCCATTTGGCCTAGGTGGTGAGCTTCTTCTATCCTTAGCTCCTTTATTCTTGGAAGGTGATTCGTTCTTTTAAGTCTTGGTGGTGGATTTCATCAATCACAATATTTATCCTTGATTAATGGTGCGTCATTTAGTCTTTGGGATGATCGTAATCTATCATGCATATTCTTTACCCTATCTGTCGCGACCAACCCTCTCAAGGGGGCACCCCCGGAGAGAATAAATTTAGAGTTAATGGCTTATAAGTCTGAATTTGCCTTTCTAAAAGACAACTCAAATATATTATCTAATCGTAATCCAAGTAAGCCTATTAATTACAAGTGCAAGCCCTCTCAATCTCATAGACCAAATTTCATATTTTTAGGTTCTTTAACAATCTATACCTCAGGAGTCAACACTAGCATATCGGATCAGTTAGAAATCAATTGAAATGAAGGAATGTAGTCTCAGTTCCTACAGAATTAGAGATTCTAGAATACGAAAACTTGTCTAGGTTAACATTTTTATTAGTGCACTTTAGGTACCTAACAGATTGATTGTTTAATAAAATATGGCCATGCACTCTTGCTTATCAATTACGATCCTAAGAGATAATTGAAAGTCGTTAAGTGTTCATGCAATTATTTTTGTAAAATCTTCAACAAAGCCTAAACTAAAGCTAGCCTAACCTAAAAAAAGAAATCAACACCCAATTTATCTAAAGGTAATGTGAAATATAATGCAGTAAATAAATATTCAAGTATCTAAAACTTCAAATGAAAGTACAAGGAATGTAGACCTAATACAATGTGGAAAGAAGAATATCAAATGGCCTCATTATAAGGAAATAGAGGCAGGAGACATGACCACACCACAGTTGTCCAATTTGAATCGGACAGCTGTGATTTTTCCACACACAAAACAAAAAACAAAAAATCTCCCCCTATTAATGGAGGCTGTCCGACCAAGGCAGGATCCATCATGTCACCTAACTTTTATGGCAAGTGATCCGGATCCTCATTATAAACCCTAGGACAGCTACCACCATGGGCTTGCTACCACAAACTAAGGTGAGCTTTAATATGATAAATTGATTCACATGGAACCTACATTAGGCTACACTAATCATTCATTGAGGATGTCATACTAATTCTAAAGACGTTTTATTGAGCAAAGTCTATGCTAATTAACCAAAAGACTGAAATGAACATCGGTCTAACACCATTAACTCCATTTGGGCTACCCTTAGATTACCATCACAAGCCATAACCCAATAGATGTTGGTTTAATACTCAATCATCAATTCAACCACTTCAGGGTATGCACTCAGATAAAGCAAAATATCAACATCGTTCATTAATTCAATTAATTTACCTTAAGATCAGCTTTTGAAATATATCGTGCAATTGGATTATCCCAAGCCATCAATTAATCAACTAGAGATACATCAATCAAAATTAATTACTATGAGCCCCCACTTGCATTTGCAAAATAGCAAATTAACATTATAAACACATAGTTAATTTCTATTCAATCCCACTACGCTACGCACTGTATCATGCATCGCTTACTATACATTTAAGCATCCAAAGGGGAAACTAAATAAAGTACGATTAGACTAGACAACTTTGAGAATCGAGAATTACTTCGTTCGCCAATAAAGGCAACTTCTCCATTTTTTCCAACATCCAATGTTTGTTAATTAAATTAAGCTAATTCTAATGTTTAAATCAAATTTTCTAACCAAGACTAGATTTTCTAAACAACTTTCTAATTTTTTAATTCTAATTTTAATTTTATTGTGTTGTTTATTAATAAAATAAAATATTAATATAATATTAAAAGTGGGTCTGGGTCAGGCCTGGCATAGACCGAGGTTTCTGGGCCTGCTAGCCCAGACCCAAGAACCGGGCCATCACAACCCCATTTCATGACCTGGGCCCCGAGCAATCGGGCCTAGTCCAGCTTCAAATTGGCAATAAAAAAAAGGACCGGCCCCGCTCCATAACCACCAAACTAAAGCCCAACATTCAAAACTTTCGGGCCCAACTTCACACCGCCAGCTCACCCAACCCACCAGCCAGCCCGTCTAAGCTAAAACCCAAAATACTTTAAAAAGAAATGGGCCCAAGTCGGAAAGCCAGATAAGAACAGCAACGAGTAGCTCTGGAGTAGTCGCATTGGTGTCACTAACATCCTATTCGACCACCACCATCCACTCGAAACTTACGCTAGCAGCCATACCACAAACATTGAGAACATCCACACAGCAAAGGCAGCTGAAAATTTGAAGAGGTTCAGACTCGACAAAATAGGAATTTGAATGAAAATACACCCAATAGTCAATAAAAAGTTAGAAAAATGACACAAATGTTCATGAATTTTAGCTAAATGGGCAATATAATTCTTATATTGAACCTAAATATACAATATGATCCTTGAATACTACACATTGACAAAAAATACCACATTGCTTAAAGTTTAAAAACCACATTAAATAATTGAAAATTCAAGAACCACATGTTGCCTAAATTCTAAAACTTTTTGCATTGTTGTCCCTAAAAAGTTTATACCGAACCAGGCATATTCGCGTACCTTTTTGTGTAACTCGAAATTTGAAACTTATCAAATGGATATGGTTCATGCGTTTCTTCCAACGCATGGTGAGCAGTGAGTTGAGGAGCGAAAATTAACCATTTCGAGCCATGGACTCGCGTCCAAACTCGAGGGAAATCACTCAGAAAGGATGGAATTTGAAAAAAAAACCAACTTATTCGGATCCGAGACAAGCAAGAACTAAAGAAGTCGAGTCGGCTCCCACCTTGTAGTGTTAACCACGGCGTCCCTAGACCACATGGCAAGTTCAAGGCGAGTCGAGCTAAGGCCGGCCATCTTGAGGTGTCTCTGAGCCGAGATCCTCGAAATAGAGGGACTCGAGCCGAACGAGAGACTCCCCGGCAATGACGCGAGGAACTCGTACGCCGGCCAAAGAATGCCCAACAATGTCAGTGGAGGTGGCCGGTCGTGATCTGGACTAGGCCCTGAAGAAATCCAGCCGTTCTCCAAGGAGGGATTTTGGGTTCTTGGTTTTTGCCTTCTCTGTGTTGTGTGTTATGTCGGCGTTGTGAGTGAGAAAAGAAGACCAGATGTAGCGGGCTTGGGCTGAAAGGAGACAGGCCGAAGGGAAAGAAGGAAAGAGGGAACCTGGGCGGACCAGGCTCGTGCGGGCTTGGTTGAACCGGCCTGGATCCAATTTTCAATTCCCTCTCTATTTTTTTTTTAATTTCCAATTTTGATTATTACTAATTATTTATTTATTTCACACCTATTTTGTAATTTTGTCTCTACATTAGCCTTTTTATTTTTATTTTTTTTGCAGAAAGGGATGATTTATCGGACTACAAAAATTAGTTGTCAACACTATCCATTATCACTCAAAACACATCAATCCACCCTACATACGCATCGCTAATAGGACTAAATGGAATAAGGAAGGTAATGTCTCAATTTGGCTGTCATAAAAATTTGGTTCAAACGAAATGGAATGAGGTTCCTTTGTTGGATTGTGTTGAAAGGGAATGGAATGAAATGAACAAAGATTGAGATAATTATAAAATGCTTTTGGTAAAAATTATGATTCAATTGTAGCACAATACGATTATACATGTTTACAAATAAAGAGTGATTCGTATATGATAACTAATAAAGAGTTAATGTTTACAAATTATTTCTTTACTTTTTTTTAAGCCTCAGTTTCAATCGCCAACCGAGTTATTTTGGAATTGGGACTCCTACCACATGATAGTCGGGTGAATCATTCATATATTGGAGCTTCAATGGTTATTTTGAGTTAGCTATTGAAAAATTTCGTTGTGTCTAGAGACATTACTTCATGAAACTTGATTAATTTGGCGGTATAGAAAATTTATAAAGGGAAAATTATTGTGAAGCAAAATGGTTATCTCACATGCGTTTGCCTTCCATTATAGAATCTGATTATTTTAGTATATTATGTCTTTATATTTGCTTTGGGTTGCCATTCACCTTCCCTACCACATAAAATGCACTTTAACTTCATGAATTTTTCTTTCTTCTAGTTTTTTTTTATCAACTCATCTAATGTCTAACTAAAATCTTTATGCAATAGAAATTAAATACTTTTTGCTATTAGTAATACTTGCTCGATGGCTCCCAACGGAGTCTGGTCATTATTACATCAATTATTTACTTATTATTTGATATCTTATTAATTAATCTTATAACATGTGAAAATGTCAAAATAACTACAATGAGTGTTATTTTTATACAAATGATGTATATAAATTTACTTATAAGTTACATAAATTCTAATTATCATTAATATTCTAACGTTGTTAAAATCAATTGGAGAAAAGACACAAGAGTATTTCGGGAATAACTATTACAGACTATAATAGCTATTGCGTAGGATGTTTGTGAGAGAGCTAGCTACTAAAACTTTGGCTGTAACAGGACTTATGCTGTATTAGCTATTACAAGAAACAAACCCTATAATAGACATTCAACCTATAATGGACTTATTTCGTAATAGTCACTCCCACAACCAAACGTGTTGATTAGTAATTTGGTCATAAGCTTGTTAATTTAGATAGACTTGAAGTGAAACTAAATTCATGTGAAATCAAATGCATACATATTTCAATTGAGCATAAATATATTATATTAGAGAACAAAAATCCTAACAAGTACTAGAACAAAGAGACCCTAAAGTTCCACCAGCAAAGATTAGGGGCGCGCATGTTCTAGGGTAAAATCAAGAATCAAAGAATTGGACCGGTTACCACTGGTTCGATTCCAAATTCTAAGTTTAGAGGTTCCGGTTCTCGGTTCCACTTTTCCAGGAACCTCCTATTCTTGGTTTGGTTCCCCAGTTTCATGAGAACCGGAATCGAGAACTAGTAAGGGAATCGGACTGAGAACATAGAAAACATAATTTCTATGTATTTAAAGTTTCCTTATTTCTAGACAAGCCTGTTTAAAGTTCTTCGATCTAGACATTTGGACTTTTTTTGCCTTTCTTTACAAGCAGTCAAGCCCATATTAAAATAATTCTCTTCCTCCCAAACATTCTCTAAAACCCTAATCGTCAACTTCATCTCATCCAAAGTCAAGCTGACCCTAAACTTTCTTCTCGTGCAACACTATCATCTCCCATTGCAACCGAATGCTTGGGCTTCACAATTCAATCGGAAATCGCACTCCCTATCTGTCTCGAGCGGCTTCTCTTGCTTTCAGATCACCCAGACTTGCCTTCCAAGCTCACTTAGGAACGACTCCTTGAACCCGCATTGGGCGTTCACCGCATGACTCTGCTTCTCCCTTTGAGCTTCATCGGATCTACTACTTGATTGTGATCCTCCGAGGTGTGGTCCCTTGTGAGATGCACGCAATTTCTTGTAAAATTGGGTGAAGAAACGACCATTTTTTTGCCTAAATTTTTATTAGGTTAAATTATGTTATTTTCATGTTTTAGGGACGAAAATGAAACGGACAAGCAGAGTGCTTTTGGTGTTCCTACTAGTTTGGAGTTTGATTTTGGTAGATTGACATGCCATTTTCACTTGTTGATGCAGATATTTTCTTGGGGTGCCATTTTTACTTGCCGATGATTGAGGAGCTTGATTTTTGTGTTTCTTATTTTGGTAGATTGAGGTGCCGTGCCTGCGTGATGCTTGAATTTTGATACACTTATTTTCTTGGGGATTGTGTTAATTCCCTAAATTCAACTTTGATATCTATAATCCCTAAGAAATTAGGGATTGAATGTTGGTAAACTTTTTTTTAAGAAAATAAACTTGAGTTATGGTATACTTATTTGCTAAATTCATAAAATAATTGTACCAAGCTCCCCTTATCGAGCACTATATGATTTTCCCTAAATCTTGATCGCCAATCGCTTCATATATCTAAATAGTCGTTGATTGTCTTCAATTTGTATTCTTGGACCCTTGGGTTAGGTTTTGTGTCGGATGGGTATTTTTACTTGTATAGTGGAATATGTCCTTTCCCCTTTAAAGTGTTTTTATTATATACTTTTGGCAATGCTATTTGATACAATCTAATTTTATTCTTTTATTGTTGTGCATATGTGAAGTTGATATATCAAGATAATATGTCCATGGAGGTGGAGAGATTTGAGGAGTTGACTCCGTTCAGAGAATTGTAATTCTCGGGCGATGAAAGTAAAGAAGAGTTGTCACCCACCATGAGTACAATAAAAAAGGTACTCGATTCCGGTCTTCCTTCTCATGATAAGAAATGTACATCCGAATGTTGGAATCAATATTCCAGGAGTCAAAGATGCGAATGGAAAAACATATCAGGTGAAGTGTATTCATTGTAAGTATGTCTATAAGTACAATGTTTCTAATGGTACTTTTGCAATGAGGACGCACTTGAAAACGTGAAAGAAGTTTCCTCGCAATGTAGAGAAGAAGCAAAAAAAATTTGCATCACGTAATGTAGAAGTGCCCAGTAGGATAGAAAGAGATTCTAGCATTGGTAGTATCTTATCAACATGGATATTTAATCAAGAACGATGTAGGCAAATGCTAGCTCGATTTATCATAACTGATGAACAATCTTTTTCCTCGATTGAGCATGTTGGATTTCGTGAGTTTGTCAGTAATTTAAGGAAGCCTCTCTTCAAACATTTATCACATTTCACCATGGCTAAAGTTGCATGAAGTTCTACTTTTGTGAAAAAAAACATGTTTAAAGAAGTACTTTGGTAAGATATATTCTAGGATTGCACTCGTAACTAATACATGGAGTTCCATTCAAAACCTGAATTATTTGTGTCTCATTGCACATTTTATTGATGAGAATCAGAAGTTACACAAAAGAATCACCAATTTTGCGGTGATGCATATAAGGGGTAAGGAGATTCGGAAAATGGTGGAGAAGTGCATCTATGAGTGGGAAAAAGAAAAAAAAATTGTGTCCACAATCACTGTGGATAATGCTAGTTCGAATAATGTTGTGATTGGTTATTTGAAGGATAAACATTCTAGAGAAAAATTGTTGATCTTAAATGGTTGTATCTTACATATGATGTGCACTACTTATTTATTAAACTCAATTATGGGAGATAGCTTGACTATGGTACATGAATCTATTGCATGTATTCGAAATGTTGTTAGGTATGTGAGGAGTTCTTCAATGAGAGCCAAAACATTTTAATTTTGCAGTAAGAGTGAAAAGATCACTTACAAGGGTTCAGTTATTCTTGATGTCACCACTAGATGGAACTTCACTAATCTCATGGTAGACATTGCCATAAAGTTTAAAAAAAAAAAAAGCTTTTGAAAGGATGGAAGAAGATGATTTATCTTTTGCAAGCGAGCTTAATCATGACCTACCTAAAGATGATGATTGGGAAAATGCCATTATTTGTTCAAAATTTCTGAAACTATTCTATGATTTCACAAATCGGATGTCAGGGAGTTCATATGTTATTTTAAATGATTATTTTGAGGGGAAGCTCTTTCTTATAGAAATTTAAAAAATGCAGTGAATGCTTTGGATCCTAGGCTTCAAGCTATTATACAAAAATGAAAGAGAAATTTAACAAATATTATGGGAGTTTGGATAAAGTGAATATGATAGTGTTGATTGCAATTGTGTTGGATCCTAGAGCTAAGTTAAATAATGTGAATTTCTTGTATAAACAAATTTATGATGGTGAATTAAAAGTTAGTGAGATGCATTATAAGGTGAAGGACACATCTGAGTGTTTGTATGAATTTTATGAGCAATCTTTCTTTCTTGCTTCAAGTGCTCAAAATATTGGTGTCCAAAGGTCAAGTGATAGAAGTGCTGGTTCCAATGTCAATGCCGATGCCGGTGGTTACCAAGGTATGAAGAAGTATGACATCCAAGTTTGGTGGAAAACCTTTATGTATTCAAACCAAAAAGGGTCGATGACAACAAATGTGAGTTTGATAAGTATCTTGAAGAGAAAAATGAAAGTATTCTTTATCTTGACCTTTTGATGTGGTGGAAGACTAGTGGCTGAAATCTTGACCTTTATGTATTCAAAACCTTTATCTTGACCTTTTGTTGTTTGGTTTGTATATAAACTTAGACACTCGCTTTTTATTTATTTTTTTTTATGAAATTTTTCTCGAGGAAATTGGTGTTTGGTTTATCAATAGTTCATATTGTGTTGCTGTTACTACACATGAAAATTGAAAGTGATTTTCTAGAATTTGGAGCTATATTTAAATGTCTTTTTATTATTTAAAGGAGTTTTGGAATCTACCGTTGAAACAAAAAAAAATTGTTAGACCTTGGAATTGACTTTGGAACCTGTGAGAGGATGGATTCTAGTTTCCAGGTTTTGACGGGTAGCTTCTAGGTTCCAAAAAATAAAGAATACGTACTCGTAGGTTGGTTTCAAATTTCAAGTAGAACTTGTAAGGAGCCTAGAACTGCTCACCCCTAGTAAAGACACACTCGACCTTCAAGTGAATTTGGCATTCGTCAAACAAGATCCTCCATCATTTCCCCCGATTGAAAAGGACTTGTCCCAAGATCAACCTCATACTTATCAATCACGGAAAGAGAAAGAGAAGATATAATCCAGCACAAAATGTTGCCAAGACTACTTAGTCCCTAGGCAACTAGTTCTTTAAAGTTTGTTTTCACCAACTCTATTTAACTTCCGGTACGATTTTTTGACACATCCATGAGGAACTCGCTCCTTAAGACTCATTCGATAGGCTGCCTTGGTGGAAATACAACTACCGAGAAAATAAATATACAATGTCAAGCTTTCTCTTGTTAAAGAAAAACCAAGTGAGATTTGATCAAGCATAACTTACTTCTCTAACAAAAGTTAAAGCACATTTTTTGCTTCAATTATTTTTAACCATAACAAGGAATCCCTTAAATATTATACAAAATGAATCTTGTTGTATCGTTAATCAGAGATTTTTTAAAGAAAAATACGAATTGGAATTTGAAGACAGGGAAGGAGAGGGAGTTCTTGACTCACAAAAGATAGAGGTAGATTTAATCAATCACATAGTTTGGGCTCTTAGAATATAATGACATCGAGGCTTTTTACTTAGTTGAACGAAAGTCCCAATTCACTAGAATTTCCCTATTAGACTAGTTATTTCAGGGCAAGTGGATCATTTATATTAAAAAGAATGAGCTTCAAGAGAATGATTCAAAATTCTTCCAAAGTGGACTACTAGATGCAAGATGGATCTTCCCAAAACAAGGTTTTTTTTTTTCGAATATGCCAATTCATTTGGGATCCTGCGGATCTATTCTTTTTCCTATTCAAGGATTAGCCATTTGTATTAGTATTTTCACATTGAGAATTCTTTGTAGATAAAGAGATGTCAAAGGGGCTTTTTACTTCCCAGAAAAATCCTTTACATCTCTATATATAATCGTTAGTTTATCGATAATATGCAAGAAAAGCACTCCAAATTATTAATTTGTTGCTAGAGATGGCTTAGGAGCAATCGATCATTATCTAATACATTTTTATGTTCTAATACTCCATCTGAGAGTTATCTATCTAACAAAAATCTATTGGATCAAATGACAAAGACATTGTAAAGAAAAAAACTTTTCCCATATGAAATGTAAATCAGAATCATGTGACAATAGAAAGGTTTCCATTGCCTGGCCGAAAAATATATGGCTATGAAGTAGGGATTGACTGTAATCAAATGGACTAAGGGTTAGCGTCATAAAAACACATTTTTCTTCCCTATTTTGGATCTTAACTCCATGCAATAATATGGAGAATTGAAGGCTTATATCGAAACATTATGTATATTGAAACATTATGTATGGATGGTATCAAACACTAAAACAAGAATTTCTAGACAACAAATAACTAAAGTCTTTTTTTTTGGTAAAGAAACAGGCAATGAATATATAAAGTTTTTTTTGGTAATGTAAGTATTTATATTGACTTTAACCATTTTGTACAAAGTGAAAGAGCCTGGCACCACAAAACTTACACTCAAAATGTCATGGCAACAATCATGAGTGGAAGGGTACCGTGGTTTTAATAATGAAACAAGAAATATGGCCTAAACAATGGCCTACAAAGGAACATACAAAGAGATTGAAACTCTTACATAAAGATGAATTGGTCAATGCCCCAACTCCTCTGCAATCTACTATTTCTAGAAGAATCTAAGACTTGTTGAAATGTCCTGGCTTTACTATTGACCCATCTTTTCTAGCTTTTTCTTCATAGCTAGGATGTGGACAGCCTGGTTGCATAACAATGCATCGTTCCTCTCCTTCTAGATAATATGGCATAACAGTGCCAAAGATAAGTGAGCCATTGGTGGAAGCAATGACCAGATATGATTTTGATAGCCCAATCAAGAGACTCTAACCACGGTTTGTTCTACCACGATAAATTACATCTTTCAGCCCAAAACCTTGCTAGTTGATGAATAACTAAAGTTATTGCTCACTATATCAAAAACGTTTCATTGATGAAAGATGTAAAAAAAAAATTTTAATGACCGAGGGATTCACCAAGAGCCCTCCATGCCTGGACGGCACCAAAGGGCTAGGCCTATACCTCGGGAGAGACTAGTACATAACCCCAACACCATGGCTGTGACGCCCCGGACACCAATTAATAGATAAAACGAACTTAATTATTTTAATTAAGCTCAAGGGCTCGCTACAACCGGATTTATCACTCCCCGGTCCATTGGGCACATGACAAATCCTCACATGGCCATTAATTCATTTATCACTTGCGACAATATTATCCTAGGACCCATTGTCGACTTAATCATCAAGCGGAAGCAATCCCCGTACAATAGTTGGTAGTTAATTAGGCAAACTAAGCAACATGTGACATAAAGATCTACTTCATATATCATTTACATATAAACACAAACCACCATTATCAACATAACAAGCATCCATCGAACATAATCTTTAACAATAAGTAACGTAACTACAACAAGACGTGCCAGAAGCACTTTTAATCATTAATTGACTAAGATCGGGGGTTGGTTATCCCTAGCTCCTCTAACCTAACATCTTCAACAAAGGGAGCGAGAAGAGATACACCGTCAATCGTTCCTACTTCAGTGATCATCTCGATGGCACACCAAAATGAATCACGGCTAACCATGGTACGATCTTGAAAATGTTAATAACCACGGGGTGAGATAACTCAATAAGTAGAAATTCTAAACCTCGCCTAGGAGGTGGCGGTCTTAATCAACAAGCAAAGGTTTGAAAACCACATTTTAAGAGTTATTAAATCATTTCCAAAAACCTTGCCATTTCTTTGAAAATATCACATATCCAAGACTTCCAAAAATCACTCATGAATCCCAAAAATCAACAAAGACTCCATACATCATTGCATGCATTTATCTTTTATAATCTTTTGGCCCTCCTCGGCCGCCGGTTCCATAATGATCCAGCCCTTTGGACCACAGCCCAAGCATCGCCTAGCCCCATCTAGACGGCACCCTCCGACTCAAAAGCCGGGCATACCCCGCAAGGCGCGTCTCCCCCGAAGTCCATCCGACGATGAGGCTTATCATCTGGAACTCTTCCGGGTTCATCATCATCGCCAACACGATCTCGGTCGAGTGGCGGGTCTTGTCTTATAGCATGCATCACACACAATCACCCATTCCCAAAAATCATTTCTTTCATTTTATCTTTGAGATTATGACCAGCACTTTTCTTTGCAAAAGAGATCATCTATTTTGAAAATCATTTATTTCGCCTTGCTCTTGAAATTAAAGACATCATTTTGCAAAAGAAAGGAATTTTGACTCAAGAAGTAAGATGCAACTTTAAGGTCAAAACAACAATCTTTTTAAACAAGACTGGGAAGACCAAAACTCCATGATAATTTAAAAAGCTCAAATAGATGTAACCTTGCCAAAAGATAGATTTTTCAACTCAAGAGATGGATTAGAAACCATAGCAAAAACAGAAACATTTTCTGTAAAGATTAGTAAGACCAAAGCGGGCAATAAATTTAGAAAACCACTTCACAAGTTAACTACGTAACGTCACGCCCTACCCGAGGGTTAGAAAATCCACTTACAGACAGGTGTTACTCAAAAACACAGAGAGGAGTCGAAGAAACAGAAGCAGGAGCTAATCGGAGCAGGCGAACAGCAGCCCGTTGTCCAACTCGGTATCTATACGGACGACTTCCAGGAGACCTACAGCATCGAATACTCAACGTTTCGGAGCTTGTTTGGTGGCGTTGGAAAGGTATGGATGTTACGAAGAGAATGGAGCTGATTTCACTCGATTCGGAGGTCGTTTTGTCAGTCAACCAGGGAAAAACAGAAAGGTCGATAGTGTAGTATTTCGGTCCAGGGGTCTGTAGCTTCCAGAGTTGGTTCGGGAGGAACCAGATCTCCGTTGGTGCTGAAGTTTTGCAGGAAGGACGGTATCGAAGTATATAAGAAGGTGATGGAGGGTTTTGGTGAAGCAAATGGCTGCTGGTGGGTGGTTGAAGGCATAACAATGGCTGGGTTAGCAGAGCTACGAATTTTCAGAAGCAGGCAGAAGAGGTTTGTGTGTTCTTGGTTGTGGTGTGAGTAGAAATGAAGTGAGCTGCTCTCTATTTATAGGCAAGGAAGATTGGGGCCCAAGGCTAGTGCTATCTCACATATTAATTGCCTAAGGTCTAATTTCATAAAGTAACTATAGGACCACTATTCAATCATTAATGTTTCTGTCCTTTCTCCATTATTTTACTTCATTCTTCCTCCCCCTCTTGCCTTGGACGAATTTCTCCCCTATTTCTTATTGTTTCTTTTGTCCATGTGATCATTAATTATCTTATCTATCCATCTAGGTACTAAGGCTATAGTATTATTTAAATGTTAGCCCATGTGCCTAATTTTATATCTTATATTAGCCCTTTAATTGTCTATCATTCTAATAGCTTCATAGGATGACTTCATGTTATATCTAAGTGCATTATGTCATCAACATTACATCATCCTATGATTAATAGCTCACATGGCTATATTTAACTCTCATGATGACACTATATTAGACTCTTAATTACCTATTCCTCTAATAGCCTTCTAAGATGACATAATCCTATAACTAGGTGCATTACATCACCCACATGACATCACCCTAAGCTTATTATTCTATTTTCCTTCTCTTTCTCTTTCTCTTTCTCTTTCTCTTTTTCTTTTCTTTTTCTCTATTTTCCCCATTCAGCCTTCCCTTGGCCGAATGGCCCTTGGGTCATGCTTCTTGATCCCCCACTAATTCCTTAATTTGAGTTGGAATCCATCTCTCTCAATTTAGTGCCCAAAATTAATCTATTATTTTTGTGATTAAGTGTCGCCTTTCGGTAACCTCAAATAGTCCTTCCTAAATGATGATCAATAGGGCATCGCCTCGCAAGTCCCGCGATCATTCTGCATTGAGCCTCGCCGATCCTTAGAGTATTCCTCGGTTGTCATGTAATCGGCAAGATGTCTTTCTAATCACATAATTTTACGGATAATTTCAAAGTTGGCTCAAGATTAATTATCGCCACTCATGAATTGGCAATAATCATCCACTGAACTCTTCTTTGAGTTATCGTGTAAAAATCTGTGTTAGTACAAGACCTCCTTGTTCGATCCTTATGGTCGAGTAATTGCTCAAGGCCGAGTACTCTAGATGATCAAGCTTGTCGATCCCTAATTATACTCACCAAAGGCTTTAGCGGGCTAATTACCCCCACTTTACTATTTAGGTCTTGACACCTTAATCATTTTATTAATCAGGGCCTTAAATCGAGGATGTTACAACTCTCCCCCTCTTAAAGGAATTTCGCCCTCAAAATTATGAATATTCTAATCCCTCATATAAATAAAAGAATTGTTTCTCTCATTGCTTCAACTAAGGGGATGGTCTTATACCTCAACACTTGCTCTTTACTAATTAAGATCCGTACCGGTTTCTCAACATATGACACTCGGTCATAATCATCTCACCATTGAGTACGCGGTTTGGATCGAGCTTCTACTTTCTTAGCATGGTCATAAGGAAAATGCTATGGTCCTAGGCAAGTCAATAAGCTAGACTCCCTATTCTATCCAAGATTTCGAAAGAGTCAACATACCTGGGTATGAGTTCACCTCTCTTGCCGAATCGTAACATACTTCGCATGGGTGACACATTTATGATCTCCAACCTTGAATTCTAAAGGTCTATGTTAGCGGTCAACATACCTCTTTCATTGGCTCTGGGTGGTTTTAAGTTTGTTTCTAGTACTTTGAACGACTTCTACCGAGATCTGGACTAACCCCGGGCCAGTGATCCTTATTTCCCCGTCTTCTTCCCAACACATTAGAACTTTGCAATCTCCTTCATATGAGGCTTCAATCCTTGAGGGATCAATTGAGATTCTTTCTTTGGAGACGATGTGACCAAGAAAGGTCACTTTACTTGTTGGCAAATTTGGCGATGTCTACCATGCTTTTGCTGCGCCACTCTGATAACACTTCTTCTTACATCACCAGGGAGGCACAACTTTTCCTTGAAATTTCTCTTGCTACATGAGAGTCTGACTTCCTCTATTCTGTGCATTCCTTGATAATCCCTTGTATTGCTGACTCCACCTCCAATTTAAACTCGAAGGCTCGTACCGCTTCTAATAATCGAGTTGCTTCAAGAAATGGGTGATGCTCCCTTATTTTCTATAAGCTCGATCCCAAATCCTTCTTGGGGGTTAAACTTAATGATCCCTTGGCTACCATGTCCCTTTGTCTTGTCAGTCAACCCATTCCATTAATTTGAAGTCATATAAAGTCGTGACTACTAAGCTTATCGTGTTCTCCTGACTATTCAAAACAATCTTATACTAGGGATAACCTTACGTGGTCAAAACCTTATCCTTCACAGTGGTAACAACATTCAATGTAACCCCCAAAATTCTAGCTTCAATTCTTGCTAAATTCACAAACTCTTTCAACCACCACAAAATGGACATCCCTAACATCAAACAATATGTAAGCGGCATGGTCATGGAGAGACGGTACCCGTGATCATAGTTGGGGAGTGTTCCGCCTCTTCTTGACTAACCGCGAATATCCTTCCTTGGTTCATCGGTCGATCAGTTCGTGGGGCCATTCCACCATAACGTTCTATTGGTTGCGGTTGGGGATTCTAGGGCGGTACTCCTTGTTGCCTTTGAGGATAGTTCTTCACTTGATGACCAAACCTCCCGCAACCAAAACAGGCTCCGGTTCTGGCTTGGCATGGTGTAACTCCATGGCGTCCTCCACATATTCAGCAAACATATGAGTCCTTGTTCATTTGAGTTTTCTTCTGCGGAGGAAAGAAATTACTTTCCCCTGTCATAGGCCGCTTGGCTTGTTGCTGGTTGTTCTTGGCAAAGCCTGATCCAAACATCTTGGCCCTTTCCGCCATATCTCTCTCGATCAATTGTGCCCTTTTATAAATCTCATTGTAATTCTTCAAATTTAGCGACACTAGCTGACTTCGTATTTCAGGCTTGAGGCCATCCTGAAACCTCTTGGCTTTATCCACCGGATCTTCCACAAGACGGGTTGCATATCGCGATAACTCCGCAAATTTGGCTTCGTATTGGTCAACCGTGAGGTGTTGTTGCCGAAGATGGAAGAAATCCGCCATCTTTTGGTCGAGGACGCATTCAGAGAAGTATTTGTCACTGAAGGCTTGGACGAAGGCGGCCCAAGTGACCTCCAGTGCCTTCAGAAAAGACAACATTTCTAGTGGTTCTCCACCAATACTCAGCATTTCTTTGTAGTTGATAGACCGCCAGGGTAACTTTATCCTCATTAGTGCACTGGAGGAGAGAAAAGATTTTCTCCAGTTCCTCAATCCAGGCAGCCGCTCTTTCTGGATCACCATTTCCAACAAACTTAGATGGCTTCAACTTAAGAAATCGTTCAACCAACTTACACATTGGTCGCTCCTCCTGCCCATGGTTTCCACTCGTTTGAGCAACAGGAACGTGATTTTGAGCTTGCTGACCAATTAAGTTTCCAATAGTATCCAATGCTTGCAAGATACCATCAACGGTGTCTTCTGGGGATTTTCCTCTAGTACTTGATTGGCCCTGAGTTGTCCTTCTCGTATTCCTAGACTTGGGGTCACTCATGATTCACAGTTTTAATGGGCTACAATTTTCAACACGGCAAGTTAGCACTAAGAGCACAAAACTACAAAACCAAGCATCAATTGCAAATCGGAAGTTATGCCTACTAACTACCCATATTCCCATCGCTCCTTATCACTCCAGGCCATAACCTAAGTTCTGATACCAAACTTGGGTATGTGACGCCCCGGACACCAATTAATAGATAAAACGAACATAATTATTTTAATTAAGCTCAAGGGCTCGCCACAACCGGATTTATCACGCCCCGGTCCATTGGGCACGTGACAAATCCTCACATGGCCATTAATTCATTTATCACTTGCGACAATATTATCCCAGGACCCATTGTCGACTTAATCATCAAGCGGAAGCAATCCCCGTACAATAGTTGGTAGTTAATTAGGCAAACTAAGAAACATGTGACATAAAGATCTACTTCATATATCATTTACATATCTACACAAACCACCATTATCAACATAACAAGCATCCATTGATCATAATCTCCAACAATAAGTAACGTAACTACAACAAGACGTGCCAGAAGCACTTTTAATCATTAGTTGACTAAGATCGGGGGTTGGTTATCCCTAACTCCTCTAACCTAACATCTTCAACAAAGGGAGGGAGAAGAGATACACCGTCAATCGCTCCTACTTCGGTGATCATCTCGATGGCACACCAAAATGAATCACGGCTAACCACGGTACGATCCTGAAAATGTTAATAACCACGGGGTAAGATAACTCAATAAGTAGAAATTCTAACCCTCGCCTAGGAGGTGGCCTCACAATCAACAAGCAAAGGTTTGAAAACCACATTTTAAGAGTTATTAAATCATTTCCAAAAACCTTGCCATTTCTTTGAAAATATCACATATCCAAGACTTCCAAAAATCACCCATGAATCCCAAAAATCAACAAAGACTCTACACATCGTTGCATGCATTTATCTTTTATAATCTTTTGGCCCTCCTCGGCCGCCGGTTCCATAATGATCCGGCCGTTTGGACCGCAGCCCAAGCATCGCCTAGCCCCATCTAGACGGCACCCTCCGACTCAAAAGCCGGGCATATCCCGCAGGGTGCGTCTCCCTCGAAGTTCATCCGACGAGGAGGCTTATCATCCGGAACTCTTCCGGGTTCATCATCATCGCCAACATGACCTCGGTCGAGTGGCGGGTCTTGTCTTATAGTATGCATCACACACAATCACCCATTCCCAAAAATCATTTCTTTCATTTTATCTTTGAGATTATGACTAGCACTTTTCTTTGCAAAAGAGATCATCTATTTTGAAAACCATTTCTTTCGCCTTGCTCTTGAAATTAAAGACATCATTTTGCAAAAGAAAGGAATTTTGACTCAAGAAGTAAGATGCAACTTTAAGGTCAAAACAACAATCGTTTTAAACAAGACTGGGAAGACCAAAGCTCCATGATAATTTAAAAAGCTCAAATAGATGTAACCTTGCCAAAAGATAGATTTTTGAACTCAAGAGATGGATTAGAAATCATAGCAAGAACAGAAACATTTTCTGTAAAGATTAGTAAGACCAAAGCGGGCAACAAATTTAGAAAACCACTTCACAAGTTAACTACGTAACGTCACGCCCTACCCGAGGGTTAGAAAATCCACTTACAGATAGGTGTTACTCAAAAACACAGAGAGGAGTTGAAGAAACAGAAGCAAGAGCTAATTGGAGCAGGCGAGCAGCAGCCCGTTGTCCAACTCGGTATCTGTACGGACGACTTCCAGGGGACCTACAGCGGCGAATACTCAACATTTCAGAGTATTCCTCGGTTGTCATGTAATCGGCAAGATGTCTTTCTAATCACATAATTTTACGGATAATTTCAAAGTTGGCTCAAGATTAATTATCGCCACTCATGAATTGGCAATAATCATCCACTGAACTCTTCTTTGAGTTATTGTGTAAAAATCTGTGTTAGTACAAGACCTCCTTGTTCGATCCTTATGGTCGAGTAATTGCTCAAGGCCGAGTACTCTAGATGATCAAGCTTGTCGATCCCTAATTATACTCACCAAAGGCTTTAGCGGGCTAATTACCCCCACTTTACTATTTAGGTCTTGACACCTTAATCATTTTATTAATCAAGGCCTTAAATCGAGGATGTTACCACCATGGCCCCCAACTTAAGACGCTAAAATTGCGGGTTTCGAGCCCTCGACCTCGGCAATGAGAAAGAAGCTCTCAACCAACACAGTTACCCACCATTGGGTTCATTGATGAAAGATGTAAATCCATTAGAAAATAAATAGAATCCATATCAAATGAAATGGTTGTTGCTATTTGCTCCATTAACAAATTATTGATTTAAGCTTAACTAAATAACTAAATAAAATATATAGACTTTTCTCTTTGTCTTAGGTTGATTAATTGTCTTGACCGGAAGATCCCTATAAGCTTCACAAACATCCTTTGTTGCTTTGGAAGAATGAAACTTGAAATCAAGATTACTTCCCACGCCTTGTGTTAGAGATACTTTGAATTCATATTATAATATCTTGTTTCCTTAAATATACTTCTCATAAAGCTTATAAATTCCCATACATAAGAATGCTAGAGATATTTATGATATTTTATAAAGATCTATATGATATTTTTCGTTGACTTTCCATATCTCTCATGATAGCGCATATATCTCGGAGTTTCTTCATATTTCCTTTTAATTGTGCATATCCTTGATTGACATATTGCCCATGCATAAACCGATGCATCGTTTATGAGAACATATTGAAATATATATAAATTGCACATTTCTCTCACCGGTTTGGTAGATTCTGGAGAAGGCTCGCGGATTGAAGTTGCGCGATCCTCCGTTGTCTCTACAAGCTCGTTCCTCCAGTTCATTTTTTTTTGTATTTGGTCGAATACTTCTCGGCCTCGGCGATTTCCCGATCGTTGATTGACGCCATTTTTTGTCTTCGATCTTCAATCACAAGTAAGTCTGTCCCTATTATGTCTCATTCTAGCTTACTGTTATTCATGAGTTGGTTTGATTTTCTTTCATGCGTGTCATTGTTGTTTGAAATTTCGTTGCAGTTTTGTTGATTCATTGTAGGATGTAGTTTGGTTTGATTTTAATGCTCCTCTGTTGCTTGTTTTAGGTAACGGTCTTTCTTGGTTCGATCATTGATGTGTTGTGGTTTAGATTAGAGCTGTTTTTGGTGATTAAATCTACTAAAACAGTGTCGAGTTCCACATTGTTGTTGAACTGTCAATAGGACATCCAAATTGTTACTGTTCCTTCTCATTGATTTCTTTTTTATTAGCTTAGTTATAGAGTTTAGTTGATCGCATAAGTCCGTTAGTTATACGATTTTGAGTTTTGTCTCCGGCGGCGTGAGTTTATTTTCTAGCCGACGGTGAACTCGGCCAAATGAAGATGAACAAGATGAATCTGTTCATCCCTTCATCTCGTCATTTCATTGTTGTTTGGGCTGGGGGAAGAAACTTGGATTCGAGAAAAGCTTCAAGCCAAGTCAATGAGAAAAAAAAGGGGCTTTAAGCGTTTGAGAAGTTGTTGCAGTAAGTTGGGTAAAAAAAACAGAATATAAGGAACTTTGGGCCGAAAAGTAAAAGACAAATCAAAACATAAAGAAGATAGGCCGGCGTGTTAAAGTAAATAGAAAATAGGCTGGAAAATAAAACGGGCTGCGAAATGGAAAGGGCCGAATTAACTAAAATAAAATGGGCTGAAATAAAAGAAAGAAAGGGGAAGGAAAGCCTTGGGCTGAAAATCAGATTTTTAAAAAAAATCGTTTTTTAATAAGAATGGACTGGGCCTTATGCCCAGCCCATTCTCGAAAATAACCCGGACCATTAAGGTCTGGGTCACCGAAGCTCTTTTATATGAAAATAATAATAAAAGAAAATTATAAAAAAACCGAAAATAATAAAAAATCCGAAAATAATAAAAAAGATCAGAAAATAGGAAATAGATATTAGAAAATTCAGAAAATAATAAAAAGATTAGAAAATAGGAAATAGATATTAGAAAATCATTAAAAAATAATAGAAAATCCGAAAATCATTAAAAAAATAGAAAATCATAAAACCATAAAAAAATTAGAAAATCAGAAAATCACTAGAAAATCTTAGAAAATTAGAAAATCATTAGAAAATAATAAAAAATTAGAAAGTCATTAGAAAATCATAAAAAATCATAAAATGATAAAAAAAGCCAATAAAAAAATAGAAAATTTCTAAAATGAATCCTATTGAATAAACTCTTAGAGCTTGACATCAAAACATTAGTGTACTAGCCTTTTAGATGATGTAAGCATGTATGCAAACGTGTAGGTTAACCAATCAATCAATCAATTTTAGGTACCGAAAGGGCGTTAACTAAATGGTTAACGTAATCGACTCTTCGTACCCTAGGAAGCTCTGGTTGCGTAAAACGTGAAGCATTTCTCCCAATGCTTTCACTTGGTTTCTAGCCAACCTTAATAGGCTAGTGGCGGCTCCTTTTAAATAAAAAAACATTTTAGACTATTAAAGAGTTTTTAAAACGAAACCGCCTAAATGTCACACGAGGTATGGATTTGGGAGAATCCAAGCTCGAGATCATAGAATCAAGAGCAAGTACCTCTAAACCTTTTCTTTCCCCCCTAAAGGGCGGAAAGTTTAGGTCGCGACAGCTCTCTCTCACCTCTCTCTCCGGATTTCTCGAAACGATTTCTCAAGCCGCAAAGAGGGCTTTTAATCTGTGACTATAAAGGTACATTCGATTTCGTGATGTGTCTTTCGATCGGTAAAACAATAAATCCTGAGCATGTCTTCCGCACATCCGTAATCGGAATTCGTTTCCGTTTTCGAGGATTTTGGTAATCCAAAATTTCCCAACACTCATATATAATGTGCGTGTTGGTCCAAAAAGAAAATCAAGTCATCATTGTTAGCTTCTACCTGAGAAGCATAAGCCGGTTAGCCCAACTCTTTGGGCGGGCTTGTCTTCTGGCTTCCAGCGCTTGGACCAAACCCATCCAAAAGTCTACTTCTATGAAAGAAAGAATTGCAGAGGCCACTTTTTAAGGGGGCTTTTGTCACAGGTGGCTCGCCCGTCGGTAACCACCTCTCTCCTCCCTTCTTTTCTTGCACCCTATACTCGGTCGCTTCATGCGCACGGTCACTCGTGCCGCTGAAATTGCTTGTTCCCTTCACACCAACTTCGTCGCCTCAATCGGTCCTCCTTCTTTGGTGGTTCATTTATAGCTAAGAATGCGCTATGGCCACTAGTCAATGCTATATTGCAAGTACTCTGCATAAAAAGATGCCTTTCTTCACATCCTTTGCCAAACAGTACAGCAAGTTGTCATGATCCTCTACAAGACTCAGCCATAGGTTTTTCCCAAGCTACAAGATCCCTTAAAGCAGGGTTATTATCTTTACTGTTTCAACGTACAAATTAAGAAAAGAATTTCGTCTCGTTGGAGATTACCCCACGGGAGAACAACTGAAAGGTATGAAACCTTCTGCAACAGACAGACCTCCCCTAGATCAAAAGAAATCCTTCAGTTCCTTGTCTGCGATTGTTTTGATCAGAACTCATGTTTTTTATTAATATTTCAAGTGTTTAATGGCCAACGTGTGTGTGTGTGTGTTCTATTCGTTTGAAAGACCCTGCTAGGCTGCAACTCTTTGACTCCATCACAGTCAACTGCCTACAAAATCGATGGACCCAGTACCTACCTGACTGGCTTACTTCATACTGATGAAAGCATATATTCGCATGCAGTGTCTCTTCATCTTGCTCTAAAAATACCATGAGAGGAGAAATTTATGTCAAGTCCAATGTGTTATTTTCGTTATTATCAGAAGCCATGGGCATACCATACTATGGCAATATGGATATTGTAGGTAATCTTCTGTGGACAATGCTGACGAGATATGTAGCGTCATTTCTTCTATGAAATTGATGTTTTAAACCCTCAGCATCACAACTCCACTATCAACTTTTGACACTAGGTCAGAATGTCTAGTGGTGATCATATAAACGTCCCAATTATTATTATGAAACAGAAGAATGTCTTGAAAGAACGTATTGTCAAATGAACAGTGAAGAGACACACCATAATATCAGAGGCGTCCGCTTTCTAATGTCAAATTTTGACTTTGTACGGTCTGTCACACTATTTGATGAAATAATCGGACGATAAGATATAAATAAATAAGAACTATCGTACACCAATTACTGTCGTTGATTGTCAAACATGTTAACGTCATGCCTGATGAAATCAGAGTTCAGAAGCCATCTTTTCGAAGGAAAGTCCTAAGCCACGACAAATTATCTTTTCCTTGATACTGTGAAAATAGTTTTCTTAGAGCAACATTTATATTAAATTACAAAATGGATTGATATCAAGAGATTTAGCAGATACACTAGAAAGTCTGAACCTACCCCAGGTGGGGAGAAGTATCATGCCTAATAATGGTCCAAAAAATTAGCACCAATCTGACTCTTTGAGGTTTACAATTTATTCCTCAGTAACTACGCTATACACAAGCACATCAAAGGGAAGAGTTCAAGTACAAAAGTTTCATGCATTTACGTACAAGCTATTCGTTTTCGAGTACATAAAGCGATAATAAATCCACACGAATCAATTATATACGATGCTCCGAGGAGGACCGCTTTCATAATCGAACTTGCAATGTGTATCTTATCTCCTACATTTATCTTGCTGTTTTTGCTAGTAATTATTCATGAAAGAAGTTTCCATATAAATGGAAGAAAATTAAAGCCTGGTTTCTTTCATAGAGAATGAAAGATCCGTAAACGATATTCCTAAAAAAAATCACTTGCATCGCTTAAAAAATGAATAAGTAAGAAATTTTTCTTTCATTGACAAAAATGTTTGAACAAAAGTTATTATTGATAACGAGAGCATTTTTTATTGGCTAATTATTTTAAGCAGTATAAGCAATTATTTTTAGGAAAACATTTTTCAAATCATATATTCATTTCTCACAAAATAAATGGAGCTTAAGAAAAAAAGAAGATACGTGCATACATGATGGCTTATTTAATCATTTTTGCGTGCCCCTTTGGATTCTCCCACACCAAATAACTACCCGAATGTGTTCGAAAAGGCATCTCTACGGGAAAGCAATTTTAGAGGGAGAAAACATCTGCCGCAGCCAAATAAAACCTCCACCAGATGAACTCGAGATTCACATATGGCTTGCTTAATGATTATTATATGAAAGTTAATATTGATTTATTCAGACGGCTCTTCTTCTTTTTTAATTATTTCATTTTATTTTTCCAATGGTTATGTCTTTATTTTACTTGTATGCGGAGGAGGGTTCATGCCCCTCGGATGCCTCCATCACCCGCCAGCTGCCGCAGTCTACCACTACGAAAAAGAGAAAACAAAAGGATTTGGCGGGTGGCCAAGCACTGAAATAATCGTTTGACCACTTCTAATTATTTGAACTTGCGCGTTTTTTTCGTATAATATCAAGCTAATACGTGGCTCATAATAGTACCATTAGCAATTTGTCATCGTTTAGATTGCGGCAGTTCAATGTGAGAAGATCTTTTGCTGCCTGTAGTAATGTTGATGAAGTCGCATCAATTGGTCACTCCATTTCTAAGTTCTAGATGGGATAGATTCCTTCTTTTTTTCTCGCTACATTATAATCAAAATTAGTGCATGCCCATATTTTGGTAAGCATATTTTTAATTTTTCTTACGTTATTAATGTCAGCAATTCTCACATGTATTCTTTTTCTTTTCCGTTAACTATTGAGTGTAGAAAACAGCAAATAAAATGTGTATCGAATCGACGTGGGAAATGTGGCCAAGAAAGTCAGAAGTTATCAAGAAGATACAACCTTGCTGAATAATTTATGTCGTAGGAAAGATAACAAGAATGTGGGTTAGTCGTATCCGTACGGCTTAGGACCAGTGACTCGGGCCATGTGGGGTACGAAGATATTCGAATCTTGACTTGATTTAACATTTGTTTTTAAGACTATTAGACATTGACTAGAATTAGATGCAACAAAGGTTTTGACTGACTCCTCTTGCTCTTATCGATAAGGCGATTTGAAAGCAACTTGAATGTCGATGTTTTAGTATGTTGCAAATAAAATAACATGTCACTCATTATTGTCTGCTTCCAATTAGAAGGGTTCAAAATATGCGATTCCTCATAATTTCTTCCTATTTATTGTTTTCAATCATGGGTCTTGGGTTGCCACAAGATTTTGTCATCCACACCACACATGTTTGGCTTGGAAGCATCAAGCTCGTAATACCCTCCTAGCCTCAATGCAAGGTAGAGGTGATAAAATGGGTCAAAGACCCATATTTTAACTTATATTGGATAATATGGGTCATAAATGGATCAGTTTAAAATATTAAATAGATCATAAATATGTTAGCTAATTAACTTTAAGTGTTATTAATAAATTATTTTAAATGTTATTAATGAGTCATTTTTAGAATATGAAAATTATGATATTCTAATTATTTTTATTTTTAAAAAATTAGAATTTGATTATTTTTTATTTCCTTTTTTTCCTTTTTTTCTCATTTTTCCCTATTTCTAAGTTGGCCGCCAGATAAGAGGCAAGGGATGAGCTCACTAGACTCTAGCAATTGGAAGAGGAAAAAGCAAAATAATTAAAATATAATTTTTTAAAAATAAATTAATTTTTTTTAAATCAAATATATCATATTGCATAAAATTATTTTAACAATACAATTTTTATAAAAAAAACCATGAAGTATTATTTTTAAACTTGATGAAATATGAAAGTGTTTTAAATAATATGAATTGGGTTGGGTATGGGATGGATTGAGTATATATTGCTAAAATTATATTGTATGAAAATGAGTCAATATGGGTTGGACATTTTTGACCCGACAAAAACCCAACCCGATCTACCCATTTGACGCCGCTGATGCAAGGGATGGTAGGGGTCTTTTAAGGTACAAAATGTATTGCACGCCAGTCTCTAAGAAACCAGTGGGGAATGACCGAGCTTGTATCGTGTATCCTAACAATAGCTAAGAAATACTTCCCAAAGTGACAACTAATCCTCTTTGTTGGCACATATACTATACTGGAGGATTAATTAAATTTTTGTCTCTTTGAACTCCTATTTTGACTCCGTATGATCTAAATGAGGTTACAATCATTCTACCATGTTGATATCAATATCTGTACAACCGTACAATATGATAATTAATTAATCCGCAGAATATCCCCTGAAAGGAACGCATGATGACATCGCCCTTCCCGAGAACGTTCATGAAATCATGCGCGAGTACCTTTTCGGAGTGAAAATCATCTGCTGGAAGCTGATATTCAATTTTGTTATTTAGGAAAGAAACTGTGTATCAGAGATTAGGAAATGGATCAACGCGGGGAGGGAACAACCGTGAGTAATCGCAACCTTCCCCAGATGAATGAAACAAAACAAAATCCGATGGTCCAAGTACGTACGTAATATTAAATACAAATCCTTTTTTTATTCTTTTGGACGAAGCCATGCGCAATAAAAAAAGAAAAGAAAGAGTAAAGGCCAAAGGGCAACAACCTTCGGTACTGCAAGTGCAACATTTTAGAAAGTAAACCGAAACAGACCCTTTAAAGAATCCAAGATGCTCGTACTAGTTTTGTTTTGGGTCGAGAAAATGGCAGATATATATGTCGAGTTGTTCTGGTTGCCGGTTGATGTGGAAAAGGAAATATCATTCGAAAAAACACTTGGAATACCCAATCTTGATCAACTCTAGCCCGTTATTAGCATTGTTAAATGGAAAAGTAGATATACTATATGTGTATATATATATGACATTTCTGTGGAAACTATATCTATCGCTAGAAAAAATGGTCATGAAAATATATTTTTCCATTGCTCATTGTTTCAAATTATTAGAAAAAAGAGTCAACGAAAAATATTATGTTATCAGTAAATATATATATATATATATATATATATATATAATTGAACACTTTGGTTGATAGTGAAAATATTTTTTATTGAATGATTTTGTTAAGCAATAACGGTGGAGAAAATGAAAAAAAAATCATTTTTGATTTGTTGATTTTTGGCCAAACCAACAAATCCAACCTTAACAAAAAAAACAAAAAACAAATCCAATGTCGAAGGGGATTTCGATTAAGTCGGCATTAGTAAATTTAGTGATGCTTGTGTGGGGCATTGGATTGAGATTGTGTTCAGTGGAAGCTCGAAGAAGCACAAGAGAACCGAGTTCCGTGAAGACCGACACTCTTTTCGTCAAGATATGATGTGATCGCGAAAATGTGCTTTGAGATTATTACTCTGAACGTGTCCAAGCACTGCTTCCGCTACATGTTTGTGGCCGTTGAACTGCCCATGGAGGGCGTAGGTAGAGAGCAGCGATGTGGAATGCCAATATGAGGCAGCAAATCAAGATGGTGACTTGGCTACAAACTCGACTGAGGTGGAAAATTTCTGAGCATGTCTTAAGTTTTGGCCACAATTTGAGCTAGGATCAAAGCTCGGAGTCATAGATAGGGTTAAACACTCAATTGAGCGCCTCAATTTGCCCAGGTGCACTGGTCAGGAAGTGACCTCGACCATGGTGGAGATTTTCTGAGCATATCTCAAGTTTTGGCCACAACTTGAGCTATGATCAAAGCTCAGAGTCATAGACAAGGTTGAGCACTCGGCCAAGCACATGAATTTGCCCAAGTGCACTGGGCATGAAGTGGGCTCCACCAAAGTGGAGATTTTCTGAGCATGTCTCAAGTTTTGACCATAATTTGAGCTAGGACCAAAGTTCGGAGGCATAGATAGGGTTGAGCACTCCGCCAAGCACCTGAATATGCCCAAGTGGACTAGGCAAGAAGTGGCCTCGACCATGGTGGAGATTATCTGAGCATGTCTCAACTTTTGGCCACAATTTGAGCTAGATCAAAGTTCGGAGTCATAGATAGGGTTGAAAACTCGGCCGAGCACTCAAATTTGCCTAGTGCACTGGGCATGAAGTGGGCTTGATCGAGCTGGAGATTTTTTGAGCATGTCTCAAGTATTGGCCACAATTTGAGCCAAGATCAAATCCCGGAGTCACGGATAGGGTTGAGCACTCAGCCGAGCCCCTGAATTTGCCCAAGTGCATTGGCCATGAAATGGGTGCCTGACCAAACTTGATTGGATGCTGTAAATACTTGGAAACTCTAGATTTGAGGAAAATTCAGACTATTTTCAATATTCTTATATCAATGTCTCTTGAAAGTGCTTCTGGAGGATCTTAATGAGTTATGTGAAGAAAACCCGCATGAGAGACTAAGTGAAACATTAAGTGAAAATTGATTTGGTGTAATCAGGATTTGGGATTGAAATACATACGTACATTCAAGTTTGTAATTTTCTTATCATCGTGGATTTGTCTCCGATGCTTCCCCATAGACGTAGGCCTTGATTTTAAACCAAATTATGTAAATCGTAGTATGTTTATTTCTCTATTTCTTGTTTATTTCTTTGTTAGTCTTACAACTGTAGTGGATTGTACGATCCGATTATGCACCGTAATCTTGACATGGTCTCTCCAACTTCAAATTCTAAGTTTGTACAGTTCACGATCTAACATTCTATTTAATTTTTACAATCAAACTAACACAACATATAAAATACAAGTGATGAAATCCACTAATGTCACTATTTGTCCAACATGATCAAGTCACACGTGGATTGCAGATGGATTACTAAAAGTCAGAACCTAACGCAGGTGCCCTTACAATGTCCCAAAAAGCAGTACCATCTGAATCTCTGAGGTTCATGAAATTTACGTTCGCAATTGTGTCGAACCCAATCACATCAAAGGGAAGGGTTCAATTATTCAAATATTCGTCTACGTGCTAGGTCTTAAAGAGTACATTAAAGCTTTCACCGCCTTTTCAAATCCGAGGTGACATTTATACTCTATTTGTTTTTTTAACTAAATTGACAGTATTATTCATGAACACGATTCTATATAAATAGAAGAAAAGACAACATATGTGTGTGGAGGCTTATACAGGCATCTTTAAGTCTCCGGCTTGATGTGCATATTACAAGAGGAAGACCATGTTGGAATCCATCAAGATATTTGATTGGATTTGTTTTTCACATAAAAAATAAAATTAACGAGTTATGAGTCGATTAGAATATATTAACTACTCCAACTTACAATACATTTTTTATGTAAGACTTCGTTCATCTAACATCACCCTCATAGGTGCACCACAATTATATTGGGTCCATTTCAATATGGGTAGAGCAATGCCTCACAATTGGGTACACTTCGTATTGGTGGAAGTATATTTGCATGTATAGTCTCTTCATCTTGGCCTAAAATCATTCTGAGCGGAGAAATTTGGCTTAAGTCTGAGGTGTTATCTTCGTTATATCCAGAAGAAAGAAGCCCCGTCATGTCTTATTACGATAATCCAGGTATAGTAAGTCCTCTTCCATTTTGAGTTATGCACAATGCTTGCGAGATATGTAGCATCGTGTCTTCTATGAGATTGAGGCTTAAACCATGAACCTCGCATCTCCACCATCACCTCCTAACACTAGATCGAATGTCTCTTTCGTCAAATGAATGATAAAGAGACATATTGTGAGGTTAGAAGTGTTCGACCATAAAAAATTATTAGACCCCTGTTCTTTCGGTTCTTTATTGAACATATTATCGGGAAGGTCATGTCGTTGCTTCTATATAATTAGACATGTGGATAGTCACTTCATGCTAAGTACTCTAGGAATAACTTTCCATTTAATTGCTTATGCTTTAAGATGGCCTCTATGAGATCAAATATTTACTTTATCCGGATTGTCAAGCTTCCTGATTTCCTGATTGAATAATTGGACATAGATATTTTTAAAAAAAAAGTGTGCTACACACGAACTCTTGTCTCTGCTTATCAAAGAGGTTAACCTCACGCTTGATTAAATCAGAATTTACACTTTGCGTTTTCCAAGAAAAGTCTTAAGCAATAACCATTTTCATAGACATGTGAAGATTTTTTTTTGTCGGAAATATACCTCATATATTCATATCCTGGAAATGATTACAAGATAAGTCTCTTATCTCAGACAAATTAAATCCCATAAGCAAAAAGGGGGGGGGGTATAAAACCCAATTAGTGGGAAGTGAATTGGTTCTCTGGGCCATGGCTACCCAGTCCGCAACATAGTTTTGGGTTCTAGAATAGTGGGCTATCTTTAAGTTGGGAAGAGATCGCGCCTGGGCCCGGGCCTCTTTGATAAGAGCTGTAGCTTCCCACAGGATGTGATTTGAGCCTTCATTTATCGCCTTCACCAGATCAAAGTGATCTGACTCTAGAATTATCAACTCTCCGTGTCTTCCATCTTCATACCGTCTCTTCAAGTACATTAGGGTTTCAACTATGGCCGAAGCTTCCGCTTGAAGAGTCGTAGACACTTGCAGAGAAAGCGCAAAACCATCTCGAACGATTCCCTTTTCGTCTCGACACACACACGCCATTGCACCTCTACTAGTATCCAGATCAAACGATCCGTCAACATTTATCTTCAAAGCCCTAGGGGAAGGGGGTAGCCACTTCGCAGGTAACTTGTTTCGATCTCTTGTCTCCCTGCTCTTTCCTTTAACCCATTTCTAAAAGCTTTCCATTTTTGTTCTAGCAGAGACGATGATTTGTTCAGAGCTAATTTTATGGGCCCGAAAGATGAAGGCGTTCCTCGCTTTCCAGATCCCCCATAGAAGAACCGTCAGATAGTCGAAAGAGATGGAGGTTATAGTCGAAAGAGATGGAGGTTCGAGGAACAGTGAGTAACCACTCTTCTATTCGTGTCATGGAATGTCTGTTTACTGCAATATTAATGGTAGAATCAACCCAAACTTGCTTCGTTCAAGGGCATAGGAGTAGGGTGTACTCTATAGTTTCCGATTCACTTCGACAGATAGGGCATATGTTTTTAGTAGACACTTTCCTTCAAAACAAGTTATCCTTAGTTGCAAGAGTGTTTTGACATGCTTGCCAAAGGAAAAATTTAATCTTCGGTTGAACCCTGAGGTTCCATATCCATTTCCATAGTTCTCTGGGAATGATGTAGGATGTTGAGGCATGTGATTGAATAGATCTCTCTTGTTGTTCTCTTATTTTGTTATAGGCACTCTTCACTATATACTGACCATTTGCTCTGTATTCCCAAATTAAGGAATCAACTAAATTTTGGGTACTCAGCTGAATTGACTGAATATCTTGTACCGTTTCTTCATCAAAGGTTTCAATCAGTTTTAAATCATCCCATTTGAGCTCCCCTTCCACCATTAAATCTGAGACATGGATTGGATCGTTTTTGTTTGCAGGGCCACCAATAGTGCCTCTAGGTAACCACCTGTCTAATCTGATGTTGATCTTTTTACCATCTCCAACAACCCAACGGGAGGATTGGTGAACTACTTCTTTGCCTGCAAGTAAGCTTCTCCACTCCCAGGATGGTCTTGAATTTTCCTTTGCATGCATTAGATCAGTATGTGGAAAATACAAAGCGTTAAAAATCTTTCCCCATAAAGAATCAGGCTGCCGGGCTAGCCTCCATGCCTACTTGCCTAGCATTGCATGATTAAAAGATACTAGATCTCGAAAACCTAGTCCATCTTTATCTTTTCTTAGTTTTAACACTTCACACCTCCTCAAATGCATTCTTTTTTTATCTTCAGCTGTTTTCCACCAAAAATCCGCCACCTTTCTTTCAATAACCTGACATATCAAGATAGGAATTTTAAAAATTGACATGGCATATTGAGGAAGCGCCTGTACCATTGTCTTTAACAAGATCTCCTTCCCAGCTTTTGACAGAATATTTTTCTTCCACCCTTCTAGTTTCTGGTTTACTCTAGTTAGAATCCGTGAGAACATTTGTTGTTTTGATTCCCCCCAATTTGATGGGATTCCTAAATATTTGCCCATTTTCTGAATCTCTGCAACCCTCAATTCATAGGTTATATTTTGCCTTAGAGTGACTAGGCAATTTTGACTAAAGAAAACCCCTGATTTCATTTGTCCTGATGCACAGCATTATTGATTAAGAATAGCAGAGACATTCTGACAGTCCACCAGTTGTCCTTCCATAAACAAAATCAGATCATAAGCAAACATCAAGTGCGATAATGTAGGACACCTTGAATTTAGCTTTATTCATTTGATATTAGCATCAGCCACTCCTTTCTTCAGTAAAGTTGATAAAGCATTCGCTAGGATTATAAATAGATAAGGAGAAATAGGATCACCTTGTCTAATTCCACGTGTTGGCCTGAAAAATTGGTAATTTTTCTCCATTTAAGTTCACACTATATGTAACAGTAGAGATGTATTTCATAACTCTCAAGACCCATCTTTCATGAAAACCCATTTTCAGCATGCAAGTTTCAAGAAAGTCCCACTCCACCCGATCATAGGCTTTTTTCATGTCAATTTTCAGTACTGCCTGAAATTTTTTCCTTCGTTTGCTGACTCTTAATTGATGAAGAACCTCCTAGAGAACAAAAATATTATCTTGAATTTGTCTTCCTCCAACAAAAACACTTTGTTCTTCAAAGATGATTTCAAGAAGCCATTGCTTTAACCTATTTGCCATAATCTTTGAAATAATTTTGTAGGTAAAGTTGCATAAGCTAATGGGTCTAAACTAATCTAGTTTTTCAGGGTTATGCACCTTGGGGATTAAGGTAATGATAGTTTGGTTCAAATCAAGATTTAAATGACTTGATTGGAAGAATATATTTAACTTCTTGAAACACTTCTTGTTGTATATCCTGCCAGTGATGCTGGAAAAATCTTCCATTTAACTCATCAAGTCCCGGGGCCTTTAAAGGTCCGAACTGAAAAACAGCTTGTTTAATTTCTTCCATTTTAACATCCTCCACTAAAGCAGCATTTGTTTCTTCTGTAATAATGCTAGGGAGTTGATCGATGACTGGAGAAAAGTCTCTTTCACCAACTGTGGTATAGAGATCTTGGAAGAAATTACTGGTCATTTGCTACAAAAGATTGGTATTTCGGCACCATTCATCTCTTTCATTCTTCCGCATTAGTATTCTGTTTCTCTGTCTTCTTTGAATAGTAGTAGCATGAAAAAACTTTGTGTTTTTATCGCCCCATTTCAGCCACTGTATTTTCGATCGTTTACCCCATTACATCTCCTCTTGTCGCCACATTTTTTCCACTTCATTTTTCAACTCTTTTAACCTGCCATATTCAACAACTGGTCCCGATTTGTTGGTAATCTCCTGAATCTCCCTTTTTAACTTCATAATTTGTCTATTTCCATTTGAGAATTTATTTTTACTCCATGTCATCAAATCTTCTACCGCTAGCTTTAATCTGTAAGTAAGATCCATATGTTGTTATTTGTTTGAGTACCATGAGTCATGAACAATCTGTTCATACTCCTCATCTTCTAACCAGTAGACTTCATATTTAAAATTCTTCCTTCTTCTTTTTGTTGCTGGAAAGACATCTAACAAAAGTGGGCTGTGATTAGAACCAATTGCAGGTAGAGCATATACCAATGCATCAGGATAGGTCACCCTCCATAATAAGGTACACAACAATCTATCTAGCCTTGCCTTTACTAATTCTGCTCCATTACGGTTGTTAGCCCAAGTATAGGCACACCCTTTGCTATCCACATCCATTAACTCACAATCATTTAGAAAAGTTCTGAAAAGCTCTCATTCTATAATTCTCCGTTCCTCGTTTCCCAGCTTTCTCATTTTGATATAGCACTTCATTAAAATCTCCAAGACATATCCATGAAAGGTGATTTCTCTAGCTAATCTGTTGAATGCAATCCCATAACTTCAATCTGTCCTGGAAAACGTTGGGTGCATGTATAAAAGTCACACGCATTATTTCCTTACGTTCTTCCAACTCACAGATAATATCAACTACATTCCTCGAACTGAAGTCTACTTGAATTTTCACCTGCTCATTCTAGAGTACTGCAATACCTCCAGCTATCCCACAAGGGTTCACTATGAAATAATCTCGGAATTTTAACCTCTTTTTCATTGTCCTAATCACCTCCTCTTTATTTTTAGTCTCCAAAAGGCACGGAATTTTAGTCTTTTCTTGAGCCACCAGAACTCTAAGTGCCTGGAATGTCAAGGGTAAGCCTAACCTTGACAATTCCAGCACATAATTTTCATTTATAAACTTCTGGCTTTTTAGGGCAAGCCACCAAATCCCTATTATATACCTCTTCCACAGTGTGGCCTTGTGTTTCAAGCAGCTGTGTTCCATCCAGCTATGTCATATTTAAGTTCTGCACTTCATAGGGAGCATATCTTTTCTTCCTCTTACATGGCACGAATTTTGGGCTCTTTCCCCTTCCCGGGTTATCCACATCACAAGAATCAGGTAACTCCTCTTCTCCCACATTATCTAAATTACCCTTCAGAGACACATATGAGTCCAGCAACATTTTCCCAGAGTCCTCCTCTATTATATTTTCAATTTTTGCCTTTCTTTGCAAAGACTTCCTCCTCTTGTCCTTCATACAGCACCAATTGGCCATTACCTCCAGGAGTTTCAGGTAT
The DNA here is from genome assembly GCA_019926035.1 of Melaleuca alternifolia. Lineage (NCBI taxonomy): Eukaryota > Viridiplantae > Streptophyta > Magnoliopsida > Myrtales > Myrtaceae > Melaleuca > Melaleuca alternifolia. Next base: position 1,406,102 of record JAGKPW010000083.1, read on the forward strand.
CACCTCTTCCTCAATTAAATCTTCTATCTTCGTACCAAAGAAGAGTTTCCAATAAGGACGTGCTCATTTGCTTCCACTTTTAACCATGAATCATAGACAAGACTGCCCATACTTTCATTGCTTTCAATATTACATGGTTTTTCTTCACAATATTGAGCATAATGACCAATCCTACCACAAGCATATCAATAAAAAGGTAGACATTCGTACCTGAAATCCAGCCATATGTTTTTCTTTTTATTGCTGAAAATAGACCCTTGTACCAAGGCAGCTGCTAAATCAATTTCCACTTTAGCCTTTGCTACCTTGTACGTAGTATAGCCTCTAGATTCTATTATCACAGTAGAGACTCTACCAATCTCATTAGCCACCTTTGAAACCACTTTGTCTAAGATCCATTATGTTGGTAGGCCACATATATGGACCAAAAACTCGCATGTAGTAAAGTTATAACATGAGGGAGGTGTATCAGGCATCCATTCTTTGAGTAATAGCAGATGATTTGCGAAAGACCGGGGACCTTGTTCAAAGATTCTATTTCTATCTGCTTCCTCCCATAACTTAATTTCATAAATACTCGGGGCAATAAGGGAGATAATGACATTTTGCAGCTTCCATGCCTTTCTCATTGTAGTTTGAAAAGCCTGGATGTTTACCTTAGGATTTTGGTAGAGGTGACCGATCAGAGATAATCTGCATTCTCTAATTTTTCCTGCAGATATTTCATCATCTAATGATACTATTTACTTCTGATTCTAGAGACCTCCCAGCTTTTTATAGAAAGCTGCAAGTCGGATGGCTGCTTCATTGGGTTCCTCCATATATTCTCAGTTAAAGACAACAAAATCGCCTCAACGAACTCCAAAAAGTCTAAGAAATCAGAAAAGTTGAAAACGAGGTACCCATTCTGGGTAAGGGTTTGGATGGTTTTTCTGATTGGAAAAGTTAGGGTTATGAGAACAACGTCAGTGCTGGAAAGGAATCGACCTCAGTGCTGAAAGAGAGTAGATGAGATATTATGTATAGTTTTGCAAAATTTGTATAATAGAGAAGCTAGGGTTAGGGTTTTTGGAAGGGTTAGGGACTATCCATTGGCAGAGAGAACTCTCATACGAGAGAGGGAGATAGTTGCTTGGGCCCACAACTTCCCTTGTGAAGATTGTTTTTACCGAGCAATACCTATACGAAATTACAAAATGGACTTTCATTGGTGGAGAAAGAAGAATCATAGGGATTATAAGCAGATGGAATTACTAAAAAGCCAGAAAAAGAATAACATAAGGAGACTAATCAGATGGAATCACTAACAAGCCAGAAAGTACCCTAGGTTGGAGAAGTATATTATGGTAATACATGGAGGAGATCTAAGTCTTTTGATCGCCATGGGTAAATTCATTTATAAGTATAGCTAGGCCGTCACTTCCTTTCAAAAGTTGACTTGCGCTTAAGATGCCTACTTCAACAGAGTTGACCACTTTTGTAACCCATCTTGGAATGTGTATCTTATTTTCTACATTTCTCTATGTCTTTTTGCTAGTAATTTAATTACTAGCAATTCAGCTTTTGTAAACTATCTTGGAACATGTATTTTATCTCCTACATTTCACTGTTTCTTTTTGGTAGAAATTATTCATGAAAGCACTTTTGCTTTTGCAATCCATCTTGGACCGTGTATCTTATCTCCTACATTTCTCTATTTCTTTTGCAAGTAATTATTATGTTCACTAAATTAGTAACAAATAGGTACGTATCGAACAAGCAGTAAAGTGATGAATTAAATTGTCATTGCAATAGAGATTATAGATAAATCAATTAAATTATTAGCTGAAGGTGAATAATTCTCAAATAAAGCTAACCAATTAAAGATTTAATAAAATAATAGAAATTCTAAAGAAAATTAAATTAACTTATCAAGATTGAAATTTATGAAATCAAATTAACCAAAGGAACATGAATTTAACTAAGAAAATTTAAAAATAAATTAACCTCATAATTTTTTTTTTGGTAAAGATAATTGTAGTAACTTTTGTCAAAGAGCATATGTACAAGAAAGAGACTCGACACCTCAAAACTTACACTCTCGATGACATTAGCCAATGTCCTTTAAGAGTGGAAGGGTGTCGTGGTTTCAACATATGAAAGGCCAAACTAGGCCAACAAGGCTAAACATCAAAGTTATATAAGAGTGCTACTAAAGTAGAAATTACAGGAAAATAGATGGGTCAATATCCCAGCTACATTGTAATCTTCTATTCCGAGGGGAATCCACCACTTTATTAAAGGTCACGGCCACGTCCTTGACCACTTTCATAAGTTGCTTCTTCAAACCCAAGATTGAAATAGGACGGTTTCGGAATAAAGCGTTATTCCTCTCCTTCCATATGATATGACAAAGCGCTCCTAATGCAAATCTAGCAACTCTTTGATAGAAGCATTTACTCGTTATGGAACTAGTGGCCCGCTGTAAAGTTTCAAGCCATGGTCTATTCTGCCAAGTAAGGTTGCATTTTGCAGCCTAGAACAAAGCTAGTTGGCTCATGATCATACAACCAAAAAATAGGTGGTCTATTGAACCAAGGCGATGATTGCAAAAAGGACACTTCCCTTCCGAGATTATACAACTAGACAACAAAAATACATGAGTTGATAGTCTGTCGCAAGTCATAAGCCAAAGATGAAACTGGTATTAGGGAAGAAGAGTCTTTTCCCATATAAAAGATGACCACCATACAGAAAGACCCCTCAGACGAAGTAGCTCCCACGCCGAAGAAGCCAAGAAGATGCTAGAAGGGTGCCCCATCCAACATAGTCGATCCTGGTTGTCACTGAATGAAGAAACATAATTAGGTAGAATTAGCCAACCTTAAGTCAACAACCGTAGCACTTCTCGAGAGACCAAACCGATAAATATCACGATCTGAAAAGAGGAGATTTATAGGGCCTCTAGGATGCCAAGTATCAAACCATATTGACATAAACCGACCATTTCAATCCTCCACTGGAATAAATAACGAACATCTTGACGAAAGTCGAGAATTTTCTTCCACACCCAAGAGCAATAGGTTTGCCTCTTGATAACACAAAAGCTCTTACACTTCAAGAAAGTATAATGTATCCATAAAGACTCTTTACTAGTAAAAAGAATACATATGTGTTTCAACATGGACACTTTATTGCTCTCCTTGAGTCGACGGATGCCAAGACCTCCTTCATCTCTAGGGAGACAAACCTCACGCCAAGCTACCTTAGCTCCTCCGATACCAAGTCCAAGCCCCTTCTAGAGAAATTGTCTAAGTACTTTTTCAACTTGATCCAGGACTAATTTCAGCAGCACAAACACACCGACCCAGTAGACTTATATCGCATGCAGTACTGACTTAATCAATTGTAATCTACCCGCAAAAGATAGGAATCTTTGTACCCATGAACGTGCTCTCGATGTAACAGCATTAACAAGAGAAAGACAATCAGTTTTGCCTAACCTATATGATATAACGGGTATCCCCAGGTAGTGAAAAGATAGCTCACTTGCTGAAAATCTGAGAACCTCCAAAATTGATGCACGAAGAGAGATTGAACCTCCCAAGATAAAAACTTCACTTTTATTGACATTCGGTTCCAAGCCTCTCCAGGTAGAAAAAGTCCCAATAGCTGCCTTAAACATGGTCACTATCACCAAATCAGCTCCATATAAGAGAAGGACATCATCTGCAAAAAAAGATATGAGATAACCTGATAAGTTTACACCTCCAAAAGAACTTGAAACCCGATTTGATAGTCTGTTGGTAAATTAGTCCAGTAAACACCTCCATGATAAAGGTGAAAAGTTACGGTAACATAGGATCCCCTTGCCTGATACCTCTATTACTTGGAAAAAAACCATGAAGTTCCCCATTAATGGCTATAAAGAACCTATAGGTACTCACACGTGTCATAATGAGTCCAATCATATGTTGAGGAAAGCCAAAAGCCTGCAACGTCAGTTTCAAGAATGACCAGTTCATAGTATCATATGCCTTGCGAAAGTCCACTTTGATCACACACTTGGGAAGATAGGGAACATGGTGGAAACCAGCAAATAACTCATGGGCTAGCAAAATATTATCACTAATACAACGTCCCTTGACAAATGCGTTTTGAGGAGCACTTATAAGAGAAGGCAAAACAGACACCAGTCGGTTGGCCATGATTTTAGTGATACATTTATAGACTATATTAAAACAAGCTATCGATCTATAATCATTTACTGTGGTGGCATTCGGGATCTTTGGAACCAGGGCTAAAATTGTGAAATTTAATTCTCGAAGCAGTCGACCAGAGACAAAGAAATCCTTAATCGCAAGAGTGACCAAGGGTCCCACAACCTCCCATGAGTATTTAAAAAAATCAACACTAAAACCATCAGCGCCGAGGGCCTTTCTTGACGCTAAGGAAAACATAATATCACGAATTTCCAAATCTGAAATAGGTTGAGAAAGAAGCCACACATATTCCTCATGAAGGGTATGCAATAAGGTTGCCCTGATATTAGTAACACTCAGACTAGACTGTAAAGTCATAGGCGCAAAAAGTTTTTCAAAGTGTAAAAGGAAGACAGTCTTCACTTGAACCGGCTTAGACACTAGAATTCCCTTATTATCCATAACTGATAAGATCCGATTACCCAACTATCTCTTCTTAACTTACTAGTGGAAGTACCTGGTATTGGGGTTCCCTTCCTTCAACCAGCGAATATGAAATTTTCGCCTATAAAAGGACTCTTCTTGGAGACGGAGATCAGAAAATATTCGTAAGAGAGATTTCTCTAGCTGAGCCAATTCAATATCAAAAGGGTCACTTTGGAGCCTTTCCTGAATCATCTCAAGATCCTTTCTTGTGCCTTCTGTACGAGAAGAGATTTCAGAAAAAGAGTTGATGTTAAAAGCTTTCAAGCGACCTTTAAGAATCCTAAGTTTGGTGCACAAAATAAACATAGGATTACCATTCACCTGACTTTCCTACACCTGAGCAACAAGCGCCTTATAATCTAGATGGATAGTCCAAAAATTAAAGAACTTACAAGGTCTTTGAGCCGTTGGTTGTTCCATGATACGAGCGACCATAGGGGAGTGAGATATACCGGAAGAAAGAAATACCGCCTCCAAAAAGGAAAATGATAGGCTCCATTGAGGATTCACCAGAACTATATCAATCTTCCTTTGTTTATTATTCTCCCCCGATGACGTTGTCCACGTGAATCTATGACCTGTGTGCGTTAGATCCTCCAATTCTACAGTTGCGAGGCACCGGGCAAAATCATCATAAGAAGGCAACCACGTATCTAGGCTACGAACCCTGTCCAACAGATCCTTGATAGCATTAAAGTCTCAAGCAACCAACCAAGGGGCATCCATAAGCAAAGCACCCATACTGATCAAATCTTCCCAAAGAGGTCATCTCAAAATGAATGTATGTTCTCCATATATCACAGAGAATGCCAAACGTCTGTCCGAGACCAAACATCGTAGACAATCATGAACCACCTATGAAAAAGACTATGAAACAGCAAAATCTACTAGCGAATGGTTCTACCAACCCAAATTCTTCCTCTCTGTGAGTGTTCATAATTTGCTAACCAAGACCATCCCATCAGAAGGTTGATAGAGATAGCATGAAATGAAGACTGAGGAACCTTAGTTTCAAGAATACCAACATAGCAGAGGTTGTTAGTTCTTACTAAGTTCCTAATTTCAGCTTGCCTAAGAGGCCCAACAAGCTCCCTAATGTTTTATACACCAATGTACATATTTACAGAAGTATAGGAGAGTTACAATTTATTAGTTTTCCAACCCTTCTTCTTAGGAATTGCTTTCGGCATGAGCTTATGAATCGGAGAAGGCACCTAGTCCTCCCCGAGTCACTGTCACCTCCGGAGAGACTTCAACGATGATCACCTCTACTAGGTCTCTCTCTAAAGAATCAGCCACCTAACTCTCCTCCGAGCTACTTGATTCCTAGTCGTCGAAGTCCCCTTCCAAGATTGAAGAAGCCAAGAGAGGAGGGGCTTTATTTGTCACTCTATGAATCAGGGCAGTCATTTCCGTGGATGATTGTCCTTTGTTCTCATCTTGAGTACTATCCACCAATTTTTCTATGTGGATTTCTACACAAGTAGGTGCGACTTCTTCCACTTTTTTGACACTCAACTTAGGTTGCATTCTTTTCTTTGCACGTACCTTCTCCCATTTCTCTCCCTACGCCACTGATTGAGGCTGAATAGGCTGAGACTGGGGGCCTAGTTATGCAACACTCACTTCTTCATGGCTAGGAACCGAATGTTTTAAGGTTGCTAGGGACACATTTCCTTGGTTGTCTGGATGAGCGGCAATAGATGGGTTTATGGGAGGAAAAGTGTTCCTTGTTCTGGGCACTTCATCCTAGCATTGATGTCCGAACATGCCACTAGACATATTTGGATGAGCAGCAACATCTGAGTCATTTGGAGCAACAGAGTTCCCTTTTTTGGGCATTACATCTGGGCATTTATGGCTAAAGGTGCCACAAGATATACATAGCGTAGGCTTCCACTCATATTCAACCTTAACTAGTCTAGTTTCACCTTTAATGGTAGCTGGAACAGAATCAGCCAGAGGTTGTTTGGCATTGACCTCGATGCACACACACATACGAAATCATCTTCACTTTTTCAATTTGTTAATCCACATAAAGTGGCTTACCCAAGACACTAGCGATATCACTGATCCCTAACGTTGACCAAAATCCCTTAGGGACATTTTTTAGACGTACCCAGATAGGAACCGAGTCATGGCATTCTTTCTTCATCTCTAGTAATGGATGCCATTGCTTAAGAATCAAAGGCACTTTTGCCACCGTGAGGGGACCCCCATCCAATACCTTCCTTCTGAATTCATGGTATGGAATGTGGAAGAAGTAAAATCCCTCTTCATCAGCCATAACTTCTTGAAGTTGGTTACCCCAAGCATGTTTCAAGGCTACTTCAGTTAGCTTAAATGGAACATTTTTTCCAATGTAATATCCGACCAAGCACTCTGTTCACTTAGGGTTAGATGCTTCAAGGATCTCATCAGAGATTACAGCAACTTGTCTGTTGTCAAGATTCAAAGGAGGAATGTAAGACAGTTCATAGCCCTTGATTGTCGACTTGGCTACATTTGCCCAAGAACGAACTTGGCACTGACCTTCTTGGGGAAGGCTTGTCAGTGTGGATGGTCCATTAGAGGACTTATCCCAGCCATGTTTGCTTCTATCTAACCGTGCACGACCAGTAGAGAGAGCAGACCAAGCTTCATGAGCATCAACATTTTTCCCTTTCCCAATAATAGCTACCGGCGAAAGAGCTTTTGTCAAGGGATTATCTATCATTTCCCTGATCACCAAAGCACGCTTGGACCTGCCACAACCCCTCCTTCCAAGGGATGTCACAACATCAGCCATTCTAGGCACTATTGAAGTGAGAGCAAGAGAAGGGTTGCTTGTGCCTTCTTGTGGTCGCAATTGAGTGACTTTTTCATGAGGAAGTGAAGATTGGGGACCATGATGCTCATTTCTTACCATAGTGGCCAGCAACAACTAGATACGGTAAAACGAACGAACTAGAAAACCTAACTCAGAATCATGGTAGCTAATTAGAGAGCGCGTAACACTTAAATTGAATTGGACATGCTGTAGATGCTGCTGGGAGGGTGCTATCTTCAAAAAATCAGCGCCAATTGTTGGTCAGTTCCACCATAATCAGAAAAACTCCACCGAATGCAAGCAGAGACCTACTAGTTACTAGAGAGAAGGTGAACAGTAGCTCGAGCTATAGTACCCGCGTTCGAAAAAATATTAACCTCAATTTTTGAAAGCTAAATTAACCAACAAAGCAAACCGAAACCAAAAATAGAAATTCAGAAACTAAACCTAAAACTTTGAATAAAAAGAAGTAAGGAACAAATGATTTTTTATCAAGAATTAAATACGCCAACAAATTAATCAATCTCGTCATGCAATCTAACTAAAATCATAGTGTGATGGTAGACCTTCTTACTTTAAATCACTATCCTTGGTCCGATATAACAATTCTACTTAGCTTTAGCAACTCACATGTGGTCCATGTAAATTTTAGTAAACCTAAGTGCATTGAGATCTATGGATATTTCCGGATTCAATAAACCACACTTAATATATCTATTAGTGAAACCATACAAACAAACCAGTATATCTATATCTAAATTAAATTCATGGTATACATCATAAAGCACTTGCATATAATCTCCTTTCAGTCTCAAACATGCAACAAAAGTCATCCTAGTGGTGATCAAGCTTTTAAAAGCATTAAGGACATAATATATAACTCGCATATATTAGATCTGAAATTGCATAAACGAGTGTTGAAAATTAATCAATTATAGTTAAGTTACATCGTAATTCGAACAAAAAGTTGTTTAGAGCATAATGGGAATTAAACTAACAACAATGACTAAACTAAACATGATGAATAACAAGATCAAACTCATCAAGAAGAATCAAGGATTGATTATAATTCGTCTTCTTCTTCTTCACTTGCATATTGCATTAAAAGGAGAAACCAAGGAATAAAATCAAAACCCTAAACCCAATATGATGAATATGGCTTATCTTCTTTCATGTTCAATAGCTTTTATATAGGCCTTCTCTTGCTTTTCAAGAAATCTTAATCACATTGGAATAGGATTGTAATTTAAGATTCTTCCCAATTAGGACTCCTCCCAATCATAAAATTCTTTATCTTGGACTTTGAATTTTTCCCCAAAACAGGATTGATTCTTCTTAATTGCCTAGCCTTGATCTCCAATTCGGGAAGCTTCTACACGGTCTAGGAAGCTTATATGCACTTTTTCACGCATTTTATCCTCATAAGCTGGCAAATTACAAAATAGTCCCTAAGCTTCTTTTAACTTCAATTACCTACAAAATCAATTAAAATAAATAACGCAAACATCTAATTAATTAAAACTAAGCATAAAGTAAGTCTAAAATAATATGATAACTCTATATTATATAGAGTTATCATATTCATGAAAGCAATTCCATATAAATGGAAGAAATTAAGAAAATAGTAAATACATGTATGTATGGTAGCTTATATATGCATCTTTCTGTATCCCTTACTTTAAATTCTCCCACACCAAATGACTACCCGTATGTGTTCGAAAAGACAACTCTGCGAGAAAGCAATTTTAAAGGGAGAAAGCTTCTGCCACAGCCAAACAGAACCTCCACAAGATGAACTCAAAAATCACATCTGACTTGCTTAATATTCACTATATATTGTTAATATCGTTCTTTCTTCCTCATTAATTAGTTTAATTTATCTTTCCTTATGAATTTCTTTATTTTACTGGCTTGTGGAGGCTTATGCTATTTGCTTACCTGCCTCACACGCCAGCTACCTCAGTATGTCACTCTACAGAGAAAAAATGGATTTACTGAGTGGCTAACAGGAGAAATAATCATTTGAATTTATGTGTTTGTCGTATGATGTCAAGTTAATACACAGTTAATGACATAATTATTAGCATCATTCAGATTGTGGCGGTTTACACAAGTCTGTTTTTTTAACACGATTTGTGTAAAGAAAAAGCAGCCCATAGATTGTTTTTCGAAATTTTTCCAGAAAATTAAAAATGGAAGGAGAAGAGCGGATGAAAAAGGGTTACAACCTGACTGAATAAACTTATTATTTTGAAGGGAAGAGAACAAGAAAGTGGGTTAGTCGTACCCGTACAGCTTAGGACCGGTGATCAGGCCACCTGGGGTGCATAGTTATTTGACTCTTGACTTTGATTTTATGTTTCTTAGTTTGAATCATACCGGGCGTCGATGTCTTTTGGTTTTTCCTTTTTTAATCTAGTTTTGTCCTTTTCAATTAAACATTGACTAGCATAATACAATACAAAGTGCCCTGATAAATTCAAAACTCGAAATTCCAAGCCGAGTTTTGAATGAAAGTTGAATGTTTATGTTATTTGCATTTATTGAGTGATTAACATTTTGTAGATATGTTAACGTGTCACCTTCAATCATCTGCATCTAATTGGAAGGGTTCAAAATATGTGGTTCTTGAAGATTTTCCATATTAATCATTGGTAAAAAATTTCACTCTCTTTTTATGCTATAAAATGTTAGAATTGTGAACTTATGGGCAGATGAGCAATTCACAGCGAGGGACTCGGCCTGAAAATTCACTCTTTACGCGGCCTGGTGGAATAATACAAGTTTTATGCTGCTGTCAAACTCCACTAGTGTTATATGAAACTCATAAATGAGTTAAGATTGAGTTACAAAAGAAAATAAAAAGTGAAAGGAACGTGTGGGTATTCAAATTGAGACACATACTGTATTGAAGGTGAGCACGTAATCAGTTGCTTTAGAACTTAATTAAATTGTTAAGTGATGAAAGATTATGTGAATATTTGATTGTTTTTATAATATGAAATAGCACAAGTGAAGTGGGATATTTTAACATTATTCTCACATATAAATTAGAAAAAAAATAAAGGGTTTTATTAGATTCACTATCGGTTTGAGAATAAATTACACTTTCATCATTCAATCGTGGGCATGTGGACCTAAACAATTCTTTAAATAATAGTAACGCGCTCAAATTTCAATATTTTTCTTCTATTGATTTTTGAGGTTTTTTCAGTACATTTTGGCCTTTGACAAATATTTTCGTCCACATCAGACGCATTTGGCTGGAAAGCGTCAAGCTCTTATTGCCCGCGCAGTCTTCATCTGAGGGGAACTAGAGTCCTTAAAGGTACAAAAACAATTTCGCCTTAGTCTCTAAACAACCGTTAGAGGACGGTTCTAATTACATTATATATCCTAACAATAGCTAAGGAATACATTTCTTCCAAGATCTACACTTATTCCTCTTAGTTGGAACATATATTGTATTGGACATTGAAATAATTTTTTGTTCTTCAAAGTCGTCTCTTTGTTATCATATTTTGACTCCGTACGAATTATTATTTTGACATATCGATATTATTGTTCGTACAACTAGACAGTAGTAACACTTAATTTATTCATAGAAGATCCTTGAAACCGGCATGCATGAGGAGATCTCTTTTTTCAATAACATTTATGAAGTTGTGTGCAAGTATCTTTCCGTAGTGAAAATCTTTAGTAAAAGCGACAATTATTCCTGTTAGTTGGCACAAATATTGTATTGGACATCGATATAAATTTTTGTTTGTTAAGGTTGTCTCTCTGATTTTATATTTTGACTCCGTACAAATTATCATTTTGACACATCGATATCGTTGTCCGTACAATTCGGCAACAGTAATGCTTAATTTATTCATAGAAGATCCTCGAACCCGGCATGCACGAGGACATCTCCCTTTCGGATAACATTTATGGAATCGTGTTCAAGTATCTTTCTGGTGTGAAAATCTTTAGTAAAAGCGACAATTATTCCTCTTAGTTGGCACACATATTGTATTGGAGATCGAAATAATTTTTTGTTCGTTAAGGTCATCTTTCTAATATCATATTTTGACTCCGTACGAATTATCATTTTAATAGATCGATATCGTTGTTAGTACAACTCGACAGTAATAATGCTTAATTTATTCATGGAAGATCCTCAAAAACCAGCATGCACGAGGACATCTCCTTTTCGATAACATTTATGAAATCGTGTGCAAGTATCTTTCCGGTATGAAAATCTTTAGTAAAAGCAAGTTTTTATATTTTATCAAGGAGCTAAACTGGGCGCCGAACTTGGAAAGGAAGCAACACGGGAAGGGAACGACTGCGGATGGTCGAAACCTTCCCCAGCTGAATGGAAAACAAAGCAAAATCCGATGGCCCGAGAAAGCGAATATTATATAAAAAAAATCAAATCTGACCTTTTTTTTAATTTTTCCTTGTTGCCTAAGCCACATGGAATGCTGAAGGACAACCTTGGTACTACAAGTGCAACCTCAGAAACGCAAGACGCTCTGTGGTTTTATTTTAGGTCGTGAAAATGACAGATATGTAATTCCCATTATTCTGGTTGTCGGCTGACGTTGAAAAAAAGAAACTTTCGACAAAATACTTGGAGTTCCCAATCTCCATCAACTCTAGCCCGTTAAGAAGGAAGTTGGAGAAGGATAACTAACATTAGACGGGAAAAAAATTTGATAATTCTGGTAATATTCTGTTTATTACTCGAAAAAATAGTCGTCGAAGAATACTTTCTCCATTGCTCGTCGTTTTAATCAATCAAGAAAATAAATCAACTAAGAATATGATATCATCAGTAAATATCTTCTATTAAAAATTTTGTTGATAATAATTCTTTTTAATTTTTTTTTTGTAGAAACAAGTGAATTTGATTCTAAAGACAATTTCATCTAAATCAGTATGAGTAATTTAGTGATGTTTGTGTGGGATACAGGGTCGATGCAGTGTCCAGTGGACACCAGCAATATCACGGGAGGTACGAGCTCCGTGATGACTGATACTGTTGGGTCTAAATGACATGTGGCGAGAGACCGTGAAGAAGCGTTTTGCGACGAAGAATCCCATGAACATGTGGAACGAGATCATCCCCCTGGATAAGTCTGAGCACCGCCTGAGTCTGATAGATGTTTGTGGCGATCGAATGGCCCCTGAAGGGTGTTGGGAGGGCGGTGATGGTGAGTGCCACTACATATCATCCATGATCAAGGATTGCAGATGGAATTTCAAAATGTCGGAGCCAACCCTAGCTGGCCTTATAATATTACGACAGGCAGTACAATCTGAACCTTTCTGAAGTTCATAAAATTTCCGTTCGCAATTATGTCAAAAACATAAGCACGTCGAAGGTTCAAGTATTCAAAGATTCGTCTGCGTACTTGGTCTTAGAGAATACCACAAAGCATTCAATTTTCGCGGATCAAATTATGTTTGATGCTCACTAGGTGACTAAATCCGACATGGAATTTATATCCATCTCCTACAATTCTCTGTTTCCTTTTTATAGTGGTTATTCTTTTTGATGAAATTGCTAGTAATTATTCAAGACCCAATTATATATAAACGGAAGAAAAATAAAATATATGCATGGAGGCTTGTTATATTTATCTTTTAAGACTTTGTAAGATTATCAAGAGCGAGTCAAGATTGGAATTCATCAACGTATCCTATTGGATCTCTTTGATGTTGCCTCATTTCTCATGTTATATTTATCTGTAAGTCTGGAAAATTATCAAGAAAGAGTCAAGATTACAAAGTTCTTATGGACCATACAATTATAGAAGCGGTGGTGGAAGACGATACTTTGACGCTGCCTCTCCATGCAAATTCGAATAGAATAGATAATTGAACACTCAGCTTCAACATGAGATGAAAGATATGTCTTGAGTTAGATTTCTCACACTTTCTTTTTCGTTCTCTTTATCAATTTCGCAGTTGTCCTTTTTAAAGTTTCTTGAGTTTCAACAATGATTATTTCACGCATGCACATTTAATATAATCTGAAAGCATCAATGGTTTACTATCCTACGAACCTTCATTTAAGGTAAAGTGTTTGTGATAGAATAAATATAGCGTCATCTTTTAAAAACCTATCAGAGAATGGTGACGAAGCACATCTTATATTTTTATAAAACTTAGGATATACATTTCTTCCAAAATTGACTATTGTCCCCGTAGTTAGCACATTTATCAATATGTAACTTTGTGTCTATTAGCATAATCTCTCTGACCTCAAGTTCTAACTTTTTACGAGCTATATGATATCCAAGCCATATAATGAAATAAATAATGAAAGATAATTTTGATACATGAATGTCATTTATGACAGCACGACGCTTAATAAATTCATGGAAGATCTTTTGAAAGGGACATGCACATATTGAAACCACGTAAAAGTAAATCTTTGGTATGAAAATCTTTTGATGAAGCGAATATCTATCTTTTATGAAGGAATAAAACTGGGGATCGTACGTAGAAAGGAAGAAACAGGGGAAGGGAATAACTTTGAAAAGTTAGCAGATGGAACCCCAACAAGAGTGGCCCTCTCACCAAATAATGGAGCAAAACGAAATCTGATGTTCCAAGAAATCGAATATATAATCCGAAGGAACAAGAATCAAAATTAATCAATAAAATAAAGAGACTGAAGGACAGCCTTGGGTACAATAAGTCCTCGCAGGAATCCGAGATCCTCCTAGTCCCAGTAGTTTGAGGTCATGAAAATGACTCACATTTATTCTTGGTTAGTGGGGAAAAAACAGAAGAAATATTTGACACCACATGAGGAATGATGACCCATGTTCATCAAATTTCTCATAAAAGAAAAAGAAGTGGTTCTATTTACATCGTGATTGGACTACTTCCCTGAATTTTCTTCTTTTTATCTTTTCCTTTGATGAAAAATGCGCTTTCCATTGATTGCACTTTATTTTTAACTATTACTATCCTTGTTCAAGTGGTTGATGACTTTTCCAAATTATATTCATGTTGAGTATAATAATTAATTTGAAGTCACTATATGTGAATAGATTAATTTTACTAGTGAAAGTTTCAAATAAAGACCTAAAATGGGGTTGTTTTATCATAAGATTATCCAAAATAGACCTTATGCTAAGTAAGGGCATGAAGTGATTAGTTTAGTTTCAGTTAACGACTCAAGTTTACCAACCAACCAAATCTTCATTGGATGGCTTATTCTTGCGACTAGAACGGAGTAATTTAATTAACATTTTTCTAATCTTATTCAATATTTTTTAAACAGTCGTGTTGCATAAATTATGATTGAAAAAAGAAAAGCAATTTTTTTAAAAAATAAAATTTGAAACCCAATATCTCTATTGTCTACAATTACTTAGCTTTTACTCCTCTTGACATTCTTCTCTCTTCCCTTTGACGTCACGCTCACTCTCCTCCCCAATCCTTCCTATCCCAATGCTATAACTCTTTGGTAGCACCCTCGCATCTGGCTTGAGATCCAACCGGTTCGTTTTGAACCGTCATAGGATAGCGACAAGGTCCATTGCACCTTAGCCAAGGCTCTAAGCAAAGGCAGCCCGGACCAGCTCCCTGAAGTCACATCGGTGATATGGCTGTCGTTCAGGCGAGACCAGCCAACGCTAAAGCTCTGGCAGAGGTGAGCTTATTGCTTTACTGGGCAAGGCTCGTTGCTCTAGGCGATGGCAGAGGTGTTGAAGTATTGGCTATTTTATTTTCTACACGTCCTATATGTTTCTTAGTTGCCCTAGTTTTTAGGATTGAGTAGAGCAATTGAGTTATGTAGATCATGGACTGTTATGGGTCCTATTTTAGTGGTGTTTCAATTATGTATTTGCCTATTTTAAAGGCTTCAACGTTCTAAATAAAACATAGAGAGCTTCAACCCCATCTCATCTCGTCTTCACGCCTCTGTTTGTTATCGTTCAAGATTCAATAGTGGTGTCAAAGCCTTGAGACCCTGAAAGAAAAAAAAAAAAAGTGAGCCAACAATATATTTCTTCCAATGGCCACAGATTCCAATTTTATGCAAGCAGTCATCCCTTGCTTTGATGGTCACTATGACCATTGGAGCATGCTAATGGAGAATTTTTTACGGTCAAAGAGTATTGGCTAGTCGTCAAATCTGGAATTTAAGAACTACCAACAGGCACGGCTCAGATAGATTTCTAGAAAGCAAAGCTGGAAGCTAGAAAGTTGAAGCACTTGAAGGCAAAAAATTATATTTTTTAGACTATTGATCGTCCCATCTTGGAAACTATTTTTTGCAAAGAAACTTACAAGGATATTAGAAGAATCAAGATTCCTCATGGCTCCGGCATTTTCACTATGGCCACTTGAGTATTGGTGGATTGAAGAACCTCTAATAGAAAAATATGGTGACAAGTCTTCCTCAAATTACTACTCCTTCCCAAATTTGTGAAGAATGTGTTGTTTGCAAACAGCATCGTACTCAATTTCCCATAGGGGAGTCATGGAGAGCAAAAGATGTTTTGCAATTGGTGTATTTGGATTTTTGTGGTCCAATAAACCCATCTTCTAATTGAAGTAAAAGATACTTAATTACCTTCATTGATGATTTTTCCAAAAAAAACTTGCGTGTATTTTTTATAGGAAAATCAGAAACTTTCTCTACATTTAAAAGCTTCAAAGTTCGCGTGGAAAATAAAGTAGGAAAGACCCTTTAAGACCCTTCGAATAGATCATGGCGACGAATATCGCTCAAAAGAATTTGAAATTTTTTGTGCAGAGCATGGCATTCAAAGAGAGCTTACAACTGCATATACACCACAACAAAATGATGTATGTGAGAGGAAAAATAGAACAATTCTCAACATGGTGAGAAACTTATTGGCAAAAGGAAAAGTTCCGAAGACTTTTTGGCTAAAAGCACTAAACTGGAGCATTCATGTTTTGAAAAGAAATCCAACTTTTGCTATTCAAAATATGACACCGGCAGAGGCTTGGAGTGGGAGAAGACCAGTTATGGATCACTTTAGAATCTTTGGATGCACTGTGTATGCACATGTCTGGAGAAAAGGAAGAAACTTGACGACAATGCTGAAAAGTGTGTCTTTCTTGGTGTAAATGAAGCATCCAAAGCATATAAATTATTTAATCCGCTGACAAAGAAGATTGTGACCAACAGAGATGTTGTTTTTTATGAAAAGAACATGCGAGATTGGAATAGGCAGTAGCCTACCCAAGTCCCTTTTGACAATGATGATGAATAGGAGCAAATTTCAGCACCTTGTATGCCTGAAAATTCATTAAATAAAACTCCTGCTACTACTGAAACTTCACCAATAGTTGTTGAAGTCAATGAAAAAGAAGCTCAATCTCTTCGCCATGTTAGAAGAAAGCTTGCTTGGACGGAAGATTATGTGGTAATTGGAATTGAAGATCCAATTACTCAATTTGCTTTATTTTCATACCATATATTACTAATTTTGAGAGTGCTATCAAAGAAGAAAAATGGCGAAAAGTTATGAATGATGAAATTGATGACATCAAAAGAAATTATTCTTGAGAGCTATATGATCTTCCAAATGAACACAAAACCATTGGTGTAAAATGGGTCTTCAAAACAAAGATGAAAGAAAACGGTAAAGTTGACAAGTACAAGGCACGCTTGGTAGCCAAGGAATACAGGCAACAATATGGAATCGACTATACTTAAGTTTTCTCTCCAGTTGCAAGACATGACACAATCATATTGGTGATTCATTGGCAGCATAGAATTCTTGGCCTATTTTCCAACTAGATGTCAAATCATCATTCTTGCATGGATAATTGGAGGAACATGTATTTGTCGAACAGCCCCTTGTTTATGTCAAGATTGGAAATGAGCATAAGGTTTACAAATTGAAGAAAGCCCTTTATGAGCTAAAACAAGCTCCACAGGCCTAGTATATTAGCATTGAGACTTATTTTTTAAAGTTGGTTTTTCGAAATGCCCCTATGAGCATATAATGTTAAGATTGGAAATACACATAAAATGCTCATTGTCTGCTTGTATATTGATGATCTCATATTTACTGGAAATGATGATGTCATGTTTAAAGAATTCAAAAATTTTGTGATGAGATGAGTTTAAAATGTTTGATCTTGGTATGATGCATTACTTTCTTGGCATAGAAGTAGTACAATCAGGTGATGGGATCTTCATTTCTCAAAAGAGATGTGGGAGAAGTTTTGGACAGGTTTCAAAAGAATGATTGTAATCCTGTAAACACTTCGGTTAAGTTTGGCTTAAAGCTTCACAAAGATCATGAAAGGAAGAAGGTTGACAGCACACTTTACAAACAAATTGTGGGTAGTTTGATGTATCTAGCTACAACAAGACCAGACATAATGTATTCTATGAGTTTAATCAGTAGATACATGGAGAATTCTATAGAAATGCATTTGTTAGATGCCAAGCGAATCCTTCATTTGCAAGGAACTAGAGACTTTGGACTATTTTATAGAAATGGCAAAAAGTCGAATTTGTTGGGATTTGTTGACAGTGATTTTGCAGGAGATCAAGATGATAGGATGAGCACTTCGGGTTATGCTTTTATGTTTGGGACATGTGTTATTTTGTGGTCATCCAAGAAGTAACCAATTGTCACCTTATCAAGTATAAAAGCTGAAATTTGTTGTTGCTACAGCTTGTGCTTGTCAAGCTATTTGGCTAAGGAGAACTTTTGAGGAGCTACAATTCAAGCAACCAAGAGCTACTAAGATTTTTCGTGACAAGAACTCAGCAATCATACTATCCAAGAATCTTGTGCTACATGAAAGAAGCAAGCACATTGATGTGAAGTTCTACTTCTTGAGAGATCTTAGCAATAATGGAACAATTGATCTACTCTTTTGCAAAACTGGAGATTAGGTTGCCAATATATTCATCAAAGCCCTCAAGATCAAGCCATTCGTGAAGCTTAGAAGGCTACTAGGTGTTTGTATGCCGAAGACAGTCAATGCTTTAAACTAAATGTTAGCCAACATCAATTTAAGGGAGGGATTGTTGAAGTATTAGATGTTTTATTTTCTACACGTCCTATATGTTTCTTAGTTGCCCTAGCTTTAAGGAGTTAGTGGAGTAATTGAGTTATGCAGATATCTAAACATATTCCTCTGCAGCCTCTTGAGCTGTGCCTCCTGTTAAATCTTGAATGATAAAAATAGAGGCGTGAAGAGGAGATGAGATGAGGCTGAAGCTCTCTATGTTTTATTCAAAACGTTGAAGCCTTTAAAATAGGCAAATACATACAACTATGTGTCTCCCTATGTGTTGAGGTTAACAATGAAACTTAGATGGGCGTCAACCAGGAAGGGAGTGAATAAGTTACACAAAATTTAACAATTTTTAGCCAAATAATTGGTTGAGTTTGATAGATACAAGAACAGTTTAATAATTCAAGATTTAAGATGCTTCTATTAGATAAATATTGAAATAAGTCAATAGATACAAGATGATGCACGCAAATTTTATAGTTGTTCAATTTAGACCAAGTTCACGTCTATTCTCTCAAATTGAAAGTCGTCGACATACTAGAATCCACTAGTGACCTTGTAGTAGATACAATGGAGCACGTCTTGCTTCTAGTTGAAGCTGAAAGATACCTCTGCCAACCCCAACCACTAGTTATACACTTCTATACTCCTCAAAAGATACATTATAGTGAGCCATAACGACTCTCGGTAAAGAACACAATTGAATTAAATCATGCCCACAGCACAAAGAGAATGTGACTATATTAATACTTATAGCTTATCAGTTTTTTCTTTTTTTTTCCTTTTTTGCATTGATTGTCTTATATAGTCTTCAGTCTCTAAATTAGTCGTTGGATAATCTTCAAAATGATCAATTAGCTATTTAAAATGATGGACACAATCACCGAAGATCTGGTTGTCTATACAATCACATTTTTCTGGTAATGTTGAGGTTCCTCTACATAGAATCAGCTATATACGTCAATAGTCCATTTTGAGTAAGTAAAATAGGTAATAATCAATATGATTCTGCTCCAGTTATTCACTCAGAAATTCCAGACCTTAAAGTAGTTGTTAATTCTTTTGACCTACAATATTTAGTCAAAGGGGTTTTCTTATCTAGATTGTGTCGATATGTGAAAAGGACTTTCTCCACAGTTTATATAGTGGGTTGTTTCTATCAATAATCCTGTAAATCTATCCAAGCTTCCCGCTGGTAATCGACTTAGAAATAATATCCGTTTGGTTTTTTAAGAATATTGGATACTTAACTAATCACCCTGTCATGGCACCTCCAAATTCTACAATCGCTCGCTCTTCCTAACTCGTCTACCCTTTATCAAGGTCTATCTAGCTATTATCAGTTTTTTTTTTACTTTACTCGTAGATTCGATTATCACATTCCTTACATCAGTATTACCCGAAATAAATAACATCTTTATTTATCATATCATTAGAAATAGATGGTTTTGTCAATTCAAACTACATAGGAGATTTTTCCAAGAACTTAAGTCTGTATCTCCCTCATCTTCTAAATGTTTGCAGAATGAGTTCTCAAACTCTTCAACTTGTTTGGGTTCTACAATAACGGGTATGTTTGGTTTAGCTTTCCCAATGAGCTTTGAGCCCTCCAAAACTCCCTGGGAAAAATATGAGGTGTTTGGCAGTTAATCTCAAAGGATTTTTAGGTAAAAAAATAGGCATTGAGAATACTGAAAGCTAGAGTTCATGCTGAAAGCTAGAGTTCTACTAGTTTTTAGCATTTCATCAAAATTCATTTTCAAAACTGAACTAAACGCAGCCAACTTCTTTAGTGACAAAGTAGCCTCACCGCCTCTTTTTTCTTTCACCTCTGCAAGAAGACCCTCTTAAACCCTCTTATGGAGACAACACCGATGATGATGACCATCTCCTTCTTGAGACGAAGCAGTGCCGTGCGCCGAACCTCCACATCAAGCCTCAACTCCAACCAATTCTCTCCAAACTCGGTCGTCCTCCCGGCCACTCCAGAGCTCTAGATCGTCCTCTTTGGCAAGGAAGCGCCAGACTTCGTGGTCGAGGACAAGACGACCAAGAGCAGAGAAGAAATAGAGGACTCACATGTAACAGTTTTTTTTTTATGTGAGCTCTAATAATTAAGATTGCAATTGACCTTTTACAGGCTCCATCTAATAAGGTAAGAATAAATATTCTTAATTATTCTAATACGAGACTGGCTAGTATGAGCCAAATAAAGTCCGGTTTGTTATGAGAGTGTTTATGCTAGAAAACTCTAAAAACAGTGCTTAAATCTATTCTCTAACTTGATGAATAGATAACTTCATATAAAAAGCAGTTATAGAACGCTATTCGTAAAGGACAGTTTCATTGAACGATACATAGGCAACAAAGGAGAAGTATTGGAGTTTTGGATCGTCAATATTTCGTATCAAGAGCGATGAATTATAAATCAAATAGGCAAATCACATTTTCTTGATTACTGTATTCTAGATTATGGCTGTTGAGATCTTTGGCATTTCGTTTTCATAAATTGCATCACAATCACAACTCAGAAGCGGCAAGAAATCAAAGAAAATAAGGACGAATTGATCAAGAAAGTCTTCAAGTTGGCTTTGGTTGGTGGTGGCAATGGCGACAGGTCTCATTGTTGGGTGGTGATGCAAAGTTTGTTTGGTTGATTGGTTTGAGAGGAAAGAAGATGAAGAGGGAATTCTTTATATAATTTGCGCAAACGCTATCTTAAATATGGGGTTTCTTTTATTAGAAAAGTTGGTATAGAATTGCCCTTACCCTAGACCCCGGAGCAAGCCGCTCAGCGAAAATTTGGCTAATTGGGAAGGTCAAATCCTTACATGAGACGAAGTCCGCTCTGAGCTCTCTTTTGATTAAATCGCTCTATTTCCTGCTTGTATTTGAAATTTTCACTTATCATTATTGTGATCATGTCAAGGGCAGTTACCTTGTCATGAATGCATCTTTTAGTAAAAAAATCTTCATTTGCAAAGATCATCTAGAAGAAGTTAAAGTTCAAACCTATCAATATCCAACAAGATTTACCTTCACCCAAAACTTAAATCAATGTCAACTCCACGAGAAAGCAAGTTTAGAGGATCAAAACTTCTACCACACTAACAAAGAACTACACCAGATGAACTTGAAAGTCAGAATTGACTTGCTTAATGCTTACTAGTTAATTACCATGGTCGTTTGTTTCAGTTGGCTTTTCTTTTTGTCGTCATTTTATTTATTTCTTTCACTATTTGTGTCATTATTTTCTTATTTGTGGGGTTTATGCGACTTGTCAATTCACCTCCATCACTCACTAGCTGCCTCAAGTGATCCTTTGATCCAACCTTTTTCTTACAAAAGAATGCTCGTATTTGCATAACTAAACTGTTACTCAAATGAGGACATTTACTCCTATTTCTTATTTGATTATCAAGTCTTTACAACAGAACAGTCTTATTAAAACGAATGGAGCAGAAGCAATTTCTTTTAGGGGGTGGCTAAGTAGACACATAATTGTTTGACCACTCTTAAAAGATATTTTGAGTTCACTTGCTCCGTCACATAATTTCAAACTGATAGATAGTTCTAAAGGGACAATTGCCGATTGAGTCTTAAACCTTTTGCTACTTTGCCGATTTGGTCCTAAACCTTTTTTATGCCAAATAAGTCATAAACCTTTTGCAACTTTGCCGGATAAGTCCTTCCGACGAATTTTGGCCGGAAAATGTCTACGTGGCGATGACGTGGCGCGTCGGACCTCGCCAGTGATAACGTGGCGACGACTGGACCCAAAAAAAGTTTTTCTTTTTTTTCCTTATTTTTCTTAAGAAAATATACTTGGCCGGCGAGCTCCGGCGGTCGGCGGAGCTCGCCGACCACTCCAAAGGGTGGCCCCTCCCTCGCCGACCACAGGCGAGGGCAGGGGAGGCCCTCTCCGCCCTCGCCGGTGGCCGGCTAGGGTCGGCCTGGCAGGGCAGGGGCGAGCTCCCCCCCCCCCTGCGTTTGCAAATCTGCATACTGCAGATCTGCAACCAGTTTGCAAGGTGCGAGCTCAAGCTCGCCCCTCTTGCGTTTCCACCAGCCAAGTATATTTTCTTAAGAAAAATAAGGAAAAAAAAAAGAAAAAAAATTTTGGGTCCAGTCGTCGCCACGTCATCACCGGCGAGGTCCGGCACACCACGTCATTGCCACATAGGCATTTTCCGGCCAAAATTCGCTGGAAGGACTTATCCGGCAAAGTGGCAAAAGATTTATGACTTATTTGGCATAAAAAAAAGGTTTAGGACTGAATCGGCAAAGTAGCAAAAGGTTTAGAACTCAATTGGCAATTGTCCCTAGTTCTAAATATTATAATTTATGGGGAAAAGAGGGAGTTCCGTTATACCCGGAAGCTCTCATTTGGAGAGATGTTAATTAAGATACATCAAATAAATTTGATATAACTGGCATGTATCAGAAAAACGAAAGATTTGTATAAGACATATCGATATACTAACGATCGTGAAACTCTCACTTGCTAATGAAATTGATACGGTTGCGAGAAATTGAAACCAGTGTGCATGTCAGCGCCTAAACGTCGTTTGTGCAATACTTTGTTTTTGCATCGTCTATGTACCGTATAAAAATCTTAAAATAATACATGTCAGTACCTAAGCACCATAAACAATCAGTTGAACACACAATGCTTTTTACTCTCGATGATAGGGTCGGTGATAGGGTCATTCTTCTATATTCTTTTCTAGATGGGAGAGATTTCCTTTTTCCTAACTTGAATTACTAACGAGATGAAGTGGGGACAAGGTGAAGTTACGTAACACACTTTCCTTTGACAAATTATTAAGAAAAATTACGAAGCGGTCGATCTAATTTATGGAGGGCAATGAGACCTTAGTTGAACCTGTTTTCATGCAATCCATTATTTAGAAAAAAAAAAAAAAGATATGTTTGGAGGGGAGAGCAGATACTGTCTGACCCTCTTTGACCAGCAAATATGACCAAGAAATCGGGTGAAATGTTTCCGCACCGCTTATGACCGGTGGTACAGTCATCTGGGGAACCAAGTTATTTGACTCTTAACTTTATTTTATAAACCATGTTGAGAATAAAAATGTGTGAAAAGTGGAACTTGAGTTGTTAAAAAAAGAATAATTATTGAACGAGTCAAAAGAGAGCGTGAGAAATTGAACTCGAGATGCTTGGCTACATTCACATTGAGTTACAGAATCATCCGTTTTCAAACTTTAACTCTTCGAGTGCTGAATGAAAACATGATTAGGAAATCACTTTGAATGACTATAGAAGCAATGGAGAACAATGCATTGACACTGCCTCTCCACGCAAATTCGAATAGAACAGATAGTTACACACTCAATTCCGACTCAAGTCCGACGTGATCGAGTTAAATCCCCACACTTTTTTTATGTATTATCTCAATTTTCCTTCTTTATGTGTTTCGGGTTTTAACATCATCCATGCACATTTAATTTGATCCGAAAGCATCAATCTTTTAATGTTCTGCCAACCTTCAGATGAGGGAAGATGTTAATGTACAAAACAAATTCCGGTGTCATTCTCTAAAATAGACAAAGATGCAAGTACTCTAGAAATGCATTTCTTTCAAAATCAACAATTGTTCGTTGTAGTTAACACCTACATTGAATTATAGTTTTAAATAAATCCGCATCTATTAATGTCATTGCTTTAAAATCAAATTCTAACTCTTTACGATCTTTATAATATCAAATTATATAATCAAATATCTGACAAAATATCATTTCAATACATTGACGTCACCATCCGTACAACATTGTAGTGCTATATATAATTCATTCATGATAAATCACCCGAGAGGGACATCCACGATGACGCCCCCTTTTTCAAGAATGCTAATGTAAACCACGTACAAGTAAAGTTTCGACATGAAATTCTTTTATTAACGAAGGAAAAATCCATATTCTACTAAGGAATGAAACTGCGTATAGTACTTGGAAAGGAAGGAACAGGAGAAGGGAATAACTGTGAAAAGTGAGCAGATCGAGCCCTGACGAGGTCAACCGTCCCCAGATAATGAAGAAAGCCAGAATCTGACGCTTCAAGAAATAGAATATATATAAGACCAAAAAAAAAAGAAATAGAATATACGATAAAAAGAAATAAAAATTGAAAAAAGATATATAATATATAATAAAGCTGAAGGACAAGCTTTTGGGTACTGCGAGTCCTTGCAAAAATGGAAGATGCTCCTAGTCCCGGTCGATATGACAGATCTAATTTACATTTGTTCTGGTTTGGTGGAGATAAAAGGAAATACGTGATACCACATGGGGGGGAATGATGCCCCCACCTCTTTTAAATCTCTTCCGATTGATGACAAAAATGAAAAAAGAAAATCAATGCATTATGGGAAAAATATAGCAGGTGAAAACTCCGTTAAATATCTTCTGAAAAAAAAAATTGATGAACGAGGATCTTCACTTTCCGTCAATTTTTTAGACCTACATATTCGCGGGCTAATACATCGGGAGACACTGGGTCAGCAATCTACCGTCAGAGTCCCCCATTTAAATCACGAAACCATAATTGGGAGTCGAACTCTGAACCCAATTATGGGAAAAGAACGTCTCAACCAGCGCGGCCATACATGGATAAGTATCTTATCTAAAATTCTTTCTTTTTCTTTTTGGAAGAATCAAAGAGAAAATTTTTACTTTTAAGAACATTTTTTATATAAAAAAAAACACTGATTTTTTCCATTACTCAATTTTCTAAGCGTACTAATAATAAAAATGATAAAAATATTTCTCAGCTATAAGTGGCAGTTCGGCTACGTTTACATAAACAGATTCTCTATTTTTTGAAACAAAAAACAGCTGTTGACATGAAATATTGTTTCGATGGTTGCATATGAATGCATTTAATGTTAGAAATGAAAACCGACATAATCTATTATTTAAATGAAGAAGAATTTTCTTTTTTTCATGATAAAAAGAAGGGGTTCTGTTTATATCACTATTTCCTTGGATTTTCTCCCTTTTATCTAGTATTTTACATATACGTACATAGTGGATATTGTATTGTCTACCCATTGCACTTTTTTATAGTTAAATTCCAATGCACTTGTATTTGAGTGATCAATCATTCATTCAAAATTGTATGTCGAGGACAATAACTAATTCGAAATCACCACATTGGAAAAGACTAATGCCATTGCTATAAGTAAAAGGAATACGTGATGATTTCAACTTGAAACATCTTGCCCTGACACTATATTGAAGTTGAGCAGGTAATTATTTATTTTAATAAAATTGTTTAGTGATGGAAGACTATATAAATATTCGGTCATTTTATAACATGCAATTATATAAGCGACATAGGATGTTTCAACATTACTGGCATGTGCAAATTCAATTGAAACAAATTTTTTATTAGTTTCACTATGATGTGATAAATAAACTACATTTTCATGTTGGATTTCGGGCATGAGGACCTAGATAACTGACAAAATAGTCATTCTTTCAACTTCAATAGCATTTGAACCTTAGGGTTCTTGCGTTTGATTATCCACAATTCCATTCCTATCAAATTTGAATTTTTTATGAATGCATCTTGGGTTTGTAACGGATCTTTTTTCCATCCACACCACACCCATTGTGCTCGAAAGCATCAAGCTGTTATTGCTTCTCCAGCCTTCACGTGAGGGAGAGTAAAGTGCTAAGGCACAAATTATATTTTCGGCAATCTCTGAAACCCTGTTAGAGAACGGGGCAAATTATATGGTGCATCCTAACAATAGCTAAGATATAAATTTCTACCATAATTGACAACTATTCCTCTTAATTGGCATATATATCGCATTTAGATATCTCAACAACTTTTGTTTATTAAGGCAGTCTCACCAGTCTTGTATTGCAACTCCACACGATTCGCTATAACATTCAAATTACATAATACAATATGACAATTTGACATACTATATCACTATCCATATAAACCCGCCAGCATGATACTTAAATTAATTCACAAAAGATCCCCCTTAAAGGGACTTGCACAATGGCATTTCCTTTTGAAGAACGCTAATGGATATCATATACGAGTATCATTTCGGCGTGACAATCTTTTGCGAAAGTAAATATTCATATTTTATTAAGGAAAGGAACGGTGTACCCGGTTAGGGAAGGAAGCAACACGGGAAGGTAATAACTGCGAATAGTCGAAACCTTCCCCAGATGAATGAATCAAAACAAAATCCGATGGCCCAAGAAAGCGAATATATATGATTAGATCTGACTTGTTTTCTTCTTTTTGTCTAATTCACGCTCAAAAAGATAAAGATTTAAAAAAAAAAAGAAAAGATGAAGGACAACCTTGGGTACTGCAAGTGCAAAAGGCTGAAAGCAAAATCGAAATATCCATGATGCTCCAATAGCCCTAGTAGTTTTACTTTAGGTCGTGAAAATGACAGATTTGTAACTCAAATTTTCGGATTGACGATTGATTTGACAATTGAATTATCTGAAAAACACTAGCAGCATCCAATCTTGATACTGTAGTCCGTTAATAATAAAGTAAGGAAAGGAAAATTAACATAAGATGGGGAAAATTTGAAGATTTCTTGTGAAAAAATCTGTTAAAGTTCCATTCATTTCATGAAAAATATAACATTTCTAGAAAATATTTTTTAGAAAATCATTTTACTAGAAAATGGTAATATTTTCAGGTGTTCGTTTGAAACTTAAGGAAAATTATAAATAATAGATTTTAAATTTTTTTTCCTTTTTTTGTTATATATTGACATATCACCGGCCACAAGCCTCGTAAGGCTTCTACAAGCTCCCGACTTGCCACCAAAGGCCATGAACTTGCCAATCTAAGGCAAGCCTCGAGCTTGCTTCTAGAGACTATGAGCTCGATATCAAAGGCCGCCAACTCGCCAAATTCGGGCGAAGTTGAGGCACGATGTTAGGGCCGTGATATTTAAAGATAAACAAAGAAGATGGAAAAATTTGTCTACTTTTAAAAAAAGCAAAAAAAAAATTCCCCACTTTTGAAAGTGTTTTTTCCATTGGTGTAAAATATTTTCCTTGACTATTTTGTTTTCCATGAAATGAACACCAAAAATTTCAGAAAATATTTTCTTGAAAGTTATTTTTCATGAAACAAAAAATAGCCTAAAACTCAACATATTTTTCGAAAAATCATTACCAAAATAATTTTTCTCCCATTGCTTGTTATTTCAACCAAATAGGGAAATGAGCCAACCGAAATTTTTTCATTTGTCCATAAAAATACATAATTAAATAAATTTATTATTTGCTAATTTTCTTAAGATCATCTCCAATAATAGTCATGCAATCACATATAAAAGTAGCATAATAGGCTCGTTGTCAAGTGCAGCATAATAAGCCTTTTGTCAAGTGATATGAGATAATATTTCAACATCTCTTCTTATATGCAAGTTAGATTATGAGCAACACATGAAGCTCGATTGACTAAGGGCGGATGCATATACACAAAAGAGAGAGCACTGACTCTAATAGCAAGTTGAGGATTGAGATATATAAAAAAAAAAGTACGTAATGTTTGTACATTGCCTAATGAATAGTAATAGACCCCATATACAGGTTAAAATACAATTAGAAAAGCAAATTATAATTAACTTAACCCACATTTGTAAACTAAATATGATCTAACAGACATATGCTTCAATTCCAAATCAAATCACGTCAATGTTAGTGTATATATTTCTTTGTAAATCTTCCGATTGCAATGAATTCCACGGTCCTCTTGCACAACATTTATTTGGTCTCTTAAACTTTAAATATTGACTTCGTATGGCTTACAATTTAACATGCTATCTAATATTCATAGCAAAACTAACACACCATAAAAGATACGAGTGAAGAATTTTGATATGTCACTGTCTATCAGACATGACCTGGTCGAACGTGGATTGTCATTTGCAGATTGAAAATGAAATCACTAAAGGTGAGAACCCACCCCACGTGGCCTTCATGATGTTCCAAAAAAGCGGCAGTTCGCAATTATTTCGAACGCGAGCCAATCAAAGGGAAGGGTTCGAGGATTCAAAGATTCGTCTGCGTACTAGGTGTTAAAGATAAAAGGTATAAATTGGGCAAATCATACTGTATACTATGCTCGACAAAGCGATCACTTCTCTAAATCCGACGTGGAATTTATATCCATCTCTTAAATATCTCTAGTTCTTTTTGCTGGTGATTGTCCTTTGACAAACTTGCCTGTAATTATTCATGAACATTGATTCTATTTAAGTGGAAGAAAATATTACATATGTGTGTGGAGGCTTTTACATGCATTAACTCCGTCTAACTGTGGATTTGTCAGTTCATTATTGGATCTGTGCACTAGAAACACGAAACTTGCATTTTTAGAGATTGTCAAGTGGGAGTTAGAGTCTAAACTTGCGTCTATCATGTATCCAATTGGCTCCATCTTTGCCCGTAAGACTAAGTTAATGAGGTATAAATCAATTATGATATATTACATGTTCCATCTTACATCGTGTTCCCCGTATAAGATTCTTTTGGTCCTCAAAGTTGTGTCTCAATACTCAAAGATAGTAAATTTTATTTGAAAGACAACTTCACGAGACAGCAATTTTAGCATATCAAATCTTTTCCCATATTGCCAAAATGGGAAATTTCTCAAAAAAAAAATTAAAATTTATTAACAACCAATTCAATTTGATCGAAAAATCACTGACACTACGGTCTAATTGGCATGGGCCGTACTACGTGGCATTGGATGTCGATGTGGACAATCTTTTCCATTTTGTAAAAATAAAAACCGATTTTTTTTTACCTTTTCTTCCTTTGCTTTTTTTTTCCCTTTTCCTTATTTATTCCTATATCCCTCAATTGATCGCAGGGACCTCAATGATGCTTGGAAACGGTCACTGGCCATAGGCAAGGGTTGCAACACTCTCACTTTGTGTAGATCTGCCAAGAGCGCACTACCTTCACTACCTTCGTCAGTAATAAAAACAACCACGATGTCCTCACCCAGTGACCAGTGAGAGAGTGCTGCTCGTTTCATGGCCAGCGGAGGTGCTGAGGTCCCAAAGACCAAGTAGAGGACAATAAAAAAAATAATAAAAGGAAAGAAAAGAAAAGGAAAAAATAAAAATTCAAAAAATTATTCACTTGAGCGTCAATTGCATTGGCCAAGCGTCATAGGATCCGATATCCATGTTAAGCTATTTTTTTGTCAAAATTAATCAACGAGACTATTTTGAAAATTTGTCAAAAGTTTTAGGACTAAGTTTGTCAAATTAGAAAATTTAGAACTGAACTATCTATCATATAACAAGTTTAAGAATTTTTAGATAATTAACCGGCCTAAACCTACACCAGACGAACTTAAAAATCAGATTAGGCTTGCTTAGTGCTTGCCAGTCAATTACTATGGTCGTTTTTTTGAGTTGGCTCCTCTTTTTTTCTCTTTTTGTGGGGTTTGTGCGACTTAGTTAGGTTGCCCCATTACTCTCTAGCTGCCTCAATATATCAATCTTCTAAAGGAAAAAGAAAAAAAATTCAAGAACAGGGTAAAGAACCTTGCCTCGGAGTATCAAGCACCCTAGTACTTAACCCCGAGCTGATTCTTTCCTTTTGTTTTGAATTCTTGAGATAGGTTGAGTTGAAAAACCTATTTAGTGTGACCTACCCATAGGTAGCCTAGCTGGTTAGAGCGAACTTGGACTTCGTTGAGGTATTCCAAGGAAGCACTTGTGATTTAAGTGGGAGGTCATGGCGGTGGATTACTGTGCTAGTTTCCCCCGAGGAATAGTTGAGGTGTGCCCAAACTGGCCCGGACACCTCGGTTATAAAAAAAAAAAAAAAACCTATTTAGTGTGTGGCTGAATCATAATATAATAAATTGACCATTCTCAAGCTATTTGAGTTTGCTCGTTTATCATACAATATCAAGCTGATCGATAATTCTGAATATAACAATTTCTGGGGAAAAGGAGAGTGTTCCATTTAAGCTCTCATCACAATTGGATGTTAATTAAGATATATCAGTATGGATAGGATAGAAATGCCTTAATAACGAAAAACTAAAGAATTCTAATGAGGTGTTTCGCCGGCGTAATATAGTTCTTACACAAACAATCATGAAATGAAAACTCTCACATACTAATGGCATTGGTACATATTGCCGAAATGAAAAACTTTATACATGTTGATGCCCATTTATTATTTTTGTAATGATTTTTTTTGTATCATCGGTATACCATGTGAAAGTCCAAAAACAAATGGATTAGATTGAGGCAGTTTAGTGCGGCACGATTTTTTTTTTTGGCTGCTTGTAGTAATGTTGACATGTTCATATCAATTGGTCATGCAATTTTTTTTTATCTCGATGATAGGTCAAATTTTTTTGTATTATCTTCTCAAGTCAGACGAATTTCCCTTCTCGCCAATTTAAATAGGTCAAATTACGTAATAAACTCTCCTTTGACAATTTTTTTTTAATATTGCCAAGTGATTGATCTAATTTATGGAGTGCGATAAGACTAGCTGAATCCGTTTCTCATGGAACTAATTATTTAAAAGCAAATGTACCAAAACCAAGACCAAGACCAAATCAATTTAGAAAATTCGTAACTTTCTCTTCGTTTTGATAATAGAAATAGGAGAGAAGTGCAGATGCCACCTAACTTTCTCTTCGTACCAAGACCAAGGTACGACCTGGACTAAATCAATTTAGAAAATTCGTAAAGAGCGAAGAAGAACGGGGGTTAGCTGTATCCGTACCGCTTGTGACCGCTGATTGAGTCATCTTGGGGATAAAGTTTCTTGACTCTTGACTTAATTTAAAATAAACCACATTCGAATAAAAAGGGTGAAAAGGGAAACTTAAAAATGTAATTAACATATATATTGACAAATAAGTTAAACGGAGAGTGTTGAGAAATTGAACTTAGACTTTTGGCTCCGATACCACATTTAAGCTTAGAAGGGAGTGCATAATCATTTGTCTCAAACTTAAATCATTGGATACTGAAAAAATTACACGAAATAGAAAGTAATTATGAGATAAGTGAATAGACACTTGTTATGAACCATTCAACTGTAGAACAAACACTGCCTAACAAATAGACACGCACTTGACTTAAACATTGTGTGAGAGATACATCTCGAGTTGAATCCTCACACTTTCTTTTAATATCTTCCTTAATTTTCCTTCTTTATGTGTCTAGGGTTTTAGCAATAAGTCTCCACACATTTAACTTGATCCGAAAAGCATCAACCTTTTACAACCATTCTCTAAAATAAGCTTTTAGAGAGCGGCGTGAAATATACCTTATATTTGAACATTTCATTTCTTCCAAAATCGACAATTGTTCCTCATAGTTAGTATGAACATCGAACTATGATTCTGAATACGATTGGTTCTCATATTCTGGCTCCTCACAATCCATATAGTATCCACACTATACTATAAAAATATACAAAGAAAGATTATCTCAATACGTTGATATCATTCTTTACAACATTATGGCACTATATTTAATTATTTCATGAAAATTTTCCTGAAGCGAAAGGGCCATGCACTCAATGAAACCTTGTACAAGTAACATGGGGTATGAAAATACTTTGACGAAGGTAAATTTACTAAAGAATGAAACTGGGCGTCATATCTGGAAAGGAAATAACAGGGGAAGGGAGTATCTGTGGAAAGTGAGCAGATGGAACCCTAACAAGAATCAACCCTCCCCAGATAATGGACAGAAAGAAAAATCTGGTGGTTCAAGAAATCGAATATATTAAAAACGAAAAGAAAGAAAAGAAATCAAGCTAAAGGACGAGCTTGTGTACTGCTTGTCCTCACCAAATTCAAGATGCGCCTAGTCCCAGTCGCTTTAGGTCATGAAATTGACAGATAAAATTCACATTATCCTGGTTGGTGGGGAAAAAAGAGAGAGGTAATATTCGACACCAGATGTGGAACGACGCCCCATCTTGATCGAATCTTTTCCTCTCATGTCAAATCTATTTGAAAAAAAAAAGGTCGCCCTAAAAATATTTTCTCTGATATTTTAATCTCAGGTCGACAAAAAATGTTCTATTATCAAAAAATATATATGATTAAACATTCTTATTTAAGATGTATTCTTAGCCCATTGACTCATTTTTCTCGACTTTGCTAACAACTGAAAAAATTTATTTGTCAATTACTAAGATGTTGTTCGATTGAGTTTCCTTAAACATTTCCTTGTTTTATAAAGAAAAAATAATTATTTTAAATCTTTGTTTTGTTCTTTAAGTTTGAATAGATAATGAGTAATGCAATGTCTATCCATTGCACTTTTATGTCTAAATATTCAAATCTTTGTTTGAGTTATTAATGATTTTTTTTCCAAATGATAAGTGATTTTGAGGACAATAATTAATTCAAAATCACTATATTGAAGTAGATTATCATTACTATTACTGCCTATATCAAGGAAAGATAGCGTGTCATGAGTATCAACTTTCACCAAGTGAAGAGCACAAACCAATAAAAGGGGAAAAATAGATAAATAGACATGACGAACATTGTTCAATGAAATTAATGTCAATCAAACATTTATCATCAGGCACAACCAAACATCACTTTTGGACTTGTGCTCAGCACAATTTTGTGAGACAAAATTGCCTAGTTGGTATCGATCAGTAATATGAAGATAAAACAATAATTCAACTTTTGGACTTGTGCTCAGCACATTGATTTTGCTTTGTACGCATCATACTCGTCAATAAATACACTCAAATTGAAGCTTTTAAACACGAAAATGTCCTCCTTGAAACTAAAATATTCTCCAATATAATTCTCGAATTTGGTTGGACAGGTACTCTTCTTAGGTTTAATTCAGCCTTAATCAATAGAGCAAAATTGCTCAACTAGTGCGTTTACTATCGAGAACAGAAGTCAAAGAATGTATATAGCGTTAAGTGCCTACTGTTCATCCTAGGGTTTCTGCGTACCAGATTTTGCGTAGTTATCTTTAAGGCTAGAGAAAATTGATGCAACTAATTTTTGTTAAGATCAGAGGCTAAGAATGATAACATCAACTATCTTTGATTAGAAAGCACTTCACTTCACCTCATCATGACAATGTATTATGCTTTATATAATTAAGGCAGCCTTTTAACCTTAAATTGTGATTCCGTACAGTCTTACGTACTATCATATTTTAATAATCAGGACCGATATAAAATATGAAACAAAAGCGACAAAATTTTAATACATCGATGTCGCTATTTGTCAGACAAAACTATGTCACACATAATAAACATTCAACAGATCTTGACACACAAGTCGTTAGCCACAAGACTAGCTTGTCGGAAAGCACTTTCAAGACTAAATTCACGGACATACTCTACGTGAAGGGATTAAGGAATAGGAGTCACTTAAAAAGTCAAAACCTCCCCCAGGTGGGGAAAGTACGAGCATCCATAAAAGCAGCATGATCTGAATGTTTCATGATTTCCTGATTTGTCTAAACCGACCAGTAATCAAAGAGCAAAGAGACATAGCCGAGTGACAGCCCTATGATTCCCGGACTGTGTCGGTTAGCTTAGCTCCCAGCTCTTAATTTACTTGGATTTCAGGTTCATTTTATAGATTTACGTGTAGCCATCTATGGAGTAAACTCAGATCTTTCAAACTTATTTTCCTTATTACACAAAAAAAAGAAAATACTCAGAATGTACAAGAGACAAGTTTGTTGCAGTATGCACCTTGAGAAACCCTAATTAATTCCTCTTGAATCGCGTCTATGTGTCGATGAGTGTACGTAGGAAGACATGTTGCCCCAGTATTTCATAAGACAACAATGGAGAGGAAAGTGGTCGAGCATAGGTCGAGACTTGATTAGTGGAAGAGATAATTATCTTTAATATAGAAAATATCCCAGAGAAATTACTCTAGCGACTAGACTTCAAGATTCCATAAACTAAATCAATAGACCTCTTGGAGTTAGCTTATTGGGTTCTCCATATTCATGTTCATTTGTTTCCAGAAGTCATCAAACTCTTTAATTACATATAAAAAAAAAAGGGAGTTGTATCCCCAGAATCAATTACTAAAGAAGAAATTTTCCAGTGGAGCAAAATAGCAGATGCTAGTAATTGAAGGCAATTATTTCAAGGATTGGGATACTTTAAAATTCTGGCATATTTTAGTGCGCGCTATGCGAATTCTTATCCCAAGACCTCCTTCTTTAGATTTCTACTTATCTGAACACTCTAGAAAATCTTTAGCGGTCCGCAATTATGCCATTTAGGGTACTATTGGTCTAACACAAGTACTAAGGATGACTGAGCAAGCGAATTCACAGTTGGGGCTTAAGAAAGGAGCAGTAATCCAAAGATACATCTACTGGATTCGTAGCTGGGTCCTCTTCCTTGTTTGAGAACCTTCTCCCTTCTTCAACTCCGTCCCGAAGCATTCACACAATTAAGTTCTTTTTGTACATTTATCTGTATTTTTTTTATTCTTCGTGTCTTGCCTTCTAATAGTAACTTTGGAAGTCTCATATAGATTATGACTTAAATCAAGAATTTTCCCCAGATACATCTACATATATTTAATTAAATTCTAAATTTCTTCCGAATATATAAATTATGCTAAAGTTGAAGTCCCATATAAATTATCCTAAGGACAAAAGGCATCATGAGGTAGAAAAAGACACTCGAATGATGCAAGCGTAAGTAAGCACCCTAGCATGCAGACTGAGTAACAGGAACCCTAAAACAAGAAACCTCCTTGTAGTTGTACTAGTACTTACTGTTATTGTTGTTATTATTGTTGTTGTTGTTAGGCCAGGAACAAGAAAACCTAGCTGAAGGCAAATCAACAGTTGCTAAATAGCGGTTTTGTGGGAGCTGATAGTTTGTTTTTTTGAATCGCACAGACCCGTTTTCCATGGACATTTGGTCACCAATGCACAATGATATAATTCCGGAATATGCACTTAGCGCAAGTGTTTTTCGTACAGAAACTGCATTTCTTAAGAAGTTAGCATGCCCATTATCTCCTTTACTGAATGATATGAGGTATAATGATAGCATGTTTGAGACAAAATAATTGTTCTATGTGACACGAAAAATTTGATATATGAAATCAAGAATCATTCACTTTGTTTGGGTTTCTACTCCTTAACATAAAAAATATATATATATATATATATATATATATATATATATATATCATATGCGATGGATTATGTTAAAAGAGAGTGCATAATCATTTGTCTCAAACTTAAATCATTGGGTACTGAAAAAAATACATGAAATAGAAAGTTATTATGAGATAAGTGAATTGAAAGTTGTTGTGAACCATTCAACTATAGAACAAACACTGTCTAACAAATAGAAAGGCACTTGACTTCAACATCACGTGAGAGATACATCACGTGAATCCTCACACTTTCTTTTAGTATCTTCCTTAGTTTTCCTTCTTTATGTGTCTAGGGATTTAGCAATGAGTCTCCACACGTTCAATTTGATCCGAAAAGCATCAACCTTTTACGACCCTTCTCTAAAATAAAATTTTAGAGAGCGGCATAAAATATATCTTGAACATTACATTTCTTCTAAAATCGATAATAGTTCCTCTAATTAGTATAAACATCGAACTATAGTTCTAAATACAATTGTGTCTACTAACAGCATCTCTCTTATTTCATATTATGACACCTTATAATCTATATAGTGTCCACACTATATTATAAACATATATAACAAAAAATTATCTCAATACGTCAATTTTATTGCATGTACAACACTGTAGCGCTATATTTAATTAATTCATGAGAAATCTCCTAAAAGGGAAGGGACATGCACTCAATGAAACCTTGCACAAGTAACTTTGGGTATGAAAATACTTTGACGAAGGCAAATTCACTAAAGAATGAAACCGGGCGCCATATCTGGAAAGGAATTAACAGGGGCAGGGAATATCTGTGGAAAGTGAGCAGATGGAACCCTAACAAGAATCAACCTCCCCAGATAATGGACAGAAAGAAAAATCTGGTGGTTCAAGAAATCAGATATAATAAAAACGAAAGGAAAGAAAAGAAATAAAGCTGAAGGACAAGCATTAGTACTGCATGTCCTCACCAAATTCAAGATGCTCCTAGTCCCAGTCGCTTTAGGTCATGACAATGACAGATAAAACTCACATTATCCTGGTTAGTGGGGAAAAAAGAGAGAGGTAATATTCGACACCAGATTTGGAAAGACGCCCCATCTTGATCGAATCTTGTCCTCTCATATCAAAACTATATAACAAAAAGGTCGCCCTAAAAATATTCCGCGGATACTTTTAATCTCAGATCGACAAGAAATGTTCTATTATTAAAGAAAATATATGATTAAAAATTCTTATTTAAGTGTATGCTTAGTCCATTGATTCATTTTTCTCGACTTCACTAACAACTTGAAAAAGGAAAATAATTTATCAGTTACTAGGACAGTGTTCGATTAAGTTTACATAAATATTTCTTAGTTTTTTAAATAAAATATCATTCTTTTAAGTGATTTTGAGGACGATAATTAATTCGAAATCACTATATTGAAATAGATTATCATTGCTATTACTGCCTATATCAAGGGAAGATAGCATGTCATGAGTATCGAGTTTTACCAAGTGAAAAGCACAAACCAATAAAAGGGTAAAAAATATATAAATAGACATGACAAGCATCGTTCAATGAAAATAATGTCAAACAAACATTTATCATCAGGCACAACCAAACATCACTTTTAGTTAAAAAGCATATAAACAAACTAAAAGAAGATTAAATGATGTTATTGTCAAGCGGTCTCCAAATTTTTGTGAGACAAAACTGCTTAGCTGGTATCAATTAGTAATGTGAAGATAAAACAATAATTCAACAATTGGATTTGTGCTCCGCGCATTGATTTTGCTATCTATGCATCATTCTTGTCAAAATACACTTAAACTTAAGTTTTTAAACTAAAAAATGTCCTCCCTGATACTAAAGTATTCTCCGATATAATTCTCGAATTTGGTTGCTCTTCTTAGGTTTAATTTAAGCTTAATGAATGGAGCAAAATTGCTAAACCACTGCCTTTACTATTGAGAACAGAAGTTCTTGTATATAGCGTGAAGTGCCTACTGTTCATCCTAGGGTTTCTGCATACCAGATTTTGCGTAGATATCATAAAGACTAGAGAAAAACTGCTGCAACTAATTTTTGTTAAGATCGGAGGCTAAGAATGATAACATCCGGTACTTCACTTTAGCTCATCATGACGCTGTATTATTCTTTATATAATCAAGGCAAGCTTTTGACCTCAAATTCTGATTCCGTACGGTCTAACATAATATCAAATTTTAATAATCACAATCAACATAAAATATAAATAAAAGTGATAGAATTTTAATATATCGATGTCACTATTTATCAGACAGGATCCTGTCACATGTAATAAATATTCAATAGATCTTGACACGCAAGTCGTCAATTACGAAATTAGCTTTTTAGAATGTACTTTCAATACTAAATTCATGGGCCTACTCTGCGCGAAGGGATTAAGGAATAGGAATCACTTAAAAAGTTACAACCTCCCCCAGGTGGGGAAAGTACAAGGCTCCAAAAAAACAGCACGATCTGAATGTTTGATGATTCCCTGATTTGTCTAAACCGACCGGTAATCAAAGCGCAAAGAGACATAGCCGAACGACAGCCCTATGATTCCAGGACCGTGTCGGTTTGCTCCCCATTCTTATTTTACTTGGATTTCAGGTTCATTCTACAGATTTACGTGTAGCCATCTATGGAGTAAACTCAGATCTTTCAAACTTATTTTCCTTATTACACAAAAAAAAGAAAATACTCAGAATGTACAAGAGACAAGTTTGTTGCAGTATGCACCTTGAGAAACCCTAATTAATTCCTCTTGAATCGCGTCTGTATGGCGATGAGTGTGTACGTGGGAAGACATGTTGCCCCAGTATTTCATAAGACAACAGTGGAGAGGAAAGTGGTCGAGCATACGTCGAGACCTGATTAGTGTAAGAGATAATGATCTTTAATATTGAAAAATATTCCAGAGAAATTACTGTAGTGACTAGACTTCAAGATTTCATAAACTTAATCAATAGATCTTTTAGAGTTGGCTTTGGGTTCTCCATATTCATGTTCATTTGTTTCCAGAAGTCATTGAACTCTTTGATTACATTTATAAAAAAAAAAAGGGAGTAGTGTACCCTGAATCAATTAGTAAAGAAGCAATTTCCTAGTGGAGAAAAATAGCAGATGCTAGTGATTGAAGGCAATTGTTTCAGAGGAATGGGATACTCTAAAGTTCCGGCACATTTTAGTGCGCGCTACGAGAATTCTTATCCCGAGCTCTCCTTCTTTAGATTTCTACTTATCTAAGCACTCCAAAAAATCTTCAGCGGCCGCATTAACGCCACTTAGCGTACTGTTGGTCTAACATAAGTCCAAAGGATGACCGAGCAAGCGAATTTACAGTTGGTGCTCACGAAAGGAGCAGTAATCCAGAGATACATCCACTGGATTCATAGCTGGGTCCTCTTACTCTTTCAAGAATTTCTTCCTTCTTCAATTCTGTCCCGAAGCGTTCACACAATTAAGTTCTTTTTGGACACTTATCTGTAATTTTTCGATTGTTCGCGTCTTGCCTTCTAATAATAACTTTGGAAGTCCCATATAGATCATGACTCAAATCAAGAAATTTCCCTAGATACATCCACATCTATTTAATTAGATTCTAGATTTCTTTCGAATATATGACTTATGCTAAAGCTGAAATAAAAGCAAAAATCTACTAGTGGAGGAAGACCTTCTAAGGACAAGAGGGCATGCAGACTGAGTAACAGGAAACCTAAAACAAGAAACCTTCTTGTAGTTGTACCAGTAGTTACTGTTGTTGTTGTTGTTATTGTTGTTGTTGTTAGGCTAGGAACAAGAAAACCCTGGCTGAAGGCAAATCCACAGGTGTTAAATAGCGGTTTGTGGGAGCTGATAGTTTGCTTTTTTGAATCGCATGGCCCTGTTTTCTCTGGAAATTTAATCACCAACGCACAATTATATAATTCTGGAATATAAACTTAGCTCAAGTGTTTTTTGTACAGAAACTGCATGTGTTAAGAGATTAGCACGCCCATCATCTCCTTTACTGAATGATATGAGGTATAATGATAATCGACATGTTTGAGACAAAATGACTGTTTTATGTGACACGAAAATTCCGATATATAAAATCAAGAGTCGCTCACTTTGTATAGACTTCTACCCCTTAACGACAAAAATAAAAATAATATGTGATGGATTATGTTAAAAAGTCCAATCCAAAAATCTAAACTTACCAAATAGAGGGAGGACACATGAACATAAAAGGTATATAAAACATGTTGTGATACGATTTGTAACAAAGCTTTAACATCCCTTCTCACGTGCAAGTCAGACTATGAACAACACATGAAATCAAAGCACGTGAAATTCAATTAATGACGAGTGAAATGGATGCACATAAACGAAAAACATGGCGCTGGCTCTAACACATAGAAATTCAAATCTCGTAGCATTCCTCCGGATCTTATCCGCTCAAAATTCTGTATAGGAAAATCAAGTACAAGAGTCGCTCATCCAGCCAACAACTCACAAGCACAATAAATTTCATTACTTCCAAAAAGTGTCTTCATGAAGTCATTTCGTCGAGATTGATTGGATGGACGTGCGACATGGTGCAGTATATGAAAATTTCTCAAAGATGATGCGTTTGTTTTTAACATATCAAAATTTAAGCAAGGTAATTTCAGCACACCACATAATTCTTTCAAATATAACAAATGACAGGAACTATAGAACACCAAAAGCTTTCCTTCGACTTTTTGAACTTAAACTCGTCTATATGTCTTAGATATGACTCCGTCCAACTCATACCTAACACCATGATTTGAATGACGTGCCTCTTGGATCCGAACTTAGTGTTTAATCACTCAGTCTTGACCATTTGATGCGTTCAAAGTTTGAATTCTAGAAGTCAAGGGTCTGCATGGTAACGTTTTTGTTTCTTTCGATTTCTGTTCTTTTGTTCTCCGGAACAAAAAAAGAACAGAATTTTGTTTAATAACGCCAACTTATTTTTTAGTTCTCCAAAATAAAAAGTTAGCCTGAGAATAGTTTTGGAACAGAAACAAGAAAAAAAAATTGGATTCTTATTACGTGGGACAATTTCTATAAATAAGTTAATATTCGCTTTTCTTTTTCTTTTGTTTCTCTATCTTACTACGACCACCTCCAGCCGCCCGAAACCACCACCGACCGCCGACTAGTGTTGCCACGCCACCTTCCTCTAACCGCTGGCCACCTGCACCGCTTGCTGACCAGCACCGACCGTCAGCGTGCTCCTACTACCAGCCGTCTCCACTGCTGGCCACCGTTGACCTCTGCTAATCGATGTCCTACCGTTAGGCGATGGGCAGTGATCGGGCAACGTCGGGTGATAGTGGGTGACAATCAGCAACATTCGATCGTCCGTGAGCAAGAAGAAAAAACGAAAAGAACAAAAAATTCACAAATTGTACCAAACACATTACTATTCTTTTTCAATTTAAATAATATAATTTTTGTGTAGTTACCAAATGCCTTATTTTACTCAGAAATTGTTTCGGGAGTAGAAATATAAAATAAATATTTTCTCAAAAGAAATTGTTCTCCGGAACATAAATGTTACCATTCGCATCCTAAAAAGCAACTAAAAGTCACTCATTCAACAAATATTTTCCTCCATCCATAGTTGGACCTTCTATTGATGGACTAAAGATATGGGCAT
Source organism: Melaleuca alternifolia (assembly GCA_019926035.1). Classification (NCBI taxonomy): domain Eukaryota; kingdom Viridiplantae; phylum Streptophyta; class Magnoliopsida; order Myrtales; family Myrtaceae; genus Melaleuca; species Melaleuca alternifolia. The sequence goes on from JAGKPW010000083.1 coordinate 1,447,441, forward strand.
CGCTCTCACATAAACAAAATTAACAAAGAATATGGATAATGTCCCTATCGATACCTCATCAATCTGAAGTTTAGGATGCGGATCATATATAAACTATGCCCACATGCATGATGTCTAGTTACTCAAATCAGTAGCCTATGCCTCAAACTGACATTAGCTATATCAGCATTGCACATTAGAGAATTGATCTAGTTGATTAATGAGAGGCCATCTCAGCATCATCTCCCTTTTGTTGGTAAACCCTTCTCCTTTCTGATCTCCTTGTCCTCTTAAATCTATTTTACACGATAAGCTTGCCCTAAGCAAAACAACGATTGTGCCGATATAAACCAAGTAACACCAACTCCTACATCACCTATCTTTGTCAATTTGGTCCTCCAATTTAGCTCTTGGAGCCTATATAGCCCCTCAAGAGAGTCGGACGTACAGAATAGAAAAATTAATTACGATGGTAGCTCCAATCTCAAATTCTAATTCCGTACGGTCTATTCATACAACGTTCAAATAAAAAAAATTCAAGACTATAACCCCTCAAAAGAGTCAGAGGTCTACAATATAAAAATTAATTACGATGGTAGCTTCGATCTCAAATTCTAATTCCGTACGGTCTATTTGTACAACATTCAAATAAAAAAAAATTCAAGACTGTAGATAAGGAAAAAATAATCGCTTTTGACGAATTACAAACAATATTTGTCGGACGCAACGTCACACTTAATTGATTGGAGAAACACGCCAAAAGTATCAAATCACGTCTTTTTGAGAATGTAAAATTGGAATCACCAAGACTGCTTTCTCCAACGTGAAATCAAATGACGGAGCAAAAGTTGTTTATGTATTAATTAACACCAGGCGCAGGCCGCATCAGATAAGGAAGGTTGGAAGGAAGGAAGGAACGGGGGACGGGAAGAACTGTGGGCAGGTGGAGCCTAAAAAGAGAGTCGAGACCTTCCCCAGATGAATGGAACAGAACCAAATCCGAGGGGTCCATCCAAGAAATCGAATGCGATTTGAAGCTGTCTTTGTTCCCATCCTTGTCCAAATCGCCACGCGTCCTGAGGAAGATAAAAGAATACAAAGGGATAAAAGCTGGAAAGGACAATGAGGAGGTACCACCAAGTGCAGCAAGTATTCAAACCCCCTGCTCCCAAAATTCAAAGATGCTCCTCGGAGAGATTTAAGTTTCGAATGAGACAATGAGACATTGACAAGAAAACCCTACTGTGGTCGGCAAGCTTTCACCTGCAAAACAGTAAAAATTCAAAGATGCTCTTTTACCATCATATCTGTTGGCGATGAAAGTGAATTTTGCACACTATATGCATTAGAGATTAGAGGGGGAAAGAGCTCTTAATAATACATAAAATACGACTTTATGAATAAGAGAGTTCCGAGAGAAAATTTCGAAATTAATACATAGTTATAGATGTCAAATTTGCTAAAATCTGAATCTAAAACAATATATGGACAAATTAACTCTACGAGAAATGAGAAATTAAGGTCCAAAAGGAAAAATCTCATTGGTCGTAATCGGATCCATCATGCGAAAACAAAACCGAACTCGTCTCCTTGAAATCGGCTTGGAAACAAACCGAATCAGGCCGATCCCAAACCACTCGATTTCCCACTAAAACCGATTCACCCAAATGATGTTTATGGGAATCAATTTCACTCGAGATATGTACTTTCTTTCGACTCCAAATCTCTCGTTATATGTCAGGACGTGCGGACCGAATCATTATCATCCAAGGTCCCATATCTCGATGGTGGTTAAGAAATAGATCAGCGATACGCAAAATTACCCTTCAAAATTTATACAAAAAAGATCATTAAACATTGGAGCATTAGTTAATTTCCTCGAATACCAAGATCGAAATTATAATAAACTAAAACCCGACAAAAAGGGAAGGAAGAGAGAGAGAGAGAGAGAGGAAGAATTGATGGCATATCTAACCCACCTGCTAAACCTAATTATTTCTTTCCCTCCCACGCCAAGAGTGATTGATTCCATCAAATGGGAAAGTCCGTGGTCCTATTACGGCTCCAGAAGTTTCGCCCTGTCAGGAGCATAAAGAAAAAAAAGACTCGTTTATTCCTTGCTTTCTTTTTTGCAGAAAAGGGCCCCACGACTTTAAAATTTGCAGATCGGTACGCGAGGGAGGGGGCCGAAGAATAAACTAAACATCCGGCGGAAGGACCTGAGGAGTTCGCAAGTTGCTGATTGGGGCCTGCACGAGGCCCGACCTTCCCGGCCTGATACGGAACTTCTTTCCGTCTTTTTGACTCTTCTCCTCTTGCTCGTCGCTTTCCATCGTATTATCTCTCTCTCTCTCCCTCTCTCTCTCTGGCCGTTCTTATCTGAGTAAGGCTTGTACTATGCAACGCCACGTTATAAGTACGGCCCATATCTTCCCCGAATATCTCTCCCTTTTAAAACAACTTTCTTTCTTTCTTCTTCTTTCTTTCTTTTTGCAAAAATTTTCTTGCCCATGTGACCAAAGACATAATCCACCGATTTTCGCGTCGGCCGCTCGAATCGGGTCGAAAATATGTCACTCTCGAGTATGATCGGATAGGGTTGGAGTCGGGATCGAGTTTCTCGCAATACTATTGTAAGTTATTACTTTCATAAAATGTTTGAGACTTTTATTTCATTGTCTCTCGTTGTTGCAAGAGTAGGATGGTACGAAGCATTCTCCAAAAAAAGAAGAAGGTGAAATCATGTATTAATTTTCTTTGATAATCCAATGGAGTTAAATTAATTTCATGTTAAGATTTTTTTTAAGAGAGTTCCCAAGCCACTAATCATAGAGTTATCAATGACCAAAACCCTAATTCTATTAAACAATGATTTCATAAGCAAAATAGAAATAGCGAAAATAAATTCCCAATCAAAATAAAAGAATACAGATAAATCGAATCTCGAATTTAATAACTTTATCTCTTCTCTATCATTTATACAAAATTCTGCAAAGAAAAATTCGCGAATTCCTCGTGCAATTCTTGTGTTGCGCCTTAGTATTTCATTCATAGGATGACAAATTAATCCACGATTAAGGGGTGAATTACACTCGAAATAAAATTGGAGTAATACCCAAAATGAAAAAAAAAATAAAAAGAAATTATGAATACGAGCCCCCAAAATTCATGGGTTGGCTTAATAAAGAAATGACGACAATAATATAAAAAGAAATGGGAATTGATAAATTTAAAAGTGATTTTGACATTTTGGTGTTGGGGGGAGGAGTAGTCTTTGTTCGTACCACCTTCACCTTTTGAGTCTGTCCTTCCTCACATAACTCCTTCCCCAAGTAAAAAAAAAATATCTTCTTTATTGTTCTCTCTCTATCTCTCTCTCTCTCTGTGCGGCCCGCGAGGACGAAACTGCCCTCGTCAACGGCCCTTATTTGCGGCCCGTCCTTCCTCGTCCTTGCCGCGTACGGAACCCATCGCTGTCCCCGAAAAGACCATAATCGCCCTGCTCCCTTTCGATAAGCTCGAGATTACCCAATATTGGTGGGGTGGGGGGGGCCTTTTGACCTCGTCTACTATTAATCTTTATGGACTGAAGAAAATTGTTTTGCAGCCCCGGTTTCCAAAGTGGCTCGAGAATTCAGATCTCGCCTACTTTGACGTTCTCGGTGTCTAATTATATTTTTATTTCCTGATAATAAGTTAAATTAGAGCTAACTTTTTTTTTAAATTTGAGAAGATAGTCATATCGAATGATGATATCTTCCATGTCGAAATAGCAAGTCATATTCGATGTAATCAAAGAGTTCTTCTCATTCTCAATGTTTTCATGTCTTGCCAAATGAAGTTATAATTTTCATTTGCAAGACCCGATGTTCGATACGAAACTTCAACTTTCGATCTAGATTGAAGGAAGTTCCTTTTTTTTCCATTTCTTTTTTCTTTAACCTTAACTTAAACGGTACAGGTACAAGTGGTTCCTAAATCTATATTCCAAAATTCAACATACAACATGGATTACTTTATATAAGTAGTCCAATCTCTAAATTATCATAAATTTGACCTTTATGATTTTCGTTTAATCTCTTGGTGCACGAGCGCAAGTGGACCAATTAAAAAAAAAAGAGACCCACAAACCTAGACTAATCCCTTCAGTACAGCCCACTTTGTTGGGTTTAAATCAAATAATCACCCGATTAGTTTAATAATTGAAGATAAGGAACAGGTTGGAGAAAGCAAGTGGGGCTGCAGGGGGAGGGGCAGAATCGTCCATGCGCAAGACAACAAAACTGACCGGAAACCAACTTCCAAAACTGGAACCCAAGCCTAGTGAAGTAATTTCCTCCCCCTGAAAAAGCCCCTCCTTCTTCTCCACTTCCCTCCCCCCTGCACAAAACTGCCCAGCCTCAGCCTCAGCCTCAACCTCTCCCTCCTGACAATCCGACCCTCCCCCACCACCATTTTTCTGGTGGACTGTCTTTTGCTTATCAACCATCATACAACCCATCTTCCCTCTTCATCTTCTCCATTGCCGTATCCTCTGCTTCGTCTTCCCAACGCTCTCTGTTTCTCTCCTGTGTCCGCGTGTAAATCTTGGCGAGGACCATGAGGAAGAAGCTGAAATCCACGCTTCCATCGCCGGAGAGCAACACCCTCTTCGACCTCCTGTCCGAAGAGATCGTCTTCTTGATCCTCGACTTCCTCGACGAGGACCCACTCGACAAGAAGTCCTTCTCCCTCGTCTGCAGGTCCTTCCACACCATCGAGTCCCGCCACCGCAAGGTGCTCCGGCCCCTGCGGTCGGAGCACCTCCCCACCATCCTCAACCGGTACCCCAACGTCACCGCCCTCGACCTCTCCCTCTGCCCCCGGGTCACGGACGCCTCGCTGGGCATCATTGCCCGCGCCTCCGGGGACTCGCTCCGCTCGGTCGACCTCTCCAAGTCCAGGTTCTTCACGGGCATCGGGCTGATGAGCCTCGCGGCTGGCTGCTGGAACCTGGTGGAGCTGGATCTGTCGAACGCGACGGAGATGAGGGACTCCGCGGCGGCGGCAATCGCTGGGGCCAAGAATCTGGAGAAGCTGTGGCTCGCGAGGTGCAAATCGGTGACGGACATGGGGGTCGGGTGTATCGCGGTCGGCTGTAGGAAGCTGAGGCTGCTGAGCCTGAAGTGGTGCTTGGGGGTTGGTGATCTAGGCGTCGGGTTGGTCGCCGTTAAGTGCAAGGAGATTCGGAGCTTGGACTTGTCTTATCTTCCGGTAACTTCCATTTCCTCCTCCGAGCAGTCATGAAATGTTCTTTCGTAGATTCTTTTCGTTTGCAGTTATGGAATTGATTGTGGCTTATTGCGTAACTTTTCCACACTTTTCAAAGAAGAGCTTCTTCTTGATATCTTCATGAGGTTAGATAGATGTTTCTTGAATGGGAAATTGCTGGATGGACTGTATATAGTAGCCACATGAGAGCGAATTTTTCTTGTTTGTCTCTCCTGCTGGAAAAGCTCTGTTGATGCACCTGAAGCCTTGTTTGATGTTCAATTAAGTGGATCCTGTTTTTTTTTTTATTATTATTCGTATTGTGTTGTGCAGATCTCGAATAAGTGCCTCCCCTCCATTATGAAGTTACAATATCTAGAAGAATTGGTCCTTGAAGGGTGCTTTGGCATTGACGATGAGTGCCCGGTGGTCCTCAAAGATGGCTGCAAGTCACTAAAGGTAGCCTTTGATTGAACATGGATGTATGACATGTTTCTTGTAATCCGCACTGTAACCATTGCCATGCTAATTATCATCTTCCACTTGAGTATATACATCGATTTTTAGCTATCTACCTAGCAAAGAAAAGAAAAGAAAAAATCGACAGGGCTATCTCACAGTAATGGATTCATGATCCCTGAAAAGTTTCAAGTTTTCCTATGATAGGCCACTATAAGGAACACCTTTTTGTTATTTTCCTATTAATCCTCGTCTCCTATTTGACTTCTTTTTTTTTAAGGTCCTGCTAATCTGAAACTGTGCCCACATATGCGAATTGGAATGTATCGTTGCCATTATTGTCTGATAGTCTCCATAGCTGTCAGTCTTTCATAAAACAGAGAGCATGTATTAATTTTTATGAATGCTGGATTTTGTAAATCGTTACTTTCATATCATTCTGTGAGAATCATGTACTTTGTTAAGAAGGGCATTGTGTTTACATCAGAGCTCTCTTAATTACGAGCTATTCTTTGTGTTTTTATTTTTAGAAGTTTGGCCTAACATGTTGGTTGCCCTTCTTTAGGCACTTGACATGTCAAGTTGTCAGAATATCACACATGTTGGATTGTCTTCCATTACTAATGGCGCGGGATGCCTACAGCACCTTACCTTAGCTTACTGCTCACCAGTAAGTTTCTTCTCCTCTATATTTTCCTCCTTCCAAATTTTGGGGAATTGTTCTTTGCTTACTTTTCAATGCTCTCTCCGGTGCATCAGGTGACTATTGCTCTTGCTGCTAGTTTGAAAAGGCTTTCCGTGCTAGAATCGATAAAGTTAGATGGTTGCCCAGTGACAACTTCTGGACTGAAGGCCATTGGGAACTGCTGTTTGTCACTGAAAGAGCTGAGCTTAAGTAAATGTTCTGGAGTGACGGATGATGGACTCTCCTTTCTTGTAACCAAACACAAACGGCTGAACAAGCTTGATATTACGTGCTGTCGCAAGATAACTGATGTTTCAATTGCTCATGTGACAAGTTCCTGCCCTGCTCTTACGTCGCTAAGGATGGAATCTTGCACCCTTGTTCCTAAGGAGGCATTTATGCTGATTGGACAGCGATGCCACGATCTTGAGGAGCTTGACCTTACAGACAATGAAGTTGACGATGAAGGTTTGCTCAACTCTTAGAAATTGTAAGTTGTGCTCTAGATTTGAGCAACTTGAGTTATTGTACTCATTTGTCTTTCTTTTTGCAGGTTTAAAGTACATTGCCAGGTGTTCGAAACTCTCTACCTTGAAACTTGGAATTTGCCTGAACATAACTGATGAAGGGCTTTGTCATATTGGCAAATCATGCTCAAAACTTGTAGAGCTTGACTTATACAGGTTAGCAATGCCTCCTGTAATATTTCTGTACTTTTTTGAATTGGTTTGTGCAGAGAACACATGTCAACAACTAACGTATGCTTCATATGAACATGAAAATAATTCACTGTGTGAGGCAAATAGGCAAGGCAATATGTGCATTAGAGTGCATGCATAAACCTAGTAAGAAAAATTTGGAATCATTATAAAGAGGAAAAGAAAAATCACTTTACTGCCAAAGAAACAGGGTTGACTTGTCATACAGATGTACGGGGTTATATGATTGACCAAATATGACTACTTTTCTTCCAGGTCAGCTGGAATAACAGGGTTGGGCATTGTAGAAGTTGCTCGTGGCTGCCCTAGCCTACAGACAATGAACGTATCATACTGCAATGACATCACAGACACCTCCTTGATGTCACTATCAAAATGCAGGAGGCTGAACACCTTGGAAATCCGAGGGTGTCCGCTCATCACATCTTTAGGTCTAGCGGCAATTGCCGTTCGCTGCAGGCAACTGAGCAAGCTTGACATAAAGAAGTGCTGCAACATTGATGATGCTGGCATGATTCCACTGGCTCATTTCTCTCAGAACCTCAGACAAGTATGCTCCATTTTCATCTTCTTTTGCTTCTCAGATCACCAAGTAATTATTAGTCTTAACATTCTCTATTTCTCATGCAGATAAATTTGTCCTACACATCGGTCACAGATGTGGGGCTGCTGTCCCTTGCCAGCATTAGCTGCCTTCAGAGCATGACCATCTTGCATTTGAAGGGCTTGACCCCTAGTGGACTGGCAGCTGCATTACTAGCATGTGGAGGCTTAACCAAAGTGAAACTCCAAGCCTCCTTTAAACTGGTGCTACCGCAACCTCTTTTTGAACATTTGGAAGCAAGGGGCTGTTTGTTTCACTGGAGAAGTAAGGTGCTTCAGGTTGGTATTGCTTCATTCACTCCTTTCGTTGGCTCAAGTCGGTTGGCCTGGAAACTTATATAAACATTGCACGTTCTTTTTCTTCGGTAATATCAGGCTGAATTGGATCCGAAATGTTGGAAACTACAGTTGGAAGATGTCATGCAGTGAAGTATGAAGTTTTTGGAAGCAAGAGTGCTGAGGATTTTTTATTGGGGGCAACATCTAACTACTGCTCAAGGATGCAAAGATGCCATGTCCGTCGAGATGTTTTTGGAGACAAAGGTCGACCAAATTTGATAGACAGTCGCTCTTCCTCGGTGGTAACCCACCGCGTTCAAGTCTCAACATTGTCCAGTTTCATGTATTTTTCCACAAGTCGGTGTATTATTCGTGTCCCTGCAGCTTTGAAGATGAGTGCTGCTCGTTTAAAGGTGTATAAAGAAAAGAAAAAAGAACCATTACTCTAGCTATAACAAAAAAGGAAAACAGAAAAGCTTTCTTGGTTTTGCAAAGGAGGGAAAAGGAATGTTAATTCTTCAAATTCTGGTCTGTAATCGTATTTCTTTGATGTCCCGTGGCATAATCATCTAGTCTTTTCGCGCTAAGCACTTCCTAATGCGACTTTGAAAATCTACAGTTTCTTTAGTTAGTCGAGGTCGGTGGATTGGATTAACAGGTGCATTAATCCCTGTTCAATTTTGAACACGATTGTGTTATCGGAGATGGTGGTTCACGACATTCGGCGATAGCAATTGGTGTCAGCTGCTGATATCGTAGTAAAGAGGAAGTGACAAGCATAGAAATGAAAGATAAAAAGGAACGGGTCTTTTTTATTTGTATATTAGTGTTGACACCTAAAGTTTCATGAATTGGGCTCGTAGGTGAGGATTTTGAATGAAAGACTAAAATATGCACATGGAGAGATAAGAGTGGTGGTTAGCGAACACTTGAGGATCGATTCGGTGGTTGGGCTGTGAATAGCAAATGAATGGATACTCTCTTGAACATTGAATTTTGGAATTTCCTCACGTTTTGATTTTAAAGGTTATGGTTTCTTATCCTTAAGTCTGTATAAATAGAGAGGGGCAAGCAGAGGAGAGCACAAGAGGGTAAGGAAGAGAACAGAGTCGGAAAGAGCTGAACAAAGGAAAAAGCGTGAGAGAGCCAAAAGAGAGAGCATTCGGCCAAAAATTCTGAGAAGAGCAAAGAAAAAGAAAGCAGCCACCCGTCGGAGATACACGGCCGCAAGAGAGCAGCTTCTCGTCTTGAGAATCTCTTGTTCCTTTCAATGAACCAGGAGCACGAAGTCAGCCAAGCAGAGAAGAAAAGAAACGTAAAACAAAAGAAAGTGGGGGAATCCTGAGGGAGGTGTCTGATGAGAGAAAGAGAGGGAGGAGTGCGTAAATTTGAGATCAGGAGAAAAAAAAACTGAACAGAAAGGGAGGAGTTTCTGAAAAAACAAGAGAGGAGAATTCATACACGAGGCAGAAGAGGAAAATAAACAGAATAGCATCCTCCTCTATCCTTTTTTTCCAACAGACGTTCTTGATCGTCCTTCGCTACTTCATCTTTACACGCTCGACCTGCGTTGGTGCCAGCTACAACATCCAACGCTCCACCCGCACCCATCTCTCGCTTCTCCTATGCTCGTAGTCAAAAGGTCGTTGGTGTCCTTGTTCACAGCTTGCCATCATCGGTGTCCTTGTTCCACACTCGCTGCTTGCTGTCGAGAAAGGCGAAGACTCTGCTGGACAGCTTCACGTCAACCAGCCCCTGGTCAGCAATCAGCAATTTTCATTGACTCCAGCAGCGCCCTCAGCTTCTCGGACGAGCACTCGAACCTTCAAGCATCATCGAGAGTATTTGGTCATCATCATGATTTCCGAGCCATCCCGAGGGTGAATAACCACGAGCTTCACCGTTCCGTTGCTCGTCACCCGTGACACCCTACGTCGGTTGACGGCCATCACGATCCGCAGTTTGCGATCTACGTTTGACTGTTAAAATTTGGAGGCAATCTGCAAACTAGGTAACAATTTTATCCGAAATCAATTTGACATTTTTTAGACTGTTATCTAACTTGGTTTTTTATTAGGTCTATAGATATATCTCTAAATTAGGAAATCTTAATCAATAACGTGTATCATTTGATAGTCCAATCTCGCTCTCGAGATATGACTCGAGACCGTACGAGAAATCAACCAATCCAATCTCATGCTCGAGATACAATTCGTTGATTTTATCTGTTTCAAATGAATTTGGTGGTTTCAAATATTCAATTGCTTGTTTGGTGTACTGCGGATAATGTCTAATATGAATTGATACGTGTTGACAACATTTAGTTACATTTTTTTTCTAATTTGAAAATACCAAAAAGATTTTAAGTGTTAGTTTTAATTTTAATTAATATAGCTCTAGTTAAAATTTGCATTCTAGGATGTTAACCATAGTCAAGATTATATCTTAGTTTAAAATAGGGATTAAGATAAGTTAATTTCTAGTTTAAATTAGATGACATCAAATTGTAGATAATTAGTTTCATCAATTAAATAATTTTGAATTTTATTAAAACATAGAAACATATGCATTTCATATAGTTTAGGACATATCACATTATTAAGTCATGTACATGTCATAGAGTCACGGATAATCACACGTCATGTAAAGCTAGATACATGATTGCCATGTCACCAATGTTGTATGCATGCCATGTAGTTTGCATATTAGTTTACTTAATTAGGAAAATTGCATATCAATCATGCACATCAATTACAAATTGCATTTTTAGGCCATGTTAGAATAATAGGTCAAATTTGCCTTATAATTAGGGTCACTCAATGCATGTCATATTAGATTTTGATTCATGTACTAGTTCATTTAATTTTAATAAAAAAAGGGTGTTCTCATGATAGGTTAGTAGCATGCTTAATTTAGGCATTTATTGATTTATGAATAATGTAATTGTCTAAAATAAAAAACACCAAAAATATGCTTTGCACGTATTTTAGACAATTACATGTCCTAGTTTAGTTAAATCACATGGAGTAGTTTGACTTAGAATTGCATGTGGCATGACATAGTTGCATTTAGACTTAGTTTTTCATTATATGCATTGCATATTAATGTAGTCTAGTGAAAATCCAAAAAAAAAAATGTAAAGCTTCATTCATACATACTTAGTTAACTTGCATGTTAGGATCATAACAAAATAAAAACAAAAAAAAATCATTTGAGTTATTTTGTTATATCATATTTGTTTGATATTTTGTATTTATATTAATGTTTGCGCACATGTGTGATCACAAATGTGAGGGAGTTAATTAAAATCAATTCAAGCTGCCTGCAAAATATTTTTAAAAAAATACGAGAAAATGTATCGAAAGGGCATTAGAGTAATTTAGCATAATCAAGTCTTCGTACCCAACGTCTCTGGTTCGTAGGAGTTACTTGGGTTTCTAATTGACCCACAAAAAAAATCTATTGATGGCAACTCCAAATGAAATCAATTTTGTGTGATAAGAACTTTAACCTAAGTCGTGAATTGGTATGAACTTGGAAAAACTTGAGTTAAGTCAAATTTAGTAATCTATTAACCAAACTCTATGTGGTGTACATTCGAAGAGATCACGACAATTAGTTTCCATACTCTTATTTCGCTAAATATAAAAGCATTTTGTTACATATGATTATTGATATTTGATTTTTTTTTCGACTAGTATTTTAAAGAAATTTTGTTAATTATGAAAGTTTGCAAAGATTCGGATCAATTTTGTTTGACGGAGGTCAATACCAGTGCATTAGACTCGGCCACACATGATTATGTTCAATTCGATTGTAAACCTTCACGCTTTTCATTAATTCAAATCCTAACTTGTCACTTGCCACTTGCCACTTGCCGCCACCGCATAAATGAAACCGAAGTATTTTACTTTGGGGAAGAGGAAGCTGGCGGCCCAAAAAAAACAGGGGAGGGGAAAAAGGAGCCTCTCTTTCATTTTTGTGGAGAAGTTCACGAAGGGGCACGCTTACTCCTCTCTACAACACACACGCGAGCTCCCTGGAGCAACGAATCTTCATCGGGCATTCTCCCCGGGAACGACTATATTTCACCTCTTTCGGCCCTGTTCTTCCGGGTGAATCAGCTCGAAGGCTGTGCACTCGTTCGGCCGTCCGTCTCTGACGTTTACGTCTCCCGTAGAACCTGTTTTCTTTGATTTTCCAATCGACCGAGCCCAGGAACTCGTCTTCAACAAAGGTAATTTCAAGCCCTTGTCTTGCCCTGTTTTGAGTGAAGCGGGAGCTGAGAGTTAGTGTGTCTTCAGTTTGTGTTCGTGTCGAGTCTGATTAAGTTGTTCTTTTTTCTTCGAACGTCTCTTGCTAATTCCTTTTTGAGCCTAGACGCGTGTTCGAGCCCCGAATGGGCCAATTCATTCTTCTCAATCGACGCTCACCACCTGTTTGCTGAAATGTTTAATCCGATTTTATGTGCTTCTTTCTGTTACTTTGGCTTGCGTATCAATAGGAATCACATGACACTAATCTTCACTAGGTTGTAAAAGATGTTAGAATAACAAGGAATAATTATATAATAAATCAAATGTTCAACTAACTGTAAAAATGGTGGATAGTAATCCCATAAAATCTCACATGATATAGAGTCAGAGGTCCTGAATTTAAATCTTTTCAAATCCTATTTATCTCTCTTATGAACTATATCCACACTCCATAATAGGAAAAAAAAGAGGCTTTAGTACTAGACAAAATAAAAGATCATACTAAATGTGTAGACAAGTGTTATAATAATTAAGATAATTCCACATTAAATCACGTTTTCATTAAAAAAAATTTAAATTTTTAGAATAGTCAGTAGTAATTTTACAAAATCTCATAAAACACACCACTCTTATTTCTGATCTTATTGAGACAAATCTGAGCAAAGCTTTTCTTACGTTCTTATTATGTGCCCTGTGTGTTTTTCCGTGATGCTCAACGGCGAGGAATATGACTGGAAGTGAATAGCGTGAACGTATTTGTCCTTTGTCCATGCCATGCTTACTGCGGTTGGGTGTCTTCTTTATCTTGCGTCCAATACTCCCACGGGGATTGATGGGGAATGATTAGCGACAAGTGACCAAGAGATGATGGCTGACGGTCCCGTCGGCAGTGGATGACAGTGGTGGTTGATGACCGGAGACGGTCGACGGTGGAAGTCCGATGACAGAGGCGGTGGACCATGTCCATGACTTAGTATGGTTTTTGCTAGTTTAGGGCCTGGTTTGGTTCTTTATTTCTTTTTAAGGAGGGGCTCAACATGAGTCCATATGTGTCCATGAGCTCAGATCTGTGTGACCAGCGGCAGCCCATATTCGGATTGGGCCCGGTCTCAGGTCCTAATTTTCGGAATTAAAAAGATAATAACAAAATGATTTTTCTAAAAATATTCTGGAATATTTTTAGAAAAATTTAGAAAATGAGTTAGCTAATAGGTCTTGACCTAGTAGCGTTACTTTAGCATTAGACGTAGCTTAGTTTCATTCTAATTATCTCATATGTAGTTTAGATGTTATCTTTTGTTTGGCCAAATAGAGTTTAGATAATTTAGTGAGTGCTTGTAATGTAAGTTTAGTCTAAATAGCTTAATCTTTTAAGCAAGAAATTAAATTAAATTTGAATGTAGCCCATGGCGTTCATGCCCTAGGGCTTATAACATGACAACATATATTCTTTACCCAATGAGTATCAGGTTTTCATTTCCACAAATTAACCTTGAACTTTAAATGTCTAGATGTTTAATTCTTGCATGTCCTGCATGTTAGTTGTTCTTTTACTTCTTAGTATGGTTAGGATCAGTCTTATGATCATAATAAACCCTTCAAGAATAATTACATGAGCACTTAGTGATTTAAAATACCTTCAAGACTCATAAATAAAAAAGACCGTTTGGTCACTTAGATAAATGACTGAATCAAGTTAGAGGTACTAAAAGTGTGCTAATCAAACGATTAGCATAATTAAGTCCCCGAGCTTAGAGAATCTACTATTGTAGACAACGAGACAAAACTCATGTGCCTCGTTTGATTTTTAGCTGACTCTAGAAGGTCAGGGCGGCTCTTAGAATTCCTTTAGTTGAAATGAACTTAAAATGAAATCAAAGTTGCGCGAGACATGGGCTCAAGAGGCCCCTGCCTAATCGATGGGCCATTGGCCCACTTTTGAACAATACCAGTAAACCTGTCATTTCTCCTCTCAAGACGGAAAAGTGAGATCAGTATAATGATCATCTATGTTTCTTATAAAAATGAATTGTTGTCAATACTTTCACCATGAACAAAATATCTAGCATAGGTTGTTATTAAAGCGATCATTTTCATGGAACTATGTTTCAATTTATTAATTTTTTGGTAAATGATTGCACCTTATTCATTATGGGTAGAAAAAGAGTTCGCCTGATGTCAGTAGACAGTAACATCGACTGCTATTAATCTTAGTGGTCAAAGCTTTGAATCAATTAGAGAATGATTGTGCAGGGACTATCGGTTGGCAATCCATGTTTTCACGTCATGTACTTTGTTATCACGAAAATATTTCAACGTATTGTGCTTTCGGATGATGTTTGCTGCTAATGTGATAACACGGATGAAAAACGTGTCCATTCGTGTCAACATGTTCAGGTTCTCGATAATTCGTCATCGTTTCTTTATTGTTGTACAATGACCATTCGATACACGATAGGAGAGCACGATGGAGAACCTTCTGGGTTAAGATCAATCGACTGGAGAACCTTGCTCTTGGGCCCAAACACCCAACAGAACAGGGGACGTAGTTGCATTCAGCCATTGACGAAAAGATTGGAAAGGGGCCATCGAGTAAAACGTAACCCAAAAGTCAGAATTGATAGCCCTTGGAGTTAGAAATGGAACTTACCTATGCAAAGCTAGGGGGAATGATTCAATTAGTTCTAAGTTTACGGATGTTGATTCAATCTTAGACTTTCCAATTTTATCAATTTCATTATAAAATTATGTGTGAAATTAGAATGTAATGTTTCCAGCAATTTTTTGTCAGAAATTGCTGAGATGGGTGGTTTACTTCTATGCAACACATTGCTTTGTCAATGATTTCCAATGAAACTTGCCCTTAAATTGCAACGCCAGCAATTTTTCGGCAAAAAATGGTAAGAAGGATTACATTGAAATTTCATGCAAAGATTTACAACTAGATTGGCAAAATTGAAAAGTATAAAATTGAATTAGTATCCACAAAATAGGTGTAGGACTGATTGGGTAAATTTGGTGTAAAGGCAATGTTCCAAAGGCCTTACGTAAACAAGGCTGGTTTTCCACAAACTATTTAAGTTGCATCCTGTTGTAATAGATTTGCAAGGTCCATGTTATATGGAAATATAAACTTACCTGTTAACTCATATTTGATGGGTCGAGTTGGTGTATGGATTAGTTATATTCAATAAATTGGTTATAAATGAGCTTACAATGGAAAATTTCAAAATAATACGAGTGTTGGCGATTTACTCAAACCTAGCTTGCATTTATGATTCTCTCACCCTCATCAGATCTTGTACTCCATTGTTCCGACTCTCACTTTAGTCTAAGTATGGATTTTTCTAAGTTTGGTTAAATTTGAAAATGTTTTAGCAATATAGATCATGTCGATATGAGTCACTTGATATCATTGGATTTGTATTACATGGAAAATAGGCCAAAATGTGTTAAATTGATCAATTTAGGTTATATCATTTTATACCCGAACCAACTCAATCCATCAATTTGGCGGGTCTACATAGAAATAAGCACGAGTGCCCCAAGATGGATGAAAGAGAACAAATGATTAAGTACCTTTTCTTTTTTCAAATAACGAACTATTTCTAGATATGAAGTTAGATTCTTGAATATTTTCTTTCTCTCAATCAAGTCCAGCGATTTGCATGGTCGGAAGCACTTTTATCAGTCTGCGATTTTCTTATAGAACTGAACTTACAAGCCGGTTTTATAAAGTTCAATAAGCTCCAAACTTCACAAAATAGTCTATATGAGACAGATTGGAAGATGAAATATATAGATAATAATTTTCATACATTGCTTCCCTAGTGCAATTTAGCAATTTAAAGTTCGTGACTCCTACAAAAGGTAAGGCAGTGTCAATTTCAGCCTCACCGACTGCCTTAGAAGGCAACTTTTTCAGGGAAATTTTGCCCTATTTGGGGTCTCCCGATGCCGAGCCGTACCTACGATGCACCGTGAAGGTAGCGGCAGGGTATATCTTCTTATCACGGGCGGAAATGAGAAACTACTTCACCTGATGAAAGGAAAATATCGCACGAACTGAACGAGTTATCGAATTCAATAAATTAAATATGGTAGATAATGTAATTGTGTGAAAAAAGAGTGGAATAACTATCTTGGGATTATTGCCTATTTAGTTCAACAAAATTGTTCTGCAATAGTCTAGAAATAACATTGAGTTCTATATGACAAATAAAGCACAATACCCCCTAATGTTGTCACAATACCTATTCGTCAATTTTAGAAACGTTGACATTGTATATTTAATTCAGAATATTTGGTTTTCTTACGTTGTGGACTTACAAGTATAGTTGCAATTCGACGTTTTTAAAATATGATAACTACTTTTGCAATTTATGATTTTATTGTGCTTATCTATAACCTTAGAGGTTATTTGGAGGCTCGAGAAACGCTCTACAAGTTCCATTAATAGAACTGGACAAGGCCAAAACTTTGGTCTTTGCAGATCATCCGGACCTAAAGCAGTTTCCGCGCAATTTATGAGATGTTAACAAATAATATCTAACTCTTTAGTTAGAAACCTCCTCACATGTCAATCCGACCGTGCCAATCTTATATAGGAGATTTCGTGTTGGCATGTAGATTGGGACGATTTGCTCTTGTCATAGATGACTTTTGTGTCGAGATAGCAAACTCGGTACTTTGAAAAACGGAGGTATGAGAGTATTTCGGTGAAAAATGATGCATGTTTTCGACATTTTCCAGTAAAGAACTCACAATGTCGTGTCAATCTTAACAAAAGGCCCCAAATAGGGGTTAGGAGCAGCGAACTGGGCAGGCAAACACTTATGCAGGAAGAAAGAACGCCATGATGCGCATGGACCTAGAGGACCAATCAACCAGTGTCTTGTCAATACGTGTTACAGAGCAGGTTTCCTTCGCGCTATTTACCGTTTCTCATAAGTCTCTCTAGTCAGTATCATACACCTACTTTGACTCGCTGAATCCGTCCTCATTTCTGAGTTAATAAGAAACCTTAAACCCGTCAATCTCTGCTCTGATCCATTGGCTCGAAAGAAGGGGGGCAAAAATTGGTCAACCTGGTCCTTTCTCGTTCTCGTTCTCGTTCTCGTTCAACGCTCCAACGTTTGAGGTTTGAATGGTTCCAAAGAGGTCATAGTTTAATGGGGATTAAAATATAGCAAGTGTCGGGTCTTTCAGCTTTCGTCACACGAGGCTTCACTAGGTCCACATGGGCCATCATCCGACCGAGCAACTATGAGACACGTTCTCTATAACGAAAATAGTAAACAAAGTAGAAATGTTTCGATGAACGCGTGATTATGAACCCTCCGGCAGCTCAGAATCAAACTCGAAACAAGGCGCGCACATGCATCCTCCAATGGAGAAAACACCAGACGGTGTGTACCTGGTCCAGTTTTACTCGGGACTAGCCCAGGCAATTCGCTTCTGAGATGAATCGGAAAAGTAATGGTTCGGTTGTGGATTTTCGAGAATTAAGAACTAGCTAAGGATCTGTTCGGTTCTCAGTCTCATGCTGGTTCAATCTTGCCATGGAACCGGGTTTGGCTTTAATTTGAAAGAAATTGCACTCACCAAGATTTTGAACGAGGTCTCCAACAGGGACAAGCACCCTTCCCAACCCCTTGAGCAAGAATAATTTTGTTTAACAAACATATCTTTTGCACTTCATGGTAAGCTTTTAAACGCTTACCCTGCATGAAAGGCCAACCAAGAGCCGGTCGTTTCTTTCCGGTTCTCGTTCTATGAACCGGGAATCATATGGTCGTTGTCTGGCTCCTAGCAACAAATTGACCTACCTGGACTGTCACTCATAAAAGCGACCGGTCTCCGGAGACCTTGTAATGCAGTATGTCTTAGCAAGAGAGTCAAACTGCAAATTAATTGAAGTTCATGAGATAGCTGAGGTTGCTTCCGGAAAAAGAGTTTGAAATTTGGACCAACCAAGAATAGTTTATAATGCGCTCTGCATTATAAAGGTCAGGTATGCTAGCACATTAACCCATTCAAATTTATGAAACTTTTATGCCGACAAGTACTTCACCTTATGAATTAATTTGTAATTTGGCAATTTTATTGATGAAGAACATACAATTGATGTTGAACATAGAATTTCCGGAGATTGAGTTTTTTTTTTTTTTTGGTGTGTGTGCAATTGAGCCCTAGAAATTCTAATTGCACCCATGAGCGAGATTATTATCATTTTGTGCGAGTGAACAAGCTGATGAAGTCTATTCTGAATTCCTATCCACATTATTAACTAGTTGTTGACATTAGAATCGTGCCAACTTGTTAACGCATAGAGATGACTATACTTTCGCTAATTAGAAGGAAAACGACCCATTTGTAATTGAACTTCTTATGTCAATATGTCGACAGCCGAAGGAGAATTACCAATCCAAGAAGGGTTACTACATTATTTTGAGCAATTTTTGGGACCGTAAGATCCTATAAGGGATCACATCTTTTCATTGTTCTGCCATATCATTTGTATTTACATTGATTTTTCAGCTTGTGCCATGGCGGCAAAATCAGTTAATGGAAAGGGCCGATCGAGGGTGCTAATGCCTGACAAGTTACCTTCTCGAAAATGGTAAGTGAACTATGCATTCTTTTTGCTGTTGAGATGGCCATTACAGTCTTCTCTCCTGGCAGCATGCCTTTTTCCGTTGGTCAACCTTCCGTGCATGCAGCGGTGGATAGGGTTGAGAATCCAAAGATGGCTTGTCCTGATGCTATTCAAAGGGCACAAGCTGATGGAGACCAAACCCTGGAAGAACATATGTTCCTCTGCTCGAGCAAATGAAAGTTAGTAATAAAATAATATGAGCTGAAGAGCGTAAGCATAGTAAGCTCCTGAAAATCGAAAACCTTAGCTTTAACCAGTTAATGGTAGTGAGGAAGTCGCTAGAAGATCTCTAAGAAAGTGGAGGACAAGAGAAGGATGGAACTCTTGGCATCAGAAAGCGTCAAGCTCAACTCGATGCCCAAGAGCTATTAATGCCTCTATGGATGATAAAAATATTCAATAATTAGTGACTATTACATCCCTAGCTCATGTGGTTCACGTTAGTCTAGTCAATTTTATTCACAATGTGATATGTGCCATTTGACATGAAATAAAAAATTAAAACCGAAAGCCCATCTTTTCTCTCTCATTTGTTGCAAGTAATGTTATGTCGGCTCCGAAGGCAGAGGCGGAGTCGACCTCCTGAAGGAAAATGGGGCTTGGGACTTAGCAACTGCAACTGGCGAGAGACGATGTGCCAAAGGCAATATGAGTTTCGGACCCAATAGTTGTGACCAGCAGGTCTCTTAAGGGAGGTGGAGGTCTCTTAAGGGAGGTGGAGGTAGTGGGGTCATGTTGGAGGTTTGTATGTAAAACAAATCAAGTGCTAGTCCCACATAAAGAAAGTTGGAGGAAGTGGGCCAGCTTATAACCGTGAGGTTTCTCTAGTGAACTTACGAATGATAGGGTGTGGGCTAGACCTCACCATACTCGTGTGCGGGTACGTGAATAATAACGCAATTTTGGCGCACTTACCACTCGTGCCCGCGATTAAATCAGCACTAGTCGCTTTGTTATTTTATTTTCCATATTTTGTTTTGAGAAGTTTCAGAAATCATTTATAAATTCGAAATTTTAATTATTATTATTTATTTATTCCGAATTTTATTTGTGTCTTTTCAAGACAACTTTTGCAAATTATACCTATTCGGTTTGCAACCTTTCACAAAGAGTTGCTTTGTTTGTTTTACAAAGTCTTCTTTAAAAAAAACGACAGCCATTCTTTCAGTTGTTCCCTAGAGAGACCCTGAAAAAATACTAGAATTGCTATGTAGTATTCTCATTTTGAGAGTTTGTTGTATATTGGAGGAAATTTACCGGTGACCATTAGCAACGTTGTGGGGCAAATAGATCCTTAGAAAAAGTTATATCACACCTCAAAGTCCGATCTGATTACTCAAAATCTTCTGACTTCACTGTTTAACCCAATTCGAAGCCATTTTTTCCAACAGGTCAACACCTTTATATCCGGCCTTGCAGGCCTCTTTCACTTCTGCTTCAAAAACGTTGGCAATGTACTCAAGCCCGAAATAAGAACCCAAGCCAGTAGGCGATTTCTGCAACCGGTGCCAGAGTCGAAAAGGCAATAACAGTGATGAGGACGAAGGCAAAGAAGAAGGGAAAGGGGAGGGCTTGAGGTGACTGAGGGATAGAGAAAGGGTCTCAAAGAGAGAGAGAGGATCGAAGCCTTTATTGTGGAAGAGAGAGGTCCATATGTGAAAGGGAAAACTCCATTCATATAAAATGAGTTTTGCTAGAGAGAGAGGAGGGTCGGGGAGTATAGCAATAAATGCTTGATAATGCTCAATCCTTTATGCAGCCTGTGGCCAAAGGAGAGAGAAAAGATGGGTTACTTATTCTAATTTTTTTTCCCATCTCAGATAACATGTATCACATTTTGGGTGGAACTGACTAGGCTCATGCATGCCACGTAAATTAATGACTTGGTGGTTAACTAACCATTGAATACTCTCTCTCTATATATATAATTGGCCAATCAATGATTCATGATTCTCGTGGAGCAGAAGCTAGTGATAAGTAATCAATTTGAACAAAACTAAAATAGGAGAGAAGTCTTGAGGGAATAACTAATAAGTAATGAAAAACTTATTAGAGCTCCATGACATAGCAGTCTTTTTTTTCTTTTCTTTTTGTTAGATGTGCTTGTCAATATGTTGTTGGGATATTTATCCTAATAGAATAACAATCGACCCTAAAAGAACAAATATATAATTGCAGACGAGACAAATATTGATTTGTTATCTTCTCAAAAAGGATGAACTAAAGATTCTTGTTTACAAGAGGAGGAACTACTCAGGCAAATGAGTGGCTCGCTTCTGTCTTGCCTCTAAATATCCCTCTGGCTTTGCGAAGATCCTTGCTTAATCCACTATGTGCAGACTACTTTGCAACCTTATTTTGAAACCCGCTCCAACTGTCAACAACATGTTTCTATACGAAGAGAAAATGGTGTTGGTGCATCTACTGTACATACGTAACTTTCAAGTCTCTTTTAACTTCTAATTTACGAATCAACCCTAAGAATTGTGCGTATTGTGCATCACCGACAAATGAGTCGATGAGGACTAGACAATGCAACGCGGAACACTTATGTGTAAGCAATTAAAGTAATGAATGTTATCAATGAGTTTAGCATCTCCAATAAAATCTTCGGCATCACCTTGGACAGTGTCAGCACTAATAAATTTTTAAGCCTAGAGTTTGGTCAAGTAATAAATCCTATTTGTAATGGGATTTATTTTTTTCTTGTACGATGTATCTACCATCATATTAAATTGTGCGTGCAGAAGGTCTCCGCCAGTTTTACCATTTTATGGTCATCATACCTCGGTAGGTACTACACGTTAGATCCACCCCCCTAGGGATCAAAAGCTTGTCCTTTTAATGACGGAAGAAATGAACGTCGAGAAATTCTTTATGAATGTAATAACAAGGTGGAATTCCCTAAAGGCGTGTGAGGAGAATGTGTGTGTTGATGCTGTGCTCCATCAATCACAGCGAAGTGCTAGCCTCTCGCCATTAACACGACAAAATCGGAGGGTCGTTTGAAGTATTTAGGCACTTTTCATGATCTTCGACAGCACAATGGATGTTTACAGATGTACTTGACAACAAACCGTCTCATATACATTGAAAGTGTTAGAGAAGACAACATCGACACATAAAGTGATGGAAGAGTAAAGTTTCGTGTTTTCATAATCTTTCGACCATGACTCGTGACTTAGTAATCCTGCCGACACATCTAAGGTACTATTTGACACCATAATTAGCACTAGCCAATGGATTTGCTCAACATGCCTAACATGGGGAAGAGGACAATAGCAGCACTTTATCATTCAAATCAAGATGAGGGATACGTTATTGAAGATGTCGTATCGGTAAGCATTCTTTTTGGTGTAATTTGTGCGAAATCTGTCTCAGGAAATTCTTACATGAATAGTTTTTATTTAAGATCAGTGCTCTAGAAATCCTAAAATTTGTCACAAAAGTGTAATTATTCCTAAGACTTTTTAAAAATACCATTGAGTCTTAAAACTTGTCACAAAAGTATAAATGAGTCTTAAAACTTTTAAAAGTGCAATCAATTCCTAAAATTTATCAAGTTGATGCAATCAAGTCCTTCTATTAACTCTTTCCAACTTAACAAACGGAAAATGATAACAGGTATTAAGATTTGGTTATAAAAGCTTAACAAGTTTTGAACTTGATTGCATTTCTTGAAAGTTTTAAGATTTAATTGTACTTGATGACAAGTTTTAGGATTTCATTTCATTTTTTGAAAATTTTAAGACTCGGTTATACTTTCATGACAAATCTTAAAAATTCTAGTGCACTTATATCCCTTTATATATATTTTAAAAAAAATTAAGATGTCAATAAAGTACATCTTAAACCAAAACCACACCCTCACGCAAACTAGGCAAGGATCATCAGCGACCTTGCGAAGTCCAATCGTGAGAAAAGAAAAAGAATAGAGGAAAAAAATAATATAGATTGAATTTAAAAAAAAAATTATTTGTGTTAACACCAACCGTGCAACATAGCTAGAAGGACTAAGCTGACAGATAGTTTATAATTAAACTGACAAGTTGTTTAATTGTTAGGGATAAATTGGTAAATCATCAAAATATTTAAAATTAAATTGGTTAAACTAAAAAGTTTATGACTGAATTATTTTGCATAAGTCGATTTTTTTTTTATAATTTGCTCATCCAATCAACTTTTTTTTGTACTTTATGTAGAGTGACTAGTGGTGATTCTCCATTAAATTGGGTTTGACTTCAAAATCCCGAATTTTTCTGAATACTCTCAAAACTCTTCTTTCCAAATCATACTCTCAAATCGGACTCTTCTTTGACGTCGAATCGTAGAAGGCAATACAAATATAGCTAATTAGTTGTGCAATTAACATATGGTGCGATGCTAACATCACGGTCCATATCATGTTTCATTTACATTTATAATGAAAGCATTCATTCGAACTAAAAAACAATACAGCTCGGGGACTCAATTGAACGAAAAGGTGTTCACAGACTACATTCAACATTTGAAAAGAGTTGAACGACTGCTGTGGCTTCTTGTCCTCATTTGAAAACTCGTAGGAATTGTATGGTTGTTGAGATGTCTCATTGTAAATGTATCACACAGCACGAAAGCGATTGAATAGAGAAGAGGAAAGGAAGACTGCAAGAATTCTGGGGGACGAGAGAGAGAAAGAGAAAGAGAGAGAAAGCTTAGGGCAAATCCTCCTTTTATAGGTCCAACCTTTGTGGGGCACAACATTATCTTGATCCTCCATGCAATCTAGACCCTTCGATATTGCAACAGATATTAATACTCCATTTGTTTCAAAAAAAATAGATGATTTAAAAAATATATTTTCTTGAAAATTACCGTCTATATCGTTTGAAATAATTAGTTATTGAAAACTATTTCACTTATCTAATAAAAACACAGGTTTTAATACTTTTTGTGGACGATAAAACTAATTTTCATTTATTCATTTTTCTAGGTAATAGAATCAATTATAACATAACTTTTTGGAAGGATTTGGTCCATGTGCTTTATATAATTATAAATGGAATTGTCAGCTCATTAGAAAAGAGACAAAACTATCTTATGGTCAGTAAAAAAATATTGAAAGAGTCAACCAAGGTTTAGCCCAGTTGCCCATGATTTCACTCTAAGATCTAGAAAGCAGCTCGGGGTTCGATCCCAGCAACTCCTCGACTTGCGACCCACGAATCGGCATGCGTGTGGATGTGTCATTGTTCTTGTCCCACCTTCGAGCATCACGTTCGAATCTACGGGCAAAAATCGATATAATAAAGTCTCCAAAATGAGAATCTTTAGAACAATAAATTCGGTAAAAAGAAAAAGAAGAGAAAACCATTGATTAGTAACGATTCTACTTCACAGGTGCACAAGCGTGCTAATTTGTTAAAGCGCACAATCATTCTCGTACCTGCACACAATTGTTAGCCCATGATCTTCAGTTCTAAAACTAGAAGCCTTTGGTTTAATTATTGATCCACAAATTCATATGTCTTCCTTATGAGATGAGGCCCTTCTTTGTTTATTTTATGAACAATCTATCCATGAAGACGACAAGAACAGGAAATAAGGGGACAAAAGTAGTAAATGAAGGACCAACAAAAAGAGCTCGAGAAGGCCAAAAGTATATAAAAAAGAGATCTCCCAACTGCCAAGTGACAAGATTTTGGAGATCAGAAATGATCTGCCAATTCCAGGGGACCTGTCTATTAACCTTGCCAATCATGATTTCAGATCGTAGCAGAACTTCATTGGCCGTCCAAAATCCGAATTGCCCTGAAGAACTCTCGTGGCATGCTCCTGGACTTATGCCGACCCCATCGGTCCAGATACCGTTTATCCTCAAGCTCGACTAGAGTCCCCACGTGCCCTAAACGACAACATCCCTACTCTCCTTTTTTCCTCCCAATAGAAAAAGAAAAGGAAAAGGAAAGGAAAGGAAAGGAGTCGCATTTTTCTCGATCTCTTTCATGGCGGAGGACGAAAGTGATGGAAAATTCAAATTCCATCCCTCCGGGGAAAGCTCAAATCAGCACCACCATCTGGTGCAAACCGCCGTCGCAACCCCTCCCGCGATGCGCGGCCTCCAGACACCCACATGACCGAACTTAACAAAGCGAGCCAACAACAACGTGTCGGATTAAGGTTGTTTTTGTAATAACGAGCATCTCCCACACGTGCCCCAATGGGGCCCAAGAAGAGAGACACAGAAAAAGATTAGCCAAGAAAATAGTGCAGAAGGGGGAGGAGTCGCCCCGCTGGCTGTAATTGCACACGTATGCACATCTTGACCCGATCAAAGCCGCCTTTTCCATACGCCAGTCAAACCCGCAACCTTTGACCAGCACCTCCCCCCGGGGCAATCCCCCAAGTTCTTTTTCCACGGTCAAACTTGCCTCTCAGCTTCACAGAAGAAGCTCCCGCGACCCTCCACCCCACCCCACCCCCAAACCAAACCCATGGAGTCGAGACCCTTCCTTCTGTATATATATACACGCAGGCCCTCTGCTTCTCTGAGTCAGTCTTCGAATCATTTCCATCCCTCTCCTCTCCCTCTCTCTCGCTCTGTCACGCTCTCTCTAGGAATCTCTCTCGTTCGTTCGCTCATATAATTCAAGCACGATAAACCAGAGCCGAACGAGGTGGGTGGACGGAAAGGGGAGAGTACCCAGATGAAATCTTCGTTCACTGATCTGTTGAACGGCAGTATAGGCATGGACAGTAACCACTGGGCGTTTCCGGCGACGACCATGATGAGCGCTAGTTCAATGGACGTCCCCAGGTTCAGGTCAAACCCGCCTCCTTCCCTGCCCCTCTCGCCTCCTCCGGTCTCGCCTTCTTCCTACTTCGCCATCCCTCCCGGCCTGAGCCCCACGGACTTCCTGGCCTCGCCTCTCATCTACTCGACTTCCAATGTGAGGGCCTCAGCTGTTGCTCATCAGCCCCTTCTTCTCGTTGTTATCTTCGTGTGCCATCATTCGAATTTGCTGAGTTTTAAATTGAACCGTTTTGGGGGGTCTGTTTGGCGGTGTGCAGGTTGAGTCTCCGACCGTGGGAGCTTTCGCTGGGGAAGCAGCCGGCTGGAGGAGCGGCGGCTACGGCGGCGCTGCCAAGGGAGAAGAGAAGGGCCTCTCTGACTTCTCCTTCCAACTCCAACAATCACGCACTGCCGCCGCCACGTCATCGTCCTCCATGTCCCAGTCTTCTTCGGCCTTGGTTTCAGTGGTACGCTTTCTGATCAGTTTCAATAATCTTCCCAGATTACCTGTAATGATCTATTAGGTCGATGTCCTCTCCTCATCTTTTTAGCTCGTAGTGATTACAGTCTGTTGATTTACAGAAAACAATAAGCTAGTCCGTCCATATCGATTAATTTTATCCACGAAATTTCATGAATTACTCGTACATTAGTACATCGATCATGAGGAACGTTTGGTAACAGATTCAAGTAATCAATCATCTACTTGGTGGTTATCTTGCTCATGTGATTTCACGAAACAGATCATACGTTTTTATATGCCATGTACAGAATAAATGGTGTCTCGATTTGTGCGGGTCGTGTGTGCATCGATCTTTGTCTATATTAAGTTGGGGGGCGCAGAATTTTAGACGGTGCACTCTGTTTTTTCGTTGTTTAGCCTGTAGGAGTGCCATAGATACAATTTCAACATAAGCTGAAAGTTTTAAGAAAGGAACAAGCTGAGCGAATGTCTCTGAAATTTGGTGAACGCTACCTAGATTCTGTCTCTAAAGATGGATATTGATCTATCTCTCAACAGGAGGAATCGTCGAAGAATCAAGAAATGTGGAATTACTATAAACCCCTGATGCTAACGGATGTGTCTGTAGAGAAGAGAGAACGCGAAACATCAGAGTTTGCCTCGATTCAGGACTCGGCAATCCCCACGAGCCAAGCAAGCGCACAAAGCCTAACCCCGGCTTCCGAAACATTCCAGGCCAATGCGAATACTAACCCTCAACCATCCTACTTCGTCAGAGAACAGAAGAAATCTGATGATGGGTACAATTGGAGGAAGTACGGTCAGAAGCAAGTGAAAGGGAGCGAGAACCCGCGAAGCTACTACAAGTGCACATTCCCGGGTTGTCCGACGAAGAAGAAGGTTGAGAGATCTTTGGATGGACACATAACCGAGATTGTGTACAAGGGAACTCACAACCACTCCAAGCCACTGTCCACCAGGAGATCGTCTTCCCAATCGATTCAGCCTCCATCTTCATCCACCGCATATCTGGAGAATCCTGATCAATTGGCTTTGGCTGCGTGCTCTGAAAATGGGCAGCAGGACTCTTCAGCATCAATAGGTGATGAGGATTTCGAAGAGAATTCTCAGCTGAGCAACTCTGCAGGCGATGACGATGGAAGTGAACCTGAAGCAAAGCGAATGTGAGTTGCTTCATTTGATGATATGACCAAAGGAATTGTGGTTTTTCGTTTTGCAGAAAGACTGAATGTTGAATGTTTTTTTTTTTTCTTTGCAGGAGAGGAGAGAATGACTACGAGAGCTATCAAGCTTCCGGCAATAGGACTGTGAGAGAGCCTAGAGTTGTGGTTCAGACAATGAGTGAGATTGATATTCTTGATGATGGCTACAGATGGAGAAAGTATGGACAGAAAGTGGTGAAGGGAAATCACAACCCAAGGTACTTGACCCTTGAATTTGACATTTCAAACATGTATTCAAATTAAATGGGGGGAAAAAAAGAGCAAAGAAGACTTAGTTGTGGAACCAACCACTGATTGTCCTTCTTTGGTTGATGCACAGGAGCTACTATAAATGTACATTCGCTGGATGCCCCGTGCGCAAGCACGTCGAGCGAGCATCTCACGACATGAGGGCTGTGATCACGACTTACGAAGGCAAACACAACCATGACGTCCCCGCAGCACGTGGCAGCACTCAATACATGAACCGGCCTCTGCCTTCTAACAACAGCAGCAGCAGCATCGCACCCATGCCTATCAGGCCCTCCACTGTGGCGGGCCACTCTAACAACTCTACCTACCTAAGTTCCATAGAGAGTACGAGGTTGGAGAGATCAGGGAACCAAGCGCCCTTCACTCTGCAAATGTTGCAAAGTTCAGATAGCTACGGAGCCCCAGGATCACGGAAGCCTGCGGGATCATACATGAATCAAAACCTAAATTGGGACGACATATTCTCGAGGACTAAGGAAGAGCCGAGAGAGAGCTCGGACTTCGACTCGTTTCTAAACTGAAGCTTCTGACTCTGGTATAGAACAGGACGGTGAAAAGTTACCCCATACAAGACACACACACAGAGACACGTCATGTACATTGAAACTCTACTTTATAGGGTAGGCTTTTTGTTCGTGACGAAGTTTGATAGTTTCGATTCGTTCATTTGTTTGTAGAACTAGAAAGAATAACACAGTGTCGAGCAAAATCTGTCTGCTCAAAGTTGGAACTAGCAAAACTCATTTGTAACGCTTTTCTCATTTCGAAAGGGTCAAGTTTCTCATTTTCTGCACATTTCCCATCACTTTCTTGTTCTGCAGTAACCTCGCTCAGTACATTCAACTGAACCTTGGGACAAGATGATAAAACGCCATGCAAAAGATGGTGGCATCGCTGGCTAAATAGAGACCTGAATACAGATAGCACCAGCTTCTGCGCCCGTTAATGGCTGATCATCAAGAATAACATTTGAGTCATGTGTTACTATCGTGCGAAGACAGCATAAGGAAAAAGATCCGTAGATGTATGACTGGTCCACAACGCATATGAACCCTTTTCTAGGAGCCAATAGAACCTTCTTCCTTCAACGCTGAAATGTCCAGTCAAGCATACGATGAGCCGTTTCTTGGAAACTGCTGAGCAAACTTGCTTCCGTAAACTATTCGATTAACGAGTGGGTGTACTAAAATGAATCTGGACCATTGGGCGAGCCCCACAAATCTAGCCGTCCATCATTAGTTAGTACATATCCAAGGTTCAATGAATTCATTTTCACATATATAACGGGTCGGATTCACTTTGTTCCTAGGAAGGTTAGACAATTCAGGCAGGACATGCAATGTCCTATTTTCCATTCTCAATAAAATTCATAGTACGCAATTGCAAGATGTGTAATTTCGACCGCTATTTCTCAAGGGATTTAACAACGGCAAAGGAGTACTACAGTATGCTGACCAATATGATCTTGTCTTCTGACCTAACAAGTATCCATTTGAGAATCCTTAGCAAGAAATATTTGGCACAAGTCCGACTTCATTCTTTTATTCTTGATATCGGAGTGAAACCCGACTCTTAAGGATTAACTCGCAATTCACTCCGTTTCAGACTATACATGTGGATTATGTATTGTTGGTGAAAACAGAAACCAAACCATTCTCAAATGCAAAGAGATCAAAGACTAGATATAAGACTGCGTCGACAGTCTATATCCAGAGATGATCGCCGACAGCGCCAGCGAGAAGAAGGCCAAGAAAGCCATGGTGATAGCGGCGGCAGATGAGTCTGTGAACATGTCGTCTGCGCCTTCCCTCATCCTGTCTGTTAGGGGAACGGCCGCGGATGCCGCCGATATCAGGAGGTATGCCATAACCTATACCAAAACTCAAGCAAAGATGCTCACAAAGATCAGTTTAACTTTTCAATTGATCCAGCAAGTTTATTCAAGTGACCAATTTGGAGGATCAGAGACTCTAAACTGACGACATAAACCATCAACTATTGCTAGAAAATCATCTGTCCCTTTTAGCAGACACGTTCTTCATAAAGTAGTCATAAGTTTATCAGGGTCAAACACTAGTTTTCATATGGTGACAACAACCTTGCCCTGGATTCTCTGTATTTTACAGGGTGTTTATCCTATGTTGTGCCAGATTGGTTTTGACCAGTTAGATTCTGGGAAAAGGATATCAGGCCAGGAAGAGAAAGTTACTGGAAAGTTTCCTTGAAAAACAGAAAGTTGGACCATTGAAACACTGAATCTGGATTGATCCTCGTTTAGTTTCATATCAGTACATTTTCTCCTCTACCTTCGCGACAAATCTTACGGCATCTGATAGTAGAGCCAAAGTTGATTCATGTACTTTCCTGTGATCCTCAGGGCAAATTCAG
Source organism: Melaleuca alternifolia (assembly GCA_019926035.1). Taxonomy (NCBI): domain Eukaryota; kingdom Viridiplantae; phylum Streptophyta; class Magnoliopsida; order Myrtales; family Myrtaceae; genus Melaleuca; species Melaleuca alternifolia. The sequence continues at coordinate 1,477,448 of JAGKPW010000083.1, forward strand.
GATCAACATTCAGGCATGTCCAGTGAAAGAGATCGCTTGATGATTCCAACGTAAGCAAATAATATGAAGGATAAGCAAGATTGTTTCCTAGAAAATGCGGTTTTACCTTTCTTAAGACTTAAGAGGCCAGCTATGGCAGAAGAAGCGAAAAAACCTGAGGGGAGAAACCGAGCACCTGATCGCCGCAGAAATCAATCAAGGCGGACGTCCGTTGATGAAGGAATCGATTTCCTGTAAAGAACTGATGAATGTGTCTGAATGCTTGAATCCCCGTGTACAAGGACGACAGAATCGCGATCGCCAACAAATACCTGATAGGATCACATTACGCGCATAAGCGAGTGGTTCAATTTCAAACTCTCTATCGCCAAATTGGATCCAACCACTTGAGAGTGATCACGAGTTATTCACATCGAAAAACTTGTTCTACTAGACCAAACAAATCACATTCATAGAACAATCCGATCCACCTACGAGTAGAATTGACTGTCTGCATATAATTTTCTCGGTGCGATCACTTACCTGTACTCTTCATACTTGTGGAAATCTCGCCAGCCGCCGTGCTCGTTGCTGGCCATTATAATGAAAGCGAGCAACGAGAACAGGAAAGCCGACCCCTGCGAAGCCACCCCGCCTCTCCTCAGCATATCTTCTCTCTTCCACCGCCTCAAAACCGACGACGGCCCGAGCCCTGTCGGTGCCGTCCGGTTCTCAGACAAAGCCCTGGCCGCCATAGACGGTGGCGGCTGGACGTACCATTTTGGCTTTCCATCCTCGGAATCCGGCATCTTTTGATTCGATACTGTTTGATATAATTCCTAATGAAAACCGTGCCGCGACGTGCGCGGCGGACGAAGAAACTGAAAACGAAACAGGGTGATCGATTGACAATAATATTGCACTCGACCTTGTCGTCCCTGTCCCTGTCTTCTTCGTCTGCTTTCTTTATTCCTCCTCCAAACGCTGTGAGGCCTACCTAGGAATCACAGCGTTTCTTCATTGTGGGGAAACCCATGGTGGCTTTCCATGATCTAAAAAGCAAGGCCGAAAGGACACGTGTCGATGCTCGTCATGGTCTACAACATGACGAGCAGGGCTGACGTAGGAAGGAGCATCTGAAGCCTGAAGGTCGAAGCAGAGGAGAGACCACAGAGATGTCCGTATTACGAACTTATTCGGTTGACCCGGCTCAACCAGCCGTCCGTGGCTGGCAAATTCCGTTCGACTTTGTCGGACATCTCGATTTTCCGAAATATATAATCGAATTGTCGATTTCACTTTCTCTTTCGATCGAGTCACTTTGTCTGATATCTTGTCGGGACTCTATGTACAACATTTCACAAATGGTCCCCCTAACTTTTAGTCTAATCGAATCGTGAGGTTGCCGAACTTTGATTCTCAATATTTTTATCAAAGGAGTTTAATTTCGTATTGAGATTCATAGAAAGGTACTAGAAAGTGGAAAAAAGTGATCTAATTGAAAGTAAAACTAAATTTGAATTTACTCCCTAGAAACCATCATTGGCTTGGAATTCTTATGCAATGAAAAAAATTCCAATTCAAAAATGCTGTAAAATCAGAATTTCCATCAAATCACACCCTGCACTAGTTTTTTCAATAGGATCACTAAACCTATCAATTGATTTACTTAACCCCTCTATACGAAATTGTGACGTCAATAGAAAGGAGACAATTTAAAGGGAATCTTTTGTAACAATAGAAGTAGTCGATCTTGATTCAACATTAAAGCTCCATTCGTTTCACGAAAAATATAACAATTCTGAAAAATATTTTCAAAAAAATCATTTTCTTGGAAAATGATAATTATTTTCCGGTGTTCGTTTGTCAAAGGCCGCCAGCTTGTTGGCCTCGAGTTAGGTCGAGGCACATTGTTAGATGCCACGATAAAAGTAAACGAAGAACGCGAAAAATATTTTCCCCTTTCAAAAAAGCGAAAAACATTTTCCCCACTTTTCAAGGTGTTTTTTTTTCCATTGGTGAAAAATATTTTCCTTACTATTTTATTTTCCATGAAACAAACGCCTGATAATTCGAAAAATATTTTCCTAAAAGTTATTTCCGTGAAACGAGCTAAGCCTAAAAGTATATTGATTCCTCCCTAATAACAATCTTGACAATCCACTTTGACTCGTTTTTATAGTTTACACACCGTTCTATGAAATTCTTTTCTTTGCTACAGCTGATAAAAATCACTCTTTCTACGCTACGGGAATTTCTCCTAACCTTGTGTCAGGACTACGGACCAAGGGACCCCTTAGTTTGTCAACTTTCTTGGAAATTATACAAAGAAAAATTTCAATATCCTCTTCAAGATTTGCACTGTTATCTAGTTTCGATTTGTAAACCAAACTGACAAATCAGAATTTTCTATCTGTCTCCCTTTTGGATGGACCATGAGCACGTGCCAAAACCTAACGCGGGATCATGGGTTTAGACGATTCTCGGCTCAATTATGTTCGAAATTCTTGCGTTCTGCAGGGCCTGGGCCCCCTCTTACAGGACATTTTCAGCCTTGTGCAGAAAATCTTGGGCCTTACTCAAGGCCCAGTCCGCCTTATCCAGGTTCCAACGTTTGTCCTCCTCTCAGGAATTTCACTATAAATAGAGCTCGAATTTTTCTATTTTTCTCGAGGTAATTCATTGCATCTCTCTTTTTACTTTGAAAGATCTCTATTTTCAACTTAGTAATCACTTTTTTTAGGGTAAGTTTGACGTGTTAACGAGGTTCTGATATGAGGAGATGGAGTTCATGAAAGGGTTCAAAACAGTCTTTTAAATAAAACCATACTCCCCATAATATGCTAAAATAAGATTAGGAATTTCAACGGATACATTCATCTTTCTACTCGAAGAAAGATGCAATTTTCTTGAATGAACAGACTGTTATCATGTTAGAAAATCCCAAAAAATATGAAAAAATATATATATATATACAATCGTCATTCTGCGTAACAAAATATAAATAGTTATTATCTCCGTTCTGAATACTTGCATCTATATAACACTGGGGGAATCGGTCCAGGTGGGCTTGATGCTAAAACAGCCATGGCCACCCAATCATGAATCGAGGTTCGTGTATTCAATGTGTTTGTCAATATGTTAAAGCTTAGCGTGGCACATGGAATCATGTGAAACTGTCTCCTAATTCGGTCCCTTGAGAAACCAAAATTCTGTTCACAGCATTAGGAAATATAATTATGATTGCACAGCATTAGCGAAGTAGGGTATTGCAATGGGATATTAGAGTTTCGAAATTTTTCCTGCTCTTGTATCCATATTTTGAAAATATGTTTCTTCCTTCACCTGTTCACTTGAGCTCTCTCTCTCTCTTTCTGTGTGGTGATGAATTTTCATTATTGTCATAGCAAAACTATGATAAAGCTTCATCAAGACAACTTGTGTACTTGAGTTGAAACTTTCATTATCCATATTTTGGAATCATGTGAAAGTGTCACCTAATTCCGTTCCTTGAGTAACCAAAATTCTGTTCACAGCAATTAGGAAATATAATTATGATTTCACAGCTAAGGAATTAACTTAAGTATATATATTATGTATATGATTTGGAAAGGGCATTGTGGGAGCCGCTAGCCTCCTCCAAACCATGACAGACAGACCTCCAGAATGGACTTAGGTTTTCCAACCATCCTAGTTTTCTTTCAAAAGATGGCTGGTGGCGACTCCCTTGCGTAGTCTGTGAATCAGATGTTCTAAATCTTGGCAAGATTTCGAATTGCAACGCTTCCTTCTGCCCTTCTCGCGCCTGCGAAGTAGGGTATTGCAATGGGATATTAGAGTTTCAAAATTTCTCCTGCTCTTGTATCCATATTTTGAAAATATGTTTCTTCCTTCACCTGTTCATTTGAGCTCTCTCTCTCTCTCTCTCTCTCTCTCTCTCTCTGTGGTGATGAATTTTAATTATTGTCATAGCAAAACTATGATAAAGCTTCATCAATCCAACTTGTGTACTTGAGTTGAAACTTGTATCTACTGTGAAGCAAAACGTGGATAGAGACTTGGCAAAACCATGCCGTCGAGTACAAGACAGACAAGCCATCTTCACACCTCCCCCATCTACCTTGACGTTCCTTTCATCTCGATCCTCCATGTATAACTGAAGCAAAGGCCCGGCCACATGGCGGGCCATATCTGAAGTTATTCTGAATAGGCAATGTTGTCGTCTGTCATATATGATATCGTTTGTCATCTGAAATTGATCGATGCTTGGAAAACCCGTTGTCGGACTTGATTAATCGCTCTTTGTTGTTCAAAATAAATGGTTTCATTTTTGTAATTTTCTAATTGTTCCAAGGTCTTATAAGCAACTTTTCTTGTTCTATCTCATACCCATTCACTCGAAACTGCTCCGCTTCCATTTCCACTTTCCGTAAACGGGCCCGGGCTTTTTCCAGCTGTTCAATGGCCCCCCCACGGAATAGTATTCAAAATCCTCTGTTTTCGATTATCTAATAAATCGCTTAATGAAAGTAGATTATCTTTCCATTCATTTCAAAACTTCCATAATCCCTTCCCGAACCAAACATGAATCTTTCAATTCATTTGGCTCTCACGCTCAATTACTTAAAAATTCCCATATCAATGTAATGAGCCTATCCTCTCTTCACTATTGATATTCCTCAAAGGTAGGACATGTATTTCTATTACTATGAAATTCATAAATGCCATTAAGTGAGGAATATCGAAAAGAAAAGGAATTTGTCCATTTTTCCGCGGAAACACATAAGAACCCTCCAGTTCCTTCGGAAATGGTAAGATCTTTAGCGCAAGAAGAAGGGGTTGACCCGTATCATCGTGACTTGGTTCTGATTTCTCTATTTTTTTTTTTATCGCGCAATAGAAAACAGGGACACAATGCTTCAAGGAAAATTTCAACTACAAGCTGCAGATAGGATTCGCCCCGTCCCCCCTCTCTCGCTCTTCAAAGGAGGATTCAAAACGAATTTTGTTTCAAATAAAGGTATGAAATGGCTAATTCAGCATCGACTAAGAGCATGAGCTCATTGGCCGATCAACTTTTCACTTACCTTGGGAGCACGAGATTTTTCTAGCTTTAACATGAAAACTAAACAAGAACAAAGAAAAGGGTAAGAAGCCAACAGAAAGAAGAGAAATTCAAACCAGATGAGAGAAAGATTGCGAAGAAGAAGAAGAAGGCACCCGTCGGCGAAGTTTGAACGGCAATGGTGTACACCCTCGACCATCAGCAATATCTCTCTCCTCTAGTTTGCATTTATTTTCTTCTTCTTTTTTCCACTTTTTTAGTTTTTCTTTGTTCCTTTTAATGTTTACCCCATATTTTATTTGGGACAAAAATGCCTTGTTCCGGCGGCCTTCCGAAAAATCAAGTGCACGATCGGCCAAATTGTCGCCCACCGACGAGTTCAGACCCATATTTAAGACTAATTCGATCATTTCATACGGTTATTCGAGATATAAAAACACTTTATATCTTTAAAAGAATGCCTTTCTATAAATAATGTCCTTAAAAAAGGAAAAATGACATGAGTGATACGTGAATTTTGTTCAATATGGTCCATAAACTTTAGTCCAACGTGCAACATGGTACTTGAACTTTTGGTGTGTTGATACATATTCAATTTAGTAGTTGAATTGAAGGACGATATTGACCAGTTTTGTGTAGCGCAATGACTCCATCTTTTACGATCATATCGAACAAATTGAAAAATTTATGAACAACGTTGTACATGAACCAAAGTTAATTGAAAGTTTAGAAACTACATTGAATATAAGTCAAAATTTTAGAGATTATATTAAATAAATTATTTAAAAAAATTAAGAATTATATAATTCTTTATCCCTATAAAAAAAAAAAAAAGACCCCGGAAGGTTTTACCGGCTCAACCGCCCACTGCTTTACAGACTGCGGGCGTACAACGACCGGAAAGAATTCACGAGCAGGATTTGCGGAATCAGCCCCCGAAGGATTGGTCGACGAAAAGGCGTGCGCTTTTGCCCTTTTTACTTTGCATATGATGACAGAACCAGACATCTTATCAACGGCTTTTGCCCTGTCTGTGGCTTTGAGGATTGGGCCGTTGCTCCTTGGTGCACTCGCAGCCTTAAGGCAAAGAGAGGAGAGGGGCTCACGGGACGACCACAGTGATCCCGTGAGTCCTTTTCTTTAATCCACATCAGATTGAGCCTACGTTCATACAAATTACATTTGTACCAGCAAAGGGTAAAGATCGAATGGACAGCACGGTACGCTGATTGCGGTCTCGATCGCGGTTTGGTCCTTTTCGTAGTGTGAAATGACTCGAGCCCCAATCGCATGGGAAAAACCCATCTTCGTCATTTTCGAAACCTCGTATCGAATGTTTGTTTTTCGGGAAGGTGGGTAGAAGGGATTGGGAAATCGATTGAAAGCCATAACGGCACGTCCTTTAGGACATGCTAGGTGCATCGGTAAGGAACAGAATTGTATCCGTGTTATCAAGACGCGCCCTACTTGTCACGTCGTTATGATGTATACAAATATGCATCGTGGTTTCGTGGTTTCCAAACGTATGGACTACACGGCAGACAGAGTCATTATCGAGGCATGAAGCGATTGAAACCTTTTGCCAGATACGCCTCTATACCTTCTACCACAATCAAACCCTAAACGATACTTTAAAATTAATTTCCATAAATTGCCTCCAGTATCCAACTTAGCATTATGGGAGATCCTAGGGACCAACCTTTGGTGATCTCTGGATCAGATTAGTGGATTTGAGGAAAACTATTGAGCGGAGTCAAGGAGTGGGGAGTACGTGGGGACCAATCATATTTACTCGAGTAAATTTCATTAAGATGTTCATAAATTATTAACCACATTGATACAGTCTCAAAAAGAAGTGGTTACGTTCATTGGTACATTCATGACACTTGAAAGAAGTGACATTTCTTACTGAAAATACGAAATTGTATATTGAAAATTAGTTCAGCCAAAACCAATTAACCTTTATAAGATTCACAATAATGTTATTTATATTGCTAACAACCCTTATAAAGTATACGACATGCTCGTTCTTTGTTACGTTGGTCTCGTCGTGGTAAATTACTAATTACGCTCAGTAAAATTTGAAAGAAGTTGGTAACTTGATAAATTATTAGAATGTTTGTAAAATCTCTTGTAATGTTGGAGTTTACTAACCACACTTGTAAAATGTGTGAAAAAAAAAAGATGGCAACTTACCAATATATTGTTATATATGGTATATTTGCTCTATACACTTGTAAATTTTGAAAATTCTGATAATTTACTGTTTTCTCAAAATGAAGGTAACTTACTTATTTTATTTTGATATTGGAAATTTTTTTTTCTAAGGTTGTTATTTTACTATAATTTCTAAGAAGTTAAGAACACGCTAAATCTATTAGAATGTCGATAAATCTCTTGTTGGGCAATTATATAACGAACTATACTTGTAACAATTTAAATAAGCTCATACGTTACTAATTTATTGGAATATTGATAAACTTATTATAGTGTTGGAAATTTACTCACGACAAAATAGTTGATAATCTAAAAAAAAACCTGTAAAAATTGGTAAGTTGTTGATAGTGATGGTAAGTTACTAATGAATTAGCAGATAATTTGGTTACCAGTTTTTTCTTTTTTATCAACATTATTAGAAAAATTGATAACTTACCACCTATGAAAATTTTCAAATCTTCCCTTAACTGGACCCTAAACTCGTCCATCTCTTTTTGTTTCTCTTGTCCTTTCTATTCATTGAAATTCATAATATTTGATTATTGATATATAAGTAAAACACATACTCTTATACATTTTGATAATTTAGGTTGAAATATGGCGCAATTCCTAACACGCATGGATTCTAATAATAAAAAAGGATGATCTTCCGCATAATATGCGCGAAAGTTTGAAGGTATGTTTGCTTCTTATGAAAGATAATCAATAGTTATTCGGTGCTTTTTAGTTGCCATGTAAGACAGTAATTGAAATTTCAGAATTACTATGAAAAGAATTTATAATAAGCAAAAATTAAGTTGAGTCCCACATGCCCTAAAATTTGGGGAAGTTGGACCAAATTAATTAATACCAACAAATTTCTTTCCAGTTATGTCACTAATATTCTCTTTCTTAAAATTTATTTTTCCAAAAATGCGTACTTTACATCTTGCGAAAATTCTGACATCGGAGGAATATGACGACCCCGATTGGCGGTCCGTTTCTCAACCAACATCGCTGTCCCGGCCCCGCACGCTTCTTCTGGGGACCGCCAACCGGCCGCCCTCTCACCGGCGCCGCCGCCACCGCCGCCGTCTTCGTCATCACTGTCTTTTTTGAAGAGAGACCGTCAAAAGAGTGAGACCATAACCAACTCTGTTTCTCTATTCTTCGCATACCCCGTCGCCTTCTCCTCGATCTCCTCGCACCATGCTTCCCCGTTTCGCCGCCCCTCCCCCTCCTCTCCTCTTCCCAATCTTCGCCGCCCCTCGCCGACTCTCCCTCGTCGGAGCCAACCACACCTCCGCTCGCTTCTGCTCTCGTTAATCCCCACCTCTCTCTCTCTCTCTCTCTCTCTCTCCTTAAAGTCTATTTGTCTCGCTTTCAGATCTGACTCTAGATCGCAGTCTCTCCGATGATGGAGCCGTCTCCGGCCAAATCGAGCTTCCTCAGGAACATCCTTTTGCGGGCGCTCCTCTTCGGCGTCGTTCTCATAGTCGTCCGCTTCGCCTACGTCGTCACCAACGCCGGCGAGTCCTGCAACGTCGGCGACTTCTGCTTCTTCTCCTTGCCTGAGAACATCAACTTCGTCATCGCCGGGGCCGGCTCCGGCACTTCCGCCTCTGCCGCCGTCGTCAACGAGGTCGCTAAGCCCCGATCGACGGCTACCAAGCGCCGCGACCCCCGCAAGAGCAAGGAGTGGATTAAGGCCGTTCGGTTTTACTCCTCGGTGTTCCAGGATCTGATGGTGGACGCGTTCCTGGCGCCGGGCCAGAGGATTCTGTGCGTGGGTTTGGTCGCTGGCGAGGACGTTTTCGCTTTGAGGGACATTGGCGTGATGGACTCGATTGGGATTGCCAAGAAAGCGTTTCCTCCGTTGGTTAAATCCGGGGAGCTGCATCGCCTGCCATTCGGCGACGAAACTTTCGATTTTATCTTCTCCGGTGGAGGCCACTTCGACAGATTCTCGAGGCCGGCGGATGTCGCAGCCGAGCTCGAGAGGAAGCTGAAACTAGATGGGTTTCTTGTTGTGCATGTAAGGGCTAATGATACCTACAGTTTCAATTCTTTCCTCGAGATGTTCAAGCATTGCACGCTGCTAAGGTCGCACGATATTGATGGTTTTGAATCTACGTTGCCACGAATAAGGGAAATTATTCTGAAGAAAGTTGGGGATTCTGACATTCACGGTCATTTGATCAGGAAAAGTAAAGTCAGTTTGGGCAACAAGTGCTCTGTGCCGGAGTATAAGCAAAAATTGGTCCGGAATGCGGAGCCGTTGATAAACGAGGAACCCTTGAAACCTTGGATTACATTGAAAAGGAATATACAGAACATAAAGTATCTGCCATCAATGGCTGATATCAGTTTCAAGAATAGGTATGTGTATGTTGACGTTGGAGCTCGAAGTTACGGGTCTAGTATAGGTAGTTGGTTCAAAAAACAGTATCCCAAGCAGAACAAGACTTTTGAAGTGTATGCAATCGAGGCAGATGAGACCTTTCACAATGAGTATAAGACGAAGAAGGCGGTTACATTGTTGCCATATGCGGCATGGGTAAGGAATGAGTCTCTGTTCTTTGAAATCAATCGAGACCCCGACCACAAGGTTGAGGTTGTCAAGGGGAGAGGAATGGGAAGGATTCAGCCTAAACAGTCATCTGCTAAATCTGATGGAGAGGTCATCAAGATCAAAGGGTTTGACTTCGCAGAATGGTTGAAGAGAACCGTGTCTGCGAAGGATTTCGTGGTGATGAAAATGGATGTCGAAGGGACTGAATTCGATTTGATTCCACGGCTCTTTAAAACTGGAGCCATCTGTTTGATTGATGAGATATTTCTTGAGTGCCATTACAATCGGTGGCAGAGGTGTTGTCCCGGTGAGAGGAGTTCAAAATATGAAAGAACTTACGGTCAGTGCCTGGACCTCTTCAATTCTCTCAGGCAGAGTGGAGTCCTTGTTCATCAATGGTGGTAAAAGATGAGAATCACTATATGTTCTGAATCAATCTTTTTCCTTAACCTAAGAAAATTTTTGTACCTTTTGTTTTTTCACAGGATTTGTTCTTTCTTGGTAACTTAGATGTTTCTTGTGGGCATTATAGTGCATATAATTCTCTTTTTCTAATGGCTGCAAAAAGGAAAACGATTCTTCATTTTGTAAGGGATTCTATTGCAAATGAATGAATTCTTTTGTCGGGAAAACTCTCACTCTGTACTGTATTGATTGTTTTTTTTTTTTTGTGTAAAGTGTACTGTATTGATTGTTTGTTCTTCTTCCTCCCCAAAAAGAAAACCAAGATTTCTATTAGGGTTGCTCTTTCGTATGAAACAGAGATGTGAATCATGCCTTCTTGTTGGAAAGATCGGGGAACAAGAAATTAAGTTGTACATGTTAATGAGGAATATTTTTCCCCCTTTTGATGAGGATCTGGCAGCTTGGCTTGAAAATGAGGAACTGCAAGCTACATTCCAAGCTGTTTGGAGACCTCAATTGTCAGGGCAAAGTAGGCTACAGTTGAAAAGGTCAGTTCAGAAAGATTTTGATCTCTCTGTCGCATCTAATTTGCAAATGCAAAAGCCATGTCAGAAACGAACAGTATAGCAAATGGCACCCAGTTCTGTGTGCTTCATTAACATGTCGCGGGATGGGACATGGAATGGGGAAGAACATACCTCCTCGATAGTGGATCCACTTTTATGCAATTTTCTTGTCAACTCCTCTACTATAACTGATTTTGTTTTCCTCGGCATAGATGTACTTGAATTAAGCAGATTGGAAGACAATGTCAAAAGACTCAAAAAGGTGTCTGGCTGTTGAAATTCTTGAGAGAGAACTGTTTCTATCCCCTGTTTCTTTTTTCGCAGACGACTTGGGTTGAGAAATCTCTATCTGGCAGATAGTCTTCATGGAGTTCTTTATAAGGTGTTCATGTTTACCGAAAGACTTCATCCTCTCCAATTTGTCTACAATAGCCTGAGTAAAATGGATAGAGCAGGAACGTCATACTTATTTGCCAGTGGAATTAAGGGTGAAAGTGTCTTCAGAACTGGTAAATTATAACAAGAAGAACGCAATTTCTTTTGCCGAAAGAGAGAAGTTTGTTTCACTGCTCCCAGGAAGAAAACAAGCGGACTCTGTGGATGTAAACTACTGCTGCAGAAGGTTTCAACATTGGCTCGTGGACGGAAGCCAAAATTCACACATGCCAGGTAAAAACTCTTCTTCCTTAAGTGCCTAAGTTGTGGCCATCTATAGAAAACTTCATTGCCCGAATCACGCAGACAAACTGAATCGATCCCTGGCTGGTGACGATAAGGCAATAATGCGACGGCTTCTATTATTGGACAGTGAAGCCAACGCTCCCTCGAGTTGGGTCGGCATCAATACTTGTTTTGCCAGTATGGCAAAACTCAAAACACTCCCAGCTACAGCAAGGTGGGAGGCCGAACCATCTGTGTTTTCTGGTTGGGAGGAATCTGTGGGGGAGCCTCGTGTTCATAGACGCTCCAATTATCTTGTTTGACTTTTCAGACACTGAAGGAGTGGTCCTCGTCCATGTCGATCGTGTTGGGCACTGGGCAGAGTGGTCTTTCAATTCCTCCTGGCCTCCGGCCCTACAAGGGCATGTGTTTCCATGCTCGACCACGGGCATAAGCCCGAGCAGGATCTCTCTCTCTCTCTCTCTTTCCTCCCCTCCTTCCCCCCCACAACATTTTCCTTGGATGTCGAGAAAGAATTCGACATACTCTTGAAGAATCATTGCCTCGTTTGGTTTCGTTGACTGGGAAATCCGCAAAAAGTTTTGTTTTTTCACTCCGTCCCATTCAATCGCGTTCGTTAGAACGATAATCCTTTTAAAATTGCTTGAATTAATAATGACATAAATGATCCATAAAAATTTGATTCAATATATGATGTCATTTCCAAACTTATGATTTGTAAATAGAGTTATTGAACTTTGGTCCAATAATGTCAGTTTTTAGGCTTTCAACCTATTCAATATAATTTTTGAATTATATGAAAAAATTTAAATAATCGTGGACTACATTGAATATTTGATTAATACGTATATATCACATCGAATAAATTTAAAATCCAAGGACCGCGTTGCACAATAAACCAATGTTTACATACCATTTAAGTCGTTCTCCCTTATTTGGATGGCCACATGGAGATTGTCATAATCTAGGACTTTTAGGCCATTGACCATTTCACGGTTGAGACAAGTGTCGGTTCTGTTTATTTTTTACTTCACCTTTTTTTTTTTTTACAATTTTGTAGTTTGCTAAAATTTTGCGGATCTTATTCTTTCTAAACTTATCGAAACTGCAAATTACAGCCTATCTAGTGGAACTCACCATTAGGAGCTGTAAATTATAACATACGGAGGTCTGCACGAGATACTTTGTCTAAAAGTTGTTGGGCTCAGGCTAGACCTTTCCAGGATTCTCGGCTTGGTTGCAGCAAATAACAAGACCCTTAAAAAATGTTGCGGAAATGGTGCTAGGCCAACTATGGTGCAAAGTTTTGTATATCTATGAATAATAAGATCCAAAAGTTCATCGGGGTCGAAGCGTGAGTTAGCCATACTTTTAGCTATTGGGCTTTCACCATTTAGGATGCATCACACTCCTCTACTTTACTTAACTGCACAAAACTGATATTGCTCTTCCACAACTCTGTTCTCACGATTTAGTCTGCCCTAATTTCACTAGCTGCTAAAGTCTACACGAGTGCCCTAGACCCGGAAAAGCAACTTCCCCGAATTGGCCATCTTCAACATTGAAATTGGACAGAGAAAGTTAAAAAAAGAGAGTAAGTCTCAAACTCTGGCCCAACATTGGGCGGTGAATTTGATTACCCGTCCATCACGCTTCTTTTCCAAGAATTGCTCCCGAGGTTTGAAGACACTTCTCGCGTTTCAATTCAAACCGGGGCTCTCATCATCATCACGGCGCTGTGCTCATGTTGAAGGGTCTGCCGATTTTAGGGTAAGTAGGGTATTTGCCCTACCCTGAAACCTACTTTGTATGCATCGATTTCAAGTTTTCGAAACCTATATAACCACAACCGTACAGGGTCTTAGAATTGCCTTAGTCATCTTATGAACACATCAAATAGACACCTAAACGCCCACCCGAATTCATGTTCAAGTACATGCTTATATAAGAGTAACATAAAACACAACTTCCGAAGTAAAATGCGATCAAATAAATAAGCTTCTTCCCATCAATCCACGCATTTTAAACATGAAAATAGAAAAATCGCTAATAGTTGAGTAACTATATATTTTATAAAATGCTGTACAGGGTGGTCCCTAAATGTTTCTATAGGGTACTCTGCACAGTAAAATTTCAATTGTACTTTTTTAAAAAGTTTTAGAAAAATTATTAGTAAAAATTTGCTCAATCGTATTATCTTCGTGCAATGCTATTATTGTCCTTGGTGCATTGCTTTTTGTTGGCATCGTACTCATGTTAAGGTTGGCTTCAAAAGATACGTCAACTTCATTTTGCCAAATTTAGAATTTGAAATAGGGTAAAATTCACAAGTTCAAGGCTTGATCGAATGTGTTACGTATTTCAACCATATTGAAGAATACTACAAGTTGATGGACATAAATTTCTAATTTTCCAAAAAAAAAGATTTAATTAAAATAAAACGAAAATTCTCGAATCATGTCAATTTCGAGTTTGTTATTTTCTAGTCGGAGTAAATTCACTCCCCTATTAATTAGGGTGGAAATAGAGGAGGGCCATGTTGAAAGAATGGCCTGTCAGATGATATGCCCCAAGGCATGCGAGGGCCAATAGGTGCATTAGCCCCAAAGAGAGGCTTGCCCTAATTTGGGTGCATGCCCCACGCTATAAATACATGAGGGAGAAATTGTCTAATCAATTCTATATTGATTGTGCATGTATCAATTCAGTCATAAACAATTCAATTTTGTCAATTTTATCTTAAATCTTTGTGAAAATTTTTAATATAGTTACTCCGACCAATTTTAATTGGAATAGGACGTGTCGGTGTGCCACATATAATGTGCAACAATAGATGGATCACCCACATTAACGATTTCTTAAGGAAATTGACCAAATAAGTTGTATTGAAATTCCACGCAAAATTCTAAGACTGGATTGATAGATCGAATTGGTATCCTAAAATAGATTTAGAATAGATCTGGGTAATTTTCTTAAGACATAAGTAAGTCTCATTGTTGAAACATTCATAGAAATTCTCACGCACTTGTGTCTCTTTCTCTCTAATTTTGATATGCTTATCCGATCTAAACAAGGGAGGGTCGTCTTGAAAGAAAACCCAATGCGTAGAACTATCATGCCCAAAGGCACTCAATTCGCGAGAACCGATCCGAACAACCCTTGCACTCATCACAAATGGCGTTTGAGCCGTGCTTGGTACGTAAAAATTTGGTTTTCCTAAACTTTTGTATTAGTATCAAAGTAATACAAGTCGAGTGGTTAATTTTTGTTGACTAATTATATGCATGTGGTTATCGAAACATAATAGATCTCGGTAGACTGAATCGTCAGGAGTAGACCCAACAAATGGGTCGTCGGGTGGTCCGAGCCATATTGACACATTTATACCTATTTTCATATCCGACCCTATCCATATTATTAAAATACTTTCATATTTAACTCAAAATGAAAAATATCAAACTTCAACACAAGTGAGAGTACGGAATGAACGCCAGATCAAATATAAAAAAGGAGAGTAAAAAGAGAGTCGGAGATGAGTTTGGTTCAAATAAGTTATAAACTCATTTAACACTCACATTGTCTTTCTGTCGAATGTAAACTAATTCAATATAGTAACTCAGCACGTTCAATAGGATATCTCAACTGTTCAACGATTTAATGCCCATTGTATGGATTCGACCAGCCAAAAAGTTCAGGGGGCACGATGTCGGCCGGACGTACGTCGACTCACCCGGCACGCATACCTCCCCCTGTTTCAAACAGTTCTGGCTCGCCCCGCTTGGGGAAACGGGGGGAAGTAAGTGTCGGGAGGGTCGACGGTACAAACGTGTATCATGTTTGTCGAGGAGAGAATGGGACTTTGGATTTTCAATTCATGTCTTTGACGTACAACCCAGCTGCTAAAGTCTGCCACCCTACACCGGAACTGGTCATTTACTAGGCTTCTTCTCTGTCTCCAATCAAAGTACGGAGGCACATTTTTCCTTCTTCATCTTTCAAGAAGATCTCCCACCTGCAAAACCCACAGGATTGACCAAAACATTTCGTGCGCCGATCGCCTCCCGCCTTCGTCCTTTTCCGATGTGAAGATTTTATTTATTAATGCTTTCCCTTCAAAGCTTAGAACATCATACAGATCTTAAAGACCTATGTCGATTTGAGACGTTTCGCAGCAAGGAAGAACTAAAGAATGAGGTGAATTATACGATGTCAGATCATTCCATGGCTCCCCAAGCTTTTGCTTAATGACTCTTGTCACTCCATCCATTGTCAATATTCTAAGGGATGAAATTAAGCCTAGCTCCTCTGCCAAAAGTTTGAGCTTTGGCTCGATCACCGATCTCTCTCTAATTTTTCAATTGAGTTTGAGCTCGAGCTACTTTGATATCTTGTCGAAATTGCCAATTCTCAACTCCATTTGTATGGAGAGTCTAAATAAGCATTTGACAGAATTTGTAATTAATTCAATAAAATAAAAATATAATGCTCATGTTTCTTAAAAAATAATTGTGGTGGAGTCGAGTCCAAGTCCGAACATTTCGACTTCCTAATCAATTCAAGCTCCAATAAAAAGTTTATACTAAAGCGAGCTCGAGCTTTAGCTTTATATCGGCTCGGCATGGACATTGTTATACCTCTATTCTGGATTATCATCAACTTCACGATGTCATTCAACGGTAAACAGACCGTTTTCTTGAATCATTGGAGGCCGTGATGAGCCATGCTGAAGCGGAAAAGTCCTTTTCCAAGAAGCTAAAAAGTCAACATGGTTTTGAACTTGGAAATCGTCTCTCTTCCCATTTAAAGATCTCACACTGAATGTGATCGCGATCGAGTGGGGAAGCAAGACTCCGACCCGTGACCCGCGCGCTTTCCCATATCAAACCTAAAAGGATCACCACTCACTTTCCTTTCCCCATATCAGAAATCATTGAAACCTCCACCGGGCATGTCTGCACTCTGCAGAAGAGTAAAACAGAGAGTTCGAATGGGATTCGCGCCATCGTTGCCTTCTTCAGGACCAAGAAATCATCTGCGTTTTTTCGGAAACCATTTGCCAAAAGGGAATCGACCCACCTGCAACAAATCTTCGCTTTCAAGATTCACTGGCCCCAACAGAAGGACACAACGACGGAGAGTGGGCATACAGAGGAGAAATTGATAAAAGGGAAAGGAAAGAAAAAAAAGGAAAGCTCCTCTGTTTTTCTGGTGAAGCCAGTGATCAGTTTCTTTCACGTCCCACGCTACAGAAGCTGTGACCGAACAACGAGAGCTTTTGCTTTTCTCGCCACCTGACAGAGGGGGGCATGCTTCGATTTCTCGGAACAGATGAACACGACACGCAACGTAACGAGACCCTGACCAACTTCGCTTGTGATTTTTGTTCAAGTTCAATCTCGCCTCTCTTCAACCATTAAATACCATATTGATAACCAGTAGCAGCACCATATTTATACATATCACGGCATTCATTACCAGACATGGCTCGCAAGCATAATACCCAAGCCCTTTAAAAGTGAGGGTAGGAAATAAAAAGTCAAAAATGGGGACGGAACTTAAAATGCGGGGGCTTTGCGCACGATGTAGCGGTACGAGGCCACCTTTTTCCGCCGCGAGGCGGTGTTGTCCACGGAGATGACCATCTTGCCTGCTTCGCGGGCGGTGTAGGAGTTGTGGACCGCTTCTTCAGACGGGGCCATCTTCCGGGGCTTCTCGACGGCGATGGTGTAGCTCCCCTCGGCGTTGGGCACGAATTCGGCACTGTACTCCAAATCCCAGCCTCCCACCACTATATCCCACGTTATCGTCGCGTTAGCCTAAAACATCAGACACGCCAATTCACAAGCAACATGAGCGAAAACCAGTTAAGAAAAATGCCAATGGAAAAGAAATTCCTGATCTGCATGTTACGGGACGTTAATTTCTGGGTTTCTAAGAAGGTGGAATGTAAGCGAAGTGAACCTCGATCCCCTCTACTTGGATGTTGACTTTCTCTCCGCCTTTGACGGTGAACTCAGACGCTGGCTTCGGAGGACCATTCTGCAGATCGCTGGGTCGACTGAGCCCTCCATATTGAACGGGAACATCCTCTGGCCTGATGAATCTGAAAACAATTGAATTCTACATTATTAACGAAGCGTCAAGCCCATCACGCAAAACCCGGGAGCCAAAACAGCACCGACCAAAACAGAGACTACCTCGAAACCACCCCAAATTGAGAAACGTTTTCTAGATCTATACGGAAACATTGAAGTTATCTGCTAGGCGTACGGAATGTGTTTGAGCTTTTCTAAGGCTTACTTGTAGAGAGTCTCTGCAACATTGCCTTCCTTTGAGATGACGAACTTGCTCTTGGTCCGCTGAGTCAAGAACGGACTGAACACCGAGTACAACATGCTGAAGTACCAGGGGACGTTGATGAAAATCTGAACCCACCAGAGCCCAGAACCAGACATAAAAGATAAGTCACTCACGGTCGCAGGAACACCACGCCATTACACAAAACTTTCGCTCACATGAAGATTCAAAAAAGACAGAAACCATCCTCCCCTAAAAAAAATTGATAAATGTCCCACAAAGAAGAACAGCAAAATCTACCTTGCGAGCGACCATTTCGGGGTAATTGTCCTGAAACAGGGATAGGATCTGAGTGGACGCGACCCTCAGCTCTCTCTTGGGCATGTCCTTGAGATCAGTCACCTGAATGATGGAGTTGACACCGCCGGGCTTGAAATGCAGGGCACTGATCCCTCTCTCCAGCACTTGGACTCTCCACCTGAGAAACCTCTTCAATTTCTCCTCGTCCCCGAAGATCCTCTCGTACATGTCCCTGTCCTTGAAGACCCCATACGCGTTGTAGCACACCGGGTGTCCTTCTCGGTCGTACCCGCGCATGTAGGCCACCACGCCTTCGAGCTCCTTGAAGCCCAAATCCTCGTCTACGATGCCGTCGGCCTTGAACTCGCTCCTCCAAGCCAGGCACTTCTCCAACATGGCGTGCGCGTCAGCGACGCGGAAGTCTCGGGCTCGCAGGAACTTGAGCAGGACGACGTCGGCCCGCTCGTCGCCGCCCAAGAGAGGGACGCCCCACATGGTTGCGCCAGCGCCATCGTCGTCGCCGTCGCCGTCGCCGGAGTCGGAGGCTCGGGAGGAAGAGAGCTTGAGCTTGAGGTCTTGGAGGGCTTTTTGCTCGGAGGGCTTGAGGTGGGAGACGAAGTAGGTGTCCTCCTTGAAGGAAGGAGAGCGGAGAGTGGCGGCTTCCATGAGAGTGGTGACGAAGCTCTTCTTGGAAGAGGGCGGTCGTTGCTGCTGCTGTTGCTGGGCGGAGATGGGTGATGGCGTTTCCATTTCTTTTTCGTTGGTCGTTGGTTGTCTTTCAGTGGAGACAACAACGGAAGATTTTAGAGGCAGAGAAAGAGAGAGAGAGTGAATTTGGAGGTGATTTTGGGGGTTTGGAAAGAGGATGATTAGAAGCACGTCTTTTGATTATCAGAGGCGAAACATTTTCTTTTTCCGGGTTCGCTGGTTAGAGAGAAGAGAGAGAGAGGAGAGAGCTTGCCCTGCACTGTAGGAGTGTGGACAGGACAAGCGTGACAATCTCTCTGTGGAGGGACAGTAGAGCGAGAGAGAGTGGAAAAGCAGAGGAAAACAGGAGAGAGAGAGAGAAAGACAGAGAGAGAGGACATTTGAAATAGCGGCTTCAAAAGTGCTTTGCTTTACAGAAAATTTGAACGAGACTGGTGTGGAAACGCAAGCGGTTCGCTTCCCTTGGGCACCCCGACCCCTTCCCGGCCGTGGGCTGATCTACTGTCTTCCGCAGTCAAACTTATACTGCTTACGATGTGACTCGACTGTTGATAAAATAGGCGTGTGGATAATCTAGGGTGATCCGGTTCCGGACCGACTAATACTAAAATCAGGAAAAATTTGAAAAAAAATAAACATTTCGTCCTAATATAGCACACACAAGACGATATTCTCCTAACTTAAGGAAATAAAAATCACATGCAAAGACTCAAAAATATTCGGTCGATTCTCAGCTCTCTGACCACTTCGAGAAAAAGAAACTCACAAGAGAGCTCTCTGAGTTATTCGCTTCGCATGAACGAGAACGAAAGTGAAGAACTTGGGGCATTAAGTGTGAGACGTTGAAGAGAAATATTCACCGGGCCATCAAGATTAGATTTGAATTGAGTGTGGCTTTTCACTTTTTTTTTTCTCTCTCTCAGCCCTAAACAACTTAGAAAAATGGTAGGTCCAAGTCGTATGATCCTGGTGGTCTGGTCTAGTCCTGCCCTACCAAGAACCGAGAATCAGACCCCCCCGAGAACCAGTTCCATTTTTAGAAACAGTGGATCGAACCAAAACTCCAAAGAACTGGACCAATCCGACCGGTCTAATCCGAGCAGTTTTCGAATTGGACAGTCCATTATGCTCGCCCATAGATAAAACAAAGAATATACACCACAGAAAATCAAACAAGATGGAGAGTTTCTCTACATAAAGGTCCACCTTTTGGTTCAATAGATCTCATGCATTTTCTTCTAACGAGTTCTTGATATTTTTCCTTCATTTATTAAAATTCAAATTCTTAAACTTGCATGATTTCTCAATCAAATCTCACCAATTAATCAAAGTTGACTCATCGATCAAGTTGACAAAAGCCATAGGTGGAAAAGATTTTCCGCGGCCGTAAACTATCAGGTGATGCGTGATATTGATATCTCGAACATGAATGCTAAAGACAAACCCCTTGTGTACTCGAGCTTGTTAGAGGAAACTCTGTTGTTATTTTGAAGATGACAAAACTCGAAATCAAACTCATGTAGAGTCTGAAGACAAAAATCAAAGTCAAACTCGTAAGGTCTGAAGGTGTCAGACTCGTAGGGTCTGAATGAGACAGACTCGGGTGGAGTTTGAAGAAGCCAGACTTAAGAATAGTCTGTTGACTACTAGTTTCAAGTAGAATAAGGAATCTCAATCAGATTCGAAAAAGATAATCTGAGTGAGATGACATTCTCAAAGATTTTATATATATATATGCGTTGATAGCTTGCTAGTTGGATAATTGGATTGATTATTTTTATAAAAATTATTATGGATATAATTGATCATATGAAGATCGAGTAAATGTGATAAGCATTCTCTTATGGAAACCAAGACCCTGATTGTATGGGCAATTGTGATTGATAGACTCTTATCACGATCTGAAAATTGCTCAAGATATTCCTAATTGATTCTATCCAATGAGTAGATTGGAAGAACTCCTTTGGAAGGTGCCAACGGTCGATATGAAAAAGTATATGAATGATATATATTTAGTCTCTATGTAGAATGTGTACAAGATAAAAATTCTAAAGTTTGAAGCTGTTCATTTACTAAGTACTTACATTGTAAACAAAAGAGTGTGATACTTACTAGCTTCATGAGAGTAGAAGACTCTGAGAAGTCTTGATCCTTAACTGTAACTCTTTTGATTTATAGTGGAATCTAACAAATGGGCTGTCAGCTTAGGAGAGTGGATGTAGGCTTAATCAAAGCCGAACCACTATAAACCTTGTGTTGCATTCTATTCCTTTAACTCTCTAAGTGTGCTTTAAGCACACACTTAGCACTTCAATTTATTTAATTCCGCAAAAATTTTGGTAATCACTTATTCACTTCCCTCTAAGTGATTGCACTAGTCGTTTCACATTGAAACCTTTCTAAGCTCCAACAAGCTCATTCGGTTTCAATTAACTAGAACTACAGCCGCATTGATATAAGTAAGACAAATTCACTGACTTGATCAAATAGACTAAAAGTTGAGAAAAACCCGATGGACAAAAGGTACAAATTTAAGGAGGTAAAGTAAAAATTCACCCTATAATTGTAGGTCTATGTGATGGATCAATTATAAAGTCCAATGATTAATTTAATACATGTATTAAAAATTTAGGGGCTAGTTTGAATTTGTACAACAAATTAAAAGTTTATGAACTATATTGCATACTAGACTAAAATCATAAATTTCATTACACATTAGATCAAAGTTTATGGACCATTTGTGTCATTATTCCTATAAGTATATTTCTATAGGCAAATATACGTAATAAAGCATAAAAAAATTCATGCATAACAATTTTAATTTATACGTATAAAATGTGTCCAATCTTGTGATCACTTTAAAAAAACATCGAGCTTCAATCATATGAATACTTTTATAGCTACGAGACAATAATTTTTACAAAATTTTACGACGCTATGTCATAATTGAGAATAATTTTAGATATATGATGATTTCATCATATTTATAACGCATTGTCATGATATTGGAAAACTTTTTTGGAAACGAGAAACAAAAAGTAACCCAACGTTAGCCGGTTAGAAAATTGGGATCTTGGTACAAAATGAGAGTTGCATCCCCTTGGGGAGGGAATGCTCGGAACATTCAATTCGTCGGAAGCATTCACATAAGGTTGCCCAATAATCGCCATACACTCTATATGGTAGAAAAGTAAAAATTTACAATTTTCGGCTATATATGAATTTAATTTTATTATTTATTTCTGTGTTTATCTAAATTTCGTCTCGCGTGCTTTGACTTTTTATTAACATGGAGTGCTTGAAACTTTCAAAACACATAAATATTGACACGAAAATTCACACATGACTTCTTTATCATTTATTAAGATTTGAACTAAATTTAAGTATGCTGGGTACTTTTTGCTTTATGTGAACCATGAACAACATCGTGTACTAACTTTTATACATGTTGATGTGTGGCGCGCATAACACATTTTGAAGTATCTTAATTGTGAATATTCTGAAATTATGCGTCATCTCTCTCTTGTCAAATAAAGATTACAAATTCAAAATAGACATGAAACTAAAAGGGAAAATAAAGAAAGTCAAATTGAAAGGAGGACGTAAAGAAGAATGTAATAATGTCATTCAAGAAAACCTTTTTTTTCACGATAGTTTTGTCTTATCTACGATGCAAGTGATTTTATATGGAAATACTAAATTCAGGATACAATGTCTCACATAAAAGAAATATGACATCCTTCAAAGTGTTAATTAAGTCGAACCCACAGATTCGAATCCACAAATATGTACTTCAAATGCATGTTGGGAAGAAGGAGAGAGTCATCCATATGAATTGTTACCAGCATTTTTTAGTCTTCCTTTGGCCTATTCAAAGTTCCAACAAAGTGAGTTGTTCATTTTTATAAATTTTGCAACTTTCAATTTACAATCAGATGTTACATCTCTTCAATAGGTCATAATTATAACCTTTTGGATGGATTTATGTTTCCAAACGAAATTATTCCTATGCGAATTGTACCTTTTGGAATAAAATTGTTCCTTGAACGAAATCATGCAACAATGCCACCACCAAAATCATTAAACCATAAGTTGGTTCAATGTCCTATGTTTGATCAATTCATATTTTTTTAACACCTCCTCCAAACCTAAATGGATATATAAATACACTGTGCAAAATATAAAATTTCATCATAATAACTTGTAAATGCATACATACAAACATATTTATATATAAGCAAGTGTGTTTTTTTTTCTTAAATATAAATGAGAGGGTAGTAAATAGAAGTGCATAAATTTTTTCAGTTTTACCATCGACTATCCACTCAACAACTTGAAGAAGCAATCGTAAACATTGATAGAATGGCAAGAAAGGTAACCCCATGCAAAGGAGAAAGGCAAAAGTGCATCTGACCTTCTAAATGTTGTGTGCGAAATACAGTTGCAGTCCTAAATGTTAAGTCTTAAACTGTTTCCAAAATATGCAATCAATTCCTTCCGATTATATCTAAGATTGCCTGTGTCACTTAAAAATCTCCTATATGTCATGATTTTCTCGGACTTAATCGCAGTTTTTAAATAGAGATTGAAAATTTAATCGAACCGAATGAAGAGCTTAATATTCTATTTCACTTTTTGGTAAAGTTTAGAATCTGATTGAACCGATTGAAAGTTTCGGGGTTCGACTGTATCTTGAAATTTATGATTTATGGTGCATTTTTCCAAAGGAGAGGGATTGCATTTGCGCTTCCGAAAATTCAAATGGTCTCGATCCCAAATGAAATCATACAACATGTAGTAATCTGCTTAAATAACAGCGGAAACAATTGCTTTAAGACAAAATCTCCATCAGCCTTTGATGATGGTACGATTTGGGAATCCGTATGGATCGATGAGATTAGATTGTGAAAGTGCTAGTGCGAACATCTAGATGGGGTGAATAGGTGTTTATGAAATCTTTTTGCGGAAATATGAAATTCAGAACAAATGAAGCATGTTGTACGAGTAAATAAGCAAAAGTTACAAGCACAATCAGAGAGTTAAGAGAAAAAGATCAAGACACAGAAATTATAGTTGTTCGGCTCAATCCAAGCTTACGTTCACCCTCTCGGGCTGACAGATGAATCAAAAGAGTTACAGTTTAGGATCAAGACTTCATAGAGTTTTCTACTTTCACAAAATAAGTATATGTCGTACTCTTTTGTTTACAATGTAAGCGCATAATAAATGAACAGCTATAAACTTTGGAATTATACTCTCGTACATGTCTTTAGGAAAGACTTGAGACATCTCCCTTATATACTCCTTCATGCCTACTTGACTATTGGTACTTTCCAAATGAATTTTTCCAATCTACCCGTTGGATAGAATCAATTAGGGAAATCTCGAGCAATCTTCAGATCATGATAAGAGTCCATCAATTCTGGTTGCCCATACAATCAGGATCTTGGTTTCCATAAGTGAATACTTGCCACATTTACTCAATCTTCAGAGAATTAATTATATCTATAATAATCTTGATGATAATAATCCTAATAAGTTGTCCGAAATCAACGAGTATCAAAGTCTTAAGAATACCATCTTACATAAATAGTTGTCACAATCTGACTTCCAGACTTTACTGAGTCTGCCACCTCCAGACCTCACGGAGTCTGGCATCTCCATACCTCACGGAGTCTGGCATCTCCAGACGTTACGGATTCTGGCCACGAGTTTTGTCATCTTCAAAGTCCACTTGTGTTTGACTTCCAGTTTTGTCATCTTCAAAATAACAATAAAGTTTCCTCTAACAGATTGGATCTTTCGGCCCGCTACCACAAGTTAGTGATGGAAGCGAGAAGAGTTTAGGATGGTTGATAACGTTACAAACCCATCTCACTAATTTTACGATGTGTTCAAATTCCGTTATGGATTTTGACATAAAGTGTTAGACCCATCTCACTCAAATTGTCAAGTACTATGGGATATCGGTAACCTACTTTAATTACGTTTCAATAAACAAATATCTCACACAAATAACAAGATAAACAACACCAAAATTGGAAACTCGAATTAAATTTTTCATCGTAGATTTCTAATTAGAGAAAAGAAATATAATTTCAAAGTATAATTATTTGGCAAACGATTATCAGGTTGACTCTTTGGGTAAACCTCACAAAGTTAGAAACCCTAGTAGGGTAAGAATAATTAAGAATATTACTAAATAGCCTAATGGCTTAAGTCTATCGAGTTTCCCAATAAGAAAATTTCAAATGCATCCAAATACTACAAGTTTTGTAGCCGCCGAACCCAAAACCGTCATGTTACCCAAAACTCATTACATCGCGTTGGAGTTTGGACATGTCGGGTACTCAAACATATTGCCCCATTTCCATCCTCCCGAAGTCCTCTAAGAAAACGTTTTGGTCGATAAATATGTCGGAGGGTGATTGGTTAAGTAACAAATTATAGGAATTTACACATGGGCGGTGTCCATTTTTATAATCCGTCAATCAGAGGACTGCTCAGGGATGGAGGAAGAACACAAGCCATTGAAGGAACAATCACACCTTCCTCTGTCCCTAATCGGAGGAAGCTTCGTTCCATCGATTTTCCCATGAGCGGGCTATCTATATTAGCATCACCCTCATTCATTTCTGATCGAGCATGTGGGTGGGCGACCGCTTATATTTGCATCCGTCGATCAAACGCCCGACTGAAAGATGGAGGGAAACACAACTCTCAAAGAGACCGGAGAATCTTATAGCCCTATCCGACTGATGTCACGAGAAGACTCTCAACATGACTCTCGATTCATGTATGGAGGACGTCACAATTCAAACTCAAGAATTGGATTTTCGATGGAGATAAATCCGACTTAGTCGCAGGAGATCGTGGGGGGTTTTGGGGCCTGGCTAGGGGTTCGTTGCACCCAACAAGGGTGGGTCCAAACCTTGCTTTCGGCTTCTAAGTTTCCTCGCTTTCGTCCAATCGCTGCTTTCTCGCTTCCCAATCTATCTCAACCCCTTTTCGGGCTCCAACAGCTGGAACAAAATTTATCTTGTCCTCAAAGACAATGAAACAAAGAAGCAGCAACACGTTACGTTTACAACCAACAGTGGTCCTGCAGGCAAAACCAAACCCACCGCACGATCTTTCAGTTCAAAAGAAGCATTGATTAAGTCGCATTCTTATTATTATTGTTACTATTGCTACGGTGGTTATAAGGGTTAATAATCATTGAAAATCTCAAATTGAGACATTTATGCCAAATTTACTATATACTAATTTTCATATCACAAAATGCCTCAAATCGCTACATTCACTCGTGCCGCATTTATTCCAACCAAAATTTTTGTGTCGCCAAACCCAAACCTGTGACAAATCCATCAATGGAGCTAGATTTGGATAAATATAGGATAAGTGTACTATTTTGGGATCATTCATGACAAGGAAATTGGTTTGGAAGTTAATGTAGTATGATTGTATCGGTTTGAAATTTTCTGTGACACGAATATCATAATGCAAACATACCAATTTAAGATTTTTGGTGATTTTTTTATTATCATTATTATCATTATCATTATCATTATCATCACAGGAGAGCGTGCTGCGGTTCTTTTCGAGGTGGTCCTGTAGACTAATTACATGTCAATTGTCTTTGCGTGGATGTGCATTCTTGCTTCCAAAGCGACTTTTGCACCATCTTACGCATCACGCCCACGACCAAATTCCTTCGCGCGCCACTTCCCAGGAGGACCAATGTCCTGCGGAAACCCTAATCTGAAGATTTCATTTTATGTTCTCCCGTCCTCTTTCCCCCAAATTTGAAACTTTGATTACGCATAACGAAAGTGGCTTCGCCTGCTTCTCCTTAATAATGATAATGCCCGCATTCATGCGTTCTGGTTTCGCGTTGCACGATGCGGAATTGTCTCTTTCCGAGTCCTCCTTTTTGTTTCCCCCATCTCGGAGACTTCCTCATGGAACGTCGTCATACGTCCGTTTAGGGAAAACTGACGGATGGACAATTGTCAAATGAGTTGATGATCCCCATGAGGGGCAAGGTCAATAGGCAAAGATCTCGAGGAGTGATGGAGTTCACCTCGGTGCTGGCGCAATAGTTCATTTAGGTTATAAGAAAGTAAGCAATTAGGGTAGATCATTACATGGAATTTTCTATGTTTTTGATAATTCAAGGGTACGAGCGCAGAAATCCGCCTACTGGAAGTCCATGGAACATCCGGCAACGCCCTAAACAGATCAAGTTTAGAACTTCGGGCGCTACATGTTGGAGATAGGCATGGGAGAGGGTGATATGTGAACAAATGTTATTACACAACTATTTCTAAATTTATATGTCGCTCCATTTAACAGTTAATGTTGTAAATGTTCTTTACACCATCAATAAACATTACCCTAACTCTTTGTTTAAATAAAAAATTCAAAGGTTTTTTCTAAAAATCTTTTATGATCTTTTTTGGCTGAATAAGAGGAACCAAGTTGAATTCTTTGCTTGGTTTTACATTCCATCTGTTTTATTGTAATTTTTTGAACTTTCACAAGTTTGATCCTCTCATCCACGAAGTAAGGACAGGAACGAGATGATCGAATTGACTGAAAGCAAGACTGGCTGTACAATGAATAGATTGATGAAGATGCGGATGGAGTCAAAAGACTCCTCTTTGCGGAAAGCTTGTCATGACTTTGGCTATTACCAATGATGTTCCTCTTCCAAGGGCATGACGAGCCGGTTATCATGGCTAATCTTATGTTTGTCGTAGCTTTCCCTTTTCCTCTTTATGAAAAAAGTTATATGACAACAGTTGAATTAAGATTTCATTGGTGACGGTAAAATTACGGCGCATATGTTAGGTTAAACAATATTGTTGATCGATGTAAAGAGAGTTGAAGTCATACTCCGTCTCAACATGGAATGGTAAAACTATATAAAAAAAGTCTTAAAAACCTATTACATTTATATTAACCCAATCTCGAACCTTCTAATTGTGTCAATTCAATACAATTTTTTTTTTTCACATTTTGTCAATTGAGTACATCTGATCAATTTGGCTAGAAAATACTAACGTTGATGCTGGGTATTGGAAATAACATGGCCGGCATTGACGTTGATAATTTTTAATAATATGTTAATAATTTTTTAATGCTTTATTATTTTATCTTTCCTTTTTTTTTTCTTTTCCCATCGTGATTGAGAAGGGTCATTGGAGCTTGCTAATCATTAAGGTGAACGAACGAGGATAGAGATTCTCATCCAGCCTTGAGCTAAGGTAGCCTCACCTATGTCTGGCAAGAAAATAATGAAGGAAAGAGAAAGATTTAATAAAAATTTAAAAAAATATTATTAAAAAAATATCAATGTCAACACCAACCCTTCCCTAATCAGTATCACTCCCATGCTCGTAGCATTCATGATTGGACTCCATAACTATGTATTAATCGAAAGCCAAGGAGGCACAACCCCCAACCAAGGGAGTGGTTATGTCTAGTATTCCCTCCTTTATTTCGAACATGCTATGGTGCCCAAGGGTGACCAAGAGCAGGTTGAGTCCGTATCACCAAGGAGCAACAACCGCGTCCATATCTGATCTATCTACTAGTCAATTTGTCTGGTGACTTCACGATCTCCAAAGAAGCCTCAAGACGCATCTGTTTGCATGACGTTCAAATCACATCTCCACCGAATTTGTTCTGCTCTTGCAAGGGGCTGGTCATGCAATGTAAGGTAAATTCTTGCCTTTTGAAATCGAGTCCGAATGGTTTCAATTACAATTCTAGTGATTTGTTTGCATCAATCGATCAAGCCAAGTTAACTCTGTATAATTTTAAGACTTTTATTTTTTATTTTTTAAAGTCTAACCGGCAAGTTTAATTAATGTTTTATGTGCTTATTTGGGCTTTAGATCTATGTACTTCGAAGAGTTAACCTTATCCTTAAAGTTGGTGAATTATGAGACCACAACTGGTAAGCGCCATCTGGGACATAAACTACACTTGATTACGAGATGTTATGGATCCCGTAATATTATGCTTGTCTTTTCTATTGAAAAAGAAAATTGAAATTGAACCAACATGCGAAATTTTACCGAAACGTCATATAATTCTATTGTAATTATGTCAATTCAGTTATAAATATTTTTATGGCTAATTGAGTCATAAATATTTGATGTTTGTATTAATTCAATCTATTCAAACCAATTTTGGCCAAATCACTAT
Source organism: Melaleuca alternifolia (assembly GCA_019926035.1). NCBI lineage: Eukaryota > Viridiplantae > Streptophyta > Magnoliopsida > Myrtales > Myrtaceae > Melaleuca > Melaleuca alternifolia. The sequence continues at coordinate 1,506,432 of JAGKPW010000083.1, forward strand.
TATGGACGTCGGACGTTTTATGTGATGTGGCCAACCCTGACATGAATAATTTTTAATGTTTTTGAATTATTTATTTAATTTGTATATTTTCTTTTCTTTACTTTCCTTTCTCGTTCTTTTTTATCTTTTATTTTTTTTCCTTCCCTTCCTTCTTCCTCCAATCAGTCACTAGACCTTGGTGACTAGTCAAAGGCAAGCGCTGGCAAGGTCGACCTGCCTCATCGGCCTTAGGCGAGCCTCACCATGGCCATGTGATGTTGGAGCCCTCTGAGGCCGTGAGGGCAGTTGCTTGCCTAGGCTACTTGTTGGGTTAGCGAGGATCGCTAGCAACATCTCTAATCACAATGAAAAAAAAGAGAGAAGAAAAATAAAAACATTCATAAAAAAATATATAAATTGTCTATACTAGCTTCAGTGGTGCAATGTAAGCTTACCGGCATATACGTCCACGGTTTTTTGTCAAAATTAGTCGGATGGACTAAATTGACAAATTGTCAAAATGTTTAGGATCAATTGATAAAATAAGAAGAAGTTTAGAATTGAATTGACACAATTGCAATAGGTTTAAGACATTTTTGATATTTTTCCCAACCAATGGGCGTTCGAGTGCTATCAACTTGATAAGCATCACTAGCGGATTTGCCTCTGGTAGTTGCTTATTTAATTTATCTTTGAATGTTTTACATGTATGATACTATCAAAAATTTCTTTAATCAAAGCTTTTAGGGGGTTGATTATGTCGGAAGATGATCTGTAAATAAGTTTTACTTTACTCTGATTTTTGTCTTCCGTTGTAATTTCTAAAGATCTTCTGTTAAAGGCAAAAAAGAAAAAAAAAAGATTAGCCTCCTCCTTGTTAAAGGATGAATTACTTTTATGAGATAATCGCATTGAACTTTGAGTGCATCACAAGTTTGGCTTTGTACGATCGCGACTAGAAGGATGGCAGGAGCCCCTCCATTACGAGCGGATCAAACAACGCTCTGGCCAACCCAAATCCATTTTGGCCCCTTCAAAGTCCATCCAAGTAGCGGAGACAATGAAATGGTGATCATTTTATTTCCGAGACGTCTCTTGCAAACCCCGGAAGGGTTAACGTTTATGATTAAATCGAAAAAATTGGGAGAGATTTTAAATGACCGTCGTCCAATAGATTTATGAATTTTTGTTTATAATTTTCTCCCCAGCCCATAGATGTGTTCCAACCGATCTATATAATTAAAGCAAGCAGAAAGATTTTCCTTTGAATCCGAATTGGAAGAACTATGTTTGCGATTAGTTGATTATGAATACGTACATCACCCATTTATAAACTTTACTGAAGCTAAATATAAGTTATATGTATATCCCTAATTCCCCGATCGATGGACTGATTGAAGCTTCCACTTGTATATGATTCACATGGCCATAGACTCACCACAGTGGCACTGATGCCTGGTGTCGTGAATTAAAGCACTTGCTCAGCATGCGAAAGTCGTAACAGAAGGCTTGGGAAGGGAGTGGCAGGACACTGCACGCCGAGAAGAAAATCTCCTTTTTCCGCCAACTTGGTTGAACTTTCCTCGACATAACGTGGAAATATTGGGCATAACATGACAAATATGCAGTGGCTTATCTCAAAGGGAGAGAGACATCACTCTCAAGTCAATTGCGGTTTTCTACATGAATGATTAGAGCCATCCTGTCCTGTCTAAATCCTCCGGGCGTACGTCCGTAACTTTATGGATAAAAAGCAGCATCTTTTTTTACGGTCCTGTTTTTGTCTGTGCTGCATTTTCATCATCAAATTTTAGTCACGGTGATATGCCGAGATCCAAATAATGCAGATTTGATTCGCGGGGTGAAAGTGATGCATCTTACTCTGTTGCAAATAAGGTTTCCACGTGGGTTAAGGATGCAATCTAAGGGCGTGTTTGATCATTGAGAATCTACCTTCTTGGACGACCTTGTGCATTTATTATCGGTCAAACTTTGTGCCCTAGTATAGATATATCTTTACTTATAACGATGTTTGCACTAGCATTCACGATAAAGTGCCACCAGTTATTTTCTTTTTCAGATCGCCTGGAAATCGGTCTTGCCAATATTTGAAGTAAATGCTGTATTGTATATACTGATAATTTCTTTTGGTACAATAACGAGTTCCTATTTATCTCCAACACCCCTCGTTCCTAAAGGCAGGGTTTGAAGCTCCCACGTCCACATTCCTTCCAATGAGAAATGGTGGAAAGTAGCCAAGAAAGATGGAATTCATTGCATTGTGCACTTCTACAGAATGAGATTAGAGATAAATTCAAATTTAAACATTTTGGAATCAAAGAGAGAGAGGTCGAAAAGTGTGTAAGCTTAAGAGATCCATTTATGGACTCAAACAAGCTTCCAGAAGTTGGAACATCCGTTTTGATGAGGTTGTCAAATCGTTTGGCTTTATGAAAAATCCGGATGAACCTTGTGTATATAAGAAGGTTAGTGGGAGTGCAATTACATTTCTAGTCCTTTAAACATTCTGGAATCTAAGAGAGAGAGAGAGAGAGAGAGAGTGTGGAGGTAGAGGAGAGATAGAGAGAGATCTATATCTATTTTGGATAAGATAAGATCACGGCACCTTGTTTAGGGGTAATTTTATCTTAACTATCTTTAGATCACTCTATATGCAACCTATCTAATATAATACACCCAACACGATTGCGCCTTTTCATGCAAGCAATCAAACACAACCCAATAATTGCACTTACAAAGGAAATGAAGTTAGAGTAGTTATTATGTAATTTGTTTTATTTAATCAGATTTCTATTATTATTATTTTTTGGTTTGGAACTGTAATAACAAAAGAACAGGGTAAAATACCTAACATGCTCTCACTATCTAATATACTAATGCTAACTCCTTAATAATAATATATCTTGCTATATTAAGAATGATACGTGTGTATACCTTTATTGTTCGGTTATGAATTAAGTTATTTTATTACTCATGTAACATGTTGAAGTATTTTAATTTCAATCACTGAAATAATGGTGTTAATTTGTAATATAGATTCATCGTATAATCTTTTGTGTAAGTACACATAATGGTTAGTAAACTAACTACTAATCATTCTTAATTGTCATATCACTATACAAGACATTAAATTATTAGGGGTGATGCATGAGCCATCTTTAAACTTTTTTTTTATATTCAAGGTGATCTCTGAACTTTCTTTTTTGTTCAATTTAGTTATGAATATTTTAAAAGGAAAAATTCCAAATGAGGACTTGAAGTGCCATTATTTCCTTAAATAAGGATTTGAAATGGATCTTATTTCAAATAAGAGCGTCAAGTGATTATGTCAATCTCAATCTCAAAGAAGGATTCGGCCTTACCGAGATCATTTTTGTCCTTTAATTTTTTTTTACCTTTTTATATTTTTTTTCCAAAAAAAGACAAAGTCAAAAATTAATAAATTAATAAAAATCAAGCAAGAGGGCAAAGCAGACCTCCCCCACTTGTGGTTGCCACCCCATTACTAGTGGGTCATCAGCCATAGGCGAGAGGGCTAGGGGCAGCCCTCTCATCTTGGTTTCTTGTTTAATTTGTTTTCTTTTTTTCTTTTTATTTTTTTCTTTTTCTTTTTATGGAAAATAAAGGAAAAAATAATGAAAAATATTTAAAATATAAAGGACATAAATGCCCCTGATTGGCCAGCCAAGTCAAGTCTTTATTTGAAATAAAGTTAACTTTAGCTCTTTATTTAAGAAAATGATAACATTTCAAGTTCTTATTTAAAAAAAAAATCAACTTCAGACATTTATTTGAGAAAATAAGAGTTTAGGCCTTTGTTTGGAATTTTCACTTTTAAAAATTAACTCAATCAACCTTTTTTGTTAAATGCTTTTTGTCGTGTCACATGCGTTTTTTTCATGTGCATTGTCATGCCAATATTTAGTGCGTGAAAAAATAAAGTGAAGTGTCCTATCAAATTTCTTTATTGATTTCGTGAAATTGTCCCAATGGCAATCATGATAACAATTCTAATATAATCCTAACATAACAAGGCCAAAAAGGATTTGAGATTGAAATGTCACAATTAATGGCTCTTATCAAATTTGAAACCAAGTTACAGCAACTTGAGAGAGAGAGAGAGAGAGAGAGAGAGAGAGAGAGAGAGAGAGAGCACCTACGCAAGTAAACTGATAGAGATAAATTATGCATATTGTAAGATATTGTAATAATACTTGCGTGTAAAGATTATTCGTTTAGAATCTATGATTCTATGGATAAGTATCAAACATTACCATGTGCTATGTACTTGCGGTGAAGTAGTTATTAGAATGTAGGCACGCTTTTGGAAGATCTATTGTAGTTAAGGTTATCATAGGGATTACTTCGCAACAGTTATTGTTGGAAGTGAATAGTATAATCGATAATAAATTTGCAATAACACTGTAATGAGGGGCGCACAAGTTCTAGAGTGAGTAGGGTATTTGCCCTATTACCTTATATTCTACTTTATAAATCCCAGTTCCTAAGTTTTGAAATCTTGAAACCAACCTAATAGGATCTTAGAACCCCATTGAATCCTGTAATTTTTCAATTCCACGAGTTCCAATGTATCATGCGCAACCACTAATTTTGTAAAATTTTTTATTTAGTGAAAAATATCCAACTCTAATCATTAACAAGTTCAATGTATATACTAAAAAAAATAAGGATTAAATAATTGGGAGCCAAAAAATAAGGGCATAATCATAAATTTAACATAATCTTAAAAATTATTCACTTTCTCCTCTTCCAAAGATGACTACCAATTTCCTTGATCACCTGGCTTTCCGCACATAGTGTGGTGGGCGCGTCAACACGAATTTAACATAATTACGCAAGTGCATTATACTATAATCTTAAGACATAATGACACCCAAAGTAAAATGCAAAAGTTAAATAATAGATGCTTAATATTCTATGAGATATAGGGTACAAGGTGGATACATAGTGGTTCAAAATTGAAATCTATCATGCATTTGCTGCTTATGAAATATTGAAACATAGAATCTATCATGCCATTATTAATCTTCACCTTGGAACCTACTCGGTTTTGTCACAGGTGCTCTATTGCACTCTTAACCAAACGTATGTTTGTAATAATCATTACTGCAACCAAACGTATGTTTGTACTAATTATAATAAAATCGAGCAAGGTTGTAAGTTTCTAAGTTCACATCAAGCGATATTCTATGTTTATTATGATTAGGTTAGGAATAGTATGTGTAATGTGGTCACTTTGAAAGTTTTTTTATTAAGTTTTTTAATCAATTTTGAATTTTGGAGTGGGTGAGTTAGTGGGGGCGTCAATGAGTGCTAATATTTAGTAGTTTACTTTTTGACTGGATCAAAATAATAATATCCACTCTCTTTTTTTTGGGATTTGTCAAATAAGTAAATTTACGTGTTAATTCTTAAAATTCATTCCTAAACCATGATATTTTATCTTGACATGTTGGAGCGAGGCAAAGACATTTATTACTACGGGATATTAGCAATTCATAACGTAGATGTGACATCTGTTCATACAGTATAAGATAAATTTTCTTTTCATGTGTAAGGACATTAATTAAAAGAACTCTTACTATGAAAATCGATCCTTGGCAAAAATTGTGAAGTTTTCTTAATAAAGAAAAACATAAAAAAATCAATTTACTTTCCTTGCAAAAGAAATTGCCAATATAGTCTTATCTTAAGGATTGCGATTAACTAGCAACGCCGATAATTTATTAGGTGGATTTTTATCTGCCGGATTGAACATAATTTAATAATTCGAACACCCTCAAAACAATGTCTACTATATAATCACAATCATAATAATTTATGAATATCTCTTGATGTTCCGACTATGTGTTCTGTCATTTAAATTTCTTTCTGTTCTTCTTTTGGTGAATAAGCAAATTGATTTTCGATAGAGACTAACCCCGTTTGAAAAAAAATTCTATAGAGTGGCTTCTCCTTTTTTAATATCTAAATTTTTGGAGTTGATGAATGCTACATCGGTCCTTTTCCCCCACTTGTTTATCTTCTCCACTATTTAAGGGAGTACTTCAAACCACTATCTCTGACCATATCTTGCTGAAAACTTTCAACTTGGAACAGTGCACTTGAAACGTGACCAACTATAGGCTTCGATCTTTTTCCCGCTAGTAGAAATTTTTTTTTTTTGCTTCGGCTCCATTTATTTCTTAAAAAAATAATTATTAACAATTGATTCTTGTAAAAATAGTCATTTGCGTTGCTTAAAAAATTAGTTAAATAAAGTTATTTTCATTATCGGCAAATAATTTATATCTAAATATTTTCGTAGAAGATAAAAATATTTTTTGTTTATTCATTTTTAATAAGTGATACAAGATATTATTTAAAAAAAATATTTTCACATCATTTATTTTTTACAAAACAAGTGGAGCCTTCAATTCAGGATCTCCATTTTTTTTCTTCATAAGTAACGATTTGAACAATTAAAAGTTTGACTTATATATGTTTCCTCAAATCGACCAACTTTCTTTAGTGCGTGTCTAATCTACGATTAGCTAAGTCATTGTGAAATTTGTAACACGCTCAATATATTGCAAGTTATCTTTTTACGCTTTTGAAACAATTTTCCACGCCAAAAGTTTTGCGTCGAAGCGGAAACTTTTTAAATCAGTCTTGTGCTTATCCATGGGTTCAGTTATAGTCTTTCCTCAAATTGCAATGTAAGGAACGAGCGAAAGCAAGTACTGTTCCTCACGTGTAGGAGGAGGACAAGAAGTTGGTCGGTCGAAAATCAAAAGATGTTTGAATTTTCATGGGTTTCTTATCGAAGTTTGTAAGCGCTAGGGCTCACTGCCATGCTTTGTGTCCACACATATAGCCCTGGAAGCTTCACGTAACCCAAATTTAAAAGGGAGAAAACCATGCTTAAATTATGTCAATTGGAACACATTTACTTTAATTTTTTTTGTGGTATATAAAACTGCAAACTCACACCCGTATTTAAACTTGAATCATTGTGATACATTTACCTTAATTTTTTTGTAACACTAAAAATCATGAATTCGTATTAAATAATAAATTTAACCCAAAATATTGGGATAATTATGTCACGAGAGTATAAATTTGAGATAAATGTATAACGTAAATACAAGTTTGAGATTCTTGATTGGTGCCACGTAAAAAAGTTTGCAACAAATGTGTTACTTGAACATAAATTTATGATATTTAGTGTTCCAAAAAAAATAATAACGTAAATGTGTCATAAAAAGCATATTTAGGGTTTTTAATAGCTTTTTTCCAAATTAAAAACTCCAGTCCATAGTTTCCTTTTTCTTTTGCACACACAGAGAGAGAGAGATTTTACCGCCTTCTACTTTCTGCTTTTTTCTTTTGTTGGTACACCTGCAATCATACTTAAGCCAAGTAATATACATGTTAATGTCAGACGTACAAAAGATTAGGTCGTTTTATAGTGACATGAAAACTTTAAGTGGATAATTACAAGGTTATTCGCTAGACGAGTTTTTGACGTTTATTTGGAAAAATTATTGTCACAACCTTGTGATGTTATGAAAGAATGATCGACCGTATTGGCATTTGATTCCAGGCAAACATAGCTTTAACAGCATATGGTCATGCGTAACAAGGAACCCATAAACCCCGAAAACTTAGTTAATTTGAACTAACACTTGGAGTAAAGATAATAGACAAAGCAAACAAATGAAGTGAAACACTGTATGAAATAGGCCTCGAACAAGAAAAATAAATTGACCCGAAACCCATGCAAACAATAGATTTCGAGACCTAAAAGGACGGCAAACGACGCTTCCTAAAGAAAGAGAACTGGTGTTTTGAATTGATAATACGAGTCTCATAATTCCTCATGGATAAAGAGTCGCGACTTCTTGTTGATCGAACTCTCCACGAGCTCTTGATCTTGTCCCGCATCTCCGACTTTTACCACTTGTCCGACCGCTCGCGAAACCCCTCAACAGCCGCGTCCTTACCGAAAGGAATCGTCGCATCGTTCAGATTTCGTGTTAGCCGAAAGTCGGATCATGGACAAAACGAGGGGGACCTTTCGGCCCCGTCATTTCAGGTGAGCGCATTGGATTCTGCTGAGCCAAAAACAAACATAAAATTGGGGGAGATAAAGTGGGCATGAGCACGTAGAATTTCTAGGGATCGCAATAGAAAATTACAAGGAAATTTTCCACGCATGGTTTACGTTCTCCCTAATTAGGGCGCACTAATCATTTGATCCACCTCGCTGCTTCTGTCTTTTCCTCCAAAGTCTCTCCCTCTCTCAACATCATGAAACCCACTCGGGATGTTCTCCAATGGAGACGAATTGCCTATCTAATAATTTGATCCTCCTTAACATTCTGGATGTTACTCATATGATAATTTAGAAATTGGCCCCCGCCCCCCATTTCACTTTCTCATCGAATTAGGAACATTAATCATATTTCGAAAAATAATGAAAAATTTGTATTCCAAAAATTATATGACGTTTGAGAATTATGAAAGTTTCAGAAATTTCGAATTAAAATTCGTGAGTTGCTAGATTTAGGCCGAATAAGATATAAAAAGCAAAAGTCGTTGCATGCTGAAATTTTAGAATTTCTCATACAATATTTCAGACACACATAAAAATATTCGAGAAACATGAAGGGGTTTTCAATGTTTCCCATCCCATTATCTCCTAAAATAAAGAAGAGTAGCATTAGTTCGATGACGAAATTATTATAAATTATTCAAAAAGTTTAAGTTGATATGCATGATTTATCCAAATGTCACCACGACAAGCAAGTCCATGAGTATCAGTCTCGCACATATGTTTAGGTATTTGAGTAGAAAAATGACAAAAAAAAAATAACTTTTGCTTCAATAATTAGTTGGATTTGTTGCTGTTTCTAACTCGTATGATTCCATAGATTATTTTATTTATCACTTAAGTTTATCGAATATCATGGATTATGCAAATTAACACCATTCCCCTTTAATTTGCTTATAAATTAAGTCAAAGGACATTAACATTCAGGAATATGGATATAAATTACCCCACTATGCATGATTTAGCATAATTATTTCTTTCATGTTAGCAGTAGCCTAACTGTTATTATTTTTATTACGTAGTTCAATGCTAAGTAATACAGCCCCAATTCCGAGGAAAAAATTGCACAAATACATCCCTAAAGTCTTGTCCCCCAAGATGATCAAATTTCTTGAAATCTCAAAGTTTAAGGATTTCTTACAAGGAATTTTAAGGGAAAAAAACTCCACCTTATATAATACATATAGAAATAAAAGTGAGCCTAGTTATGAAATAGGAGCAAAAATTTCGAATTAAGGACTTGATGCATAAGGAAAGATTGAAACTCAACATTTGGTCAATTGTCAACTTATTTATAATTTGAAGTAGCCATCAAAAGCTAACGCTGTATTAACTTCTATAAAACATTCTTAAATACAATTCTTATTTTGTTTTCATCAGGGAAGAAAGAAATCTTTCCATATTATTGAAAAAGACATTGTTTTGTAATTGAAAAATGAATGAAATTATTGCCTGAAAAGGAAAAAAAAAGTTATCATATCTGTAACAAAAATTAAAAGGAAAAGTTACTATTAATTATTAATTGTTTTAAACTATAAAAAGCTCATATAGAACAGTAAATGATAGAAAAGAAGACGGGAGACACAATGGCCAACGGGGAGACAAAACAAGAGAGGAAAAAAAATCATGGTTATTTAATAATTAGTTGTTTCCTACCACAAAGTTCATTTATAGTTGACTAATGATAAACATAGAAAGTGAAGAGAAGAGCTGAGAGAGATGTTCTAACGAGTTGATGGTCGATTTATTTCCAAACATAGAATGCCATGCATCAAGCCAAAGAGTAGGGCGAAAGGAAGGCCCAATCGAAATTTACTCCTTCATGTATTCATATTCTTTTGCAGACCACCCTCACCCTCAACCGCTAACCATAACAGTGTCACCACCATCTTTCATAGCCGCTGGCTGCTCAGCCGCTTCCGCCATTGCCTTGGACCGCCCCGCCAACTGGTGGTGGATCTACATAGTACATACATGACCAGAGTATTGATCATATACTGAATTTTTCCTTCTTTTTCAAACAGCATTCTCTTGCTCGGTTGCTCCTCAAAGCGGCATGGGCCAGCATTACATATTTTTTTACTTTTGTTATAACATAAGGCAAATTTATTGCATCCGGCGGCTAGCCGTTCTCTTTTTGGCTCCATATTTTATTACTTCATTTTAAAAATCTTGTAGCCAAATAATGCTGTCTTTCCAATTTAGTACTTGCACGCTAGAAAAATAATTTCAAGATCGAAAAAACATGTAAACTATAGGGACAGAAAGTGTAAAATCATGGCTCTTTGTCCCCTTCAACACTTTTCCTCGGTTTGATCAAAATCCACTTTTTGACTTTTGCAAACAACTCAAAATTCATTAACTCCCCCCCGACTTTCATCATCACTGCCTCAAAAAAGTACGCGAATGCAATTATGCTCCCTTGTGGATAATCTAAAACACGAACGGACCTTCGCCAGAAGAAGCAAAAGAAAGAGACGAAAGTGTTCCTCATGTCTCGCATTCGATGCGAAATGTTGTTTGCACTTACGTAATATACTCGTTTCATCATTAGAATTGGGGTCAGCACATTGTAGGCCGGGTTCAGACGGCCCATCATGAGGGATCCGACCCGCTCCAATGTCAAGCACATTAAGCCTTCAGAGTTGATGAATGATTGACGAGCTAAACATATGGCCTTTTGGCGGTGATATGATTTTACCCGGAGGTAGAAATTTTTAGATGATAATTTAAGAAAAGTTAACAAGTGCTCCTTGGGCATTTGTCAAGCCTTATTAAATGTGCTTTAACATTCGAGAATTACTATTTCCAACGAGCGACTTTACTAAAATGCGCGACCCTTTAATTTTCAAGGTGTCATAAAAGTTGTTACTTTCACTTTTAAAGAAATTAACTAGTGCCTCATTGGCACTTTCAACATGACCCTTGTACTTATTATCCAACTTTCCAGATTAACCCATGCATTCGTTTTGTATGGAACACTTGCAATTGATAAAGCCTAATCAACTTTCAATTATCTATGGATGCATCCGTGCATGCACAAAATCCCGGTTGCAGCATCAAAGAATTGCTTTTACATGATATCCCACAACAACTTGGATGAAAGAAAAGCCTTTTTGAAGGTGAAGCCCAAACGAATGGCCAATGGCTAAGGATAGAGAATCATTCTCAAGTTGGGGCAGCCCAATAAATTTCATGACATAAGGGTTGAGGACATGTCTAATATTTATCTAGTATTCATTCACTAAATAAAAGGGAAAATCCCACCAATTTCGAAATTTTTACCGTGGGACAATAATATTTTGGAACTTTTTTCGTCTCACCATTTATACCAAAAATTATACTAGTCATTACAAAAAATTCCCATATTGCCCGCCATTGCAATATTTTAGAATTCTCCAAAACTCCCTATGGATCTTTTTCTTTGAAGAGCCATGGTCCTTGGTGCCTAGAAAACCTTTTGGATGATCAATCTCCCGGACTGTGTCACATGTGCATAGCCATGTCAAATTCGTTTGCTTGGCATAGTCCACGTATGCTGCCATGTCATATTTCTAATGGCTATTATGGACAGACTGTGATGGAATGTTAGGTCACTGGTGCAAATTTTGATTATTGGTGAGGCGAAAAAAAGGTTTGGCGGTAACTTGTCCATCTTTCGGCAAAAATAAATGGACTTCAGAACACCACCAACTTGATTATAAAGAAAGGTGGACATGTAAATTATAGACAGGGTACGCCTTATGCACACACGTAGTTGTCTCAAAGCTGAGTTCGATTAATGAGGTCAGCTAGAGATTTGCATGCATGTCTAGGAAGATATGCCCTACGCTACCAAATGTGTACAGTGTAGCTCCCACCACCCGAAACCCCAACCAATAGATCCATGATGGGAAAATTTATCCTATAGTTTAAATTAGAACTTAAAGTTTCTAAAATATGGAGACGCGATGAGCTTATGAGAGTATCTAGGAAGCGAACCAAAACATATACCTGACGGGCATAGTCAAATAATTTTGCATAGAAGGGGCTCTCCAAAGTAATTTACTTAGCCATAAATACCTCAATTATCCACTTCTCCCAAGACAATTGACGCCAGTAGTTTACACACTGCCTTCTTATCGTAATGACAATGAAATTGACTGGCGAACATGATCCAATTGTCACATCGAAGCAACCATGCAAGTCAATATGCTGCTAAAGTCAATAACATTTAACAGCTGCACAAAAAGGAAACAGCAGCAGACAAACCCAATACTTGCTCCGTTAATTGTTATGATCACTCAAGTAGAAGAATGAGGAGGGAAAAGTAAATAAGAACTTCCATGTCCAACTGTGGATGCATAATCATAAAAGCTGAATATTTCATAAGAAATTTAGTTGGAGGGTATACTCAAGCTTAGGGTTTTGACTATGGCGACACCTTCTCTTCAATGGCTGAAATTCCATCTATTCGTGTATTTATTTCATTGGCTGTGCAATTTGATTGGCTATTGTTATCGATGATATGTAGAAGACACTTGGTATCTATGGAGCAACTACGGGTGCGCATGATTCGCACTAGTTTCTCGTCCAAAATGAATTCTGGAGCAAAAGAACTCATTCTGAAATAGAAACTCGTTTGTAAAGAAATTTTAGAAAAATCAATTCTGGAATAGATTTTTATTCCTGAATTGATTTTTGGCCAAGAATGAGAATTGATTTTGAAACAATTTCTCATTCTCAGCTCATTGAATAGAATAGATTCTCTCTTTTGTGCCCTAATTTCACTAACGCATTTGCCCTCTTTTGTTCTCCCTCACGATCTGGAGCTCCCGACCAACTCTCCACCACTCCTCCACACGCCTCCGCCTCTGCCTCGGCTTCCGCCTCTACCTTGTCCGCCATCGACCTTGGCCTCCACCTCCGCCTCGCCGCACGCCTCGGCCTCGGCCTCGGCCTATCCAACTTGTCCACCGATCTCGATCTCAAGTTCGCCTAATCCCTTCTTCGCTGCTCTCAGACTTTTGCACTCTTTTTTGAGATTTCAAGGCTGAGTAATTTGCGCTCGTATGAACAGGAGCTCCTTGATCTATGAGCTCCTTGAGGTTGCAAAACACAAGTTTGCTCACATATGTATAGTGGTCATGGAACTTTAAGTGTGAGAACATAGATATTCAAAACATAAGGGGGTGGAGAAAAAAATTAAGCGTGACATATAGAGTGGTTTTGCTTCTCCTCAAACTCGCAAGTGCTCATTCTTTGCTTGATTGGTGGTGGTCTTTTTGGGCGATTATCCATATTTGTTTTGCTACATTCAGAAGATAATAGTTTAGTCTCTTTTTTGGCCAACAGTAAGGTTGTCTTTCAAAACTGTAGCATCGAGAATTTACAGGAGTGCATCCATCGACTTTTTGTGAATAGAAAGCATGAGAACCACTGCATTGGTTGGTTGAGTGGTTCAGGACTTAGTTTGCAAATCGAAAGTCACGAGTTTGATTCCCTAGTCTGTCCTCGTTATTGAGAAAGCTATGTTAGGATGGGATGCAGTTTCTAGGTTGCCTGGTTCTTGTGGAATGCACTTCACAAGTTATACCACCCCTTTAATCAATCAATTAAAAAAAATAGAGTTTTGCTTATGCTAGTCTGTCTGATTTTGGAGTGAATGATCAACGTTAATAGTTTAAGCTTTCTGATAAATTAAATGCGCCGTTGTATATGGCCCTGATTGACTTTCTATCAGCATCATTTATGCTCTGGTAACTCTGTGAGTATTCCTTTTTTGATGTCGTTGCTGATGGTGAGGAACTTTTACAGTTCATATGTTAAGTCATGCTTTGAAATTGTTTCTTGATTTGGAGCTTATTTTCTGCTAGTCATAGTTTCATTTATTGCTTGAGTTGTTATATCTTTTTTTGATTGTATCTTCAGGTTCAATTCTGTTCTCCTGGTGGAATTGAACTGCTTCTAATGAATGCTTGTATTTCATTCAGCGTGCTCTATTTCATCCTGTGAAGAGTTGACAGGAGTTCAATGATAATTGATTAAAATCCTTTGAAAAAAATTCTCATAGCTACCGAAAGAATATGGCACACCTTTGGGAAGTGAATTGAGTTTAACTTTTTTTCCTTCTCAATTAATATGCTCACTGCTCTATCCACTTTATTGTAAATCTTTTTTCTGAGTATGTCTTCTAGGGCAGTGACGTCCTGCTATTTTCGAATAAGACGTGTAGTATGTTGGGAAAGGATAATTTCTTATTTTCAGTTTTCAACCTTAATAGAATGCTTTCATTTATTTCATTTCCCTTAGTGGTCTAACGCAAGCCTTGTCTTCTTTTTCAGTTTATAATGAACTTTAAGTTCTTTGATCATGAGTGTTTGAGTGTTTACTAACTCTGATCACCTCCTTTCTATGTCGATTTACTTGAATTTTTGTCTTTCGTTATCATTACTTCTAGTAATGATGTCATTGATGTGATTGTCTTGAATGTTCGAACGGATGCTGATGATGTTCGTACGGATTTTCTTACTACTTGCGTTGCCCCATTCGATTTCACAGCATGTCATTCCTAATTCAAAGTGAAAGGAATTTCGCCTTCAGTTTTTGTTTTGAGCTCTTGCCCTTTTGTTTTCACAAACATGCTTTCCAAGTTTTGTTACGATTCATGAGTATTGCATGGGAAAATTGGCTCTATAGCGGATTTTAGCTCCGTGGTATGCATGCCAAAACATCTATGAATATTCAATAAACGGACAGGACTACATTTTACTTTAATGCAATTGAAGAACAAGGTCAACAAGTTGAGGATACAGTACAGTAGTTTCAAAAAACTTTTGTCACCATCTGGATTTAGATGTAATCATATAAACAACAGGGTTGCTGTGGAGGTTGAAAGTGTATATGAGTCTCGCATAAAGGTATTGGTCGTTACTTGGGTTGTTTCGTTTTTATTATGGTTGTAAGCTTTGATTATGTTGGTTATGTATGTTATTATTGTGAAAATGGAAGGATAATAAGGAGTGAGCTAAATTTATGAAGGATGACTTTCCTCAGTATCCTGATTTGTGTACTGTTTTTAGTGATACATATGCTACTGGAGAGTATGCAGTAGGAAATGCGGAACAAGTATTGTCCTCAGAGGGAAATGAAACCGGTGATAATGGTGGTAATGGTAGCGATGACTCAATAGGTGATCTGACAGAATTGGATGGACAGAATATTTATGAGGGATTCTTTACACCTGGCGTCACTACATTAGTAAACCATAAGAAGGACAATATAGACAGAACTCCAAATGCCAAGAGGAGAAAGAAGGGCAAGAAAAATGAGTTTTTCACCACTTGCAAAGCCATTCGAGAATTGATTGTAGTTAGAACTAGTCAATCAACTAGTGTCTCGGTTTCCTCAACTGCCCCATCAACAACACCTGTAGATTCCTACATCATAGGAGCTGTGATGGCTATCATAAATGTCATGACTAACTTAGATCCATAATTATACAACAAAGTTGTGAAGGAATCTTTGCATAATGCATCTTAGAGGGAGGCTTTCATTTTAGCTATACCTAAAAGGAGATGTGGACTAATTGACATTATGTAAGTAGCTGTGGGGAAATAAGCTATGGATGTATGTTTGGTTTGCATCTATCATGATTTATTTGTTTGAGATACTATGTTTTGTATTTTAATGATTCAACTATGATATGGAATCTATTTCACATAAGATACTATGGATTTTATTATTAGATTATTTACTTATATAGATTTAATATGAGATATTTCGGCGTGGTTTTGTGGCTATTTGTTGAGTTGTCACAACATTCTTATTTTATGTGATGGTATAGGTTATATGGAGGGGTTGAAAGTAGCGGTCAAGTATCAACAGTTGAATAAGATGAAATAGATTTTGATGAATCAGATATTGATACACTGATAGCATGATTATGCATCTTTGTGATGAATATGTCGATGCACACAAGAGAATCTATTAGGGATAGCGTATTATCATGACTTGGATGGATGATGGAGATTCTTTATGGATATACAGATAGAATACATGAATCTTTTAGAATGCAAAAACAAGTGTATGTCAAACTATGCAATTTGATGAAGTCAAAAGGTTGGTTGAAAGACGATCGACGAATTAAAGTAGATGAACAAGTTTAGATCTTTTTAACTATTATTTGTCACAAGAGCTCGAATAGAAATTTATGTGAGAGATTTCAACATTCAGGACAAACTATCAGCAAATATTTTACAATAGTGTTGAACGCAGTTCGCAAGCTAGCGAATAAGAATATTATTCCACCTTCATTTGATGTTATCCCAAATGAGATTTTTATGATTCCTAGGCATAAACGTTACTTCAAGGTTGTATTTTTGTACATTCTTTTGCCCAATTGATTTCATTTTGTTTTCAATTTTGTATACTAATGGATTTTAAAAAAATTACAGGATTGCAGAGGCGTAATTGATGGTACCTATGTTCATGCTTCCGTACATATGTCCAAGCAAATCCCATATAAATGCAGGAAATGAATAACCACACAGAATGTGATGTGCGCATGCTCATTTGATATGAAATTTACTTTTGTGTATACTGGTTGGGAATGATCTACCAATAATTATCGAGTGCTAGCGGCATCACTTGAGAATCCTAGTTTAAAGTTTCCACGTATAATGCAAGGACTAATTTGTTGTTATTATTAATTTTAGCTGCAAATTATGACACAATGAATACTTTGTTTTAGGTAAATACTATGTGGTAGATTCCGAATATGCATTAGTTTCGGGATTCTTAACTCTTTTTAAAGGTGAACACTATCATTTGTCCGAATATAAGGGTATTGCGAGACGACCAACAACAACAAAATAGTTGTTCAATCAAAGGTATTCTTCACTTAGAAATGTCATTGAGAGATCATATGGGGTATTGGAGAATCAGTTTTTTCATTTTGAAACACAAGTCATCATTTACAATTTGAAAGCAATAAGAAATTGTAATTATATGTTGTGCTATCCATTATTACATTTGAGATGAAGACCGAAGAGATAGAGACTTTTCTGAATATGGAAATCCGGAGCACCTGTTTGAACCTACAGAAAATGTCGATGCGGGTGATACATCAAATGAGGAGGGAATTGAGATGAACTTGTTTAGAAAATGTATTGCCAATAAAATGGCAATAGATTATAATTTACCACAGATTCCCTGATATCGTATTTTCGATCTTTATAATGTATTTGTATTATTTTATATTTGAGAATTTCTTATCTCAACTTTTATAATGTCATATTGTAATGTGAGTTTTGGTTCCATATCTTATCTCAATATTGGGTACCCTTCTCTCCCCTAGTTCTTTGGGAATTATTATATACTACGATTTATACAACTAAAGTGAATTCGAAGTTCGATTACAATAAAAAAGGCGATCAAATTTGTCAATTTTTTGGGCTAAATAATAAGTATTTGATTTTTATAATAATGATCATATTGCAATCTAAAAAATTTTAAAAAAATTATAATATAAACAGAAATAGAATAAAAAACATAAATATAATTTTTTTGCCATATCAAACAGATTTATAGCTCTAGAATGTAAATTTTTTATCCGTATCAAATGCATTTCTTTCTTCAGAAATTCATTCTGGAACAGAATCAGAAAAATATGGATATAATTTGTATCATGCGCCCCTACATGGCTTTATTGATCAAGGGGGGAATGTGGTATGTTGTTTACATACGACTTTGTATGGACTTAGACAATCTCCTCCTACGGTGCAATTGTCGAAAAAGTCCTAAACCTTTTTCAACTTTGTTAATTCAGTGCTAAACATTTTTTTTGTTTGCCAATTCAGCCCTATATCTTTTGAAATCTTGCCAATTCATTCATAAACCTTGAAATTTCCAAGGTCAAATTCAGGCTGAATTGGCAAGATTTCAAAAATTTTATGACTGAATCGGCAATATTTCAAAAGGTTTAGGACTAACTTGACAAAAAAAAAGGTTTATGACTAAATCGACAAAACTACCAAATGTTTAGGACTTTTTCAACAATTGTCCCTTTCGCTTACTTGATTTGGTACATTTAGTGACGCAATTCTCAAATTTGGATTAAAAAGATGCAAGGTAAATCATCTAGTTTTTAGCTCCATCTCTTCAGTTGGATGTATTCTTCTAGTGATATATTTATTGGACGTGATTCAGATGATATTTAAAAATTTAAGCAATTTATGCACATAGAGTATAATACTAAAAATTCGGGACGTCTTTGATATTTTGTTGGTATTGAAGTAGCCTAATCACATATTGATATCACTTTATTGTAATAAAAATATGTACTTGATATTATTGATGAAATTGGATTTCTTGGAGCAAAGCTAGTCGATACTCCTATGGATCCTGATGTAAACTTGATGCTGAACATGGAAAATTACTACATTATCCAGCAAAGCATCGAAGATTAGTTAATAACTTAAACTATCTAACCTTCACAAAATCAAATATATCTTTGGCTATCATTGTAGTTAGAGGGAGCACTAGGTAAAAGTCTACTCTTCAATAATTATGATTATGGAAACACTAGACTTTTTTTATGCCAATCGTGTTGGATATCCTAGGGACAAGAAATTTAATTTATGCTAATGTGTTTCTTGGAGGTGATTAGTCGGGTGGATGAGCAAGAAACATCATGTAATTTCCCAACCAAGTGTTGAAGTTAAATACCAAGCTATGGCGCATGTGACAAATAAATTGCTATCGTTGAGAATGTGGCTATCAAAGATTAATTTGTCACCATCAAATCCCTCAATGTTATATTGTAATATTTAATCAGCTATTCAAATTGTATCTAATCCTATCTTCCATAAGCGAACTAAGGATATCGATGTTGATGTCATTTTGTGCAAAGAAAAATTTCACAAAGGAGAGATTCACAAAGATGTAGGATCAATTAGCAAACATCCTTACTAAATCTTTGTGGGAAAATATAATGAGTTTTTTTTTTGGTAGCAAGTTCGGATTATTTGATATCTACATCCCAACTTGAGGAAAAATGTTATGGAATATGTTTAGTAATAACGGTAGACTAATAATCCGTTCTTTCATTGTATTCAAGCATATATACGTTGTAATCTCATTTTGATTAAGGCTCCGTTTGTTTTATGGAAAATATAGCATTTTCGGAAAATATTTTTCAGGAAAATGACAATATTTTCTAGTGTTCGCTTGAAACTTAAAAATGGACCGGAAAATATTTTCCGCTATTCGGTAGATAAAATATTTTCCAGCTTTACCACTTGTTCCTTATATGCCTCAACTAAGCAAGACCCATAATTATTAAAATAATTAGAAATTTTCCACCCACCGATATTTTCTTATTTGATTGCGCTAACAAGTGTTTTGTTGCACTTATTAGCGGAACATATATTATTTATTTTTACTAGAAGTATCCATAAAAAATAAAGGCAAACATTCGTCACCCTTTTGGAAATCTGAATGGAGCATTTACATTGCGAAGCACTCATCCAAAACTCTTTTGTCTCGTCTGAAGCTTGCACAAGTGACACCTAGTGCAGGCGACTCATCGTTGAGATGAACAAGTTGTTTTACGGGAGATTAGACAACACAACTGGATCAGAATGAAAATTTATATCAAAAGACTGATTTCTCTCCTCTTTTTCTTTTTCGTTCAATAGCAAAAAATGACTAGATTCCCATAAGGAAGTAAACTCAAACCAAAATGGTACAACCAAATGCACTAGAGCAACTCCCTTAAAGGTTATCAACTAAAAATAAATATAGATGTGAAGCAACACCACGCGCTCAAAAGGAGCAAAAACAAAGAAGTAACAACAAAGCTCAATAAAATGTATCACTCTCTTTTGCCTGGACAAGTGTTTAATTTTATGTGTCATAATCTAGCATAGCATAATTACAGCAGGAATGACCATTTCTTTACAGTAACATGTATCCCTTCTACCAAAGAATCAATAAGCTCTTCGGAGCACATCCAGGAAGGACCATTGATTCCGAATGTCACTCTTTTGTGAATCATCATTGCCTTGCGAAAAATCAACACTGGTATAAGTCCTTACTCCAGGGCCATGCGTCCCGCCATCCCATTCTCTTCCTCGTTGCGCTCGCCTTACCTCTTTTTGATGCTCGGTTAGTTCTGACCATTTTCTTTTGACCTTTGACGATGGTTCCTTCATGTGCTCAAGCTGATTCTTAGGGACCTTTACTAGCTTGACTCTCTTCGTGGTCCTATTATGTGTTGACGTCACCTTGTATTGCTATGGAGGCTCTGCTAAAGCATTATGCCTTTCGAGCAATGATAGGCTTCTCTTCTGAAGATATATTCTGCCACTTCTAGAAAGTTTGTCCAGAACACGAAACAAGCTTGGAGGGTGGTCCAATTTCATTTGCTCGCCATACGTCGAGTTCCCATAGCTAATGGCTGGTATCAAAAAGACAAACAACACAATCAACAGTTCACAGAACATATAGATGTTCTATTAGTTTGCCATATCAGCAATTCAATTTGATAGGCATTATAATCTTATCATCCATGGCCAATGACAAAGTCACGTCTTCCAGTTTACTTATCGAGTTTAGAATGGAATCCTAACTGAGCGTGCAGTGACTCCTTATACAGGATCAAGCATCGAAACAGAGACGATTTTAAAACAAACCCTCTTCACAATAAAACATCTCATTAAAAAAAAAATCAGCTCAAAAGGAATCCAGAGAGCACCATGCTCCATCACCCTATTTAAGGCGACCACAAGAACCATATAAGGAGCAAATGAAAAAAAGCCATCGCCATCAGTCAACAAGCCCTCAAAGATCTTATCTCTAGCATTATGCAAGGAGCGAGAGCATTCCGATCTCCACAGGAAGCCATAGATACAACGAATACCTCCCACAAAATTGCCTTAATTTGGCTATCAATTATTCATACCCAATCTAACATTTGAAAGAAACAACAAATTGCTCCCATAAAATTGCCTTAATTTTGCTATATATTATTCGCACTCAATCCAATATCTGAAAGAACAATCACTGAGCACAAAAACCACAACAACTAAATGGACTTCAAGTTTAGACAGCACAGGACAATGGAGAGAGAGAGAGAGAGAGAGAGAGAGAGAGAGAGTTACGTGAAGAGCCGACAGGTGCTCGATAGTGACAAAATTCAACGACGGAGTCACCCATGAATGTATTGGACCGTAATCGACTTATGTATCAGACCGTAATCAACTCCACCTATCTTCACATCGTGGAGCAGAGAAACGGCCTTGAGATCTGGACAACAACAGGCTATGAGAGTGCGGCGGAGGCTGATGAGGCCCTTGAAGGCGCCAAAGGGGACGGAGGTAAATGGTCTGGAGGGAGGCAAGGCCGGAGAAGGAAGGAACGGCGCCGGAGGTAAATGGTCTGGAGGGAGGCGAGGCCGGAGAAGGAAGAGATGGCGCCAGAGAGGGAGTACTTCCGAAGGGAGAGGGTTCGGAGCTCAGAGAGGGAGGAGAGATCTGAGGGGAGACGCTGGATAGAGGAGGCGGAAGCACGAGAACCCTAACGAGTGGGTTGGAAAATGTTTTCCTATTTTCTACGAAACGAACAAAGCCTAAGTTAATAGAAAACAATCAACACCCAACAAAGGTTGAAAAAGCATGTAACAGGATTTTAATGCTCTTACCAAAATTGAGATCTTCCGGTTCCTCTAGTAGCTCCGCAGCTGCAAAGTGACCTCCAGTGGCTCTTTTTTCTTTAATATTATAAGTTCACTATGAGGCACTAAGGGGGTGCCATCCCATGCATAAAAAGAGCTCGTATCCAAAAAGAGGTTCATTCATAAGACAAAAAGCATTTACATCCAAGAGAAAATGCCCCCCATTCCCAAGGTGTAGAACTTTAAGCCAATTTTGGAATAAGATCTTGAATGGCTCTTCCTCCTCAAAGGTTCTCTTGTTCTGCTCTTTCCAAGCCAACTAGAAAATCGAAAGAGGGCCTGATGATACTAGGAGTGAGTAAAAACAGGGTAGGTAGGTTCCAGACCTGCACCCTGTACCTGACCCTGTCATAACTGATTCCCATTTTTTGAACCCTGTATCCTACCCTGTTTGCATTGAACCCTGTACCTGACCCACCTTATTTTTCCGGTTCGGTTTCAGGATTAACCCTGTTTATATTGGAACCTGTTTTACAACCGTTCATCCTATATGACTTTCCATTTGTTTAAGCAAAAATCACATTGGTAACAAACATGGATCTAATGTTAGTCTCATTCACACAATACTACATGTAACTTTTAATTTATCTAAAATGGTTAATAAATATTTGGTGCAAACACTTCTCCAAAAGTGAAATCAACATAACTCATCCTCCAAAAGTGAAATTAAGTGAGCCAATCCATGTGGTACAAAATCTCTAACAAAAACTTAAAATTCATACATAAAGAAAAACCCATAAGAAATCATGCTCTAAAGACATATGCAAAAATTATAATTTAATAAAGTATATTTACTTACAAAATCAGAAACTAAATGAATTTTATTTTTTTTAATAATCGGGTTCAGGTTCAGGGTAGGTTCCAAACTAGGACCCTGTATCCGACCCTGTTATAATAGGTTCCCCTTTTTTGGATCCTGTACCCGACTCTGTTTGCATCGGACCCTGTTCCCGACCCTATTTTCAGGGTGAGCCAAACAGGGAACTGGGTTTACCCGGTCCTGTTGCACACCCCTAGATGATACCCACTCAAGCTTGTGGCAAGGGATAACAATACATCATATGCCCAAAGTTCTCGCTCAATTGATCAGCTCTCACCCAACAAAGCTCCATAGAGGTGTAACAGGTAGCCCAAAGAGCACCTGTCCAAGTACAATGAATAAGGTGTGATACGGTTTCTTCCCCTCTGGCACTTGCACCTAAACTATGAACGTCACTTTTAACATATAGACCAATCTTTAGTGCATTGTTAAGAAAGAGAGGAGCTCCAATGGATCAATCCCAAACTGCCGGAATAGACAAACTACAGGACACGATCCACAATCTTAGGCTAAAATCTTCTGCACTTGAAATTGCATCATTTCAGATTGCTAAATTGGCAATGCGAATTAACAAATAATTCAATAGATGTAATGTAAGGTTAAACATACCTCTCTATGAAATAACTTCTTGTTTCTCATTTAGAAGCTTCCCGGAGTCTAAATCTGATAGTAGTGCCTAGTGCTGCTCTTGATGATGAAGACAATACTTGCTCATTGCACATGCTTTGACAAAAATGGTATCACAAAACTTGTCCACCTCTATTACTCAAGTTAACTTCTGAGATTTAACAGAAAAGTAGACTTCTTTTTCAGGAGAAAGATATGTCAATTCACATTTGGGTCCCCCACTGTTCATGCCCAAATGAATATCCTCAGGGTAACATTCCACTCCAATACAAACTCTCAAATTGAACGACACTGCTTTTGGAGTATTGTAATAGGTAGCAAAATAGGTCACTTTCCTCAACTCATTGGATCCTCCAAACTTCTTCAGGTCCAGAAAGATAAACTGCTTTGACTCTTTTCCCATCGTCATCTCTAGCCACAGTCTACTCTCCCTGGAGATATTGTGCAAAGTAATCTCTAGTCGTACACCAACAGGTAAACCATGAATAAAATGAATAGGGTTTTCTGAATCATTATCAGGGACAGTAATTTGTGCAGATAAACTCAGGAGTGTTCTTGAGAGCTCAAATTGCTTAAGAGAGAAAGCATCAAGCATCTTCCTTAAGATATGGGGACAGGAAAATATGCTGCCTGCAGCAGAATGAATATCTGGCATTGACTTCTTTAGTTCAGATAGGAAAGAGGATGGCTCAACACCATGCTCTTGCTGAAGGCACTCCGCCCGTGACAGTACAGCTGCTAACCTTTTCAAATTAACAATATAGCCACAGCCTGTCATTAATTTTGATAAATTCAATGTCAAGTACACACTTGTAAGCTCCATGAGGTACAAATCATCTTCTTTAGACAACCCTGTGAACCTGCACTTCATATCCCTGAGTGCCCTCTCTAGCTTTATCAGGAGAATGTCCAGCTGATTAACTAACTGACTAACGGTGGGATGAAAATAGGACCAAACGCTAGCAAGCAACTTCAAAGTCCTCATATATTGCAAAGTGAATGCTAATGCTGGAGAACCCGTGCATTTTGTCTCTAGTGTCTCCAGCTCTTCCTCACAAGCCCTATGACAAAAAGGAGGTTTAAATCACTGTAGCAAGACAAACTCCTGCAGATGCACAACCAGAAGACATTGAAACATGCATAGGGCAGAGGGGACAGTCAATGATATGATTCGACTTATAAGAATCAGGAACAGCACAATATTACAAGAACTAGAATAATGAATCAACATTGGGAATTTAAGGCAGCATAAAAAAAGCGAATTTTTTTCCTTTTAAAAAAATGTCAAGAAAGCACAATATATTTCAAAGTTGGCCCTGATCAAAATAAATATTTTATATAATGGAATAACTTCAGAACGACTTTAAATGAATAGGTATGTGTTGGTGAAAATTTGAGGTGTTTGACATCCAATAAGAGTCAAATCCGAATAATTGAAGTTAAAGCAGAAACAAAACAAGTCAGAAGCCTAATTTATCCCAAAGCACAGACAAAATCAACATTACTACAGTGGTATGTAGCCAAATAGGACCTGCATCATTACCTCAGGGAAGGCATGCAATCCTACTGCTATGCGTTTCACTGAATAGTCAAATGGAGCTTTCATACGTGATCGATTTGATTGGGAACAAAAAAAAAATATTGCATTAAGTTTACAATAAGTATCATTCAGAAAAACAATAAAAGACAAAGATCAACAAAAATCACAATCATTATAATGCCTAGACCTTAAAAGGTTGATCTATAACAATCCAATCCCATTCGCTATCAGTTTCCTAATTAACAAGCCTCTTAAATATCAACTGCCAATTGATCTTTATAAACTCTGGCGGTTTTCATGTGGAGAAAATAAATAGCAAAGTAAACTTAACTATGAATTCGTTCGGACCAGCCAAAAAACAATTTGAGTAAGACAAGCAGATGGACATCGCATTGAATAATGATTATCAAGTATATATGTTCAAGTTTCATCAGAATCAGCAGTTTTCTTTGGCCAAAATTTTGTCAGTAGCATAAACAGGACAATTTTGATATTGCATCTAAATGCTGGTCCAGCATGATGTTGAACCAGAAAACTTCAGTAGAAACTGCCAACTCAATTTCATTATAGGTTTAGAGAAAGAAAAAGACTGTCATATTGCTACCTCAATATCTTCAATACTTCATTTGTAAAACCTGCTTTTACCAAGGGCCAGATGGCTTTGACCTTGGTAAAGATACCCTTCAGGGACTCGGTTAATTCATCATGAATCTGTAGCTGTTCTGCAGTTAACTTTGGTTCCTCTGTTGGCTGCCAGAATTTCCGGGCATAAATCTTCTTGTGCTCAATGCTAGCTTCCCCCGGGGGAAACTGATCAAGATCATCTATCTGATTGCTAAATAAACCAGCAGCCCCATGTTTACCCATATTCGCAGATATCTGCTCTCCAAATTCGGAAATGTTACCTTCCATGCGACTACTGCCCAGAGAAAGATACGCAAATAGGGCATTTTGACTAGCAATATTCCCAACAGCATGAGACATCCTCCCCAAAAGTGTAACTGCATAAGAAAAAACTGTTGGAGGGATTTCACTGATATTTTGTTTAGCTAAGATAGGGGCTGAGATGGACAATACAAGCAAAGCAGCTACTCTGGCACAATCGAAGCTCAACTTGCCATCAGAAGAAGGCTCTATCTGATCCAAGGAACAGAAAAGATTAGATAAAAATGAATGGATCAAGCTAGTACAAGGGACTGAAGGATTATAAGAAGTTTAAAAGCAGCAAATTAATTACAAATGAAGATCAAGATTCTCCCAGTTGATGACAATTTAAATCGTAAGATTTCAAAATTGACAAGCCACTCTATTTAGTTAAAGGTTATCCAAAGCTATGCAACTCTAATCCAAGCCACAGGAACCTTTCCCCCAAAAAATAAAATGAAATCACATCAAACAGTTTAAATGAATTAAAGCAATTTTACAGGTACTTTCCACTTTATGGCTTGCAAGTACTGCCGTTTTACTCTCTCTCTCTCTCTCTCTCTCTTCTCACTAACTGAAAAAAGAAAAGCTCCTCCCACACACACACACACACACACACACACACACTCATGCACAGAGGGAGAGAGAGAGAGAGAGAGAGAGAGCTGCTAACCTCATGAAAAACTTCATTGATAAAGCAAGCTACAAAATTCCCATGCCGTTGACCCACATGGAAGAGTACTGAGAATATGTCAGCTTCATCCTGGGAGGCATAGAATTCTCAGATTAGACATATTTCAACCCATTAGTGACAAGAATATCAAAGTAATAAACTAGAATTAAAAAATTAAATAAACAGCATCAACCTTTTCTATTGAAGCTTTGAGATGTAGGATGAAACAAAAGAACTCAAAATTAAATCAAGATAACAAACCTGAGGATATGTCTCCAGATTCTCTATAAGGCCATTAACAGATAATTTAAGGAGCTGCAGACTGCGCAACTTCACAAATTTAAGTACTTTCCTCAGTCCAGCTCGTACCAATTCATTTTTATCAACAAGAGCTCCAAGGAACTGCAAAATCAATTGAACTTACAATTCAAACAATTCTGTGCGTATAAATTGCAGCTGGCAATGCCTGCAATAGAAATAAAAAGTATGGATTCAGCTCACCATGTGCATGTGCATTGCTTCTAAACTAAGATGATCACAGGTTGCCATATGATGCATTGTTTCCAGAGCCTCTAAGCGGACAATCACTGAATCGTCATTTAGCATATCCATCAACAAATTTATAGCCTCACCAGAAAACTCAGAAGAAATCATGCATAACCTTCGCATGGAGTGGCATACAGACCTTCGGACCTTTTGCATTCATCACAAACAGAACCCACTTGTTAAAGCAATCATACAAGAATAATGCTAAAATGTCCACAAAAAAGGGACAGGTAGAAAGAAGCAAGTAAAGGCATGCAATTCAAAGAAAAATCTACTTGGAAGATGAAATTTGGCATATAAAAACATTTATACTTAAATTGGAAGAAGAAAACTTCAGGGTGTTTCTAATGCTCACAACAACACAAACAAAGTATTGTGCATATTGACCAGCTTTCTTAACAGATAAAACTTCTCTCATGGGAAAAACAACAGTCCCTTAATCTTAGTGCCCGCAAGTCTTATTATTGAATTTGCATATCCACATACCCATTTATTTGGTTCTCGCTTTTAATTGTTTTCTTCTTGTCAGATGTGTTTCAATTTGCTATACGTTAGATTAACATATAGAGCTTGACTTCCAATTTAAGAGGGACCCAATTCAAGAGGGACAGCAATATGCGTGTTTGCATGTCTGGCCTTAATGGGAATTCTTAGAACATTGGAGATGGTCCCCAATGATCATCCAAACAAATAAAGATTATCGTTCTTTGATTGTTGTAGAGTTCAATTAAAGAGTTAGATATGCGCTGGATCCATAACACTAGCGTACACACATAAGTCAGAAATCATGCTAGCTGAGAGTGCAAGTGACTTTTGCACATTGAAGGCATGAAACAGAAGGCATAGATATTATTGATATTATTATGTTTTAATCAATCATGGAAGCTAATAGTATTAGTCTCTAGCATTACCAGGAGGACTTAGATAAATGCACATGAATTATACAATGCAAGAAGGAGTTCAATTACCATCGAGTGATTTTACATGGAAAAGATCTCATTCCCATACGAATGAAGTCCAGAAATTACCTCATAATATTCATCTTCAAAGCCATGCACTAAAGCACCTGCAACACTTGATGCGGACAGTTCAATTGGTCCTGTAGATTGACACACAGATCTGTTCTCTTTCAAGTTACCTAGGACCTTTTTAGATAAGCTTTGTAACAGATTCTTCAAAGAAACATATTGTGTCTTCCCAAGGGCAACAAATGCTTCGGCCCTAACCTCCATACTCATATCTCTGACCATAGAACAAAGCTGATGACCACATGATCCAGAAAACTAGTTAAACATGCTAACCTAGAGAACATAGTCTTTCATGTACATAAAGATAAACATACACTTCAAGATGACAACGTTTCAGAAAGCCCAAGCTAAGACATTGTAATAGATGTGCAGATTAGGTCCTAGCATGTCAAGCTACTTGCCTGTAATCAACCTCAACCCCCAAAGACGAAAAATGATTGGTTCAGACTTGAACAAAAGTAGTTCACAAGGCCAGTTGACAAGTTCAAATTTACTTATACTTGACACCAACCCCATGAACCCCATGCCTATTTTGAGTACACTGTTCACGACAGTTTAGACCAAGTATGTTGAGCTGTTGTGTCCAACTCACCTAAAAATTCAGCAAATCTCCAACTTTTACTAATAAAAAAATTGTTGAGTACCAATTATCAACTTCTGGAGTCAAGTGAATTTACCAATTGACATTGCTTTTATCACAAAATAGACAAAATAACTCAATTTTATGAATTAATTTAAGGAAAACATGAAAAGAATACAAAGTTTAGGAGAAAGTGGTATATAAACAAATTCATCTCCAGATTATCATGAGACTAAGCATAAATTAGTCACATCTTCTTGGCATAACAACTAACCATCCATTAACCATAGAAATTACGATCAATTATCAGGAACGACTAAATTAAAAGCAAAGATAGATCTGCACAGGGAACAATTTTAATGAAAATGAGTTTTACAATTAAACATGCTCCTACAAGAATCCAAACACACATGGGAAAGCCATTTCTAAATATGCCAAAAAATATATTACACTCAGGAAACACCAGTGAAACTTGAAATGAAGCTCTGAAGTACTGTTTTTAACATTATCTGGGACAACTAATACGCTCCCAATCTGCATAATTATGCACTTGAAGCATACTAGTGCTAAAATGTATATCTCCATGGGTCCAGTTGACCATTTATACAAGAGAATGTGATTGTACAGAAAAGAAACATCAAACCTAAATTAGAAAATCTTAAATGCTGGAAGACATGCTTGATTATTCATTTTTCAATTTTGACTTTGGTTCAACAGAACCATGTAAACTAATGCAAATAACTCTTATGAGAACATATTGTCCATGCAATGTCAGAACACCTGAACAGATTATGCTGGAAGAACACAAATCTAAAAGTTTTACTTTTAGGAACAAAAATAAATGCTAAATTCCTGACATCCTCCGCCCCACCTCAAATTGGCAAGTTAATTACTTAACACATAGCTTACTGTTGAGCAAAATTCTTCCAATCCTTTTTCCTTTAAAGAACAACAAGAGCAGAGAATTCCCAAGCCTACCTGGACAAATATTGCATCTGACTGCTCTCTCTTTTCTGTTCCCTGCATAGATGCTACGAGAATATGCCCCCAGTCACAGACCTAAATCAACATTTAATATGATATTTATGAGTGGCAACTTGTATATAGTAAAGCAACTAGCAAAGTGGTATCGCCATGTAAACTGGAAATCAACTATTTAATGGAAAACAAAGTCTTGAAATATCAACACCAAGTCATATTCTAGTAAAAAATTATCTGGAAGAAGAATAATAGTGGCAGCAATACATCTCCGATTGATGCTATTAGTTTGATCAAAACATTCAGAGCACTAAATTAAAATAAAAATGTCCAAAACTGAGTATACCCGACAAAACTCCAAAGCTTGAGTAAAGAATGCTTGCATATATCGGCTCGACATAAATCTTTTTATTGGTCACCGTTTTCACGAAGGATAGGAATGAAATTTTTGACTTTCTTTACACATATGGATTCACCATCTAAAATCCAGGTCTCAGGTTCCTATGCTGAATGAGTGTGACGATAAGCACTAAACTACCCTTATAACCAGTTTTCCAAATGGAACTGTTTTGATCCTTGAAACAGACTGCCAAACAGTTAAAGTTTAAACAACAAAAGTTGCCACGTAGTTTGAATCTACCTCTTAGGACTGTCATGGAAACAAAGAAGAGGCAGTAAATATGATGGTTGCATTTCATAGTACTAAACAGCCATAAATAAATTTACACATCCTATTATCTCACCGTTCGTACGGCAGCACATCTTACACAAGCGTCCGCATCGCCTAAGAGCTCCACAGCACGATAATAGCATCCTTCAACGAGGCCACGATCCTCAAAGACATTCGCCTTGCATAAATTGACCAATCCGTCCAAAGCAGCTTCCCTGACACACGGATACGGATCCTTCGTGAACCCTAGGAACACAGTGACCAACACATGAGGCCCAACGCCAAACCTCTCGGCATTTCGAAGAAGCCATTGCCGCACAGACACGGAACAATTGAAGCATAGGGAGACGAAGAAGCTATCGAATTGGCCATTCAAGGAATAAGACAGGGTCTCATCTCGCTCCGCTACCAGCGCGATGGCGTCGAGAGACTCGGCCGCGACGCGCGCCGACTCGGTCGACAGCAGGCGCGAGCGTACGCAGTCGAAGATGGCGTGCGAGAGGCCAGGGCGGTGGGAGTCGAGCTCAGAGAGGATCTTGAAGGCGTGTAGCAGTAGAAGGGAATCGCCACCGTGCTCGAGATGGCGACTTAGGGCTTCGAAGATGGAGGCAATCAAGGAGGTTGGCGTCGAAGGGTTGATGACGAGAGATCTTAGAGAAGCGAGACTGTGGCGCGTGGGAGGAATACTAGTGAGGCTTGTTAAGGGGTCGAGAGAGGGGTCGCGGGAGCTTGCCGACGGCGGTTCCATTGGAGTCGGGAGGTGAAGCTCGCTCGCTGTTCTGCTCTGCAACCGGGAAGAAGAAGAAGAAAGAACGGCGGGAACGGAAAAGGTACAATACGTCGTCTCGTGGGCCAGAGAATGCGGGTTTTCTGGGCTAACTATCTGGCCCGAATCAGTAAATGGGCCGCTCCTTTTATTATTGGGCTGAACGGCCCATGGACGAGGGAGACACGAGCCGTGATCGACCAGGGTCACGACCCATGAATAAGCGGGACATGATAAGCATCGACAGGGCCACGATCCATGAACAAGTGGGATAAGCTCTGGATCGACCAGGGCCACAATCCATGGATAAACCGGTGACGATCCTTGGACGAGCAAAACACGATCCATGATCGATCAGGGCTCCTGCAATGCAGAAAAGCAACCTCACTTTGTTCCAATATAAAGGGGGTTTTATCACAGACAAACCCATTACAAGCTATAAAGAGAAGATTGCGATAAGGAATGACCTGTGCTGGGTTATTCATAAACTCCTGGAACAAAAAAGAACTACCAAACATGTAATCAATGGATATTAATGATAGCACTACATAATAGACATCTAATCGACTCAAATGATAGCACAACACTATCAATTACGATGCTTTAGCTTCGGAAAACCCAATTTCAGTTAGATTAGCTATGATTCCAACAAATTATCAATACCATGTACTGGCGAATACATAATCCCATGGAACTAAAAAGTGACCAAATGAATCCTGAAAATTATCACTTTGATGGAACGGTAATCAAAAGGAGTAATACGCATCAAAGAATGAAAAACTCACAATAAGAATAAAAAATGATTTAGCAAGTACCGATCTCCAACTTCAACAATCATTAGGAAAATGAATGGCGAGTTTAATGGATCAGTAATCAAAAGGAGTAATACAGATCAAAGAACAAAAAATTGCAATAAGACAAATAATTGGTTTAACAAGTGCCATACTCCAACATCATCAATTATCAAGAGAAATCGATAGTGAGTTTAGCTCCATGGTCATAGTTGGCAATCCATTGAATTATAGGAGGGTATAAATATTGTATGTCAATAGTTTTTCACCAGATTCAAAGGTTTCGAGTCCTCCTAAGTCTTCTTCAATCGAAGTGAAAGTGGCGCGGATCCTAACAAATCTTGAGTGCATATAAGATCCTTTACCATGTGTGGGGTCCAAGCTATGAGACACATCAAGCACATGATCTCTTGTGCTAAATGCGGCCTCTGATGCTCAATCGAGACACGCACGATCGACATATTTCGAGTACAAAGTGGATAGGATATCTTCAAGAATTTACTTTCCACTAATTTAAGCTTTCAAAGTTGGGGCTATAATGTTCACATCCTTCTTTCAAATACTTGTCCAATTCAGCTTTTTCTTCCAAATATTGTTGGTCGGTGCGATTAAGATGCATTGCAGTTATAATGTTAGAACTAACCACGAGAGATTTTGATATGTTTGCTATCGTTGCTCATAGCCTCAAGTTGCTTTGGGGCAAACACGAGTGCGGTACTGGTCGAACGATGACGTCAAAGAAGTTCTTACTTTATCTTGTAAAGTTGCTACTTGCTTGCTTTCATAAACCACATAGTTCCACTTGTGTTGCGAGTCAAGTATGCAAGCAATGAATAAGTAAGATTGATATTGTTCACATTGCCAAAATACTTATTGAATTTGGTCTTCATTCTCTTAGCCATTTCTTGCAAGTTTTAGTCCTCATTATCACAACATCTGTTCATTTTTGTACAAATCCCAAGCAAATCCTTCGCTGACGAGGGTGGAGACGGTTGGTGGGGGTCGCTGGCCCCCGGCACACTGGCCATGGGTCGGCGAGGCCCCCCGCAAGCCTCGCCCAGAATGGATTCTTGTATGAGCTGAGGCTATTCAAGAACTAGCTCGCTGGCGAGTTGCTGAACAATTTAGGCCAAATTGCGCCATTGAGATACATAGACGTGTCGACGATAACTTCTTCGGGGAAATTACCGCGAGTTTGTGCGCTAAAGGTGAGTTGGAGGAGCTTCTGATGATAGAGAACTCGTTTTCTGG
This sequence comes from Melaleuca alternifolia, assembly GCA_019926035.1. NCBI lineage: Eukaryota > Viridiplantae > Streptophyta > Magnoliopsida > Myrtales > Myrtaceae > Melaleuca > Melaleuca alternifolia. The sequence continues at coordinate 1,539,456 of JAGKPW010000083.1, forward strand.
ACCGATCCTAGAGCGGCTTGGCGGTCGCCGGAGTTTGACCTGAGTCCGCTTGGGCAATAACCGGTTATCCGGTGAAGTTCCCTCTTCTCTCTGGGGTTTGCCTCGGGTTTATTTGCTCGAACTCGTGGACAACAAGCTCTCCGGTCCCATTGGAGAAGAAATAACGAGTGCTAGTGCTCTCTCTGTTTTGAGTTTTTCAAGAAATGAGTTTACCGGCTCTCTACCAAAAGGGATTGGGACTTTAGTGAGCTTTTTGGACTTCTTTGCAAGTGAGAATAAGCTTACTGGGTCACTGCCAGAGAGCATTGGGAATCTTGGGCAGTTGGGGAGGCTTGATCTCCGCCAAAATGAACTGTCTAGTGAGTTGCCCAGTGGCATTCAACACTGGAAGAAGCTGAATGAGCTGAATATGGCGAATAATCGGCTCTCGGGGAGTATTCCTGGTGAGAATGGGAGCTTGTCGGTGCTCAATTATCTCGATCTCTCGGGGAATCGGTTCTCCGGGAACATGCCAGTCGAGTTGCAGAATTTGAAGCTCAATCAGCTCAATTTGTCCTACAATAGGCTATCTAGTACTCGGCCTCCAATGTTTGCTAAGCAAATGTACCGAAACAGCTTCTTGGGTGAAGGCTTGTGGGGGGTCTCGCCGGCCGTAGGCAAGGGTCAAAGACCCATGACCGATGTGGCCAGGGGCTGGCGACCCCCGCCGACCGTCCCTACCCTCGCCGGTGAGGGTGGGGCGGCGGCAACAGCAAGGGCTTTGCCCCTCCCCCCTTTTATTTTTTTGGAATTTAAATTTTATATTATATTAAACGTTGACTTTGGACTTCCGGCGAGTCACGTAGGCTGTCACGTCAGATTTCCGGCAAGTAAGATCTGAGTTGACACTGAAGTGATTGTTTTTTTAAAGAGTAGCATTGACGTGATCCGAATGAAAGTTTGGTACTAAAGTAAGCGCTGTACACACATTTATAGTGTTCTTTTCCCCGATATCAAGAATGCAAATTCTTCTCATGTTCTTGCATTGCCCATCAGGATGGTTTTGTTTTGTTTTCTCATCAATAATTATGGTACATGACGAGTCGAATAATGATGTACTTAAAAGCTTATCGATTTATGGACTCCGATTCACTGTCTCCTACTTTAGTTTCATTTGTTTTCTCCATCTTCGGATCGCCACCCTTGTCCATTCAACCCTAATCCCAACCACACCCGATCTAATCCTGCAAGAAAACCCTAATACCCAAAAAATGGGGTAGACTACGTATCATCATCCATGGTGATGGAAATTAGGGTTGAATGGACAAGTGCGGAGAGAGAGAGAGAGATCCAAGGGAGACTCGCCGTTGGGGAGTTGGAGCAATAGGGATCAAAGAACGGGAGTGTGGCAGTGGCTATGGTGGCGATGCAACTGATAGGCAGTGGACTTGAAGATAAAAAGAGAAGAGAGACGGTGGAGTATTTCAAAACTTTTTATCATGTCTAAATGAATATGAAATGACGTATCCACCTAACAATGTCCGAGGTTTAAGATAGCCCTTTGTTTCGGAGACAAGTATATATGTGTATTTTCAGTCAATTCTTCGTGCACTTTAAGAGTGATTATTGGCCTTGAGCCATGCAGATTTTCCATTACAATCATGACCCGTCTCTTCAGCTGATTTAACTCCTAGTATAGGATCATATCAGTTCACTTCGGTCTTCATTGGTTCTCGCTGGAAAATGTTTTTCTTTTTTCGTGTTTTTATTTCCTTCTTTAATTTTCTCTTGAACTGAACCTTGGACTCTCTCTCTCTCTTTCTCTCTCTTTCTCTCCCTCTCAAGTTGACAAATTTTAATTGGTTAATGGCATATGTATGGCTAGCAACTCAAAAGACCTAGTTAAACTATGCAACTGCTATGAGTAGCAAAACTAAATCCTACGAATAGTAACTACGCAAACACATCCTAGATTTGGTGTCTCACAAAATCACCATTTTGTCCCCAGGTGCACCTAGGTCTCCCTTCATCCTAGATTTTAAAAGAACTGATCGGAAGCGACTCTATTAGATTTGTTTTTGTTCTAACCCTTGATCTTCAGATTTTCGATTATTCCCCATTATATCGCTTTAGCCTTTCACCGTTCTTCCGACCTTGGTCTGGCGGATAAGGGGGCTCCACAACAAAGACTTTATGTCTTTCACGGGAATAACTAATCAGCTTGATATAACTAAACAACAACAACGATAAATTTCATATTATCCTACCTTCTTCTTCTTCTTCTCCTTTATACGTATCTTTTCTGGCTTAGTAATGACCGCCGACACGTTTCCTCCTATGTAAGTTAGATTTTAATTCTCACCCCAAAGAAGAACTTCTGACTATATGATAGCAGAGAGACATATTTCGAACTATGACTCTCGTGCCCTTCAATCTGTCTTCCCCTGTTGTCTGTGATACTTCGCCTATAAGAGTCTGTAGAGACCGGAAGCAATTTGTCACGGGATGGCTCTCTCCAAACACCGCCGAAGGGCTAGTGGAAACATTGGATGAGAAAGGTGCTCTAGGGAGACCTTTTCATGGTTTTCTTTTCAGCTGTCAATTTCAAAGCTGCAGTGGAGCAAGAACGGGCAACACGTGAAAATCGGGAACCTCGGAAGCAACGGTCAATCATTGCAAAAACATCTTCGCCGTCTCCTATTTCTCGTACCTCGCTTTGTCTCCACTTTGAACGTGCCGGTTGTCGCCAATTTTTCAAATGTAGCGTCAGCAACGAGTCAGCTGGCCATCACTATATACTTTTTATGAGAAATAGTCAATCTTCAAATCTGTTCATAAGAATACACTCGTGACAGATTATGTTTTGCTATGTATAAATTTGCTAGACTTGAAAAATTCTGTGTACCTTTCATTTATTATTCTAAAAAATAAATGAAATCTTTCTTTCGACAAAAAAAAACTGTTTTTCTTTTTCTAGAGTTTCCTCGAGAGTAAAGAAAATTATATTATGGGTTAGCAAAAATCATTTGTTTCGCACTCGCATGACACAAATGAACGGGTGGGACGGTAACTCCCGCTGCTACTTGATTTTGACCAGCAATTGGATAGAAAGCCATGGCCAAAAACAAGTGCTGGGCAATTGCACTTAGGCATATTCCATCCCTTTCCTAAGAGACAGCATTTGTATCGCGCTCCAATACCTGATTCACATGCTTTTGAGGTTTAATGGAAGAAATTGACTCCAAGTGATATCTCATCTATTTCTTCTATTTCTCAAAAGTTTATCATATTATAAATATGCTTTCACTTTGAAGAAGTTATGTGTATCTTTTTATTTGTTTTCCACATTAATTTTGTTAGAAAGACGTGATCTTCAAGGTGTTGGAAAGCTCGTGACTAGCTGCATCATCTCATCACTTGATTTGTAAAAATCGTAATTTTCCCGACTCTACCAACATCATATGGCTTTGATTAATAATTTCGATATCGTCGGTTTCAACAATTTGATTTGGGAAAATTGAGTGTCGTAGGAAAGTTTTCATAAAGCATGACCTCATTATATCCTCTTATGGCGGTCATAACAAGGTTGACTTTAGGTCAAAGTTTGATCAACCACCTAGTTGAAAATTAGATGTCTATTCATGTCTTGTTGAACATAGAAACAATGAATTCATATGGCAAGACAATTTCCAAAAAGTTCTAAATATATTATATAGAAGTCAATTTAATTCTAAACTTTTCAACTGTACCAATTTAATTCTAAACATTCTGACAATTTGCCAATTTAATCCTATTTTTTTAATTATGTCAATTTAGTCCTAAACTTATTATTTAGATATTTAATTGGAAGGACTATATTGGCGAATCATAAAAAGGACTAGAACTAAATTACCAATTTATCAAAAAGTTGAGGACTACATTGATATAATTGAAAAGTTTAGGACTGTATTGATACATCATAAAAAAGTAGAACTAATTTGGCATGACTAAAATATTTATCCGCATGATAAATTTAGAATTTTTTAAACAATTTTTCATGGCATGGCTCAGACAGAACTTGGCCGCTACAATGGGTCAATGAATGAGTGTTTCATGGGGGTGGGAGGGCCAAGTGGGAAATGGACAAGAGAAGGAAATATTGGAGAAAAATGAGAAAGAGAAAAAAAAAGCATCTAAACTATTCAAAATCCCCTAAGATTGATGTATCGATCTCTCATGGGCTAACATTTACCATAATTTCAGAGTGGAAATTAATATGAGATAAATATGATGGTTCCATCACTTTTTTTTTATGTTAACAAATATCGTGATGAAAATAGCAATAGAGTTTTTCCAAACATTTGTAATTTGTGGGCTAATTAGACATCATCTTGTTTGGAACATATGGGTTGCTAAGACCAAAATTCAGGAAAAGGAGCCCATTGTATGGGAAATACCGCAATAAGTTATGCATGGGCATTCCATATTGCTGAATTGAGCGCTTACTATGCATACCTTATAAGGAAAAATAAGTTACTAAAATACCCTCTCACATAGAATTTAGTACATTGTCATAATATTCTTAATTTAGTCATCTAACAATTGCGACCAAATAACTGACCAATTTTTTTTTCTTGTAAAAACCAAACGGGGTGAAGAATAACAATACATTGCTTAGACTATGCTATAATATATATATATATATATATATATATATATATGTGTGTGTGTGTGTGTGTGTGTGGCATGTAGATAGGGCTGAGCACAATAGATCACCCAACTCGGGAATCGCTCAGACTGGATTGGACCGATCGAGTTGGTCCGGTTCTTCGGAGTTGTGGTCCAGTCCTAAAAATGGAACCGGTTTCTGGGCGGTTCGATTCCCGGTTCCTAGGAGGGCAGGTCCAGACCAGACCATTCGGACCAGACTGTCTAGATTGAAATTAGAATCAACCTAATTTCCCTTTCGGAGAGTTATCTCCAGTCTTGCTCGTTTTCTTTGCCCAATTTATTTTGCTGCTATTGTTGCTCCTCTCTCTTCTTTTTTGAAGCAACTAGATATGTCTCATTGAACTACATTTTCGTTGCTTGGATTGAGAAATATTGAAAATTTTCTGTTGCATAGTCAATTTCAAAATTTGGCTCCGGATTCTTTCTTCTCATTCAAGTTGTCCTTTTGCTGGATTTTGTTCACGAATGTACAAATATGCCCAATATCTTCATTTCGCCTTCTCTGGGGTCCTCTTTCATTTTTTTTTCACGCCATTTGGACATGACTGTGGGCTCAATACCTTCTTCATTGCCATGACTTAATCTTCGTATTTCTTTTGCTGTGGTGGCCCTGCACCGTGTAGTAAGTTTCTAACTTCTCATGTATCATACATGGAAGCCACATCAGCTGCGAAAGTGGAGCAAATAACAGCGGAGTTGTAGATTGCTTCCTCTAATTGCAAGCCATCTGGCTCCGTTGATAGAATCAAAATTGGCTTCATCCATTGGACCGCCTGAGAACTAGACCACACCGGTTGGTCCAGTCCGATCCGGTCCAGTCCCAAGATTGGCCGATCTAGTTCGGTCCTAAAATACGGGAACCGGTCCCACCGGTCTGGCTCCTGGTTCGGAGTGGGAATCGGACCGCTTTGGAACTGATCACCCCTACTAGTAGATACCCATGGAACGGGCTAAGGAAAAAAGAATCGGGATCTGACCATCTACATGTTTACTCAAGCTGAGATGGTTCGTCTCTTGAAAGTATGTATCATGAACGAACCAACTGTGGCTAGTCTACTGGCCGAATTCAACAACTTTCTGGCCAAACTTTCAATTTGTCTCGGAGTTACTCGGCATAATCGGGGACATGGAAGCGCGAGATTGACGATCTATTCACTATTGTCACAAGCGGTGATAAAGTTCCAGAAATTCATTAACTTCACGACTCCATATCTGTGAAATAGTATCTCGCGTACCACGAGCAACCCACCGAAAGTCGGCTTGGAATTATTTCAATAGCCACATGTAATCCGTGGCATCACTTTTCTACGGATAAGTGCGTGCACGTGCTTTGTGTTTCTCCTTCTGAAAAGCGTGCACGCAAGTTATTCCACCCCCTTTTGTGGCTCTGTCCCTGATCATTCCCTTTGCAGGATCGTCGACGGACTCGCGACCGTTCAAAGTGGGATTTCATGGTGACGCACGATTCATCGTCCTCTCTTATCGCGACACGGATTTGGGGCACTCACTATTTCAAGTAAAGACATGGTTCCCAAGGAAGCTTCGGACAGTCCTATAAAAGAAAAACCTCCGGTAGGGGCTGAGCATTGTATCTCGTGTTTTTCTCGTGCGAAAAAGAAGAAGCACAGTCACAAGAGTCGAAGGGAGAAGATGCCTTGCCTCTACATCTCCACCAACGTGTGCCTCGACGGCTTAGACACCAACCCTCTCGTCATGGAAGCCACCGAAGCTTGCGCTTCCATCATAGGCAAACCCAAAAATGTATGCTCTCTCTACTTTCCAGCGTACACTGTTAGTGTAAGAAAGATGTTTCGCAAACGACTCATCTAGTATTTTAAGTGGTTATATCTACTTCCGCTTTCGTTAATTCCAAATCGACGGTACGGCTTGTGAAACTTTACGTTTACATTGGCAGTGTATGCTTCATCATTGGCACTGATGAAATACATTATAAATGTAATTGGTTTCATTAATTTTCATGACAAAATCAATATGATTCACAAAAAAAGAATAGGAGGCGAATAGGTTGCGATTTGTTGTCTCTCATAGTATATCCACGGCCGGCCTGCTTCTTACAATTCTCAACTAATTTTATTTGAAACCTTCTAATGTAGGATCATTGAATTAGCTCCCAGTTAGTTGGCTTTGTCTTTTATTCTTTACACTTCTCTGCAACACTCTTGTTTCACTTTGACTATTGTTATAGAGATGAGCAATGCTAAGTACACTAAAACTCGTCTATAAAATCATTATACTAATTGATTTGTCAAATTCAAAGTGGGCATTTAAATACATTATCATATCATATCGAACACCACGTAGTAATTTGTCACATATCTTAACATATTAATTTCATCTAGTGTTGAAGCAAAGCCTGGCAATGACCTGATTATGCAGATTTATTCAGCAAAATTGGGGTTGAAGATGATCCACTTGCATCAGCTACCTCACTGAGAAACTAATTTTGTAGGTCGATTTTTTAAGTATAACTAGAAAGGGATATTAATCATAGTCTAAAGCTGTTACTGCATGCATGTAACAGTACATAATGGTGATACTCAACGGATCGCTGGACATATCGCTTGCTGGCAACAGAGAACCAGCTGCATACGGTGAAATCGTTTCCATTGGGGGCATCAACTCCCAAGTGAAGAAGAGGCTGATCGATTCCATCGCCAGCATCCTCCAAACCAATCTGTCCATTCCAAGGACTCGCTTCTTCCTCAAAGTCTACGACACAACAGTGGGACGCGCTCCTTCCAAACTGTGATGTCATGTAATGATGTTGAAGCGACATATCACTTGGATTACGCAGATCGGAACTATGGAGGATTAGCAGAGATGCACTAAGCTCTTGATGGAGGTGACTGACTATTGGGTCACCAATCTGCTTATTTGTGACAAACCCTAATAAGGAGAAGTGTGGAGTTGTGTTCATCTTCGTCTCTACATTTAAAATTTCTTCGTTATCAGTCAGTCAAGTTAATGACGCCCACAATATAATCACTCAGTTTACTAATGTGGAAATGTGATCAGGATATATATCTTGGGAATGTTAAACTTTGAATCTGTCTTAAATGTGCACTTCATCTTCAGAGGATTTGATGAAACCGTAGATATGGTTTGAAAATGGGTTCTTTCAAGCTTCTAATTAATGCCTTTTTTTCAGGCTAATAAAGAACCTAATAAGACCGTCATGATAATAATCCAATTTGACTACTCTAACATATTTGAATCAAAATTAGATATTACTTTTGATAGGCGTGTTAAAAGGTGAGTGTATTAAAACATGTCCCAAGCTTGAATCTATGAATAAAAACTAATCCAAATCAAAATATACCGAAGTCCGGTCCATATCTGCTCATTTATGACGATTCTTGATATGAAGAAGTGCCATCCACTGAATTGCAATCAAAGTCGGAGATTACATTTGATGGTTGTGTTAAAAAGTGAGTGTATTAAAACTAGGGACTCAAATGGGTGGGTCGGGTCGGGTCAAAAGTAGTCCGACCCATATTGACCCATTTAACTCGTTTTAACCCATTTTCATACAATACAATTTTAGCAACACATACCCGACCCGATCCATATTGTTAAAACACTTCTATATTTAATCAAGTCTAGGAAAATTTGCTTCATGATTTTTTTAAGAATGTATTGTTAGAATAATTTTATGCAATAAGATTTATCTGATAAATTTTATATTTTTAATTTTTTTTTCAAAATTTTGATTTTAAAAAAATATATATTTTAATTTTTTTTCCTTTTCCTCTTCCAGTCACCGAAGTCTAGTGAGCTCATCCCTCACCTCTTGGCAACCAACTTAGAAAGAAGGAAAAAGGAGAAAAGAAAAGGTAAAAAAAAGAAAATTAAAATAATCAATTTTTTATTTTAAAAAAAACTAAATAATTAGAATATCTGAATTTTCATAGTCTAAAAATGACTTATTAATAACATTTTTAATGATTTATTGATAACACTTAAAATTAATTAAGTAATCAATTTATTACCCATTTAAAACCCATTTAAGACACATTATGTTTTTAAGTGACCCATTGAATATACATTTAACCTTTTAAATTAACTCATTTATGATATGTATTATTCAATATGAGTTAAAATATGGGTCTTTGACCCATTTTCCACCAATAATTAAACCATGTCCCAAGTTTGAATCTATGAATTAAACCTAATCCAAATCAAAATATTTGTAAGTTCGGTCCATATATGCTCATTTATGATAGATCCTAATATGAGGAAATGCCAAGTTGGCTTCATGCTTCATCTCTACATTCAAAATTTAATTGTTGTTAGTCAATAAAGTTAATGACGTCTACGATATGATGATTTAGTTTAATATTGTGGAAATGTAATAGGAATGTATAGTTTGGGAATGTTAAAAATGTGAATCCGTCCTAAATGTACACTTCGGTTGATCTTGCAAAGACGGACTTGATGAAACCCTAGATATGGTTCGAAGATGGGCTTTCTCAGACTTCCAATTAACACATTTTTTTCAAGGATGAAAAGGATTAGATAAGAGTGTCACGATTGGACAATTCAATTTGACTAAAATTACTTTTGATAGGCGTGCTAAAAGGTGAGTGTATTAGAATCTATCTCAAGCTTGAATTCATAGATTAAACATAATCCAAATCAAAATACTTGGAAGTCTGGTCTATACCTACTCATTTATAACAAACCCTTAAAAGAACAAGTCCTAAGTTGTGTTCACGCTTCATCTTAAATGTCTTATCATTGTCCATCAATCCAATTAATGACGTCTACGAAATGATGATTTAACTTAATATTGTGGAAATGTAACTAGGATATATATCTTGGAAATGTTAAACTTTAAATCCGTCATAAATGTGCACTTCTTTTTGATATGACAGAGGAGGGCTTGATGAAGCCTTAGATATGGTTTGAATATGGCCGCTTTTCAAGCTTCCAATTGACGCCTTTTTTCAGGCTAATAAAGGATCAGATAAGAGCACCATAATAGGACAACTTAGTTGACTACTCATCCTAATAGTAATCAAAGTCAGAAATTACTTTTGATAGGCGTGCTAAAAGGTGAGTGTATTAAAATATGTCACAAGCTTGAATCTATATATATATAATATAATCTGACATTGTGGTATAGGTTCCATCGCCGCATCTCTCACCAACAAACCGTTGTTGGCAGGTTCCACAACATTTGCACAACCAAGAAGAGCAGTTCGCATTCAAGCTTATCAATATTCTCAAGAAGTCCATAACTAATAAGACTTCTATTGTTGACTTTGTCATTTTATGTACATTTGAAATATTCAGTTTTGATGTGGTTTTCATAGTAACCTTTTATTAGATCCTAATTTCTAGGATTGATTTGAGTCATGAGAAATATTTTATCTTTATTTGGTCCTAGTTTCTAGGCTTGATTTGATTTTTTTCATTATCTTTTCTTTTGCTTTAAAAGGTAGTCAATATTATGTAGAAAGTAAATTTGATTGGATGAATGAAATGCCTTGGGCATTCTTTTGAATCTTGAAGAGTTCATATTCTTAAAAACCTAAAAAAGTTTACACTCCGTCCTTGAAGAGTCAAAGCTTTTCAAGGTCTATATCTTTGAAGAATTACAACCATCAACCTAGAAGAATTAGTGCCCCGCCAATTTCATTGGAAGCCTAGAAGAGCAACCGTCAAAGTCCTTCTCGTTTTCACATTTTGACCAGTTCCATTTCGTTACTTTTTCCCAAAAATTGGTAGCCCTAAAGTGCTTATCTGCAAAAACTCAAAACACAAAAGCTGTAGATCTACAAGCATTTGTTTGTGAAAGATCTAGTGCGATCACTTAGAGGCGGGTGAATAGGTGATTTCAAAAACTTTTGCGAAAGTACAAAATACACAACGTATGAAGCGTGATATACGAGTGAAATAACAAGAGCTACAAGCACAAACAGAAAGTTAAGAGAAGAGATCAAGACACAAATTTTATAGTGGTTCGGCTTAGCTCAAGCCTACGGCCATTCTCTCGGGCTGACAGATCGGCTGAATTCCACTATTAATCAAAAGAGTTACAATTTAGTTCCAAGACTTCACAAAGTCTTCTGCTCTCAAAGCATGTATCACACTCTTTTGTTTACAATGTAAGCTTATAGTAAATGAATAGCTCTAAACTTTGGAATTATACTCTTATGCGTGTCTTATTGAAGGACTTGAAATATCTCCCTTATATACTCCTTCATGCCTATACGACCGTTGGCACTTTCCAAAGGAGTTCTTCCAATCAATCCGTTAGACAGAATCAATTAGAGAGATCTCGAGCAATCTTCAGATCATGATAAGAGCCCGTCAGTCCTGGTCATCCATACAATCAGGATCTTGGTTTCCATTAGTTTGCCATATTTACCCGATCTTCAAAGAATCCAGTATTCCAATAATAATCTTCATAATCTTTGATGAGAATAATCAATCTTGTTAATCCATCAATATGATGTATGAAATCTACGAGTATCAAGGTCGTAAGAATACCATCTTACGCAAACAGTCGTCACAATCTAACTTCCCAGATTTTACTAAATCTGACTTCCCAGACTTTACGGTGTCTTCTACCTCCAAACGTTACTCTATCTGACATCTCCAGTGTTACTTTGTCTAATATCTCCAGACAATACAATGTCTGGCCATGATTTTTGTCATCTTCAGAGATAACTTGTATTTAACTTCTAGTCTCGTCACTGAGTTTTGTCATCTTCAAAATCAACAATAGAGCTTCCTCTAACAATCTCCCCATTTTTGATGATGACAAAACGATCTTGCAGATTTTGGAGATATATTCTGCAATACAAAATATTAACCAAGCAATATCTCTAAAGTGGGATAATACTGTCCTGCAGATATGAGAATTTATATTTCCTACAATAAATTGTATTAGCAGTATAAAGAAATATTTAACAAATCTGCATCCACAAGACAAAGGTTAGTCTTGACAAATCATAATCGAGCCTTAGAGAAATAACATCCCTATCAACCATACAAATCAGATCACAAAATATCATTGCAATCAGACATATCCAATCAACATCTCAATCCATCCATTCATCCAGTCAAAGAGTCAAACACACCAAGCTATCCAAACACAAGTTTAACTAATCTCAAGAACAAAACCAACCAAAACAAACTCAAAATCTGCACTTTCTCTCCCTTTTTGTCATAATCAAAAAGTTTAAGAGTGAGGGGGAACTCGAACAAAATGGAGATGATCCAACGACTGCACCGCTTGCTCCAACTACTTGATAGACTGCTTAATCTCTTCAAGATTATCCAATGTAGCAATCTGGCCAAGCTTTTGAGAAAGCTGCTGGAGAATAACATTCTGTTGAGTCTGCATAAGTTACATATGATCAATTTTGATAGTTAAAGTAGACAATATATCCATGATCGGTTGCAACTGTGCAAGTGGAACATCAGAAACACTTGTCCCTGCAGTATTAGTGGTTGGTATAGCAACATGAGGTGGACTGAATTCAGAAGATCCACCGTATTTACTGGCTCCCCCTGTCTCAAATGTGGGTGGCATATCCTCAGATAGTCCAACATTAGTTCCTGCTCCCATTGTTTCAAATGATGTTGGGGATGGAACATCCTGTGGCAACATTGATGGACTGTCCCTGACATCATGGCTACCTTTGTCTCTCTCAGCTTCCTTCTCATTCTCAGAGTCTCTCCTCACTCTCTCTTCCTCTAATCCTTCCTTTTCTACCTCCGTGGTAGAAACTTGTTCAACAAGTTCCTCATTCCAGAAACTATCCGACGTACTTATAGACAGGCTAGGGGTGGTGGTATCAACTCCTCCCCCTGCAGGTTCATCTTCTTTTTCCTCCTCATCGTCCTCGATGATCAATTTTCGTCGTTGTGGAGTAGGGACCTCTGCCATTGGTTCCTTGCCTTTCCTCTTCCTGGCAAATGATTCGGCCTTCACCTGACTTGCTGGAGTAGATTTGGAATTGGACCTAGAAAGGAAGTCACCCAATTTCATTTTGGCAACCATTTTGTGTCCCATCAGAACAGGTGCAAGCTTTGTGGCACTGAAGATAGAGGGTATCTGAATTTGAAAGTTCTGAAAAATATGAGTTACCAAAGAAGCATATGGTAATTGACCCTTATCTTTCTGTGAGGCTCGATAGATTTGATATAGAATCACAAATGGAAAAGAAAATTTGCGATTGTTCAAAATCGCAAACATCAATCGAGCCTCAGATTTTGAAACATCTATTCTTGATGTCGCCTTGGGCTTAAGACAGTTGATGATAATCTTGTGGAGAATGACATTTGCAGCTTACAATTTCAAATAAGTGATTGGCCCGGTAAAAGACTGATTTGTGTGAGTAATTTGGACACTTCCTTGTCAGATTCCTCAATAGGAGTAAAGCTAGTCTTGATAAAACCCATAATGTCAGCCAAATCATCGATATCAACTGTTACATTCGTGTCTACAACAGAGAATTATAGACTATGCTGATTCGAAAAAGAGAGGTTAGAGTAAAAATATGACGTAAGTTTAGGGTAAGCAGGGGCTGTTTCAACACAGAATTGATCAAGGCGGTTGTACTGAAGATGCGGTCTTAAATGTACCTTAACTGAGTCAAGGAATTTGAAATCTACTGTGCGATGGCTCATGACTCCCCGTTCCAAAAGTCGTGTATAAATCAACTTGTGGTCTTTGGACAGAAAAAGCTTATTTGCCTTGCCAAACAAACCGGCCGCTATACCTTTTCGCAACTGGAAGTTGGGAACATCTTCTCATCCTCATTTTTAGGCTCAAAATCAAATGAGGTATAAAACCTGGGATCTACAGGAAAATTTTTTCGTGCATGATCAGCTGTACCTAGTGGCGCAACACTAGCATCCTCCATTTGCCTCAGAAAGTGTTGTTCACTTGTGAAACCGCTCATCATCAAAAACTCTCGGAGCACTCCGACGGAACCATGCTTCCCCTTCATTTTCTGATAGTAAGGAAAAAGAACTTTATGATTCTTTCTCTTCAACGGAACAACTTCATGGACTTGTTGTTCTTCAAACGGTGTGATCGAAGCCCCATGTTGTCTTGTTGTAGTAGGAATGTCTTCCTCTGTAAGATCAAAGTGAGTCGGTCCAAAACTTCCTTGTTCGAATCTCTTCGAAGCAAGTCTTGAGGATTTCCTGGGAGGAGACATTGTTGCAGTCGAAGAAACCTTCTCTGTTTGTTCGAGCAAAAAGTTGAAAACTTTTTGAAGAGAATGCCAAGGGAGAAAACAAAGTGCTAGGGTTTCAGAGAAGAATGCCTTTGAAGCGAAGAGGCAAAATTCCAAACGGTTATAGAGTGAGAGAATGCCTTTCGAAATTCAAAAAGAGCCTAAATTTTGGAAAATAAGATTTTCAAAAACAACGATTCGGTCAATCAATCAAAAGATGCACATTTCATGCAATGATTCAAATAGGCAAGTAAATATACACATAATAACCGACATACTTTACATGCTAAAAATAACGATACATGTTACCTTATGATAGAATGGCAAGAAAGTTTCATATAATAAGCTCCTGAATCATATGATATAATAGACGAAAGAATGTCAAGACTAAGACCATCTGAGACATTGTAAGGTCGAAGACGTTGTAACATCTGAGACAATGTAACGTCTGAAGCATGGTATCATCTGAGACGTTGTAAGATATGAACCTCAGTAATCATGGGATAAGATGTTTAGCTTGCTTCGTATAAATTCAAAAGAACTCTTATCTAAGGTCTTTGTGAAGATGTCTGCCAGCTGATTTTTGGAATTAATAAAAGTAACTCTAATATCATTTTTCTCCACATGATCCCTTATGAAATGATGCCGAATTTCAATATGCTTGGCTCTAAAGTGCAAAATTAGATTTTTTGTTAAATCCATAGCACCGGTACTATCACATCTGATTTCTATAGATGATTTTGGAATCTTGAAATCACACAGTTGTTGCTTCAACCACAATATTTGGGAACAACAACTTCCAAGAGCAACATACTCTGACTCTGTTGTTAAAAGAGCGACCGTGTGTTGTTTCCTTGACAACCAAGAAATAAGTCGTTCACCAAGCAGCCGATAAGTAACTGAAGTACTCTTTCTATTGAATTTGTAGCCTGCTAGGTCAGCATCAGAATATCAAAGTATTGTGAAGTCTCCATCCTTTGGATAACATAATCCGAACTTTGAAGTTGTTGCCACATACTTTATGATTTGCTTAACAGCACTGAGTTGTGACTCATTAGGATTGGATTGATATCTTGCACATAAGCATACACTGAACAAAATGTCAGGTCAAGATGCTGTTAAATATAAAAGAGAACCAATCATACTTCTATATAGTGTCTGATGAACTTATTTTCCGTCTATATATTTGTCGAGCTTCAAGGTGCTTGACATGGGCATCTCCGTCTTCTTGTAATTGTCCAAGCCAAACTTTGACACAATCTCTTTTGTATACTTCTCTTGATAAATGAAGATAGCTTTTTTCTGATTGTTTGACTTGTAATCCCAGAAAGAATGTCAATTCTCCCATCATACTCATCTCAAATTAATTCTGCATAGTTTTGGAAAAATTCTTGTAAAGAGTTTCATTTGAAGAGCCAAAGATAATATCATCAACATATATTTGTACTAAGAGGAAATCTTTGCCTTCATTCTTGATAAACAAAGTTATGTCTACTTTGCCTTTCTCAAAATTGTTCTGAAGTAGGAATTTACTTAACATTTCATACCAAGCTCTAGGAGCTTGCTCCAGACCATAAAGTGCTTTTTTTTTTCAGTTTGTATACATGCTTTGGTTTTTTAAGATCCTCAAAACTAGGAGGTTGCTTCACATACACCTCCTCTTGTATGAAACCATTTGGGAATGCACTCTTCACATCCATTTAGAACAACCTTAAAATGTTATATTAACTATTAAAGGCAAGCAATAATCGAATAGCTTCTAACCTTACTATTGGTGTATAGGTTTCATCATAATCAATTCATTCTTGTTGAGAGTATCCTTTTGCTACTCAGTCTGGCTTTATTTCTGACAACTTTGCCTTTCTCATCCAATTTGTTCTTGAACACCCATTTGGCTCCAATGATAGATTTTCCTTTAGGTTTTAGGGATTAACTTCCAAACATCATTGATTGCAAATTGTCTGAGCTTATCTTGCATAGCCTCAATCCAGCTTTCATCAAATATAGCTTCATCTACACTATTTGGTTCAATTTCAGACACAAGTGCTATTGCACTTGATTCTTCATGTCTTTGTGACATCGTTCGAACTCCTTCATTTAGATCGCCAATAATAAGTTCAGTTGGATGATTAGACTTATGTTTTCAATTTGAATGAAGTACTTTTCTAGACTTGGATGACATAATCTCATCTTCTTGTTGTTGCGCTTCCTCAGATAAGTTCAGGTTTGAGAAGCCTTAAGAGTAATCTAGTACTTCCAGCTGTGTTTGATGTGATTGCAGTCGAGCATTTTCATGAAACTTGACATTCATTGACTCTTCCACAGTTTGAGTCTTTTTGTTGAAGACTCTATAAGCTTTGTTAGTCATGGAGTATCCAAAAAAGATTCCTTCATCTGACTTCATATCAAATTTACCAACATGGTCATTAGGATTCTTTAGTATAAAGCAATTGCATCCAAAAAACACGAAAGTAAGAAACGATTGATTTCTTATCTTTGAAGATTTCATAAGGGGTTTTCTCTAAAATAGGCCTGAGATAAACTCTGTTAATGATATAGCAAGCAGTAGACACTGTTTCAGCTAAAAAGCGAGAAGGAATGTTACTCTCAATTAGCAGAATTCTGGCCATCTCTTGTAGTGACCTGTTCTTCATTTCCATTACTCCATTCTGCTTGGGTGTATATGGAGATGAAAATACATGTTGAATCCATGTATCATTACAAAACTTGGCAAAGTCTTGGTTCTCAAATTCCCTTCCATGGTCAGTACGTATTCGAAAAATAATATAACCTTTATTGTTCTAAACTTTCTTGGCAAACTTTGAGAAGTAAGTAAAAGCGTCAGACTTACTTGCCAAGAAGTATACCCATGTGAAATGAGAGTAATCATCAACAATTACCAGACAGTAATTTTTGCCACCAATGCTTTGAGTTTGAGTTGGTCCGAACAGGTCCATGTGCAGAAGCCGTAAAACATGGTCAGTTGATACTTGGTTTATCAACTTATAGGAATTTCTGACCTGTTTTCCCAACACATAGGATGTACAAGAACCGTTCTTTTGAAATGCCAAGCTAGGAAGGCTACGAACAATCTTCTTTGTGGAAATCTTGACAATTTGCTTCATGTTGGCATGTCCAAGTCTTCTATGCCACAAATTTATTTCATCATGAATAGAAATAAGATACTGCGAGCTGTTTGGATTTACATCCAGTAGATAAATATTTCCATGACGTTTTCAAGAGAAGGATTGTGAGGTTTCTTTGCTGGCACCATAGCACATACCTTCTTGAAATTGAATTCTATATCCATCATCACAAAACTGGCTAATACTGATAAGATTATAGTTCAAACCTTCCACCAAGGAAACATTCTTGATAATTAGATTTTCAATCTGCATAATTCCACATCCAACTATTTTCCCTTTGATTTTTCCACCAAAGGAGACTTTCACTCTTTTTGTTCTGACTAGTTCTACAAAAACAACTTGAATCACCTGTCATGTGTCTTAAGCACCCACTGTCTAGGTACCACTTTGTCTTGCTCTTGGTGGTCACCTGTTAACAAGAAAAATAGTCACATTTTCTTTGGTGCCTAGACTTTCTTGAGTCTAGTATAGTTAGTGAAAGTAAGGTTAGACTAGTTTTTATTTACTGATCTTCTCAACTGAGGACAAATCTCTTTCTACATATTCTGAGCAGTTACAATTGGAGCACTTCAGAGAACTTCTTCCAGCAAGTTAAACAAAAACTTTTTGAAATGGTTTTTGTAAGTAGCCTTTGAAGGTTTTCGTTTAAGCCTCTCCTTTACTTTGGGAAATCAATCAAAGGAACAATTTCAAGAGTCATACCTAATCCAGCTTTGTTAAAATATGGTCTTTAAACTGAAAGAAGTTTTTCAAGCTTTTCAAAACCATTTGAGAATCTTTTTGAGAGATTTGAAAAATTAGCTTTAAGACAAACAATTTGCTTCTCCAGAGAATCTAACTTCTCCTTTGTAGCAACCAAACTATTGTTCAAGCTTTCAAATTTTTCTGACAAAATATTTTCCTGCTTTTGAAGTCTCAAGTTCTCCTTCTTAACTGAGAAATTCTTTTCAGAGATGATTCCAAACTGGAGCATAATTCATCAATATACTTAGATACTTTAATAGGAATTTTAAAATTACTAACCTGGTCATCTTGATCTGAATCTGAATCAGAACTTGCTTCTGATTCTGAATTAGAACGTGCCATTAAGCATATGTTTGCATTTCATCATCACTTTCAGTATCACTCTAAGTTTCAGCTTTGAGTGCTTTCTTGTATTTTTCGTTTCTTCCATTGCTTTGCTTTAGTAGAGGACAGTTGGGTTTGATGTGTCCTTTCTACCTACAATTGTAACAGGTTACATCATTGATTGCTTCGTTGTTCCATGACTGTCTATTCTGAAAATTCTGCATAGGCTGTCTTCTTTGGAAGTTTTGATTTGGCTGTCTTCTTTGGAAGTTCTGCTCTGGCTGTCTTCTCTGGAAGTTCCGAGAACTAGAATTTCTCAAGTTGAACATTCTTCCTTTATTGTTCAATTTCTTGAACTTCTTCATTAGAAGAGCCATTTCTTCATCATCCAAAGTTACATTTGATCCCCCATCATCAAAGTCTTCGTTAGACTTTAAAGTTATAGATTCCTTACCTTTCAAGTCTAATTGTTCATAAGATCTTTCCACTTCATAAGATTAGAGAGTTCCAATTAGCTCATTAACAGAAAGAGATTGAATCCTCTGTGTCTCTCTGATAGGGATTTTCACTTGATCCCATTCACTTAAGAGTCCACATAGCAATTTATTGACTCTCATGGGTCTAGAAATAGGTTGATATTGATATGCAAGACCGTTGACAATCTCTATGAATCGGCTGAACATGTCGGAGATAGTTTCTCTAGGCTTCATTTTGAAGGCGTCGTATTGACCAAGTAGAATATTGATTCTTGTTTCTTTGACTCGGTCAGTTCTGTCAAAAGTGACATTCAACATTTTCCATATCTCCTTACCAAAAAAAAAACATTTCCCATATCTCCTTAGCTATTTCACAAGAAGAGATACGATTATATTATGTAGAAGATAGAGTACAGTGTAATGAATAAATAGCTTTAGCATAAATATTTTGTCTTCTGATAAGTTCAGCTTGAGTAATCTCTCCAGCTTCTACAGCATTTCTCTCTAGATTTGATGAGTGAAATAACAAGAGCTACAAGCACAAACATAGAGTTAAGAGAAGAGATCAAGACGCAGAGTTTATAGTGATTCGGCTTCGCTCAAGCCTATGTTCACTCTCTCGGACTGACAGCCCATTGGCTGGATTCCACTGTAAATCAAAAGAGTTACAGTTCAGTTCCAAGACTTCACAGAGTCTTCTGCTCTCACAAAGCAAGTATGTATCATACTCTTTTGTATGGACAGCTCTAAATTTTGGAATTATACTCTCATGCGCGTCTTATTGAAAGACTTGAAATATCCCCCTTATATACTCCTTCATGCCTATACGACCGTTGGCACTTTCCAAAGGAGTTCTTCCAATCAAGCTGTTGAACAGAATCAATCAGAGAGATCTCGAGCAATCTTTAGATTGTGATAAGAGGCCGTTAATCCTGGTCGCCCATACAATCAGGATCTTGGTTTCCATAAGTGAATACTTGCCACATTTACCCGATCTTCAGAGAATCCAGTATTCCAATAATAATCTTCATAATCTTTGATGAGAATAATCAATCCTGTTAATCCATCAATATGATGTCTAAAATCCACGAGTATCAAGGTCGTGAGAATACCATCTTACGCAAACAGTCATCACAATCCAACTTCCTAGATTTTACTAAATCTGACTTCCCAGACTTTACGGTGTCTGCTACCTCCAGACATTACTCTGTCTGATATCTCCAGACGTTACTCTATCTGGCAGATGTTACTCTGTCTGGCCTCTTCAGACGATACAATATCTGGCATATCCAGAAAATACAATGTCTGGCCACGACTTTTGTCATCTTCAGAGATAACTTGTATTTGACTTCCAGTCTAGTCACTGAGTTTGTCATCTTCAAAATTAACAATAGAGCTTCCTCTAACAGTTTGTTTGCAATTGAAATCACTCTATGCTGAATTGCCAATTGAGAGTTAAAGTCATTTTTATGACAACATGCATAACTAAAATTTCTGCTTGAATTTCCACAGGGTCATTCTCTTGATCCTTTTGGCTTAATCACAAAGCTTTCAGCTATATCATTTGGTATATGAGCTTTGGAGGAGAGGGCAAAGCTTCCAAGACAAGCCAAACATCGAGGTGGCAAAACCATTCCATTGAACGAAGTGCACATGCTTGCTGAAAATTTGCAACAACATATATAAGAACAAATCAATGCTTTTGCCCAAGAAGTTTTGCATCTAAAGGATGAAGCATATAACCCTCTGCCCCATTCCAGAATTGAAGAATCTAATGGTGATTCCTCTTCTTCAGAAAGTGTTCGGTCTTTTCCCTGAAGGAGGAATGCTCATCGTTATGCACAAGACTTTCATGCACTGAATTGGGAAAAGGAAATCAAGAGAAGCATGACATTGTTGATCGGTTGGCCCTTGTAAATGAAGTTTTTGAGCATATAAATGTCTTGGATGATAGATGTGGTGGTATCATTACTATGCAATTCTGAGGCAAGGCTATAGCTTGGTGGCGACGAGAGAAACAAACTCGCCAATCTGTTGGCAAGGTTCCAATCGTATCATGGAGAAAGATGGATGACAAGATTCAAAAGTGTCTCCTTCTTAAAGGTATCAAAATTTGATCAAGGTACATGATCAGTAGATCAAAACACTAATGAATTCAGTGAATTGGCAATTCCTAACAATATTCAAGATCTAGAGGTGCTTGTGAACACGTATTTGAATCATCTTCAACTTCATACCTAAGATGCCTTAGAAATTCCCAACATTTGAGATTTGGGAGATGCACATCAACGAACATTTTAAATGGAGTATTCTCGCTTTAGAAGGTGGTTAATATCTACTTTGTCGAATCGAGCAATAAGGCGTACCACCAGCACTGCCAAAGTTGTTAAAACTTCAGCACAATTTGATAGTAAACTCCATGTTCAACCCAATCTTTCAAAGCAACCAAGTACAACTGCTATGCATTTTTACTCTTGTGGGGAGATCGGTCATCGTGTTAGCAATTTTTGATTCAATAAAAATCGACCAATCAATAAAGCTTTTTTGGTTGATACTGAGTCCAATGATGATGATGATAAGGAGGAGCCATGTGAAGAATAATCAAAAGATGATGAAGTTGCGGTGGAAGATGAACAAATTGTACATGCTTATTCCGGTGTGCTTCTCATGTTGAGAAAAATTTTCATCACTACCAAAAATGACATTGGTTATAGGTGGTTGCACACCAATATTCTTCATTCGGTTGCACCATTTTGGAAAAGGCATATGTTAATCGATTATTGACTTCGGTTGTTGTGAAAACATGATTTATGAAGTAGCAACAAGTAAGCACAAATTAGAGTTGAAAGTACACCCGACACCTTACAAAATATCGTGGTTAAAAAAGGAAACTGAGGTAACCGTTTTAAAAGGATGTCTTGCCAATCTTTCTAGCGGCTCTATTTTGTTTTGACAAGATATGGTGTGGAGTTCTACCTATGGATGCTAGTCATATTATTCTTGGCCGGCCATGACAATTTGATAGGAAGACTACCCATGATGGCTAGTGCGATACTTATTCTATTGAGTATGGCGGAAAGAAGATTACTCTGACCCATAGTAAGGAACCTCTCAAGACTCATTTGCTTAAGAATTCCTTATCTCCAATTTTCTTTATTTGAGAGGTTCCATGAAAGAGGTTCATATTGTATATATTTTTCGTAATAAAATTGATATGATTGTATCTTTTAAACCTAATCAAGTGAAATCACTTTTGGAAGAGTTTAACTATGTTTTTCCAAAGGATTTACCACTAGATCTTCCTCCTAAGAAAGACATTCAAAATCAAATTGATTTGATGCCCAGAGCTTTCCCACCTAATCTAGCTTAGTTTCGAATGAGCCCAATAAAACATGAAGAATTGCAATGGCAAGTTATGGAACTCTTGAATAAGGGTTTTGTAAGGGAGAGTTTTAATCTATGTGTTGTTCCAAACCTCTTGGTGCCTAAAAAGATGGCACTTGGAGAATGTGTGTTGACAATTGGACGATCAAGCAGATCACCATCAAATATATGTTTTCCAATTTCCTTTATTGATGATCCTTTAAATAAACCCTATAGTGTGACTATTTTCTCAAAGCTGGATTTATAGAGTGGATATCATCATATCAAAATTAAGCTAGGAGATAAATAGAAGACAACATTGAAAACCAAAGACGAAATATTTGAGTAGCTCATTATGCCATTCAGATTGTCTAAGGCACCGTCCACATTCATGAGATTCACGACTTGAGTTTTCAAGGAACGTCTTGTAAAGTTTTTTTTTTTGGTAAATTAAGCTTTGTATAGATTTAACAAATAGGATGTACAATGCTAGAACAAGCTCTCGGTACCACAAAATCTTATATTCATAGTGCTAGCAACACGAATGAGTGGAAGGGTACCAAGGTTACATGAAGATCATAAACAAAAGACCCACAACAGTGGGTAAAAGTTAAGAAAATTAGTGATCCAAAACGATAATTGGGTGAATCCCCAACTCCTTTGCATTTGCCTATTCCGAATGGAGCAATATGGCTTTATCCTTCACTATCTTTATTAATTTTATCTTCATAGCCAGAATGACCATTACTTGGTTCCTAAAAAGCATGTTGATCATCTCTTTCCAAATAATATGACATAAGGCACCAAGAGAGAATCGAGATATAAACTGATGAAAGCAATTGCCCGAAAATTTTCTCCTAGCCCAATCGAGTATGTGCATCCACGGAAGTGATCGTCAAGCAAGATGGCAATTGCTTGCCCAAAATTGTGCCAATCAGTTGGTAATCAGACACCCAAAGAACAAATGATCTACAGAATCCAACCTACTATTGCAGAATGGACAACTTGCTTCTAAGATTCTATAACAAGATATTAGTAAAACTTGGGTTGGTAACCTATTGCGTGTCATAAGCCATAGGTGAAATTGATGTCTCGGGATGATCATTTTGTCCCATATGAAGGAATGCCATGAGATGGTCGGCCGTTTGGGTCGGACAATGCTCCAAGCAGACGCAGTAGTAAATGAGCCTAAAGAATGTCCTAACCAAATAAATCGGTTTGTCTCGGCACTGATAAGAGGAAGCGGAGCCGCAAGCTTGTCCAATAGTAACAACTGCCGCTAACCAGTCAAGATAAGATCAGCCACCGTAGCTTGCCTAGAGAACCCAAATTGATAGATCTCTCTATCTCGAATGAACGAATCAAGATGACCCCTAGGATGCCAATGATCAAACCAACCCGAGACTGAAGTACCACCTCCAATATTCCATCGGAATAGGGTTCTGAATTCCTTTTGAATCTCCAGAATTTTCTTCCATGCCCAGGAGCAAATAGTAGGCTTCTTAATCACCCAAAATCTCTTTTGTTTCAAGAAATTTGTGTGTATCCACTTACACCATAGAGATTCTTTATCAAAGAAAAGGATCTAAATGTGTTTGGTCATTGCCGCCTTATTACTCTCCCTCAGTTGATGAATCCCAAGGCCCCCTTCCTCCTTAGGCATACATACCTCAAATCAAGAGACTTTTGCTCCACCCAATCCTAACTCAGGGCCTTTCCATAAAAACTATCGAAGCACATTTTCAATGCTTTTTAGAACAGACGCATGTAATATAAATATTCCAGCCATATAGACGCTTTTTATCTTGTTCAACTGTAATCGGTCCGCAAAGGATAAGAAGAGGTGCATCCACGATTGTATTCTATTTGTAATTGCATTCACCAATGCAACACAATTTGCTTTGCAAAGCCGAGAAGAAATAACAGGAGCACCCAAATATTTAGAAGGCAGTCGGCCCATTCAGAAACCAGTAAGGTCCAAAATGGCTGATCGAAGTTATGGAGACTCACCTGACAAAAAAAATCTCACTTTTGCTCGGATTAGGTGCCAGTCCTGACCATGCAGAGAAGGTTGTAATCGCCATCTTCAAAAGGGTAATGGTCTGCACATTTGCTTCAAAGAATAGCAAAACATCATCAGCAAAGAATATGTGTGATAGTTTTGTGGACTCACATCTCTAGTGAAATTTAAATTCAGCAACTATGGTCTGTCTAATTATGATACTAGTGAAGACCTCCATAACAAGAGTGAATAAGTAAGGCGACAAAGATTCCCTTGGCGTAATCTTCTCGAGCTCCCAAAAAAGCCATGAAGCTCTCCATTAATGGAAATGTAGAATCTAGGGGTTCGTACACACTCCATTATCAAAGTTGTCAGCATCTTAGGAATATCAAAATCCATCAAAGTGAACTCGAGGAAATCCCATTCAACCGTATCATATGCTTTCCGGAAATCTACTTTCAGCACACACTTGGGAAGGTAAGGATGTTGACACCTAATTTTTAGCATATAGATCTAATCGCATAAAAAAATAAAAAGGAAATTTTAGTCAAATCTTCAAAAGATTTGACCAAATATTTCACTGATCCAAACATAACATTTTTGAAAAAAAGAATCAAAAGAATAGACGAGGTTGAGGAAAGAAAATTTCGGTCATATCCTCACGGATTTGACTGAAATCTCTTTATACCAACAAAAGGCAAAAGAGGTGTTTACTCGAACACATGGGCTCGTCGTGATTCTCGAGCCATGTAGGGAGGTCTTTTATTTGTGTTGTTTCTTCCCTCCCGTGACTTCCTCGCGCACGTTTTCATTGAGTTTTTTTTAAGCCTAGAGGACAGTTGATCGACTCGTTTGATTGATGTTCTTGCTTGTGCGTTGATCCATGTCGCATCATAAGCTAAAACTTTGCATTTTTGTTGCCTTACCACCGACATCTACCTTGCATCTCACGTGTTTGATAAATTGTGTGAACAAACTCACCTTGCTTTTATTATGTTTTGTGTGATTTATTTCCTCGCGTGAGTTGTAGGTTGATGTTGAAAAGCCCTCGGCGAATCGATTGCACCCTTAGTCTTCCTCTAGCGCCATTTCGTCCATCCCCACCGTGGGGGGTGGATATTAGCAGAATGATGTTTTTGCAGGTTGAACACGCGGAGAAGATGACCCATGCGCAGGAGGAGCTGAGTTCGTCCCTCGTGGATCAGCGCAAAGGAAAGGCCGAGCTTGGGCTAAGCTGGGCACCTGATCAGGTCCTGTTCGCCACGTGGAGGAGAAAAGAGATGGGCTGGTCGGCAAACTAGGGGGCTGTGCAGGGCCTGAGGAAAAAGGCCAGAGGAAAAGGACAGAAAAAAGAAGAAGAAAGGAAGTTGGACTGGGCCCATCGCGAGCCCAGTCCAGCCTTTTCTTTTCTTCACAGGCGGGCCACTTTTCAAGGGCCTCCGCGGGTTAAGGTCCGAACCAACTCGGTTCGGACCCGACCCGGTTCCCTTTTATTTTATTTTCTTAATTTAATTTCAGTTAATTTCGTTTATAATATTAAAAAAAAAATTCTGCAATAAAAGGGTCTTTTGTCATGTTGATTTGCTTACTCTGTTCATGCCATTTTGTTTAATTTGCTTGTTTTAGGTAATAAGTTTATCAATTGGAATTATTCTTCCAATCCGAAATCACATTATCGATTTTTTATTCCGTCTATAAGGCTTTAGATGGAATAATTAATTGCGCGGGAATAAAATTGATATTTTGATCTTTAAGGCTTAAGATCAATTCATTAATTCTATCTGCGAAATTCTTTGTTGAGCTTTGATGTTATTTCCATTTGATGAGTCTTGTTTTATTTGAATTGCATGTTAGATAAAATTACATTTTCATGTTTAGGTTAGATTCACATTAGATAGTATCATATTACATGATTAGATTGCATTGTTAGGTTTTGTTGCATGTCTAAATTAGGTTTTTATATTTTAAATTCAATAAAATCTAAAAAAAAGTCACATGCATGACTTTTCATATTAGTTTGCATTATTAAGCTTTATTTAACATTTAGATTAGATGCATCAAATCTCATGTCATTGCATAAGATTTCATATCATCACATTTAGAAACCTAGGAATTATGTTAGGTTAAGTTTTCATAATTAATTAGTTTAATCAATTTCGAATTTCATTAGATAAATAAGAAAATGTCTAAAAAATGCCTTTTTGCATGTCATTTAATTACTTTAGTTAAATAGCATGTCAAGTAGGCTAGGTTAACTTAGAATTTGCATATTTCAAAGCATGTTAAGTCGTGTCACATTTGGAATTAGATTTTCCATGCATCACATATTAAAATAGTCTTTGCATTTTAGAATATTATATGTGGTTAAGATAAGATTTTAGTTTCAATTAGGGATTAACGTAGTTTAGTTCCTAATTTAGATTAGATGTTATTTAACTATAGATAATTAGTTTCATTTAGTAATTTCAAAATTAATAAAAATTGCGTTTATGGTTGCATTAAGATAATTGCATATATGATTAATTTTTCATTACATGCATTTCATACACATAAAAAACCCCATAAAAGATCTTTTTGTTGATTTGCTTCATCTTTGTTTATTGCTTTGGTTGTTGTTCATTTTCTTTGAGTTTTTAAATAATTGTTTGCGCACTTGCGTCATCACCGCGCATGTTAGGGAATAAAGTTAAAATCAATTCAAGCTGCCTGCAAAATATTTTCTGAAAATAAAAAGAAAAGGTTCTCAAGTCCCCGAACTCAAAATCTCTGGTTCGTAAGGGCAAAGTACTACTCCCAGTATTTTACATGGGTTTCTAATCGACCCACCATGAATAGATTAGTGGCGACTCTATTTGAAATTGATCTTGCATATTTAAAAAGTGAAATCTAAGTCGTGAATTGGTATGGGCTTGGGAGAGCTCGAGCTAAGTTAATTTTAGCAATCCATTAGCCGAACCTTAGGTGGTGCATCTTCGGAATCGTCGTGATAAAGGAACATGATGAAAACCACTGAATAGTTCCTGAGCAATCAAAATATTATTGCTGATTTTGCGTCCCTTAACAAAGGCGTTTTGAGTCGCACTAATGATAAAAGGTAATACCAAGGCCAGACGATTCGCTAATAACTTGGTAATACACTTATATACTATGTTGCAACAAGCAATAGGTCGATAATCATCAATAGATGAAGCATTCTGAACTTTCGGAACCAATGTTATAATAATGGTATTCAACTGGCGTAATAATCTACCATAAAGAAAAAAAGTCTTGGATCACATGAATCACTGAAGGGCCAACTATCTCTCATGACTATTTTAAAAATTTTACATTGAATCCATTTGGGTCCAGGGCTTTCCCCTTGGCTAATGAGAACATCGTGTTTCGTATTTCATCATCAATAAAAGGTTTGGCAAGGATGCTAACCTAGTCTGCTTATAGGGTTTTCAGAAGAGATGCACGGATCGTTTCTAAGGAGGGAGAGGAACTGCCATTTGATGTGAACAACCGTTCAAAGTGTGATACAAATAAGCCTATAACCTCCTTCATATTTTTCATCCGAGATCCAAACTGATCAACCACCAAAACTATATTGTTTCGGAGTTGCCCGCTCTTCATCGACTGATGGAAGAACTTAGGCTGCGTTTGGTTGACCGAATAAAAATCAGGATATGATATGTTTTATCCTATCTTGTGTTTATTAGCTATCTAGGATAGGATAAAATCGGATATAGAAGGGACATAAACCGGATAAAAAAATCCGAGGGGAAAGGTAGGATAAGGTCGTATAGGATTTCTTTTATTTGAAACATAAAACCCTACGTTTTTTTTTCTTTTTTCGTAATTCACCCACAGACAACTCCAACTCCTCTGTTGGGTTTAGGCCAGGGAGTCAGATCGGGTTTTCCCAACCCGATTCGAAGTCCATTTTTTTCAAATTAAAAAAAATACTAAATAAAAAAACAAAAAAAATATTTAAAAATTCAAATTTTCAATTTCTAAAAAAGCAAATAAAAAATAAAAAATAAAAAATATAGGCGGGTGACCACAATTTATTTCATAGATTTTTAGTACTAATCCTCTAAGTCTTGAACCAATTTTAGATTTTCCATGTTGAATAAACATTTTAAGTTTAGCATAAAAAATGTAAAAAAACCCCTTAAAATATTTTTAACTCGATTAGATAAGCTCTTATCCAAAGTATCAACGTCAAAACCTTCTCCTTGATAGCTCTTCGATTCTCATCAAAATTTGACGAAATCAATAAATTGTAATGTACTTTATAAATGTGAATTGTTCAAAGATCGTTCGTGATTAATTGTCATTGTATCCTCGTAACAGCTGGAAGAAAAAACGAATGAACTTTAAACTTTAAGCTTTTGTTATAATTGGGCATTTGTTTGATTTGGTATTGGACTTATAACAAAATGTAAACAAATAAAAAACTTGTAAGAATAAAAAATAATTCATGTTTCAAAGTAAATATATTGAAACTGATGTTATTCTAAAAAAGTTTGATGTTGGAAGGGGTAACCAAAAGATTATTTCAAAGAAACAGAAAAGATTATTACAATGCATAATCAAGAAATTCGATGAGAATTTGTTAATTTGAAAAAAAAATATTATTTTGGATGATTTTATTAATATTAAACCTTCAAATTTGTACTTGCCTAAGTTATTAATTTTAAAATTTCCGAATTTAAATTCGTAGTTCACCAAACGACATATTTGATAAGATACGAAGATATCCGACTTTAAATCCGTTGTTTACAAAATAATAGATTGGATATGATATGAGAATATCCAACTTTAAATTCGTAGTACACCAAATAGTGGATGGGATATGAAGAAATCCATGAATCTCTTATCCTATCCTATTTTATCCAGTCTTATCCCATTTAGAAATCCGGATGACCAAACGCAGCCTTAGTGTTTAAATCTCATTCCTTAAGCCAACAGATTCGAGATTTTTGACGATAGAAGGAATCCTCCTATGATCTAAGCTTTATGAAGTTTTCAATGCGTGTTCATTTTGGGACAAAACTAAATTGAACGGGTCAACTTGTAGTGCATTCTGTACGCATTTTAGTTCCCTTCGTGCAACTTATATGCGAGAGGAAATGTTAGAATAAAATACTCTGTTGAGTTGTTTAAGGCACCCTTTTAGGATCTTCAATCTAGAACAAAGTACAAACATGGGAGTTCCAGACAAATTCGAGGCCCAGACTTGGTCAACCAACATCTTAAATTGAGGATGGGATAGCCAAAAGTTGAAGAAGTTAAATGGTATCCTTATCAGCATTTTGGGCAACATACGAATTATCATAGAAGAATGATCATGGAAACCTAGGTTTAGAAAATCTTCTTCAGAATATGAATAAACCGTACTCCACTGCGCATTCACTAAATCCCTGTCTATCTTCCTTTGTTTTCGGTTCTCTCCAAAAGATGTAGCCCACGTGAACCGACAACCAAAATATCTTAAATCATCCAATTCAACCTTAGCCAAGCATTCATTGAATTCATTATAAGTAAGCAACCAAGTATCAGAGCTTCCTATCCTATCAAAGTTGAAGCGTATTGCGTTGAAATCACCAGCTAATACACAAGGGCTTACTCTAAGTTCACCTCTACATTGAACAATTTCATTCCACAAGGGTCTTCTTGAGACAAAGGTATGTATATCACAGAGAGTGCAAAGGCAGAATTGGATTCTAGCCCTCTAAGGGTACCATGTATAGCTTGAGATGACTTAGAGGAGATCTCATAAATCACCTTAGAAGGATTGTTGTGGCTTAAGGCAAGAACGCTGGTATGCAGCCCCCAACAAATGTTACCTTGTCATGTCACAAATTCTATTATTGGCATTTCATATTTCAAAAGATGAAATTTCGGTTGATGATGATAAGACTAACATGGATAAAGAATGGCCAATTTCAATAAATGTGATAGCCAAGCAACAATTGCTTACACTAAGGATCCCAAATTTCATTGTAAAACCAAACATATAAATACCTAGTAAAACTTTGTTAGATACATGGTTATGTGCAGTACTTGTCTATGCACAGAATGCTAGCAGATCTTATGACGAAGTCAATACTTAGAAACGTTTTTTTATGGTCATATAAAATTCTCTAAGATTGCGTAGAAATTAAATGTACTAAATATTTATATTTTTCGAGTTGTTCACAATCAATGAGACTTTTGTCATCATTGCCGATCCCTATGGGATTAATTCTATATCTATCCATATTAACACTTTATGTGTTATATTTAAAAAGTATGTCAGACGGATAAAAGATTAGCCCACTCACAAGGGCAATCACTTCTATTTATAGTGTGATGAATAGATATGAGACAGTTTTAAGCTTGTTATCTATGTAATAATTGAGAGTCCAAACTTAAACATGAATGTCGCCTTAACAAAAGAGTTAAGATGATATCATATTTTTCGTTATGAGCAAAAATTACAAAATCCACGTATTTCACTTTATATGTCTTGAATGCAAGATGCGAGTTCTGATAAAGGATTTGAAAATAGTAAAATTGTGAACTCAAATTTAATTATGTGTGTCTAAACTATCATTTGTACGGTATTGAAAATAAAGACATATGCTCCTTGGGAAAAGAGAAAATACCTTAATACGTATTTCTTATTGCGTATGCATGAGATGGCCAATTAAAGTTGACAAAAGTTTTGATCTTAACTTTTTGTGTCGTGAGAGATTCTGAAGGATAATTATTCCTCATCAAATCCCCTTATGACTCCCACTTATTGTCAAGATTTTGATTTAATGTTTATTATCTTAGAATGCTACCAATGGTCATGAATGATTTGATCTAATGAGACATCTCTAGAAAAGTAAATTGGATTGAAATTGAGAGGTTTAAGGAATGAGGAAGATCAACTTAGGGTGCGTTTAGTAACGTTTGGTAGGTGCTCGAAGGGTCTTCAAGAAGTTGAGCTTAGGACCTGTAGGAGCATAGTGGCCAGTGTTCTTGTGAAATTGGCTAAGAATTGTGAGTCATTGAGTTCTCTCTTGCTATACGATGGTGGTAGCAAAGACAGCCTTCTTCATTTCATCAGCAATTGCCGGTGTGATCTGCGAAAGCTTGATCCCCGCTTGTCTCTCGACTTGAAGGATGATCATCTCTTTGCGATGTCTCTGAGTTGTAAAAAATATGTCGAGTCTCAGGCTTCAAAGCTGTTGCTTGGTCACTGGTGATGGCCTAAAGACTTTTGGGATTGCAATGGATGGTGGGCTTGAAGAATTGGCACTGATAAACTATGATGTGGTGGATAGGGAGTCGGGCCTACTCACCACATTGGGGCAACACTTGGGGCAATTGAGGAAACTAGACCTGTCTTACAATGAGATGTTGGCTGATAAGGAATTGATCACATGTAATCTTGTTACCAGGAAAAAGAGAACTTGTTTGAGCACCTTGATTACATAGTAGCTAATTTTTCTCTTTTAATGTGAATATTTTATTTATAAATTTGTTAACATGTCTCTTTTATATTACTTTTGACGTGAAAATAAAAATACTAATGTCATTATGTTTTTTTTTCAATTTCAAATAAATTTAAAGTTAAAAAAAAAAACTTAAAATTGGTTATACCATAGAACTTTTCAAATATATGTTTACCAAACAATACTTCCTCAAAGTTACATTTCAAGGCACTTTTCAATTGTAATTTACCAAACATCATTTGCATTTCATCAAATTCCTTTAAGCTAAAAGCGTTTGCATTTTCTCAATGGCTTTTCCCAAATGTTGAACCAAACACACCCATTGTACGCTATCACTCGAGGAGTGTCAGCGTAATCCGCCTTGCAAATGCAAGACATGAGGAGGGATCATGGGTTTATAAACACCACAAGAGACGTCTTCCGGCATACGAGGCCGAGAGTGACATACCAAAGACGCAACGTGTAGAGATTGGCCTATGAAAGAGGACATCTAATGAGGAAAAAGGGTTGATTAGCTTCATGTAAGCTCTACCAAAAAATTAGAAAATAACACAAATAATTCTTGAAATTTTAATTTATTTAATATAGTTTTTGAATTTTAACTCAATGTCGTCTCTAAACTTTTAAATTATATAATGTGGTTCATGAATTTTTTATACATATAAGGGTCTCAAGGACTATATTGAAAATGCACTCAAAGTTCAAGGACTAAATTGAACAAATTTAAAAATTTAAGAACCATATTGTATATTAACTTAAAGGTCATGAACTATCTATGTCATTATCCATTAAATTTTGTTACTCATTTTTTCCATATGACAAATGACAATTCCGAAGTATATAATTTTGTCTTTATACAAAAATGTACTCTTTGATATATTTTAAATTTTTGATATCATTGGTTGGTCGTGACTCCTTCATATGCTAAACTTGGAAATCAATTTTCATAAAATGCCATGGACCTTGGATCAGAGAAGATCCTAGGAATCATGAGGCGCTACGATACCCATCAAGCAAGGGCGAGACACTACACCCGATAACATACTTCATTTAAAAGGACCGAAAGAAAATATCGCACCCAACAACTCCGAAATGTATAAAATTATCCGTATATCTAAATGAAGCAATTTCTTTTATTAAGAAACTACTTGTTTTCGCACACGATATGTGTGTGACCAACATAATATTGATTTGGATTGCTAGTAGGAGATATGTGTGCTTTAAAAAGAAGGAAAATTTTTCAGGTGACTGCCTAGAGAAATCGAACTTTGAATATGGGTAATATCCGACGTTCTCTCTGATATTTTTACATCGAGATGGCAGAGTAAACAACAAATTTGAAAATTGGTTTTATGAATAGCATAGAGGCTATTTCTTTTGCAGCTTGACACCTCAAA
The DNA here is from genome assembly GCA_019926035.1 of Melaleuca alternifolia. Taxonomy (NCBI): domain Eukaryota; kingdom Viridiplantae; phylum Streptophyta; class Magnoliopsida; order Myrtales; family Myrtaceae; genus Melaleuca; species Melaleuca alternifolia. The sequence continues at coordinate 1,572,287 of JAGKPW010000083.1, forward strand.
ATTTGCCACCACTTTTGTAAGACCCTTAAATTGACCTAAGAAAAAAAGATTTCTAGGTTTGATCTACGAAATATAAGGAAGGATCGAGTTTTAAATATCAAAATAAATTCTTTTTATGAAAACAAATATTATGAAACAAACATTTCCACCCAAATCCAAAGGTCACTTTTTGACCATTCGGAAATGGTAGCCTTTATTTTGGCATGTCTAAAAGATTGCTACTCCGCTAGTGGGGTGCACTTTGTAAAACTAGAGATTGCTTGCATTATGATGCTACAAAAATCAGATATATAACGTTGGATGATGAAGTTATCACCCGTGAAATTTCAGTCGAACTTTTCTAACATTTTTTCAACTGCCCGAAACTAGACCTAGAGATATCGCAATCAAACAAATTGTTGAGACATTTTGTTTATGGCAAGTAATAATTTCAAAGAAGTTAAGTCGCCAAGTAGAGACTTGGTTCTTAGACCGCCTCTTTTTGAGCCAAAATCTTTAGGAGAATTATCCAAAAAGTTCATAACTTATTGTGCGGCTACCAATTCAATCATTACTTTTCAATTTGATCCATTTAGACCTAAACCTCTTGACCATGACTGTAGTTTTTCTAGCTAATTTAGGTTGAAAATTGCCGACGTAATAGACCAGTCAGCATTGATTGTCCTATATGGTACGACCAATGATTCGACATTCCAATGAGGCACAAAATGATAATTTTTTAATGTAGTCTTTTCAGTCAATTGAGACTGGAAATTGTTTATACATAACTATATTCTACATGGCATGATTGATGATCTGACGATTTGATAGGGCTCAAAGAATGTGTATTCTACGTAAATTTACTGTATCAAAGTAAACCCAAAAATTAAATGAAACTATTCTATTAGTGTAATTTTGCATATCTCACATCATATACTAGCATCGTATTACTATATTTTGATTTTGATTTGTCATATATGATATTTGCATAAGAATTTTCATGTCATTATGTCATCATGTTTTGATCAGGAAATAATCATGACATGTTATTATCCCTTCATGTTTCAAAACATGAATTTGCCATATCATATTGCATGTGTGATTGCCATTCATATAATTTCCTAGTTGTTTTAGGATTCAGGATTTTCCATGTCATTTATTTTCGCATAAAATCTTATATCCCGAACTTGTCATGTTATGTTTACATCTAAATTGTATGCCATGCCTTTGTATCATCACATGTTTGTTGACACTTAATTTTTGCCGATTTGATAGTTCACTTTTTGCTTAATATTTGAAAGATTATCGTTAATTAGAAATTAGAAGTTTCTTTTACTTTCTTAAATAAACTTCCAAAGTAAAATTATTTAAAAAATGAAATGAAAAATAAACAAAAAAGATAAAAAGAGGCATTTTAGATCAAGCATAAAAGGCCCCGCCCACTCCTTCGATTCATGCGGGTCTTGCCGGCGCCAACCCATCTTTTCCCAAGGCTGCCAGCCCACTCCTTTTCTCCCTTGGCCCATCACACCTCAGCCCGTGTGAAAAGCCTTCTCTTGTTCTATTCCCGCGCGGTCAACTCGTCAATCTTCTTGGCATCCACCGAGAGAGAAGAAAAGAAAGGGGGAAAAAGGCAAAAAAAGGGAGGGAGAGAACAGAGAGGTTGAGGGAGGGCGAAGAAGATGAAGTAATGGGGAGGTCTCGGTGAAGCAAAGGAGAGAACAAAAATCTGGGGAGAGAACAACGATAAAGAGTGGAACGGAGAAGCAAAAGGGGCCATTGATGGAAAGAAAAAAAGAACACTTTAGGAGCAGCGGGCTCTTCGCGTCGAGGGGCAGACGAGGGGTCGCGCTGCGGATTTGCGGGGCTTCGAGCGCGAACGATGTTGAGGTCGCCACGGCAAGCTCCTCGGATCCGGCAATGGGGGTGAAGGAAGCGGAGCTGCAGTCAGAGGCAGAAAGGAGGAGAGGGGTTCTTCGGGTGGAGGTTGGGCGTTGGTTCAAAACAAAAACAAAAGGAACGAGAACGAAGAAAAGAGGAGGTCTTCGGTCAAAAAAAGAAACAACGAAAACCAGAGAAGAAAAGCAAAGGGGGGCGACGATAACGAAGGGGGAAGAGATGATTTTGGGGGTAAAGAAAAGGAACGAACAAAAAAAAGAACAAAGAAGAGGAGAAATCAGGGAGAGAACACAGGAGGGAGGAGAGCGCGAGTTCTGGAAAAAACAAAAAAAGAAGGGAAAAATCCGAGGGGGTTCAACGAAGAAAAAAGGCGGGCAGGAGCAGAACAAAAGAGGAGAAGGGAGAGCCCGTCGCTTGTGTTCGCTGGACGCACGCCGAACCGTGACCTCCAAACAGCATCTCGCCTTGAGGTCCAGCCGTTTACCCGCGTCTCTCTCCGGTAAGTCCCCTGTTTTCGCCTCGCGGATCGTCGCGTCTGTTCGTCGATCCGAGCGACTCTCGGCACATGTCTCTCGCTTCTTCCATGTGTATGTGTATGTTGCTCGCCGCTTGCCTCATGCGACCTCACTCCACAAGCCTTCAAAGCAGGTAATCTCTCTCTCTCTCTCTCTCTCTCTCTCTCTCTCTCTCTCTCTCTCTCTCTCATCCTGATGTTCGGTGATTCCTGGTTCATGAGTTCGAATTTGACGAAACAGAGTTAATTTTAGCTTAATAATCATGATCGCAGTGGATATCGTTGTTGAATTCGTGATTCTTATTGCTGCTGATGAGCAATGATAGCTTGTAGTTTGAGATTAAGTTTTGAGGTTCCGGTATTTGTAGATTAGCGGAATACCAGACATATATTTGTTCAGTTGGCTGTTATGTATCTGAAAGGTGAGGTACTGTCTACATAAGTACAAGTTTTTTTTTTCAGCCGAGCGCAAGCGGGGGTGAGGTTTATGTAGTATTAGTTCCACTATCTGTGGAACTTGCATGAGCTTCGGTTCTAAATTAGATGGGTTTTTCATTGTTTAGCTGGTGTTAGAAGAACTGATTGTAATTACTTAAGCACAAGTTGAAAATCATGTAGAATTCGTCCTGATAGCTGTGGATCTTGCTCGAGCATTGATAGCTCCTTTAGATGACTTCTAGGTTGCTTCACATTGTTTTAAAAAAAAAAACAAAGTTATATGAAGTTTTCTTAGTGACGCCCTTTCATCTGATTCATAGAATGCATCTTGGAGTGCAACAGCATATCCAATTTTCCTTGAAGTCTGCATTAGCTATTGGTATCGTAACTCTGATGCTTTCTTGTGTTATAAGTGTTGTTGTGAGAGGTGTTCATTCACTGATATTCCATAAACACCACTACTGATTACTGAAATCAACATTTAGTCGTCTTAATTTTTGCCTACATTTGTTTTTTTGAATTCTCACCAAACAATCTTGGAGAAAGGTGAAGCCTTGCAAAAGTGTTCACAGATCGCCCAAATCTCATTTCTGTAATTGGAAGGGATGAGTGTCCTATGACTTATTGCACACTTGCCTCTATTTGTGGAAGAACATAAAGTATTCACTTTTATATATGTTGGCTAGGCACATTGTAGAAGCGCCATTTGATTGCAAGATTGTATCATGACCAAGTTTTAATTAAATATTATAATATAATATTTTGTCAATAAAAATTAAAAATTAAAAATCAGTTTTCTTTCAAAGAAAACCCCGCCAGACTCGGGTCCACTTGAAATATCGTAACATTTGATATTTTAATATTAAAGTATTAATATAATAATAGAATAATATTTTTATAGAAAAATCAGAAAAAAAAAAACAACACAGATTTTAAGGGAAACCGTCTAAAGACCAGTTCTTTATTTAATATCTCATATTATAATACATAATATTTCAACAAAAAATTAAAAAGTTCTATTTTGTTCAGGAATGCCAAGTTTGCTTTGAAATCAGATTCCAATATTAAAATGGACTTTGTTTAAGTAGTCAACACTGATCTTAGGAAGAATTTGGACAAGCTATCATTGATGGATGACTAAGCTTGGTCCTGATTCCCGCTTTCATTTAGCTTGATTGCATGCTCTACTTAAATGTCGCGCATGAATACTTAGATGCATGACTAGGCTTGGTGCCATTTGATGTTTGCATTGGATGGATTAGCTGAATGTTAAATTATCAAAGCTATGCATATCGAGTTATAGTGTTACGCCGCCAATGGCAATGGTGAAGTGTACATGTTAAGAGGCATTGGACCGATGTCCCTTCCGGTCTTATTCTTGTAAGGGTTTAGCCAAAGAAAAGTGTATTTTTAAATACCCGACGAGTTGGGATTTTACATTCTTGTCATTAAATAAGTTGCATGCGATTATCTGAATGTTTATTATTGCATTATACCTCAATACCTTAAGTGTTTTTTTTTGTATAGTCTTTCAATAAATTGATTGTTTGTTTCATTTCTAAGTTAAGTTAGTCTTAGTTTAGAATTGCATGGAAATGATCACACAATAACAATTGCATGAATACTTAAGATACTTTGAATGACCTTTTAGGGCTTTAAAAGAAGAGTAAGTGTGTGATCACTTTAGATTAAACAACCAACTAGTTAAGTATCGAAAGGGCATTAATAGAAATATTAGCGTAAATAAGTTTCCGTACCTTAGAAATCTCTGGTTGCGAAGGAAGTGAAGCATTTCTCCAATGCCTTCACTTGGTTTCTAGCCGACCTCAATAGGCTAGTAGTGATTCCTATAAATATTTTAGGTTGTAAAATAAATATCTAAAAATCAAAATGCCTTAATGTCACGCGAGGTATGGACTTGGGAGAGTCCGCGCTCGTAAAGGTTGGATCAAATCGGATTACAATTTGACGTTGCTTTTAATCTGTCTTTCAGGAATGTCGATTCGGACCTTTTCACGAGTAATATTTCTAAACCTACATCAAAACTTTCCCCCTCACCGAGGAGGTTTGGGTAGATCGCGACAATGTTGAATCTGAAATTGACATGTGTCATGTCAAATGCGTAGCCACGTCACGTCATTTCCCCTCATATTTAGAATAATGAATTATCATGTCATCTTCCACATCATGTAAGTGAATTTGCAATGTCATGTCATTTTCTATTTATGTTTTGAATCGTGGCTTACGCATGTGAAGTTGTTCATCAGAATTGATGCAAAATGGACATTTCGTGTGCTTTTCACACTTCCACATACAAGCATGATGTCACACCTTAAACATGAAAGCCATGTCATATAATCGATACCACACCAATTAAGTGTTCCGATGACATTATAATTATAAAACATCTATAATGCAAACTTCGTTAAATACATGGTGAGTGAACCAGGCCTTAACATAAAACAAGGTTATAATATATATATAAAAAAAAAGCATAGGGAAATGCTAGTTTGTCGCATGGGTAATCGTACCCCCCGACCCAAGTTCTCCAAATTTCCTATGACGAGCTCCTTCACATGTGTACTAAGATAATTCAAGCAATCTCTCTAGTTTTTCCAAAATTGGTTAGTGATGACTCTAGTCGGGCCTTGATTGTGTGATCATTTGCATATCGTGACTAACCCGAACCTTGGGTTTGGAAAGAAGCTAAACACCGAGACATCCCTCGAAGCCAACCCTCAGTTTGCGAATTTTAAAGTGCATCGTCTAGACCGGAGTTACAGAAGGACAACTTCACAGCACGGCAGCATTATCAGGGAAGAATGATTTTCGCACAGGATACGATGCACTGTTGACTTGGACACTTGGTGACAAATACTACCAGCTTCGCATCTCGTACCAGTAATAATTTTTCCTCAGAAGTAGGATCTGGAGAAGCCTTGGTGCCCTTTTCTGGATTCGAATGGATACTTTCGTGCCTGTCTCTAGCGCCGAGACTTGACCGTGCACTGCACGTGCATTAGCTCAGCCTAAGGTCAGCAATAGAGCCATGGACATGGACATTGGACAGCCCCACAAGAAGATATATACACGACAAATCGCAATTATTTCATCATTCCATTTTAGATAGGTTGACCTCCCCGCACTCATGCTCCATCTTCTTTAGAGCTCAGTGTATCTGTAGGCCCCAGAGAAAGAGGGGTGCCATTTTCTCTTCCGGCCATTACTTCTCTGCTCCTTCCTTTTCCTCCTCCAACCCCGCAGCTATGATTGCAGTGCATGATGAAAGTGGACTTGTGCACGGCGCATGATCTAAAGGCTCCGCGGCTGTCGTTGTCGTCGTCCATGACCCGGTGCGAGTTCTCTTCTCTGTAAGTGGAGGATTCGATATATGTTCCGAATGGTACATCACATAGCTCATCAAGGTGATATTTTTTGTGGGAGAGAAAGGGGAAATAATCTGAATCGGCTATGCCTTGTCTCTACATCTCAACCAATGTGTGCCTGGACAGAGTGGACGCGGATCCCATCTTCAGCGAAGCAACCAAAGCCGTTGCATCCATCATCGGCAGACCCGAAAATGTTAGTCTCTTTCTCTTTCTCTCATATTGGTTTGACAAATTGCTTGAGATTAAGCTCAGAAAATTATAGTTGTAGAGCCGGTTAAATGAAGAGTGCCGATAATATTTCCGAGTTCATCTTGTGCCTTTTCTTGTCTGTCATTTATTTTCATTGCGTAATACATGCTTTTGTTTACAATTCTATACAGATATAGAATAGCCTAACCAAGCTTCCATAGCAAGCTACTTTCAAACACCGAACAAAAATAGTCACAAACATCTCAAAAAAACTATATAAGCTCAAAAATTAGAGAATTTCAAACGTAGAAGGAATTGGTCAATGGTGATGATCTCATAGTCTAGTCGCGGCCACAAGTTATCAGATTGAAGAAGGCACAGAGCGTAGTCGTCGGACTGAAGATTCATCAACTGCAAAGACTTCTGCCAGAAAGGCAGAAACAGATAAGAGAGCTCAGAGTGTAGTGGCTATTGTTTAAGAGGGGGGACCCTTCTTGAAGTTGCCATATTTGATTTGGCCTCTCTTGAAAGGGACAGTGTTCTAACTCTTCATGTCGACTTGGCACTAATCAGAAGCAAGTTAGTACCCTAATCCTCTCCTTAATCAGTTCTCAAAAGGTTCGAGGTTGGTAAATCAAAAGAAAGACAATCCGCTTAGTCCCCAGCTTCTCTTTAGACTAATTATTTTCTCCATGTATTCCCACGTCATCTTTGGTAAAAGATTATCAGTCAACTTTAAATCCTAAAAATTCTAAATGTTACGAAGGGAAAATTAATTGCATGTATTATGCCTTATACCACTGACTTGGTAAAACATATATAAGTAGATAAGTGATTAAACGCCAGATTAAGATTTGTTATAAGTGGTCATGATTAAGTATCGCCAAAGCCATTATGGTTTCTTACATCTTCCCTCTTCGACTTTGGAAAGGAAATCAAACATTTGAAGGGATAAATATGTAATAAGCACACGAGGGTTTTGCTATGTTAACCTTTGTAATTTCTCAGAAGCATACAACTGCGTGTAAGAGTTCATCAATCTAAATGATAACAATACCCTTGATAAAAATATATATATATATATATATATATATATATATTTCTAGATGGTTTAAAGCTTTTTAGACTGACTTTTGATCATCTAAGTATCCTCTGGATTACAGGCCACCGGTTAAACTATAACCGATCTATATTACTTTAGTTCTGGTGTTATAATTTAAACTTTATATGTTAGGGTTAACATGACCAAGAACCCTAAACTAGTAGATATATGTTATATTTATCCAATCTAACTTTTGTGTCACAAAAACTCCCGAACTAATACACTTTTTCCGCATTTTTCCCAAACTCTTAAATTGATACACCTGTGTCACATTTAACTTAAATTAATTTCTATATCTCAAAGAATCTTGAACCGGTATATCTGCACCACATTTACTTTAAATTAGTGCACTCATGCTGCAATTACCCTAAAAATTATCAAATTTATCACTATTTTGGGTTAATGTCACACAAGTACACTAGTTTAGGTTAAATGTGGACGGATATACTAGTTTGAGATTTTATTTTGATGCGAAAATTAGTTTGGAGCAATTTGGCGTGAGTTTACTAGTTTGAGAGTTTTTATGATATAAAAATTAGTTTTGGGCTGTGGTCAAATGTACTAATTTGGCATTTTATGTGGTATTAGTCCTAGATGTAATATGGCCCAGAAAGTTCATATAGGACATCAACAATCTCGTGTTTATAATACTAGAGCAATTTCTAGATGGGAAAGAGATGGAAGCAACCAGAATAGCTCAATACACATGATTCTAGAAAAAAAGGAAAAGGATATCGGCTTTTACTTGGTGGATAATTTTGACCTCAACTTTCAAATGTCCCATAAAAAAAGGCATCCTTTTTTACTTAGTAGAGTATTTTGGCCTCAATTTTTTAGTGTTGCACATAAATCCATCAATTTTTCTTTGAAACTATTTTGGCCGAAGCGTGCCTGTGTGGCATAATGAACTTTGACATGACAATCGATGAGTGCCATGTCAATAGACATAGCTCATTCACCAATCCGGGTTTGGGCTTCCTCACAAAATCCAAGTACATTCACCAAAATACCCGAAAAGTTTCAAACTTCAACGTGAAGTTGGTGAAGAACACTAATGCTCAGCCCCAATTCGCATAGCTCTCTCTAGCTTGCACATGCTCACACACCCTTGAAACTTCAATAATTGGCTAAAAAATGACATCATTTGAGTTATTAGTGAGACTTCATGCAACTCCATACTATTCCTCGTTTAGTTGGAAACAACGTTATTTGTATAAAGAAACCCATTTTTTTTTATGAAATCCATCATTTACTAATATCGCACTTACCTCGTCATGTTAGCATTTGTTTTGCCACTTCAAACGCCATATATTATTACAAAAAATCTAGCATTGACCAAAATTGTTGATCAAATAAGAAGTATGTCTTTTTATGCGATACTTATAAGTTTAGGCCAATATTAGTCTCGGGTGAAGATTAGTATCTTTGACGTGACACCTGAAAGATTGGGCTAAAATTATCTCCTATAAAAGTTGGTGCATTTTCTTTTCTTTTTTTTTTCTTTTTTGGTATAAAAAAACCCTTAATCCTTGTAAAAAAAAATTGTATAGTGGTGGACCTGGATTCTAGTGGAAGGGCCCGCCCTCGAGGTCCAAAAAGAGTATTCTTTTTATGGGGTAACAGGTTTTATCTTATTTTATTTTTGTCAAAAGGTAAAAAAATTTAGAAAAACTAGGTACTTCATAGTTTTTTGTTCTCATCTTCTCTTCCCAAACTTAAAATCTGGGTCTACCATTGTAGACAGAGCACTTCTGTAGTGCCTCGTTGTGGCACCCGATGTAGTATTTGTGCGTAAGATGTGATCAACATGACTACTGGTTAATAAATGTACATAACATGTGGAAAAAAATTACGCTACCCTTTTTATTAAAAAAAATATCATACTTTACGTCATCATACTGCTAAATAAGAAAATATATATCAGTTCATATAATTAGGGGCAAAAAATCTGGATTTAACTAATTCATGGAGGCTTATAGATTTTTTCATAACCTCTAAGCAGCCGAACATCTACATTTATTTCCCTAAATTATATGAAAAACTGTCACTAAATACCGTTTATGAAGAGAAAATTACAAAAAAAAAAATGCATAAGTTATACGAAAAATGTGGTGTAACCGACTAATCGTCAATTAATTTTTATGTAATAATTTCAACATACTTGTTTCTTGTTGGCCATCTCCTTCATGTATTGTTGTGATATTATTGTATGAAATACGTTTTCGTAACAATCCATGCTCAAGTAAATACTTGACAAGTCGGACAAAAAAGAAGTATACTTGAGGAGAGTTTTAGCCCTTTTCCATTTCTTACCTTATTTTCTACTCTCTGTATGACGCGGTCGTGTTGGTTTTTGTATATGGATGGTTCGGTGTCATCACTCCAAATACAATGCACTTGATCGTGTTGATTCCTGACTACATAGATCAGAAGTGTAATGGCAGGTGCACGAAGAGGCTTTACAAAACCTCGTTAATAAAAAAAATCTGATAACGCATGCGTGCTGTACTTAGCTTATTTATATAGTAAATGTGATCATATAAATCTACTTTTGACTTGTTACCCTACGGATGTATTAAAGGCCGTAAAAGAATAGTAAAACGGACGTGCAATTGGAAAATAAACAATGGATGTTGAAGAGGGAAAATGATTGACGTACTTTCGCCATTCAAATATGTAAAAATCAGACCGAAACTACTAATTTTGTTCGCTATCATGAGACCACGTACCAAAGCTCTCTCTTGATTCTGAACGCAACCCTGATGTTGGAAAGCCTTCTTGGCCGAAAACAAGAATAGACGACTTCAATCTATTAGACACAATGTCCTTAAGTCTAGGTCAAGAGACAAAGCCTCACCCATGATGTGCAGTATGCATCGACTAGACACCAAGTTGCAGTGTCTTTAGATCACCTCCCTTGAGGTACGTCCCCTTGTCCATAACGCATTGTGCTGTAGATGCTGCAAAAGATCAATGGCATCTCTTCTTCAATATGATAATGGGAGGAAACTTTGCTCAAAGTCCCATCACTATTAATGGTTGGCTCCACATTCCTTATGGGCACATACATCCCAAGTAATTCAGTCTTATGGTTCTTGATTATCTGCATATGGCCTTTTTTTCCTAAGTGCTCATTTTGTATGGGCTTTTACTATTTCTACTTAGCGGGCACAATTATTGGTAGGAATTTATTGAATCTATCGTTTGGGCTCATCATAAATTAAAAGTTGCTCCTGCTACTCAACCTAGAGCCTTGAGCATTATACCAGTAATCCATTACCTTCTTGTGTATTTTCTGCATTTTGTGATGGTCATATTGAAGGGTTCATTGGCCATATCCTTTGGAGGCAACAAAGACCCAGCTGCCTACGCGGAGATAATATCCATGGGAGGCATTGATTCAGAGGTGAAGAAGAAGTTGATTGCCGTCCTCGGTGCCATCTTACAAGCGAAGCTGTCGATCCCAAGGACTCGGTTCTTCCTCGAAGTCTACGACACGACCGCCGGGCGTAAAGTTTCCAGGTTATGAATCTAGGATTAAGCCTTTTGGACGGTAGCTTGGGGTGATTCTATCGTTGTCCCACTTGGGGTTCGGATTGCTTACAAACTTCCATTAAGGAGTGACTTTTACCCATGAAATGATGTGCACCAGATCCACGAGCCAAATTTAGGACCCTTTAAACTTAGAGGGAGTTTGTTCTGCGGTAAATTAACTGTCGAAAAACATGTTCTTCATTTACTATAATTTTGCATCAATTAGAAAAGTGGCTTAACTGAGAGTATTTTCGGTGTAAGAAAATTTTTCACTTCAACTTTGAGTAAAGATGGACTTTTTGAAGATAGAAAAACATTTATCAAAAAGTTCTAACCTTACTGTACGGACATCATTCTATTTGTAAAATTTTCAATATGGTCAATTTAGTATTGAATGTTTTGACAATTTACAAATATAGTCTTTACAGTCTATTTAGGCCGGCAACTGCTAATATAGACATTGGCCATTGTACGAGGTACGACAGTCGGTCGGTACTGACATGAGCAATTTTTCTTATTTTTGTAAAATTTATTTGAATTGGCTTGGGGAACTTACGAGGAAGAGGGGAAAAATAAATAAAAAGGAAAATTGCATAATTTTTAAAAATAATTCAAAAATGCTACAATAACATTAGTCATGTCATGTAGGATAACTAGTATCAACGTAAGTAATTTTCAGCAAATTTTGGTCGGGATGACAATATCAATAAATTATCAAATATATTAAGATTAAATTAGTTAAAGTAAAAAGTTCGGGGTTAACATGGCATTTGTACATTAAGAGTCTTTAATAAAATTTTTTGTTTCTCTATTTTTCTATTTTGTTGTTCCTTGGAACAAAAAAAGAACATAAATCTATTAGATAGACTTGGCACTATTGAACTATCCATAAACCCTATGTTTGAAAAATTATATTAAACAATTAATTTTACATTTTGCCACATTAGATTATAATCATTGAAAACTTATATATTATACCTCTCCTTTGAGCTTGGAACTCAATAGTTGCGACCAGTGAGGGCTCTAAAGGGAGGCGAAGGTGGATCATTCTTTGAAGGAGAGAGAGAGAGAGAGAGAGAGAGAGAGAGAGAGAGATCACAAATGCTTAAGTGAAAGGAGAGAAAAAGTGGAACTCATGGAGGACAAATGGCATCACGTGTCGTCCAGTGAATGTGCTGGCCATATTGTGACATAGGGGGCTAGCAGCCTATACCATATTTTCTCAAATATAAGAGCGATAGACTGTCGCAACGGAGGTGAAAGCAATAAGAAATACAAGTCAAACGATACATGACATTGATGTCTATAGTGATATTGGCTTCAACTTAATAAAACAGAGATTGGGACAAGAAGAATGGGTGTTTAGGAATTTTTGTTTTTTAAGTGTGGACATTGGGGGGGAAAGAAACAAAAGAAACATGTCCATTTTGATGCGATGGCCAATGTAAAGTTTGGTAGACAGATGCCTACTCAACTTTTTTCTTTCTCCTTTGTACTCTAACTTTCACCAATACAGTAGCCATCCCCATTGCGCAAGTCAAGGACCCCAGATCCAAATTCCCCGTCCTTGGCAATCGCCCTCGCGTATCAACACACAAATTCGGGTCCCTAATAGCCTGAACCTGGTCCTTGGTGATGGCAACCCATCACCCCAAACATTAATCCATTTATAAAAGAAATTTGCAATTTTTTTGTTAATAAAATTAAAGCCTATTTTCCTTAAATGGAAAAATAAAAGTTCACAATATCAAAGTGTTTCCTCTCATGTAAAAACAAAACAAATGAAACATTTATATTAGTACAATGTAAAGTGGCTCTGAATAAGTCTTTTTCACATTATTTATGTTTCCCACTATCCGCTCGAAAATACGGGTAACAAGGTAAATTCAAGAATTTGAGTCCATTGACTGCAAATGATTATTCATGAGTTGATGATAGACGGCCTACTAAGAGTTCAATTTGAATACTCGTCAAGTGAAGATGACATCGTTTGAAGTTGCCACTTTTGAAAAGAAAAAGGAAAGAAATGAAAAAGAAGTTACCAATTAGGGTGAAAATATCATTGCAAATTGGTCCTCGCTAAATGTGTTCTAGAAGTAAGGAATGTATCGCAAACTGAATTAAAAAGATCACACAAGAAAAATAAGATTGCACAAAGGTTTATCTAAATTAATGTTACATCTTGCAAAGAGTTTCATTATATTTTACGACAGCTCAAAATATTGTAATAATATCGCATAAAGCAGAATATAGCACTAGTAAATAGGCCGAAAATCCTAAACCCATTAATCCCCTTTTTTTTATCCCACAATAAAAACGGAAACGTAAATCTAAATCAAATTTTGCTAGAAGTTGCTTCCACCATTGCATGTGTAAGGTTTACTAGTAGTTGCTTTATACTTTGACTTTTATGGGCGTGCCCAATATGAGAAATAAGGGTCCATGAAATATTTGTCAACTCCAACACTTGATGCATAAGTCATTACATGCCAATGTCATCAACTTGTGGGAGGGTCATAGGGTAAAGAGAAATTGTTGAAGTACCTATTCAAGTATGAAACAACTCTGCTCCTAACTTGTACAACTGAAAGTTTGCTTCTCCAAACTTAAATAAATTTAAAAAGTAGCAATTTGGTAATTAAAAATCCAATTAGATATTTGTCCCATCTTGCTTGCTTGGTACACATATTGTGTATGAAAATAATATACATATACATATATATATATATATATATATATATATATATAGCGATGAAACATTTTGGGAGGGCACAGTAAAAACTTGATACTTTTATATGCTAGATCGTCAAAAGAGAGTGAAAGTCCTAACCATTAACATATCATGTTGGATCCACCTTTCCTTAAAAGTTTAAGCTAATGAGTTATAGCCAATTAGGATAAAATTTGCTTCTGAAAACCACAAAAATTCTTGCAATCATCTCAACAATCTCTTTCATATGTGAGCTCAATGTTAGGTGTGTCCCTTAGTTTGCATATCCTTTTGCATTAATTTTTCTGTTGTCTCAAATTTAATTTCCACGTCAAATATGCATAGCAACCATCACCAATTGCTACCTTGGTATTGCATCACCCACAATATCTACTTTGCATCACTTGACCAGTTGTCCATAGTCTCTTCTCACCAGACCAACACCCCTCGTAACATTTGTTGGGAGTATGCAATAGAAACTCAACATCTTTACCTAGGAGATCACCAAGGGTGAGCTCAAGTCCGAGGTAGTCCAAATATCCAATTAGACTCCACTCTTACTCAAAAGTTTAAAATAATAAGTGATGGGTCGATTAATATATATATATATATATATATATATATATATATCTATATCTATTACTCAACACCACATTAATTCTATAGGATTTCCCTAACACAACTTATACATTCATCTCAATACTATCCACATGAAGATACGCACTATCTTTTATACTGAATAGGTTTTGGGGGCGAATGCATATATGAGAGACATTTCCTCCCCGTTGCCACACAGTATACTTTTAATAAATTTGCTAGCTTATGTATGTGATTTCATTCTTTTGGCAACATATAGTTGCAGATCTAGTATACGATATGGATTTGGCACGATTCCCTCTATCCTTAGCACACAAGAATATCATATCGTGAATAGAGAAAAGCATAAGCAGAAAGCATGTTGGCTGGCAATGTGAGAGCTCAATTCTTGACCCGATGGAGTGATAAGGATCTTTGCCCTTCCATCCCTTGAATGACTAGACAAAACGGTAGAGTTTTGGTTATTTCGAGTTGTTAAAGATCCACATATTTCCTAAATCAGTATTTGATATTTTCTTAATCATAAACATAATCTTCCAGAGTAATTACTCATGTCTTGTTAATCCATTCACCTTTCATCCCTCACATAGACATTCGATGATATTTCATTTCTAAACGACCCTTTAAATACGTGATCATTCAGACATGATTATGCCTATTCGTTTCTTAGGGTGTTTATCACCGTTTGAGATATTTAGTTGGTGTATATGCCGTTTCGTTGACTTTAATTGACATTCCCAAGCTCCAATCTCCATTGTTCATAAACCCGCATATGTTCACTCTAAACAAAAATGGCACGAAAGCAATAGCGCAAGCTCATAGCATGTGCATGAGAACTTGTTAATATCAACACAAGGAAAACCAATATATCTATAATCTCGAATGTGTCACGTTATTGACCGTTGCATTATGATTGTAATTTTCTTAATAACTATAATAATTTAATAGTATTAATTTTTTAGGAAATTAATGCTTTGGAAGTTTTGAAATTGTCACGAAAATATTAAATGAATTCTAAAATTTTAAAAAGTACAATCAAGTTTCAAAACTTATCACAAAAGTGCAATTAATTTTTTAAACTTTCAAGAACTGTAATCAAATCCTACAACTTGTCAAGTTAAGTCAATTAAGTCATTCTATTAACTCCATCCAATTGGAAAAACGAAAAGAACAACAAATTTTAGGGTTTAATTAAATTTTTTTGTAATTTCATTTCATTTTATTTATAATTTTAAAAATTTTCAGTGCATCTATTCCTAATTTTTGTTGTGGAGAGAGTACTTTTTTTTTTCCAAGGAGAATATTGGTGTGGCCACAAGGAATAGGCATTTGGGCCTTGGCTTGGGGCTTGGGCTATGGGCCTGTAAAGCCTCCGGGAAGGACAAAAGCGACACTTCGACTCTGAAAATGAAGAAATTGCGCCTCAGCTCAGAAGGGCACGAGGCAGAAGGGCGAGCCAACCAAGGGTATTTTCGGTATCTCAGGACGCTCCTGTCCAGCGACCCACTGCACAAAAACACTGGGACAGGAGGAGGAGTGGGTGAGGGTTTCACTTCATCGCCGGTTTTTTATCAGAGCAGGAAACAAACGAAGTTCAGCGCAGCGAAGAGGGAAGAACAAGAAAGAAGAGGACGAGGAAGACGACGACGACATGCCTTGCTTGAACATCTCGACCAACGTCAGCCTAGACGGCGTCGACACCTCCGCCATTCTCTCCGAGGCCACCTCCGGCGTCGCCAAGCTCATCGGCAAGCCCGAGGCCGTACGCCCTCTTCATCTTCCTCTCCTTTCTCCCTCTCTCTTCTTCCCGCTACGCTTCCTGCACCCTATTGTGTGTGCATGCATGAGACCTAATCTTGTCCTTTGTTCCACTTCTGGGTGTGTGCTCACGCTGCTCTGTGTTTTGCCCCCTTTTCCGGATGGCCATTTCGTGAACCAGAGGTTAAACTCCGGGTAAAAATGTTGAGACCAATAAGATCAGTGGGTGTGGTTTTTATCTGGATATCAATTGATTTTGCTTCTCTTGAGCGTATGGTTGTTGTCATCTTGGCAGTGCCCTTAGCAATTCGTTGCTCCTTCGGGCCCTGAATTGTCAATGATTTTTTCGTTTCCAACAACTGTTGGGATCAGATACTAGTTTTATTATGAAGGTTCTATTGACTAGGTTTCTGATTAGCTTCTGGATACTAAATTTGTGTTGATCTTGATGTTTGACTTTTACTTAAGCTAAAGTAACGCCCAAGTGTTGGAACCGGGCCCTGAGCTTTTAATGTGATCCTCGCCCTGAATCGTACTGCGTTTGGATAGTCCTAATTGAATGAAATGACTCGATTTCTAGTGCATGCATGCACGGGCTGTTAAGCTCGCAGCTCGTACTTAGATAACCCATGTCTCTGCTAAAACACGCGACGGTGGAGCTCCAGGATTATTGTGCCAATCGAAAGTGCGCTACTCTGAATTATTATAGGGAGTTAGTGTCGGCAGTGATTTTCTCTCTTTGCGTTTTTCTAAGTTTTGGAAGTGGCCCGCGTAAAACAGGAATAATAATCTCTCATATGGCAAATGCACCATCTAACGGGTTCACCTATGCCTTTGATGAGCAACCTTTCCAGATTTTTCGAAGAGTGGTCTCCAAGATACGTCCTTAGAGCAGAGAAAGCTTTATTCTCTTCTTGGGATGTTTATTGACCAAAGTTTATTCTCTTATATTTTGATTATATACCAAAATGCGACTTATCATTTATATGTTTTAATATTGGTAGTTAAGAACATGAATCAACTTATTTTACGGATGTGGCAGTATGTGATGATTGTGTTGAAGGGGTCAGTCCCCATGGCTTTCGGTGGTACTGAGCAGCCTGCTGCCTATGGCGAGCTGGTGTCAATCGGCGGTCTGAACCCCGATGTGAACAAGAAGCTGAGCGCCGCAATCGCTTCCATCCTGGAGACTAAACTGTCCATCCCCAAGTCACGATTCTTCCTGAAGTTTTATGATGCCAAGGCAAGTTGTCCTTAATTTGATACATGTCATAAGGATGCTGTTGCAATGCATTTCTTTTTCTTCTCATCGCATTCTTCTTAATTTGTTTAGGCCAATCAGAGCCAAGAATATGCACAGTGTTTGCATGCTTTACATCAGCACTAGATCATGTAATTAACTCCTTGGTATTATAAGTCAGTGAGCTTAGCACCATTAGCCTCTGTTTTATCGCTTCTCTCCAGTCCAGCGTCAGATCTTACAGATGCTTATTTATTTCACAGGGTTCCTTCTTTGGATGGAATGGATCCACCTTCTGAGCTGTTGGTCACTTTCGCCTATGCATTTACCACGTATTTTGGCCCTAAACACTATGTGTAGGCCTATTACAAGTGTCTTTTTTAAGGTAACTGTGGAATTATCCTTCTATTTGCGTCTTGTTAGGAAACATGGAATATCTTGAACTTACATTATATGCTGCCCCGTGGATGTGGAGGCATTCTATATGTTACCGATGGCTTCTTGAGTGGGATATATATGTTTTGCGGGTATGTTACCTTGGGGATTTGCTTGATGGGTAGTGGCGATCAGATGGTTTTGTGCATATTTAAGTATTAGATGTCTTCAACCGCCCCTAAAATAGAAATTCTGGTGCACTTAGGGAAAGGTTGTCATGGGTTTGGTAGATAACATTAAAATATCGGGAAGGGTTTTGATATGGAAATCCCAAACTCAAGTCATTTACTCGCAACCTGTGTCTGCGTCCACCATAGTATCTTTAATGATCAAAGAGTCTCATTTAAGTGCAGAAGATAGTTATCTCAATTTCTTCAAAACCCTTGTATTCGCTGTGAACTGAAATCGGCTTTGAGTCAACGGGCAATTCCAAAGTCGTCCCCCTCAGCTGCTGGTATTGCATGCGGATTCTCTAATGACCAATTGGACGCAGTTCTTTCCCAATTTAGCTCTACAAGTAGCTTGATTCATCTCTCTCTCTCTCTCTCTCTCTCTCTCTCTCTCTCTGTGCATTGGCTCTGTTAAACCTGGGATAATGTTGAGTAGATATATTTTTTTCTCTAATTGCAGCAAGTTAGGTTGTTTTATTATTTCCTTTTTGAATGGGATAAGTTCTTGCACCTGAGCGGAGCTCCAGTTTTTCTGTTTAACTCCCAAATGACCTTCATTTGGGATGAGAAAGGATCCGCGCTCTGTATTCCCTTTTTGATGCGGTCTGTATTTCATAACCGTCAAACGTGTGACACAATCCGAAAGGTTTCACCTTTAGAATAGCAAGGTCGATCGTTTAGTCATTGTTGAACTAGCACGCAACAGACGTGTTACATGGAAACTTTTTAAGCTTGAAGGAAATCAAACCCAACATGTACCTTTTCCACCCTAAGGGAGAGAGAGAACCTATTGAAGGTCAAAGGAAGAAACTCTGTCAGATGCATAATGTTTATTCCTAAACCGTTCGCTTTCAGAAGTGGTTCGCGGTTTCCTTTCGGGGGCGATAGCAATGCTCCTCCTGCTTTGATGGCGATTCCCCAGCAGAACTCCATTGTTTTTCTCTGCCAGCGTGAATCGAGCTTTACGTAAACAAGTCAAGAACCTATTGCTTGAGGAAGGGTGAAGTTTTTAAGAGATCTGCACGAGTGTACGATGGGTTGAGATGAACTAAGGTCCCATGTCGAGTACGATTGAATGAGTGAAGCCAGTTTCTTGTTCGCTCAAGCGAACTTTCGCCAATAGGCTCGCCACTTCCATCCTCTCTTGTGTTTAAGTTATGGTATAACAGGAGATGACGAGCTTCTTTTGTTGTTTCTTTGTTTCCTTTGTGTTGTCCTCATAGTTTAGTTAATCGGGGCTTGTTTGATAATCCTTAATGCTGAATTTTAGTAATCTGCCATTTACTTGGGTTAAGCACCTTTGGCTCAAAAGATTCAATTAAACTTGAATATCACTTGTTTTGTTACTTAAGAAATGCGTCACACATGTTTTGTAGATACTGAGTAATTGGTTTTTTTTATTGCTAGGTTAATATTTTCAAAGTATAAATCCCTAAAGTATCACCCATGAGAAAAGGGAAAAAAAATCACGAGTTAGGCTCCTGTTGGGTGTTGCTCCAATACGTATTCATCGGTTTTCAGATGATTAGTGTTTGGAACTTTCTTGACTAAGGATTACTCTAGTTGAAAAGCTTTATATGTTGTCTTTATAATTTTAACGTTCGATCGAATTGTAATCTCTTAAATGATTAAGATTTGTTACATTTCAATCTAATGATAAAAGATTACAAGGACACTTGACCCCGTGCCCCCGTGAGGATCATAGCTTTACCTGTTGTTATTGAGCTTCTCTTTTTAATTGATGTGTCAAAATCAATGCAATGTAACTTTGTTTTGATAAGCTTTAAAGTATTGACAATCGGGTCGAATGCCAACAAATAATTATTCTAACATATTGCACATAAAGAACAAAATAATGGCTAACCTTTCTCACCTTGAAGGTAAAAATAACACAATCCCATATATCTTGAAAAAAAAGCTTTGCCTTTTACTAATGAGACAAAATGACCTTCATTATATATATATTGGTCATCCTAATTGTTAGATCACCGTGTGTCAACCTATGTGGCTCACGATGCCAACACGCTAGTAAGCCCTATGAATCAACATCAGAAACGACATATAATTCTTAATTCATAATCTTCCTTACTATATTTAATTCATAGTATTTGTTAGAAAATTTCTTGCATTTTCTAGCAAATTACACATCATTATCATAGCTGTGCTTACATACACTGTGCACTCGATATAGTGAGATACGTAGGGCAACAAATTGCGATTTAATAGAGAAATGGACTAATTTGTAATTGGTGACATTTTAGTGTCGAAAGTAAAAGCTTAGGCTTTTTATTTTTTTGAAAAGCATGAAAGGTTGGGTTTTTTTTTTTTTTGAGATAGTTGAAAACTCTGTTATCTTATATTGCAATACAAAAGATTAAGGGTGAATTTGATTCACCATTTAAAAGCCTCCTTGCAGCATGAAAGTCTCTTTGTAAAAATGTTGATGTGTTTGGCAACTTTTTTCAAGAAACTTTCAAGTGAAAACCGGCATTCTCAATGTTGCAAGCCCAAAGTTGGTAGGAACCGGCTTTGGGCTATTATCCTTAGACGAAATGCTTTTTTTTTGTTCTTCCCATCTTATCCTCAGTAAAAAATTTTATTTTTCCATCTTGCTGTTACTTTTTTTATTTTGAAGGAACAAGTCGTTGATATTGAGATTGCACAACACTAGGGTCACCGCTTGAGCTTGGTGGCAACCTCAAGCCTCGTTGCCTAGGTTGCAACCCCAAGCAATGGGTGACCTTAGGCTTCTTCGCTTTGGGTTGCACAACTTGAGTCTCTCGACTCAGGTTGCACTCACTGGGGGTCACCCAAGGTCATGTGACCTTGGCCAATGGCTACTGTTGCTAAATATTGCTTGCCGGCGGTGAATGGTTTTGATTTTTTAAATAAATCAGTAAAAAACTATAGTTAAAGCATTTTGTAAATTGTTTTTACCAAGAAATTTTTACCAATCACAATTTACATTTTCTTGAGAGGCTTAATTTTTTAACATTTATATTGTGCCCCAAAATTCATTTATAAAGTTGAACCAAACTTACCTTAAGCTTTCTTTTTGGAATTTGGCTGATAATTAGTCATTTTTATGCATAATCATCCCGTCGATTAGAATTGCTTAAGTGACCGCGTTTAAAAGGTTACCCATTTGTTTATTGTTCATACATGCATATCATTAAAATACATGCATATCTATTTTTTAGTACAAAGAATATGAGAGAACCATATTTAATAATTATATCCCTGCAACAAAAGAAAGGAAAATTATAAATAAGGATTTAAAGTGCCCTTATTTTTTCAAAAGAAGACTCAAAAGAACATTACTATGAATCAAAGCCCAAAGGTATCATGTAAGTCTCAAATAAGGGCCAACTAATTATTAAATATTGTTAACCACTTCATGCCTTTGTCCAATCGGAAGACTTGCCTGGTTACAAAAGTGAGGATGAGGGAAGTGGAAAGAGATGGAGATGGGCAATAAGGTGTTGTAGGGAGATGGAAAGGAAAGGAAAGGGAGTGAGTAAAGAGGAGGGAGGAGATGTTGGTAGGGAATGTGGCAAGGTAGGCGAACAGAGATGGTGGCGGGGATTATAGCTGTGTTTGATTCAGTTTTGGAAATGGGTTTTGAAGAAATGCTGAAAACTAGTATAATTTGCTTTTAGCTTTCAGCATTTATAAGGTCAGTTATCCACCTCAAAATCTTTTGAGAATGATTGCAAATCACCTCATATTTCCAAAAGAAGTTTTAGAGGCTCAAAACCCCAAAGAATAAATTTGGTGAGAGGCTAACAAAGTAGTAGACAATGAAAAGGGCGTTGTTGGTGTTGATGAAAAGGGAAGCTTTGGCTGTTGTTGGGCGGAGAATGAGGGAGGCTGAGTTAAATGATCCAGTACCTTGATGAATAAAAAGAAAAGAAAAGGAAATTTACAATATAATTCTGGGATGAAAATGCTCTTGATCGAGAGAATATGACCAAAATCTTGTTTTAAATTATTATGATCCATTCAATTTCTTATTTGAAATAAACTTCATTTTGTATCCTTTTTATATAATAAAAAAAGGCCCTATTGCGTTTTAGTTTTCCTTATCCATCGAATCACACGGGAAATCCTAGATTTATGCCCGAAGCGTCGCAAATCAAAAGTTTTTTAGTAAAATCCCCTTGATCGACTCTTACCATTATTTTTCCTCTCGGTCAGCCGGTCAAAAAGTAGAACACGCATCCTTAACCGTAACGACGAAGTAAAGACAAAAGTCAACCCTTATAAAGAAAAAAGAAAAAGAGAGTGAAGAATTAAAAAGACAAAAGAAAAAACGCGAATCCCATGACCGGCATCGCCCTCCCTCCATAAGACGCGTCTCTCCACCTTCCTCCGCACTCTCTCTCTCTTTCCTCTTCTGCAACAACGCCATTTTTGACGTTTCTCCAACCTCGCATCTGATCCGACGCCGTTTCGCGAGACCTCCGAATCCAACGCCCCTCGAACATGTCGTCGCCTGCAGTCCTCCTCCCCATCTCCAACCCCCAACCCACCGCCGCCGGTGGCGCCGCCGCCGCTAACTCCGCCGAGTCGCAGCCCCCGATCGCCACCCCGGCCCTCCGCGCCTTCGTCAACCACCTCTCCAATTCCCTCAACCACGGCCTCTCCCAGCGCCGCCCCTGGGCCGAGCTCGTCGACCGCTCCGCCTTCTCCAAGCCCGATTCCCTATCCGACGCGGCCCTCCGCGTCCGCAAGAACTACTCCTACTTCCGCGTCAACTACCTCACCGTTGTCGCCGCCGTCCTCGCCTTCTCCCTCGTCACCAACCCCCTCTCCCTCCTCCTCCTCGCCGCCCTCCTCGCCGCCTGGCTCTTCCTCTACCTCTTCCGCCCCGCCGACTCCCCACTCGTCGCCTTTGGCCGCACCTACTCGGACCGCGAGACCCTTGGCGTCCTCATCGTCCTCAGCGTCGTGGTCATCTTCCTCACCAGCGTCGGATCCGTTCTCATCTCCGCCCTGCTCGCCGGGGTAGCCGTCGTCTGCGTCCATGGAGCCTTTAGGGTTCCCGAGGACCTGTTCCTCGACGAGCAGGATAACCCCTCCACCGGATTCCTCTCCTTCCTTGGCGGAGCCGCCTCCAATGCCGCAGCCGCAGCCCCCGCGGCCGCCGCCCGCGTCTGAGGTCGAGACCGTTCGTGATCCGATCAGATCCAATCGGATCGGACCGGCTGGGTTTTAGCTTTTGCAGTAGATATAAGAAATAATTGTGTAAGTGAAATTTTTCTGATTTTACGTTCGTAGATTTGTAGGATCTGGATACTATGTTTGCGGATCTGTACTTTCATGTTCAAAGTGATTACCTTTTTGTAGAATACGGAACTTTGAATACTCTTATTCATTCAATTGATACGCGGAGCAATTGATACTCCATTGTCGTATGTGTACGCTATGTGTGGTGCATCCTACGAGTTTGATGTGCGGAGTTCTTCATCCAATCGCTATTGTTTGCCTCTGTCAGAATCGTATTACATTGGGAAGATATTGCTGCCCGACCCGTTTGTTTATATCTGCCTGGGAATTATGCGTTCACGAAAATAGGGATGACTTCTATGTTACTGATTTGCTCACGATGTGTTTGTTCTGTGATTTGTGAAAAATCAGGAGTGGAAGTTTCGCTAAGTTGTTCTTTGAAGATGCATTGGGGTCTCCTTTGATGTCATGTAATAATTATCGCACATGGTAGACTGTGTCCTGTACTAGTTTTCTTCTAGTTCCTGTGTATGTGCATGCTGGTTTGGGACCGCATTTAAATCATGGCTAAGACCACTTCAGGGAAACTTTCAAGATATACTCCTTTTATCAACGATTGTAATTTTTATTTACATAATGATGCTTGTCCAAATATCAGGCATTCTTTTGTCGAAAGAGTTTTTCTGTGAGATGATTGTTGTGATGCTTATTGAAATAAGATCAAGTGATTTGATGCTTGTCCAAATGTTGATGCTTTATCAAGCTTTGGTGAAGATAAAATTCTCTTGTCTTGAGCTATGATTAGATGAGCTCTCTTCAAGTCAGGCTCGGTTCTTGGGACTCACAAGCTCTATTTATCAATTTATGACTCTTATTTGAGTTGTCAATTGATGATGGTCTCTATCTTCATCAAAGCTTTCTTAAAATATCAATATTCTGTTGAATAGTAAAAACATCAATATCTGAGCAAGCATCAACACGTTTGATGTTGTGAAGTGGCATCACCACCGGACATTTGAAATATCACTGGGAACAGAGTTGAATATGCTATGTATCAACCAAAATTATCTTTTGGCCCTTTCAATTTGTGCTAAGGGAGGACTTATTGATTTTTTGTACTGGGAATTCCGTGAGTTCTTGATAGTCGCTACTACGATGAGAAAGGGCGACTCAGGTGAGAGGTTTTCCGTTAAGATGATATATCTTATTGTTCTTGTCCAGATTAAATGGAGTGATAGCATGCAGGTGCATGATGCCGTAGAGTTTTGGTGTCTTCACACCAGAGTCGTGCGCAAAAGGTTTAGGCTGTATAATGTGGTCTGTGTGAAGCTGCCTCAAGCAGTTTGACTTTCTTTTATGATCAAGCTGCACTGCTTGGAAGTTGTGGCAGTGTCTCGTCCATGAGCGCATGAAGAGTAACATCTGTCGAGAGGGAGGGAGTTTTTATCCTTGCAGTTGTTGAGGACTATTCAATTCATAAACTTGGTTTATTTTTTAGTCGAACATGCATTCTTGTTCTTATCCGGTTTCAATAAAATTATTGGCAGGAGGGAGCAAGGGAGTCTATATCTTTACATTAATCTGTCTTGTTGAGAATAATCTAGTTCAGAAACTTGGCATATTTTTTAGTAGAGAATGCCTCCTTGTTCATGTCTGGTTTCGATGAAACTATTGGAGACATTACATGGTGGATATTGATGGTGGGCTGAGTATGCGTCTGCATGTCAATGTAGGCGGTATATCTTCAGCCTTCTTTGGAATTCAATGAACTTCGCTTGTTACGCAGCTTATTTATCTATTAAGTTTTGGGTTATGCTTTCTTTAAATCATTGCCATTGTCTCTTTTCGTCCTTTGAGTGCATTGACTCAGATTCCCTTCAATTTAAAGCAAAGTCTATTCTAATTGGAGAGTGAAATCTTATATCCTCACAAATGGAGAGCCCTTGATGATTGTGTAGATTATGAATTTCTAGGAGAGTATATGCATTGTAATTCTTTTCGCTCGATTCTTTCTAGTTGGGTTTTTTCACCTCTAGCGGAGTTTCTAGTTGCTTTTGTCTCAGTCTTAGGCACCTTCAAATCAGAGTAGAGTGTCGTATGGTCGGAATTTCGTCCAGACCGTGTACTAGAGCGTGAATGTGTGTATATCCAGAAAACTGCACTCAAACCTATGGCCTCGACATCAGATCCTCGCAAGATATTCTGCTGATTCTAGGCTACCGATTTCGTTTCGAGGACGTCAGACGCGAACCTCTTCGTTCCTTCCACCTTTGCTTTTCTTCTGCATTCCTGCCAAAAATTGCAGTGTAGCTTTGCAGTGTGCTTCCGGGATCGCTCTTGGCACGGAAGAGCACTGGCAAATACAGCTCGACGACAAATCATCCGATCATCATTGATCCCGTACTGCATCCGCATCACTGTGCACATAGCAACGCTTTTCAGATCTTCACCGACACTTCCGTGGACGGTATCATCTTACCAGTTCTTCTGCGCATGCCAAACCAAAGAATCCCCCTCCTCGGGAACTCTGCCCATCACCTCGGTTGAATGATCATATCGGAATATTATTGGAACTTGGGTTAAGGTTTGTGCCGTGACATTTTGCTGAAAAATTAATTCCAAGAAACTTATCTTCGGAGATTTCATTTTTCTATGTTCGGTTGTTGTGTTTGCACATTATGTGGGAATATTTTTTCTTATATTTGTTATAGGAAAGTTGTGACGTACATTTGAGAGAAAAGTCTAGAGAACAATCTTAGGTCTAGGGTTCAGGCAATGGGAAATCGAGCACGTTCGCCTAGGTCTAGGGCATGGCTGTCAGGAAATTGAGCATCGACACAGGGGTCCTAGGCCCCGGCACAAAGGTCCTGTGCCAAGAACCATGGTCCCTAGCCCATTCTCCAGGGCCCTAGGCTCTCAAGCGTGGGAGTTCAATAATATTTTGATTTTTTAAAAGAGAAAGTCTCTTCTGAGTAGTATAAATTTCTTCATAATTATGAAAAAAAATTTCCATCGGCTCATTTTCTAAGTAACCCAAATGCCAAAAAAAAAAACGAGGAAAATAAATTATTGTTAAAACATAGAGACCCTTAGCCTAATGAATTTGGGGAGTCGAGACTCTACGTCTCGAAAAATGAGAATTTAGCCCCCGTTAAAACAACTTGAGTGTTAATTTGTCTAGATGGTGCTCTTTTGTCTTCAGACATATGATGTTCAAGTCATAATGAAGCGTCTTTTGTCTTCGGACATCTGATGTTCGAGTCGTAATGAAGCATCACAATTCATGTTTTGATAGAATTGAGAAATATATTGAATTGGACATTCGAAATTCGACTTGGAGACTTTGTACTTATAACCAGCGCAAGAAAATATATCCGATATGTTACTAGAAGAGTCATATCAGTCTCCATTTCTAAAATTGGTCCAAAATCCATCAATACATAAATTTTTGCTTAAGAGACCAAGAGGAACATACTACCAAACCTCATGTAGCAAGTGGATTTTCTTTTCCTCCCCCTTCTCCAGTCCTCTTCGTTTCTCCATCTTCACCTGAAGTGCCGCTCTCCCTTTAGAATGGTTCCAAACTTAGATCATGCTTAATGTCGTGTCGTGCGAGCACTCATTCCACTACACAAAAAAGAAGGAAGGGAGGAACTAACTTCACGCACGAAATCAACGTCGTGACGCCGGGAATCCAGTAACTAAAACAGGAACACAAGTGGGCCCCCTAAAAGCCTTTCTTCTGTTTCCTCTTCTTCTTTTAAGGTGGGGCCTAACGTCACTCTGTCCGGAAACCCAATGCATTAAAGACCGTGCTTCAAGGACCGGTGGTCCACGTTTACGGTCGGGTGGGTCAAAGGAACCCGAGAAGACCGACCCGGAATATAGCCGTTGATAGGATTGGCGAGGCAGAAGCAGCAGCGAGCAGCAGCAGCAGACGACCTGGTCTTCCGAGTCTCCCAACATGACCGTTCGCATGAACATGCACGGATTCACACGTCGCCTGCGAAGCAAAGAGAAAGTAGCCGTTGGGGGCTTTTCTTTTCAGTTGGCCGAGAGAAATAGTTGATTTCCGGCAACCTAGACACATGCCCCCGCGCTCTCTCTGTCTCTCTGTCTCTCTGTCTCTCTCACGTGCATTTCCCTCTGTCAGACCAACGACCACTCTTTTACCTTTCTCATATACTCCTTTTTTGCTTCTCCTCCGCTCTTTCATGTCGTTCTAAAGAAACTCAGCTCTCCCTTCGTTTCGTTTCCTTCGATCAGAGAAACTTTTGCCAAAGCAGAGAAAAGAAAAAGGGAAAGGGTTTTGTGGGGTTGCGGGAATCTGAGGGGGATTTTTGGAGTTCGCAGTCGAATTTGTTTCTCAGCTCTCCCCTCAAGTCTCTGTTTCGCTCCCCCGCCCTGTTGTTCATGGAACGCGAGTGGTGCCCTCGACATGATCACTCCCGGCTCCTCCTGCTCTCCTTCCTCCTGCTCGCCGCCGGCGCTGCAGTCCCGTCCCCGGCCGGCGCGGCCCTCTGGAGGGGCGTCCAGTGGGACGGCGTGGTCGTGACCCAGGCCGATTACCAGGCCCTCCGGGCCCTCAAGCACGAGCTCGTCGACTCCCTCGGCGTCCTCCGTAGCTGGAATGACAGCGGCTACGGCGCGTGCTCCGGCGGCTGGGAGGGCATTAAGTGCGTGAAGGGGCAGGTCATCGCCGTTCAGCTCCCTTGGAAGGGACTCGGCGGCCGGATCTCGGAGAAGATCGGGCAGCTTCGAGCCCTCCGGAAGCTCAGCCTCCACGACAACTTCCTCGCCGGTACCGTCCCTTACTCCCTCGGGTTTCTCCCCGACCTCCGCGGGGTCTATCTGTTCAACAACCGCCTGTCGGGGACTATTCCTCCTTCGATCGGCAACTGTCCTCTCCTTCAGGCTCTCGACTTGAGCAATAATTTGCTATGGGGGACGATTCCCCCGAGTCTTGCCAACTCCACCAAGATGTTACGGCTCAATTTGAGCTTCAATGCCATCTCTGGACCGATCCCGAGCGTCGTCAGTCGGTCTGATTCGATCGCCATTCTTGCTCTTGACCACAACAACATCTCTGGACCGATCCCGGCCTCCATCACCAAGTTGGGTGCGCTTCAAATACTCTCTCTGAGCCACAACCAGATTGGAGGAACCATACCAGGTGACATAGGGGAGCTTTCTGAACTTGAGGAGTTGGACTTGTCGTTCAATGCCATCAATGGAAGCTTGCCCTCCAGTCTCTCCAACATGTCGTCTCTTGCGGTGCTGGACTTAGAGGGAAATCGCCTAGACGGCGAAATCCCCGAGAATTTGAGCTCGATGAGGAACCTTTCTGAGCTCAATTTGAAGAACAATCACTTCAACGGCCCAATACCTTCGACCATCGGTAACGTCTCCAGCATTGGCCGGCTCGACCTCTCTGAGAATAACTTCACGGGGCAAATCCCGGCTTCACTGGCCAATTTGCCCAATCTCAGCTCCTTCAATGTCTCTTACAACAATCTCTCTGGGGCCGTCCCGGCCAATCTCTCTAGGAGGTTCAACTCGAGCTCCTTTGTGGGGAACCTCCAGCTCTGCGGCTTCAGCGCTTCGACTCCATGTCCAACCAGCTCTCCGCCACTACAAGCCCCTCCTCCATCTCCGGAGCCGTCTAACCGCCGAGGCCGCCACCTCAGCACCAAAGACATAGTCCTCATTGCGGCCGGGATCCTCCTAGCGATCCTGCTCATCCTCTGCCTCGTCCTGCTCTGCTGCTTGATCAGGAAAAGGGCGGCGTCCAAGAAGAACGGGAAGTCCGAGAAAGCCGCCGCCGGCGGGATCTCCGAGAAGGCGACCGCATCCCGGGAGGTCGAGTCCGGCGACATCGGCGGGAAGCTGGTGCACTTCGACGGGCCTTTCGTGTTCACGGCCGACGACCTGCTGTGCGCGACGGCAGAGATCATGGGGAAGAGCGCGTATGGGACCGCCTACAAGGCGACGCTGGAGGACGGGAACCAGGTGGCTGTGAAGAGGCTGCGAGAGAAGATGACCAAGGGACAGAAGGAGTTCGAAGCGGAGGCCGGCGCTCTGGGCAGGATTCGACACCCGAATCTCTTGGCGCTCAGGGCCTATTACTTGGGTCCCAAAGGAGAGAAGCTTCTTGTGTTCGATTACATGGACATGGGAAGCCTCGCTTCGTTCCTCCATGGTAAGTATTGGTAATTACAGTGTACATTAATTAGGTATCTAAGTTAGTAACTTGCCTACTTATTGCTAACTTGGCATCATCACTCGGTGCAGCTCGGGGACCTGAGACCACCGTTGACTGGCCGACGAGAATGAGCATCGCCGTGGGGGTGGCGCGTGGGCTGCACCACCTCCACGCCCAGGAGAACATCGTCCACGGCAACCTCACCTCCACCAACATCCTCCTTGACCACCGCACCGTCCCGCACATCGCCGACTATGGCCTCTCCCGCCTCATGAACTCCTCCGCCTCCACCACCGTCGTCGCCACCGCCGGCGCCATCGGGTACGCCGCGCCGGAGCTCGCCAAGACCAAGAAACCCACCGCCAAGACCGATGTTTACAGCCTCGGTGTCGTCTTCCTGGAGCTCCTCACCGGGAAGTCCCCCAGCGAGGGCCCCAACGGCGAGGACCTGCCGCAGTGGGTTGCGTCGATCGTGAAGGAGGAGTGGACGAACGAGGTGTTCGATCTGGAGCTCATGAGGGAGACGCCGACCATCGGCGACGAGCTGCTCAACACTCTGAAGCTGGCCCTCCACTGCGTCGACCCGTCACCAGCGGCGAGGCCAGATGTGGAGCAGGTTTTGAGGCAGTTGGAGGAGATTAAGCCGGAAGTAGCCGCCGGAGCTAAGGACGAGGAAGCGAGGACCGAATCTCCCGATGAATGATAGGAGAGGGTTTTTTTTAGTGTAGAGATATAAAAGAACGAAAGTTAAGAAGGATTCGGGGCTAAGCATTTTGGGTACTCAAGTGATATTATTTCATTATTCTTTTGTTCTTTGGGTGGGAAAATAATTTGAGCAGCAGTAAGTTTATGCTAAATTCTTCTAATTTATTGTCTTGTTGAATTTTGGTGTTTGTAAATGTTATATGAAATCGAGATTAGAGTCGTTCTAACTCTAACAGCTCCCCAAGCTGATGTGATCCTTAAAATAGTCGAGAAATAATGGAAATGGATATGAATATTATATGATAATCTTTAGGGATAAGCATCAATTAAGGATTGATCATGATCGATCCAATTCGGTCGGTTATCGTCCAATTCCTAGAAAGACTGGGTTGGTCCCTGATTTGTGGGCTATTGGAATTCTCTATAGTGCGACTTGGTCCTTAGTCCCGAGTTTTTAAAATTGTAACAGTCCCGATCAATTCTATAAATACTAGGTATATAACCTAAAGTACCTAACCCCTCTTCTTTAACCCTTTTCTTCCTCACTCTCTCTTCCTTAATTTCAAATTCTTCTCGACCTTTTAGTCTCTCTCTCTCTCTCTCTCTCTCTCGCATGTGCGCGCACACTCCATGCTCGTTTGTTCTTTGCTAATGCCGATCATCAAAAATGAAGATTGAAGGATCTCGGCAATTTAGATTGATTATCATTGTGACCAATAGAGGTGACAAAATGAGTTAAAAACTCATTTTTTAACTCATATGAGTTTTTAACTCACATTGGATAATGTGGGTCATAAATGAGTTAGCTTAAAATGTTAAATGGATATTAAATGGGTCACTTAATACCTTAATGGGTCTTAAATGGGTTCTAAATGAGTCATAAATAGGTTACCCAATTAATTTAAATATTATTTACACATCATTTTTAGACTATGAAAATTTTGATATTTTGATTATTTTTATTTTTATTTTTTTCTTTCCATATTTTTGCTTCTTTTTCCCTCTTTTTAAGAAGCGAGGGATGAGCTCACTAGACTTCGGCAATTGGAAGAGGAAAAACAAAAATAAAATAAAATATATTGCATGAAATTAAAATTTTGAAAAATTTTAAAAATTAAGAAAACTATCAAATAAATAGTATTGGATGAAATTATTTAACAATACATTTCTAAAAAAATTATGAAGCAAATTTTCTTGGACTTGGTTAACTATGAAAGTGTTTTAACAATATGAATCGGGTTGGGTATGGATTGGACATTGGTTGCTAAAATTATATTGTATGAAAATGGGTCAAAACGGATTAAATGGGTCAATACGGGTCATACCATTTTTTACCCAACCCAATTTACCCATTTGATGCTCCTAGTGATCAACATATGCATCTCAAAGTACCTCCATACTTGATTCTAAGATAAACAGTGGCCAAAGATCTTAACTTGAATAGCTACATTCATTTTGCATTTTCGTTCGGAATCTCAATAAGAATTTGTTTTTGCTAATATTTGATGCTTGAAAATGAATAGCATTAACTTGAATAGACATCTTAACAATTGAAAAAAACAATAACAAAATGGGGCTTGTAATTGGGTTTTTTGTCATAATTCTTAAGATAAGAATCTCCCTTCTCATGCATGAAACAAAGACAATAAATGTGTGGATCTAATCATTCAGCATTACATATTCTTAATTCAACTCATATAGATGAATTTGACAATTTTAATAGCTCTAACTCTAGCAAAGTTAAAGATTTATTCAAAAATGAGAAATGCATATATCATTGTTCATTAAGTAAAGCATGAGCACCTTTTTTTTCTAATCTCAGTAGTTCTAAATATTTCAAAAAAATATGATTATGCATTTAAGGAATACAAAAGACGAAAGAAAAAGAATTGGTTAATCCTAGATTGACCGTGGAATCGGATTAGGCCCATAAGATCGGTCTAGTGCTTGGTCCCAAGCTTAACAAGATCAATCCCCCATCCCAAAAATTGGGGATCAATGTTGTATATATTGCTCCATAAATTAAGTATTAAACTGGCTCGGTATTTAACTAGCTCAATTCAAATCGTGCTCATCCTTATTTATCTTTATTACAATAAATTGCCTTGAACATATAGGAAGTAGTTTCATGTGGCTTTTTCTTCGTAGAGATACATTCTATCTATCACCATTTTATTTGTTTTATACGAAACTATTTCATCCAATGATAACTTAGGGCTTGCATAATAACGTTTCTATATCTCTCAATTTCTATTATTTTGTTCCCCGCAACAAAATAAAAAAAAAAAGAACAGAAATCCATTTGGTAACGCCAACTTATTTTTATGTTTTTCGGAATAGAAAAGTATTCAAGGAATATATTTGGAATAGAAATAAGAAATAAAAAAATTAGCCTTTTGTTCCCAGGATCAATTTCTAGAAATAAGCTAATTTTCTTGTTATATTTTTCTTTTGCTCCTCTCTCTTGCCGTGGTCACCTCTAAACACCCAGAGCCACCGCCAACCGCCGGCTGCCAACTGGCGGCGCCGGCCACCACTGTCCTCCTACTACATGACGCCGCCGACCGCCGGCCACTGCGGCCCTCCGATTGCCTAACGCCACTGATCGCCAACCACCGCCGTTGACCACCGATTGACGGCGCTAATCACCATCGTTTACCACTCAATTGTCGGCGGCTGGCAACATTTGGTCGTCCGTGAGAAAGAAGAAAAAAAGTTAAAAAATACAAAAAAATGTGAATTATATCAAACGCATTCCTATTCTTTTTCTATTCCAAATATAGAAATTTCGTATAGTTACGAAACACCTTATTTTATCCAGAAATTGTTCCGGGGAGTAGAAATAGAAAAGAACTATTTCTCAAAAGAAATTGTTGATTGAGAAATAGTTCCCCGGAACATAAATGTTAACATGCGCAACCTTAATGATTAAATCCTTTTCCTATGTAATAAGTCCTTATACTTTTCTATCACTTTTATTTATCTTGTGGGAAGCTATTTTCTTTTAATAAAGATGCAGATATTTGTATTTTCCTACATAATCTTTCAATATTTCATTCCTTATTCTATTACTTCTAGTTTAGTCATCTCTTTTTAGGAAATTTAAAATTTCAAGATTAATTAATTACACTTTCTCACTTGCATTAGAATCTATCATCAGTTCTTTTCTCCTTTTGGTATTACTTATATTGTTTTTACGATAATAAATCTTACCAAGAAAACACCACTACCAATATGCATTAAAGATAAGGGCTAATACAATTATAAACCTTAAACTTATATTTGTAACACATTTACCACAAATTAATGTCTTGTAACACAAAAAATACCAAATTAGTACCCATGATACATTTACTTCAAATTAAGGTTGGTCTCATGAAATGATATCTCAAAAAAATTGTTTTTTTCACAAAAAAATAACTCAAATTGATATCTCATGACCCAATTTTACCATCCATTAGAATTTTGTCCAATATTTAGTTAAAATGCATAGGTGCAAAAACACGTGGCAAACCATCGCAAGATAGACCTAGTGTGGATAATAATAGATCCGACATGGAAAATCCACATTTGTTGAATCATATGCATTTTAACGAAGGTATGTTTGGGTCATGGGTATCAGTTTGTGACTTTTGCCAAACAAAAAATAGTTTTGTATAAGGTGATATCCTCAAATCTGAACACCTCTTACGAGATAGTTAAAAGTTCGATTGCCAAGCGATAAGTAGTTGCGGACTCATAAGTGTTATTCGATATGGATGAAAGTTTGATTAGAGTTACGCAAGCTTAAGGACTAAATTGGAATGAGGTCGCTTCAAGCAAAATTACGTAAGACATTCAATAGTCTCATATCATCATATAATGGCAAATATATGTCAAGAACATGCCCGGTTTTTCCCGCCACGTTTGCCACCACTTCTTGCCACCTCCACCTAGTTTCCTTTACTTGGTAAGTTGCCGTTCAACCAAGTAAACCTCCCTAGCGTCCTTCGCGAGACTCCTCCGCCAAGTGTCTTCTCCGCCCAGCCAAGTGTCACTCCCATTTGCCATTTGTCACCACCCTTTGCCATCTGCCCTGCCCCCTCCACCACTTGTCTTCACCGTCCGCCAAGTGGTTGTCTTCCCTAGCCAAGTGAACACCATGCATGTGCCATTCAAGCCTCCCAATGGTGGCACTGCTTGGCCATTTGGCATGGCCAAATTGCCAAATGTCGTGGCCAAGGGTGTGCCAACTTGGCTATATGAAGGTTGGCTCCCTTGCTTCATTTCCTTTAAGTCTCCTCTAAATTTCACTCAAACTCTCTCTAGTTCATGGTCTGGTCGATATTGTAAGCTTGATACCATGAGTTGCTATCATGAACTTGTTGCCGCCACTAGGAACGAATGTTCGCCTCCGCCTTGATTAGAAAGTTTTGGTTGAGGCAAGTGGTGTTCTAATCTCAGAATTTAGGATTTCCCGATTTTAATTGGGGTTTCGTTTCAAGGTTCTTTGGCATGCTTAGATGAGTCAAATTTTATGTGACATGCATAGCTTTATACAAAAAAATTGATTAAATTCATGCATCCGTGGACTGTTTAGAGTTTTGAAAAAAATATAAGAATTGCTTGGCTGTGTATTCTTGGTTGGATCATTCATGATCCCAGACATGCATGGTTTAAGTGAGAATTTATACTAGATTTCAAAATGGTAGGATTCAATAGTCTTATGTTTAGTTGAGTTATGCATGGTACAAACAACGACGCCAAATGCTTGATTTCACTAGATACCTGTATGAGATGCTTGTGAAATGTGGATGCTCCTCGAGTAGGGATGCCTCGGATAATGATTGGTTAGGATATGAGGTGATCGTTAATACTTCCCGGACAAGTTGCCCCGTAGAGTAGGATGCGATGCCCTCAGGTGAGGATGCTTAGACATGAAATCCAGAAGCTCCCTCATGACAAGTCTGGTAGCACCTTGATATCAGAAGTTGAACGATATGGGGTGGCCCCAATATCAGAAGTCAAATGATTGGTGCTCCCTTGGAGTAAAGGTTGCATCAATGGGGGTCGAGTCTTTAGGAGAAAGCATGCGTGGTGCCTCGAGGCGAGATGCCTGGGACAAGTCCCAAATGCCTTTCGAGTGAACATGCTTGGACAATAGGTCTGGAAGCCTTCTCGTGATGGGTGAAAGGCTTGTGGAATGTGGACACCTCTCAAGTAGGGATGTCTTGAATGAGTCACCAATGCTTTTAAGATGAGATGCCACGCATAGCAAAATGCGATGCTCTTGAAGTGAGGTTGCTTGAACATGAGATCAAGAAGCTCCCTCGTGATAGGTCAGGTGGCACCCTAGTATCGTAAGTTGAACGATAGACTAGATGGATACTACATTTTTTTACCATGCTTTTTTGAAATTTTGATGTAGCCTTAGACACTTTTTTGGGTCGGGCTATAGATACGACAAGCGATCCCCTTCCTTGGTGAAGAGTAGTATGTATGTGTAAGGATACCCTCCCCTAACTCTTCTTGTTGCCCATGTACCTCTTCCATATAATATATGAAATAAGAGGTACATTTATTTATATGAGTTATGGTAGCCTGTTCATCTTGTTTGGCCTCGAAGAGTATTGAGATGAAGAGTCGGGAGTGGAACCCTTTCGCTATGTTAAATGTGATGAAAATGAATTTAACTTAAAACCTGGACTAAATCTTAAAACCGGTAATTAGAGCAATAGAGCATTACATATAAACATGTCATCATGTACTAGTTTGGAAATTTATTTTAAGACAAAATTTATTAGGGAAATAAATATTTCATGATATGCCAAATTTGCGTTGGTATTAACAACTAAGGACATTCATTCCTATGAACATTACAGGCATGGTAGTGGGTAGTGTGAACAAGGCCGGCTCGGGTCAAGCCCATAAGGGAAGATGCTGCCCGGGCTCGTCCGAATAAGGCCAGGTTCAATTGATGGGCGGGGCCGTCAGATCGTCTCACGAGGCAGAAAAAAACACAAGAGCGCCTTCATCCCAAAGAAAACGAGGTGGAACGGAGTGGCAGCTGGTAACATGGGTTGCCGACAAGTGTCGCGCATGAAGGCGACCACCACTCGCCCGTCGCCACGTCACTCGAATCACGAGCAACCAACGAGGTCGTAACTGGAGCCGAGCCCATCTCGCGTCCCGCCGATTCTTCGTCCCCAAGAAAAGCTAGCGTGTCACAACCAATCACCTCCCGCGGACATCTCTCGCTGCGGCTGAGATGTATATATAAACAGGGCGAAGACAGATCTCGAATGGTTCCGATGCTTTTTGGAGAGCCATCTCCTTAAACCCCGATTAAAACCCTAGCTGAGCTCGAAGTTCTTCGAGAGAAGTCAATACCCTTTGGCGAGATTTTGCAGCAAACATGAACTTGAACTGTCCGACGAGCATCAGCATGAACCCGACCAAGCAGGCTTCCATTTCCTTAGGCGAGTTTGGGGACAAGCGGCTCAAGAAGCGCCGCAACGGCTGCGCCTCCGTCCAGGACACGCTCGCCAGGTGGAAGAGCTACAACAGCCAGGTCGGCGTCCAAGAAGAGGATGGCGGAGGTGCCGTTAAGGCGGTACGCAGAGTCCCGGCGAAGGGCTCCAAGAAAGGCTGCATGCGAGGGAAGGGCGGGCCCGACAACTCCGTGTGCGGCTACAGGGGCGTGAGGCAGAGGACTTGGGGCAAGTGGGTCGCCGAGATTCGCGAACCCATCGACAAAAGCTCCGGAGCGGGTCAGGGCACAGCCAGCAGGCTCTGGCTCGGGACTTTCTCCACAGCGTTCGAGGCGGCTCTTGCCTACGATGAGGCCGCGCGGGCCATGTACGGTCCGCAGGCGCGAGTGAATTTTCCTGGGAAATCAGCTTCTTCGACGCAGTGTCGCAGCGAATTGTCTGCCATGAGTGCGTCGTCGTCGGTCGAGAATTCCGCTACATCAAGGGAGGTCGATGTAGGTGCCTTTGATCCTTCCAAGGTTTTCGTGGTTGATAGCTCGAGTTTGCAACGTGATTACGTCGGCAATCCGAACCCGACAAGTACAGAGGAAAACAGGGGAACGGCGTCACAAACAGTGGAATGTAAAGTAGACAGACATGAGGATGAGTGTGAATCGGTGTTTCATAGACCAAATCTGAGACCGCAATCTGTGACTTCTGCTCGTGATATTGAATTCATCACACCTGGAGAAAATTCCTATTCACAGCACAATCTTTGCGATAATTGCAGTTGTCCTGGTTCTGTGCAGAGCAACGAGGTTGTTGCCAATGGAACTTCTATGGAAGTTGAAACTCCGATGTGCTTTGGATCCGACATAGATGGAGAATTGCTAACACTGATCGAACTTGCCAACCCTAACTGTGCTGGAATTGAATATAATACACGATTCGATTCGATTATGTACCCTATCAGGTTGGAAGTCGATCCTGGAACTTGGTCCGAGAACTTCAAGGATCATATAATGAACGCGATGACGCAGCGAGTGAATGATGAAGTAGTCAGGCCTACGTCATGTGATACATTTGATGATAATATTGAAGGAATAGGTAATGAATTGCATTATCAACCCATGTGTACGAGCCCGAATGGTAATACGAATTCTCAAGCTCCGAATCCTGAGGTCGACATTCCCATGAGCATGGCAATGTTACAGGAAACTCCAACAGACGATGCCGCAAACTATAGCGGCTGTCCCAGCTTTAATTTCTCCAGGGCAGAGGCACGAAATCTACCTTCTCCTCAAGAGATGATTAGCAAGAGGGCGTGGGACTTGAGAAGACACCCTCTTGAGACCGTCGCGGACCACCAAAAATTTCGGTTATCGGTAAGCGGGCGCGGCAGGGTAAGGGAGATGAACAAGACGACGACTGCGAGCTCATATCCGATGGAAGAGACCGAAGGAGTTGGCCACAGCTTTGATTGCCTGAAGCCTGATTATGACTTTGGACTGTTGGAAGAGCAGAGCCTGCTCAATTTCTGGTTCCCCGATTAAGTTATTCTAGTGTGGTTTTGCAAAGAAAGAAGCAAAGAAAAACGAAAGTTAACCTCGAGGCATTTTTGTGCTAGGGATAGGTTGATATTGATGGCTACATCGGATCATGTCTTGTATATGCTTATTGATGGGAGTTGTTGTGATGGACGTGTTTGATTCCTCTTACATTCAGTTGTTCTAGTTTCTCATTACATATTTCACTTTTTTGAAGAAAAAATTGTTCTTTAAATTGATGTCTAAGTCCCTCTACCTAATTCAGAGACTGCGAGGTCCCCTGAGTCAAGAAGAACATATTATGCAATTCCTGTTTTCATGGTTGTCATCGTGTAAACAACATAAATGAGGGCTACGTGAGCACTAAACAACACAACTGTACGATTTCTCATCATTGGTAAAGAACAGAATTATCCTGAGGATGATATACGAATGCTAAGATCTTTGTAGGCGACGACAACGAAAGCAAAAAGCATAATCGATCGAGGAGAGGCAACGTAAGAAAGCAACACGAACACCATAGACAGTCATTGCAGCTACTGCCATGTCAGTAAATTAGATCAGCGTGGATTACAGCCGAGAAGTGCGTATTTATCTTAGTGCGCCCCCGTGCCAGCAGACGTGTGGTGACAGCACGAACAACGTTGACGAAAGAAGAGAGCATTTTCCTTCTGCAACTATTCCAAAAATGCTTAACACGAACCGCATATGCTAACATTAGGACTACCCTTGTGCCTGCAAACTTGAGGCATGTCGCAAGTGCAGAAATCTTTGATCCGTCACGGTTGACACTGTATACTATTTGTCAAATTCAAGCTAGTCCAAAACGAGGGTGCCCCCCCCCCCGTTACTCTTCAGATTTCTTGCAGATAGCAAAAGCATTGGAGAAATTGACAGCCAAGAAAGTTGTAGACAAATATTTATGAAATGGAATACTCTCTTTTGATGACAATGCCCCTATATTTATGGAAGTTGAATGAAGCTTAATTAAGAGAGATTGCACGAACTGAGAACACCCCACTGTTACAGCATTCATATGGTGCACAAAGCGTGCAGAAACTCAGTGCATTTTGACTGTATTTCTCAGTAGAGGTTTCATCCTATGCTATTGTATTACGAGAGGAGTGACAAGTGTCACGAGATTTACTTACATGTGTAAAATTAAAAAGCTACGAGTTGAAGAAAGCATTATCATGTATCGTAACTTGTTGAAGGCTAATGGTAAATTTTAGTTAGGGTTGGGAGAGTGGAGTAGGTTAAGTCAATAGGTCGAGCCACTATGTATCACATTTTTCTGCTTCTTAAGCGGAATAACATGAAAGTATTAATAATAATAAGGCATAGACATGCATGATGACGGGGCGTAAGGTGTGAGACGACATGGCAAACCATGTGACCTAAATGACATGTGAAAAAGTGTCATATCATGGAGAATCAATTAAAGTGAATGGAAGTAAGTGTGATAATAAGGAATAAGAGAAATCTAAATAGTAAGTGGTGATATCTCAATTTTTCGTACGATTAAAGTTAAAAAATTCGTGATTCAAAATCCATCATTGTGGCAAGACTGGTCTTTTGACAAAAAAATATTAGATTAGTATCAGTATCAACTTAGCGTTTGCATGTAGAATCAGACTCTTTAGATTTCAAATTTCTGTATCAAAGCGGCAACATGTTAACTTTTTTTGTCAAATGGAATAATTTTGACCTCAATTGCAAATTAGAATATTCAAAATTTCTAATTTTTTTAGACACTTAATATAGGGCTGGTGAAATTTAGGGACGTCAAATGTGCAGGTCGGGTCAGGTAAGTACACCAAGTGGTGGATGATAGGCTTTTGGCATAATAAGCGAGAGCCTGAAAGGGAAGATAGTAAATGAGAGGTTATATAAGTTATAGTAACTCTACAAAGCAAACAAAAAAGCATTAAAATTTCATGCACACTTAGGGACAAATTAGGTTTGAACAAAAGGCTAGAAGGAAGATAATATATGAGAAGTTATATAAGTTATAGTAACTCTACAAAACAAACAAGAAAAATATCAAAATTTTATACACGCCTAAAGACATATAGGGTTCTAGGAAGAATGCACTAAATCAAGTGAGAAATAAACAAAAAAGATAAAAGAAAGTACCAAATGCAAATCATTTTG
The DNA here is from genome assembly GCA_019926035.1 of Melaleuca alternifolia. Lineage (NCBI taxonomy): Eukaryota > Viridiplantae > Streptophyta > Magnoliopsida > Myrtales > Myrtaceae > Melaleuca > Melaleuca alternifolia. The sequence continues at coordinate 1,612,527 of JAGKPW010000083.1, forward strand.
AAAGTCGACATTGAGAGACTAATTGAAATCTTTTTCAGGTGGAACTCTAAATAACCAATTTCTGGTTGCACAACTTAGCCTTTGCATTTTCAGGTAAAAAGGAACTACGATATTTATTTAGAATACACCTCCAATGCTATAGGCTAACTCCTAGGCAATGGTAGTAATATGAATGCTCAATATATCAAGTGCTATAAGAGACAACTTGGGATATCGATGTGAATGAGATTTCCAATATCAAAGATATTGAGATCCAAGGATTTTTTCTATCAAGCTTATTCTCCTCCAAATACAAATCCAATTGTGACTTAGCAGGTTGTGAGCCAAAGTGTTGACTCTCGAATGTATCATTCTCATCAAGATTGTCCCCAATGTTCTCAACAATGTTTTTAGCTGAAATGTTACCTCAATTAGTCAAAGATGTAAAGTGATCATCTCTTGACATAGATGTCTCATATTCATCAACAAAGAATATGGAGCCTTTCTCGAATGCTTCTTACAAATTCCACATGATCATCCATGTCCAATTTCGAATAGCAAAATTCTAACAAGTGTAACTTATAGTGAGGATCTAATATAATAACAAACGACAAGACAAGACTATAACACTTACAATATTTTTCAAACTTCTTTAGCATTGAAATAGTCATAGATCTAATAGTTATATCATCGTTACTCCTCTCATTTATCAAACAAAATTGTAGCTGCCATATCTTACTCCAAAGAAGAGAGTATAAATCTCATAAAAATGCTATAACAAGAATGTAATTTTCTTGGCTTTGACCCGATCCTCAAGTGATGGACATGTGAGAAAGTTACAATCAATTAACTTCAAATGGAAAATGCATGTTCAATGACCAAAGCACCTTCAAGCATTAGATAAGTAGAGTTCCACCTAGTAGGTACATCTTGACATACCTTTTTACCTGTCTGCAAGCATGATTATGATATACATTCAGTAAATTTTGCTTTCATCCCTTGTGTAGCTCTCGCATATTTGATAGATTCTCTAATATTTTGTAATGACCCCTTAATCACCTTGACACCTTGTACAATGAGATTCAAGATTTGTGCACAACAACTTGTATAAGAAGGTCTCAAGATGATCGATAGGTCATTAGAAAATCTATCAAATAATTGAGAGCTACACAAGGGAGGAAAGCAAAATTTGTCAAATGTATATCAAAATCATGCTTGCAGACTGGTAAAAAGGTACGTCAAGATGTGCCTATTAAGTGAAACTCTACTTACCTAATGCTTAAAGATGTTTTGATCTTTGAACATGTATTTTCTCATTTGAAGTTAATTGATTGTAACTTTATCACAGGTCCATCACCTGATGATTGGGTCAGCGCCAAGAAAATTGCATTCTTGTTACAGCCTTTTTATGATATTTTTACTCTCTTCTTTTGAGTTAGATATCCCATGGCAAATTTATATTTCTATGGAGTGTGACAGATTCTGTACTACTTTCACATTTCAAGGGATGGGTCCCACAAAAAAGAAAGAAAAGGGAAGTGGGTTGAGATTATAAAAGTAAGGAGAGAGAGGTGCATGGGAAAATAAAGGGCTGAGCGAAAGGAGAAAATAGAGAAAGAAGGGAAGAAAAGATGAAGAAGAGGAAGAAATGAGAGACAATTCTTGCCACGGAGACCTCGTCAAGCCAAATCATTATATACCACAATGCTTTGTAAGTGATCATGCCTTTTGTTCGTCCAATCGTAGTTTTTTTTAGAGTTAAGTCACAAAATCAGAGTTTTGTGAAATTTAAGCCGCGCAGTCTTATTTTTTAGTTATTAAGCCGAGAAATTATATGGTTTTGATACTTTAGAGTGTTGTGAAGCAGTATAGTTTTATGGAACTCGATTTGAGCTTGCGGTTTGCACAGAACGAGTTTTTGAAGTCGGACGCACGTGATGAACAGTGCGAGAACGGAGTTTTGGGCTAAATTTAGTTGGTTTTCATTTTGCTTTTGGGTTGGACAACTAATGTGTCTTCTAGTATTCTAAATGATCTTTATTTGGCCTGTAAACTCACTTGAAATGAAATTTAGTAAAGAGAGTTATGGTGCAATCAAATTTCGAGCTAAAACTTCGCGTTGCGGATAACTTGAATATTCTTTTCGGATGAGAGTTGTGTTTCATTTTGTTAGGAAGTAAGCACGGCTTAATCGATTCGTTGTTGAGGAAGTGTTTCACTCAATTTTAACATCGTTCTCGCTTATTTGATAAAATGGCGAGTTCAATGGTTCAAACAATATTTATTGTGTGGTTGTAAACGTTTCAAGGTAAGTGGTGCTATCCATTCTATGAAATTGTAAACTCATGTCTTCAAAGTATTAAAAATTTGAGTATTGTATGGGTATGAAATACATGGCATAACGTTATATTTATAAAATCAAAGAAGCGATTTTAATGGCATATTTACTGCATAAATTTGGATTGAGCATTTATTACCATATTGTTTATTTGAATGGTAAAACATTCTCGAAAATGGTTTAAGCATCAATAACTATGAAATAGCTTGACGTCTTTATGAAAGGAATTATTTATTAAAGATTATAAATACATATTGATTTATGAGGGATTGAAATAGAAATTGTTTGAAATAGTTTGAAATGGTTATTTGTAAATGCTTTGATTAAATACTTTGTGAAGGAATTGCCTAAAACTATGGTTATAGATTTGTGAAATGTTTCATAAAATGAATTATGAAAGTTGATTTGATTTGGATTATGAGATGTGATTATGCAATATATTATAGTTTTGATTGTGTGATTATTAGACATTGAGATTTATGCTCAATATTGCTATGAACTCAGTGGGAGCTTGGGGGTATGCGTACTGGTGTTAATATACTCTTATGAGCCGAGCCACTGGATTTGTAGGTAAAAACCTTGCCAAGGGGGGAATATTGGTTGCCTTGTCACAAGACATGACCATAGTTATATATTGTATGATAGTTTAGTTGATGGAATGGACCATTGATATGTGATTTGAGATTAGTCGATGGGATGGACCATTAACGTATGATTCAATAGATGATTGATATGTGAATTGTTGAGATTGATTAGTAAAGTAAACCATTGATATTTTGTTTTGATATTACCGATGAATAAGTATTTTATGCATGTGTATGTGACCTCGTTACAAAAATAAAACTTGTTTTTGACCTCGTATATATACTATACAAAGGATTTCTGATATGTGCTAAGTTTCATGGAAAGATATGATTTGTTTTTAGTGTTGTACATATAAGAACTGTGGTATTTGAAAGTAATGAGTATTTAGTATTTTATTATCCACGTGACCACGAATTTCATTTGCTTGATAGAAAAAAATTCCCGGATCTCAATGTCCTTGATTATTGGAAATCTCATTCATGTCGGCATCCCCAATGGTCTCTTATGGCACGTGATATATTGAGCATTTCTATTACTATCATTGCCTTAGAGTTAGCATTTAACATTGGAAGTCGCATTCTAGCTGAATATCATAGTTCCCTTTCACTTGAAAATGCGAAGGCTGTGCTATGCACCAGAGATTGGTTATTTGGAGTTTCGGCTGAGGAAGATTTCAATGAGTTTCTCATTGTCATATTTCAAAACTATTTGCATTAGGTACTGTCCCTAGGCGTATATGAAATTTTGATATTTTTTTTGTTCGTTTTGTAGAGTTACTATAACTTTTATAACTTCTCATCTATTGTCTTCTTTCTAGCCTTTTAGTTCAAACTTGATTTGTCCCTAAGTGTGCATGAAATTTTGATGCTTTGTAGAGTTACTATAACTTATATAAACTCTCAATAATTGTCATCCCTTTTGGACTCTTGCTAATTATGCCTAATACCTACCATCCACCACTTGGTGTACTTATCCTTAGTCCAGTTGAAAAAATGCATTTTGCTATTCGAAGTTGGACATGGATGATCACGTGAAATTTGTACGAAGCATTTGAGAAAGGCTCTATATGCTTTTTTGATGATTATATGACATCTATGTCAAGATGATCACTTTACATCTTCAACTAATCGAAGACATTATTGAGAACATTGGGGACAATCTTGATGAGTATGGTGCATTTGAGAGTGAAGATTTTGGCTCACAATCTGCTAAGTCACAAATGAGTTTGCATTTGGAGGAGAATCTACTTGATAGGAAAAAAAATTCACGGATCTCAATGTCCTTGATAATTGGAAATCTCATTTGCATCGGTATCCCTAATTGTCTCTATGGCACGTGATATATTAAGTATTTCCATTACCACCGTTGCCTCAAAGTTAGCATTTAGTATTGAAGGGCGCAATCTAAATAAATATCATAGTTCCCTTTCACCTGAAAATGCAGAGGTTGCGATATGCACCAGAGATTGGTTATTTGGAGTTTCGCCTGAGGAAGGTTTCAATGAGTCTCTCATTGTTGTCTTTCAAAACTATTTGTATTATGTATAGTCCTAGGCGTGTATGAAATTTTAGTATTTTTCTTTTTATTTGTTTTGTAGAGTTATTGTAACTTGTATAACCTATCATCTATTGTCTTCTTTCTAGCCTTTTTGTTCAAATATGATTTGTCCCTAAGTGTGCATGGCATTTTGATGCTTTGTTGTTTGCTTTGTAGAGTTACTATAACTTATATAATCTCTCAATTATTGTCTTCCCTTTTAGGCTCTTGCTCATTATGCCAAATGCCTAACATCCACCACTTGATGTATTTGTCCTTAGACCAGTTGAAAAATTGCATTTTGAAGATGAGAAGATGCTCTTGTGCCATCTGATCAAGTATATATGGTTTTAAATCAAAAGGCTATGGATTGGGCATTGACAGGCATCAAGTTGTATTCATAATTATTCAGACTACTAGGATTTGAGGTTGAAGAAGTTTTGCAATGTGCTTGTTCATTTTACCATATCAATTTTTCATGATTTTCAGGAGGTATTTATTTGAACCGTGAGGTATTAAGAGTACTTGTTCATTAAAATAGAAACTATAGATATGAATTAGATGTTAAGATTTATTTATATTGCTATACTTGTTGCACTGTATATTCTAGTATATATATATAGCTTAAAGTAGGTATGGGCACGAGTTCATTCAGCTATGAGCTCACGATAGCTCATTTTACTTGATTGCACACTCATGCATGGATCTCATTTAGCGAGTTAAATAATAAAAACAACATAAATTTCTTAAATCATTTAATTAATAAACTAATCAAGCTATAATCGATAGTTAGACAAGTAGTGTAATCAAGTCTTCAATCTTAAATTCCCTAGTTGCGTAGAAAGTGCATATCTCACTTGGTTCCTAGTTAGCTCTAACAGGCTAGTGGCAATTCTAAGTTAGTTTAAATTCTATAAATAGAACTATTTCAAATGTAGTTTCTTAACTTCGTGCGAGGTAAAGGGTTTGAGAGAACTCAACTCATTTGGGGATTGTTCATTCACCTTAGGCATTTCCTCTAAACCTTCAAAGGGTTAATGTTCTAGAGCTAAATAACAAGGCCATATGCATTATTGTTTCACGTTGCATTAAATTTACTTTTAATTGCTTTGCTCTCATCGTGTTATTCTAATTGTCTCATTTTGCTTGATTGCATATTCATGCATGGACCTTATTTAATGAGCAAGGTAATAAAAATGGTCGAAAATTGTCTAAATCAGTTAAGTAACAACCTAATCAAGATATTATCTTTAGTTAGACAAGTAGTATAATAAAGTGTCCAATCTTAAATTCTTTCGTTGCGTAAAAAGTGCATATCTCACTTGGTTGCTCATTAGCCCCAATAGGCTAGTGGCGACTGCAAATTAGTTTAGACTTTATAAATAGAACTATTTCAATTGTAGTTTCCAAACCTCATGTGAAGTAAAGGTTTGAGAAAACTTGAGTCATTTTGGGACTCTTTGTCCATCATAGGCATTCCCTCTAAAGTTTCATGGGTTTGTTGTGCTAGAGCTTAATAACATTGCCACTGTGTTCTCTGTTTCACGTTGCATTGAATTTAGTTTCAACTGCTTTCCTCTTAACCTATTATTTTGATTGTCTTATTTTGCTTGATTGCATGCTCATGCATAGGCCTCATCTAGTGAGTAAGACAATAAAAATGGTGAAAATTGCCTAAATCAATTAAGTAACAAACCAATCAACTTATTATTGATAATTAGACAAGTAGTATAATCAAGTTTCCAATCTTAAATTCTTTGATTGCATATAAAGTGCATATCTCACTTGGCTCCCAATTAGCCTTAATAAGCTAGTGATGACTCCAAGTTAGTTTAGACTTTATAAGTAGAACTATTTCAAACGTAGTTTCCTAACTTAATGCGAGGTAAAAGGTTTGAGAGAACTTGAGTCATTTGGGGATTGTTCGTCCACCTTATGCATTACCTCTAAACCTCCATGTGGTTGGTGTCTTAGAGCTTAACAACAAGGCTAAAATGGTCAAAAATTGCCTAAATCAGTTAAGTAAAAAATCAATCAAGATATTATCAATAGTTAGACAAGTAGTATAATCAAGTTTCCAATCTTCAAATTTTTGGTTGCGTAGAAAGTGCATATCTCACTTTGTTTCTTGTTAGCCCCAATAAATTAGTAATGACTCCAAGTTAGTTTCATCACCTCATGTGAGTAAAGGGTTTCAGAGAACTTGAGTCATTTGCCAATTGTTCATCCACCTTAGGTATTACCTCTAAACCATCATGGGGTTGATGTCGTACAACTCAACAACAAGGCCATATGTATTCTTTGTTTCACGTTGCATTAAATTTACTTTCAATTGCTTTACTCTCATTGTATTATTGTGATTGTTTTATTTTGCTTGATTGCATACTCATGCATGAGCCTCATTTAGTGAGTAAGACAAGAAAAATGAACTAAAATTGCCTAAATCGGTTAAGTAACAAACCAATCAAGATATTATCAATAGTTAGACAAGTAGTGTAATCAAGTCCCTAATCTTAATTTCTTTGGTTGCTTAGAAAATGCATTTCTCACTTGGTTCCTAGTTTCCTCAATAGGCTGGTAATGACTCTAAGTTAGTTTAGACTTTATAAATAGAACTATTTCAAATGTAGTTTTCTAACCTCGGCAAGGTAAAGGCTTTGAGAGAACTTGAGCCATTTGCAGATTATTTGTCCACCTTAGGCATTGCCTCTAAACTTCATGGGGTTGATGTCCTAAAGCTTGACAATAAGGCCATGTGTATTCTTTGTTTCACGCTGTGTTGAATTTACTTTCGACTGCTTTACTCTCCTCGTATTATTCTAACTGTCTTATTTTGCTTGATTGCATACTCATGAATTTACTCTTGACTGTTTTACTCTGTTCGTATTATTATTATTGTCTTATTTTGCTTGATTACATACTCATGCATGGGCCTCATCTAGTGAGGAAGACAAAAAAAATGGTAAAAAAATTGCCCAAATCAGTTAAGTAATGAACCAATCAAGATATTATCGCTAGTTAGACAATTAGTATAATCAAGTTTCCAATCTTAAATTATTTGGTTGCGCAAAAAGTGCATATCTCATTTGGTTTCTGATTAATCTTAATAGGCCGATGACGACTCCAAGTTAGTTTAGACTCTATAAATATAACTATTTCAAATGTAGTTTGCCAACCTTGTGCGAGATAAAGGGTTTGAGAGAACTTGAGCCATTTAGGGATTATTCATCCACCTTAGGCATTACATATAGACTTTCATGGGGTTGATGTCCTAGAGCGTAACAACAAGGCCATATGTACTTTTTGTTTCATACTATATTGAATTTATCATCGTATTATTCCAGTTGTCTTATTTTGCTTGATTGCAAACTCATCCATAGATCTCATTTAGTGAGTGAGATAATAAAAATTGTAAAAAATTACCTAAATTAGTTAAGTAACAAACCAATCAAGATATTATCGATAGTTAGGTAAGTAGTGTAATCAAGTTTCCAATCTTCAATTCTTTGGTTGCGTAGAAAGTGTATATCTCACTTGTTTCCTAGTTAGCCCTAATAGGTTAGTAGTGACTCCAAGTTAGTTTAGACTCTATAAATAGAACTATTTCAATTGTAGTTAAAGGGTTTGAGAGAACTTGAGACACTTGAGAATTGTTTGTCCACTTTATGTATTTACCACTCTCATTGTATTATTCTGATTGTCTTATTTTGCTTGGTTGCATACTTATGGATGGACTTCATGTATTGAGTAAAATAATAAAAATGGTAAAAAAAATTGCTCAAATTAGTTATGTAACAAACCAATCGAGATATTATTGATAGTTAGACAGGTAGTGATCAAGTCTCCAATCTTAAATTCTTTGGTTGCATAGAAAGTGCATATCTTACTTGGTTCCTAGTTAGCCCCAATAGACTAATGGGGACTTCAAGTTTGTTTAGACTGTATAAATAGAACCATTTCAAATGTAGTTTCCCAACCTCGTGCAAGGTAAAGGGTTTAAGAGAACTTGAGCCATTTGGATATTGTTGGCCCACCTTAGGCATTACCTCTAAACCTTCGTAAGCTTGATGTCCTAGAGATTAAAAATAATGCCACATGTATACTTTGTTTTACATTGCATTAAATTTGTCATCATATTATTCTGATTGTCTTATTTTGCTTGATTACATGCTCATGCATAGATCTAATTTAGTGAGTAAGATAATAAAAATGGTCATAAATTGCCTAAATCAATTAAGTAAAAAATCAATCAAGATATTATCAATAGTTGGACAAATAGTGTAATCAAGTGTCCAATCTTCAATTCTTTGGTTGTGTTGAAAGTGCATATCTCACTTGGTTCCGGGTTAACCCCATTAGGTTAATTGCAACTCCAAGTTAGTTTAGACTCTATAAGGAGAACAATTTCGAATGTAGTTTCCTAACCTTGTGAGAGGTAAAGGGTTTGAGGGAACTTGACCTAATTAAGTATTGTTCGTCCATCTTAGGCATTACTTCTAAATCATCATGGGGTCAATGTCTTAGAATTTAAAAACAATGCCATATGTGTTCTTTGTAGAAAGTGCATATCTCACTTGGTTCCTAATTAGCTTCAATAGGCTAGTGGCGACTCCAAGTTAGTTTAGACTTTATAAATATAATCATTTCAAATATGGATTCCTAACCTCATGCAAGGAAAATGGTTTAAGAGAACTTGAGCCTTCTGAGAATTGTTGATCCACCTTAGGCATTACCTCTAAACCTTCATGGGATTAATGTTCTAAAGCTTAACAACAAGGCCATATGTACTCTTTGTTTCACGCTGATCATATTGTTCCGTTTGTCTTATTTTTCGTCATTGCATACTCGTGCATGGAACTTGTTTGGGCAAGATAATAAAAATGGTAAAAAAAATTGCCTAAATAAGACCAATCAAGATATTATCGATAGTTAGACAAGTAGTGCAATCAAGTCTCTAATCTTAAATTCTTTGGTTTCGTTGAAAATGTGTATCTCACTTGGTTTCTAGTTTACCTCAATAGACTAGTGAGGACTCTAAGTTAGTTTAGACTTTATAAATAGAACTATTTCAAATGTAATTTCCTAACCTTGTGCAAGGTAAAGGGTTTAAGAGAACTTTTTTAGAATTGTTCGTCCACCTTAGGCATTACCTCTAAATCTTCATGGGATTGATGTCTTATAGCTTGACAACAAGGTTATATGCATTCTTTGTTTTGCTATGCATTGAATTTTTAGCGTATACTGATTGTCTTATTTTGCTTGATTGCATACTCATGCATGGACCTCATATTGTGAGTAAGATAATAAAAATGGTCAAAAATTGTCTAATCAGTTAAGTAAAAAACCAATTAAGATATTATCGATAGCTAGACAAGTAGTGTAATCAAGTGTCGAATCTTAAGTTCTTTGGTTATGTAGAAAGTGCTTATCTCACTTGGTTCGTGGTTAGCCCGTATAGGCTAATGGCAATTCCAAGTCAGTTTAGACACTATAATTAGAACAATTTCAAATGTAGTTTCCTAACCTCATGCGAGTAAAAGGTTTGACAGAACTTGAGCCATTTGGAGATGTGCATCCACCTTAGGCATTACCTTCAAACCTTTATACTCCCCCCACTCCCGCTGTGCACGTGATGGGAAGAGAAGGGGAGTGACATTATGATGACATAACAAGTTATGACGTTGCAATGGATGATGTTTTCAATGTGATTTTCATAAAATCATGAAAAACTTATGAAATGTCAGTCTTAGTCGTGCATAGTACGTGTAACAAAACGTGCCAATTTTTAGTTGCCTTTCGACAATTTATGAATAAAAAAAGAAAATTGATTTTTGAACAAGTCTATTTCAACAACAATTTCACATGCATGGGCCTCCAGTTAGGTATTTGCCATTTGGGATGGACGTGTGGCTATCTAGCAGTCTCATCCTCCTTTCTTAGACAAGACCCTTTTGTGTTTGCCCGACATGTTTGTCAAAAGGATAACGAAGTCCTACTACTATTGGCAGAATATGCAAGTAGCAATTAAAGCACCAAAATAAATTGGATATTAGTATACTTATGGAAACTTCGCCATTATGACAACTTACATTTGTCTTTTTTCCTATTCTAAAGTATTGTAATGAGAGAGAGAGAGAGAGAGAGAGAGAGAGAGAGAGTTAAAGAGGATCACGTTCGTGTGAAATGAGATGAACTAGTGGGAGAATAACTAAAGGATAAGAGCCAAATGAAAAGAGTGAGAGTTAAAGAGATTCATCTTTGCGAAACTGAGAAGTGGCATAAATCGTATTTGTTTGAATTTATTACCTAGTTATGTGTATCTCTCATATCGATATTCATTAATTATAACATCTAATGTTTTATTACTATGGATAGCCATTCTATAAAGAAAATAAACATGCTCTTGTATAATACATTGAAATATATTGAAAATCTACAACTCTTATATTGTGTGTTAGTCTTAACTTGGTATTAGAGCCCATGTTAGCAACAAGTGAATACCCAACAATTCAACAGGAAATATAAGTTGCCACTGCTTAGTTTTTTATCCTATATCGATTGTGAAAGAGGCCAGTGGTTAGTTTATAAATGTGAGGGAAAGTCTCGCCTGTTAATCTAGCTTTTGTTGTGAGGGGGTCCGAGACTACTCAATGCCGATATCAAACCTCAACATTGAAGATTGCACATGTGCATCTTCCTTTTCGAAGTTGCCTTCTTCTAATCTTGATACATGTACATCTAAAGCTCCCATTTCGTCAACTCCTAACTCGTCTATGGTATCCGCGGATTCTCTACCCTTATTGATACCTACTTCTTGTATTCATTGTTTAACCTATGCAAGTCAACATTTTGTTTGGCTTCTCGATTTTTTTTTATCGTTATTATACTATTGCTTCTTTCCATGAGCATCGCACGTATAAAAGCTTGTACTAATCCTCTTTGACAGAAAGCAACGGTTGATTAGTCACAAGTAATAGACAAATTTCATACTTGAAATTTGGTTGTTTGCCTCATGGAAAGTCTACTATAAGTTGTGAATGGGTTTATAGGTCAAAATTAAAGTAGATAGTATGGTGGAATGCTACAAAGCTCGACAACAATAAAAGATTTTATTCAAGAGTATGGGGTTGATTATGATAAAATGTTTAGGGACAATTACCAAATAAGCCTTAAATCTTTTGCTACTTTGTCAATTCAGTCCTAAATAATTTTTTATGCTAAATAAATCCTAAACCTTTCGCAACTTTGCCGATTAAGTCCTTCCGGCGGATTTTGGCCGGAAAATGCTTACGTAGCGACGACGTGGCGTGCCAGACCTCGCCGACAACAACGTGACAATACATATTTTTTTATTGTTTTTCTTTTTTCTTCTCTTGTTTTTCCATTAAAAGTACTTGACCGGCGAGCTCCGCCGGCCACTCCGAAGGGTCGCCGGCCACGGGTGAGGGCCATGGTTGTGGCGGAGGCTGGGGAGGCTGCCGCGGCCCTTGCCCCCGGCCAGCGAGGGCCTGGCGTGGTGAGGCCAACCTCGTCCAAATTTGGGCGGGGCAACCCTCGCCCAGTCAAGGCAGCCCCGCCTAGATCTGGGCAAGGGCTGCCTCGCCAGGCCCTCGCCGCCCATCGATGAGGGCAGCGGGGGCTAGGGAGGCCGCCATGGCCCTCGCCCGTGGCCAATGACCCTCCGGAGTAGCCAGCGGAGCTCGCCGGCCAAGTACTTTTAATGGAAAAAGAAGGGAAAAAAAGATAAAAGAGGAAAACAAGAAAAAAAATATATATGTATTGCCACGTCGTCGCCAGCGAAGTCCAGCATGCCACGTCGTCGCCACGTAAGCATTTTCGGCCAAATCCGCCGGAATGACTTAATCGGTAACGTTGCAAAAGGTTTAGGACTTATTTGGCATAAAAAAAGATTTAGGACTGAATTGGCAAAGTAGCAAAAGGTAAATGATTTATTTGACAATTGTCCCAAATGTTTGCTCCAGTTACAATGTTTGTTCATAATTCTATTGTTGTTGCCACTATTTGGGGATGGCCTCTTTTTTATATGGAAGTTAAAAATGTCTTTTTCAATGGCCATCTTACTGAGAAAGTTTATATGAAACGTTCTCTTAGATACGCTACTTCTAATAAAGTGTATCAATTTTGTTGAGCATTATATGAACTGAAGTAGGCTCATTGTGTGTGGTATTCTAAGAAAAGCTTCACCATGCAATGCCTTGGATTTAAATTCAGCCCTTATAGCAATACTTTCTTTGTTCAACAAACATCTCATGGTTATATTGTGCTAGTTTTAATGTAGGTAGCATGGTGTACTAGCCACAATCATATCAGCACTAGAAAACTCCAATAGTATCACAATCAACAGTTTTAAATAAAAAAATCTCGAGTGACTCGGTTATGTTCTAAGTTTAGAGGTTGCTTCATATTCCTTGGGCTATTATCTTTCTCAAGCTAAATATACCACCAATCTTATTTCTCAAGCATGACTCATTAGTAACATGACTGCTACAAACTCCATTGAGACTAATGCCACATTTAATGACAAAATGAGACTCTTCTTCCAAATCCTACTATTTATCAATAGTTGATTGACAATATTGTATAAGTCACTGCGACTTGTGCTAACATAACTTATGTTTTTCACCTTGTCAATGAGTTCATGACTGTGCTGCAAATCTTTATTTTTTAAATTCTTCGCTATTTCAAGGATACCTTATTTCATGCTATTTACTTTTCTGCTCATTGTACCTTGGAGTTGATTGCTTACTTAGAAGCTAACTAGGCTGGAGAGTCTTTTGATTGTCGCTCTACTATTGGCTCTTGCTTTAAAGGTAACTCACTTATCTTATGACTTAGTAAGAACAAATTATTGTTGCTCAATCTAGTATGGAAGTAGGATATCATGTTCTAGCTGATATGACAACATAATTATTATGGTTGTGATGGTTATTATAGGCATTGATGTCTCTTATAAAGGTAGAATGGTGCTTTGTTGCAACAACTAGAGTGTTATCCAAATAGCACACAATGATGTTTTCTATGAGCGGATCAAGCATATTGGAATAAACTACCATTTCATATGCTCTCATGTGCTTTATGGCACCATTCTTTTCGTCTACACTTCATCATTTGCTCAAATTATTATGTATTAACTAAGGCAAATCCATCTAGGTGCTTTCAAGATCTTTTCTCCAAACTCCAATTGACTTCTTCCATATCACCTTGTGTTTGAAGTGGGGTGTTCGAATGTATTATTTGATTCTATGTATCTCTTAAATCGTATTTTCGTTATCTTGACTGATTGTAATTCATATTATCATATTATGTTACTATAGATAGTATACCGTAAAGCTTATAAATAGACTCTTGTATAGTACATCAAAATATATTAAAATTTTAAAAGACTTATCTTTCGCACTATTCTCAGCTATATATAGGTTTTTGAACAATCCTCAAGGTTGAGGCGCCACGCCATATCTCGAGGAGCATGTTCATTAACCTAGGGTTTCCTTTTCTTCCCAAGCTTGGTTCTCTCGTGCTCGACATTTAATTTGCATTCTATTATGATGTTACAAAGCTCGAGAAATTTTTAACGAGCCTTATGCTGATGGATAACATTCAAGAGATCGAGGACCCACGGGTCCATGATGCGAGCTTCAAGTCGGCAGCCAAAGTTTGTCCAGATCATAAGTTATAGTAACTAAGAGGTTTAGAAAGTTTTGTTCAATTCAAAGACTTCTGATTGTACTTAAGGATGGTCAAGATTTTACGATAGATTCTTTGTCTGACTTCTGATTGACCCCATCTTCACTGCATTAGAATGCTTGCTACCTCATTTATGTGCTGCAAATTGGATGATCACAAACTCTCTGACGCTATGAAAAACGAGCGTGCAGTTTCAGAGGGTTATAATTTGGGATTGAATTTGAATGGCAATACGGATATCAAAAAAATTATTTTGGTGAAAACAACCCTATTTGAGATTAGAAGCATATTATGTGCCCTTTCGCTCATCGGTGGAACCCTAGTTCACTTTTGGTCAATCTCATGTCAACTACTTCTCCTAGAAAAGTAAGACAAAGTTTGATGTGTCGCCACGTTTGTAAAGCATCAATTGCACATTAGATATTGCATGAGAAAATCGAGACAGTGAAAACCATATAATTTTCTTAAGCGATCGCTTGACCAATCAAACTTCGGAAAATGATGAACAAAATCCTTTACAATTTCATCTCCATTGCTATGCTTTCCACAAATCAATGATGATTATTGTCATTTTTGCATGAACGAAGTAAATTAATAAGGACATCGACATGTCTCCTCTTTTCTATTTCAGCCAAAGAATTATATTATTTATCACGAAGAAGTTCGGAATCTATATCCATCGAGATGGTTGGCTTCTTAAATAATGCTTTTGATAATCATTCTGTGGTCTCTTCTTTAGCCGTGACGAGTTTGGACTTGCTCGATTGTAGTCCTTATGTGCTAAATATTGCTATAGAAGGTCTTGTTTACTTACACTTTTGGAGGACTATGCCAACTGGCTCACCCATCTCTGAATCTAGGCTCTTACTACCATGACTTAAGAGATTTCGCTGGCATTAGTTGTGACTCAATTCGTAAAGGGACCAGTACTTTTGTAGTCATGCCCAGAGAGCACAATTTGCTTCTTTCTACCCTTGTCGCTATTAATAACTTACACCCCAAAAATTATTTGGAAACCAGCCAACAACTATTTAGAGTTATTTCGTTATTGAACTATTTTACATTCCCATAGAATTTTTTGAAACAGTATGTGTAAAGTTACCCTATTTGTCTCCATCATCAATATAGCAAATATCCTAACAGCTCCAGTTGTAGTTCACGAAAGAATCCTCGAATCTTTCTTCTTTCAGATATGGATTCAAACATTCGATTCATGATGTTGTCACCTAAATTCTTTGTACCAAAAATCAAAATATTAAAAAGGTTTTAGTCATAGTCAATCGCAATTACTTTTGGGTTGACATGGGCCTGATCGGTGTCCGATAAGGCCCGTCAGTGTTTCGCATCAATCTGATCGAATTGGGTTTTCTAGTCAACTGTGGTCAAAGTCAATGCGATCAATTAAGGTAGCAAATCATTCGTTGTGAGTACCAAACCCAAGTGGACACTTGAAAAGGGTGAAGCTCACGTCAGGGGCGCTCGTGAGCCTCAAGGAGTCTTTCACCTTGAAGTTTGCCTTGTGCCCTGATGGGTAATGGGGATGTGTTTTGAGTGATAATAAAATTTTTGACAGATAATAATTACCATCGAGGCATAAAGGGCACGTCACAAGTTATAGATAAAGATTGTGATAGATGAAGCTCATTTCTAAGGCTGAAAGGAACACCACCGATCAAGGATAACAGATTCCAGGATAAGAGAAGTTCATCACTAAGGCCTAAAAGAAACCCAACAACCAAAGATAAAGAATGTCTTGCTTCACCACTGAAGAAATTTGGATATAAAACTGAAATAAGAAATTTGCTCACTTAAGGAAAATCTCACATATTCAAATCCAATTTTAGTTAATGTACAAGTCAGATTACACCTTTATTTGCATAAGGATTCCATTAAACGACTATTCAAATCCTAGTAATATGAATATTGAAGTGTTCAAAAAAATTAAGATTTACATCATAATAAAGATTTATAGAAATTAGGAGTAAATGCATTTAACTAAAACCAAATGCATATATCTAATATAGACCTTCCAAATTCGTCCACCAACATTGGAAGCCCAATAGCTATCGTAGAAGATCAACAAACAGCCATGGAAATCAATTAGAACAGCCTGCATTCTCAAGATAGTTGATTAGGAGTTTTGAAGTCAACAACAAACTTGGATAGCTGATCGACAACTATGAAATCGACAATTAGTCTTGTGAGTCAACAACCGCAATGCAGAGTCGACATCATCAAGCTTGGACCCATTGAATCACGTTTCTTGGTCAGAATTTGTTTTTGCTTGTTTGAGCAATAGTTGAGCAGGATCAATCAATTGATTCCAAGTTGGGCTTGAGAAGTGTTTCATTGAATCTAACATTCCCACATCAACCCCAGGTTGATTAAGATTTGGCCTCACATCTGACAGGCCTTCATCTTCAAAAAAGGGAGAACGGTACGAGAGATCAACCTTGTATGCATTGTCGCCGGTTCTTTTAAGTACTTTATATTGTTCATTAGCTCTAGGCACGAGCTTGTTGTCTCATCGAGATGGAAAGTTCTCCTTCCTCTACGGAACAAAAAGTATGACAGTACTCAAGTCCAAAGCCTTTGACGGAATCCCTTGGCGATAAGTCGTGCCTTGCACTAAGCTATGCTACCATATGTAATTCACTTGATTCGAACTATCCATTTGCAACCAATGATAATTTGATGAGCTCGGCTGTACAAGATGCCATGGACAATCTCGGATAATTGCATTAAATTCCTCAAACATAGCAGTGCGCCACTTTAGGTATTTTAAAGCTTGGGAAATACACATTGATTCAAGTGAGGGAGTTAAACGTGTCAGGTGGTCCAGTGCATCTATTAGGGTTTGTAAATGTTATTTTGAGAGCGATTGATCATGGGAGGGAAACATATGAATATTGATGGAGTTGTGGTGGAGAGCTGGATGAGACTTTGAGTCCGTGGGAAGCATAGATGGAGTTTCGTGTGGTTGATGATGGACTTGCATTGAGGGACAATTGCCAAATAAGTCCTAAATTTTTTGTTACTTTGCCGATTCAGTCCTAAATATTTTTTTTATGCCAAATAAGTAATAAATATTTTGCAACTTTGCGGGTTAAGTCCTTCCAGCGGATTTTGGCATGAAAATGCCTACGTGGTAATGACGTGGCGCGCCGGACCTAGCCGATGATGACGTGGTGATGACCGGACCCCAATTTTTTTCTTTTTTTTTCCTTGTTTTTCTTTAAAAAGCCTACTTGGCCGACGAGTTCCGGAGGCCAGTGGAGCTCACCAGCCACTCAAAGGGTGGCCCCTCCTTCGCCGGCCGCGGGCAAAGGAAGGGGAGGCCGCCGTTGCAGATCTACAGGGCGAGCTCGCCCCGCCCAAATCTGGGTGAGGCAAGCCTCGCCCGGCCCTCGCCGTGCACAGGCGAGGGCTGCGGCAGCCTCCCCCGCCCTCGCCCGAGGCCGGTGAGCTCCGTCGGCCGTCGGAGCTTGCTAGCCAAGTGGGTTCTTTTAAGAAAAACAAGAAAAAAAAAGAAAAAAATTTGGGATCCGGTCATCTCCACGTCGTCGTTACGTCATCACCGGTGAGGTCCGGCTCTCCACGTTATCGCCACGTAGGCATTTTCCGACCAAAATCCGCCAGAAGGACTTAACCGGCAAACTTGCAAAAGGTTTATAACTTATTTGGTATAAAAAAAGGTTTATGATTGAATCAGCAAAATGACAAAAGGTTTATGACTTATTTGAGAATTGTCGACTTGCACTGGGGGTGTTAAATTGGTGTTCTCAACCAAAGTCGCAAGGCCATTCAAGTTTTAATCTTGAACTTCTCCAACCATAAAATTTGGAAGACTTCTTTGCCCATGTATTGTACGACTTAGTTATCTAGTGTTGGAAGGGGTGGCTGAATTCCTTTTAAGATGTGAAATGGTGCTTGAGTACTTTAAGGTGGTATAGTTTGAGAAGCAGTACAATTGAGTGATTTAAGATGTTTGGAGTTCAGAAAGATGAACTCATCAAACACCATGTGACAAGATACAAGACTTTAATACAAGGTTGTGATCTTATTCAAGTCGTGCTTTCCATATAGCTTAAGCTAAGGACAGCACAATCAACCAAAGACTCGAACTTTCAAGTAATTTGGATAGGAGCCAAAAAGAGCAAAAAAATGGGAGATTCGAATCCTAAGACCAATGTTGGTAGATGATTTATTAGACATGTAGTGGCTTGAAAAGCATAGGACCAAAATGATAATGGAAGATAGGCTCGATAAAGTAAACGTAAGATCCGTTTTAACAACATCCTTATGACAACACTTCCCAGTCTCATTATGTTTGGGAATGTGTAGAAGTACCATGAGACCAGAAAAAAATTAACAATGATATTCTCCACCACCATCCGAGTATATTGTGTAATGATCCACAAAGATACCATATTAATAATAAGAAAACAAAAACACTTATTGACTTCACTTGAGTGTGACCCAAAACATCAAAGTAAATAAATTCAAGGGGAGAAGAACACCAGAAGTGCCAAAAGTTGTGTACGGTGCTCACTTCAGTGCTAAAAGTTTCAAAATGCTCATTTCAATTCCACTTTTTCAAAAAATCAAAAATTTCAGTGCTAACTCCAATATACTTGCCGGAAATCTGACGTGGCATATTGTTTATTAATTTCTAAGTTCAATGTGGCTCGCCGGAGGCACAGTCAACATATAAACATCAAAATGACGTAGTATAGTCAACTTTCCCAAAAATAAGAACCCTAAATCAAAAAACCAAAAAAGATAAGAAAAAAGAAAAAAAAAAGAAAATATAGGGGGAAGAGCCCACCAGTGTTGGGGCGGCGGCCGTTGTCGGCGGGGTCGCCAGCCCCTCGGCGAGGGCCGGCGAGGTCGCCAGCCATTGCCAGAGGGTGGCGAAGCCCTCGCCGGCTGCCGGCCAGGGATCGCCGCCCTCTGGCCAATGAGGGCGAGCTTGGGCGAGGCTGCCTCGCCCAAGCCTCGCCGGCAGCGGCCTCCCCTGCCCCCGTCGGCCTCGCCCGCGGCAGGCGAAGCCCAGGCGAGGCCGACGGGGCAAGCGAGGCTTGGGCGAGGCTAGCCCCGCCTAAATCTGGGCGAGGCAGACTCACCCGGGCTCGCCCTCGCTGGCCAGAGGGCGGCGAGCCCTGGCCAACCGCCGGCGAGGGCTTCGCCGCCCTCTGGTAGTGGCCGGCGAGCTCTGCCGGCCGCCGGAGCTCACCGGCCAACTATTTTATTTTTGAAAAAACAAAAAAGAAAATGGAATTCCTACGTGGATTCTTATTTTGGCCAAACAATTACCGCATTAGCTAATACCAATAATTATAAAAGTCACGTCAATTTTTGGCCGGAATTCTCACTGTTGGCACTTAAAAGATCATGTTTTTCTGAAATTGGCACTGAAATGAGCGTTTTGAAACTTTTGGCACTAAAGTGAGCGTCGTACACAACTTTTGGCACTTTTAGTGTTCTTCTCCCGAATTCAAGAGGTAATCAGCTAGCAATGTAGAAGCACCAAACAAAAGGCTATGACTTTTATAACATTGACACAACTGGCATAAGAATATAAAACATGGTGGGAAAAGATGTTGAACTGACTTTGATTATAAAAGAAATTCTACAATATAAGGAGAGGAATGACCAAGATGGTAATATCAATCCCTGGAGGATGCAAAGACACCAATCGTAGAAGAGAGTGATATCCGATCACATGGAGTCAAGATGGAAGTTCATAGACATCATTGTTATTCAAGCTTGTGCTAGAGTTGCCCTTGCGCGCAGATCTTTCACCATTTTTTTTTTATAAAACTGATCGCTTAAGAATTCCAAGGACATTTTGTTAGTCCTCAATAAATTGTAATAGATATAAATTATTTTTGCTAAAATTAAAAACATGCAAAACATCTGATGAATAATACAAATTAATTGAACCTACATGTGTTGATTGCAAACCCACGGCGTCATCAATGACGGTTTCATCATGGTTTTCAATTTTGGAACGCAAAGAGAGATTTTTCTAACTTGAAGTAACATGATGAAATGGTCCAAAATTCATGAGCCATCCTTCCTCGATTTGGCGAGACATCACTATGCTGAGTGACCTTGATTCAAAGGAGGACGTTGATTGTTGCTTCTGTGAAAAACTTTCTTGGCATGATTTGTGGTGACAAATTCACCGTAACTCTCTACTTTTCAGTTATTGCTCAAAGTCAAGAAAATTATCGTAGAGTTCCTCAAAAGAAATGAGAGATTCACGTGCTTTGATTATGACAAAAATTCCCTTGAATTTGGAATCGCATCCATTTTGACACATGTGATATCAAATCATCATCACTAATGACAAAATTGATGACCGCGAGTTCAACAGCAATTCCTTTGACGACTTTTAAATACTCAATTATTGATCGAATGCCGTGTTCAGCGAGAATTAAACATTTCCTAAGACTCATGACGAATGAATATGTTTTGTTGGCCAAAGAGATTCAACCTTTTGTTGTAAGCCTCGTCTACTATTTTGGCAGAAGTAATGAAAGGCACGATTGAGTCCGAAGCGCAAGCTATGATTGCATGAAGCAATAATTGATTATGGCCTGTATCCAATGAGAGTAAGATGAATTTGGCAGTTGTTTTGCCATGAGCAGTCATGGTTTTATCCGGACAATACGACTTCATCCACATACCTCACTAAATCGTGATCCAAGAACAAGGAACGAAACCAAGCCAACTAGGGATGATAATTCATTAATGTTAGCTCGAAGGGTTAATCGCAGAGCTATCTTTAATCGATGGACCCAGAAGTGTTGGTTTTATTTGAAGAGTACCCAGTTACTATCATAAGCACATTGGTGTTCGAGGATTCTTGTACCATCGAAGAAAAAATCGAATGACGTTGCTTGCGAATAGTTGGCTCCGATACCGTAAACAGTTGGATAAGATGATCTTTTTGAATAAAAGCAATAAAATGACTGTTTTGGATCACGGTCACCGTACAAAGAAAGATAAATTACTGTATAAACGGGAAGATAAGTTTGTCATTTCCGAGATATCTCTTTGATACACCCGCCAAGGATGCAAAAGTCGCCCGACCCATCTTGATTTGATCGAGAGCAATTGATGCTTTCTCTATTACAAACCTGCTTGGACCATACATCGCTTCTTCTTCTTCTGTTTTACAGCGGTTCACCTTTTCCGATTCACGTGCGAAGATAAAAGCAAGCATCGCACGGAGCGGTCCCGGGTCCAATGGTGAGAGGACAACCTATGTACAGAGAGCTCAAAAGAGGCTCCTTTGGGAAAGGGGAAGGACGGGGGAGGGGGAGATAGGGGGGCCTCGAACATGATGATGAGGACTTTTCTCTCCCGTATTATCTGAAACTCGCTGAACCAGGACAAAAACAGACGAAAAAAAGGCGGAGGGGCTCAGGGTTTCAGGGTCAATTTTCTCACCGGGAAATGGCGACAGACTTTTGCAGGTTGGCTTTTTAATGGAAAGTCGCGTCCTTTCCAATTTCCAAGACGTCCTTCCCCCTGCTATCCTGCTTCAGTAGTCTGGATGATGAAAACATGCATTAAATAATCCATTAGAAATCTTTAAAGCGTTACTACTACCAAAAATAAAAAACAATAAAAAACTCCAAACTACAAATAATCAATTCTTTTTTTTTTCATTGCTAAGGGCCACCTTAATATTTTTATAATATAAATATATTCTGAATGAAATTAGAATAGAAGATATATAAGTCGCATGTATGTAATTTTAATTTTTTTATGATACAACTGTTTATATCATAATAGGAATATTTAACGTTTTTAATGGCACAATTTTTTGAATATTTATATTAATAATTTTTATGATATTTATATATTTTTACATGATTTTTCAATAGCAGGTTGTCTTAATATTTTCTACTTTTATTAGTTACTAAAAGTCGAAAATTATTGATGCCAGACGATTGTGATTCTTTTTCTTCGAACTGGCCGATGTCTCGGGGTGGTGTGTTCTGTGGACTACTGCCAGTTCATTAACATATCCAATATGAACTACTAAAGTTCAGCAGCGTTTCTGCAATTCATTTATGTAAAGAATTACTTCAGTGGCAAACCATAATGATGCGTTCTGGAAACATCTTCGTGGTGGAGAAACTAAGCGTGGAATATTCTTCAATTTCTGCCATTAATCCCCAAAAGTCTCCTTCATGAAAAATTAGGAAATCTTAAGAAAAAGTCTTGGTAATGACTCGTGCCGATGCTTTTTGATTCACGCGTCTCCATTCCACCAGGCCTAAACCCCGTCGGCACGTATGAGAATTTTGGTCAAATTCTTTATGGTTTCAATACGAGTTTCTAGTGAATTATCTACGGGTAATTAAGCACATCGATTGAAAAGCGCCCATATTGGCCAGAAAGTTGACTTCAGATCCCCGTTACCTAAGCACAATCGTTAGTGGATGGAGTGTCAGGTACGGACATTAGGGTTTCCGGTTCTTAATTCTCTTCCTTCTTCATTCTTTGTCCAATGCATTACAAAATTAATTTGTTGACTTCTTGTCTGGAATGCATGAGAACCCATTACGGGAATAGAGGAAAATTTCCGCGTCGATGTTATCATGAAGCTAAGAAGAAGCTTCACTCCATACAAATTCTAGGACAGGTACCAAACATTGTTGTGAAAGCCATGATATGAAAAGAACAAGACAATAGAAGACGATAATGCTCTCGCCGTAATGTGTACGTTGATTAGTCACTTCTCAACAAGCCATGCTAACAATGATTATCCACTAGCAGCTTTAAAATTTAAGCTCTTTTTTCTTTTCTTTTCGAAATCACCTACTAAATGTTAGAAGAAAAGGATCTAGGAGTTAATGAAAAGATCCTATTTTATTGCAATAAGAAAGTTAAAACAAGAGTTCTTCTCCCGACAATTACATACGTAGTTGAAGTAATTTTTTTGTTTGGCTCGATCTCTTTTTATCAGAGAAATTTTCTTCAATCGGACTTCTGCTTGATTAAAATATATTTTACAAATATTTATTAGATCCAACATCTATGTAAAGAAAATACTAAAACAGAAAAGAGAAAAGACACGGACACTCTAAACACACTTTAGCCTTCACATGTTACCTACACTTTTTTGTACAACTCTCGTAATTAAAGCGCGTTTGGTAACCATTTTCATTCTCAATTTCTCTACGAGCTTGGAATGAAAAACATGTTTAGCAAATTCTCATTCTCATTCTGTTCCCGGGATGAAAAAATAGTTGGGATGAGTTTGGGAAGAGTAATGAGAACCAAAAGTTTTTTTGTTCTCAATTTCTGGAACAAGAATGTACAGTACCAATTAATAAGCTAATTTTTTTTATATTTTACTTTTATCTCTTGCCGTCGTGGTCGTTTGCCGCTTGCCGCCACCGTTGCCGCCCGCCGCCAGTCGTCGCCATCGGTCGCCGGTCATCAGCCCTCATTGCCGATCGCCAGTCGCTGCTGCCGGTCATCGGCCCTGGCCGCTGGTCATCGTCGTCGGCTGCTGATCGCAAGTTGCCGCAGCCGGTCATCGCCATCGGCCGCCGATCGCTAGTCGCCACCGCTGCTGCCGATCATCGACCACCGTCGCCGCCCACCGCCGGTCGTCGCCGTCAACCACCGGTCATCGGCCCCGGCCGCCGGTCGCCGCCACCGGTCATCGGCCAACGACCCCTCCCGCCGCCGGTTGCCGGCATCGTAGATTGCCGGTCGCCCGCCACCACATTTCTTTTATTTTTCTAGTATTTGGATGAGAAATTTTGTGCAATTACCAAACAGATTTCTGTTCTTTTTCTATTCCAAAGACATAAATTTTTTTCAACTACCAAACACGTTTCTTTTCCCAAAAATTCATCCGAGAACCATTTCTAAAAAAAACTCATTCTAAAAAAAACTGTTTTTGGGACAAGAATGGTTACCAAACACACCCTTAGTGTTGGAAATTGATGGAAAAAATGAAGTAGTGATGAAGCAAGGAAGAGATTAATTAACCTTTCATGATTTTTTGAGTAAAATATATGTAGAGAGAGATATAATTTGATTTTGTTTTAATATGTTTGATTTAGAGTTTAGATAATGTTTGGAGCAACTTTCATGTGCGTCAACTCTTTTACCTCCTAATGCATTGTCCCATATCGACCTAGTGCATTTAGGATTTTGATCCCAGAGTACTTAAGCCTAAGATCACATGGAGATAAGCAAACTCTCTTACCATCTAAGTCAATGTTGGGGAGATAAACTTGCCAAGTTTTAATAAGATTAAAAATTAAAATCTAATGTGCGATACCATATTTACCATAAAAATCATAAGTTATCTTCAGCACTATACTTGTAATCTTCTTTATTTAAGGAGAATGAATCTCCCTTAAGAATTTAAGAAATATGAGGATTCCTATCGTAGATGCAAGCTTCCAAGAAACTTTTGCTTGGTCGACCAAACCACGTAAAACTATTGTTCATCCTCTCTTTTTTTATTATATCTTTTCCATCTTCATATTAAATCACTATATGGTATCAGAGTCCAAGTTACCAATATGTCTAAACCCAATAGATATATGGGTGATACAAATTTGTGCTGCTCCGACCCAAGGCCCGATAAATAAGGGAGAGATTGTTGGAATTATCTCACATTAGTCATGGAAGAGGCCATTGGTTTATAAGTATGAAAAAAGTCTCACCCTTTGAGCTAACTTTTATAGTGAAAGTGATCCAAAACCACCTAATACTAGTAGCAAAGTAAATAAGATGGACATCAAGCTCCTACACTTCCTTTTGCTTCATTGGCTATTGCATCTTATCTTTGTACTCAGTTAAATTCTCTCGTTTTTGTTCATTTTGCACAATGACCAGCACCTCTGTTACCATCGATTTGGGTGACTCTAGTTTGAATAAAATGAGCACTCGACTTATCTCTATACTTTTTTATGGTCTCAATTACCTCCTTGCTTAGGCATATCAAAGTTGGGGTATGTTAATGGCTGATCAAACCCTTTGTAATGGAATTGAACACAAAAATCATGCCTTTGAGAGTTTTTTCCTAAAAAGTCATGGTATTTTTCACCAAACTTCACATGTTAAAACTCCCTTACAAAATGGGTTGCTAGAGAAAAAAACCATCATTTTCTTAAGATAGCAGATCCCTTTTGTTTTATGAAAACTTACATAAACAGCAAAACATGAGGGAAATTATTAAATAAGTCCCAAACCTATTGTGTGGATGCTGATTTAGATCTAATCTTTTCAATTGCCAATGAAGTCCTAAACATTTTAGTGAAATAAACAATATTTTTTGGCTTAATGTTTCAATATATAGGACTTTTTTTTCTTTTTTCTTTGGTTTTTGTTACTGTGCATGTTTCGTGTCTCCTCTCCTCTTCTTTTCTCTCTCTAATTGTCAAATTTTTTACGTAAATCGATGAGACCCTGCCTTTCTTTAATTATTCATGTGTATGAAAAGGGCCTTAAATTAGGTTTGTTTCATGGTGGTATTTCATGGTTGTATGTAAAACATATAGAGAATTATGTCTCATAATTGATATGCATCATGTAGATACAACAATAGTAGGGTGTTGAATCCAATTCGTCAGCTTTCTTTGAACAAAAAAAATCTCGAGAATAGTGGCTAAAATGGGAAGTAATGTCTGAATATTATAAATGTTTATTAGATTCTGCTTTTGGTATCATACAAAAAAGGGATAAATCCTTGAATCAATGAGAAATTCCAAATCTAATCACAAGTAAGAAAATTCTTGGAATAATCTCCCAAACCAGCATGTCAACCTCGTAACCATGGTCTTGTAGAGAGGCATAGTTATCTTAGTCTCTATCCTTGTGCTCTTGATGCTCAGAGCTTCCATGTTTCCTCTTCTTCCTCTTCTTCTCTCTTTTTCTCTCTTCCTGCTCTTGTCGTGACCCATCCGTTGCCGTTCATGCACCTTTAGCAACCATCAACTAAGGCTGATTTGTAGCCATTGGCGTAGCAGTCTTAAATTACCTTAATGAGAGGTTTCATAGAGAGAGAGAGAGAGAGAGAGAGAGAGAGAGAGAGAGAGAGAGGTTGGGGCAGATAGGGTAGACATAATTCAACAGCTCACTGAATACGAAAAGAAGGGAAGGAGCTACAACACTTGATGAACAAGGAGGAAGAAAAGGGATGGACATGGAATGATTTGGTTTAAAAAGAATGGAAGTGTTCATCGAGGCCAAAGGGCGCTAACAAGGAGTGCCTCCTAACGTGCTTTAAGAATGACGAAGAAGGCATGGATGAATTGAATCGCGTGCAAATAGGAAAGGATCACTCATATTATATAATCAATTGAAACCTATAGAGGCCAAAATCTTTATAGAAGGAGTTCAATAATAGCAAAGTTACTCAATTTCGAAGCAATAATGAAAACTATCAAAATTTGAACAAGAACTATCAAAATCAGACTTAGATTCTATATTTGTAAGGATTGGATATTCAATATTAAATAAGTGTAAATCAAATTGTTCAAATGCAATTTGTAATTATGAATGCAATTATTAAACAAACTATTAAAATCAAACAACCAAATGTAAAAATCATTAAATAAAATGCTTGTATTGAATATCAATCTCTCTAAAATAGGGCAGTAATTCGCACACAAAATGGAAATATGATAGAATAGAAATATTAAATTGCAGAATTAAAATAACTTCTCTTCACAGTACGGTGGTAGTTCGCATGCAAGAAGAAGATACGTGAGGAATATAAAAGAAATAAAGTCCTCCACATGCGGTGAAGCGTACCAATTATGTGGATTGTATGCAAGAATATGTGATAAAACTTCAACTTTATTGAAATGAATTGCGCATATACAAAGACTAAATCTAATATTACAAGTGTCAAAATATATAAAATAATTATATGGAATTTTGAAGGATGGGAATATAGAAAGATGGAGATATCAAGAAGTTGATAAGGGGCCTTTTACTTACCGTGTTCTAGAGTTATTTGAAGAACATATAAAACTATTCAAAGGGAGTTCTTATCTAAGAACGGTTCGCATGAAAGAAATATATAGAATGTGTTTGTGAATGGAAGATATTGAAAAATAGTTATTTAAGAGAAAGAGAGGTGTCGGTGATATAAGTGGAGGAAGACATGAAAGGGGAAGGGTAGAAAAAGAAAGTCTATGTGAGGGTAAATGTTTTCGAGAGCCTACTCCTCTTATATCTTTCGTTGGCTTATGTAGAAGTGGAAAGGGTATACTTTGCAAAAGAGGTTACTGTAAATGTCAATAGTACCTAAGTGCACGTTAATCGTGTTTTGTAATAATGAAACATCTTTTTCACAAGTGAAATGACAATGTCCTTTTTCAATGATGGTGTGGACTAAATAATGTTGTCGGTCATGTTAAAATGATGACTCTTGGTTAGGATTCTTCTCTAACTTTGGACTCTTCATCTTCTAGCTGATGTTGAGGTATCCCATAATAGTCATCCTTGTCGGTGTTCCTACTATGGTGAGAGGAACCTGATTCAATTTCTGAAAGGGCTTGCTTCAGTAGATTTGCCATTATTGTGGAGTTTGTTATGCAACAAGTGTTGAAAGAACAAAACCCCTTATCATGGAGAAAATGAGTTATTTTTTCTAGTAGAGGAACGCTGGAGATCGGTTGTACACGTTGTTCTATCCATTTTGGGATTGACTGTTTCTCAACTTTATTCCAGAATTTATGTCAATCCTACCATTTCACACGGTATCTTCTTATTAAAACAATGGTATAATTTTCCGGCACTTTCTAGAAGTCATGGTACAATGTCATAACTTAAAATACTCTAAAGTGGATGAAATACAAAAGAGCTTTTGGAAAGTCCTTTTTCTTGAGGACTTGGTATGGAATTTTCAATGAAATATTCAATATTGGGGTTTGCTTTTGGGTGTGGCATTGCTAGGATTGATCCAAATTCTATACACCAGTGAATGAACCAGTAGGGTATCATTCATGTATTGAAATTTTCATAAAAGAGTAGCCCGGTGTGGGGACTATTGGGATTCATCCTATAAAAAGCAGTCCACCAAGCTTGTTGGTAATCAAAATAAATGTAATAGTTCCTGTAAGAAAGCTGGACTTTTGAGGCTTTGATACTTGATTTTATTAAAATGGTCAGTGGTTAATTCCAAGAGCAAAGGTGGATGACCCTACAAATTATATGGCTGTAGATTTTTTAATAAAAGATACTTCCCTAAAATGTTTAAAAACTATCGAATTTGTCTTTGTTAAAATTCTTTCTTAATATTCCGTGGTTTTTAGAGTAACATATGGAGTATAATCAAAATTTTCTGTAAATATTTCCCTTGCACAAGTTTCAACATAAGTGATTTTTTTTATAAAATGATTTTTTTAATAAAATAGGATTTGTGAAGGATTTTTTTTTCGCCAAATGGATCACCACTTCATTGAAGCTAGGTTTTTTACTTGTATAGAAGATTCAATGCTGGTCTCAACTGGTCCACTTGTAGGATTGATGGTCAATTGAAGAAGTTTAATTGCTTCTTTATGAGATATGTTGGATATATTAAATGGGACTATTGAAGATGTTTAAACTATTTGTGATCTCCTTTTCAAAGAAGTGGAGGATGAAGCAGATTTTTCTTTTGGAGATGAGATTTTTAAAGGCTTATTCAAAGACTATTGCTGGGCCGCCTGAAACCCAAATGTCTGTTAATCCTCTTTTTGGAGGTGGATCATCTTTTGCTTTTCCTTTTCCTTTGACAAATGATTTTTCGAGAGGCATTTTCCCTATAAAAATTATCTAGTTAAAATATATGGTAAAGAGTTCAAAGATCCATTTATGTATTTAATATCAAAATTAAAAACAAAAATAATAGCTTGCCATCTTACAAAAATCTGTTTTACTGTTTTGTAGATATTTGTTCAAATCATCTTTTGCAAATTTACAATCAATTTGCAAAAAACGTTTTTTATTCAAAAGATCACCTTGAAATTTGGATGTTCAAAGAACGATGACAATAATTTCTTTCTTAATAATGGAGTAATTCTTTTGATAATCTTTCCAATCCTTTGAAACAAATTGAACAATTTGTTCTTTGTCATTTTTAATTGCTTTATAATTCTTCCATATCCAATATTTGATGCATTAATTTCAACAATCTTAAAATGATTTGGGTTTGGAATATGTAAGTAAGGAATTTTTTAATTTCCCTCTTAATTTGTTTCACAATATCAGCATGCATTTCATTCCACTCAGTAGGATTTTTCCTAAGCCTCTAATATAATCGTTTACACAATATATTAAGATTGGAAAAGAAATCTGCTATATAGCTCACACTTCCAAGAAATTGTGCAATTGAGTTTTATCATATATTTTATTAGGAATTTTTCCGAAAACATGATAAATTGCTCAATTGGAACTATCGTGCCTTGATATATATAATGTCCTAAAAATTTAATCTTTGTTTGAAAAAAAATATTTTAGTAGGTGATATAGTAAAACTAGTTCCCTTGGTAATATTCAAGAAATGAGATACATGTTTAAAATGTTGATTAATATTTGGTGATAATATCAAAACATCATCAATGTATACGTTTATAAAATCTAAGTGAGATTAAAATGTCGTTCATTATTCTCTGAAATTCTCAAAGAACATTATTTAATCCAAAGGGCATGTCATTCCATTCATACTATCCAAAAAGAACGTTGAGTGCAGTCTTATACTTACATTCCTTAATTTGGATTTGCCAAAATTTAGATTTCATATCAAATTTAGATTTTTTTTAATTATGAAGTCTGTTCAACAAATCCTTTTTGTTAGGTAGTGGATATCTAACCATTTAATGACTTTGTTTGATGGTTTATAATTGATGACTAGGCAATAAACTCTTTCAAGCTCAGCATTTTTATTAACATAAAAATCTAAACAACTCCAAGGAAATTTGCTCTTCCTAGTGAGGTTTTTATCAAGAAGATCTTAGATTTTCTTTTTATAGAAATCCAAAACCTTTTGATTCATTTAAGAAGGCGTGACTTTTGTCAGAATGTCTACTTCCAAGAATCCTGGTTCATAAGGAAGATCAACTATATGATTTTTCCTATCCCAAAATGCATTCGAGAGAGTAGTACAAATTGAATTTTTAAAAAGAGTTTTCAAATTAGAGATCTCTTGTTGGATTTTTGGATTAGAAAGTTGGGTTTTAACTTTTTCATATTTAAGATCTTCTTTTAAATAAAGAGGATACTTTTTTTTTTACTTTCTATGAGGCAATTTAATTCAGATATTTAATGTTCTTGAAGAGTGTTCAAGTTTTTTGTTTGAAGTTCATTGACGAACTCAAAAAGTATTTTTTTATTGAGATAATTTTTTTAAATACCTCCATTCGTTATTGTGAATGGTTGTATTAAAGTTATAAAATTCGTTCCCAAAATCACTTCTTGTTTTCTTTAAAAGGAGTTCTATATGAAATATTTTCTTTAAAAATTTTCGTTGCAAAGATTTTGTATTTAATATTCAATTTTTCTCCTAAAGCTACTTTAATAGAATGTGTTGTTTTTTGAAAATTGATCAGAATCAAACCTTCTTTGATACAATTAAGGTATGCTCTAATATCAAAAAGAGCTATTGTATTCCAAACAGATTCTCCATTAATTCTTATGGAAATATTTATTAACCATTTTCTTGTGGTAATGTCAGAGAGAAGCAATAAAACATTATGGTTTTCGTGATTTAGAAGAATCTTCTTGAGAATGATGATTATGTATTTTTATTTAATGTTCGCTCTTTTATTTCAAGAATTTCTTTTTGTAAATTAATCTCATGTTGGAGATCATTCATTAAAACAAGTCTATACTTTTTTTTCTCTATTCAAAATTTCATTAAGATTATAAGGAATATTTTTTGTGATTTATAAAAGAAGAGTTGGGTTGCAAATCGTTCAAAAATCTGGTTTTCTCTATAGGCTCAGAAATTCGATCAATTTTTTGCAAAAGTATATCTTCTTCTTTAGTCAAAATATTTATTTCAAAGATTCTTGTTTTTCTTCTTCAACTTCCTTTTCTAAGGATGATTTAATCTCATTGACTTGAAGTCCTTCTTCCGTTTCAAAATCAGAAAGTGAGTCTTCTATCAGGATTTGAATGAGATTTTCAAAAGTTTCTTTTTTCAGATTTAATTTATTTAATCTTTTTTTAGTTTACAAAATTTTCAAGTGTGACCTTTCTTGCCACAATTAAAACAGTTTATATATTTAAAAGTCTTCTTATTTTTGAAAACTTCTTTCTATAAGTGGATTTAGAACTTTCTTTTGTAGATTTTTTTATTAAATGTCTTGTTGTTTTTTGAAAAATATTTTTTGCATTTGCAACCTTTTTTACAAGATTTTGATTTTGTTGTTACTATAAAAGATGGATCATATTGTGTACAAAAATCCCGTAGATCCTTACCAAAAGAAAAAATCTCCTAAACCTTTATTGGAATTATTTTGTTCTTTTAAATTGTTTTTGAAGATAAAGGTTGGTACACATATTTATTCCAATTTTATAAACATAAGGTAAGTTCACCATAAGATAAAAGATCATGAGGAATTTGTTCCCCATGGTCCTCTCTTATCTTTCTCCGAACTTGGTCTCTTATTAAATAGGGGAGTGTAGCAAAAAACTTCTCTTTTTAGAAAGGCTAATTACAATTTGTTCTAAGAAGAACTTTATGGAAGAAAATATCTTTGTCTTCTTTAAATTCTCAAAGATTTCCATTTCAAATTTAATAAAAGGTTGAGATTTTTATCTCTTTTTAGAGAGATCTCCAATGTAATGTTGTGGTATTAAATATAAAAAGATGTTTATTGAATCTTGTATAGGACGATTATTCTCATCTAGAAAATCTTGTCCTTGGTTATCAATTTAAAAAGGATTTCTTATTGAACTTCTCTATTCCTCAATGAGATAATTATCCCACCAACCATTTAATTGCCCAGTAAAACCTACAATTAAAAGATGTGCAATTGGCTCATCAGTAACATATATAAACATCTAGAATAGTTTTATAAGTGTTTGCAAGCATAACCATTTGGTTAAGGATATTCAAAAGATTTTGTTCAAAGACTCCATTTATATTCCATTCATAGATAGACTATGAAGAGTACTTGTGTTGTGGTTGAAAATTGTATTCTTTGAGAGTTATGTCAGGTGGTGTAGCTCGAGAATAATACATTTTCTTTGGGTCTTTCCAGATTAACCTATTTAATTTCGGAATGAACTCTGTGTCAAATTTATCAAGAACATCAAGATTGGTTGACTTAGAATAAGTATCTAAGTTATTGAGTTCATTCAGAGTATCATTTATAACTAAGTTTTTGAAAACTATTGTTTCTATTAAAGGTTCTTCTTCTTTTGAAAGCATTTTTCTTTCCTTTTCTTTTCTTCCAATGCTTTAATGAAATATGCACTTGGATTTTGTGAAAATTCAAAGGGTTTGAAAATAGGAGATTTTAAGGACTTTGTTTGGCTAATAATTGTTGGGGAAGAATTCTTCATTAAGGAAGGATTAGTCTGAATAGACGATTCTATTCACAATTGTTTTTCAATAGTACGAATATGTTGACTTGAAAAATTATTTTGTTCAACAATTTTCTTAATTTGATGCCATCGATTTCTGAAGCTGCTATCATTTCATAATTTTCAAAAGGAATTTGTATTTATCGGAGAGGATGATGCCTTGATTCAACAATTTGTCCATCACTCATTTTCCATTTATAAAAATGATCGAGAACAAAAGTTTCCTTTTATTTCAAAAAATATTATTCTAACCAATTGAAGCTTAATATTTGTTTCCCATATTCGTAGCTGAAATTATAATATTCTTCATTGATTTGCTTTGTTTGATTTTTAAGTTCAACAAAAAAAACATTTTTTGAAAGATGCTTTTGTCTTTAGAATTGTATTTCATATTTAAAGTATAATTCTATCCGGTTCAAGATCAACTTCTAAGACATTGATTTCTAGATCAACCATCTCAGAACGTGTGAGATCAGGATATTCAAGATTCTGTTACGGCTAATAAATTGGTTGTGATATTCTCGACCTGTTATCAATGTCACTTATTGAAATATTATGAGAAGGAGCCCTTGGCTGTGCCTCTTTTGGCATAAAAACAAGTGGTAGATTATGAGACATATCTATTGATCTTCTTGAAAAAAAAAAGGAATGAGAAGGAATAGATCTAATTTCTAAAGACCTTCTTGGGTTATTAAAAGACAATCTTGAAAATTGAATGGTTATCTTGTCTTTCGGATGCTTTGTAACGTTGGTAGGCTTGGTATGTTGAACAATTTGTTTGGGAACTTGGTTTACTAACTCCCATTAACTAGGAAGGGTGACCTGATTCCAATGAATCATTCAAGGAACGATAGTATTGGCTCTTGAAATATCATTTTTGTAAGACAAGAGTTTGTCCCTTTTGGGCTGATTTTAAAAACATTACTACCAAAAGCATAATTCATTACTTTGTAATAAACTCTGTATATGACTGCTAAATGAATATCCTTTGGCTATTAAATAATTATGAGTCTTTATTTGAAGAGTAAGGGATTGCATTGTTTTTTCCTTTTAGGAATATAGTTAATCCCAGATGACAATCAAAATAGATGGGACCATTGTAGAGACTAGTAGCCAAGATTGAATCTTCATAACTTAATAGTCTAGCATTCTTTAAGATTGGAAGCAAAGAAGTACATAGCCCTTCTTTTGTAATAGGTTTAGCTCCTACTTGGACTAGACCAATGTGTGTATGATTCCATTTTTGAGCAAATTGTTTCAAAGATTCTTTATTAAAAAGGTTTGTTGAAGAAAATGAACTAGAAAGAGGAACATCTCTTTCTTTACTTTCTATACAATAGTCATTTTTCGCAAACACTTTCCATTTGGAATGACTATAAACTTGCTTATATTTGATGTTGGATATTATCCAATTTTCAATTGATTTATTAAAATCTTATATATTAATTTCTTCTCTATTTCAATATCCTCTGTAGTAGTGGAAATATAACTAGAAGAGGACATATTTCTCCTTAATAAACTCATTCTAAGTGACTACTTTAAATCTTCTTCAAGGGCCTAAATAGTGTTGATCAACGGACTCATTATCCCTTCGAGATTTACTGTCGGGACCACACTCTGTAGGCTACCCTATCAAAAGACCACAATGAATGCAATCACTTGACTATACTAAAACTTGTTAAAGATTATTATACCATCTAACATGGCTCTGGAATCGACTCACAGATGCATGTTTTTATGTAACGACAACTATTAATATTGGAACTCCAATGTTTGATGTGCTTGAATAAGAGCATTACTAGGTTGGGTAACCTATTGGGAAAGTGTCTACTTGTACCCTAAAAGGATAAAATTGTAAGATTTAATATGAGAAGGGTCAAAAGAGAATACATTGAATAACGTATTAGAGTTCCAATAGACATGTTAGTTGAGAACAAACCACGTGGAAACTAGTGGGCCTATAACAGCTCGATTCGACAAGAGTAGTTTGCTAGGGCCAAAGGGCCCAAGACAAGGAGCCACTCATAGGATAGGGAAGAGGTCCTGAATGGATCAAACTACACACCAAATATGTGGAGAGCGTATTTAGGATAGATGTGTGAAACTGAAATTAACTCACGAAGTTTGGATGTAAAGGCGATGTTTAGCATTGAAACTCTAATCTTAACCATATTTAGGCGATAGCACTACCGAGATAGGTGACTTCTTGGAAAAATATTTACTTAAAAATTAGTATGGGATGGCCCAAGGAACAATATTATGAGTGAGAGGTAAGAAATAATGTGGGCAAAAAGGGACAAAAATAATAAATTTTAAATTTTAAATTATCAAACAAAACAATGTCATCTTTTACTAAAATTGTCTATGTTAGATGTCCTCCATGCCATGCTAATAGCCGATGATAATTCGATCGCTACTTTAATATTTCCAACGAGGATTAAGTGAAATAACTAAAATGGAATTTTGTGAAAAGGTTCAGAACTACGTCAGTAAATTTGAAAAACTTATGACCAAATATAACATGATTATGATCTATTTGGTAGTTTTTCTCAAAATATTTCATAGTATATGTGCAATTAGGAATGTAATGAGTAAAGTGTGAAATTAGAAAAGGAAAAATTAACATAGTAAAAAAATCCTCAACATGCCTTATTATATTTTCACTATCTAAGTGCATTTATTTAAATTATATTTTAAATATTTTTTCCAAAGATAATAGCTATCTTAGGTTAGGTGTTGAGTAGGAAATTTGGAATTAAGAATGAAAAGAAAATACTAAATCATTGCTTTCTCTAGAAGCCACCTTATCATTTCCCTGCTAATATCACCGGTGACTCTAATATATATGAAAGTGATATGTATTTATATTGTATAGGGTCAACAATAAAAAAAAAAATTAGATAGACACTATTTTTACTAATAAAAAGTGAAGGTAAAAAAATGACCCTAATATGTATAGGTTCACTTTTTCCACTATCTTTGATTGGAGGAAACTTTCCCCAACTAAATTGTAATCCTCCCATGATTGGAGTATGTTTCCTCCTACTAGAGATGCAAATAGGCATAGCCATTAACTAAATGGCTATGTCTTTATTTGGAGAAGATTCATCTTTCTAAGTGTTACTAACTATAAACACCACTCATTTTAAAGGGGTTGTATGTTATTTAAATAAGCCTAAATTAAAGGCCGGTGATGTCAAAACTGGTAACGGACTGATCTGACTAATGGTTGAAGGGAAACATGCCCCATTTTCAGGAGCCCCATATTGAAGCACTAATTAAGTTAGAAGAGGGTGGTTAAAATGGGTGAATGGAGGAGAATCCTCGTATTGTACAAGAACGCAGCGTCAGGACGTGGGGTCGCAGGGAAATCTACGTCGTAGTCGGCAAGAGCACGAAAAAGACCAGTGATGAGTTAATGACTTTGTGGCTTTTGGGGTTGGAGTGGAAGTGAAAAGGGGCTTGAGCCACCCCGTCGTGGTCAAATATCTAACCACCCCCTAGACAAATCCTCGTCTTCCTCCCAGCAATCAAGTACTCCTGAATCCCTCGGTCCCCCTTGCAATTTCCCACGTTCTCTCTCTCTCTCTCTCTCTCTCTCTCTCGCTCGCTGCGTCTATAAATACATTTCACTTCGCAAAGCGATTCAAGGGAAAATCCCCTAACCAATCTTTATAGATTTGTGAAATGCTTCTCTCAGCTTTTCTCTTCCGACTACTCAGCTCAGCATAGAAGAATCTGTCAAGCTCAGGAGGGATAGCGCCACCGATAGATTCGACAGCAGTCAGTCTCAAGCTTCGGCGCTATCCATCCTGAGTTTAATGGCTTCTTTTTGCTCTCTCGCCCGGCTTTCGATATGAGGTCATCAGCTCAGGCTATCAGTAGGGTAAGGCTAAGGGATCTCATTTCTGTTTTCGGGATATAAGATCGGTTTAGAGGGTTTCATAAATTATCAATTGATGGACGTCTCAAATTTTTGCTTTCACTCGTAGTTGGTCAGTAAAGTTTTGGTTAATTTTCGTTTAGATCGCTCGCAAAACATCGAACGACACTCGCTGCACGGCTCGTAGAACTTTGTTTTGGTCTTTCTGGGTCTTTTTCTTCATATTTTTCTCCCTCATCTTCAAATATCTACATAAATCTGGGTTGAAAGCTCACGAAGGACCGGTTTTAGTCTAGTGGCTGGAGTAAGTAACAGATTAAAAAGGAACTCATTGAGTCAACTAAGAGGAACTTAATCAGCCAACTCTATTTTTACCGGAAAGATGAGTGATTGGTTATCTTGTCACTCTATTTCACGAAAGGTTCAGTGGAATCTCATGAACTTGTATGATCATCAGAATCTGATGGAACGAGAGCTGAGAACCCTTGGCTTCTACTTCCAGGGAAGAAGTTCTGGTCCCTATTTCTTATATAAATATCTGTATCCACTTTCTATATGGATAGGTCAAAAGAGTGGAGTTCCACTAGCACCAGAGAAAACATACCATGTTTCAAACTTCTTGGTCCACTGCTTATCCTCCAAACAGAATTTAATCGCATTTCAGTACTCTTGGTTCGGAAAAGATTTGAATTTTACATGCATCTGCTCTTCCAAAAACACTAGATAATTAACTAAATAAGAGGAATTTGCATTTGATGAGATGTTATTGTTTCTTGCTGAATGTGCAATTCCTCTCGGATAGACTAAAGATATTAGTGAAGTGTGTTGTTAGGGTACTCTTTTATCTTTACTTTGACTTCTACTTGATAGAAACTTCTGGCCTGTGCATATTATATTATCATTAATTTTTAAGTAGCATTTACTGTCGAGAAATTTCCAAGATCTTTTGCAGGGTATCATCAAGTGACCATCCATACCGGTAGATCAGACACGGGATGGAGATATGAGATCTCATAAGATCGACTCAGTGATTGATATGAACCACTTAATGCTTAGTAAAGGGTTCATAGAAGCTCCCAAGTTATTATAACAAATTAGGTAATTTGAAATGACCGACTATTTCCACAAATATTTTACTTAAAACACCATGTAAAGTGAATTGTAAAGTGAATTAATCGTAGTGCCCCTAAAACATATATTTTTGTACAAGATCCCTCTCTCCAAAGTTCAACAGCTCGCTCTCCTTGCAATTCCAAAGTGTCCTTTGGAATCCCAATGGTATAACTAAAAGGTCGGTAGTTTCCGTTCAAGAACTCAAGTCGGGAATCACTTGTCATGGAAGTTATGTTTCTGAGCAACATCGCATTTCAAAGCCGCAAGACTCTGCTTGTTATCAATGAGTCAGAAAATCGCTAACTAATGCTTTTGTCTAAGCTTTGCATGATTTTGATGGAAGTCCAATCTCTGGTGCCGAATCTTTGAATTCAAATTCATATTTTTTTCGTAGTGAAAGTCCTGAGAATATAGCTCTCATGCTCTATATGTGCAATCACTATTAGATAAGGATTGATACAACAATGATGATCAATTGGTTTGACAGAACAATAAAAAGTTCAGTTCTGATCTCTCCTGTTGATATTTATTTTTCTTCTTATCTTCTTTTAGGGTTTATATTCTAAGAATGGGAGAGACAAACAGGTTAAATCCTAAATTGAGTTTTTAGCTAAACATACATTCAGTGGTTTCTCAGTGCTAATTGCATGAAAGGATGCAAAGGGAAAAATCCTTGAGTATATGAGATTACAAATAAGCGACAACTCATAAATCTTAAGTTTGCCTTAAAATTAGATGTCATCAAATGCCAATGCATAGATAAACAAATCTTGGGTTTGGATCTAGAGTTTGCAGGCGATTTGACTAACTTAAATAGTTTTTTTAAGCCGAAAGGGAAAAAAGTAGAGTTAGCAGGGCTTTTTAGCAAATTGCAAATTTGCTTAAGCTCCTCAAAGCTTTAAACACACCAAATTGTCCAATATAGCCCTTATTGGGAGCACATTAATAATAGGATTGATCAAATAGGAAGAATAATATACCTATAATGTAAGATCAATCAAATAATATTTATCAACTTTTCCCAAAGTGTTTTTTGTATTTTTCTTTTTATATATAATTGGAGAAAATTTATATGTTCGTTACTATTTTACAAGAATTATCTTAGATTCGAGTATTTTAATAAATTTAAATGATTTAAAAATAGTATTTATAAATTGCATTAATTTACGTCTCTAAAGTTCAATTTCTAACAAATTATGGCAATATTTAATTCTTTAGTTCAAGTTTTATTAGGAGAATTCTATGGTCAAAATTAAGGACTTTTTATGATTATATTTTGTATTTAAGATATGTTAACAAAGATAATCAATAAGTTTCATACTCATTACAAAAAAAAAATTTCTTTATAAAAATTAGCTTGACCACATTAATAAGTAATAAAGATTGAAAATGAAGTTTGTATAAAAAATGAAAAAGAAAGTAACATAAAGGTGTATAGGGATCCGGCACTTTAGTACCGGGCATCGGGGGCATCGGGCATAGGGAACTCGTGGTGGAGCATTCGGTTATAAAAAAAAAAAGTAACATAAATGTGGTAGAATAATATATAATTTCTTTGATTGATATGGATCATGATGATGTGCAACTTTTGCATATTCAATTGATAGCAACTCTAGCTCTTTTAATTAGTAGTTTTAATTAGTCAATTCTCTTGAAATTATTTTCGACAACTCAATAAGTTAAAAATTGTTATAGCTATTTAGAAAGTGGAAATGATGTTTCTTTTCAAAGTATTTTTAGTTTTGGAGATGAGTGCGTCTTGCCTGTTTAGTTCTTAGAAGCAAGGTTTGAAATTTGGGTTCCTTAAGCATTTAGCATTCCTCTGATGCCAAGCCGTCCTTCTATATCCAATTGCCTATTGAGATCCTAGTCAGCTTTAGGACAACCGGATACTGTCCAATTTAAAAAAATATTTCGTTGTAGTTAAGTGCAAAAACGTTCTAGTAAATTTTTTACTTATTTTACTAATCTAACTCAATTGCAAAATCGCATAAAACAGAAGTTGCATAGTGTCATGTTGTACAAAATTCACTAGAGCTGTAATTTCCTCCGTTTATGGTTTTGATGAAATTTCTATCGGCTGAATCTTAATTTGATGAATTGCAAATGTCATTATCACCTGCATATGACATAACTAAAAACAAACATTGGTGCTGGAAGTAACCAATCGAAGTCTAGTTGAAGCAAATTTACAAACTAATCCAATTTCGTTTGTCCATTGAACCATCTCCTCCTATTAGGGCTTTCTGCAGCAATGCGAAAAGCACAGCGGGTAAAAGATTCTGAGAACAACTGATATTTGACCTTCAAATGTACATAACATCCCAAACCACACAATCCTTCAGAGGTACGGCAAGGTCATCCCGGTCGGTGACAATTATTTCGAGCCCATGTTCTTGATCTGAATCCAGATGAGCCTCTGCCATTGATGTTAACGATGGGAAGATGACTATGAACAAAAATGACACGAAGATGGATAAGATAGGGAAAGATGAATAATAAGAAGAATATGTACGGACATGTAATATTTTATTGATTGATATCAGGTTATCCCCATATATTGAATGATGGGAGGCGAGAGGGGCATGTTGTTTGACCGGCTTTTGCACATGAGTGCGCGACAACTACGTGCAAGTCACGGTCTGTGTCCTTCGAACATGATCCACGTGTTTCGAAGGTGGTCCATCTCCCTAAATTCATGCAACATGCCGGGCAACCCTGTCGCCCCACCCGGACCGTACGGGTGCTTTTCTTGATATTTGTTTGCCCCCTCCCCGGGTAATCATACCTTCACGCTTCCCTCTTCCCTCTTCCTTTCCTCTAGTTACCTCATTCGAATTGAATCGCGAGGTTGACGAATTTTGCCCCGGCTCGATCGCAGGGCATGTAATTAGACGTTCTAATTAGGGTTTTAAAATAAATTAAAATATGAAGTTGCTATCAGTCATTTTTTTCGGAGAAAAGAAAGTAGCTAGATATCAAAAGAACCAAATTGTCACGTCCCCCACCCGAGCGCGCAACAATCCTCAGAGACGTTCTTCACTAGTCAATAAATTGTAGCGTTTTCAAGACTCATCGCTGACCTAATCAATAATAATTAAATAAACATAGGGAAGCAGTAATAAATCCTTGACAAACCGGGGCATAAGAAAACTCATTGATTTATCACGAGATAAAATATATACAATAAAAAAAATCATGAGTTGGGAGTCATCTAACTAGTCTCCTTACACTAGGCTAGGTTCAGTCAAAAATTGATGGCAGACCCTAGGGTAGAATACCCTAAGGCTGCGTTTGGTTGACCGAATAAAAATCAGAATAGGATATGTTTTATCATATCCCGTGTTTGGTAGCTATCTAGGATAGGATAAGGTCAGATATAGAAGGGATATAAATCGGATAAAAAAATCCGAGGAGGAGGGTGGGATAGGATTTCTTTTATCCAAAACATAAAACCCTTTGCTTATTTTCTTTCTGTCGTTCACTCACAGACGACCCCAACTGCTTTGTTGGGTCCGAGTTAAAGAGTCGGACCGGGCTTCCTCGACCCGGTCCAAAGTCCATTTTTTTAATTATAAAAATAAAAAATTATAAAAATTCATTTAAAAAATAATAAAAATAATAAAACAAAAATATAAAGAATATCTAGGTGGTTGACCACAATTTATTTTATATAGTATTAATTCTATAAGTCTTGAACTAATTTTAAATTTTCCGTTTTGAATAAACATTTTTACTTTATCATAAAAACGAGAAAACCCTTTAAAAGTTTTAAACTCAATTGAATAAGCTCTTATCAAAAGTATTGACGTCGAAGCCTCCTTCTCCATAGCTCTCTGATTTACATCAACATTTTACGAAAGCGCTGAACTGTAATTTTCTTTATAAATGCGGATTGTTCAAAGATCGTTTGTTAATGTGATTAATTGTCATTGCATCCTCATAGCAGCTGAAAAAAAAAAGTGACTGAACTTTGGACTTTTTGCTTTGTTCTAATTGGGCATTTGTTTGATTTTGTATTGGACTTGTAACAAAATGGTAATAAATGAAAAACTTGTAAGAGAAAAAAAGAATTCATGTTCCAAAGTGAACATATTGAAATTAAAATTATTCAAGAACATTTAATGTTGAAGAGGGTAACCAAAAGATTATTTCAAAGGAACAAAAAAGAACAGTGTATAATC
Organism: Melaleuca alternifolia; assembly: GCA_019926035.1. Taxonomy (NCBI): domain Eukaryota; kingdom Viridiplantae; phylum Streptophyta; class Magnoliopsida; order Myrtales; family Myrtaceae; genus Melaleuca; species Melaleuca alternifolia. The sequence goes on from JAGKPW010000083.1 coordinate 1,654,420, forward strand.
ATAAAATTCGATAAAAATCTATTAATTTGAAAAAGATATATTGTTTTGGATGATTTTATGAATATTAAACCTGTAAATTTGTACTTGCCTAATATTATTATTTTTAAGTATATGAATTTAAATTCGTAGTTCACCAAATGATAGATTTGATAAGATATGAAGATATCCGACTTTAATTCCGTAGTTCACCAAACGGTAGATTGGATATGATATGATGATATTCAACTTTAAATCCGTAATTCACCAAACAATGGATGGAATATAAAGAAATTAATGGATTTCTTATCCTATCATATCCAATCCTATCCCATTTAGAAATTCGGACGACCAAACGTAGCCTAAGGGTTTATCACAGAGCCACCTGGAAGGTCCATATCCCGCCACACTTGGAACTACGTGTCGTAGTAGTACCCTCCTCGGGTGCTTTGTGTTGGTCAAAATCCCCTACCAAGGGGCCTTCTACTTCGCCAAAGTATCGAATCCAATACTAGTGAGGTACCCACTCTTAGGTTTGGAAGTAAACTCCCAAATGGTGGTCTCGTGCTTCTCCAAAACATACCCATAATTAGATACAAAAGTGTCGATAACCCAGCCACCATCAGGGGGTGCCTTCGACATGTTCGGTTCCTCGGGCTAGTTCTCCATGCTTAGGATCTGCAAAAAAAAGGTTATATAACAAATGAGATAAAATTTCAATGAGTCTATGCTCTAATTTTCAATTAAGAGATCACTCACTCTAGGATCCCTATTTGGTCCCACAAACCCTCACACGAGCCTCAATATTATAGCTCTTCTGGTTACTTAGGGTACTAGCCATCACTATCATTATAAGTGAGTTGACTCTATCGCTGCACATGTGACTTCACGACCCCTTAAGCCCGACCAACCCATAACTTCTCACCTCGGCACAATCATTTCCTTGAACCCTTATCCAATTGCTCACCAGTCTTCACTCGGTACTAGCTCCAACTATTCAATCAATCACAACCAACTCAATCAAGCACTAAACACAGGCATCAATCAATCATCAATAAAGTACACAGTCCAATAATAATTAGCAATTAAATCAATTAAAGCATAATTAATTATGAATCAACACACATATTATTCTATACTGTCAACTGCCTAGGCACGCCAATCAGGGATTTATCGGGGTTCCTACTTCGAATCATAATTCATCATTTGATCATCTACATGCGCCATCACTTTAATTGACCGCTCTTTGGTCGACAATCTCCCGTCCAAACTAAATTACCAATATACCCCTATCTAGCTAAATTACCAAAATGCCCTTGCAAGTTAAAATACCAAATTGTTCCTACTATTTAATTAATCACCAAATTAGCCTAATCAACTAGTGATAAGCTACTAAAACGAATAATCGCCCTAATCGAAGATTAGGAGGTAAACTTACTTCCAATCCAAGTTTTTCCATGAGATTAGCAATGATGGCCCGCTCATGATAGGTCGTATAACTCGCAGCACAGGGTCACGGGAGGTCCTACACATCACGGAGAAGCAGGAGGCGATGGTCGATGCCAATGGTTGTGGTCAACATTGTAGACCAGAAATGGAGAAGCTGCAAAACAGCTGCTGGAGGTGTTAGTCGTGCATTGTGGTGGCTCCACATGGCAGCAACGGCGACTGGGGACGTCACGGGTGGTCTTGGGAGGTTGGTGGAGGTGTGGACAATGGTCAGTGGCTACGAAACATCTTTGAGAGGTGTTGAGACCAAGCTGAGGACTCGCGACTAGAGAATCAGAAGACTCGGGTCCAGTGAGAAGTAGTTAGGTCGTAGCCAAATTTGAGCTACCGGCACAAAACGACAACGACGAGTGGTTGTACAACGTTCAGGGGACCCTCGCGAAGGTTTTCCAAGCAGTGACAATGGTTGAGGGGGTCGGGACAATGAGTTGTGGCTCATCAAAGTTATTGGTCGTGAGACCGGGTTCTAACAAAGGAAGCTATGCTTCGGGGACAAATTTGAACTGCTGGTAAAATTTTAATAACGACGAATGACATGACCTTGATTGGGGGAGTTTGGGAACATTTCCCAATTGGTGACCATGGCTAGAAGCTTCAGGTTTGCAAATGTGGGTCACAAACAGTAACTGGGTGCACAAACCGAGCAATAGAGCTTCACGGCAATTGTCGACAGCATTTGAGACGACGACGACGGCGGCCAAGGACTTTGAGGAGCTTATGAGGTCTCAGGGAACTCAGGGAAGTCGTCGGTGTTGCTTGAGTGTGGCCAAGGCTGGCCAATTTCTCGTTCAACTCTCTAGTTTGCGAAATAGAGTCTTCCCGCGACTCGAGTGAAAACAACCCAAATCCAGCGGTCCAACAGCGCGACTAGGTAGTGCGAGGGGTGGGGCCGCTTCGGAGAGGTGCAGTCAATGATTGGAGGCGATGGGCGACGCTGGGTGATGATCGTCATCGTGAATTGGACTGAAGCTGGGCGGCAAGCTGGAGGTGGCGTCCACTGAAAAACCTAGAAACTACAGTATTAAATTGTAAATCGCAATAATGGGAGCCAAAACCGCAAGGAAAAAAGGGGATGGGCCCGGTCAACGCGGGCCTGGGTAGGGTTGACTCAAGGGACCAGTTTGCAAATTATGAAAATTGATGGACCTTTTTGCAATTTACAAAAGTTCGGGGACAGTTCGAAACAAATTTTCTCGATTTCATTCGGGGGACTCTCGGGGCCAATGGGCCACAAATGGAAGTCTAAAATTCCATATATTGGATCCCCAAGTTGACCAAAAATGGGCTGTTAAACATATACTTGGGATTCTGTTACATGTGGAGAGGGATAACATCTGATAATGCTCTCTTTGTACCTCTTCACTTAATTTAAGTAATTAGATGTAATCCTCGAGATGATTTCCTAAAACAATACTACAAATTTGATTTTCCGGTCATGTAATTGTTGGCCCTTAATCTTACCTAAAGTTTCCCCAAAGTTAACTGGAAATATTGCTTCTTTAAAAGTTATATTAAATGGTACAATTGGATTGGGCTCATCAAGAGCTTTCCAACTACAACCAATTTTCTCAAATCAAATGCCAAATCTCAAAGTTATTGAGAAAACCCCTAATATGTTTTGTAGTTGACAAAGCTAACCATTGCCTTTTTTTATATCTCATAGATGCTAAGGTTGTTTATGTTTTCGGACATATTCACGTTGAAAATAAATGATTTATTTCATATTGTTGTCAGACCATTTCATAAAAACAATTGAGTTTTTTCAGAAGTGGAGTAGTATATGGATAAAGGCATGGTACTGCATGGATAGAAGTAACATACTGAGTAGATACGCAAGGCGTAAGTTGGATATCAACAATATATTGGAATGTTGGATATGAGAACTAACTATGTATATAAGAGCAAGAATACAACCTACAATGATTATACTATTATGAACTTCAAGATGATTATTTGGAGATATTATATCATCCCTTGGTAGCTACTAATTTGGTATAGGTTTCTAAGTTAGAAGATTTTGATTTTCTATTGGTCGTAGAAATATTCAATCATGTGGAATATCATGTATGTTAACTGACCCGAATACAGGATTCTTTCCTTGGTTGAAGCACCTCACTTTTGGAAACTAAGATTTGATTGTATAAATGACCACATCTATGAAAATTCTGATTCATTAACCTAAACGGCTACCTAATTTTCATAATCTGATACTTGACATTTGAGAATTTCTATGTAATTCACATTCTTTGGTCATCAAGTTGCTATCTTCATTGTAGATTTCCGACTTAAAGCGTCTACTACTTTATTTGCTTTCCTTAGATGATACAAATCTCGCAATCATAATTCTTTAATAACTCCATCCACCTTTTCTTTCTCATATTCAGTCCTTATGTGAAAATAAATATTTCAAGCTCTTATGATCAGTGTATATTTCAAACTTCTCCCCGTACAAATAATGTTTTCAAATTTTCAAGGTGAAGATTATAACGGCCAACTCCAATCATGCATTGAGTAATTCAATTCATAAGGCCTTAACTGTCGAAAGGCTTATGCAATGACTTTCCATTGTTGCATTAGAATGCCACCAAGACCTTCACAAGAATCGTCCCTATATATTATGAACTTTCCAAATCCTGATGGTATTGTCAAAATAGGAGTTAAGGTTAGTTTCTTTTTAAGTTTCAAGAAACTCTTTTCATATACCTCACTCCATTGAAATTAAGTACATTTCCTATTCAATTGGGTTAAAGGACTGGTGATCCGCAAGAATACTACTTGACCAATTGATAATTGCCTTGACCTTTATTGGGTCCACTCATATTTTATCCGTCGTTACCACGTGACCCAAGAATACTACTTAGTCAAGCCACAATTCACATTTGTTAAATTTTACGTACAACTTATGTTATCCAAGAGTCTAAAGCACAATCCTCAAGTGCTGCTCATATTCTTCAACTCTCTTATAATACACCACGATATCATGTATGAAGACTATGACAAACCGGTCCAAATATGGTTTGAACGATCCAAACGTTTTGAAAGCACTATTAGTTAGATTCATGAATGCTATAGGGGTGTTCGTCTGACAAAACGGTATTACCAAGAATTCATAATGCTTGTATTGACTTCCAAAGGTAGTCTTAGGGATGTTTTCAATCCTAATGGGTTATATCCTAACCTAAAACTAATCTTTGAAAATACTAACTCACCTCGTAGGTAATCAAATAGGTCATTAGTTCTTAGCAATGGATACTTGTTATTGACAGTGTAACCCCGTTCAACTACTAGTAGTCGATGCATAATCGTAAGGAGTCATTATTTTTCCTTGCCAATAGCATTGGTGCTCTCTAAGTTGATGTGCTAGTGTCACGAGCCGATCGATTCATGACTCATTTCTCACTCAACCCCGTGCGGCCTTAGGAACTCTGCTCCTAAGTCAGCCTTCACCACTCAACCTCACCACATTCTTAAAGAGAGAATCTCGAGAGAAAAGCTCTATACTTGTATTACTCATGAGAATTAAGATGATACAAACGAGAGGGAAGGAGGACCCCTTATGTGCAAAAACTAGGGAGATATCGTCCGTAAATTCGCTGTCAATCTAATGGCATGTATAACCTACCAAAATTAAAGAAACGATAAATTTTGGCGGGCTCCCAACTGGCGTTGCTCTCCGAGAGACCCTTCCAACGGATGAGGTACTCCTTCGTCGGTCGATATCTCTTCACTATGCTCCGCTCATCCAGTATGCAATCGATGTCACGGCCATAAGAAGACTTCGCTCCTAATGGGGCTTGATGTGACTCACCTCGATTCGGGTCACTCTCGTCCAAGTAAAAGGATTTGAGTATACTTACATGGAATACCGGATATAACTTTAGTTTTGGTGGTAGCTCCACTTTGTATGCCACCCTTCCAACCTTTTTCACGATCCCAAATGGGCCTTCATAATGGTGAACTAGTCCCTTGTGCACGTTATTGTGGTGTAGGATCTAGTGTAATTTCACTAGAACTTGATCCCCCACTTTGAACTTTATGTGCCGCCGTTTCTTTTTAAGAAGTCATGGGACATAGTAGGGCCTTCTTTGATTGGTGCGATTCATGATTTCTTTCACTCAGGGAAGTTACTTCGTCAGTTGAATACTATAATTATAGCGTTGGTTCCCAAAATTCAAAACGTTTCATCTGTTGATGATTATCGTTCTATTGCTTGTTGCAACATAGTATATAAGTGTATTACTAGGCTATTAACAAAATGCCTGGCTTTGGTACTACCTTCTATCATCAGTGTGCCTCAAAACACCTTTGTTAAAAGGACTACGCATCAGTGACAACATCCTGATTGCTCAAAAGTTATTCAGTGGTGTTCATCATGTTTCTTATCTTCCTAAATGTGTTATGAAAGTTGATTTCAAGAAAGCCTATGACACGGTTGAATGGGTATTTCTGGAATCCACATTGTTGGCTTTTAGATTTCCTAAGAAGCTGGTTGATCTGATGATGGATTGTGTGCGATCTCCTAAATTCTCTATTTCCATTAACAGTGAACTTCATGTATTTTTTGGGAGTTCTAGAGTACTACGTCAAGGGGATCCTTTGTCCCTTTATTTATTCACTCTTGTCATGGAGGTCTTTACTAATATCATAATCATACAGACCATGGTCCCTGAATTCAAGTTTTATTGGAGATGTAAGTCCACGAAACTATCTCACTTATTTTTTGCCGATGATGTTTTACTCTTTTGTGAAGCAAATGTAGAATCCGTAGCCCTTATGAAGATGACAATTACCACCTTCTTTGATTGGTCGGGACTGGCACCTAACCTAAGCAAGAGTAAGGTTTTTCTATTAGGTGATTCGTCAGAGTTACAATCTGCCATTTCGGACCATTTTGGCTTTCGTATCAATACACTCCAGTTTAGGTATTTGGGCATTTCGGTGACTTCCTTAAGGCTCGGCAAAGCGGATTGCATATCCTTGGTAAATGCAATAACTATTAGAGCAAAATCGTGGACTCAAAGGTTCTTATCATTTGCGGGTCGTTTACAGCTGATCAGGTCGGTACTGCACTCTATCCAAGTTTATTGGGCTAGAATATTTATATTACCTACATTGGTTTTGGAAAGTATTGAAAAAGTGCTTCAGCAATTCTTGTGGAAGGGTCCTGAACTAGGACCGTGTGGTACAAAGGTAGCTTGGTGTGATGTGTCTCCCTAAAGAGGAGGGGGGTCTTGAAATCCGTCGACTTGAGGAGAGCAACAAGGCGATGATGGTTAAATACATATGGATTCTCTTCTCTAATAAAGAATCTCTGTGGTGCAAGTGGGTCCATACGACCTTCTTAAAACATAAGAGCTTTTGGGTCATTAACAGGCTTACGTCTTGCTCCTGGGTATGGAAGAAAATCCTAGAGCTTTGCAGGGAGTTCAGACCCTTATTCCGATGGAACATTGGAAATGGTAAATCGGTTTCACTTTGCTTTGATCATTGGCACCCGTAAGGACCTCTTAAGTCTTTCTTTACCGACAGAGAAATCTATCAATCCGGCTACTCTAGACAAGCCACCGTTGCTGACCTAGGCTCCGAAGACCACCACCAATAGATTGGCGGCATAGGGGACACCATTACCTCTTCTTATGGATGGGTTGGACCGTTTCATTTGGCTAGGACATTCTTCAAGCTCTTATTCTTCGGCTTCTGCTTGGAGCATCATTCGGCCTCGAAGATCGGTTGTTTCATGGCACACGTTCATATGGACATGATGATCATCCCAAGGTACCAATTTTATCTATGGTTTATGACACATAATAGGTTACCAACTTAGAAATTTCTAATATATTGCCTTAGAATTTCAGAAGTAAATTGTGCATTTTGTAATAGTAGGCCAGAGTCCATCGACCACTTGTTTTTTGGATGTCCGACTACTAAGCAATTGGCTCAATTTTGGGCGCGCAAATGTAATGGCGATCCTTATCTTGGATGCATACGCTTACTTGGGCTATGGGAAATGTTTCTGGAAAATGCTTTCATCAAAGCATAGCGCAGTTCTTTTTAGGAGCTTTATGTCACATTATTTGGAAGGAAATGACCAATATTCTATTTATGAGCAAAGTTGTAGTCATTCCGACCATGAAGAAGAAGTTGATAAAGATGGTGAAGGTCAAGGCCATATCCCTCTGGCCGATATCTAATTCTCCAAGGAATAGGAGGATGCAAAGAAGTTGGGATCTCTACCCCATTATCTTTTTGAACTTGTAATTTTATTGTCTTTTACCCATTTTTGGGCATTGTGCTTATGTTATATTTGTAAGCTTGGTATTATTCCACTCATATGTGTTATCCTAACACTTTGAGTGTAAGTTTTGATGGTGCCGGGTACTTTTAGCATTGTACATCCATATTTGGTAAAATCAATACAAATCTTAACTTACCAAAAAAAATGTTAGATTAATCTAGCGTAATTAAGTTCTCAATCCCAAGCTCTTTAGTTTGTAATGATAAAATATTTCTCCCGATACGTAAAATGGATCTTTAATCGATTCACCATAAATAGATTAGTAGCAACTCTTAATTGAAAATTATTTGCATGCAAAGAATTAAGCTCTAAGTTACGAATTGGTAAAGTTTCGGAGAGATCAAATTAAGATTTAGACCTAACAATCTATCAACCAAACCCTAGGTGATGCATCGTTCGAAAAAGGTCACGATGAGGATAACTTACATTATCCATAAATGTTTTTATCTAGTTAGATATATATTTTCCTTTACTATATAGTCATATTAAATGGATAATCTTGTTGGGAAAATCCCATAGTGATATCAATATCATAAATTATTTACAGCTTATCAATTTGTCCAGTTGTTGTGTAGAATTAGCGTATAGTGCGGGATAATTACCAAATCAATTGTAAATCTATTTTGTGAAAGTCAATTAGTCATAATCTCTTTAATTTTGTTAATGTAATCCTAATCTTTTGTGCAAAATGTCAGTATAGTCATTCTGATCAATTGTTGGAAGCCACGACATAGTGTCTTGTCATCCCTGGCCGCTACTTGGCGTCTAGTCATCTCTAGCCACTTTACGTTGTGCTGATGTAAACAATTTGTAGATCTCCACATTGGTGATTTTCGACAACAATTGACGAGAATGACTACATTGAAATTTTGCATAATGTTTTAGTACTACATCGGCAAAATTGACTAGTTTAGGAGTTTAAGACCGAATTACTATTTATATAATATGTTTAGGACTACATCCATAACTTTCCCCTTATAGTGCACAATTAATATGCGGATGGAGTCTTGATAGGAATGTCCAAAGGCTGGCCGTACTCTATCTTTACAAATGAACAAGTAATTGGACATAAAGGAAGTTTTAAGTTAAATGAATCTGTGTAGATGTTGAGCTAGCTGTGGAACAAGAGATGGTTAAAATGTGGATGGACTTGTGGAAGGCGATAGCCATGTAGATCCAGAAGACATTAATAAAGCTTGAGAATATCGGTGTGACGAAGGTGAGCAGTCAATGTGAAGCATGAAAAGACCAAAAGGATCGTGACGAAGTAGAATACGCGTCACACGCTTCTACATTCTTGGATAAAAAGGACTCTAATCTTCTTCCCATTTGATTTAAATTCATATTGCTAGCAACCTCTTTCAAGGTCTAGATCCCTAGAAAGCAACTTGGATAAAAAGTCTGTACAATCTTTCCTCTTTTGTGCAACGATTTAAAGGGTCAGTGAAACAGCCCCTCCCCAACCCTTCTACTTTGCTTAGGTATAGCAAATTGGTGTGCAATTTATAGGTCTGCTGAGCTGGGGAGTGTGTCTAGTGGATCCTTTAGTCTTGGAATTGCATCCATCAATTAGTGTGAAGATCGGAAGGTTGCTTAAAGGGATAAAGGATTATTGAGGTCTGGGGAAAAAATTACTCCTATTCCTCCGACTATGAATATTCTCATGCTTACACTTCTGAGTTTTTTTTTTCTCATTGATATTCTTTGCAAGTTTGGTGATTCTTGTAACCTTTGAACATGGTGATAGAGGTGCTTGTCATTATAGGCTAACTACCAAGCTTTGTGTAGAGCAGCATCATCTACGAATCGTTACCTCTTAAAGATTATTAATAAATTCTAGCCTTTTTGTAGTGATTTGTCTGAAAGAATATACGTAAGCCATGTTCGGACCACCTTATACTATATATATGTGTAATTTTCTTCAATATTTTGCACTATGTTATTATGTGTCAGTTGTCAAATATCAATTTAGAATTTTCTTTTTTGCCAATTCTTTCGCGAAAAAGTTTCAATATTATTACGGCGACTAATCAATCCATGTTAATCCTTATGTTAGCTTTGTCAAATCTTACTACCATGAGCTATATCCAATTAATATAGTTAGGAATTCATTTCCAATAAGAAAGAGAATTATAAGCCCTTTTCATGACGTGTCTCATTTTCTAAAGTCCCTCCATTCCCTTTTCTTTTCCCGCCACCCGAAAAATCAGAAAATGAACGAGCTCCCGCGACGAAACCCCCATTTCTACCTCCTCCGGCGAAACCCCTAAAGGCGATTTTGCCTGCGGAATCGACCTCCTCCGCCGGCGAAATGTCCACGTGGCAAATGCTTTCCGACGGCGGCGGCGGCGATTACCGGTGGGAACCGTTCGGCGGCCACTCGGGTTCTGCCCTCGAGAACCAACCAGATGGAAGTCCGGCTGAGCAGCGTCTATCCGATGCGCCTCTCCCTTCAATGTCCGATCTTTTGCTTCAAGGTTGCGCGATTTTCTGTCTCCGTTTCTGATACGGTTTGGGGCTTGTCGATCGTAGTGATTGCATCCTAACTTGCTTAGTTAGCCTCGAGAACGATTGACCAGTAAAGTAAGAGAATGAACTCCTTTTTTGGGTGAATTTTTGATTGCATAGGATGTTCGAAGCTTCTAGAGAATGGTCATGCTGCTTCGCAGAGCTTGCCGATGTTCCGGACTGGGTCGGGCAAATCTGTGGCTCTGAAACAGTCTTCTATAGCCAAAGCTTTGTCTGTTCTGGGCGATGAAGATGGGGATGATCTCCCCGATCCTGGTGAGCAGTCTCTATTCTCTAATTCTGCACTAAATTCTCAATTTTAGCTTGTTCATTGGAAGCTAGTAATTATCTGAAATGGCATGTTTTTGTAAATTTGTCTGCTTTGAGGTGATCCTTGGATTCGCCCTCTGTTTTAAATATTATTCTGAGTGACAGCACAATCTTTACTTGAAGAACAAGGACTCCTCTGTTGTTAACCTTACATAGCTTCAAAATCCACTCTAAATTCGTCAGAGAAACATTTTGCTGCATCTTTGGCAGCAGCGAAGCACCTGCCACCCAGTTCATTGCGGTCAATCAGCAGCCTGTTCACTTGGACTGCACTGCTAATGTCACTGTGGCTTGATCCTGCAGATACTCCATAAAATGCTAGTCAGACTGCTTATGACGGGGACTCTACATCAATGCGTCTGTATCAGACAGAAGTGGTTTATGTTGAATGCATTTATTGGGATATGGAGAAATGAATTCATGTAGAGAAATCTTTACCCAAAAAAAATAAAATGTCATGTAGAGAAATGGCCCATGGTGGAGTGCTCGGTTACCAAAAAAATAATACATGTAGAGAAAAGTAGACAGCTTGTTTGGTGATGAATCCAGGCTTAAATTGTAGTTTAGCTCATCGCATCTTTCCTTGATGCAATCACAGTGGTTGGTATCATTGGACTCTGAAAGATTCCGCAATTCTCGTGGTTCCTTGATGGAAAATGGGAATATGAGAGAGAGAGAGAGAGAGAGAGAGAGAGAGAGAGGAAATTATAAGTTCTTTGTCCAGTAGAAACTTCTAACATGGCTGCTGCCTGGTTTGTAGCTAAATATTTCTTTTCCTCCATAATTTGGGAAGTCAGAAGAACATATTCTGATCAAATGAGGTTTTGATAAAGTTTTTAGTTCTCCCAAGTTTCCCTATGTTTTCGGCTGAATTTTCTTCCCATATATGTAATATTTTGGTTGAGAACGTTGGAAAGTATGCACAACTTCAGAATGCTTGCATGTAGAATTTATTCTGTGGAATCCTTTCTTTGCATTTATGCCTCAAATGCCTCAGTGATTAAGTGTTGTAATAAATGAAGCCCTGACATTGACATTGGCTTCTTGTGCAGGACAAGCACCCGTTCAAGATTTTAGGCCCAATAGATCTAGTTTTCTTTTCCAGACTGGGTCTGGGAAAGTGGTTAGTGTATCACCTACAGGTATGGAAAGAGCTAAGTCATTGCTGGGGCTGGAAGAAGGTACTGATCAATGTGATTTCACGGGCTTACGACCCACAGGAGGGCCACCCATTGTCACTACCACTAGTAGGTGTCAACTTGCGTCACATTTGGACAGAAAAGAAGGTTTGGCTTGTGCTGATGCCCTAAACTCTATATCTGCTCCAAACATCTCATTTATTAGTGGAACTACTTTAGTAGAAACTAAATTGAAGGACTCTAGAAATTGTAGTGATGTGCAACCAAAGATGTGTGATATGCCTTCTAAACCAGCTCCAATCAAGTTCCAAACAGCTGGTGGGAGATCTATATCAATTTCTGGTGATGCCCTTAAACGCGCTAGGAGTCTTCTTGGTGATCCAGAACTGGGAGACTTTTTGAATGAGGGGAACTTTGACAGCAGATCATTTTCTTTCTTGAATGAGAAAGAGACTGGCAATAATTCATCAAACAAAGAAAATGATTCTTTGATGTCGTCACTCTGTCAAGGAACACCAAAGAGGAACCATATGCCCAATGGTTTCATAACTCCTTTGCGTTCATCCTCTAACAAAGCGCCTTCCTCAAAAGTGTCAGTTCTATCTTCTGGGGATAATTTGATTGAAAAGTTTGACGCAGTTGTCTGTGACAGTACAGATGGGTCCAATTTTGATGTGGCTTGTCTGCAGAAGCCCTTAATCAGTAGGTCGCATTCCTCGAGCCCTGTTATTGGTAAGTCCTTGGCAAATGGAATAGGTCCAAGGAAGAATGCACATGTGAGATTGTCAGGTGGGTCACTGATGGACATTTCAAACAGAATTGACGTCGCTGGCTTGGGCGCTGGAAAAGTTGAAATGAAGAAACTCAAAAAAGCAAGTTTCGTTTCCCCTTTCAAGAGGCCCCGAAGTTCTGAGTTCTCGTCGCCCTTGAAAAGTGATCGCATATTTTCTTCCAGTGGTAACCTCCTAAGCCAACCGACTTGTTTTGACAAACACTATGGGGAGTTGTATATAAAAAAACTGTCTTAACAGGTTTGTCCGCTTCATTGGCTAAGCAATCTCTCCATAAAGGAAAGGTGTCATCCCGATACCCATCTCAGATTCCAAGATTATATGTGAGTGAATACTTTGCAGGGCCTCCAAGAGAGCATAACATGGTAAATCAATTCTTTATCTGTTTTCACTTAGATAGCGGGTTTCGTCTTATAACTGATTGTACTTAGGTGCAGCATATTCCAGAACAGTTGAGAAGGATCAAAGCAAATAATGCCGATAAATTTGTGTTTACCGATGAATCTGGCGTGAACTGCATTGGGGCAGCAGCCTTTGTTCACATGCTGGTCCAGTCTGGAGCATCCACACAGCATATTTCTGAAGGGTACTGTCTAACAATTTCTTGTGATTTGCTATTCTAATCTCAAAGAACAATTTAAGAGAATATGAGTAATGATTGTTACACTGTTTGTGATGGTATCTGATGGTGCTATCTGAGTTGTAAGAAGTACGTCACTAGATGCATTATAAATGTAGTCTTTTGGGGCCTGGGACTATCATATTTCGGCTTTGTAGCATATTAACTTTAAACATTTGAAATATGAATAATAGTCAAGGGGTTCCCAAGTTATTTTGATCATGCTCAATAATTCTTTATCCTTGGATTTAGTATCTTTTGCATCATTCGCTTTCTCAACCAATCTGCTCGGTTCCTTTCACACTGTCCAGATGGGTCACGAATCACTATAGGTGGATTATTTGGAAGCTTGGCTCTTATGAGAGATGTTACCCTGCTAAAACTGGAAAGTTTCTTACCACCACAAATGTGCTAGAGGAACTGAAGTATAGGTATCTAATTATATTGATCTCTATGTTCTTTTACGGCTGACAGAGGCAGGCTTAAAATCTTCATGCGAAATTTATTTAGGTATGAAAGGGAAATCAATCATGGCCATCGTTCCGCAATTAAGAGAATTCTTGAAGGAGATGCCTCCCCCGCCGCTATGCTTGTGCTGTGTGTTTCAGCTATCCATGTCGATGACAACCTTAAGACTCCAAGCGTAACCACACCATTGAATGGGACACTAAACAGCAATGCCATGCGCTTGGAGCTGAGTGATGGCTGGTAAGAGAGGTGTTGATTTGACCACATGGTCCTTTTTTCTGGACATTTGAAAGCTTTAGTTTTTCTGCAGGTACTCTGTAGATGCACTTTTGGATGATTTGCTGTCGCAGCATGTTATGGAAAAGAAAATCTACATTGGCCAAAAAATTCGAGTAATGCATCACAAGCTCAAGTTTGGTTTTTTATTTTTATTCATGAGAAGTTACAAATTGCATGTTGATCATGGTTTATAATGGTCCTTTAAAGATCTGGGGAGCAAGATTATGTGGCTGGGTTGCACCTGTTTCACCACTTGAGGTTCCTCTCTTTAACTTATATTTCCTGCTTTCAACAGTTTCCATCAAACATTGTGCTTATACCATGAGATGTCAGCTTTTTTCCCATACCAAACCTATTGGCCAAATAAAGAAGTTTCTCAGTCTAGCTCTTTTTTCAGGAAACAAGAACAGTTACTTTATTATTGCATGCCAATGGAACATATAGAGCTCATTGGGCTGATCGACTGGGATTTTGTAAGCATTATGGGGTTTACCAACTTTCTGGCATCTTACACAACTAGCATAGCCCTGAAATGATCATTTTGTAGGCAAGGATGCTCCAGCTCCATTAGCATTCAGATGTATCAAGAGTAATGGAGGTCCAATCCCTATGACTCTAGTTGGAGTTACACGAATATATCCTACTCTATACAGGGAAAGGTCATCCAACTTTCATTCTATCTTCACAAGCCTGATGCAAAGGAAATTCTGCTTTATTTGATGGGAGTTATTTATTTTAGGTTATGTGGTGGAGATTCCATTGTGAGATCCGAGAGGATGGAGATGAAAATTAGGCAGCTGTATAATCAGAGGTGGGCCCTACAGTACTAGATAAATTCAACTATCGATACTAATATGGACATTACCAGTTGTATTGATGGCATGTCTGCTGAAATTCTTTTAGAACAATGCTTGATACATTTTTATATGGCTTAGATGGAAAATAGAGAGTATTCTGAATGTAGCAATGTCTTGGTGATCTCCTCAGACTATGTCTTGTCTCTGAATGCTTTGCTGAACTGCAGAAGAAAGATTTTTCAGAAGAAAGGCCCACAACCTGAGTTTCAGCAAAGATTTCCATCCTACTAAGGAATACAATGTAATAAGACTGTAAAGATTATCAAATAGTTATAAAGGGGAAAGTGACTTTGGTAATTTTGCAGTTTTACATGATTGTTAGGCATTGCTGTTATCCTTGAAAATAGCACGTGAATATTTTCCAATGATTTACAAAAGACTCATTATAAATGTTTTGATGGTCATAGGAATAATGATCCTGATATTTAAGAATAGTAGCACTCTGAGGAGAAAGTCTTAATCCTAGTTCTGGAGTTGTCTTTGATCTCATTGGCTTGTCCGGCTGCAGGCGTTCCTTGGTCATTGATGGTGCCGTTTCCGAGTTTCAACGGAGTACCAAAGACTTTTTTCTTTCTAATGACGGTGATAGTGAGGAGGGAGCGAAAATATCGAAGTTACTTGAGATGTCTGCTGAACCTGAAGTTCTAATGGCCGAGATGAGTCCTGAACAGTTGAATTCTTTTGCTGCTTATCGATCAAAATTGGAAGTAGGTCTCATATTCTTGCTTGACCGATTAGATACTGGCAACAATTATTTATGTTATGTCTCTCAGGTGACTAGGCAATCTGACATGGAGAAATCTATTGAGAAGGCACTGCAAGATGCTGGTTTAACTGAGAGAGAAGTCACTGCATTTATGAGGGTGAGGGTGGTAGGGCTAAAAAGAAAAACTTACCATGGAAAAAGTAGTCACGAAGAGGGATTTATAACGATCTGGAACCCAACTGAGAAGCAGGTAAATTTAAGTATATATTATGCTGTTTTAGATATGCTAGCAGGTTCAGTGCTTTGCATTTTGATTATCATTGAAAGTGAATTTTTGGTTGTTGCCACAGCAATATAATTTGATTGAGGGGCAGGCATATGCTATCTCTGAGCTTGCTCCAGTGAAGTCCTATTCAGATACCATTTACCTACAGGCAAGAGGACCTACTACAAAATGGCGGCGTCTATCTTCTCGAGAAGTTGAAAATTTCGAGTGAGACCCTTTTGGATTGTTGTGTTCCTTCTTAAGACAATTTAGAGTTCCAACCTCAAAGCTATACACTGCAGGCCATTCTTCAGTCCCCGCAAAGCCATTTCTCTATCGAATTTGGGTGAAATTCCTCTTTCCAGGTACGTATTTCTTATCAAGGTTAAAATTATACAAGCTTAATTTCCCAGATCATTCAGACAAACAAGATTGGTCTTTGGATGCTTCAGTGAATTCGATATTGCTGCTTTTGTTCTATACGTGGGTGAGGTTTACACAACAGCCCACCAAAAAAGGCAGTGGATCTTTGTGACAGATGGTTCTAAAATCGAGATACAGGCTGGAAAATATGACACTTCTTTACTTGCCATCAGCTTCTCCTTCCCTCCAATTGATGATGATTCGTTTGTCCCGATCAATTACAACCTTGCAGGATCGACGGTAAGCATCATGAAATTAAGTCTAATGCAGTCAACTCCAGATGAAGATTATAACATGCTGTTCTTGTCATATGACAGGTCTCCTGCCAGCAAATGTGTTCCCATAATTCTACATTTGATTTAACGTTCTTATTGGTTCTCTTGCATTGTGTTGCAGATTGGGTTCTGTAATCTTATTAAAAGAGCAAAAGACCAGTTGAATCATCTCTGGGTAGCAGAAGCAACAGAAAATTCAAACTACTTTCTTAGCTTCGATCCTCCCTCTTATTGTCACCTTAAAGAAGCTGCTCTGTCTACTCATGGATGGGCAAAAGTCTCTGAGTTGGTATGGAGTTCAAAATCTCATGGCAACAATTTGGCACTGGGACGATGATCTATTCAATAATCTCTGCATTTACCTTGAAACAGATAATTGATGAGCTAAAGGAGAGGGTACTATTTATTATTGGTGATTGCAGAAGCTAGATGGTAAAAGTGATGATGCAACCTTGATTGTAAGTTTTAATGCAACCTTGATTGTAAGTTTACTCATTGTATAGCCTCTCTTACTTTCAACTTTTGGTTGTAGTGAAACCCATGCCATTGGCAATGCTTCCTAATGCTTAGGACATAGAATAGCTACTCTAGTTTGATTCTTTGCTGCTGCATTCTTGGTGTCATTTCGGCAAGAACTTACAGTGACATTGGGTTCACGCTGTTATCTCAGTTTATAGGGGGCAGTTTCAATGTGCTTGATATCATCAAGATTTTATACCGTTATACTATGACGAACATGTCACAATGGTGTTTGTGATTCGTGTTAATCATGCCAAAAAATTTAATTACGATGAAAATCGTGTTAATTCGTATCAATTTGTGTCAAGATATGTACTTAGAGTGTCATGTCAGGTCATATTCAAGTTTTCTCCCTGCAATTTGTGTTTTACCTCATCCCATGTTCACATCATGCAAACAGGTCGTGTCCAGCATTGTCAGCCCCAGTTATATTAATGATTATTATGGATCACTTTCATATCTGATGCCAGTATGGAGCTTTGTCCTCGTTTCATTAGTAGTTGGCTAATTCTTGAATATGTACTACATTGATTCACTTGCAGAAGGAATGTGCAATTCAAGTTGGTGCATGATTCTAATTCAGGATGCACAGTGCTTGAAGGAGCAGCATTGATTTCGTTGGTCGGTTGAAAAGCTGTCAATGTGACCAACGTTTTTAAATAATCAGTTTCATTGGCTCAAAGTCGGTGCTGTCCCCAGAGTTTGCTGCCATTTTGCGGATGTTACACTGTATATTTTTCTCATCTTCCTGAAGAAAGGATCAACCATGATGCAATCTTCCATTTCTTGTTGTCAAGTAGAGCTCATTTGTGTAGACATATTTGTGGTCAAATCTTGAGTTCCTATTTAGCCCCTTAACTGAGGAAATGTAGAAAGCCCCCCAGCTGGTCTGTTATGAGGTTTTTGGTTACGCAGATAGTACATTATCTCGAAAGCATAATAAGTTGCCATCTTTAGTTCCTGTGTTGACAGTGTCTTGGATTTGGTAGAAGTGCTAGACATCGATGCACATCTTGTACAATGTATTGATGATAACTAACCTTCAAGTTGCTTTTGGCACTGTAAATTCTGCAGTTTGAGAATAGGAGCTCAAGTTTGTCTTAGTAGGTACAGTGGATGAAGATTGAGTGACGTGTGCATGGACTTGGTTCATGAGCCCCAACACAATCAAGGGGGTTTACATGATTAATGGTTTCGAATCTATGATGCACATGGGTCCAGGCAAGACTTGGCCATTGAGACCACCCCTGCACATCTAGATCAACTGTCACCGATCCAAACTCAAAATAGCATGTAGTGCCAAGTCCTGAGCCTTCCCCTTCCTCTTTCTTTGTTTCTCTTCCGTAGCAAATTGAGAACCTTGGTCTGATTAATTGTCTTACTTTAAATGAAATCTTCTGTTTGTGGGCTGCTCTCAATAATTTCAGTCACGGTCCATGATGCCAAATTTCGGGCGACACTAGTACATGCATGCCAATCGATGTCTCTGATTTCACTCAAAAAGCATGGCCCCCAGGAGAGTCGTACATCGGGAGTGATTCCATGCTTTTAATCCAAAGAGCTTTTATTTACACTCGGTTCCGTACTATTCTGACACAGGTGCAGATGGTATTGGAGTCGCAGCTTGTGCCTTTCTTGGAGGACAATGACAATCTTTGTTTGCCATCTGGTTTGCCCGGTCGGAATCTCGCGGTCCTCAAACCAAAATCTGCATGGACTATGACCGTATATAACAGCAAGACATACCCGAGCTGCTCCAACAACGAAAAGAAGAGAGCAATTTGGCTATTATGATTCATCTTTATCTTGGGATCAATCGACTGGAAGTAACCCGTGAAACAAACGATCCTAACCGTAGCTAAAAAATCCCTTTTGCTTTTTATTGAAACCTCACCAGAAAAGTTGGTGTGACATCCCAGATTATTTTTAGCTTCTAAACATCCACATGGTTATACTCACACAGATTTTGTTGGAAATCACTGTCGGATCATGGAAAGAGCGTTGAAGACTGCTGTACATATTCCTTACTTTTTGGCTATAGCTTTATTTCCTTCCAACTCTATATATAAGCAGTCCAGTTTCTTGCATGAAAATATTCCAATTTAAGGGCAAATCATCATGGCCGAGCAAAAGAAAAGTGAATTAAGAGGGTGCATCAAGACCACTACAGGCCCTTGGATAGTCCACAAAGCCGGGAGAGATGGAAAGCTTGTCACACGATACCGGTTTCCTTCGGAGACTGAACGCCAAAACAACAAAAGAAGGGAATGCAAGCGACGAGCCTTGGCCCGAAAGATTTTTGCCGGCCTTCGAGCTCATGGAAATTATAGACTGCCTAAACATGCTGATTCCAACGACTTGTTGAGGGCTCTTTGTGAAGAAGCGGGTTGGCATGTCGAAGACGATGGAAACATTTCCAGAAAAGTAAGTCTTCCAAACATTGTCACAATAACAACGTTTTATGCACGTGTCGTTTCGTGTTGTTGGAAGAGTAGATGTTTTGGTTTTCTTCATGATGAACAAGCCCGATTGCATGTGTATTTACAAATGATGCTGCAGAATGGTCACTCGGACTTGTCAAGCTCCAGTTCTCCAATGGGCTCACTTGAAGATCCTGACCACTGCACTTGTGGAGATCGTGAAAATGTAGAACATGCCAACTGCTTTGCCTCGAAAATAGTCTTTTCTGCCATTGAGCATGCTCACGAAGAAAATACTGACCTTGCGTTGTCATTATAATAGTTAGGATCATATCATCGATAATTTAAGATAATTAGAAGCTGGATCGGGGAGAGAGTTAGCATACATCTCTTTATGAATATACCGTAGCAATGTGGAGATATTCAAAATGAAACTGAAAAGAGTACTGCAATGCATTAGTTATGTTCCTTTGGCTGGTTATAAAAGTATTGATATCTTATCCTATATGTCCACTTGAAACTAATAGTTCTCTTTCTAATAGCACTTTTAGTTAATTTTTTGTTAACAAGATAGAACGTGGGATTACAAAACAGAAAAGTGAACCTTTACCAGATTCATAATCCACATCGTTTGTCATCATTTCCAGGTGCTGATTTGACTATGTATGCGTTGTTCATGCTTTTTATACCAGGGGTGGAGGGTTACCCAACTCAAATATCCCCATCATATAACTGCACATAGAAAAGGATAAAAATGGTGGAGAAAAAGTACAAAAGAAAAAGCAATCAAGGCACCCTTTGTACATTCTTTCTTCTTACAAGACAAGACTACTTTTTGCTTGGGCTGCGGTCGGGAGGTGAATCCATCCCGATTTCAATTACTTTTGGTCAAACCTCAAGTTAAGAAAAAGTAAGAAATGAGAAGCTACCACAGTCACAATCCTTCGACTCTATCCACTAATCTTTGTGTCCGATTATGGAAAATGTGGGCGTAGAGAAGCTCGTTCCACACATCTGGCACTCCGGGCAAGCACCAGTGGAAGCAATCCGCATAGCTAATCGGCTTTGCCTCTTGCTCTTCCGTCAAGGGCTCCCACTGTCGCCTATGTATGGATGGGTGTGCTTCCTTCCGGTACTCCGAGAGCTGAGTGATGTTCAGGATTTGAACCCCAAGGCCTCTCGCCTTCAACCGGTCGATCACGGACTCGACAACCCACATCATTGCCAGGTCCGACCCGCTTCCCCAGTACCCTTCTTTGGTGATTGGTTCGGTTTCCTCGTAGCAGTTTCGGCCCACTTCCCCACCCCATTCCTCGGCTCTACGACATAGAAAAGAACGTTGTCTTGCTTATTCCTTTGTAAATGGATCTTTCAACCAAAATGGGGGCATCTGTGCCATGAATAGTTCATACCTTTCATGAGTTGGAGACATGCTAACAAAGAAGACTTGGGTCTTGGATCTGTTCACATGCACTTCCAACCAATCCGACCATGTGTTGAGAGCCATCTCGTAGGCCCGCGGCATCATCACATCTTTGTAAATCCCATCCGGACTTCCGAACGAGCCCCACCTAAATTAAGAGCAATTGCCCACCGAAATTAAGGTTTCATTAGAAATTATCTAACTAACTCCTTTTCAATAAAAAAATTTGGACATTGTTTACATTTATAGAGGAAGGAAGAGTACTTACAAAACTTTCATTTTGGATCTCCTCCACCAAAGATACGTATCGAAAACGAGAATGTCGGCATCGGACCAATGCCTTGCATGCTTCTCAATGGCTTGAACTCGGACAATCCGATCGGGTACCCGATGGTTGACCGGATCATCAGAGTTGGATTCCACTAGTAGCGGTGCCCAATAGTACTCAATAGTCGCATTGTATTCCTAATTTTGTTGATACCAAAACCATTAATTTCATAAAAGAAACAAGACATTAATGTTTGAGAGGACATTGATATCTCAAATATTTAATACTAAATGATATTGACATTTAAATCATTTGAAATATTAAAACTTGGATTGCAACGAAAAGGTTCGTAGAGATGTCAAATTCTTAAATGATTGCTCTGACTTTGTACAAAAGATATGATTTCCGCTTGTGATAAAATCGTATCATCTTATACTTCATTGATTCAAATTTAATTTCGATTTGTTATTTGTTACATTATTATTCGATTTGACAAATTGTTCCATCACGTTATTTATAATTTTTTATTGGTGAGTTCAATTGAGTACAATGCCAAAACTAAAGTTATTCTTCTAGTTTACCACGATAAGCAGTTTTTCAATTAAGAACTCGTACAACCCAAGAAATAGGAGAGTACAATACAACTGGGGCTTTGAGGATGACATTTTTTTTGTAAGGTGTTGTTTCTTTTGCTTGTTGCTTGTGACTGTTTTCTTTTGATATTGAGAACCACGGTACTCCTCCACTCAATACCAACCTGTGGTATTAAGTGAAGGTTTTTGTAGTACCGGGCATCTTCATTATGTAAATGTGGCTTTAAAGATCAATACATTACTTACTTTACCAAAAAAAAAACAGTTTTTCAATTAAGATTGGGTTTTTACTATAAACAGAACTTGGATATGGAGTCTCCTTTTTCTACTGCATCATATTCAAAGTAGCGAAAACCTTTTTCCTCACCTAAATTGTTGAAAAAGATGTCCTAAATCCGTAGAAAAAGTACAACGTCTTAAATAAAAATCAATGTGCATGTGCCGACGGTGGTGGGCTGTCTCCCATGAGAGAGAGTTTTGAGTGGACAAGAGAGAGACGTTGACTTACAGAGGCCTTGAAGATGATTAAGGAGTTGTTGTGCTTGAACGACATGGATTTGTGTTCTGGAGGGATGGCCGATTCGACCAGGCAAACCATGGACACCCACTGGCCTCGATTCAGCGAGTCACCCACGTACACCAGCCTCTTGTTCCTCAACCTCTCCAGCAATGCTGTGGCATTGAACCTACCCTTGTTATCACCAAACACACAGCCACACAACTCAACTCATAAACCCTAATGAATCTCGATGAGTGCATCAAAACTCGACATGCCTTATGAATCTTCGTATTCGACAAAGGGTGTGATAATATATTTAAAGAGATGTCCCATACAAAAATTGGGATAATAATGAGGTAATCGGCAAACATTCAGACAAATGAGTCGGATTCCTTTGTTTCTTTTGTTTTAACCAAAACGAATCAGTCATGATCGATACTTAATAAAAGTATATGTACCTAGGAAAGTCACATCCATGGGGTTGCCACCTCCATTGCTGATGCCTCAAGTCCCTCCGGCCGAACTTCTCGCAAGCCAATTGATCCGACATGTACTTGCACTCTTTCTCCTTATAGAGAGGGTACGACTCATTGTCGAACACCCACCGCCCTGAGAACAAGTCACACTCCTGCTCTGGCACCGACGTGGACGGCGCCGGTGCTGGTGAAGCCGTTTCGGCTGAGTTTCGGAGGGTCGGCGCTTTATCTTCATCCAGCGGCAGCGGCTCAGCATCGCGGGTGAGGTAGACAACGCCAATGACGACGCCTGCGACAAGGAGAGCCATCAGGGAGTGGAAGCTTGTCTTGACCCCCCACGAGGCAGCCGCCATTTGGGCTTTGTTTGCCATTGCAAAGCAACTTTCCTTGTGCGAGCTTGGTGTTGCTTGGCGTGGGAGTTATATGCGAGTGTTTCGCTTGTGATTGAAGTTGTTCAAGAGCGTGGAGACGATATTCTTTTTCTTTTTTTCGATTTGAGCGGGTTTGGTTTGGTTCCTCATGAATTAGGGGAAGTGGAAACAGCTTTCTTGGGTAGTTTGAGGAAAGCTATTGATTAAGAATGGTTGTCTGCTCCGGTTAGTCAATTGTCCCAAACACCCATTCTTTTTCCTTTTTAACTTTCCTTTTAAAATTATCTCCTTCATCGTCAAGATGGACTTGGTTTTATCCACTTTGGATACCCAACTATGCTCAAGAAAATGTCACTTTCCAGGTTCTCCAACCTAACCAATCCAGCAAATTTAATTGGTTGCCTCATGGTTTTTTTACTCAATGCAGAGTTCTCGAATCTCTGGGAGTCAAACAGCTTATTGCATACATCATCTACGAAATCTTTTTCGCCGTGCCATTATTTATAAGACTCGTTCCACCCCTCTTACATTAAACTAATCACACATTTATATGGGCGGGTCCCCATGTGTTCATTCACAAAATTGGTGCGTAATTAGCTCTACCTATTGTGAAATTTTAAGGAGGAAAATTGTCCAATAAGCCTTAAGTTATTATATGGAGGTCAATTCAATCATAAACCTTTCGATTATGCCAATTTAATGCTAAATATTTTGACGACTTGTCAATTTAGTCCTAAAATTTTTAATTGTCAACCTAATCTTTCTTTTGATAATTTATCAATTTAGTCATAAATCTTTTAATTGTTTGTCAATATAGTTTTTCCAATCAAATATCTATATATTTTGTTTGGGATTAAATAAGCAAATCTTCCATATTTAGGGTTAATTTGACATAATTGAAATGACTAGAAGTGGATTGATGATAATACAATATATTTAGGACTTTTTGGACAATTATTGCAATTTTAAAGTGCCAATGAAGGAAGAAATTACTGAAAACCTAATAGGAATCTAAATCTTATCCTTGTATCTTGTTATTTGGCCTCAGGTATACCTTTTAAACTAATAATTCCAATCGATGTTCTTGAATCTTCTGGCAATTTCATCTCATGTTAAGTTAGAATGATGGCTCGAGTTGGTCGGAAGGTCAGTGGAGGGGCAATAGTGGCATGTAGCAAGAGGCCGAAAGCTATTTCAACCCAAAGAATAAAGAAGAGCCAAAAAGCTGGCCGCGTCGAAATTTCTTCGATTCGTTTTTCAAAACTTTCAATATAGTCAATTGAGAAAAAGCCGAATTAGGTTTCGGGGTGGTTGGCACTTCCACGTCTCGAGTCGGTGTCTTGAAGTCACCTCAAGAAGAAAATTCTTTCCTGAGTGAATGGCAGGTAGGGAAGATTTTGAATTGTCACGGGATGACTATGGTCACGGGATGTTAAAGTATTGATGTCTAAAGATACATCGAACTGCTAAATTTAATTGGGTCCATCACCTCTACTAGAAGAATAGAATATCTAAGATCGTATATTTTGACTGAACCGAAAAGATCAGTCGGTCTTTACTCTTTGAAACATTATATTTTTACAGCATATTAAGCTGTTTATGAGTTTTTTCCCCTCTATTCTCTAATGGTTAAGAGGAATAGAGATGCCCATATGAGCTCAATGGCCGGATAGAATTATATGATAGCCACATCTACGAGTATATATGAATCATTGGTTGATGGAAGGACTTGTATAAATAAATCGATATTGGATATCTCATTCATAATTTCTACCTCTTTGGGTCAATTTACAATTTGTTAAAAATACATAACTGCATACTGTCAAGATAAGTAGAGATCTACCTCACCAAATATAAGTGATCCCAAAAGGTACCATGCTGCGTGCTGATTACCTCAATAAAGAGTACATTGTGACTAACAAACACATTAGTTAAAGTTAATTTTACTTAAGTGGTATTGTGATTGTTATTATCAAAGGGTGGAAAAAATATTTCTATCTTGTTTACTGCCCATTGCAGGCGAACAAATCAATATGTGCGTTTAAGTCTTGGCGTAAACGACCATGGTTTCTTAGGGTGAGCTATTAAGTATAGCCATTAATAACTTTAGGAGATTCGCATTGTTTGAGGTTTATAAGGCTGCTCCATATAAAGAGTCCAACACACACAACAACAAAGTAGATAAAATGGTCCAAAAAGTCATAAATCTATAAAAGATTCAATCTTCAAGGAGAAGGACACTAGAAATATTAAAAATTATGTACAATGCTTATTTTCGAGCCAATTTTTCCAGATCACTTAAATGCAACTTTTTAAGAATCAATAACTTAAATGTCAACATCAATTTGGGATATGACATGGCCATTTTTATTAATTTATTAGCCCTATGTGACTCGCCGGTGTACCTAGTTAGCATATAACACCTAAATGATGTCATGTAGACAAGTTGACAAGTGATTATTTGAGTGCAAAAAAAAAATGTAACTAGAGATAGTTTGAGTGCCAATTATTATTTAAAGTGAGCACTTTAGTACTAGTCATTATTTAAAACGGTTACTTTAATGCCCGCGGATATTAAAAGTGATCACTTCAATGCCAATCTCAATGAAAAAGTGATCATTGCGATGCCATTTTAGACTTCATGTGGACTAAATTTTTTTTTTATAAATATGCCAAATGGTATTAAAATTTTAACAATAAAGGCCGCATAATCAATTTGGAGTGATAGCTTTTTCTTTGATTTGATACCTAAGGGAACCAGTAAAAACTTTTAGCATCAAAGCAAGCTCCATACACAACTTTTGACACTAAAACGAGCTCTATACACAATTTTTAGCAATTCTAATATCATTCTCCCAAATCTTTAACTATTCAATTTGATCAATTTAATCCTAATCTTTTAACAAGTTTTCAATATAGTTCTTTTGACAACTTTTAGTTGAAAATTATGGACGTAACAGCCCAATCAACATTGACCTTTTGTAATATTTTTAAAATTTTATGAATTCCTTTCTTTTCTTTTTTCTTTTCCTTTTTTTCTTTCTTTTTTTCCTATTTCCTACCACAAGTTGTTGAGGCTTGGCATTAGCTAACAGAGGTTGCCAGCCATAGGCTAGGGCATCTCAGACATCATTTATGCCTCGGAGACTGATGGAGAGAAATTAGAAAAAAATAGATAAAAAGGAAAGGAAAAAATTTAGACATTTAAAAAAAATCATCCATGTAAGCACTGGTCGTGACACGTAAGTCGGCTAGTGTGACGTCCTTGCCCCACCACCGACAATATTGTTCGTTCACGACTTTATTTTTCCTCGGGTCCACCATCCTCGTGACCTTCAGTGGCAACTCACGAGCGCGCGACCCGGGAAAACGCATCGTCGATGGTTAAGGTGGACCTTCCCACATATAAGCCACACCAAGGCTCACTCCCTAGGCAATGTGGGACTAGAGGATGTTACATATTCCCCCCCTTAATGGCACAACGTCCTTACTGTGCCCTCAATGGCACTAGCAAGCGCACATTGTGGTCACCACATACGGTTGGAAGTTAGCTCTGATACCACTACGTGACATTCCCTAGTCCCACATTGCCGAGGAAGTGAGCCTTGGGGTGGTTTTTATGTGGGAAGGTCCACCTTAACCATCGATGACATGTTTTCCTGGGTCACGCGCTCGTGAGTTGCTGCTGAGGGCCGCGAGGTTGGTGGACTCAATGAAAAACAAAGCCATGAGGGCCAATGAAGGCCCAAAGCGGACAATATTGTCGGTGGTGGGATGAGAACGTCAGAGTTAGTGTGCACATCAACAATTTGTGATCAAAATTGACCAAAAAAATGACATTAAAAATTCGTCAAAAAGACCTAAAGTTAAATTGGCCAAATCAGAAGGTGTAGGACTTATTTAGCTGCCGAATAATAGATTTGCGATTATAGACAATTATTATCAACACAGTGAAACAAAAACAAAAGAGAGAAGAGATATCGAAAAGTGAAACACCACGCGAGGAATGCATATTTGTAACAAGATTGTGGTATATTACAATTTCTAGGCAAGTCAAAGATTGTATGCGAGCTACGGAGGATTCAATGTGTGAAATCTGATGAGATGGCTTTAATCAATTTGTATATAGTTCTTCTAAACACTCGTGGACAAAATTTTGAAAATATATATTCGCTCTATATGTGGAAAATATGGAAAATTATAGGAAGTATTACCTTATATTATTCTTTCAGAATGGAAGTTCAGAACGTGACCATAAGTTACAGTTGTACAATTAGGTTATATATATACACACACGATGTTAGTCACAACTTGATGATACGGGATACGTCCCCTATATCTAGATGAGCTGTTATAATCATCAATCCACACGGTTGTTCAATCTACTTTATAAAGAAATGAAATAAATAAGGAAGTCATCGTACAATGATCACAGCCAAAATATTTGTGAAGAATTGCACTCCACGCCAAGTAGAATAAATAACAAAAGACAAGACATCAAATGAGAACAATGATAAACAATATATCTATATAGAGAGTACAAAGAGGGTCTAGTCACATCAAGAAAATGTGAACATCAACAAGGCTGTTAGACTACAAACTGCGATGATGTGCCAGTTACTATCGAGTAACATAACTTACTTGAAACTTGATACAATATTGTAGAACAATGAATTCCTCGAGCCTGTGAATTTCGTCTCGCCGATTGTGTCTAGTTTATCGCTTATAAAAGCAAGACCACTATGTAGGGGTTTTGTCCCAGATCGTTTGGTGTGCATTAGTGCTGCTGCATATAAACCTGGTTTAGTGGAAGGTAAGGTAGTCTAAGCTCACCTTTTGGCATGCCTTGAGCCTCCATATACACATCATTTTTGTCTCTCATGCCTGCGAAATTTGTCTGCCTAGCTAGAGGCTGTTCGCACCATGGTCTACCCTTCTTTTGTTTCTATTTTCTTATTTCTTTTTTAACCAAGGTTCCAAATACCAAAGACTAGGATATTTATTTAAAAATTCCTAAACAATTTGTATGAATGTTAGTTTAATCATAAAACTATCAATTTGGTCAATTTAATCCTAAATCTTTTGAGAATTTACTAATATAGTCATTTTGGCTAATTTTGATTAAAAAAAAAACTATTGATGTGGCTTCTGGTCATCCTACATGTCGCAGGACAGTTGGTGCTAACGTAAATGATTTTTACAATTTTTAAAAAATATCTGAATTTGTTATTATTTTTTGTTTTATTGAATTTCCTTTTTTACTGTTCATCTTCTTGGAAGAGTCTATGGGGTTGCGGAGGCCTCTGCAATGGCCAGCGAAGGCTTCACGGCCATTGCAAGTGCCCAGTGATGGCTTGCAAGCTCTTCTCTATGGCTGGTGAGAGCTTGCAAGCCTTGGCCAGCATCATCTGCCATTGTCTAGGCACCAGCGATATTTCTCGGCCCTTCTAGGATTATGAACAATGAAAAAAAAAGGAAAGAAAGAAAAGAAAAATAAAAATTATAGTAAAAAATATGAGAATATTACAAAAATCGTCAACGTCAATATTAATTGGGTCACATGAGATGGTTGAGCAAAATGATTGTATTGTCAAATTATCAAGAGGCGGACTGAATTAGCCAACTCAAAAGTTTAGGACCAAATCAATCGCCGTATGTGAAGTTTGAGACTTTTTGAACAATTTCTCCATCAAATGCTTCTCCACTGCAAAAAGAAGAAGAAGTGGGGATCCAGATAAATAGAGCTATTAGTAGGCCTTTCTTGGTCATCAAATTCAGACTCGCTCACTTGAATGGCCGGCCAAACAAAGAAAAATTACATCCATAGGATTGAAAAAAATATGAATGTTACATTCACAATTAACTAGCACAGGCACGATAAAAATATTTGTTACCTTTTTCTTTTGACATCTTCGCGAAAAAGGTTATGCAATATGATCCATTCAACCAATTAATCAATAAATGTCTCAACATATTGTGAATTTTTAAGCCAGCCCTTTGCCGTCGTCTTGCTCTTCTTCTGGTTCGACGGTCCAATTTTTAAGAAGGTAGGCATAAAGAAGTTCGTTCCACACATCCGGTACTCCGGGGAGGCACCAATGACCGCAGTCTGCATAGCTCTTGGGATCAGTTATCTGGTGTTTGGTCAGGGCATGCCATTGTCTTCTGTAAATGGTGGGGTGTGCTTCCTTGCGGTACTGGGAGAGCTGTGTAATGTTGAGGATGCGAGTAATGAGGCCTCTTGTTTTGAGTTTGTCAATAGCATTCTCCACCAGACGCATCATTTCGGGGACGGAGCTACTTCCCCAGTAATCTTCTCTGGTGATCGGCTCTGTTTCCCCATGACAGTTATGGCCATCAGCACCACCCCATTCTGCTGCTCTGCATGTACAGACACTGGCGATCAGTAAATCCCTTGGCCTACCGTGTTAATGAAGCAAAATCACGTTTTCGATCTGAAATGTACATGTTTTTGATCCGAAGACTGGACAATGGGGATCTATCATGTGAATATATTAGACGTTCGAGTTGAATGTAAATCTTTCAAGTAACCATTGAATTTGCCAAAACGTAGAATCCTCATATCATTCATTATATTGCAATTAGAAATCTTGTAAGTTTTAGATGATTTTGTGGGGGTGCACGTACGTGAGAGCATGCTACGATCACAAGGAATCACGTTTCAGATTAGTGATGTTAATCACTTGAAGTGGTTGATATATTTTGTTGGCTCATCACTCAACGATTGAAATTGTAGAGCCAATTTGGGTGTGATTGCGTATGTCAATGGACTCAAATTTTGGTTCATTCTTGGTGATGTTCCTTCATAATCTGGACAAAGTTTGTGCTTGCTTGAGGGCACATCGAATTAGTGACGTAGTATGGAGCCTTTCATATATTTGGTTGGCTAATGACTGGATCGCTAATAGCCTTTGCATGAATTGAGGCACTCATTCTTAATACGAGGTATGAGACCTTCTCGTGCGCATCCTCACTAATTACACAACGTATATAGTATTTAAGATCTAAAACATTTGATGTCAAAATTTCCAATATAATCGTGTAAGAAATGTCAAATTCAATGAAAAATGTTTTTTTTTTCTTCTGTTTTTTCCAATTGCAGCATTTAGTTTGAAGGAACTAGCAATTTCCCAAGGAAAATTGTCCAAAAAAATTTTAAACCTTCATACGACGACCGATTCAATCCTAAATTTTTTAATTCTCTCAATTCAATCATAAATCTTTCAATAAATTGGCAATATAGTTATTCCGACCAATTTTAACCAAACATACTGATGGGATTACAATGGCAATTTAGTCATAAACAGTCATGTTAGTGAAGTTCTTGCCAAAATTGGCTGGAAGGGTTGTATTTGCAATTCTTAGGATTAAAACTAGCAAATATCAAAAGACTTAGGTTATATAAGCAAAATTGAAAAGTTTAAAATTGAATTGTTAGCTATACATAGGTTTGAAACTTTTTTGTTTTTTTATAATTAACCCTCGATTTCTTGTGCCTCAAAGTTCATATGTCCTGGAATGGCCTCACCAAAGTGGAAAATAACCTTAATTGAAAAGTTGATTTTAATTAATACCAATTGACGGCGTAGCTATGAAATTTTGAGGGACTATATTTAAACTCTAACATACCCCCTCATGCATTAGCTGAACTTTGGGCTTAACCTAAAGTGTGGAAATATGTGATTGGGAAGGCAAATGAAGGACTGAAAGATTCAAATTCAAGACCCCCTGACTGTAATATCATGTAAGATTTTATAGAATTAATGTCAATTGTTCTAAAAGCGTAAATTATTAGATGAAGAATTTATTTATTATTTAAAATTTTTAACAGTGGCATTAGTAAACAAAGCGAAGGACTTACAAGGGAGATTTTACCTTTGATGAGTTGGAGACGAGCTAACGAAGAACACCTGGGTCTTGGATCTATTTATGTGAACTTCTAACCAATCTGACCATGTATTTAGAGCCATTTCGAATGCACGAGGCGTTTTAACCATCTTATAAATTCCATCAGCACTTCCAAACGAGCCCCACCTAATCAAGAGAAATGACAAATCATATATTTACATATATATGTTAGAGCGAATTTTTCGCTAACTATTCTATCGATCCCAAAAGTTTAAACACAGGAAATTAACGTTCTGAAACTCATGACTTGATTGATGTACATACAGAATTTTTGTCATGGCATTCCCCCACCAAATATAAGAGTTGAATATGAGAATGTCCGCATCTGACCAATGCCTCGCATGCTTTTCGATGGCTTGAACTCGAACGATCCTGTCGGTCAAGCTATGGTTATATGCATCGTCATTATTCGATTCCACTAGCATCGGTTCCCAGTAGAACTCAATTGTTGCGTTGTACTCCTGCCAGTTATTTCACCAGCACCACATGCTATTTAGCATGATTCTTGATGCACTTAGCTCAAACAATTCAATGTCAAAACCCATGTCCTCACAGCTTGTGAGGGCAAGGTAGTGGAGAAAGGGAGAGAGACTCACATAGGCCTTAAAGACGAATAAGGAGTGATTGTGGAAGTGCGAGACGGATTTGAGGTGTGCAGGGATGGAGGATTCGACGAGGCAAACCATAGAATACCATTGGCCTCTATTCAAGGAGTCTCCAACGTACACCATCCTCTTGTTCCTCAACCTCTCCAGCAACCACGCCGCGTTGAACCTATACAGCTCAGTTTTAAGGCATGCTTAAAGAGAAGAAGAAATTAAGATATGAGTGCAGGTTTAATTTGTGGTACGTGCGTACCTCGGGATGTCACAGCCATGGGGTTGCCACCTCCAGTGCTGGTACTTCAAGTCCTTCCGTCCGTACTTCTCGCAGGCCTGCTCCTCCGACATGTACGTGCATCGCTTCTCCTCGTAGAGCGGGTACGACACGTTGTCATACACCCACCTTCCCGAGAACAGATCGCATTCCTGCCGCTCCGTTCCAGTCGAGTTTTGGACTGCTTCTGCACTCGTGTTCCTGAGCGCTTCTCTATTAGGGGTGGCTTCCTCCAATATTTGTCGCTCTTCGTCGCATGAGAGGTACACGACCACAATGACCCCGGCAGCTATGAACAGAGCCACGAGGACGTGGAGGCTGCCACTCGTTCCCCTCCCGGTGCCACCTGCTGTTTGGGCTTTGCTTGCCATTCTTGTTTTCATGCGAGCTCTGTACTCTCTCATATGGGAGGTGCAATCGTTTGAGAAATAGACCTTATATAGTCTCGAGAGAATTTGAAGCGATCAGTAGCAATGTAATCATATATAGATGTGTATGTAAATTGTCAGGTGCCCAGTAAATAAGTGAAATTCATGAAAACCATCATGAAGCACGGTTTTCGAGTGATAAAGGGAGTCATCAGTCTTTCCCACGTTCGTAAGTTCAAGTGACATCATAAGCAAATCCTGATGAGTTTGTGCCATTAAGTATCTGGTAACTCATGTAAAAAGTCTTCATGTAGAAACACTCCAGGACAAAACCTCCGGTTGCTTCGATGATAAGCTAATCTGAATCTAACTTCAGGTACGCTACCTTCTTCTTAAATTCCTCGAACCTGCAAAGATGGACTGAATAATTATGACTCGAACTTGCATTTTTGTATCAGTTGCGAGACACTTCATTAGGACAATGCTCATAGAGAATAGCTGCAGCAGTCGATTCTTCTCCACACTTTACGCAATGAATTTAAGAAAAAAGAAAGAACTATATTAATATAGAACAAGAGTTCTTATTTTTGTAAACCAAGTTCGAGTAATTTTAATCCTTTATTATCTCCGTAAACTTCACCTTAAATGGATAATCCTCGAGCTCATGAGATATCACACTAAATATCTACTACTGCAGATCCAGCTTGATGCAAGTCAAAGCAAAGCGAATGACCCCATATATGACGTTATCTGCACTTAGTAATGTCCGGAATCGACTGTGACTCGTGGCCAATCCACGTGCATAAGTTTGCTTTTTGACCATTAAGGCAATCTTATAGGCTTTACCTTTAAAAATATTAATTTAATTTTATATGATCAAATGTGTTCTAGGTTAAATAAGTTGGCTCAATAGCAGCGGCCACAATAGCCTAATAACACAGGATTAATTCTTCATACATCCAAGTTGCAGAGTGCAAAGAATCTATTTTTGAGTCATCCATCTGAATTTTTGGCTCACATATTACATGATGCGCAAGCCAAATAATGTACTTCATGAACTCGAGATTTATCTTTTTAACGAGGAAGTTTTCATTATAAAAAGAAATACTTCAGGCATAAGGGAAGTGCAATCATTTTCTCGCGTATTTTGACGTCCGAGTATAAAACCCAAAGTGGTCCAAGAATAAGTTGGTGCTAGACCTCTAGTCATTATTAGCCTCAAAGGTTGACGTTTGGAGGTGAGCTCACATAAAGCTCCATGGCGTTCACATTGATGATTGAACATAGAATTCAGTGGAAAGTCCCCTCACAGTGACCCGCTAACTGTAGGATCAGTTGAGTGGTGACATCGTCATTAAGCTGGTAGCTAACGCATCAAGCCAAATGCTAAAGCAACCTCCTATGATTGTGTCTGCAAATCACACGTTAAGAGGCGAAATTAAGGAGATCAGCATTGAATGATATCTCCGCGCATTTGGATAGATCAAGACAATTCATGAAACTTAGGAAAGAACGGCGCACTATTGTTTTGTTTATAGCGAGATCTATTTTCCACCCACTAGAGGTTGGTAGAATTCGAGTAAGTTAACATGGGATCGACAGACTAGGAGATTGGAGATACTTGTCTTCTGAATGAAGTTCGTGTTAATCTATGTAAGTACGTTAGGTGATGTAAGCAAGTTGGTTCGATTAATTAAAACTGTTCTTTCTTTTTCTTAAATTTTTATCCAACCTCGAAAATGAATTTTCAATGGGCTTTTAAGTATTCGAGTCTCTTTGTGCCAAAAATCCATTGGATTGAAATCCAAGTCATCTAAAGAAGAAATCGGCAAATGCGTTGGACATATGTTTAGGAGATGTTGATTGATTGTACTTGATATTCAGCTACTTTAGTTAATCATTCTATAAAACTTATAAATAGACTCATGTATTCTTGATTTGGTAATGTACATGATATTACAATTTTATTTCTTTTACTAGAAATTCCAACTTTCTATTAGAGCTCAAATTTCATGATCTAGCCTATTTGAGGGTGGCGGGACTAGTGGTAATGTCCGTTTTCCAAGATGAGCTGCCGGAAAGTCTTGAGTAGCTGAAGTTATGGCTTTAGCGGAGAAATGGGAGAGATGCGGCCAATGCAACTGGTGTCATAGCAACCTCTATGGAGTAGACTCAATTGGGGACTTCCTATACAACAACAATGAAGCAAGAGGAGTAAACTTGAAGACAGTGGGTCTAGTACCTGGAAGCCCATCGCAAGAACTCACAGTGACCAAAAACATAGTTTCACCACCGTAAATGAATTTATTGTGATCAAGATTCGTGGCCTTGAGACTTGTCAAATATTGATTCCAATTGGGTTTAGGTGGATCAAAAATGGGTATAATTCATATCAACCTATTGAATCCATTGTTGTAACAATTTAAATGACTCATACCTAACTCAACACTTACCAACTCTTACTCCTACTAATTCAGGCTCCCACTCTTAGGGGTGAGCATTTGTCCAGTTCCAACCCAAAAATAAGGGAGACCAATTTGGTCCCCAATTCTAATATTGTGGAACCGACACTATTCGATCTCGTTCTAAGGTGGAATTAGACCAAACTAGCATTGTTCAACACCTTAACAATTTATTTTTGTCTTTATTTATTTATAATAGAGCCTTGAGTATGTTATAATCCGTAAACCATGATAAACTCCCATTATTCTATATGGGATCTCACACTTGGGTTCTATTTTGTCTTAAAGTAAAAAGAGTGCATATTATCCTTACAAATCATATGAGATCTCATACTTGGGCTCCATTTTGTTTGCTTTGCTTTTAGTTATCTTGAAAAGGTGCCCCACCTCCGTAAGGAAAAAGATGGGCAAAAATTCAAAGGCTGGCAACTGTGCTTATTCTTGTTCTGAAGAATTGGGCCGCACCGGTCAGTTTTTGGAACGGTCTAGTTCCACGCCAAGGACGGTCCAACCAAGAGTTGATCACCCTTACCCATTCTGAGCAATTTTCTCTTAAACTTGGAAAATAGCATACCCAAAAAAGAAAACAAAGCTAGGTAATTAAAAAATTAAACGTAAAACAAATTAACAATTAAGAAATTTCCAAAAAAGACGGCAAATCAATCTCCTAGATAGCATCTTCTGCTATTTCTCCTATTATTAGAGATTTGATCAAATTTAGCAGAAGAGATCACGCCGCGCAGATGAAATGTGAAAACAGCACTGGCAGAAAAAGAAAAAAAAACGACAATGCAAAAAGATTATCAAAATATTTCCTAGTCAAACTGACTTAAACCCATTTTGCTTGTCCTTTGTCGTATAACTCGTTTCAAACCATTCATAAAATTGAAGTGAGCTATTTGAAACATAAAGCGGCAAATATGATAAAGAATAGGTTAATGGACCTAATTTGCTACCTCTATACCCAATTGCGACATATGAGTTGGAAATGGGTATGCTGCAAATAAATTTAAAATTTAAAACTCATATCTAATTGGATTTTGCTAAACTAAACTCATAACAGCCTATTTATAAATTGTAATCAATATGTATATAACCAGTTCACTATGTATTAGTTAAAAAGATGTTCTTCAATCTTTTCAAGCCACTTCTAGGAAAAATCCTGGGTCACTTCGATAGTTTTTGCCTTTGAAAATTTGCATTGACTAAAAGTACTTTGATGTGAAGGATTTTGATAGATAGCAATCAAGGTTTGATAATTGTTAACTAAAATGCCCAATAAAACTAATGAAAAGGATAGGAGCAAGCTAAAGATGGAGAATTCTAGGCTATACAGTCCTCGCAATCGGTGCAAACCCCGGTTACTCCAGCCGAGGCAACTCGACTCTGGGATGGCAAGGCTGGTCTTGTCACGTAGAGCCTGCTATCGTATCTTTCTACTTGTGATTTTCTTTTCACACACTCTACCTCAAAACGATGATTTTTTTAAACTTTGTACTCACGAAAATAGGGCAATTCCCTGTTTAAGGCAAAGTTGGTGGAAACATGTAAAATATATGATAGCCGCTCATTTTGTCTCAATTTTCCAGAATGTAGTTCCAAAACTTTCACTTGAGAAATTCATGAGAATAATTAAGAGAGATACTGCGGAATTTTAACGTTATTACTCAAAGTCCAGGTGTCTTGAATAAAAAAAATTCAACTGAAGAGCCAGCAAATAATGGCTTTGGATCGAAGCTTCAAATCTCGACATAAAATTTTGAAGAGAAATTGAAGAGAGAAAAATCAAGGAAAGAGGGCTAGCGGAATTGAAGACGATCGAGAACAAGAATTACAAGATGAACATGAAAGTAATATTTGTTGCCAAGGGACTAACTATTTAGAGAATGCCACTACTCCTTGAAGGTGATAAAATAGATCATCAATCCTAGGCAGCAATTACTTATTTTTAAGCCTTGACTCAAAAAGTCACCTTACTTAGCCTTGACTCATTGAAGAAACTTCTTTCTAAGCCTTGACTCAAAGAGTCACCTTTACTTAGCCGTTGACCAAACATACATTAATTCTGTGTTTGGTCGACCGGATAAAAATTAGGATATGATATGTTTTATCATATCCTGTGTTTGGTAGCTGTCTAGGATAGGATAAGGTCGGATATAAAAGGGTTAAAAATCGGATAAAAAAATCCGAGAGGGAGAGTGGGATAAGGTGGAATATGATTTCTTTTATCTGAAACATAAAACCCATTTTGCTTTTTTTCTTTCTCCGTCGTTCACCCACAAACGACTCCAACTCCTTTGTTGGGTTCGGATCAGAGAGTCGGACCGAGTTTCCTTGACCAGATCCGAAGTCCATTTTTTCAAATTAAAAAAATTACTAATTAAAAATAAAAATTCAAAAATAATAAAAAATTCAAAGTTCATTTTTTTAAAAAAATTAAAAAATTCGAAAAAAATAATAATAAAACAAAGCATGTCTAGGTGGTTGACCACAATTTATTTCATATAGTATTAATTCTATAAGTCTTAAATCAATTTTAGATTTTTCGTTTTGAATAAACATTTTTAGTTTAGCATAAAAAATGAGAAAACCCTTGAAAAAGTTTAAACTCAATTGAATAAGTTCTTATCAAAGTATCGACGTCGAAGCTTTCTTCTCGATAGCTCTCCAATTCACATCAACATTTGACAAAACTGACGAACTGTAATTTTCTTTATAAATATGAATTGTTCAAAGATCGTTTGTTAACGAATGAACTTTTGACTTTATGCTTTGTTCTAATTGAACATTTGTTTGATTTGGTATTAAACTTGTAACAAAATGGAAATAAATGAAAAACTTGTAGAGAGGGAAAAATAATTCATGTTTCAAAGTGAATATATTGAAATTGAGGTTATTCTAAAAATGTTTAATGTTGAAGAGGATAACCAAGATATTATTTCAAAGGAACGGAAAAGAACAATGCGTAATCATAAAATTTGATAAGAATATGTTAATTTGAAAAAGATATATTATTTTGGATGATTTTGTGAATATTAAACCTGCAAATTTATACTTGCTTAATGTTATTGTTTTTAAATGTATAAATTTAAGTTCGTAGTTCATCAAATGACATATTTGATAGATACCTGACTTTAATTTTTGTATCTTACTAAACAGTAGATTGGATATGATATGAGAATATCTAACTTTAAATCCGTAGTTCCTCAAACAGTGGATAAGATATGAAGAAATCCATGGATTTCTTACCCTATCATATCTAGTCCTATCTCATTTAGAAATCCGAACGACCAAACGCAGCCTAAGGCCTTGATAAAGACCTTTCTGATTGGTAAAATCGCACTGCTTGCGAGAGTACTCGGCCTCTTGTCAACTTAATGATGGCGAGATAGAGTGACTCTCAAATAGTCTTTATCCAATGAGAGTGAGTGAAAGTCCTTTCTAATCGAAAGTATCTCATTTGTTATTCTTAAGAAATTCATGCTTTGGATGAACATTATCTTAATTGATGACCTTTTAAAGTGCAAATTTGATATGCAAACATGGTGAAACCATTGCATATAAATACTTGAATAACACGTGTGCCTTGATGAATGCATATGTTGTTCTCCTCTAATAATGTATGACATGTAATGTTTCCTTAAAGACTGAAGAGTTCTAAATGCTTGAATTGTTATTTGAAGCATCGCATTTGTCTAAATGTTCCAGAATGCTTGATTGGAGTTTAGGCATCCTATTCAAAAATCTGAACGGATAAAATTACTTGATGGAAGTTTCAGATATCTTTCTCGAAAGTCTAAGGGAATTTTTGAGTCTTTTACCTGATTTGAGTTCAGGTACCTTTTTAGAAAGTCCGAAGAGAGCTTTCGAATCTATTTTAGTTTTATCTCTCAAAAGTCCGATGGGAATTTTTGAGTCTATTACCTTATTGGAATTTCAGGTATTTTTTTAGAAAATCCGAAGTGAATTTTCTATCTTATTGAAATACTTGATTGAAGTTTCATGTATTAGCTTTTACAAAAATCTGGAGGGAATTTTCGAACTAATTCAGACATCTAGTTACAGTTTCAGGTATCTGTGTGAAAATTCGAAGGGAATTTTCTAGATATTTGTCTAAAATACTCTTGTACTCGAAGTTTACTTTCTTAGTGCTCAGGTAAGTAGCTACATGTATGATTTCTATCTCTACATTGCATAACATTGAAAAAAATGAGTGTGGATTCACTGAGGTCCACATTTCCAAAAAAAATCATCATATTGCGTGGAAAAATGAGATTCTTGATCTTGACAAAAATATCATTTATGATATTCACATAATTAAAATTTAGGTATCATTTTGTCTTTGAATGCAACCTCTGCGAGCTCACCTTCAAAGAGGGGCAGCTGTTGACACATAAATTTTGATCAATTGGAAATAATCTATGGGGGATTATGTGCATCAATTTTGTGGGTTTTTTAAAAAATTCAATCAAGATTACAAAATACCTGAGCAGAATGATTTGAGAAATTTCTAATTTGATTACATGTGGATTTTGGTAGGAAGAGAGCCAATAACATATATTCGACAAGAAATTGGCGAAAAGGTTTGATCTTGGAAGAGAATCTAAAAAAAAAGGGAAGAAATAAAACTCAATCTCGCTTAATCGAGAGGAAATCAAGAACATATTTCTTTTCCTTGACCAAAATTTGATCTCCGGATACTATAAAAGGGGGGCGTGAGAGGAGGAGAGAAGAAAAATTAGAGAGAAAAAGTGAGAAGGATTTGCAAAACAGAGAAGGTGAGGCGAGAGGAAAG
The DNA here is from genome assembly GCA_019926035.1 of Melaleuca alternifolia. Classification (NCBI taxonomy): domain Eukaryota; kingdom Viridiplantae; phylum Streptophyta; class Magnoliopsida; order Myrtales; family Myrtaceae; genus Melaleuca; species Melaleuca alternifolia. Next base: position 1,693,859 of record JAGKPW010000083.1, read on the forward strand.
TTGAAAAAGAAAGAGAGAAAGTGTGAGAGCTTGGTGGGAACGAGTGATAAAAAGAGAGAAACGAAAGTGGGCTGCAAAAGAAAAAAAGTGGAAAGAAAATTTTATTTCATCTCCGCCGCTTGGATGGTCTTTTGCCATCCAATTTTCTTGTTGTGGCTCGTCATCGTTGCCGCTTGGAGTTTGCTTGTTGATTGCGATCTTTTGCTGCTGCCTTCAGTCAACTTGGTGAAGTCTTCTGTTTGGTGGCCATCGCGCTAGATCAACCGGCTTTCCATGTCAAATTGCTGCCATTGAAGACCCATTTTCAGACCAACGGAATTTTGGTCAACCATAGCTTGGGTGAAGCTGCAAATTTTAGTCCCAGTGAAGAAAGTAATAAAAAAACAGCAAAAAGGGGAAACACCAAAAGCTTTCCGCATCTTTCAGTTTAAATCACAAGATCACAGGCAGAAAGTTTCAATCTTGCGCTTGCGTCCCGTGAGCAGTGCGAAGCATACGAGATCACACCAATTTTAGCATCCATTTGATGATCGCGTTTGTCCATTCAAATTTGAAAAATATATTCAAAGAATAGGTAAATATCTTATTCTGGTTTAATTTGAATATTTGATTGGAAAGATTTCATATGTCTAACTTGATTGTTTTAAGTGATAGGCATTATCCATTGGGATTTATCTCTTAATTAGAACCACACATCGATTTTGTATTCTATCATAAGGTTTTAGATAGATTTGATTTTTAAGATTTAAGATCAATCTATCGATTTTACTCATGAAATCTTTTGGCAGTTTTGAATTTTTGCTTCCATATTTGAATTAATTCAATGAGTTAGATTGATTTGTTTTGATTGAAAATATAAAAAATATTGCACGTAGATAAATTAGGAAATTCTAAATATCATTGGATATTTAAATTAGATTAACATAAATATCTAGATAACATTGTATGTTAGATTAACATATTTATTTAGATAACATTGCATGTTCATACACATCTAATTAAAATATTTTCCAAAAAAAAATAGGACTTAACTTAGCTTATCTCCTAAGCTTAGTTGGAAAATATCTTTCTTAGATAGTTTAACTTTAAGTATTTTTCATTACGAATTTTTATAAAAAAATGCAAGAAAATATCATGTGCACGTAAAGCATAAGTCATTTCACATCACATTTTTATGGGCATGTCATATATTTTGCACAATAGGTTTGCTTATTTGAGAATTGCATGTCATATAAAATTAGGCACATTAATCAAATGTCATATTAGAGCAGTTACATGAATTTTATTTTTACTTGTCATTAGGATTAGAACATTAATTGCATGATCACCTCATATGTTAGGGATAAATAAAAATGAATCCAAGTTGCTTGTCAAACATTTTTTTTTAAAGAAAAGCAATGTACCGAAAGGGCGTTAGAGTAATCTAGCGTAACCAAGTCCCCGAATTCACAATCTCTGGTTCGCAGGGGTAAAGTATAATTCTTGGTGCTTTAATTGGGTTTCTAATCGACCCACCATAAATAGATTAGTGGCGACTCCAAATAAAATAAATCTTTTTGTTAAAAAAACATTAATTTAAGTTGAAGAATTGGTACGAGTTTGGGAGAGCTTGAGCTAAGTCAAACTTAGCAATCCATTAGCAGAACCCTAGGTGGTGCACTTTCGGAGAAGTCGAGACAGAGTTTTTGAAACAACACACGTGAAGACAACGAACCTCTATGTCGCATTTGGGAGCACAAACACATACCTTTGAGTCGTGTTTGTTGAGTGTCGACAACAAAATCAAATCGGGACCACATACCTTGTCGTGTTCACTATAGAATCTCAAGGTCAAATGGAGTCATGATTGGGTTATGTTCGAACCGTGTCTACGATTTGGATGAGTGAATGTGGGATTGGAGGTGCTAATTTGACAAAAGAAGAAGCAACTTGAGTAAAATCATTTGATTTGTCTTGAGGTTGAATTGATTTGAGCTAGGGTTCATCGAATCGGAGTGAGGGTTTGGGCCCCGTTTGATTTGGGGCAAGAAGGGTTTTTAACCAACTAGCTTTTCTAAATATCCATTGTTCTTTTTATAAATTGCATAAAATGCTATTGTTTTCGATCTACAGTGACCACATCAATGTGGAGGTCTTGTCGATCTCATCACATAGAATGGCTAACATTGACTGAACATTGACATGAGCATTTTTTTGGTCAAATTTGCTAGAAGGACTAAATTAATTAACAAATTGTGAAAACGTTTAAAACTCAATTGAGAAAATTAAAATGTTTATAATGGAATTAACAAAAGTACAATAAGTTTAGAACGTTTTAAATAATTTTCATCGGAAATAATTAAAAGAATTTTTTTTATTATCTATGAGAATGTTTAAACGTAAATTATTGACGATAAGTAAATATTTTCATTACTAGTTATTTCAACTGATACAAGCATTTATTCTTAGAAGTTCAAACCATTTCTTTTTCACTCTGTTTGCTCCAATTTTAGATGGACTCAATTGTCCTAGATCTATCACTACTTGTGTCTATATACATCGATCAAAAGTCAAAAGTATTATCCAATTGCCCAGCTAGCATATTGCGATTGCCTCTTTGCACCTCCGACTCATTATCCAATCCTAGGTGTCCAAAATATGGAGAATATAAGTGTAGAGAAGTTCGTTCCACACATCTGGTAGTCCAGGGAGGCACCAGTGGAAGCAATCCGCATAGCTAATCGGATTTGCAAGCTGCTCTTTAGTTAGGGGATGCCAGTATTTTCTATGGATGGAGGGGTGTGCTTCCTTGCGATACTCCGAGAGCTGTGTAATGTTGAGGACGTGAATCGTGACGCCTTGTGTTTCGAGTTTCTTGATCACTCTCTCTACCGCATGCATCATCGCAAGAACTGATCCAGTTCCCCAATAACCTTCTCGTGTAATTGGTTCGGTTTCACCATAACAGCTTCCGCCAGGAGTCCCACCCCACTCCCTTGCGCTGTCGTATTAAAAGAAGAGTAACGTCAGATATGTGAGAAACTTGTAAAACTTTGACATGCCAATTGCTCAGAGAACTTGGTTTATAACACGAGTTGGGGTGCTTGTTTAGATGACCAATCAAGACCTAGGGCGTGACTTGGTATGCTTAGTTTTCCAAACCATTTTAGTTGGATTTGTTTATACGCAAGGAAAACTATAAAACTTCAAGAAAAAACATGCATGCATAAATGTGTTAGTTAATCGACCTACAAATCTTTCCGTGGGGTTCGTTAGCTCATCAGAAAGTAGATTGAAAAGCGTTTGAAAAAGAAATGGAGGCTCAATGGTAAGACTAGAAAGGTATGGAGGAATCACTGAATATGCATGAGCCTATTGTGGCCTTACTTCCGGGGAAAATGCATCACGCAACTCATTTTCACAAGGTGCAACTACAGATAGCTTTAGCCAGAAAAGAATGTGGTGAAAACTTACTTTTCGTGAGACGGGGACATACTGACGAAGAATAATTGGGTCTTTGATCGATTGACGTGAATCGCCAACCAGTCTGACCACGTATTGAGAGCCATCTCATATGCAAGAGGCATTTTCACCACTTTGTGCGTTGCATTGGGACTTTCAAACGTCCCCCACCTGGTCAAGATATTCAAAAGAACCACTTTAATGAAAGGAAAATAGGTCGAAGTACAAAGCTTAACTTTCATTTGGAAAGTATTACCCTTAAGATGAGGTTAGCATTGACCTCATTAAGTTTCTCATGCATAATCCACCCTTGTGTCATAAAGAAACGTCAAATGATATTTGGCTTCATGTTGCAGTATTTAGCTCTCTTACTGTATTACATAATTTACTTAAAAATCTAAATTTAGGTTATTGGGTTTCTTTGGATTTAGGGAATAAATGTCTCAAATTTAACCCTATTGAATTGATCAACACATCAATAATCGAGTTGAGGGCACAAATTCACGCAAATCCACCCAAGTACATTGAGTTCATTATGATAGCCACGATGTTTGAGGAAATCACTGTCACATCAACAAAATTCCTAAAATCCTCTCTCTCTCGCCCACAAAGCCACATGACTCTGTTGTTGCCACGCTTGTTGAAACCAGACTGATCTCCCAATTCTAAACTTATTTTATAAATGTTAATTCAAAGTTAAATCTTTTAATCATGTCAATTTAACTTTAAAATTTTTGGGAATTTCTCAATTTAGTCATAAAATTTTTATAAACTTTTTGAAGATTTGCTAATTCAGTCTTAACTTTATTATTTAGATATTTGGCCAAAAGACTATATTGACAAATTGTCAAAAGATTGATTGTCTTTTTGTCTCTTAAATTTAGAAGATCTCTATCCTAATTTACCGATAGTATGCATCGACTCTTTATTCCCATCGGAGATGGCCAATTCGTCATCAAGTCCCATAACCACCTCCTCAAACCCCTTCCTAATCATCAGGACAAGTTTGGTAGCACTCATGAAGGAAAAAAAATCAACCAATTCATTCTAGTTCAAAAGTTCTCCCCAGGTTAATCATACTATTAATCTGTTTAAGTTTAACATTTCCATGAACACCTCTCTGTCTGCATTTTCATTTAATTTGCAGCGGGAAATACGATTTTGAAACAACACTTTTCCTACCTCGGGTAAAAAAAAAAAAGGCCCAAGAAGTAGAAACGGATATTTTAAATGACCAATCCTTTAACATGGAAAAAAACACTTGTGTCCACATTGGGGGGATCCATAGGCAACACGGAAAATCTCAACTATATTAGAAAAGATGCATTAATTGCACAAGATTTAAGAGGTAAAATCCAACTTCTTATGACAGAATCAGTTAACAAATATTTTAGGACACTTGTTGAGTAATCAAATATGAAATTGCTATATTTTTCCTGATAATGATGATTTTTCTTATGATGTTTATAATGAATTTATTTTTGGAATTGAGACTTTTGTCTTGGACTACATGCTTATAAATGCCTGGAGATACTCATTCAAAGTAATTTCTTGTGGTATATACTCACAGAAGTTCCATTTCGGGTAGCCTCCACCAAAGGTAGGTGTTGAAAATGAGGAAATCTGCATCACGCCAATGCTTGGCATGATTTTCAATGGCTTGAACTCGAACGATCCGATGATAAATCGAGTGGTTCTTAGGATCATCGCAGTTTGACTCCACTAGCAATGGCGCCCAATAGAACTCAATCGTAGCGTTATATTCCTTCACATTCATCAAACATTACGATTGCCGAAAGGCTAATGTGTTAACATTGAAGCACCCAATTATACATTGTTTGGCTAGCCAAAAAAAATTCATTTAATTCATTGCTTGTTTAAAATATTCATGTACTTATGAAATGAACTCGCTTGTCAAACTCAAAACATGTATGTCTGTCGTCATCAGGACTCTGATTGTTTGACTCCAATTAAAATTCTTTTTAGCTAATATTACCAAAAATCCAAAACTAGTACACTCATGATATATTGTCATGTACCCTAAACTAATTTTTGTATCACAAAAACTCCCAAAATGGTACACTTGTGTCATATACCCTAAATTAATTTTTATGATGTAAAAAATCTTAATCAGTATACTCATGCCATGTTTGCTTGAAACTGATATACTTGTGCCACATTTACCCAAATTTTAGTTAATTCAGGATTTTGTTAGGGTAAATGCGACGTAGATACACTAATGTAAGATAAATGTGGTATATATGTACCCGTTTAGAATTTTTTATGACACTGAAATTAGTTGGATATAAATATGGCAGTAATTTACTAGTCAGGGAGTTTTTGATATAAAAAATAGTTTGGGGGTAAATGCAGTAAAATGTACCAATTTTTGTAGTGTTAATCTTTATTTTTGTATGCGTGACTAGTGGATTTTCTAATGGGATTTCGAAGTAAATTGGAAGAAAAAAAATTGGGCTTACTCTACTTATCTAACTTCAAGAAAAAGCATTCATTATTTGATTATTGTATCTTTGAGGAAAATCCTTAAATAAAAAAAGTTAAAAGAACTTTAAATAGTACATCAACAAACTTTTTCCTTGCACATACATTCTCGAAACCATGACATGCGTATTCTTGAATGGTTACTCAATATAGATGTTGATCATGTATGACATGTGGTGCTCTTATCGGTTAATCAACCAATTCTCAACCATCGATGTACACTTTTTATACGTAAATGAGACGGTAAGGATGTATGGATATTTTCATGGGAGTACCATGTAGGAAATGGAGCATCTAGGTTCTCCTAACATGGTAATGGGAGTAAATTTTATTCGTGGATGAATGGGTAGACTGCAGACATGAACTGTATGGAAATTCTTATAGCTGCTTTGGGTTAAGCAGGAGATTCATCAAGCGGATTTGAAGCAAGGTAAATACAGCAATCTATCCAATGCAGTGAAAGAGCAATGCAATTAAGTTCTTTTATAAGCCTTAGCCAGCTGGTGGTTTGAACGAATGTTGGGCTGGGCCACCTCGAATGGTATGAGCTGCATGCGGGAAGACTGGCACGTACGCAGCGGGATCTGGTCGAAAGACTGCTGGCACCCCATTAGGCGATGAAGGAAAGGCAATAGGGTCGATATCCCGCGTGAACCTCGCATATTCTTGAATTTTGATTTGACTAGATTTGGTCAGTTTAATATATGTAATATTTGATCTGGTAATAATGGACTCATGTCTTGATATCACTGCCACTTGTATTGAGAAAAATCTACATGGACGTCTCTTTTTCCCATACCGGCATTATCAAAATAATTGATAGTAGTATTGTTCGTAATAAACACTAAGATATTTCACATTTTGCTCATTAAGCACCCAAATTCTATTTTGAAATCAATTTCGACTGAAGGTCATTTTGGTAAATGTCCAAAAGGGGTCAATACTTATAAGTAGAAGTAAATAACTGTGACTAGTAAATGCATAAGACCCAGCAGGTCAGTAATTGAATAATCAACTTTTCCTTTTAAGAGCCTAGTGAAAGAAAATGAATTATTTAATGACAGTGTAAAAGGAGAGCACTTACATGAGCCCTGAAGATGCGTAAGGAGGCGTTGTGGTGCTCCGACATGGATTTGAGGGTGGGAGGGATCGTGGGCTCGACCATGCAAACCATGGAGTGCCACTGGCCTCTATTCAAAGAGTCACCCACATACACCAACCTCTTGTTCCTCAGCTTCTCCAGCAACGCTGTCGCATTAAATCTAAATCCATTTTCAGTGACTGGAAGCCGGAAATAGCAACGAAACGCCCTTTGACAATAGAAGATGCAGAGGATGGTAGAATGGAGGGTGCACATGGATCCTTATACCTGGGAAGGTCACAGCCATGGGGTTGCCACCTCCACTTCTGGTACTTCAAGTCCTTCCTCCCGTACGCCTCGCACGCGATCTCTGCCGACATGTACGGGCATTGCTTCTCCTTGTACAGTGGGTGAGATACGTTGTCGTACACCCACCTCCCGGCGAACAAGTCGCATTGATGGGTCAGTATCGAGAGTGTTGGCTTCCCGAGTTGTGGCGGATCGTGCGAAAGGTAGATGGCAGAGACGACAAGGACGGCAACGAGCAGAGCCACCAGGGAGTGGAAGGTGCCGGTGACTGAAGACGCCGATGTGGGTGGTGCGATTGCAACCAGCTGGGATTTGTTTGCCATATTGTTGGTGCTCTCGTCCCCTCTCTCTCTCTCTCTTCTTACACTTGTTTCTGAGGAGGCTCCTACTTTCTTCGGGGGTAGTTAACTGGGGGAGGCAACATTGACCGAGATTGGACATGATGCATCGGTGCTTTCAAATTTCAAAGAGGAGAGAAAAAAGGATCTACTGCGGTCCTATTAAAGAATATTTAAAAGGTTGGACTACATCTCAGCCTACTTAAGTGCCTCGGAAATAATAAGTTATTCTATGTGCCACGTGTACGCGTCTAACTATTCAATTTGAAGACTTCATATTAAATAATTCAGTTCGTCTCCCCAGATTATTAGTTTTAAATAATTGAATGACCATTTGCAAAGTATCCCCATTAAGAACGACAAATTTTTACATAAATTCTGCAGGAGGCATTGGATAAATATTTCAAAAGTATAGATTCCCTTCTGTCATGTGGTGGTTGCATACTTGATTTTCAATGAAGAAAAACTGTTCCCTGTAAGCAAGAGGACAAAAGGGTAGGCATGTACTAATAAATGTAGTCTTTTATGTTTGATAAATTAATTAGGGTTATTACACCGTCCACCGAATGTGAAATTCGAACTCAACTATCTTGTTAATATAAATAAGCACTTCGGTTTAAGTTGATGTTGTTATTGGAAATTAAGACAAAGCACATATTGCCCGACACAGAGAAGTTTGCAAATTGAAAATTTTAGTGTTTAAAAAAAAAACCACGTTGGCACAATTATTGTGCAATTCATTATATTTTTGTGCTGTTGGCTCATTGTATACTATCAATCTGTATCGTACTAATATGTGCATTACAAATTGCTCCGCTAGGCTTAGGAAGCTCACAATTTTTTGCTTAATTTTTGGTGGGATTACACATATATACACATGACAACTTCTGAAAATGTATTAGGCATATATTATGCGGATTTTAGTGTTTCTTAAGTGAAAATAATGAGACTAAGTGTATATTCATGACTGGCGGAAGTAATAAAAAATTAGATTTGGCGTTGTCCATGCGATAAATTATACTAGGCACATTGCCTAAATGTATAGATGCCCCATTCTTTTTCTCTATAATACTATATGCAAGCCATTAGAAAAGATTCACTTTATCGAATGTGTATTTAGACGATATCGATATGTGAGGAAACGGTGAAATGTGTACTATTAGGTTAAATTGATGGTATTGCTTGTCTTTTTTTATAGTACCAAATTGATAGTATCGCTTATGCATTAGTCAAATTATTATTTCCATATATGGGCCATAAACATTTTATCTTAGTTTTTTTCTTTTTATGTAACTGTTATGCACAAACCACGGTTTTGATATTCAATGTCCTGATGGTGAATTTGAAAGTTTATGCCCGATGGACAGTGTAATAACTCTATTAAGAAATGTACTGTTTATCAGAATAATGACATCAGGAGCACTAAAAGTTGTATTACTTTGGGCTTAGTTTGAAAGTTACATTTTTCACATATTTATGTCATAAAACTTTGCTTTAAGCATTTCAAGACTTCCTTCAAATCCATGTATTTTTTGTGAATATAAAATCCCAAATGGCATTTGTTATTATTTTTCCAACCCCACGTAAATGTTAATGCGGTGACAAAGCATTCTCTGGTACAAAATGACATTGTTTTACTATTGCTACTATAGACACCTAATGTGATCCCCTAAGCGCATCACCCGCGTACACGTCCTAAACTTTTCTTCATTTGTATCTTCTTTGACAGGCAAGAATATAAAAACATTCAGAATAACATAAGAGCACTCAAGGCATGTACAATAACTATGCTTCATATTATTATTTCACATAAGTTGTTAGTATATCACAACAAAACTATGATTTTATCATTGCTTGGGGGAGGAGTAGGGGTAGTTGTCTACTTCTACCAAAAATAGACTCTCATGGGTCGAGTCATTTACTGATCGACTATTTCCTTAGTGAGGCTCCACCCGAGAACCCCGGTGGTACATCAAAACTCCAAAGGTGACCTATGAGTTCGCTGCCCACAATTACATACCATACTGAGTAATTATGGGGACCCAATCATCAAATCACACCTCCACCAAGATGGTGGCAATACAATAGTGATAAGTCACATTGGCGTCTATGTCGACCACATCTTGAAAAGTTACTTCTATGGGGGACAATTGCCATTTAAGTTATAAACCTTTTGCAACTTTGTGGTTAAGTCCTTCTGACAACTTTTGGCTGGAAAATGCCTATGTGGCGACTATGTGGTGTGATTGGTCGTCGCCAGTGATGACATGGCGATGACGTGGCCAAAACTACGTAGTTTTGGCCCCCAAATAGTTATTCATTCTTGCCCCCTCCCCATATCTCTTTTTGGGATTTATTTCCTTGACTCAAAGATAAGCTTTTTGGTTGGATTCGAGATTAAAAGTATTCAATTTGGATACGATCAATCCTCAGAAGGCAAGTGGATTTGGAAGGCAACTATTTATGGAAACCAAGATCCTGATTGTATGGGCGAACATGATTGGTAGACTTTCTTCACGATCCTTAATTGATTTTGTCCAATGGGTAGGTTGGAAGAATTCCACTGGATAATGCCAACGATCATGTAGGCATGAAGGAGTATTTAAAGGACGCTCTCTTGTCTTTCAGGGCATTTGTGATTGAAAGGAAAACTTCAAAGTCTAAAAGCTTACATTTCATTTGTCATTTATTGAGGTCATAAATTGTACTCAAAAGAGAGATCCACGGTATAGCTTTGTGAGATTAGAGAGCACTCATCACTGAGAAACTCTGAACATATTGTAATTCTCTTTTGATCCATAGTGAAATCTAGCCAGTCGACTGTTAGGGATGAAAGTGGACATAGGCTTGAATTAAGCTGAACCACTATAAACTTTGTATCTATTCTCTCTTCCATGATCTTACTTATACTGTTTATAGTGCTAACTGCAGTACTTATACCTCTGTTCATTAAATCTAGCATTCGAAAGAATTGTATCGTATTTATTCTGCGAAAATTATTTTTACATCTATTCACCCCCTCTAGGTGTTCATACTAGCCATAACAGAAAGACGGCTACAAAGCTGGATGGACCTTGATAGAAGCTTACAAGTCTAGAAGAACAAGGTGTTCATGAAGACTTGAAGAGACCATGATAAACAATTGAGAAGTCGTGATCATCAATATATTTAGGAAGGCCAATAAATTGTGGCTTATAAGTCGGTTTCCAGCAGGATGCTGGAATAGACTCGCTACATGGCCAATAAAGGTAGCTTTTATGTATTATGTACGAAGACGATGCTTGTCATGTATTCACGTTACCCGGAAAGAAGACCCACATATTACTTTTACTTGAATTGTAAGTTAATAGATTAACAATTAGCTTCAAGGCTTGGAATTCACAAAGAAAAGCTAGAGATAAAACAAATCGCTTAAGAGCCGGAGATAAAGCAAATGAATCGAGGTAGAGACAATTGACAAAAAAGTTGAATTATCTTGGAAAACCTCACTACTGTCAAAAATATCAAACCGCATGGGTGACTAGGGGCACCTTTGGTAACCATTCTCATTCTCAGTTTCTCGTCCTCGGACGAGTTTTGGACGAGAAACTTGTTTGGAAAATTCTCATTCTCATTCTCATTCTGTTCTCGGGATAAAAAATGGCTAGGGATGTGTTTGGGATGAGAAATGAGAGCCAACAAATTTTGGTTTTCTATTTTGGACAAGAATGACAATACTAATAAATAAACTAATTTTTTTATATTTTTTTCTTTTCTCTTGCCGCCGCCGCCGCCGGTCACCAGCCATCGTCGCCGGCTGCCGCTGGCCATCGCCGCCAATCGCTGCTGCAGGTTGCCGGACACCGCATTTCTTTTGTTTTTCTATTCTTGAGATGAGAAATTTTGTGCAATTACCAAACACATTTATGTTCTTTTTCTATTCCAAAGAAAAAAATTTTGTTCAATTACTATATACGTTTCTCTTCCCAAAAATTCATCAGAGAATCATTTCTTAAAAAAAACTCATTCTAAAAAAAATTATTTCTGGGACGAGAATGGTTACTAAATGCACCCTAGATTTCCAACGATGGTGTTTATCAATTCCAACGTCTCGCTGATATTCTTGAAGATTCTTCGACAACTAATTTGGAGATTGAAGGTTTAGATAAGAGAATCAAATAATTGGAAGGATACAACGGAAAACAAAGAAAGCTACAAAACCTGATATTGTCAAGTTCTATCTAATCTTGGAAATTGTGATATTGCATTTTGTGAAGTTTTTGTAGGACTACAGCCAACTGTCCTAAAAGCTTAAGCCGTTAGGTGAAGACGTGGTTTTCTATTTAAGTACTTTCACACTCCCCCTCACGCTTAGTCTGGTCTTTTTGCCAGTACTAAGTGTGGAATTTTTTTTTTTGGGAGGCAGAATAAGGGCATGGGAAGATTTGACCTCATGACCTCCTGCTCTGAGACCATGTGAAGAATTCTCACGAACAGAGTGAAGATGAGGATGAAGACGAAGCAGAGAAGATGAATGCCTTCACTCTTTGTATTTCAAGAAGAGATTATTCTATACATCTGAGAGCTCAACTTAAGAATTAAGTTGCGCTGGCCTATATGTAATACGAGTAGTTCAGTATTACATTCTGTTATGAATACAACTGATTCAACAATTATACAACTGATTTAACTAACTAATGACAACTAAGTAAAAGGATAAACTTCATCCTTTCTCTTGTATACTTCTGTGATCGGTAGACTTCAACCCAAGCTTATGATCTTTGACTTTGACTTGATTAATATCTCGTTCTTTATCTGCACCCATATCACTATCCCTGTCTTCAACAATGAACCGATCTCCTCTGTTTCCTCTGTGTTCAATACTCATAACATCCCCCCGCAAATTGATATGGGGTCTCACACCCATACTCAATTTGATGCGACTACGAAAATGAGCAAAGCGAGATAATGCCTTTGTGAAAACATCAACAAGTTGAGTAGCACTAGGAACAAAACGGAGAATAAGAGAACCAGAGGACACCTTCTCCCTAACAAAATGGAAGTCCACCTCAATATGTTTCGTCCGAGCATGAAGAATAGGATTGGCTGTGAGAGCAATTGCTGATTTGTTATCACAAAGAAGTAAAGATGGTGAAGATAAGTAGATGCCAATATCTCTGAGCACAAAACCGATCCAAGTAAGCTCAGCAGTGGTGGATGCAAGAGCCCGATACTCGGCTTCAGTAGATGAACGAGAAACAGTGGCTTGTTTCTTTGCAGCCCATGAGATGAGATTAGAACCAAGATAGGTACAGAATCCAGTAGTAGAACGTCTAGTATTAAGGCAACCAGCCCAATCAACATCTGAAAATGCATAAAGAGCCAAAGAGCTTTGAGAGTGAAGAAAGAGACCAAGATGAATCGTCCCTTTAATATACCGAAGAACTCGCTTTAGGCGATGCAAATCACCAACAGTTGGACATTGCATGTGTTGGCACAGGAGATTTGTAGCAAAAGCAATGTCAGGACGAGTGAGTGTGAGATATTGCAAGCCACCAACAATACTCCTATTCTCCGAAGGATTAGCTAGCTGACAATCATCATGCTGGAGAACAACTGGCTTTAAAGATAAGGGAGTAGAAATGGGCTTGCACTCTAGCATGTTAGCTTTGATAAGAAGATGACGGGCATATTTGGTTTGGCAAAGAAAAAGATCATGAGGAGTTCGAGTGGCTTCAATACCAAGAAAGTAATGAAGAGCACCAAGGTCCTTCATATGAAATTGATTACTGAGGGATTTAATAAGCTCAGTAATAAGGGAAGAAGAGCTGCCAGTTAGAATGATATCATCAACATAAAGAAGTAACAAAAGAGTATGTGGACCATTATGATAGATGAAGAGAGATGGATCAGTTGAACTACAAAAGAAACCAGCCTCAAGGAGAAAGTTACTGAATTTATCAAACCATGCCCGAGGAGCTTGTCGAAGGCCATAGAGAGATTTGTGCAAGAGGCAGACATACTGAGGTTTTTGAGGATCAATAAAGCCAGGAGGCTGAGTCATAAAGACTTGTTCTTGGAGTGTGCCATGTAAAAAGGCATTCTTTACATCCAGTTGATGTATAGACCACTACATAGTTATAGCCACAGACAAGATAATAGGAATAGTAGCATGTTTGATGACAGGACTAAATGTTTCTGTGAAGTCTATGCCTTCCTCTTGATGAAAACCCTTAGCCACTAACCGAGCCTTCAGCCTATCTAGACTTCCATCAGAGGCCAATTTTGCCTTAAAGACCCATTTGCAGCCTATAACATTCATAAGCTCAGTTCGTGGAACTAAAGTCCAAGTTTGATTTGTATATAAGGCATTCATCTCTTCCTTCACGGCTGAATACCAACCTGGATCAACTAAGGCTGCTTTGACTGACTTAGGCTCAGGGGGTATATTATAAGTGACTAAACAAGCATATTTGGGGTTCGGTTTAATAACACCAGATTTGGAACGAGTATGCATTGGGTGAGTAGAGTGTGTACCTGGAGGTATACTAGATGAAGAAGTAGGGTCAACAACATTTGGATACTCAGGAATGTCAGCAACTGCAGGAGGAGAGGACTGAGCTGCAGGTTGACAACTAGTAAGTGAAGATTGTGTTAACATAGTTGGAGGAAGAGAATGTGAAGTTTTCACAGCCTCTATCTGATTAGGAGAGGAGATGTCTTCAGAGAGTTGTGTTGTAACAGGTTGTTGAGGAAGATGCTCAGAATAAAAGAAATCAACTTCTTCAGCCCATAGACGATATAGGTACTATACTGATGATAGTCTTTTAAAAGCTTCTTAGCAAAAAAAAAAGGATACTTCATCAAACACCACATGTCTGCTAATATATATACGGCCAGTAGTAGGTAAAAGACATCTGTAGCCCTTATGTCTTTCACTATATCCCAGAAAGATACAAATCAATGAACGTGGATCAAACTTATGCTGAGCATATGGCCTGAGACATGGGTAACAAGCACAGCCAAAAGTTCGAAGATGATCATAACTAGGTGGCTGTCCATACAACTTTCTGTAAGGAGACTGCATTTGTAACTTGGGTGTGGGAAGCAAATTGACAACATAATTAGCTGTCATGAATGCATCCACCCAATATATAAGCGGTACCTTAGCATGATATAGCATGGCAAGGCCTAATTCAACAATGTGGCGGTGTTTTCTCTCAGAAATCCCATTCTGCTTCGGTGTGTAAGGACATGATATACATTGTTTGATGCCACAGTTTTGAAGATGTGTTTGAAACTTTGTATTCACAAACTCTCCACCACCATCACACTGGAACAACTTGATTCGATAAGCAAAGTAATTCTCTACTTGCTTTTGAAACAGAACAAAGATATCATAGAAATCTAACTTCAATTTCATAGGATAAAGCCAGCTAAATCGAGAGAAATTGTCCACAAAGACTACATAATATCTGAAGCCTTGAAAAGAGTTTACTGGTGAGGGTCCCCAGATGTCACAGTGGATTTTCTCAAGAGGATGAGAAGTAACAGAGTATGATAAGGAAAATGACAAAGCAGTGGACTTGGTCACTTGGCAACTACTACATAGACTCGGTGCTTTAACAGTACGATGAATTAACTTCTGAGTCTGCATATACTTCAGTGTGTTCATATTGGTGTGGGCTAACCTTTGATGCCAAATTGCCTCCTCTACAGCTTTGTGTCTTCGAGTGAAGAAGACCTCTTTGGTTTGTGGATCAACCCTGTAAAGTCCCTTAACTTTCTTTCCCAGCATCATAGTTGTGTTGTTGCGATTGTCCTTTATGTATACACCATGTTTATCAAACACAAATGAACATGGATAATCATCTGTCAGTCTAGAAAGTGAGAGGAGATTTTTCTTGATATCAGGAACAATGAATACATCATTGAGGGGTAATGCATCAACGTGAGTTTGCAACAATACATTGCCTATATGAGTAATAGGTAAACATTCACCATTACCTACCATAATAGTGTCAGTTCCTCTGTATTGATAAGAGTCACAAAGAATACCTGAATTCGAAGTTATATGAGCAGTTGCACCGGTGTCAGGATACCACTCACTTCCTGTTGATTTTTCAATATGCATGGCTGCCAATGCTGTTGGAATCTCTTCAGCCTGATAAGAGTTATCAAAGCGATACCAACAGTGGAGTGCATCATGACTAGATCGCTTACAAATCTGACATTCCAAAGGGGCAGTATTCATACTCTTCTTCTCTTGCAAAGGTTTATGAAATGCTGAGTCCAAAGCAGGATATGACTTAGCATCTTGATACCTTTGTAATTGACCAACATAAGGTCTAAAGCCTTGGCCGCGACTATAACTGGAATGATAAGCATCTTGATATCTCTGTGGCTGACCACCATATGGTCTAAAATTCTGACCACGACCATAACTGGAAGAACTATATCTATAGTTCATATTTCTTCCAAAATCATCATGATTTCGACTATTGTAAAAACGACCTCTTCCATAGTTATGACCTCCACGTGCTCCTCTAAATCCAGAACCTTGTTGAGCAGGTTCTGTATCAACTTCCTCCTTATGATTATTATCAGATTTCCTTTGACCATAATACGCCAAACTAGGATTGTATTTATTGGATGAATAGCTTTGAAGTCTTACCTCGAATCTTTCCAATTGTGACAGTACCTCATCATATTCCGGTTGAGGTTTCAAGCAGTACATTGTAGTCTTGAAATTTTCATATTCTGATCCAAGATCTTCCAGTACTCTGAATATCTTTGTTATTTCATCTAATGGCTTTCCAATTGCATTAAGTTGATCGCAGATTGTTTTATACTCTCGAAGATACACTGACAATGTTCTATCTCTCTTTTGGCAGGCTTGTAATTTCCCTCGCAACTCAAATTCTCATGCAACAGACTTTTGTGTAAAACGATTGAGAAGTGTTTGCCATACCTCATAAAATGTTTCAAGCCCAATAATCAAGCTCAGAATACTTTCAGATACAGCACCACTGATCCAAGAAGAAATCAGTTGGTCAGTTCTCATCCAATCAGCATAATCTGGATTCAACTCTTCAATCTCACGTCCTTCAGCTTCAACACACAACATCTGAGTTGGTTGACAGACTTCTCCACTGATGAAACCATATAAATCTTGACTACGCAAGAATCTATGAAACTGAGCTTGCCATAGAAGGAAGTTATCGTCAGCTAGCTTAATTGTGACAAAGTTGGAGATGTTTACGTGTATGGGAAAGGGATATTTCTGACTTCGTGAAGCCATTTTCTTCGAACTTTCAGGATCGGCTCTCAGGTATGCTCTGATACCATGTGAAGAATTCTCACGAACAGAGTGAAGATGAGGATGAAGACGAAGCAGAGAAGATGAATGCCTTCACTCTTTGTATTTCAAGAAGAGATTATTCTATACATCTGAGAGCTCAACCCAAGAATTAAGTTGCGCTGGCCTATATGTAATACGAGTAGTTCAGTATTACATTCTGTTATGAATACAACTGATTCAACAATTATACAACTGATTTAACTAACTAATGACAGCTAATTAAAAGGATAAACTTCATCCTTTCTCTTGTATACTTCTGTGATCGGTAGACTTCAACCCGAGCTTATGATCTTTGACTTTGACTTGATTAATATCTCGTTCTTTATCTGCACCCATATCACTATCCCTGTCTTCAACAATGAACCGATCTCCTCTGTTTCCTCTATGTTCAATACTCATAACACACTTGTGGTTCTATCGTCAGAATACTTCTTTGCTATTGTGAGACTTATTAACTTCGATACAAGCGTCACTTGCTACATTGTAACTGCTTTCGAGAATATTAGTAGATTCTACTATTGTTGGTTCTTGTTAGTTTGGGAGAGTGGATACAAGCTTAACATAAGTTAAACCACGATAAGGTTGGCTTGCAATATTTTCTATCTATTTGCAAATTTTGATATTAATCTTATAGAAGCATTTCGCATATGATATAGTCAAACTGTTAAGGCATCTATGAAAATTAAAGTTGAGTAATTCCAGCAATTTTTAAGTTTTGTAAATCAACCTGATTTCCCCTTATTGAGGTTGCATTGTTAGCCTCAATATACTTTGGATATATTAATAAACTCAAATTTTAGCTCACTTTTGGTGATCTTTCTAGCTAAGATGAGGTATCAAACTTCTATTATATGGTAGTATTAGAGATTATTGGCGGTGGCCAATGAGATATAGTCTAAAGGAATATCTTAAAAAAGAAATCTCATATTTATCTGATGCTTGGTGTTACTAATGGTAATCAGATGGAGTCTGAACTCTTGAATCAATTAACAAATGGAGTAGATGATGCTCCTTATGTTCACAGGAGGAGTTTGAGCCTAGTTATGGCCAATGTAGAGATTCATTGCGAGTTGAATTACAATGGGGAGTCGTGAAATAAAAGGCTGAAGGAGTGGAGATGCTTCTCTGTATTTAGGACGGCGTTTATGCTTGATTATGGGAACATTGGGTAAGTAATGTAGTATGGACCAATTGATATGTCTTATTTGTTAGGATCGACACACAATCGCAATAAAGTAAAACGAGTGAAAGGAAGAGAAAATTGAGACATGAGGTTTTATCCTGGTTCACCCTTAAACTAAGGCTACGTTCAGCAGAGAATTCCACTATATTAGCACCTTACTCTCTCTTTACAACTCTCAGCGCAAGAAGCAAACCTCCCTTTTCAGCGCAAGAAGTAAAACTCTTCTTTTTAGCGCAAGAAGCAAATCTCTGCGCAAGAAGTAAAAAGAGTATATATATGGCAGTAGCTATTCATGAGCCTAAGCTCAAACTACTAATGAATAGCAATAGCTATTCACGCAGGACCCACGTACTTTCCTGTTCCAGGGAAGTATGAACCACACCCCAATATTCTTATTGGCTCATATATGAATGGCTTATTTAGTTTTTTGAGTGAAAATTTTAACTCAATATAATAGGCTTTGATTGAAGTTAGGCACTCATTATCTGATATGAGGTATTTAGCTTATTGGAGCTGTCGCAACCTTTCTAGATGTGAACTATCAAGGGAAATCTAATATATTACTAGGCTGGCATGAATAGTTACTCAACAAAGGGATGGCATTGTCACCTAGCATGGATTCTCCCAAAACCACATCATTTGCAACTTATGGTCTCAATTTAAGAATGCAATCTATCTTATCTTGGAGCCACCACTAATTAGTTTTGGGTCAATTACACACCCGAGTAAAATGTGGGAGTTTATCTTATTTTTATGAACCAGAGATTCATGGATAGAAGTATATGATTGCATTAGATTAATTTAGCACCATTTCGGTACTTATTTATTTCAAAGATGTTATGCACACAATTCTTTATTGATTTTAATGCTAAACCACTAATCTGTGAGATGTGTACACGAGTGCACAAATAATAAAGTAATACTCAATAATCAAAGTGGTAAGTAAATTACTTGGGTGAATAAAGAACTTGGAATGCACAAGCATGTAGAAGCGAATTCATATTTTTCATGTTGTGTGTTCAATTGATTTAAATTAAAATCTTCAAAGTTGCAATTGGCACAAACTTGGGAAAGTCTACGCAAAGTATTTGATCGGTAATTCATTAGCTTTTCCTAGGTGGTTCACCTCATGGAAAATTGTAATTATGTGCCATGATTTACTTTATCAAGCAATTTAGTGAAGCCAAACACTATGAAGATAATGTTGGAGAAGATGGTGAAAGATAAGGCGACGACCTTCTCTCATGTTGTTGATTCCCCTAGAAATAAAAGAATGCAACGGAGCCGGGGCATTGACTCTAGTATCTTCTTGTTATTCAAATTTTTTTTTGATAACCGAGATGTCCGGGCTAGCTTGCGCGCACCTCGACTATTCTAGTCTATATATTTTGCTTATATGCATGCCTTTGTTTAGGCTTTTATAATGTTGACTTGGATACTATGGAACCCTTCCACTCATAAGTACCCTTAGGACATCTTGAGTATAAATTTTGTGGTATCTGGCCATCTTGTATTGTACAAAACTTTTGGTAAAAATCAATACAAACTTACCTTACCCCCCCCCCCCCCCCAAAAAAAAATCACTATGATATTGAGTGTCATTTATGATTGGAGAAACTCTTGTCCGTATAAATGATTAAAATTTTATAATTTTTCCATTGTTAGTGAATTACCTGTGGCTAGCTTTCCCTATGGAATAAGTACTCACACTTGGACAAAATCATATAAATCTCTCATGTTTATTATTGTTCTCTATTTGATTTCTTTAGTGATTTCATTTTGTCGCATTGATTTAATTGCAAGATAATGTGAGTTTTCACATTATTACACAAGTGGTAGTAAAATGGACAACTTGTATTGGTTGAGTCCAATATCTGTCCATTAATATTTGGTGTATATCTCGAAGAAAATAATCTCGGATGTGACTCTTGATAGAAGTGGCAGGTAGTGCTTCCTTCCAAGCTTAGCCAGCCCATGGCAATTGAGGAAAAGTCAAGGAAGAGGTTATGTTCCTGCTGAACTTGCTTAGGCCAAGGTAGAATTTTGAATTGATCCAAGTAATTTGAGAAAATTAAAGAAAACCATATTGCTGCCGTGGAAGGAACATGGACTAAGAGAGAGCAGGCTTGACCCATAAGGCACAAATATTAGAGGGATATTTGCTAAGGTGGGAAAATTTGTCAAAAAAAAAATCTTAAACCTATTGCACTTTTGTCAATTTTATCATAAATCTTATAATTATATAAATTGAGTTCATCTTTTGACCCAAAATCGCTACTATGGAATTCCAATCAATATCAACCATTTTACATGACATAATCAATGCTAATGTGAACAAACTTAATAATTGTTTAATATTTTTGTCAATTTTTTATTTTCATTTTTTTAGTTCAAAGGTTCACCGAGCGACCTTGATTGTTCACTAGGCAAAGCCAGCGACCTTTGTCAGCCATTGAGCGAGGGCTGTGACCTTCAATTTTAGCGAAGGCTTCATGACCCTCGTCGAATCTGGTGAGGCCTTGCAAGCCCTCATAATGGCAGACAAGGGTGTCACCAATCCTCACTGACCATAGGGCAGGTGGGCAAGGGTTGTGACACCCTCATTTTGGTTGGCCAGGGCATCATGAGGAGAGCTTGCAAGCCCTCATTAGATCTACTGAGGTGAGGACGTGGAGGCCCTCACTAGCCTCAACGAGGGGTCGCGATCCCTTGCTCATGACCAACGAGGACTATTGTCCATATCAATCTGTCATGCCACTTGGGATGGTTGGCGTTTACGTTAGCGATTGTTCGTAAAAAATGATTGAATGGTCTCAATTGGTAAAATTTAAAAATGTTTGAGACTGAATTGGTAAAATTAAAGAAGGATGAGGCGAGATTTGAGGTGCAGAAGCAATCGAATGATGAGATGAGGCAAGGGCAAGGGCGATCGAGGAGTGAGGAGAGGACAGCAAGTAAGACTAGAATTAGGGTTTTCAACTTTCAATTTTATTTGATTTTGACAAAACTTATATATATATATATACACAATCCAATCCAAGTGGGTAATTCCACACCTAGAACTAGTAACCAGACCAGTACTCACTGGTTCCCTTCAATTGGAATCGAGAACTATTGGTTCTTGATCGAATTTGTCTAGTCTTGGGTAGTTTGGGCGGCCTTCGATTCATTTACGCATACCTAGTGATGAGCATTTGTCGAGATGTCCCCCTCCATTTGCAATGATTTGCGGTGCGCATCTAAGTTAATCTCTTTATCACCATTACTATGTAGAGACATCAATATTAATATGTTGAAAGAATACATATCAAATATCAGTAAGGAATTCTCAAATTTATATCTAAATTTAGTTCAAGAGAGTAAAACCCTCATATCTAAATATAGATCTGAATGTAGAGAGGAAAGTGACTTAATTAATATTATAGGAGTTGTAGAACCACATCACAATTACCTTTCTTGGGGACTATCGACTAGACAAATGGCTGAACTAATCTCATGTTCACTCAAGATAAACTGCAGAAATGCATTGACACACAAACTTCCAAAACAAATCAGGAGAAAAATATGCGAAGTAGTACTGGCAGGTTTTCTAAAAGGCAGTTCAAATTTAAAAAAAAAACAATAACGAATAGAAAGAAAAAGCTGGGCTCCATCTTCTTCAACTAAATTCACGGACAAGCATCCATTAATTTAATTATTGGTACCGTCAATTTTGTTTACATTGATTGTCTTCGGCTCGTGTGTCCATAGTCATGGGAAACCTCACTTCACTCCACGTGCGACTTAATAGGAGTGAAATATTATAAGCAACCTATGCAATAGGATTAAGAAAGTGCACCACTGCTCGGTATAATTTTGAGGATAATTCTTGAGAAAAAAAGGTTAAGAAACTTTGAATCGTACGTTGACAAACTTTTTCTTTACACAAACACTCTCCGACATTATGGCATGCGTATTCCTCGATGGTTACTTACTATAGGTAAAGATATTGTACATTTCATGAAGCTCTCAATAATGTCTTAATCAATTCTTAATCTTTGACATACGATATTATTCCTATATGCTTCGATGGTTAAGTTATATAAATACATCATAGGAGCACCATAACATGGTAGTTGAAGAAAATATTACCTATGGATGATGCTGTAGACTGAATCTTTACCTGAACAATATGGAAACCCATGTTTTTTAGTGGCACTCAATATAGCCTCACATATTCTTCAAAAGCAATTTGACTAGGTCCAATTGATCTTATCTGCGTAATATCTCGTCGAGTATTGGACTCATGTCTTGATCTCAACCACGCATATATTAAGAAAAATTAACATTGAGTCACCTTTTCTCATGCGCCCTAATCAAAATAGTTGATGGGAATTAAGGGTGAGAGGGATTGCGTACTTGACAATACAACATGAAACAGTGTGTCTTCAATTGCAATGGGAGTGAAACTACCCCACCCTATTTATAGATTGATTTGTCCTCGATCAATCACAATGTATATCTATAGATAAACAAAAAAGGTAAGAGTGTAAGCAATTGCACAACTAATATTTGGAATTGCCTCTTTGAACCTTCAAACTCAATATCTAGAACCTAGGTGTGTATATAACGGAAAATGTAAGTGAAGATAAGTTCGTTCCACACATCTGGTAGTCCAGGGAGGCACCAGTGGAAGCAATCCGCGTAGCTAATCGGATTTGCAAGCTGTTCCTTTGTCAGGGGATGCCATTGTTTTCTATAGACGGTGGGGTGTGCTTCCTTGCGATACTCCGAGAGCTGTGTGATGTTGAGGACGTGGATCGTGACGCCTCTTGTTTTGAGTTTCTCGATCGCTCTCTCTACCACTCGCATCATCTCAAGAACCGATCCAGTTCCCCAATACCCATCTCGGCTAACTGGTTCAGTTTCGCCTAAACAGCTTCTGCCAGGGACCCCGCCCCATTCCTCTGCTCTGCCATATAGAAAAAGAGCGACGCCATATGTATCAAGAAATTTGTAGAAGTTGGCTTAAAACACGAGGTGTTGGCCTGGTGCATGATTTGGTACATCGAGTTTTTGCGAACCTTTTTAGTTGGATCGATTACATGTAGTAGGGAACTGCAAAATTTCAAGAAACAAAATGCATTGCACAAATGTGTTCTGGTCAATCGACCTACGAACCTTTTCTGTTGTTTTCGGCCTTAAGACTTTGTTAAGTCATTATTAAGTAGATCGAAGAGCTCTTGGAGAAAAGAAATGCAGGCTTCAATGATCCTAAAAATTTACTTTAACACCACCGAGGTATCAAGAAGTTTAGGAATATGCACGAGCCTAATGTTTTCTTATTTTTGGGGAAAATGCATTAGGAACTGATTCATACAAGTTCTAATTACCAATAGATTCAGACAAAGGGGCATGTGGCGAAAACTTACTTCTCGTGAGTTGGAGACATGCTAACGAAGAACAATTGGGTCTTTGATCTATTGACGTGCATCTCCAACCAGTCTGACCAGGTATTGAGAGCCATCTCATATGCTCGAGGCATTCTCACCACTTTGTGTATTGCATTCGGACTTTCAAACGATCCCCACCTGGTTGAGATAATAAAAAGCACTTTCTTATTGAAAGAAGAACAAATCGGAGGAGAAAGATCAGCTTCCATTTGAAAAGTATTTGCCTAAAGGTGAGCCTAGAAATGCCCTTGGGAGTTCCTTACGCGAATCCAACTCTCGTGTCTTAAGGAAATTTCAATTGGTATTCGGTTATATTGAAGTATATAGCTCTCTCATAGTATTATAGAATTTTTCACAAAAGAGTCTCAACTTAGGATATAGGATTTCTCAAAATTTAGGAGATAAATCCTAAAAATCTCTCTCGAACACTCTACGTGTGATGTGTCCTCTTCTTGAGTTAAAATTTTAAATTGGATATAAGGACGTCTCTGTCCTGTATTTACTCACTTAGGAGGTAGCCACATCGTTGCCAAGTCTCGTGACCACTTCTCTAACCCTATTCTAAAAATTATGACATGTTTGTCATAATCATGGAGTGAAAAACCTACCACTTCATTCAAATTTAAAAGGCCTCTCCAAGTGAATGAGTTCGCTTCTTCAAGTTGATTTGTTGTCTTGTATCTTGATGAATGGAACAAGTCAATTTACTCAGAGAAAGAGTGATCCATATCCTTTAATTAAAATCGTTCAATTTATATCTTTGAGTTTAACATTTCCATGAGTAGAAGTCAGGTTACACATAGATTGAGGGATCCAAATCCTTTAATTAAATAATCCAGTATATATATTTAAATTTATCTTTTCCTTGACCATCTCTCTGTCTGCATTTTAATAAGAATTTAGAGGGGGAGGTAGGATTTGAATTGCTACTTTTAGGACATCGGGTATAGAAAGCAGAGGTAAATAGTCAACCAAGATGTAGAAACGGATAATTCAAATTACCACTCCCTTTAATTTTTTTATAAAGACAGTCGTGTCAACATTGAAGGGATCCATGTGCAACAGGAAAAACATCTGGAATATTAGAAATGATGCATAAAAGTTTACCCAAAATTTGAGGGGTAAAGGTTCATTTATTTTCTTATAACATTCAGTTGAAAAAAATACCCTAAGGCACTTGTTAAGTGATTAAATAAAAGTAATGTTGTAGTTTTCATGGTAGTCATGACCTTTTTTTTATAGTGCATGTATTTAATATTTTCAAAAAATTGAAAGTTTTCTCATTAAATATATACTTAATAAATACTCTTGAAACACTCGTAAAATATAATTTCTTATAGTATATACTCACAAGAGCTCCATTTTGGGTAACCTCCACCAAAGGTAGGAGTTGAAGATGAGGAAATCTGCATCATTCCAACGCTTGGCATGTTTTTCAATGGCTTGAACTCGAGCGATGCGATGATCAGCCGGGTGGTTCACTGGGTTATCACAGTTGGACTCCACCAGCAATGGTGCCCAATAGTACTCAATCGTCGCATTATATTCCTGTACATTTATTAAACGCAGCAATCGCCACAAACCAAATACATCAATATTCAAGTATCAAATTATAGGGACAATTGTCAATTTAGTCCTAAACCTTTTGCTACATTGCCAATTCAGTTCTAAACATTTTTATTAAGTCAAATGAGTCCTAAACCTTTTGCAATTTTTCCGATTAAGTCCTTCCGGCGGATTTTGGCTGGAAAATGCCAACGTGACGACGATGTGGCTCGACGAACCTCGCCAACGATGACCGAACCCAAAAAAGAATTATGTTTTTGTTTGCTGTTCTTTTTCTTAAAAAACCCACTATAGAGGGTGCCCGGCCCTCGTTGGCCGTGGGCGAGGGCGAGGGAAGCCGCCGCCGCCACCCTCCCCTGTGGCCGACGAGGGTTGGGAGAGGCTGGCCTTGCCCATATCTGTTGCAGATCTAGGCGAGGCTCAGGCCCCCGCCACCCTCGCCCCCGGCCAGCGAGGGCTAGATCTGGGCGGGGCGAGCTCGCCCAAATTCGCTTTGAATTTGGGCGAGCTCGCCCCGCCCAGATTTGGGCGCTGGGCCCTCGCCGGCCACGGGGGAGGTGGGCGGCGGCCTCCCTCGCCCTCGCCCTCGGCCGGCGAAGGCCGAGCCGCCTTCTATAGCGGCCGGCGAGCTCCGCCGGCCGCTTGAGCTCACTGGCCAAGTAGTTTTTTTTTTTTAAGAAAAAGAACAGAAAAAAAAGCAAAAAAATATTTTTTGGGTCTAGTCATCGCCGGTAGGGTCCGTCGCGCCACATCGTCGCCACGTAGGCATTTTCCGGCCAAAATCTGTCGAAGGACTTAATCGGTAAAGTTACAAAAGGTTTTGGACTTATTTGACATAAAAAAAAGGTTTATGACTGAATTGGCAAAATAACAAAAAGTTTAGGACTGAATTGACAATTGTGCCTCAAATTATACATTATTTGGCTAGTAAGAAAAAATGGTTTATATAAAGTACGTTGGTAGAATAATTTTTTTTTTGCACAAGTAGTTATGAAATGAAAACCCTTGTCTACTTATAGAATGAATCTATTTGTAAAAATTACAAACTGCATGTGTATTAGCATCAGAAGTTTACTTGCCTAACGAATTTTTTACACTAAAAGTAAAATTATAAGTTTTTTCCTACCGGTAACCGGTTGGTTTACTAACGGGCATTTGAAATATACATAAAAGAATTGGCCCCTTCTCGAAGAAGCGTCCATTATTTAATTACTGGTCACGTTATCTCCTCATTTGTTTACACTTAGTTCCTTTGGCTCGAGGATCCATACTCATGGGAAGCCTCACTCCACGTGCTACTTATGGAAGAGGAATATTAGAAGCTACACAACGTTACCCATCCAATTATGAGCAAATAAAGAAAAAGTAAGGAACTTCCAATCGTACATTCACAAAATCCTTGCATATATACTATGCTTCATAAAAAAATGTCGACAAAGCATCTTTTAGAGGATGAATTAATAAAAAATATCCAAAGTACCAAGATCAGAGATACTCGTAGCCAACCATAATGCTAAAAAAATAAGATAAATTGAAAGATAAAAGTGAACAATTGGTGTTCGCTATTTATTGACTAGTTTTTACTTGAATTAGGATCCTAATACTTATTGCAACTACACAAAGGTTACAAAAGAAAGCAAATCCTACGTAATTCCTAAAATTTTAACAACTGTATATACAAAAGCAACTACTAAACAAACTCACTACTCCGATATTTTGTCGGACACCAACAGTTACTTCTGCGATTTCACTTCATGACAGTTATAAAGATCCATAATACTCAACCACTAAAATTAGAGGATTTCGAAACTAGCGGCTCCATGGTATGATGATTGTGTCGGCCTTACAATTGTGTTGATCTTCACGAGTACTTTCAAGGTTGCCGGTTCCGCGACCTTGAATAGCTGACGTATTTCTAATCCATACCAAATTGCTTCGGTCATAACTCTCTTGTCGACTTCAAAAAACTTCATTCACCGACACCCATACCTTAAGACTTAGTAATTTCTTTTAGCTTTTACTATCAGCAACTATTTTATTCGTTTTGTCAACTATTATTTTTGCCGACTAAAAAAGCTCTCTACACTCGGCGAATTTTACTTTTATCAAGTCTTGTGCTCATCTGCTTTTATTCTCGACGGTCAGGGACTTGGGCAATTTTTGGTGTTAACGAAATCTAGAGACCACAAGACATCATAATCCTAAGTTGCTCCTTAATATGGATCAATGCAATTTATAGCGGTATTGTTCCCAAACAATAAGAAATTTCACTATTATCCCGTTGAGCATCCTCAATCATATTTTAACACCAATTTCCCTCGAAGGTCATTCTGGTAAATGTGGAAGAGGGGTTAATATTGCGTAAATATAAATAAACAGTTGACTATCAGATGCATAAATGCCAGTAAGAGAGCACCAGAAGAGGAGTAGGAATTATATGACGACAGTGTGAAGGGAGAGAGCACCTACATGGGCCCTGAAGATGATTAAGGAGGCGTTGTGGTGATACGACATGGACTTGAGGGTGAGAGGGATTGCCGACTCGAGCATGCAAACCATGGAATGCCATAGGTTTCTATTCAAAGAGTCGCCCACGTACACAAACCTCTTGTTCCTCAGCCTCTCCAACAACGCCGCGGCATTGAACCTAACCCCATTTTCATTGCCGGAAGTAGAAACTTAATTTGGGAGATGGCATAAAAACGGAAGGTTTTGGGACACCCAAGTGAAGTGTACAGGCATCATTTATACCTGGGAAGGTCACAGCCATGGGGCTGCCACCTCCATTGCTGGTACTTCAAGTCCTGCCTCCCGTACGCTTCGCACGCGAGCTGCTCCGACATGTACCGGCATCCCTTCTCCTTGTACAATGGGTACGATTCGTTGTCATGCACCCACCTTCCGGAGAACAAGTCGCATTGGTGAGGCCGTTTCGTCGGCGTGAGGCTCCGGAGTTGTGGCTGGTCGCTCGAGAGGTAGACGGCGGACATGACAAGGGCGACGAGCAGCAGAGCCACCAGGGAGTGGAAGCTTCCGGTGACTGAAGATGCCCAAGTGGGTGTGGGTGGTGCAATTGCAACCACTTGGGATTTGCTTGCCATCCTATTGATGCTCTCTCTCTCTCTCTCTCTCTCTCTCTCTCTCTCTCTCTCTCTCTCTCTCTCTCTCTCTCTCTCGATCTCGAGCCTTCTCCTACTTTCTTCTGCGTTAGTTGACTGAGATTGGATCCTGATGCCTCGGTAGTTCAAACTTTAAAGAGGAGAGGAAAAACAGTCTACCTTGGTGTTATGCCAAGTATATTTAAAAATAATGGACTGCATCTCCGCCTCTTTGATTGCGTGCATCTAAAAATTCAATTTGAAGACTCGAAAGTATATATAGTTGGACTTAAAATGTCAACTTTGCCGTCCCAAACACTCTTTGTTAGTCTCCCCAAAAGATTAATCCTTTATGTTATTGGTAAGCAAAATAATTTATTCGATGGACGACTTCTCGGATTGAATTAAAAGAAAATGCCATTCCCTAGAGTAGAAGCGCCAGAACAGTGGCGTCCAAGAAGTAAGAGAAATGTTATATAGACTTACAATAAAGCTATCGAAATTCGAAGAGATCTGACAAACTCTTATCCAGTTTTGTTCCCTTTAAAAAATTAATTGAAGATTCGACCAAGAAAAAGAGGAAACTAATTACATAAGTAGGAGCAAAATGTCATAATTAATCGGCTTAAAATTCTGGTTTAATATTTTTTATTATTATATGGAAGAAAACCCCGCATAATATATCAATATAAAAAAGTGTAACAAAAGACAATTTCTTGTTTGTGACTGAAAATTAAAATGCTAGAAAGCATTATTGGAATAGTTTTAGTTAGTAGTGCTTTAAAGTTCAACAAAGCCTCCATGTTGAAACACATTTGGATTCTTTTCTCCGATAAAGAATTCCTATGGTGTAAATGGATTCACTCCACCTTCTTGAAAAACAAGAGTTTCTGGATTGTCAAGCGACCAACCTTCCGCTCCTGGGCTTGGAAGAAGATACTTGACTTTCGTCAAGAGGTTCGTCACTTATTCCGAAGGTGGGTTGGAAATGGATATTCTATATCACTATGGTTTGATACTTGGCACCCTAGAGGCCCTTTAAACCTTCTTCTTTTGGATCGTGATATTTACCGGTCTAGTCTTCCTAGAAGTGCGACGGTTGCTGATTTGAGGGCGGATGTTTCCGCTCATCTTACTATGTTGCTATCAGATGTAGGGGTGACTATTCCTACTTTCAGTGATAACCAGGACCGGCTTTGCTGGGCGGGGCATCCATCCAGTGTGTTTTCAACAACATTGGCTTGGGATTTCTTTCGACCGAGGGGCATTCCTATTTGGTGGTCTTCTTTTATTTGGGAAAAGACGCCCATCCCCCGGTACCAGTTTCATCTCTGGCTTATGACTCGCAACAAACTACATACCCAGGTATTTTTGTTGTCTTGCCGTAGAATCTTGAATGGGAAGTGTCCTTTTTGCAATCACAGACCGGATTCAATTGATCACCTATTTTTTGGATGTACTGTTACGAGATAGTTGGCTTTTTTTTGGGCTGCAAAGTGCAACCTAACTTGGTAGAATAGACCATGGTTAGAAACCTTGCATTGGGCCACTAGATCTATATCTGGTAAATGCTTCTATCAGAGGGTAGCTCGATTGCATTGGTTTCACTCTGTCATATCATATGGAAGGAGAGAAACAATGCTCTATTGCGTAACCAGCTTATATTCATCCCGGCCTTAGAGAAACAACTTGTGAAAACAGTTAAAGACATGGCCTTGATCTTTAACAAGGTAGCGGATTCTCGTCGTAATAGAAGATTACAAAGAAGTTGGGATATTGACCCTTCTATTTTCTTGTAATTTCAGTTTAGAAGTTTGCCTCTTTGGCTTTACCTTTAGGCTTGGATGGTTTACAATATTGGCCATTTTTATATTTTGAACCTCGACACCCTTCCACTCTTAATTGATATTGGCTAATATCGTCATGAGTGTGAGTTTTGTTGGTGCCGGGTTTCTGTCTTGTAAATGCATATTGGCAAAAGTAAAACAACTACTTACCTTTACCCAAAAAAAAGTTCATTTTCTTATCGTTCAAAGACACTAAAAAATCAATATGTCACTAGATATAAGAGAAGTTTTTCCAAGAGTCTTGATTTCTACAAGCATAATCTAGAATTATGATATTATGAGAAATGACTATTTCCTATCTTATTACTATAAGTAATTAACTTTTCTTATAGACTTGCCTAAATTTATATGATTGCTCGTCTTTTTTCTCTACAATGCCCATATACATGCCATCAGAAAAGATTTGTCTTATGAAATTCGGATAGAGACAACATAACTCTCTAAGGAAAAGGTGAATTGCATATTATTCAATCAAATTGATAGTATTGCTAATGAATAGAGATCTATCATATCAGTGAAATAATCTACTCATATCATATTGTATGAAATTTATTGATGCGTGATATTTAGAGCAACAATTTGTGTCATATGATATATACATATACATATATGTGTGTGTGTCTATATATATATATATATTGCCTTCATGTAGTTATTCATAAGTTGTACCTCACACATAAGTCATGGGTCAATTTATCATTTCTATACATGGGTAATAGATGCTTTGTGTTATTTTTGTTGTTGTAAATATAGTACAAAAATTGAAGTTTCCATTTCTACTGCCCCGATAGCTTAATTCAGATTTCATCAGTGATCGATGGTATAATAAGCTAATCAAGAAATGTAATTGTTAGGATAATGACACTATTGCCACTATAGGCACCTTTTTTCCCAAAATTAACAAAACTTCACTCGAAATTCAACAGTTATGATCAAAAGGTACAATTGGCTCCTTTCTACGAGAACTTTCCAA
Organism: Melaleuca alternifolia; assembly: GCA_019926035.1. Classification (NCBI taxonomy): domain Eukaryota; kingdom Viridiplantae; phylum Streptophyta; class Magnoliopsida; order Myrtales; family Myrtaceae; genus Melaleuca; species Melaleuca alternifolia. The sequence goes on from JAGKPW010000083.1 coordinate 1,724,969, forward strand.
CAACACTTAGTTTGCATTCTTAGATCACTGGAAATCCCGACTTTCAATCATAACTATCCAATCTTGACTTGATTAAGAAAATGTCAAAAACCAAATGATGAGATCCTGTAGATATAATCGTAAACTTTCTAATGTCTCAAGAATTAGCGTATATATTCTTCTTGAGAAATATTGTTACTTTTTACCTTAATCATCCATCCGGCCCAATTCGGGAAAATCCATGATACTAACATTTTCTCAAAAACCATATCATACTTTTGGAAAGTTCAAGTTGTGAGCTTTTTTTTTGTTGAAAACAAATTTATTCATTCATTCACCAAAGTTCCGAACGTCAAGAGAACAGGATTTCAAACATAACAAGTCCCAAAGGGTTTTTTTTGGGGGGGTTTTAGTAAGCCAATTAGAGGGGAGAGTTTCTAAACGATGGGCTTTCACAATCCAATCAGTTACTTGCACTACAAAAAAACTGTAATTTAGCTACAAAATATTAGCCACGAATACCTTTCTGTCGCTAATTGCAAAGGTATTTACTACGCACAAATGCATTTCGTCACTAATTTGTGACGAAACAACGCTCGTCACAATTGGTGACGAACTCAGCGACAACCAGATAAACTTTGTCGCCAATTAGCAACGAACAACTAAACGTAGCAATATCCGTCGATACTAGCGATGAATATACAAATCCGTCGCCAATTGGCGTCGGATTGAGCTACGAACAGAATGCCGTCTCCATTTAGCAACGACATTAAGAATTTCCGTAGCTATTTTGTGACGGACTACATTGTCCGTCGCTAATTAGGGACGGATTGTCTTTCCTCGCAAAGTATGTCGCTATTTGGCGACGGAAACGTACAGTTCCGTCGCTAATTCCCGACTATAAAGCCACACCTGCAGATTCCTCGCTCTTATTTTACTCGCGCCCGAAAAGCCCCTTTCGCTGATTCCTCTTCAGTATACCCAAAAACCCTAAGTAAGGTATGTTGATTTCCTCTCTTGTTCTTTCTATATACTACATATTTTACGTATTATTAGCAAAGTGGTCAAGGTCTTTAGTTCATCTCCTCTCTCTCTTGCATATGTTTTGGTCGTCGAAGTGTGCTCAAGGGTGATGTCGATCGGCGTCCCAAGGCGAGGTCAAAGCTGGACCTTGCCTTAGATCTGTCAGATTCCCAGCGTTGGCCAACTGCGTAGAAGTTCAGCATTACGTTTTTCGACATATGGAAAGAGAAACTTAAAGTCATTCTGCAAATTGAAGATGTAGAAGGGAAAAAAAAAGAAATATACCAAGAGAAAGTCATTTTGTAGATGGGTATATCTGTAGAAGGGAAAAAAATGGGGATAGATGAGAGCGATTAATTTGGACTTTGTCAATAAAAGTTCGTACATAGATTGAAATGACAACAGTATCCGCAAGGGTTAAACAAAATGGACAAAGAATTATTTAGTTTTTGTTAAGGAGAAATTAAGAGATGAAAAAAAATTAGCGACGTAGGACGCGGGATAGGGAAGAACAAATGGTTGTCCTTGAGCCGACATGCTAGTGTAGACGCGCATGATGATTTGTTAGAATTTGATGACTCTTCGTTTATTACAACAACAAAAAGGCATACTCCAACACTAATTGATTATCTTCAGCTGGCTAGCTATTTGTGATATACTAAATGTCTTCATCGTTGGTTATGCTATTATATGTCATTTTCCAATTTAAATGTAAGTGTTGGCTATTTGGGTACGTGCCCATTGTGTGCTTTTAACATTTCATGCTCCATCTATTAATTTTCATACAGCGACAATGTAAAGTGACAGGTCTTGGATGTATAATAAAAAATTACCTAATCATCGAGGATTGACCGATGAGTTTCGTGCTAGCGTGGAGATGTTTTTAGACTTCACTAATAACAAAGTTGAATACATGGACGGAAATAAGTTAAGGTGTCCGTGCAAAAAATGTCGTAATCATAAATTTCAGGTTGTTGCTACAGTTGGAGCATCTTTGTAGATTTGGGTTTACTCCGAACTTCTACAATTGGACTTGCCATGGTGAACCATTTATATATGATCAAAGATATTGCAGATGTGACCAATTTCATGTAAGGGAAGATTGTAGCAATGATCACCAATTGAATCCATCCCAGAGGATGGTATTTGATGCAACTAGTTAGAATGTAGGATGGGAAGTGAACCATGCAAGTACTAGTTTTGCTCCACCACTTGACCAAGCGGAAGATGTGGGTGGAACAAGATTTGATGATACTTCGTCTAATCAGTTTCGAGAAGTTTTGAGAGCTGCAGATGAACCTTTATGGGCAGGTTGTGACAATCACACTAAGTTATCTATTACTGCAAGACTGTTAAATATCAAGGCAGAACATAATGTATCTGCGAATTGTTTCAACTCTTTCGTTGAAGTCATGCGGGAAAGTTTGCCTCGTGATAACACTATGCCAATTGATTATTATGATATGAAGAAGCTAATGGATAACTTAGGTCTTCCAATTAAAAGGATTGATGTATGCAACAACGGTTGTATGTTATTTTGGAGAGATGATGAACATGTTGAACATTGCAAATTCTGCGGTGAATCTAGATACAAGGTTATCAGGAGGTAGGGTCGTAATCAGAAACGTAGACCATGCAAGCAAATGTTTTATCTACTATTAATTCCCATATTGCAAAGGCTTTATGCTTCTTTAGCCATTGTCGATCACATGACTTGGCATGCAAATCATCAAACAGAAGCGGATATTATGTGTCATCCTTCCGATGCATTCACTTGGAAACAGTTCGACAGAACATACCCTGAGTTTGCGATGGAGCCTCGAAACATTAGACTAGGTCTTTGTGCCGATGGATTTGCCCCATTTGGAAAAACAAGGAAAAATTACTCATGTTGGCCAATTATATTAACTCCATACAATCTTCCTCCTGGTATGTGCATGAAGGCACCTTATATGTTTTTGACATTGATCGTGCCTGGGCCGCAAAACCCGAAAAAGTTGATAAATATTTATATACAACCATTGATAGCAGAGTTATGGAATGAAGGTGTCTTCACCTATGATGTTCGTACTGATCAAACGTTTGTTATGAAGGCTGCCCTTCTTTGGACGATAAATGACTTCCCAACTTATGGAATGTTATCTGGGTGGAGTACAACTGGGATATTGGGTTGTCCAATATGTATGGAGTGATCAAAGTCATTTAGATTAAAACATGGTAAGAAGGCGAGCTATTTTGATTGCCACCGACAATTTTTGCCGATGAATCATGCATTCAGAAGGAATAAAAAAGAGTTCATGAAGAAAAGGATTGAAAAGGCATCTCCACCATTGATGTTGACCGGTGAGCAAATTTTTGAGCGAGTGCATTACTTTCCAACTGTTGTTGAAAATCCTCGTGGCACAACTTATGCGTACGGAAGTACGCACAAGTGGACTAAACGTAGTATATTTTGGGATCTACCATATTGAAAGACCCATATTATTCATTATAATCTTGACGTCATGCACATAGAGAAGAATGTTTTCGATAATGTCATCAATACGTTGATGGATGTCACTGGAAAAATGAAAGATAACTTGAATGCAAGAAAAGACATGAGAGATATTTGTGATCGGCCAACACTAGATGTGGATGCTTGTAGTACGGGACCAAAACCAAAAGCAGTTTATACATTAGACAATGAGCATAGACGTGTTTTTTGTCAGTGGTTGAAATCTGTGCGCTTCCCTGATGGATATGATTCGAACCTCGGGAGATGTGTCGACTTGAATGAATGTAAGTTGACGGGTTTGAAGAGTCATGATTGTCACATATTTATGAAGCAACTACTTCCTATAGCGACGAAGGAACTTCTACCAAATTTTGTATGGGGCGCCATTGTAGATTTAAGTAATTTCCTTCATGATATTTGCTCGACAATGTTGTCAGAATCACACATGTAGAAACTAGAGAGAGATATTCCAATTATCATTTGCAACCTAGAAAGGATATTCCCTCCTTCATTTTTTTATTCAATGGAGCATCTCTTAGTTCACTTGCCTTACAAGGCCAAAGTTGCAGGTCCCGTACATTTTCGATGGATTCCATTTGAAAGGTGGAATCCTTTTTTTATGTAGATATTTTGAAACTTACTTTATTTTGTATTATGTTCTGACAATCTTCAATTTCTTTATGTAGGTTCTTATTTCATTTGAAGAAAAAAGTGAAGAATAAGGCATTTGTAGAAGTTTCAATTTGTAATGGATATATTGTGGAAAAAGTGACTACTTTTGCATCATATTATTTTGAGCCACACGTCCAGTGCAAGAGGCGGAGAGCCGAACGAAACGATGAGGGCTCTATTGACCCCAAATGCAAGTCATTCTCTATTTTCAATTATCTTGGTCGGCCAAGCGGCGTATGTCAGTATCATTACTTAACATGGGAAGAATGGCAAGCAGCCCATACATACATTTTATTGAATTGTCCAGAGGTGGATCCAGTATTCGAGTAAGTTTACAATTGATGAAGGAGCATCTTTGTGGATTTGAACCATTCATTTTTCATTTTCCAACAATTGCTAATGTTTTCGTGGTAATTTTTTAACAGGATATTTGAAACTTCATATTCTGGACTATCGCCAAATGAGTTTGATAGTTTGTGCAATCAATATTTTGCAGCATGGTTCAAAACATATGTAAGCTGCTTCAAGCTAGCGTTGCATTTTCATGGTTGATTAACCTACTTACATCATGTATTGCTAATATAATTCATCGATTGACTATGCGTTCATCATGTGTAGATTCAAAGTAATTCTGATCTAGTTGCAAAGCACGAAGTGCTCTATCATCTGTTCATGGGTCCAAAATGCCGATCACGAAGTTGGTCGAGATATTTCATAAACGGGTATAATTTTTACACTTAATACTATGGAATGGGCAAAGTATCAATGAATAGTGGTATTTGTGTGTAGTCATCAAATGGTGGCAGCTTAACAGATGATTTTTATGGCTTGTTGGATGAAATCATAGAGATAGTGTACCCCGGATTATTATTACGCGTTGTCTCATTTAAGTGCACGTGGTTCGACCCCGTCAAAGGTATGAAGGTTCATTCGAAGTATAATTTGGTTGAAATCAATCAGAAGAAAAAGTACATGAAGTATGAATCATTTGTATTGGCACAACAAGCAGTTCAAGTATATTATGCATCATATCCTAGTTTAAAGAGGGACAAAACTTACTAGTTGGCTGTTTGTAAGATAAAAGCACGAAGTAAAATTGAGGAACACTAGAAGGATACGGCATATCAACAGGAGATAGTGTGTAACACCACTGCTAAGCACACTGAGGAATATCACATTCCAACTTTACGAGATCCAGATGGGGCAATGATAGATGTCGATGCACTTGAACTCCTTGAACCAAATGATGAAAGTGTTGACAATGATTCATTCAATGAAGATGCAGAATTTGAGACAAAGGGTAAGGACGAAGATGAAGACGACGATGAAGACGAAGATGAACACGAAGATGAAGACGACGATGAAAACGAAGACGAATGACTTGTAGATTTAATATACGTGTGTTCTTGAGTTACGTGTAATTAATAAATTAGGAACGCAAATTTATCATTATTTTTCATCAAGTTTCGAATGTATGTTATATAGTACGCCTTTTCAATAGAGTTATCAACATTATTGTTATAATATGTTAATTGATTATTAATTAACAAGAATAACGTTAATTGTTTTTGGCAACCATGAAGGATATTTCAGTTATTAATTAGCTACGATCAACCGTTTATCCATCGCTAATTAGCGACGGATATCATTTAGTCCGTTGCTACTTAGCCACGAAACAAACGAACATCAATCACTAATCAGCGACTGACAAGCAGACGTCGTCGCCAATTCGCGAGTGTAGTGATTAACCATGACAAATTAGCGACGAACTGAAGATGTCCGTCGCTCATTAGTCACAGATAGTGTTTGTCTGTAGCTAGTCAGTGACAATAGTGTAAACCGTCGCAAATCAACGACGGCTAAATAATTTCCGTCACACATTTGCGACGTATAAAAAACCTTCGTCGCTAATTAGTGACAGACAAGTACTGTCCGTCGCTAATTAGTGAGGGGACATATTTGAACCGTAGCTAGTGAGCGACGGATCATTATGTCGTCGCAAATTTGTGCGTTAGTGATTACCATGACATGTTCGCGACGAACCAAGATTACCGTCGCTAATTAGCCACAGACAGTTTCTGTCTGTAGCTAATCAGTGACAACCTGGTTAATCGTCGCTAATTTTCGACGGTTAGGTTCTATCAGTCGCCAAGTTGTGACAACTATTTCTTAACCGTACCTAAATAGAGACGGTTTTCCGTGTCGTCGATAAATAGCGAGTGTATTTGTTACAATGAGATATTAGCGACGAACCAAGAAGGTCGTCACTAATTAGCCACAGACGGTGTTTGTTTGTAGCTAATCAGTGACAACATGGCTTGTCGTCGCTAATTTACGACGGTTATAATATGTCAGTCACCAAATAGCCACGGCCATTTCTTAACCGTAACTAACTGGCAACGGTTTTTCGTGTCGTCGCTAAATAACGAGTGTATTCATACCTTCACAAATTAGCGACGAACCGAAGATAATAGTCGCTAATTAGCTACAGACATGGTTTGTCTGTAGCTAATCAGTGACAACATGCTTGGTCGTCGCTAATTTTCGACGAATAGGTTCTGTCAGTCGCCAAATAGCCACGGCCATTTCTTAACCGTAGCTAAGTAGCGACGGTTTTTCACGTTGTCGCTAAATACCGAGTGTATTGATTACTTTCGCAAATTAGCGATGAACCAAAGATGTCCGTCGCTAATTAGCCACAGACAGTGTTTGTCGGTAGCTATTCAGTGACGACATGGTTGGTCGTCGCTAATTGTCGATGGATAGTTTTTGTCGGTCGCAAAATAGCAACGTGTAATTCTCAATTGTAGCTAAGTAGCGACGGTTTGTCATGTCGTCGCTAAATAGCAAGTGTATTGATTACCTTCGCATATTAGCGACGAACAGAAGATGTCCGTCGCTAATTAGCCACATACAATGTTTGGTTGTTGCTAATCAACAACGACAGTGTCTTCCGTCACTAATTAAGGACGGCTATTTTCTGTGCCGTAGCTAATTAGCGACATATTTTCATGTCGTCGCTAATTTGCAAATTAGTGATTATGTTCATCTTCTAGCGACGATCAGAAGGTGGCCATCGCTAATTAGCCACATACAGTGTGCGTGTGTAGCTAATCAGAGACGGACATGCGTTCGCTGTAGCTAATTAGCAACGATTTATGCTTGTCCGTCGCTAAACTGAGCATAAAAAATACGATCGGTCTCTCTCTCCTGTTTCACTTTGAAGTCAATCTCTCTATCCCTCTGGCTGTCACGATTCTCCTCCGACGCACCTTCCACCTCGAACCTCCGCCGATTCGCCAATCGTCCTGATCCGTCGCTCGGCCAAGGCCTCTCCTCATCCACCCTCCTCCCTATCAGTTGCCCTTGTCGAAAATTTCCCTAACGGTCACGCAAAAAAGCTAAGGCAAGGTTTGAAATCGAGCTCAGCGAAGTCGCTAATCGTCCGAACCTCCTTGGCTGTCGATCGACGTTGGCCTCTCATAATCCACCCTCCTCCGATCATCAGATTTTGTCTTGGGGTTTTCCCCACACGGTCACACGAAGAAGCTAGTGCAACCGAGCTAGGGCAAGGTCAAATCAAAGGTCAAATTTGAACCTCTTCGCATTCTAGGGTTTCGATTCACCTTGTTGGACGCTTCTTGCCTCGCGCTGCCAGGTGGTTTGGTGTGGGGTCCGACGTCGCCGCTAGGGGTGTCGTTAGGGTTTTGCCGGGTTCGCTGATCTGAGCTCAGTGAGTTCCTTCTTGTAGCCAATCGATTGCTGTTGCGATGTGATTTTGCTGGATTTGTGTTTGGAATTTTGTATGCGCTTCAGCATCTTGGGAAGGGAAACAAGTGCTTGTGCTTGTGAGAGGGCGATGGGTGTGTGGGAAATACTTGGAATGGTTCGCCGATGTTTTTGTGATCGTAGCATATTTGATCAGTTTATGTTCCATCACTTGTGCAATGGCTGACTGCAAAAATAGAGAAGCCTGATTTACTGATTCACATTGGCTTGGGCATTATCAATGGCTTTGTTTTGATGATCATGGTTGCTTCTTGTTAATGTTCTGATGAATGATGTCTTCTGTGTGGAAAAGCTTCGATTTCAGGTGCAGAGGGTTGAAGTGCTCTTATTGGTTTGTCGCTATGGTTTTTTTTTTTTGCCAATTCTTAGCTTCAGTCAAGTTCTGTTAATTGGTAGTTTGTTTATATACCTGACCTAATGCATGTCTTGACACAGAATATGGAATGACAATCAAAAGGGTGTCACATTAGATTAACATCATTGATCCGTGATCTTATATCACACTAGATAGCAATCGTGTCAAAGTATTAGGTTATCTATATATGAGTCCATATATATATATATATATTAAAAAGATAGAGAAACTTGTGATCTGTTTATGAGCTTGCCAGATTTCTGCCCTTCTTTGATGTTGGCTTTAATTAGTAATGTAATCCATAACAATTTCAATCCACACCTTTAATTAGTAATGTTATCTATAACTGATTTATATATTGTATGTGTTTGTTAACGTGCAGTAGTGAGGAGGCAGCAAAACAGAAGAAGATATACGTGTTCGGCTGTGAAGTAGAGGCCCCAATCATTTTACTACAATTGTCTCTGAATAGCTGGGAACAAAAATGGTAAGCTAGTCATAATACATGGACAGTGTTTGTTGATTGATATTTGTCTAACCTTTTAGTGTGATTATAGAGACGTGGAGGTGGTTGTATTGGAGGTGGACGTCGGTGTACAGGTGGAGTAAGAATAGCCGATTCCCCTTCCCCTTCATCGGGCTCATCCCCGACCCTTTGGACTTCTCCCGCACTTTTTATCTAACCCTCAACCAGAAGTTGGCAATGATGATGGACATACTGGACACATTGGCACATCATCCGCTGCACCTATAACAGAACCATTGGGCGGCCTCTCCTTGGACCCTATGAATTTCCATATGTCTGGCCAAGTTTATCAACGGCGAACTGAATTGAATGTAGAACCACCTTCTTCAGCGGAACAATCGACACCTCCACCTTCTTCAGCTGAACGATCAACACTACACCTTCTTTAGCAGAGCAATCGACACCTCCACCTTCTTCAAAGATACAATCGAATGACGAGGAAAACATGGTTGAAGATTCAGATGGTCGGAAATTGATAGGACCATATGGTGATTCGTAAGTAGACGTCTTTTTTACTAGTATATGTGAATTTAGTATGGTTTCATATATGGGATGTCAACTAAGCACATAGACACTAATTTTTACAGCTTCACAAATGCGAACTATGTTGTGAGGGAACTTAATGGAATAATCAACGATCATTGGAGGGGGTAGGATGAGTTCAAGGTAAGTGTTGTTATTTGATTTCATGACAAACTAAGACATTATTCCAATAACGTTATTTGTTTTTCAGGTCCATTGTTGTTTTTCTGATCACATGAGAAATGCGATGAACAAAGCGAAGACAAAACAAAGGAAGCCTTACTTTATTGCAAGTGAACATTGGACGGAAATGATGACAACTTGGGGAAATGATAAGCATAAGAGCGCGAGTCTCAGGAATAAACAAAATCGAATTTCTAGTTCTAGTGAAGGGTCTGCCACATATGCTGGGGGGAGTATCAACATCGGGGAGCACAAAAAAGATTGGTCAGTCCATTTGGATTTGATGTAAATTAATTTAAGTCGAATACTAATCTATGTTTACATTTTGTAGGCGAAGGAATTGGGGAGGGAACCAACAGCCGTTCAAACATTTGAACGGACCTTTCAAAAAAAAGATAAGACATGGACTAGCGGTCGAGCAAGAGCTATTAAGGTTTGTGAATTGTACCTATTTATATTAATGTTAACAATAATTATCATATTGTTATATGAAGTTACTTAATTTACATAATATATTGCTCATGTAGGAAAAGTTTGATGACCTTTGCTCTTCCCTCAGTGTTGGTGATGGTGTTGGGCCGTCTGATCAAGAAGTTGATCAGACAGCATTATGGGTGGAGGCATCGGGTGGGGTAAAAAGAGGAAAAGTATTTGGGTTGGGATTCTTGTCTAGAGAAGTTGCAAGAAAGGTAGCTGCAACGTCATCTCAGGTGCATCTGGTTCAAGGAGGGGTCGGCAGGATTCGAACATGGCCCAAGAAATGAACAAGTTGAAGGAACAACTTGTACAAAAAGAAGCAAAAATTATGAAACTCGAAAGAAAAATGACACATATCTTGCGACACCTGGACATCTCAGACGATGAGTCTGATGATGATGATGTACCTCCCTCTAACCCCATAGACGAAGAGGACAATGGTGATGAGATGATTGCTGATGCTGATGTTGATGGGAATGGCGGCACCTCATAGTCGCTAACGATGAGGTTACGTCACTAATTTTTTCCTTTTTTGGATGCTGGAAATTTACTCGTCCCGGGTTTGATTAAATTTTGCTATAAGAGAACTTATGGTTGTAATTCTCTCTCTCTCTCTCTCTCTCTCTCTCTCTCTCTCTCTCTCTTCATATGCAAATGTCAGTTGCAATATTAATGTAAGTTTCTGTCTCCCACTGGTTGCAAGACGAGCGTTGATGCTGTAACAAGCCCATGTTCAAGGGTACTGAGGGAAGTTTTGGCACCACCATCCATCATCAATCTGCAACTTTGGTGTTTCAGCTCTTCGTAAGACCAGAGTTTAAATGTTGCTGTAGTTGTAACATGCAAACATAATGGGCTATTCCTGAGCGATTTGAATCTTTGTTGTATGTTATTTTGCTATATGAGATTATGAAAATGTGGTTGGCTTGCAAACATGTGCTATCCTTTGCAATTTGCTTAAGTCCTAGAACATAGATGATGTAGTACATCTCTTGTGCTATGACTAAGGAATGTTATACCGTAAAACCTCATGTTTGCTAGCTTTTGTAGATCAAACATGTAATGAAGGATGCCTAAATACGATTTATATTGTTGTTTGTATTTTAGATGATCAGAGCACGATCGGGCCAAGAGAGAATAGACCAAGAGGACCGCAAACCAGGAGTCTCTTTTTATCGATATTTCAGGTATTAACATTTGTTTTCATTGGTTGATTGCTTTCTATGATTTGATGAATGTACATAATGTCGTCCTTCTAATATATCGTCTATGATCAGTTGGACTGACATTTGGTGCCTAAGATGATGGTGTCTTGAAGTATGGATGTAGAATTGAAGATATTGATGAGCCACATCCCAAGAGCATCTTTCTGTTTTTTTTTTTTTTTGCATTTTATATAGAGAATTGGCATTTTGTTAGAATTTGCTTCAACTCAGTTGGTCATTCAGTGGTTGTTCTTGGATATTTAGCTTATTTTTGTAGATAATTTTGTAGGCTACAATGTATATAATTTTCATAAGGGTTATAATATGGATGATGTTATTTAGTGTTGTCTAAATGATGCTATAAATTCATTGCTCCTATTAATTAGATATAATATCAAAATGTGATCAAATAATTCGTCGCAAAACAGCTATAGCAAAATCCAGTTTATTGAATTCGTGGGACGCGTAAATCGAATTCTTTTTGTCGTAGAAACAACGAGCAAATTTATTACAAATTCACAAAATTAGCTACGGCCATACTCATATCTGTCGCTACTTCGCGACAAACAAGCAAAATCCGGCTTTAATTAGCGACAGACAAGAAAAATACGTCGCTATATAGTGACAAACATATGCATATCCGTAGCAAATTAGCGACGGACAAGGTAATACTGTAGGTAAATTGCGACAAAGCTCGTTTGTCGCTAACTTGCTACGGTTGACAATCGTAGCAAATTAACGACGGCCTACAAAAATCGTCGCAAAAAGTGGCGACGGATTATCCTATGCGCGTGGCTATTTGGCGACGGCATTTGTAGATCGTCGCTGTTCGGCGACGGCTATATGATGTCATGGCAAATTAGCGACACGTACAGATGAGAAAGGAGTTTTAATTTGTTGGACAAATTTGCAATGACTTTGCATCGTTGCAAATTAGCGACGTACAAATGGACGTCGCCAAATTTGCGATGACCATCTGTTCGTCGCCAATTAGGACGACATGAGATATACTTGAATTTAGCGACGCACTTAATGACGAATTTTGTGATGTCGTAGTCACAAATTTGCTACGACAATTGCTACGACATTTGCTACGACTTTTTGTCGTAGCAAATTAGGGACGAGTTTTGTCACGAACGTTTAGCCACGACATTTGTGACGATGTTTGCTTTGTCGCAACTTAGCAACGAACTCACATATTTTCCGTAGCTAATTTTTGCGACGAATGAATAGCGACGGACTTAATGTCGTCGCTAATGTCGTCGCAAAACCATATTAGCGACGACATTTTGCAGATTTTCCGTCGAAAAAACTGTAGCTAAATTACAGTTTTTTGTAGTGGTGATTGGCCTCTTGAGAGCAGTATAAAATGGAGACATTTTATAAATCAACTTGTAAGATCTTACATTCCTTAAAAATGTTTTGTAGGGCCCCTGGGTTTTGTAAAGCATATCCACTACATGTGCACATGGTCAAATTGTCGCTGAAGAGCTCCACTTTAAGTTCTGCCTTTGGGTTTAGGTGAAGTAGAATTCTTCTTTGTAGTAAACGCGATAATCCCTCCTTAAGCACATGGGCTACGACACCCATAGCAGAAGCTACTCCAACTGAGTTTGCAAATCCTATGACGACTATCCCATTGGAGTCGCGAAGGACATGGGCCACCGAACCCACCATTGCAGCTTCCTATCCCGATCCATCAACATTCATCTTCAAGATGGGTCCCAGAGTCTTCCATCAGTTAGTTTCTGTAACGCCCCGGCGTTACCCACAGTATGGATATTGTCCGCTTTGGGCCCATTGGCCCTCACGGTTTTGTTCTCCTCGATCCATCCGAGAAAACGCGTCCACACTGTTAAGGGACCCACAGCTTTATAAGCTGACCCAGGACTCCCCCCTAGGCGATGTGGGACAAGGATATCACAATATCCCCCCTCAACGGCACAGCGTCCCCGCTGTGCCCTCATCGGCACCAGCGAGCGCCCCACTGTGGCCCCACACGCGGTCGGGAGTCGGCTCTGATACCACTTGTAACGCCCCGGCGTTACCCACAGTATGGATATTGTCCGTTTTGGGCCCACTGGCCCTCACGGTTTTGTTCTCCTCGGTCCATCCGAGAAAATGCGTCCACACTGTTAAGGGACCCACAGCTTTATAAGCTGGCCCAGGACTCCCCCCTAGGCGATGTGGGACAGGGATATCACAATATCCCCCCCTCAATGGCACAGCGTCCCCACTGTGCCCTCATCAGCACCAGCGAGCGCCCCACTGTGGCCCCACACGCGGTCGGGAGTCGGCTCTGATACCACTTGTAACGCCCCGGCGTTACCCACAGTATGGATATTGTCCGCTTTGACCCTACCGCACTGGCGCGGACGCACCGCCATCCCAGCTACGGCCTCGACCTCACGGCTTTGTTTTTTCTCGGGTCCACCATCCTCGCGGCCCTCGGCGGCAACTCACGAGCGCGCAACCCGGGAAAACGCGTTGTCAATGGTTAAGGGTGGACCTCCCATATATAAGCCATCCCAAGACTCCCCCCTAGGCGATGTGGGACAAGGATATCACAATATCCCCCCCTCAATGGCACAGCGTCCCGCTGTGCCCTCATCAGCACCAGCGAGCGCCCTACTGTGGCCCCACACGCGGTCGGGAGTCGGCTCTGATACCACTTGTAACGCCCCGGCGTTACCCACGGTATGGATATTGTCCGCTTTGGGCCCACTGGCCCTCACGGTTTTGTTCTCATCGGTCCATCCGAGAAAACGCGTCCACACTGTTAAGGGACCCACAGCTTTATAAGCTGGCCCAAGACTCCCCCCTAGGCGATGTGGGACAAGGATATCACAGTTTCGGATATACTTGATTTTGCTTTCTTTAGTGCGAGTAGGTTCGTATTAACCAAGTTCTTGCTTGATATAATTGTGTCATCCACGATTGGTCTTGGATTTAGCCGGTATGACTAGAACACCAGTTGGTTTTGAGCTTTCCAAATTCTCCACATAAGGTCCCCATTTAATTATGGCGATGGTGAGGTAGGCTAAGGCAATGTGTTTTCCTTAACCCACTTGCCGATCCTTGTTAAGATCTGTGGAGAAGTGTTGCAATTCATCCTTGGATATGACCATATGGTTATGCTCCATTCACATAGGAGGAAAAGGTGCTCAAGCGTCTTAAGGGCTTTACGACCCAAAGGACAAAGTGACTCTGGTAGTAACTTCCTTTTGTGCAGAATTTTGTTTGTGGGTAAAGCATTTGGGCACACACTGCACGACTAAAATTGGATTTTGGGGGGACCATTTAGCCGCCTTATATGAGTCCATATAGCACAGGGAAGTTGGTAGAATGCATATGTTGTATTTTGTTGCGATTTCTTTGAGGACATTCTGTTATAAGTGCTCTTTACCGTGTAAGACCCCTTCTTATGACTATCCCAAACTAGCTTATTAGCAACTGGTTGTGAGTTAATTAGGATGGTAAAGATCCCTTGCACAACATCCTCCTCAAAAAGTTCATTTAGCAAGTGTTTGTTCAATTCTTTCTTGACGCGGTCAATAAGCCCTACTATTGTTAAGGGTTCGAAATTTGCTTCGTTGGACCTCTAACTACTCCTATTGAGAGCCCCTTGTCATCCATTATCTTAATATTTCTCATGTTACTTACTACCCAACGAGTGTTTACACTAATTACCTATCTTCCCATTAATAAGCTTTGCCAACCAAAAAATGGCCAGGCTCATTGTTCAGAAAATATATTTCTTTCGAAAGTCGACTCCGCAAAGTCATTGGGGATGGTGCCAACATACATGCTTGTTTGCCCAACATGGCTTTGTTGAAAGTAACAAGGCTTTTGAAGCCTAGACAGCCATTGTCTTTCCTTGTTTTGAGAACATCCCATTTCTTCCAATGAATTATGGATTTAGACAATTGTTATTTCCACCAGAAAGAAGCTACTCTATTATCTATTCCATTACAAATTGAAATTGGGATTTTGAATATAGACATAGCATATTTGGGCTAGGCTTGCACCACGATTTTTAATAAAATCTTTTCCCTACTTTGGACAATAATCTCTCTTTCCAGCCTTCCAACTTCATATTGACCCTAGCAAGGATCCATGCAAACATCTATTTTTTCGTTTGTCCCCAGTATGATTGAAATACCCAAATATTTGCCAATTTTTTCTATAATTGGAACTCTCAATTCATTGGCCATATTTCTTTAAAGTGCTGGTGGACAGCCCCTTCTAAAGAAAATCCTTGACTTGTTCGAGTTGATTGCTTACCCCTGAAGTCATACAATATTGATTCAAAACATTTGCCGTATTCTGGTATTTTGAAACAATCCTGTGCAAGAAAAATGTTGTATCATCAACAAATAACAAGTGGAAGAGGGTTGGGCAATTTCTATTTTACCTGATATTTTGTATGCTCTCATCAGCCAAAATTTTGTGCAAGAGAGAAGAGAGGACATTGGACACATTAATAAATAGATATGGTGATGATGGATCTCCCTATCTAATTCATCGCGAAGGCTAAAAGAACTGTAAAGGCTCCACATTAACCTTCATACTAAAACTTACAGTAAAAATACATTGCCCAATTAGCTAAACCCATTTGGCACAAAAACCCATCCTCCGGATACTGGTACACAAGAAATCTCATTCCACTCTATCATATGCTTTATGCATATCTAGATAGGCCTAAACTGATAGATGTTTTTTGAATTTGAAACTTTAGGAATTAGAGTTATATGCATCATATTGAAAGAAGGGTTTGGCATACCTGAGTCGAAAAAAATTGTTGACCATCCTGAACACATCATGCCAGATAATCTCCTTATAGTGATGATAAAATTGATCGTTCAATCCATCAGGTCTAGGGGCCTTGGCGGCATCTAGTTGAAATGTAGCACACTTCACTTTCTCAAGAGTAAGTGGAGCTAGTAAGGCCTCATTCATTCCATCCTATGTTTGATATTGGCATTGGTCAAGAATGGGCAAGAAATTCCTGCCACTGGTCAACTCATATAGCGATCGATAGAAATTGACTGTGTTGCTTCGATAGGTTAGGATCACAACACCAATCATGATCATCAATTTTCAGCATGAATATCTTGTTATGTTGCCTCCTTTGAATCGCGGTTGCATGAAAGTAACTTCATATTGTTATCTCCCCATTTGAGCCAATTGACACAAGATATCATACTCCAGTAGCATTCTTTCTGCCTCCATAATGTATCAATTTGTTGAATGATATCTAGCGATTCTTCTTTATACATGCCACCAGTTCCTTTATTCATGATTTCTCTTATCTTGCTTTTCAACTTTTCAATTTGGTGATGGGCATTATAGAAACGTTTTTTGCTCCATTCTGTCAATGCAGTTGTAACCTCCCTTCATTATCAACATGATTGAGTTGGGTTGATTGCTATCCATTCCAGATTCCTATCATTATATCTCCACATTCCTCTTTTTCAAGCCAATGTGGCTCGACTTTAAAGTCTTTCTTCCACTTAAATAATTCCGGGTTTGATAAGAGTAGTATTAGACTATGGTCCGAGCCAATCGTTGGTAATGCATAAGCTTCTGCATAAGGGAGCATCACTTTTGAGTCAATGTTACATACTTTCTTATCCAATATCTTCTTTAACAATGCTACCCCATCTCTATTATTTGCCCAAGGAAATGCACAACCTTTACTCTCGATATCCATAAGTGAACAATGGTGTAAATAATCGTGAAAGGCTACTAACTTGTAGTTATCCACCTCTCTGCTCCCCACTTTCTCCTAGTTACATAATTTCATTGAATTCTCCTATGCAAATCCACGATAGGCTATTAAATAAAATGCAATTGCTGACATAGTAGCAGTCTTTCCTAGAAATTTGTGGGCGCATGTAGGGAAGTTATCCTTATTAATAATCCACTGTCTTGGTCTTGGCATGTCACATATATGAACTCTTCATTACTATTTTCGATTCCCACATCCACATTTTCATTCCACATAACTACCAGTCCCCTAGCAATTGTCGTAGGATTAACTATCAACGACCTTTGAAATTGAAGATGATTTTGAACTTTGTTGACAACTTGTTCTGTGATATCCTTGTCCCACATCGCCTAGGGGGGAGTCTTGGGCCAGCTTATAAAGCTGTGGGTCCCTTGGACGCGTTTTCTCGGATGGACCGAGGAGAACAAAACCGTGAGGGCCAGTGGGCCCAAAGCGGACAATATCCATACTGTGGGTAACGCCGGAGCGTTACAAGTGGTATCAGAGCCGACTCCCGACCGCGTGTGGGGCCACAGTAGGGCGCTCGCTGGTGCTGATGAGGGCACAGCGGGGACGCTGTGCCATTGAGGGGGGGGATATTGTGATATCCTTGTCCCACATCGCCTAGGGGGGAGTCTTGGGATGGCTTATATATGGGAGGTCCACCCTTAACCATTGACAACGCGTTTTCCCGGGTTGCGCGCTCGTGAGTTGCCGCCGAGAGCCGCGAGGATGGTGGACCCGAGGAAAAACAAAGCCGTGAGGTCGAGGCCGTAGCTGGGATGGCGGTGCATCCGCGCCAGTGCGGTAGGGCCAAAGCGGACAATATTGTTGATGGTGAGGTTGAGGAGGACATTACATAATGGTATCAGAGCCGACTCCCGACCGCGTGTGGGGCCACAGCGAGGATGCTGTGCCATTGAGGGGGGAGTATGTAACACTCCTAGTCCCACATTGCCTAGGGAGTAAGCTTGGGATGGCTTATATATGGGAGGTCCACCCTTAACCATTGACAACGCGTTTTCCCGGGTTGCGCGCTCGTGAGTTGCCGCCGAGGGCCGCGAGGATGGTGGACCCGAGAAAAAACAAAGCCGTGAGGTCGAGGCCGTAGCTGGGATGGCGGTGCGTCCGCGCCAGTGCGGTAGGGCCAAAGCGGACAATATTGTTGATGGTGAGGTTGAGGAGGACATTACATAATGGTATCAGAGCCGACTCCCGACCGCGTGTGGGGCCACAGCGAGGACGCTGTGCCATTGAGGGGGGGATATTGTGATATCCCTGTCCCACATCGCCTAGGGGGGAGTCCTGGGCCAGCTTATAAAGCTGTGGGTCCCTTAACAGTGTGGACGCGTTTTCTCAGATGGACCGAGGAGAACAAAAACGTGAGGGCCAGTGGGCCCAAAGCGGACAATATCCATACTGTGGGTAACGCCGGGGCGTTACAGTATCTCTTTGCAATAAGTGGCACAATATGGAATGTGTCCGCAAGAATAACAAAAATGAGGGAGTCTCTCATATTAAAAATCTACCCAGAGCTTTTTATAACCCAAGTTGACAGTCGTTCTTGACTTCAAAGGAGATGATAAGTCCATGTAAACTTTTTCCCTCCCACTCCTTGGCGGACTAATACATTTTGACTCCAACCTCACCTCTAGGACCTTTCCAATTTTCGTAGCCACATTACAAATGATTGCTTTTGATACTCTCCCTCGAGGGAGCCCCAGGATGTGGATCCAAAAAACATAATGTGTGAATTCATAACAATATTTCGGTAATCCCGATCCAATTGCTGCAAGACCAAGAGATTACTAGAGAACAACCAAGGCCCAATTTCCACAATCCTTTTTTTCTCAGTTTCAGAACTTAGGTGAATGAGAATAACTCGAGTTCTATGAACTCGCAGACAACCGAGTTTGTTTTCCACGCTCTTTTCATAGTACTAGTAAAAGCCTGAAAGTTAACATTTGGCTTCAAATAAAGTTTTCCAAGTAAAGTTAAATCACATTCCTCTTTTTCTCTACTGAGGCCTTGCTCTCAATCATTGTCTCGTCACCACATGTTCCCAGTTTGTCTACACAATGTTGCCATACGAATTTCACAATCGTTCACATTCCATTTTGTGTGTTTCTGTTATAGAAATCTGATCACTTGGGGCCTACTGACGAAGGAGCGTCTTCACTAGGTCGCTAAAACTTTGTCTACTTACTACTTGAACACTGTACACTCTCTAAGTCGGCTTATACATCCTGAGAGGAGGAGCAAGCACAAACAATTCTGAGTTGCAATGGTGTTAAGGGCTCAGAATGAAATTAGATTGATATGGTCTAGGATTGGGGAACGTAATAGAAGTTAGGTTTAGGGCAACATGATGGATTGAAAGAGGCTCAATGCATCTGGTAAGATGGGAAATGAAAATGGAAGCTGAAGAAAAGAAAGACCAAGGTTTCACCACTCTTTGGAGGAAATTCTTCCCAGCAAGTATTAGTTGGTGGATTGAAGATTGTGGTTAGGGTTTTGGGAATGTGGAAATGTGGGTGGAGCTATCGCCAGAGGGATAGAGAAAAAGGAAGACGGTAAGTTGCGAGCATGTTGAGTATGGGAGAAATAAATGCTCTACGATCGGTTAAAGTATTGAAAGTATTGTGTGGATGTCATGTGTGTTACGCATCCAAATGTCGTATTGGTGTCGTGCTGGCATTCACTGGCGCGTGGCTGGAGTGAAGCCATGTGGCGTCCAAGTTGTGTAGCCATCATTGGACCTGCAAAGGGACGCATATAGCCTAGTAAACGCGCAGGCTAGCCTAGAGCTCAGGTGAGAGTGGCCCAGTGCAGAACAAACCCAATTCCTACTCAGCTTGGCTTGCGGCCAGGCTTTGCTCGATTGGCCCAGCCCCATTTTCACGAATTTGGAGGAAGATTTTGTACTTTCAAGTATTTTGTTAGCTTTTTCCAACATTTTGGTGACCCTGAGGAGCATTTCTCTTTAACTTTTAGAATAACATTATGAGTAGGGCTCATTTTCACTAATTTTAGTCATGGTAAATTCTATTTCAACTCTTTCACTTTGAATTTAATTCTCTTGATATGAAAACCTCTCTCATTTGGCAACTCTTTCATCTTTTATGCTTGCTTTCTACATTCTAAAGAGCACACATGGTTCAACTTTGTAAATGAAAATCCTTGGGCAAATGTTGGAGTATTTGGCAAAAATTTTATGGCCACTTTAGAGAAATGCCAATGTTGGTAACACTAAATGGCCCATATGTCTTGGCTTTTCAGGATTTTTGGAATGCGTATCTTAAGAATAGATTTTTTTTTCTCCTCAATTGCCTCAACTTATACTTTATTATTTTAGTCTTTCCCTCGCGACTGTTCATCTTTAACCTACAGATCTGGAGCAGGCTGGATGCGGGTGCCGATTCACCTAGGGTCGCATGACATTGGCGTCATATCGGTTGGGATCACGTGGCCTTGGCGTCGCCTTGCCGATCGATCTGCTGCGACGAGGATCCGTTTGCAACGTCAGCCAAATCTCAGAAATGTGACGAGATTTGCTGACACCTTGACCAGATTTAGGAAGCTCGAGCTTCTTCCGGTGACCTTGGCCAGATTTGAGAAAGTTGCACTTTTCTGGGGTAAATGGGTTCTTGGGTGTAAATGCTAAAGAAGAGTAGGAATCGAGTTTGAATTGTGCAAGTGGGGTTCTCTTATTCACTTTTTTTGTTGGTCATGTGTATTGATTTATTAGCAATTTTCCTTTGTAGTGTTAAAGATAGACGAGTAACAAGATTGTTTTGGAGGTTGATGGGTCAGACTCCTTCTCACAGTCCTAGAGCCACCCAGTCGGGTCTGATATTCACTACTCAGATTAGTCCTTGTTTATTCCATTTCTGTTTCTAGCTAGGCTGATTGGATTTTGTGGGTTTTCCCCATTTGAAGGTTCTTGGATGTGGTCCCAGTAAATTCAAATATTTTAGAAATTTTCTTGTATGTGGTTTTTGAATGAGTCTTAATTTGATGAAGCTGTCTCTTGTTTGGTAGCAATTTTGCTTTGAATTTACTACGAAACCTTTCCCCATAACTAAATCCACTTTAAATGAAATACAGAATTATCAACATTCCATTCAAGATGAAACGGGATGGAGTAGACCTCAAAATTGATAAAAAGAGTTTCGGCGGAAATAAGATATTCAACGGAGTATGTTGTTGTGAGCTCTGTAGTTTTTGTGATTGGTGAAAGCTTGACTGTGACTATGATTAATGGTTGAATTGATAAACACTCAGAAAGATCTATCTAGGATTTCGGATTGATGATGGATTATTTTTCAGCTTGTTCTTTATTTCTTGTGGTCATGAGATGTTAAATGAAAGTTCAAGTGAATTCTGGGGCTCCTTTTGGTTAAGAAAATATGTAAAGTGTGTGCTCTTTTTTTGCCATAAAATTGCTTTATACAAAATATACATAAACCAAATGCCATTTGCTTTCGGTGAATTTGCTTTCATTAAAAGATAGTTAGAAAAATGACTTAATATCATCAAAACCGAACCAATTGCAGTTAAAAGCTCTCTTGAATAAGGCATATGCCTTTTCACTCTCTCTTTTTTTTCTAGTAAAATTGCATTCCATAGGCAAAATGCTTTTAGAATTTATCGTTGATTTAGAAGTATTGTCATTATGCTACTGAAAGGAGTTTATATTTATTGATAAAAGTATATGGCGATATATTACTAAAAATCATATGCATTTTTTCTAGAGACACTATTAAATAAGGCCGACGCCTATCCATTACTAAGGGGATCAATTAGATTGGACCAAAGAGGTGGAGACCTTGTCAATAAATCGAGGTCCATGCATGTTGGTATAGTCGCTACATATTTTAATATATACTAAAATTTCATTTGATAAAATGACTCTGTTTTTTTAAATTTTGGCTTGTCTATTATAAGCATGCCGATTGAAATTGAGTAATGACATTGAATTACATGCTGATATCGAATCGTATACTATCGTAAGTATGCAGGTTGCCATGCATTATCACAGAAATTCAAACTATCCTTTTGAATGACTAAGAATATTGTGTGATCTCCACACTAAAATGGATTGAACAGTTGGTTGTATTCGGATAATGTTAAATCCATGTGCTTGACTCACATGATTAATTCTATTCGTTGTTTTGAACTTTGCATTAAACTAAGAAATGCACCTCGTCTTGAATTTACTTGCGTCATTACAAGTCTTCTGAGTTATGATGGATGAAAGTATTGTTTCAACCTGTACATTGAACGAAAACACACACCGAGTGAACTGGGATGTTGATTGAATTGCATGCTTTTTTTTATATCAGAAATATGGATTTCATTGATTAAGAAAAATAATTCGCATATATATATAACTTTAATACATAACATAGCCCAAAGGGCTAGAGAGGGATGTAAGGTCCAGCTGGAAGAAAGATTTTTCTTGCATTGGGCTTGGCAACGCAATTGACCATTTTATTTGCTTCTCAAAAGCAATGGGCCGCCCTAAAGTCAAAGTAGCAATTGAGCGAGGCTTGAGCTTTCTTAATAAGCAGATCCACCTCCCAAGGAACTTGATTTGTGCCTGTTAAACCGATCATATCACGATAATCTTAAACGTAACGCAATTGACACCATTTTATTTGCTTCTCAAAAGCAATGGGCCGCCCTAAAGTCAAAGTAGAAATTGAGCGAGGCTGGAGCTTTCTTAATAAGCAGATCCACCTCCCAAGGAAGTTGATTTGTGCCTGTTAAACCGATCATCATATCACGATAATCTTAGCTCAATTTTAAAGAGTCTAGATCATGCTCTGATCACTCTTAGGCTGTATTTGGTCGTGATAAAAGTTAGGAAATCGTGTTTAGGATAAAAGTTAGTTTTTTCTTGCAACCACTGCCTCTCCTCCACACTCAACTGCCTCTTTGCCATGCCCAGCCGCCCCTTCAATGGCGTGCCACCTCTTCGCTGTGCCTAGTTGCCTCTCCAACAGTGGTGAACATTAAGTGTGGCATTGAACTTGAGTGAAAATGTCATAATAATACTAGTAAGGCAAAGAGTGTAATGTAATGAGAGCAATCACCTTATAAAATCAACAAGCTTGAGGTGGCTACATGAGGTCCAAGGAATCACACAAAGATGCTGGATCACTTCCTCCACTTAGCAAAAAAAAAGTGAATTGGATATTATGACAAATAAAATGAAAACATGAATGAAAGGAAAAGTTAACGAGAGATTTTAAGGGGAGAGTTTCTTTCTCAAGCAAATATTGACGCATTAATTGAGGAGAGACAAAGCAACGACGAGCGTTGGTCACGTCATTGAGCAGTGGCAAACAATGAATAACAGCATCGTCATGATGCAGCAACGGCAATCAATTGGGCAATGGCTAAGTGGGAGGGTAACATCCACACATGAGGAAGAAAGAGTCTCGTCTCTTAAATATTTGATATAGGAAAACTGCAAAAACGTTTGATGCTGCAAGCATCTTCTTCGGGATGCTCAGCCAATTTGGGCCTCTTCAGCCAGATGTAAGCTTTATGGTGACTTGTGGTGTTGGCTTGATTTTTCTAGATCTATTATAGGAGGGCCTAGAAATCCGAACGATCAAATATAACCTTAGGGCTTCCAACAAGTCAACACCTCTATTGAGTGGTAGATGACGCCTTGACAAATCTTATGAAGCCATCTCCAAGAGGACCCGAGCTGTCTCGGCATACGCATAGCTCCTTCGTTTGTTCCTTCTGGTGGAAGCTCCATCTATATTTACCTTCAGAAAACCTTATTTTAGTGGTTTCTATACTCGATTTGATTCTGTTCTGTGCTCGGTTCTTTGCTTGGATGTAGCTGATTGGCGAGCGATACGGCCAAACGTGGATGTAGCAGCTACTAATAGTTTTCCCAGATCTGGGGCTTGCGAATCGCATGCTGGTTGACCTGCATGCTCGTTTTCCTTGGGATTAGATTAATCTGCGGTAAAACGCTTGATAGTCTGGTAGATGTGGATGAGATGCAATTTTCAGGTTCAGAACGTGATCCGTGTTTCGTACACGCGTGGTGTTTGAATGGACTGGATTCGTCCTCATTGGCCGGAGTTCATCGCACACGAGGTGCGTCAGTTGATCGATTGCGGCATTGGGTTCACGCAATGATTTGATTTGACTCTAGTTGTCCTCATGTCCTTGATGTTCAGTTCTTTAGACACAAGGTGTCTTGACTGAGTCCCTTGAAATCATGAAAATTGTCCTGATAGGATTAGAATTGTGCTCGTTTTTAGTCTGCTTTTTGGTGTTGCTCTTTAATTGCTTCATATTCATGAATTGCATGTTTTAAAAAAACACGCACAACACGGTGGAGTCGAGTCAATGTCCACTTTATGACGCGCCGATTACACTTCCGGGCAGCAGTGAAGTTTTCAATTTTCGGAAAACTCTAGAAAAAACGATGTACATATCTATAATATATAATATATATGTATGTATGTCAAATTAAGAAATCCTATGATATTGGATGAAAGAATTTAGCGAAATGATATAGTACCAAAAGTATAACGTGGAGTTGTTAATCCAATAATCATATGTAATTAAACCTTTGGACTTGAAGTTTCTGAGTTTTGTAAAACAATTAACTTCTAGTTGCTTTCATCCCCTAATGCCTAATAATTGAGGTTTCTAAAGACGCGTTTGGTAACCATTTTCATTTTCAGTTTCTCGTCCCCATACGAGTTTGGGACAAGAAATCTGTTTGGCAAATTCTCATTCTCATTCTGGTTCCAGGATGAAAAAGTGGTCGGGGATGGGTTTTGGATAAGAAATGAAGATCAAAAGATTTTTGATTTTCTATTTCTAGGACGAGAATGAACATTACCAATAAATAAGCTAATTTTATAATATTTTATTCTTATATCTTGCCACTGCAGCCGATTACCATTCACCACCATCGGTCATCACCATCGCAGCTCGCCGCCGCCGCCTGTTGTCTACTGCCATCGCTATCGGCCGCCGCCGTCACATTTCTTTTATTTTTCTATTCTTGGGACAAAAAATTTTAGGCAATTATTAACGCATTTATATTCTTTTTCTATTCCAAAGACACAAATTTTGTTCAATTATCAACACGTTTCTTTTCCCAAAAATTCATCCGAGAATCATTTCTAAAAAAGAAACTCATTCTAAATTTTTTTTTTTTATGATGAGAATGGTTATCAAACGCAACCTAATTCACTTGGAGTTATTAATGGCAACTCTTAGAAAGTGAAGTATCTATGCCATAGAATTTCGATGAACTTTTAGGAAAAAGATATCGATATAGGCTTCCACTTTGGAAAAGGAAGACCCAATCACGAGGTGGCGAGATGAGATACTCCGACCACATTAGGAAAAAATACTAAAAAATTAGGGGAAAATCAAATCTGGAAGTAGAAAATAAAGAAAAAGTGAAAATTTATATAAAAAAGGAAAAAGACCAGCGATGAGACTCTTGAGTTTCATGCCAGCCCCTTTCTCCCGGAAAAATTTTAGGTGGTCCGGACGCATTACGCTCGGACACTAGGGGGGCCACTTGGCGAGTGCGCCCCGCTCGGCTCCCGGACCACCTAATATCTCCTCCCTTCTCCCCCGTTCTTGTTTTTATTTTTTCTAATTATTTTGTGACGTTTCTGACATGGCATCATGTATGGCCATATTAATGCCCCGTACCTATATAATATATTAAAAAATTAGTAAAGAAAATACCACTATGACTTTCCTTCCATTGCAAACTAACGTGACCGTGACTGTCACATGTATGGTTTCTGTTGCACCAAATGAATTCAATGGCCGTCAATCTCTAAGTAGAAAAATCAGAACATGTTATATCACATGAAATGTCACAGTTCATCATTTAATGATAAGAAATTTTAGTAAGAACTTAGTGCGCTAGCATTGCTTAGGCAGGTAGTTAGTGCCATGTGCTTCCTTGATCCTTCTCCGGTCGCGTAGACACGGCTTGGAAATAGGGGATGCGCCCATCGTTACTCTCCCCCTCCATTTTGTGACATGGAAGTCCGATTTTGGAGAATGTAGGCGTAGAGGAGCTCGTTCCAGACGTCGGCAACTCCCGGGAGACACCAGTGGAAGCAATCGGCATAGCTGGTCGGATTTGCTAGTTGCTCGTGACTCAGGGGATGCCACTGCTTTTTATAAATGGAAGGGTGCGCGTCTTTGCGATACTCCGATAGCTGCGTAATGTTCAGGATTTGGACGGCGAGGCCTCTTGCCCGCAGTCGGTCGATCACTGCTTCCACGACTCGCATCAGCTCGGGATTCGACCCGCTTCCCGAATACCCTTCTCTGGTGATGGGTTCCGTTTCTTGGTAGCAGTTGTAACCATCAAGTCCGCCCCAATCCTCGGCTCTGCAGTATGAGAGAGATACAAACGAATCGATGCAACATAACATTCACGAGTAATTGCTAAAGCAATGGGCTGTACTTTGCGGGAAAATGGTAACCTGTCATGGGTTGGAGACATGCTGACGAAGAACACCTGGGTCTTGGATTTGTTTACATGGACTTCCAACCAATCTGACCATGTATTCAGGGCCATTTCGTACACGCGAGGCACTTGTACCATCTTGTATATTCCATCAGGACTTCCAAATGATCCCCACCTAAATTTCAACATAACGTGTACTTATACGTGGTTGTAAGGAAGTCATTCACTAAGAATTGGCTCTCAATTAAGTGCAATTTTAGTGTAATATTTCAACAGATAAACTGAAAGTTGCAATGTTTTTCTTATATATATATATATATATTATGCATGAAAGTGTAAGAATAAAATGAAGGACTTCATCTTCTTTCCCTTCAAGAAATTATTTCAGTGGTCAAGTGCTTAATTCAGATTAGGTAATGCATTTGTGTCAGGTCATCATGCGGAGTCATCAGGCATATAAGTCATGTTATCATGCTACGACCTAGGAGTCCTGAGGCATATAATTATGAATTGATTGGTAGGAACTTTAGTTTGGATTCAAGTATGCGTTCACTTTTTTGATGATTCACCAAACCTAGGATTTCTCTTTTAGGTACACAAGGCCTACGGATGGCCCGATTTAGCTTTCAAAGGTGCTACACTTGCTGAAAAATCTCTTTCTCAAACTGACATCCTTTTAGTGCAAAAAACTTTAATAATTTGTCTGGGTTAACATTTTTATCCAAAAATGCTTTTATTTTATACTCATTTATGTCAATCGATCCTAATGCATAATGCAACAAATTGTCAAAAACAATATTCTAAATCATCCTCTTATGTTGTCGAATAATTTCGATTATAAAAAAGTTTGACATAATCTTCTCCATTAAAGATTTACATTATCATAAAGAGCTTGATAAACTATTATCATATGTAAAATCTATTTTAAGCAGAACCATAAATCAATTTAAGCACTATACAAATTTATTTATTTATCTACATGTCAATATTCATATACTTTTTGAAATATTTTAACGTGTTTGCATTATACAAAAGTCAAAATTTTGAAGAAGAAAAATTTAATGATAAAATTGGCCGAAAATAAAAGGACAAGCTTGAAAAGTTTTGAACTTAGTGATGCTTTAGAGGTGTCATAGAGAACATGGAGGGACTTACATAACTTTCAGCTCGGGTCTCAACCACCAGAGATAGGAATTGAATATGAGAATGTCCGCATCTAACCAAATCCTTGCATGCTTTTCAATGGCTTGAACTCGAACAATTCGCTCAGGTAAACGATGATTATATGGGTGATCACTATTGGATTCCACTAACATTGGTGCCCAGTAGAACTCAATCGTCGCGTTGTATTCCTAAGTTCATTCATTAACCCCAAGATTATCACCAATGGTCCAAATTAAAGCACTGGGATTGATTAATGGGAAAGTGAAGATAGCTCCTCGTTCGCATGCGTTGGCTGACGCCTAACATCTTTCTCATCCCCCTCTGAACAAGCTCATGTCCAATAAATTACCAATTTAAATTTGTGGCACTATTTCTTATCATTGTCTTCCCCTAGCATCCTCCAAACAAAGCCTAAATAGATGGATCAACTACTGCAATCAATTTGAAAGAGACAGGTTCTAGTTCAAAGGATCATATTCTAGCATTGACATTCGCGAAAACCAAGAGAAACTTATTGATTTTTTTTTTTGCTTTTTTTTTTTGGGGGGGGGGGGGGGGGGGAGGGGAGTGTTGTTGGGGGTTAGAGGGAAGCTTGACTTCTTGCCCAGAAAGAGTTGTCCATGGCCCACAATCCAATAAAATAAAAAGATTATTGGGGGGGTTCAGTCGCGCCAGGCAAAATGGATTTGAAATGTGGTTAAGCAAGACAGATTCCTCTGTCTTAGATCCTAGGTTAGTTGTGAGCCAACATAGAATAGGTTAGTGGTGGCTCTAACCTCACTCTATTGATTATGAAAAATCAAATTGTAATTAGTAATATTTGGAACAGTCCTTCCAAAAGCATAAGGCGCCAACTGATGAGAGAGGCTTTTGCATCCCCAAGGTTCATCTTGCGAGGGTTGCGACTGGTCAGAATAGCATAAAATTATAATCCAACACATGAGACAGAGGGAAGTTTTTCCTTTTAACACTATGTACACCAATATCACTGTAGATCGTCTGAAAATATCAAAGAATGACGGGGCAATACCTATAAATGGGGAAGAGAAAGTTACCAATGGGAGCTTGCAATTAACCATGCGTGTGTTCTATTTTGATATAAACCAAAACACGATTTTGTCTAAATTTTTTTCCAATTACCATTGCATCAGAATTGAATTCACTGCTTTTTCTTTCATCAAGTCACCATCTTATCCACACATACTTGATAATATAATTATCATTACCTATTACACATATCCGCAATCAAATAATTATTCATTTCTCTCTATAAGTAATTCATTTCTCTTCATGCATAACTCACCTACGATCACACGCACATTAACCGAAGTTCTAAATTGTGCCTAGAGTTACCTCGTCTATGAGGTATGCTTTTTTTTGTTGGAGGGAATTTGGAAAATATATCTACAAATTAGTTACTATAACAAAAGTTAAGAAAATTTCCGAATATTTTTATATGAGAGATTGGACTGAAGGTTGAGTTTCAATTGAGTGATTCTGGAGCAATTTTTGCTGTATATCATCACTTATGTTCGGTTGCATGTGGTCAATTGAATGATCAGCTAGGGAACACAATATTCCGAACACAGGGTAGATAAAGAAAAGCTCTAAATCAATTTCGAAATCCTTACGTTAGCTCATTGGGGGCTCAGATACTGAATCTCCACTTATGGTAGAGTTTTGAAGGTCTCTCGAGATGTGTATAGACCGTGGATTTTATCTCCTCAAGGGAACACCGTGAGTGGCTCATTTGCTAGATTCTCTAAAGCCTAAGATAACGACACAACACAGTTAAGGCACAAGAGGCTTGACACATGAGTGAGGGAGATTATGATTTTTAGTTAGAGGGGTTTTATGAAGGTCACCAGATTGAGAAGATGAATTTATATGAATGCTGCGACATCTCTAGTCGGTGGGCAGTGAAGTTTCTTATGGTGATTCACCGGACCAGGAGATCATAGGTTGCTTTCGTGCAAACTTATGGGAATCTTATTATGTCCCATCTAAGGGTAGTAGTGAGTACGCATTGTCCTTTATTAATGAAAGAATGAGTTTTTCTTCTTAGGTATAGGAGTGAGGTGCTTGGTCAGTTCACATCGTGCAAGGAAATGATTGAAGATCATATCGGAAGAAAAATCATGTGCCTGAGAATTGACAAAGTGTTGAAATTATTTTCTTAGCTTGTTTACACAACTAAAGATGTAGCGAAACACTACACTTGTGTCCACTTGCCACAGCTTAATGGAGTCGTGAAATTGATAAAATAAAATTCTATTTTGCCCCGGGGGGGGGGGGGGGGGGAGCTCGCTCTTTACTCTCAAATATTGGACTTGATGAAGTTGATTACGCTGAAGTAGTGAATAATGTATGTTGGTTAGTGAAAGAACAAGCAATTGACATTCATATATTGTCTTTTGATAGTATTGAAATTTTAATATTTTCAGAAGTGTTGATAATGTTATAATTTGTGCTTAGGTGAGAGATAGTCTGTTTTATTAGCTTGACTATAAGCAGCACTAACTTTGGGAAGAAGTGCTTAGATGTAAGCAGTACATTTATTGGTAATCACTTAAAGATTACTGTTGAAATTGCCAGTAAGCTACTAGTTTGGTAGAATTGAGGTAGACTTATAACAAGCTGAAGCGTTATAATTCTGAGTGTATCGTACTTTACTTATTTACTCATATTAATTTATTCCTTGATAGAATCGCATTGCATTGCTTGATATAATCAAACCTGCTTTCATCAACTTTTTGTTTACCCAGCCTCAAGGATATCAAACTTAACACTTTTAATTCCATTATATTTTGTCAAGTTTCTTGAAATCACCTATTCATCCCCTCTACATGATACTGTTAACCAACTTAGGTGTGAAGGAATAAGACTTGCGATGATTTGTGAAGGATTCACCCAATTTCTTGTTCATCAATTATTTTAGTTTTGACAAGTCTTCTTCGTTTCAGAAGAAGAGTGACAGATCAATTGCTCAGGAAAAAACGTAGATAGTGTTCAAAGATAGTGGATTTTCAAGGAGAGTTTAAAGTGCGACAGATATGACAACATTTGCAGAGTCACTAAATTCTTAGGAGCTACCGATTGCTCTAAGTGACAAGTGAAGCTTTGAGGTGGCCTATGAAGGTAGATGAGATAAAGCGATGGTTTATGCTAAAATTCAGATAGATGATTTGATTGCATCAAAGACAACTTCAGCGTGGAGCAACAAGAGAAGACTATTAGGAAGCTGCAAGTGGCTTGGAGGAATTACGTCGGGAATGTGTCGAGTTGCTTCAACATGCAGTTGAAAAAATCCCATGAATACCCCACTTGCTGTATATTAAAATAATCTAGATTGTCATGGTGTACTTGGATGGGGTTGAGTACTTTTATCATGCTTCATATGATAGTACTATTGATTGTTTAGTTATGCCATCGATAATACTAGCTTGATCTTTCACGTGCCATTAGGAGAATGTATATGATTAATCTAATTGTACTTAATGATGACGTAAAGTGGATGCTCCTTGTTTTGTCGGGGATGAAGGTCGTTGTGTATATATTACAGGATCTAGATGAGATAGTCCAGTAGCAATAGGTGTCATTGGGACACGCTGTAGTTTTGTCGTTGACTAAAGCCAAGAGCATGATGACAATAGAAGGTATGGAAGAATTAATGCTTGGCATGAAACTATGTTAGTTGCAGTACTTTTCACGGACTATGCCTAGGAGCAAACAAGAAAATAGTTTTTTTATTTTATTTCTCTATGAGTTTACTAAGTGAGTGTTCTATGCAAGAAACATGTGAGTTTGCTGTAGGTGTAATTTAGAACTAAGAAAAACTTGAGCGATCGAATAAGTAAAACTTTGTAATTCTTTAGATTCAGAATGGATTTTTTTACTGGCTATCTCTCCTTATAGAGTATTTACAAAAATTTACTGGGAGAGCATAGTAAAAGTCTAATGCCTTCGCTTGAAATATTGCCAAAAAGAGCTGAAGTCCAAGCTTATCAATAGCTAGTTGGATTCACCTTAGCTCAAAAGTTTAAACTAATAAATTATGGGCCAACTTGAATGTCTTAAGCACTCCATGTCACAACAATCCTACGACGGGGGACTCTTCCAACACAATTCACACATATAACTCCATAGTCTCCCCTTTTAGTGTGAATCCAGTGTTAGATCTATTCTCTTTTAATTCGGATATCCTTTTGGAACAATATGTCTCAACTTAAATCTCCAATAGCTTAGTCTCTTTTCGCAGACCAAACCTCCTTTATTTCTCTAGACTGAATCGTGAAAGTTACTATCAAGTCTGTATTACTATGCCATAACGTCACCTTCACCTCAAGCATATTTCACCAAACAGAACTGTTAAGGTCGTCAGCTACCATTAGGACTACATTGCCATACCACAATGCCTACCTTCATCTTTGATCTCTTTTATTAGACCAAACCATGAAGGCTGCCCAACAATCATGTTGGTCATGAAATTCATTTTTAAGATATCATCAAATATCAGCACACAGTGGGAGTGAGTCATCAATCAACCATTGGCTCTTATACTATTTGTTAGGAATGCGAAACAAAAATTATGACTTATTTATCAGGAGATTGTTAAGAGGGAGCCCAAGTATGAAGTTATGAATATATTCAATTAGACCCACTGTGGCTCAAAAGTTTAAGTTAATGAATTATGAATATTTAAGATATCTTAACTACTATACCACTCTGGTTATGCGATGTGAGGTTTTTCTAATTTCTAATTCAACTACCCCTGGCGAACCACATAAATCATTCATATCTTTATTGTTTATTATTGATTTCTTTGGTAGTTTTGTTCTCTAGTATTTGGTATTGAATTGCAAAATCCTTTAGCTTCAGTGTTAATTTCACAATCCGAAGCATGTGATGATTTCCGATGACTGAGGGTCACAATCATCAAAACTACGAGGTTTTACAAAGTACCGGCAATTCGAACAACACAAACAACTAAAAAGGAAAACAATAATATCCGAGGGAAGATTTTTGCCTTACCAACAATCGACATAATAAACTTGAAGAGGAAAGAAAGAAAGGAGACAACTTACCTTGGCATTGAAGGCGATTAACGAGTGATTGTGGCGATAAGATATCCATTTGAGATTAGGAGGGATCAAGGACTCCACGAGGCAAATCATCGACACCCATTGTCCTCTGTTCAGAGAGTCCCCAACGTACACCATCCTCTTGTTCCTTAATCTCTCCAGCAACCACGTCGCATTGAACCTGTACCTCCATCAAGCCCAAAATCATATCTTTATATTGTGCGAAGAAATCCTCTTCAAGAGTGCAATTGATACAGTGAAAAGTCAGGTATTCAAGATCTAAGTAGCAAAGAAGATTATATGGTGTGCTATATGTACTAAACAGCATCTGGATCATTTTACTAGATTTGGTGGGACCCGCGTTTGAACGATACAAGACTTATCAGATGTAACGTTCAAGCTAGAGTTTGGCATAGTCGCAGAATTCTTGCTTGGGTGAGCCGCGAGTGACAACCAAACTCTTGTGCACATGAACGCCATCAATTAGCATTCCTTTCCTGACTAGTATACATTAGGGGAGGGAGGGAGGGAGGGAGAGAGAGAGAGAGAGATGCACATACCTAGGAATGTCACAGCCATGAGGCTGCCACCTCCAATGGCGATATTCCAAGTCCCTCCGTCCGAACTTCTCACAAGCTACCTGGTCCGACATGAACAAGCATTGCTTCTCCTCGTACAACGGATAAGACGCGTTATCGTATACCCACCTCCCCGAGAACAAATCGCACGACATCGTCACGGCAGTTGTGCTTTGACGCGAGGCATCATCATTCGGTGGCGGCCGGAACTGAGAGCCATCGCGCGCGAGGGAGAGGACGGCAACAATGACAGAGGCGACCAGCAAGGCGACGAGGGAGTGGAAGCTGCTCCTGACACCCCATGTGGGTGAAGTTATTTCGGCTTTGCTCGCCATCATTCCTCTCTTCTGCAATCTCTCTATATATCTTCTGCATCTTTTTTTGCGCTTATATGTACTGAAGAGGCGCCTTTTGGATTTGTCAGATGACCCACACCTCATGTACTTATCTACTTTCTTGTCTGGAGCAATTAATTTTCTCCATGATTGATTCTATTATGCAAATTTGAAGAAGTATATAATAAAAAACCATTTCATGAGTCCATCTAATACAAGTTTTGCGTCTCGATCTCTTGTGGGGTTATTTGATATCGTGCTTAAATTGCATAGAAATACATATATGTACATGTGCAAGTGTCGTTAATCATTTAATAATCAACTAAATCCTCGAACCGATTTGTACCTCAAAATGTGTAATATGGAAGGGTCGAAATGGAATGTAAGATTTAACAGATCTTAAATCTAATATATTGCTTTGGCCATACTCTTCAATCTAAAGATTGAAAGCCCCGATCCCCACCTCTTGACCATGAGAACTACAATGGACCCCGGGTCAGTGCCGGATCAAGGTTACACCAAATCTGACCTATATTATCTGGCCTCAAATGAAAAGGTCATATAAAAATTAACACAGTGGCATATGATAATTGGGCATGTGACAAGTATAGGCGAAATAAACATAAACGTAGTAGAAATACTAATCTATACAAATATTTCCAAAGGTGTTGTTTGTTCATTTTAATAAAAAAATTATATCAACAAAAGAGTTTCAACGAATGACCTCTCATAACGTGTCCAAAATAACTTAGTTTTAATGTTCACGATTCAAGTCCTATAATGGTTGGACCTCTAGTTCATACACGTCTCCAATTGTATGTTGAACGGAAGTATAATTCTAGTGAACAATCAACATTTCGATTGTATTAGCAATCTTGTGTAGATAATCTTTTCGTGCCTTTTGACTTTGATTCGTGGTAATCATCGATGCGAGCAGAACCGTTCTACTCTAACGTAAAAACTCTTTTCTTTTTTCTCTCGTGAAAAACTGCACGCACGAAAATGCACACACACGTTTTCACAACCACTGTACAATGGTTGCGGGTGGCCATTTTTCTTTTTTCTTTATAAATAACAATAAAATTATATCTACATATATTTAATCAATATGTGAACATTTTTGGGCACATCATTATATGTCCAATTTATGCATGTGTGTACATCACATGTATGTGCGTATGTGACTAATATTGAATTAAATCCCATTTAATGTAAATTTTGTATTTAATTAAGTTTTGTTCAACTCAATTAATTGCCGTGAGTGCAAGCACGTTCGCAATATTGTCATCAGCATTGAACGTCATCCTAATTAGTTATTGTATGTGAGAACCATAGGTTCATCACTGATCTAATAGTAAGACTTGCGCTAACATGCACATTAATACTTTCAAGAGAATTGATTGTCCCTATTAATCTTTGGTCTTACAAACTAGGTTCCTGAGTGGTTCCTGGTTCCCCTAGGAACTGGGAACCGGACCAGACCGGATTGGGCGGTCTGGTCTAGTTCCCAGGTGGGTAATTAATAATTACCGGCGAGATAATTACCGTTTCTTTTATAATAGTCGTACATGAGAGTGGTTTTTGCAACAGTGCATCTCTTTGCAAATTGGGATGTTCTTTGGCGTGACAGACTCTACTCATTCTCTCTTTCACAATGAGCATCTCTTTTATACATGTCTCTGTTTATGTGTTACATAATTCATTCGTCAATTTTTTTAAGGATATCCGTTTTGTTGCAAGAACAGCGAATGCATTAATAACTTGGCGATTCGAATCAAAGGAGGGGGCAATTCGAACAAAATAAAAAAATATATGATATATAATTTTTTTTAATAAATAAAAATAGTTTATGTTCGAGTGGACGGTTCCACACCCGGAACCGGGTATTGGACCGAAAATTCCCGATTCCAAATTGGACCGAAAATTCCCGATTCCAATTATATGGAACTAAGAACTAGACCATTGCTTCTTAAAACTGCCCGGAACCGATTGGTTCAGGTGGTTTCGGGTGGGTGGTTTATAATGCTCCCCCCTATTACAAACCATGCTTGACATCTAGCAATATATCATGGCTACCAAAATAGTGTGAATGCTTTAAAACCATAATGAACCAGTTAGCATTAGTTATAGTGTAATTCAATCCATCTATCGTACTATGTCCCGATCGAACAAAAACCGTGGAAAGTTTTGTCAAGTTACCAATTTGATCATTTGCGACATGCAATTTTACGAGACATAAACAGTTTATTCTCGTTACAACCCCGACAAAGGATTTCAATGAGGTGTTATGATTAGATCGCATAAGACATCATTGTTATAACTTACACGTAATAAGGAGACATATTCCAGTTTGCACACACATGTAACTTTGTATGTGAACAATCTATAACCAGCAAGTACAGAGATAGATCTATGAACCATTAATATGCGTACTCGTAAATCACAGTCATCCAACACACAGGTCAAAACTGCACCTTAGGTCTAAGGATTATACCCAAGACCAGAGTATGAGCGATAAAAATTGACCACGCTAAAAGCTTCCATATTGCTAATCATTATATATGACTCACGTTCAATGAACTTGTTTGATATAAGTACCTGTGTTATAACTCGGGCATCTCAATACCCAATTACTTGTGACTCATCATCCCTTTAAGTATATAATATTTAATGATGAAATTAAAATACACTGATCTCAATAGGATTATTAATATCCATTGACCGAGAATAATTTAAAGATTCAGCTTAACTGTGTACCTGTCACGCTTATTCTTAATGTTTCAAGAATGGATTCAGTCACCACTGATCTCATTGAATATTTTTTTTTTGGTAATCGAGGTGTTCGAGCCAGCTTGTGCGCACCTCGACTATTCCTCGGGAGATACTAACACAACAATCCACCGCCATGACCTCTCACTTAAATCATAGGCGCTTCCCTCTTATTGAATTATTTTTTTTTCTTGGTAACCGAGGTGTCCGGGCCATCTTGCGCGCACCTCGACTATTCCTCAAGGGAAACTAGCACAGCAACCCACCACCATGGCCCCTCACTTAAATCATAGGCGCTTTCTCGGGGAATCGAACCCAATACTTCAACGAAGTCCAAATTTGCCATAATCAGCTGGGCTACCCATGGGTGGGTCCTCTTATTGAATTATTGATCTGGTAATAATTGAAAAAATGAATAAATACGTCTTTTCCATTAATTATATAATAAGATTGAAAATATAACAGAAAATCTTATCATGTAACTATTACATGACGCTTTAGGGCATATACATTTGACAATAAAGCCTCACCTGACACTTGACAGTTAGTAAATTAATCAGCTTAAACGGCAATTCCCTGTTATCTAACAATAATGGGACCAAAATCACAAAGATCGACCCATAAGAGGTTTATATGTTGCCTATCACCAAAACACAGAGATCGACCCATAAGAGATTTACTCAGATTGGCAAGAAAGATTGATATTCTCCTTCTGTTCTTGAATTTGGGAACACTGCAGGAGTAAAGTCTTGCATGCACTAGGCTGAAGTGGGGACCACTGTCGCCTTAGGGTGTTTTTCCTTTTTTTTTAAATCATTTATTTAAAAAAACCAATTGTAAATGATTTGTATATTCGGTATTAAGGATCTTAATTTGTTCGCACTCCTCATTGACAATGTCAAAGACTATAAACAGTATATTCTAACTATACTTATCTATCTATATACTTAATTAAATTGTTCATAATGATTAAGATGTAATATTTGTTCGCACTTCTTATTGACAAATTGTGTCGCTTAAGTTTAACTTAAGGCAACAATATTATGAATTTGTCACCTTATAATACAACCTAAGAGAACAAACTAAAGAATTTATTGCCGTTGGTTGATCTTGACGTGATAAATTTGACAATTTGTTGTCTTTGGGTAACCTAAGGCTTGTGGCACAATTTCTATTGCCTTAGAGATTTTTCTAGTAGTGGTTAGAAATTTACCAGCAGTTTCAGAAATGTACCAACCATCGAAGATTTTGCAGATTTGTTTTGTTGACTGGACCGGAGACCCGTCTTGACCCATCTTGAAAGATAGGTTTAGATATGGGCATAAGCTCTTCTTCTACGTGACCTAGTCAATCGGGTGTCTATGAGTGGGTTAGGGCGCCCGCATTTAGGCGATAAAGGAGATAACAAATGACAGCCAAGCAACAAGTTTTAGCCCCTTTGTGGGGTAGCAACATTGAGAAACCAATTTGATAAATTTTCTCATAAGAAGAATTCACGTTAAGATGCAAATCCCATTTATTCATTCATTTAGGACTCGACAAACACATAATATTTATTTTTTTGAGAATCAATGAATCAAATGATATTTTTGTTTCAGTTTTTTGCCTCGAATAAATAATAAAAAACCGGGATCTACATTACTCACTAGCCGAATGCACATGACATCTTCTGATTTGGGACAACATAGCTTGATTATAGTGTGTGGCAAGGATAGAGTTAATGAGTATAGCCTACAGGAGCCAACTTAATTTGA
The DNA here is from genome assembly GCA_019926035.1 of Melaleuca alternifolia. Classification (NCBI taxonomy): domain Eukaryota; kingdom Viridiplantae; phylum Streptophyta; class Magnoliopsida; order Myrtales; family Myrtaceae; genus Melaleuca; species Melaleuca alternifolia. Next base: position 1,763,132 of record JAGKPW010000083.1, read on the forward strand.
GTGATATCAACTGGGAGCAAATTCACAGTAGTTTCACGATCTGTTAAAGACTGTATCTATTACTTATGTTTTGGTATCTAATTATGTATAATATAGGCATACAAGAGCTCGTTCCACACATCTGGCACTCCCGGAAGGCACCAATGGAAGCAATCGGCATAGGTGGCGGGGTTTGCAATTTGATGTCCAGTGAGGTTTTTGGTTTGCTGTTTGTGGATGGACGGGTGCGCGTCCTTGCGATACACCGAGAGCTGCGTGATGTTGAGCACGTGAATGTTGAGGCCTCTTTTCTGGAGCTTGTCGACAGCCTTCTGGAGCATGTGCATCATCCCACGATTCAACGTGCTGTCACTATACACTTCTTTGGTGATCGGTTCTGTTTCTTCGAAGCATCTGTGACCTGCAATACCACCCCAATCCTCGGCTCTGCAGCCAAAAAGACGAATGATAATAATCTGGTAAGTTCGGAAGTCGATCTTTGAACCATCGTAAATGATAATCATTAAATTTGGGCAACAAGTATGATTACTATGATCGAGTTAAGTAAATGGTATCTGATGAATAATTCAACATGAGAGAACTGTACTATATTTCTTTTGGTGTAGTTATCAACTCTTCAGTAACCCTGGATTTTCAAGTTAATATCGACGTGTGTTTCTAGTTTCTGTGAGTCAAGTCTACCTTTCATGAGTTGCAGACATGCCCATGAAGAACACCTGGGTCTTCAATCTGTTTACATGAACTTGGATCCAATCTGACCAAGTTTTTAAAGCGATCTTGTATGCTCGAGGCATTTTCACCACCTCATATTTTCTGTCGGGACCTGCAAATGATCCCCATCTGGTTGCCAACATTCAAAAAAAGAAAAAAAAAACGACGTTAATAGATATCCAAAAAATATATGGAATGATATACTTAAAATTTTATTACATATATTATGTATACATTGATGATCTTCCTGAGTGATAGCATACGAGACGACGGACTCAAGTATCAAGCCTCATATACTCATGATCATTGCAACAAAACATACGAATTTAGTAAGAGGAGAATCACATCAGTAGTCCTTACAATTTAATTAAACGTCAAATGGCATTGACCCCTAAGCTTTAAAACTGGCCAAATGTGGTCCTCTCGGTAAGAAAAAAATGGAAGGCATCGTGTGACTTGGACATTGCGATGTTAACTTGCCGTTTATTTTTCATTTTGGTCTCTCTGTTGTTGCTATTAGAAACTAAGTTGCCCCTACATATCATTAGTTCTTTCTACATAATCACCGCGGAGTTGGCATTCTGCTTAATCGACCCATGTGAAGCCAACTCTAGGAAGTAGAGACGGTGTTGAATGTTGAGCAAAAGTTTAATAATAAGATGTTATCACCCATTTTGACAAGTAAGCTAAAATGGAGAATGAATTAAAGAGTTGTCCTCGTCTCTTTCTCCTTACAGTAGTAACTAGAAATTTGGAGGTCAAATGGCAAACTTTAGAATTTCCAAGATGCATGAAATGCAGATATTGAGGAAAAATTACTATAATAGGTATGCTCAAGAATTATATACTTACGAAACTTTGATCTTGGGTCCTTGCCTCCACCAAAGATAGGAATCGAAGACAAGGATGTCCACAGTGGACCAATGCCTTGCATGCTTTTCAATGGCCCGAACTTGAACCATCCGATCGTCTAACCGATGGTTTATTGGATCATCACAGTTGGACTCCACCAGCAATGGTGCCCAATAGAATTCAATTGTAGCATTATAATCCTATTCAATGTCATCCAAAAGTAAACGCACACATCACTATAATGCTCCCAAAAAGATCACCCAGTTGGCCAACTTCACCATTTCACATGCTCATGTTTACCATTTTTACCTTTGGTACATATTTGGTTCAATTTTGCTAATAAATGCTATCAATGCACTTGATAAAAGTGTATTACGTAGGTTTTGAGAGAAACATGCTGAAAAAGGATTTGATTTGAACAATATAAAGTCTTTGATGTGCATCGAAGAATAAATATTTAATTGTCCAAAAATATTTGTTAAGAAGACTCAATTGGTACTAATGACTTTTACCGCTACATAATCAATTGAAAACCTGGCTTAATACACAAATGTTGATGTTCATTGTCGATCAATCTAGCTTCGCTATTTTAGAAGTGAAAGAAATAACATGATATCGAGTAAGCATCTCCTTTGCAAGGGAAAAAACTCAAAAAAATTTCTAAACCTATTACACTTTTTTTAATTCAGTTCTAAATTTTTTAATTGTATCATTCAATCTTAAATATTTTCATGCTTTGTCAAGTAAATCCCTCGTGTCAAATTTGGCCGGAAATTATTAACATAAATATCAACCTTCTTATGTGACATGGTCAGCATTAATGTGAACAATTTTGCATAGCATTTTAATATTTTTTCTTTCTTTATTCTCTTCACTTTTCTTCTTCACTTTTTTCTAGCCAATAAGGGTGCAGCCCTTGCCCGGCCTCCCCTAGATCTTTAGAGAAAAAGTTATCACAAATTTGATTAAGCTAAATATCAGAGCATATCTAAAAATTTCTCTCCTCCTCCATGTTCGAGTTGTGGTTTATCACCGCATTTTGTGGAAAATACATGTATCGGATTCCCAAAACTATAGAAAAAAAGTTCAGTAAAATGCTGTCAATTCATTGACAAAAAATGTATCGGCCATCTTTTTCTATTCTTCCTGGAATAGGGACTTTTTTTTTTTTTATAATCGAGATGTCCGGGCCACTGGAATAGGGACTTTTGGTGTCACGTGATACGGGGAAGGCGCTTTTCGGTTAAGAAAAGAAAAGGGAAATCTAAAACATTTCATTTGACGCAACATAGAAGATGCATCATCGTTTAACGTACCCAATGAGGGTCATCGCACATGGATCGTGAGTACCGAAGATTTATTCTAATGAGGGAACGTCAATAATTCTTTTTCATTTTGGCGAAAAAAGTTGAAGGCATAACTTAGAAGAGACATACAAGGGCATTGAAGACGATCTGAGGACCGCCATGACGACGATGCAAGAGGGATCTTCGCTTCTCAGGGATCCACGGCTCCACCATGCAAACGAGAGAAACCCACTGACCTCTGTTGAGAGAGTCCCCCACGAACATCAATCTCTTGTTCCTTAGACTCTCTAGCAGCGCCGTGGCATTGAACCTACGATAATGTCACCATTCCCACTGTCAAAAGCCCTAGCCAAAATTACCTCTGATGAAGAACCCAAAGCATTTAGATGGAGCCTCAAATGGGTCATGTCCTGTGATTGACCCTGATCATGAGCATCGATGGGTAGAAACACACAATCTAGAAAGTGACAACGAGAGAACTTGATTATATACGTTGGTGGCGCAACCAATGCTCAAAACGGAGCTTTCCTAGAAGGCGCGGTATCTAAAGTCGGTCATCTAATGACTGATCAACTCTTCGCCCTGGACGCGGCACCAGAACACTCTCACGGGCGCAAACATGCTTTCTAGTGCTTGCAATGGAGAGACGTGGATGTGTGTGCATTGGAGTTGCTGGGGAAATACCTGGGAAGGTCACAACCGTGGGGTTGCCACCTCCATTGCTGGTACTTCAAGTCCTTTCGCCCGAACTTCTCGCAAGCCAGTTGGTCCAGCATGTACTTGCACCGTCCCTCCTTGTATAGGGGGCGCGAAGCGTTGTCGAAGACCCACCTTCCCGAGAACATGTCGCACAGTGACGATGTCCCCGATAATGGTGCAATGTCGGTCAGGTTTGAGAGGAGCGGCTCTCTATCTCTACCCAGTATGATTGATGGCTTTTCAACATTGCGCTTGGGGCATATGGCGGCAAGGATGATGGTGCCGACGAGCAGAGCCACCAGGGAAGGGAAGATGCTACTGAGTCCCCACCATATGGCTACTTTCTGGGCTCTGTGTGCCATTTGATATGATTCTCTTGTGCCATTTGATTTGATTCTCATGGCGCACTTGATGTTCTCCGCTTGGAAGATTGAAAAGGAAAGCAGAGGATTAGTTGTCCTACTCGTACAAAGAAAGTTTTGTTGATGGGTTCTTATATAATGGGAGAAGGAGATTTTGCATTGGTATATTCCAAAAAAAAAAAAAAAAGAAGCTCCACCTCTTTGAGTCAACTGTCCCCAGGCACCCTTTTTTAATACCATTATGAACTTCATCTATATAAAGAGGAAAGAATTATCATTACGTGCACCTTTTGTGAACAAGATTTTACGCACAGGCACTAATAAATGTGGGCTCGGAATATGTGTTAGCATATCATGATCATACATTTAATTCGCGTCAATTCGTGCCGATCTATTTTTTTTCTTTTATTCTCTATGCCAGATAACTTAATTATGATGAAATGATGTTAAGGTTTAGGCTCAATAGCAGCGGCCATAATAGCCTAATAACACAGGATTAATTCTTCATACATCCAAGTTGCAGAGTGCAAAGAATCTATTTTTGGGTCATCCATCTGAATTTTTGGCTTGCATATTACTTGATGCACAAGACAAATATTGTTCTTCATGAACTCGAGATTTATCTGTTTAAGGTGGAATTTTCTATTAAAAAAAATACTTCAGGCATATGGGAAGTGCAATCATTTTCTCGCACGTTTCTATCTCCAATTATAAAAACCAAAGTGGTCCAAGAATAAGTTACGGTGCTGAACCTCTAGTCATCATGAGCCACAAAGGTTGGTAGTTTGGAGGTGAGCTCATATAAAGCTCCAGGCGTTCACATTCATGATTGAACACAGAATTTAGTGAAAAGTCCCTACACAGTACCCGCTAAGTGTAAGATCAGTTGAGTGGTGACATCGTCATTAAACTGGTAGCTAATGCATCAAGCCAAATGTGAAAGCAACCTCCTATAGTATGTCTGCAAATCACACGTTAAGAGGCGAAAATCACTACTGAATAATATCTCCGCGCATTTGGACAGATCGAGACAATTCATGAAACTTAGGAAAGACGGCGCACTATTGTTTTGTTAATAGCGAGATATATTTTCCAAACACTAGAGGTTGGTAGAATTCGAGTAAGTTAACGTGAGATTGACAAGACTAGGAAATTGGAGATGCTTGTCTTCTTAATGATGTTCGTGTTAATCTATGTAAGTACGTTAGGTGGAGTAAGCAAGTTGGTTCAATTAATTAAAACTCTTATTTTCTTTTTCTTAAATTTTTATCCAACCTCGAAAATGAATTTTTGGGCTTTATGTAATCGAGTCTCTCTTCGCCAAAAATCCATTGGATTGAAATCCAAGTCATTTAAAAGAAGAAATCTGTAAATGCGTCAGACATATATTAAGGAGATCTTGATTGATTGTAATTGATATTCAGCAACTTTAGATATTCATATTTTAAAACTTATAAATAGACTCATGTATCCTTGATTTGGTAATGTACATGATATTACAACTACAATTTTCAACTTGCTATTAGAGTTCAAATTCCCTGATCTAGCCTGTTTACATCTCTGTCATATATTTAATAATCTCTCTCATGTCCATATTAGGAAAACCACACAAAATAAACATTTTAATATGATTTTGAAGGGAACAATGTCCAAAAAGTTCTAAACCTATTGTACAATGGTCATTTTAATTTTAAATCTTTCATTTGTGCAAACCTCGTCATAAATATTTTGACGATCTATCAATTACGTCTTTTCAATTAATTTTGGCAAAAAAGTACTAATGTTGTCACGGCTCGCACCCAACACGCATTAGTCCCCGAAGATGGTCTTCACTGGTTGATAAATTCACAACAATCCCAGAAGTTATCGCCAACCATATAAAACTAAATATATATAACACGGCGGAAGCAGTTAATCAATCCCTCACAAAATCCGAGGTATCTAAAAAACTCCTTAATTCAAATAAACCGGTTCAATGTTTACAAAGGACCCACAAAAAGGTCATACCTATTTATTTGTACCATAAAAATTACAGGTCATGAGTAGTCTCGTGTCTCTAAAAAACACCATTGATTAGCTACGACAATATCAACCAACTGCCCAGCATCAGTGGGCACCTCCAACCTCACCTGGTCTATGAGGAGGAACGCCATAATCAAGACCTGTAAAAAGGGGTTAAACAACGAATGAGAAACTCAGTGAGTCTATGCCCCAATTTCCAATTAGGAGGGTACTCACTTTAGGGTCCCTATCTATCTAAGTAATCTAGCTCTTGTGCCTCACGGACTTCCAAGCCTGTTGATCTCGGCAACTCGCTGGTCCTCACTACACACCAGCCCTTAATTAATCAGTTAGTCATATTCAATCCAATCACATAATAAACACAACCCAATCAATTATCAATCATAATTCGATCACAAATTATGAACAATTAGCAATCAATTGCGCAATTAAGAATATTAAACAATCACATAAGATAGGACACAATTAATTCCGTAAAGTCAACCGCCTAGGCTCACCTATTAGGGGTTCGCCCGAGTCCCTATTTCGAATCTATAATCTCTCATTCGATAAACTACGTGTGTCATCACCTTAATTGGTAGCCATTTGGCCAACCACTCAATTACCACTAATATTACTAAAATATCTCAAAATACCTAAAATTAATAACTCGCCCCTAATTGGGCAAAAGTGGATTCGGTCAATCCTAACTGCACAAATTATAAACTTAATCACACCCATCTAATAATCAAATTAGCTAAAGCCAATAAATTACCAATTCACCTCTAAATCACCCAAAAGTCACTAAATTGCACATAATCACCAAATTGACAACCAATTTAGCCCAAACAAGTCAATAATTAACTACTAAAGCGAATAACTGTTCTAATCAAGGATTAGGAGGTAAACTCACATTTGGTCCAAGCTTTTAGGTCCAATTAACAATGACGATCCGCGATGAGTCTAATTAGTCCACGAATTTCGCTCTCCGAATGTACGATTGGCCCAATACTCCACAACACGACTTGGCGCGATGCTGCAGCAATGACGACAGCTTTTCTAGCAAATTCGACGAAACTCCAGCCAGAGTCTAGTGAGCTGATCCTGGCTTCGGCAAGACGGCCAGGCGGCAGGGTGAGACGGCGGGGGCAGTTAGACAGCTGGATGGGCAAGATCTAGGGACAAACCTGGCTATTCATGGCCTAAAGGCGAGTTGGGGAGCGTTTGTGGCTGGAATAAGGCAAGGAGACTTCCGGTCTGAGCGCAACTGGCTTGAGCTGGGGGCGACGATGGGTGACGACAGTGGCAACGAGGGTCTATTGGACAGGACTGGTGGCTTGACGGTAGTGTCACGGTTGGCCCTAATTTGCCTGAGCCGAGGTTCAGTGAATAGGAAAGCTAGGGTTTCAGCTCGTGAGCATTAGACGACATGGCGGTGTCCATGGCAGCGATGGCTAATTTCGGTGAGCCAGGCGGTGCTTCCTAGTCAAGGTCACGTGATTTCTTGGTCTAGTGGCATCGAGGGAGGTGAACTCACAGCCGCTAGGGTTTCTGCAAGGGGAAAGAGACGCGCGAACAGGGGAGAAGAGGAAGAAGATATTGTCCTAGCCAGCTAGGCCATTTAGGCCGCGCATGTGGGTTGGAGTCAACGGGAGGAAGGGAGAGTTGACTGGCGCGCTGGTGCGGGCTAAAGGGAAAATGGGTCGGCATAAAAATAAATAGAGAAAAGGGGAAAAAGGTTGAGCCGGGCCGATCAGTGGGTTTAGGCCGATCCACGTGCAGGAGGGAGTTGACCAGGGCAAAATTGATTCCTAGGGCTTAATTGAAAAATTCTTAGGGACTAAATTGAACAAATCTAAAATCATAGGATCTTTTTGAAATTTCAGAAAGTTTGGGGGACCATCTCGAAACAAATTTTTGCAATTTTGTCCGTGGGTTCTCAAGGCTCACGGTGTATAAACGGGAGTCCAAAATTCACAAATTTAAGTCCATAAAAGCAAGCCATTACAAATGTAGGCACTGAAGATGCCACATAGGATAGTCGATGCTAACATGAAGAATATATGACATTAGTTTGGAAAAAAATTGAATTTCTTTACATTTTTTTGAATTTCTTTTTTTCTTTTTTTTTCCTTCTTTCCTTTCCTTTTCTTTTTCTTCTTCTTCCTTCACCTGTCATCAGGCGAAGTGGCTATGGCTCGTGATTGTTTATAAGCAAGGCATGCAAAAGTTCCCTAGCTAGAGCCTTGCCATCTCTTGCTTGTAGCTCGTTGCTAAGGTAAAAAAGAAAGAAATAAAGAAAAGAAAAATAAAATTTTTAAAATATGAATTTTTTAAAATGCAAAAATTTCAATGTCAATCATGCTACATTGGATAGGTAGCATCCACATCAATAATTTCCAATCAAAGTTGATAGGAATGACTAAATTGATAAATTGTTTAAAGATTTATGATTAAATTGAAAAATCATCAAAATGTTCATGACTAAACTTGATACAATTAAAATATTTAGAACTGAATTAATATGTTTGTACTCTTTTGGAATTAGATCACTATGCTCTTTCTTGTATTCAAACTACGGCTACTTGGCTATATTATTGTGTATATAGTTTCAACCAAAGTTGAACTATTAACACAAAAAAGCGGAAAAATATCTTTACTAGCTCCCAATGATGTGTCTTGTTTATCTTTTAATCGACATAATTGCAATTCTATTTTTCTATTTTCTATTCTTGAGAATAAGTTTGGAATATAAATTCGGTTGGTAATATATTTCATTATAGTATTTTTAGTATAAATTTTTAATCCAATAATAAGTTTGGAATAGTAATAAGAAGAAGAAATTTGTAATTTTTTTATTTATTTCTAGAGTAGAAAGAGAAATATAGACTCTCCTCATTGCTCTCTCTCTCTCTCTCTCAACTTTCGTTGCCACAAGGTGCCTCCTCACCACTATCAAATGTATGTCGTTGTAATTGTAGCTCTGCCTCGCGCTGCAACCCTAGCTTCAGTGCAACCTAGTGTCCCTCACAACAAGTGAGTCTCTTTCTCTCCTTCTTGGTTGCCGTGACCTAGTTCCGCCTCCCTCTTTGTCATGCGATTTGAATCCACTTATCCTCCTTCCTTCTTCTGTTTTTAGTGATGGTTTACATTTTTTTTACTAGTCATGGATTTATGCAGCTCTCCCCCAGCCTATTATATTGTTTAAAATATTGGATTATATGACACTTTGGGTATTCTTCATCTTTTACAAGTTCAAAAGTGATCAACTTTAGTGGCACTGATTCCTCTTTTTGAGATTTTTACTACCAATTGGGGTCTTCAGCAATTTGCACGACTCGATATGGTAATGTTCTCTTTTGATTTTCTTCACTTATTTCCTTTTATTGATAATCATAGAACAGTTCATTGACGTGATCTCGACATCAATTTTCACTTATTTTCTTTTAGCAAATGAATATCTATATTGGGATTAGAAATTGTAAGTCGTCATCAAATGTGTTTCTTCGCTCAGAAACTTGTCTAGAGAATAAAAATCTAAAAATTTGATGTGAAATGGCCTTTTTCTTTTTTCTTGGATGAAGTGGGTATTAATCATTGTGAATTTGTCTTTACCAAAAAAAAATCATTGTGAATTTGCACTAAATGCTTACTATCAGTATTTGGTCAATCAACTAAAAATGTGGGAAAAAAGCCACATCCTCTCAAAAATCGACTGTTCAAATGATTCTCATGTTAGAATTGCTCATATTACCATACAAGATACTTTAGTTTTCTTGTATGAAATCTATGTATTCACAACAAGGGGCACTTTTGCATAAGACACTGTGACTATGAATTGTTGTTTGTCTATAGGTTTTGGTCAATGTTTATTTTTTTTTAAAGTTCATCAAAAGTCCTACAACTTGAGAAGAAATTGCAAGTGAGTTCTAAAACTTGCAAAAAGTGCAACGAGTCCTAAAACTTATCAAGTTGATTCAATCGAGTCCCTTTGTTACCTTTGTCCAACTAGATGAACCAAAAATGCTGATGTGGTATTTTTTATTTATTTTTTAAGACACATAAGCACCACATTAGCAGAAAAATAAAGTTTTTAAAAATGTAAACTAAATTACATTTAAAAAATGAAAAAAGTTTTATTAAAAAAAATATAAGAGAAGGATATGGCAAGCTGCCAGAATGCCAGCCTTGGGAGGCCTCGGTCGCCTCCGGCCCAAATTTGAGGGATGGCGCGACCCTTACCCCAAATCCGATCGAGGGTCGCGCGAGCCCTGCCTAGTGCTGACGAGACCCCTGCCTAGTGCCAGCAAGGGTCAGCGAGACCTTGCCACCAAGGGTTGCCTGGACCTTCGCCTGGTGAGGTCTTGCCAGCGCTAGGCAGGGGTCACCTTACCCTTGCTTGGATCTAGGGTGAGGGTCGTGTCGTCCCACAAATCTAGGCTGAAGGCTGCCAAGGCCCCGCTCTAGGTTGGCGAGGGCCAAGCTAAGAAGCATCGACACTCTTCAGGATCCTTCGTGTCGTGTTCGACACGTGTCTGATACTCTCCGACACGCGGTCAACGCTTGTCAAAAATCCAACACGCCGTTTGGAAATTTCGACACGCATGGGGTTATATTTACAAATTTCCAATACTTATGGGATTTAAATATAAATATATGATGATGATAATAATAAAAGTTACAACAAATTTTCAATACTTCTACACTATTCTCAGTCGCACGCACCTGAGGCACCTCTCGTTTTCTTCTTTTACCGTGAGTCTCTCGTCGGTGTTGCTTCACCTTTTGCTCTCAAGATTTCATCTTTTTGCTCATCTCAAGTTAGCAAGTTGTGTTATCTCGTTTTCTTTTTCAATTAAGCATCTTGGATTTCTTTACGATTTGGGATTTTTTTACAAAATCTAGAGTTAGTTTGCGGAAAAGGGGATTTGGGTCATTTTATTGATTGTTACAATAAAATGTAGTTGAATTAGTCAAATTAAAATGATTAATGATATTAACAAATATAGGATTAATTTTTTTAGTATAGATTAATTCTAGGCTATTATTATTATTATTATTTAGTTATTTATGTATTTATATATAAGTATATTTATTTAATATATTACGTGTCGGAACGTGTCGAAATTTTCTACTTTTTAAGAAATGACGTGTCAGCGTGTCGTGTTGTGTCGGTGCTACATAGGGGCCAAGTGACCTTCGCCAGCCCTCTGCCAGCCCTAGGCGGCGGCAACGGCCTTCGGTCAGGGTCTACCAGCTATCTCCATCTCTTATGTTTTTTTTTTTTTTTAATTTAACCTTTTTAAATATAATTTATTTTTTAGTTTTTATGTTTTACTGATGTGGCGCTTACGTGTCTTAAAAATTAATTAAAAAAATGTCACGTCAGCGTTTTCTGTTCGTCTAACTGAACAAAGCTAACGGAAGGACTCAATTGAGTCAACTTGACAAATTTTAAGATTCGATTGCACTTTTTGCAAGTTTTAGGACTTAATTTTACTTTCATGTCAAGTTGTAGGACTTCTAGTGAACTTATCCCATTTTTAACCATTTTATCAACAACATTAGTTCTTTTTACACCAAAAATAAACTAGACAATCGAAAATGGCAAGCATGTGACTAGTACGTGAAAGTAGCATATCACATGGCTAGTTTGTAAGCATTATTACATGCAACATTTTTCAGTCAATCACATGGACCAATTGTGACATTAAAGCAAGCATATGACAATAATCAGCATTGACATACATTGGTGACGCATGTTGATGAGAATTGCCAATCGATGGTTGATATTTGATGATGAACAGTGAACGACTATCGAACCGATGAGTAAAAGACCACGAACCTTTTAAAGTATTTCGAGATTAGAGGTTAAGATCACAACGGGATGACAGAGTACTAGGCAAATATTTGTGTGATGCATAACTACAAAGTTTGAGATCAATGAATCGGTTGAAGGTTGAAGAGCGACTGACATGCATATTTTTGCATATTTAAAAGGACAGTTACCAATAAGCCAGGCCATAAGGCAATTGATATTTGGAGGACACGACCATGGAGCGACAAGGTTGTAACACAGTTACCGATGAGCAATTACTAATGGGCATTTAGAAGTTACTGCTTGAAAATAAAATCGTAAGAACTTTACCGTTTGTAAACGGGATTGTGGGATAGCTAACATAAAATTTCAAAGGAATAACTGATCGGGAACAAGATCGAGAGATCATAGGCACCAATTTTTCCAAATCAGAAGAGCACAACGGCAACCACATGAAACCCCTAGAAAGCATTTACCATGCAATCACTATAAATAGTACCGGCCATCTAGTGGGAAACCTCTCCCCGACCTATATCAAACAAATTTACTATATTTTCCATACCTTTATTTTCCTGCACTTTATTAGTTGTAATTATTCGGTTCACGTCGTCAACTATATTTCAGCATGGAATTTCTATCACGAGTATTGTATCGTCAATTAGATTTTGGCATAATATCTTTAGTTCTAGTGTTGTATTTTATTAAATTTCGGTATAGTTTGTTGATATATGATTACCTCATCATCAATATCTAGTTACTTCATCATCGGAAAAGTACAAATACTCCTACACCTATTGCATGTTTGTCAATTCAGTCATAAACCTTTTAAAATATTGCCAATGTAGTCATTCGGGAAAAATTTGTCTCGGAGAATGCTTATGTGGATGTCCAAAAAATACTTATGTGTTTGAGATAAATTTGTTGGAAAGACTGAATTGGTAAGGTTATAAAAAAATTTAGGGCTGAATTGGCAAAATTTTAAGATTTAGGACTAAATTGCAAAAATGAAATAGGTTTAAGACTTTTTGGACAATTTTCCCCTTCATCATCTATAGGTTTTTCAAGCCTTGTCTTCAATTCAATTTCGGCATGGTTTGTGCTTTTGTGGTCATGTTTCATAAAAAAATTGTTGATTCCCAATGAGTTGTTATATTCCCTATCCGAAGTTCGCACAAAATCTTGACTTTAGGTAGAGGGAATTCAATGCAGCATGGTAGGAAGACTAACGTTGATGATAATGGCTCACCTTTATGCCTACTGGTTAAAGGGTGGGATGTGCTGAGTACTAGTGGTAGGAAAAAATGGATGCTTTCGTCTTGAGGCAACTCATAAAAGAGTAGAGAACACAGTTACAACCAAGTTCGATCGTGATGGCTACTGTGAGAAGAGTTCTTGAAAGCATAATCATCAATTGGCAAGTGACATGGCGAGATACCTCACCGACATGATATCAATACCTTGCAAGAGTTTGCACAACTACAATAAGTAATGTCAAACAATTCAAATCAACAAGCCAATTTGCCCTCTTTAGGTATGTTCTTTCTTTTTTTGCTGCTTACTAGGGGTGTCAAATGTGTGGATTAGATCGGATTTAGGTTGCTTAAAAAATGGTCTAACCCATATTGACCAATTTAACCCGTTTTGACCTATTTTCATACAACATAATTTTAGAGACCCATATCCGACTTAATCCATACCTGATTAGACCTATATTGTTAAAACACTTTCATATTTAATCAAGTTCATGAAACTTTACTTCATGATTTTTTTAAAAATGTATTGTTAAAACAAATTTATGCAATATGATTTATTAGATAATTTTTCTAATTTTTTAATCTTTTTTCCAAATTTTAATTATTATTATTTTTCTTTTTCCTCTTCCAGTCCCTAGAGTCTAGTGAGCTCATTTATCGCCTCTTGGCCAGTAACCAACTTAGAAAGAGGGAAAAGGAGGAAAAAATAAAATGAAAATAAGGAAAAAAAATAATCAAATTTGCATATTTAAAAAATTAAATAATTTGAATATCATAATTTTCATAATCTAAAAATGAATTGTTAATAACATTTAAAATGATTTTTAAATTACACTTAAAATTAATTAGGTTACCCATTAAGAATCAATTGAAGAGACATTAGATTATTAAATGACCTATTTAAGACCCATTTAACATTTTAAGCTAATCCATTTATGACCCATGTTATTTAATATGGGTTAAAATATGGGTATTTGACCCACTTTGCCACCTCTACTGCTTACATTACTTTTGGCTTTATAGGACAGGTCATACGCATGCATAATCACTTAGAAGTTTGCAAAGAATTGAAATAGTAAGTGTAGGCTAAACTTGTGGGCCAGCTCTAACCGATGCAAGTAGTCTACCTCATCATCTTCAAGCCAACTTATGAGGTGACAAAGTTAGTAATGTGATAAATAAAAATGCAAAAAATTGCAACTTTTGGCTTTAAGCTAATCCATTTATAACCCACATTATCCAATATGAGTTAAAATATGATTATTTGACTTATTTTGCCACCTATTGTTTACATTACTTTTGGCTTTATAGGACTGGTTATACGCATGCACAACTGCTCAGTAGTTTGCAAAGAATTGAAATAGTAAGTGTAGGCTAAACCTATGGGCCAGCTCTAACCGATGCAAGTAGTCTACCTAATCATCTTCAAGCCAACTTATGAGGTGACAATGTTAGTAATGTGATAAATAAAAATGCTCAACCTTATGTATTGCTACGGTTGCCACAAGAAAATATGTTATTACCTCAACAAAAAGTACCATTATTTTAGCAAAACGTACCATTACCAATTTTGAAAAATGTACAATCAGTCAGTGTAATACTCCAACCTCATGTAATGCTTATCTTGTCTACAACCAATGTTGTTAGTGACAATCAGGGCAGACCACCAACCCCATCTAAGGGATAGGATGTTCCGCAGCATTTACTACAGCTGATTTTATAGCCATTACCACAACACTTACCACTACTGTTGCCACAGTACGTACCACAGCTAGCACCCCAACCATGCCACAACCTATTCCTAGAGCACCACCTGTCGCAGTAGTTCCTGAAAAATCAACCAAACGCTAAATTGATATATGAGCAAGCGATGCGACAATATGGATATGATTTTGGTTATATTCAACCTATGTATAGAAAGTCATACCCCGATTGGATAAATAGAGTACATTATTCGAGAGGTTTCAAATTACTTGAAATTCACTCTCTCTTTTTTGGCAAAGGTCATCAATTGACATTAGAGCACATAAGTCAGTTTGTTGCATAATGCAGCGATGCGACACATGGCTATTGTTGGAAGTTGAGATTGTTCACTTTATCTTTGTCAAAACTTCTTCACTCGCTACATGGCTGCCCGCTAATTTTGTTCTTTCTTGGGAGCAGACGGAAAATTTGTTTCATACCTGCTCGCAAATTAAAGAGCCATTCTTGACATAAAATCATAAACCTGGCAGCTATGAAATAGCTTAATAACAAGTCAATAAAAATAGTTTATATCTCGATTCAAGAGGGGAAGAAATTGACGTCTCTTGCAACTGCTAGAAAAACATTTTCTTAGGTATGCTTTGGCAGAGTGAAGTTGTCCATAAGTGAAAGGATGGAACGACAACCATATTACGAACTTTTTTATTTGAGAATCTGGGCGATTAGACACGAAAATTTGCTAAAAGTTGAAAGGAAATCTAATAAACATAACATAACTCTTGTAGAGAGATGTGAACCTGCTATTAACCTAGACAAGGGAAATGTGCCGAGATAGTAGTTGCCAAGATGGTGATCGACAAGCTCTTTGTTTGTAAAGCATTAAGACCTGCCAAAGTTAAGAAAAAGCTAAAGGGAAATATAATAATTAAGGCAAAGGAAATTTAGTATCATTTGTTTGATATCAACAAAATGGATGAGACTTTCGACCTCCTCTCAGCTAACGGTATCATAAAATGAATTGAAGGCTGGACTATATCAAGCAAAGAAGAATTCGTGGAGAAAAAGTATTGCAAGTAGCATTGCTCATGGAGTCATAATAATGCCGATTGTATTGTGTTCATGAACAACATTCAAGAACCAATTTAACACAGTAAAATTAAAGTTTGTTGAATCAATTCATTAGACCTAGGCTCACCATTATTCTCCAACATTCAGCTTCCGAGGGATCATGTCTCGAGACTTAATAATAAGGTCATGTATTTCTAATTACCTGATGAGTTGTGGGTTTCTTTATTCTCATAGTCACAACTAGTTATGTGAATGCTTATTACCACATTACATTTTAAAATCTTGAGAGATTATTTTCTCGCATTGTCTTTCAATAATTTGTGTGTTTCTTTTCTAAACAAAGTTAGTCTTAGTTTAGATTTGCATAGAAATGACCCCATAAAAACATTTGTATGGACACTTAGTGGCTTGGATGACCTTTTAGGATTTAAAAACGAGCAAGAGTGCGTGACCACTTTAAATTAAGCGATAAATTAATTAGGTAAAAAAAGAACGCTAATAGAAAAGTTAGCGTAAGCAAGTCCCCAGACTTTAGAATATCTGGTTTCGTAGGGATCAAGAAAACATTCTCACGTCTTGATCGGTTTCTAGTCAACCCCAACAGGCTAGTGGCAACTCCTATTTACATTTCAGGTTGTAAAAGAACTTTAAAAATCAAAACGCCTAAGCGTCACGCAAGGTATGGACTTGAGAGAGTCCGTGCTTGTAATTGACAAATTGTATCGGATTACGATTAGACAATACTTCTAAGCCGTCTTTTAGAGATGCCAATTCAGATCTCTTATGAGCAATACATCTAAAACTACCTTTCCCATCGTCCCCCTCTATGGAGAAGTTTGGGTAGGTTGCGACATTGGTTGGCAACTGGCTAAGAAAAAGGGACAAATGAGGAAAAAATGGAAAGAAAAAAAAGGAAAATAAAACATTCAAATTTTTATTTTAAAAATTTAAATATAATTAGAATATCAGAATTTTCATAATTTAAAAATGCTTATTAATCAGACTTAAAACTAGTTAGGTAATCCATTTACGACCTATTTAGAACCCACTTAAGACTCATTTAATAAGACCCATTTAATCTTTTAAGCTAACCCATTTATGACTCATATTATCTCATACAAGTTAAAAATATTTACTTTTGACCCATTTTGCCACCTCTATCTCACGGCAACTAGAAACAGACATGGAAAGGCTTTGTCGGAATTTCTTTCCCTAATCTCCTTTGGAAAACCTATCTCCCCTTTCTTCGTTTCTTTCCTTTATTGATCTTGCTCTCTTCCTTATTTTTGTTGTTGTTGTTTTCTAGCTATTTTTGTTTCCCGTCCTTTCTGAGTGCTTCCCTCGGTCTTTTTTTCTTTCCCAAAATTCCACTTTTCCCCCTCTCATTTTTTCCTTCTAACAAAATCAATCATATGGATTCTGATTCCTGCAGCTCATGTCTTCTAGGAGACTTCTAACTCGGCAAATTCAGCTTCTCCGGCGAACCTTCAATTGCGGGTTCCTCTCGTGCCGTTCTTCTTTCTTTCTAACATAATTTGTCTGACGATGATGAGCTAAATGTTGGGCCCATAAGGAAACAGATGCTAATGGGTAGGGCTAGAAAAAAAATGGAATTGGGCTAGAAAGGTGATTGGAGCTTAAAGGAAAAAGGCTCGCCAAGAAGAGAAAAAGGGCAGAATGGGTTGAATGCGAGTAGGCTGAGGAAAAAGAAAAATGGGCTTGGAAAGTTGGCTAAAGAAAGAGGTGGGCTGCATTTATGTTTTATTATTATTCTTATATTTTATAATTTCATAATTTTTTGTTATATTTTCCGATTTTATTGAATTATTTTTTATGATTTAGACTTCTTTTTCTTTTTAAGTATTTTTCTAGAATTTTATATCTTTTTTATTAATTATTCTTTAAAGAAATTTGAGCCGTGAACAATAATAACTTGGTCTAAATATGTAAGGTGGTATCGATTCGAGATCTTTTAATGATATTAACACTAAGATTTCTTTAAAGTCTATGGTTGAGCAACTATCAGAAGGGATACACGAATATTAACAGGAAATCTGAAGTGGCAGACTGACTGCCAAAAACATTTTTACGCTCTTGATTAGAAGACGGCAAATAAAAAAAAAAGAATTTAAAAATAGGAGGTCAGAAATTTTTGGAGAAAAAGAGAAAATTCACATCTTCCCTCTGTCTGTCCTCACTTTCGCTGTCGCTGGTCGTGGGCTCGACGAAGGGGTGGAGAGACAGATCTGAGGGAGAGAACGGAGTAGATTCTCGTACAATTACTAAGATCACGGCGGAAAAACGCCGCCTTTCGTTCGGTGAGGATGGATCAGGTGTTGAACAAGGTGGGCACGTACTGGTTCAGCAAGAAGGCTAACAAGGAGATCAATTCCGTCGGCGATGACATCAATGTACGTCTCTCTAGCATCCCCACTATCTCCGCATGACGTTGATTAGCGCTTTCTCGGTTTCGCAAATGTTAATATTTCCTTCTGCGACGAGAATGGGGTTGGTTCGGTTATGGGTTTTTGTGATATTGGGAGATAGGTTGTGATATTGTGATATGGTTACGACGTTTTAGATGCAACTGAGGATGACCACTTAATGAGGATTGTGGAGGATGAGGTTATAAGAGGGTGGTCCATCATTTTTCTGCATTTGCGAGAATTGGGTTTTCTTCCTACTTTGTTTCTGTCAAGCTAGTATGGGTGATTGGAAGTTGTTGTTTTTGTTTATCCTGTAAATTTTTTTACTTATTTAAATTTGTTAACTATGGGTATTGTCCATTAAAGTCCGAGACAATGGGCAACATCCCATTCCATGATCATGGTGATTAGTGTGCTGGGTCAGGCTCTTTCCCTTATATGATGGTCGAAGCGCTGATTTTGATCTTGATATTTTCCATTAAAGTCCGAGACAATGGGCAACATCCCATTCCATGGTCATGGTCATTAGTGTGCTGGGTCAGGCTCTTTCCCTTTTATAAGGGTTGAAGCGCTAATTTTGATCTTGCTATGTATATAATCATAGTTGTTTGAATGCATTACAAGTTTTTTTGCTGTGCTGGCGTGATCTCAAAACCTGTTTAGGAGTGATTGTAGCTCCATAGTTGCAAATTTGCCAATAAGGGAAAAGTTGTGATCATTTACTATATAACATCTATATGTGATGTGTCCTCTTGATATTAGTGAATTTTGGTGTGCCATCTCGGTCAAGATGGTTTATAGAATCCATAGATTGCTTTCGATTGTGCATGGAAACTGGAAAAACAGTTGTCATATATCTAAAGCGAGATAGGATGTGCGAACCATATGAGTGCTATTGTTTTGATTGATCCATGTAAGTCATATCCAAGCAGTCCTTTCCTATCGTACTGGAACATTCTTTTTCTACCATAAGATGCAGTGGTGCTTTTCAATACCTTTCTGGTGCATGTATTGCATACGATCGGTATCATGTTAAAGTGGTAGGTGTTGACTGATCATAGTGAATGTTGAACTCTCTTTGCAATGTGCAGGGCTAAATTATATAGATTACCAACATTTAGCTTCAGATTACTATGATGACTTGGTTTTACCTGTAGTTTGATTTGATTACGCACTGTAGTTTCATGGCTGGCATTTGAAACTATGTTTGCCAAATTCGAAGTATCCAAATTCTTTGAAGGATATTAAGGACATGTCTTTTGATTACTATGAAAAAATCTGTTTTATCTGGCTTCAATTTCTGGTATCTTTGGGTCAGCTCAAAAGTGAGATGCACTAGATCTATGATGGCTTTAGATTTACTCTTTTTCATGGTAAACTTTTTTAAAAGTTGAATTTTAATGCAATTTTACATCACTGGAAATTAGTTTGAAACATACTTGGTTATATGGATCCCTTGCGACTTCCTTGTCGTGAAGCCTCCATTAAGGACACCCTTTCTCTTCTGATAATTTCTCATTTCAAATATAAGAATGAGGTGTATCCTGGAACCTAATTATACTTTGACCTTTGTCTTCTTTCATCAGATAGTGTTTCTAGTATACTGACATATCTATATATTTGCTTAAAGTCATTGTCCAGCAGCATTGAAGGAGGAGCAAAATGGTTGGTTAACAAAATCAAAGGTTTGCTTACGCTGTGATCTGCAACTGTTGTGTCACATGCTTTGGCTGTTCATTATTTGCTTGCTGCTATCCCTATGGCAAAAGTTCTCTTGTATCTTTGGAATTTCCATCTAGCATGTATGGTGATCTCTATAGGATTAATGCAAAAGTTTTAAATCATTGTGCAACTTATCATGAATTTGGTTGTCTATTTGGTGCTATTAACTGGCCCAAATTCTTAAATTGAAAATGTGCTGTTATAGTCTAACTTTGTCAAAAGAAAAACTTATGGTTTACTTAGGCTTTTCTGTTCCCTAGCTAGAATTTTCTGTAGAGAAGTCAAGGCTAGTGGATGTCAGTAGAACTTGCACCCAATTTTCTTATCAAATTTGTAGCTATGAGACATAAACTTGTGACTTCTCAGACCCATGGGCATTCCTTAAGGCATGAAGTTTTCATCAACTGGATAGGCTAAATACATTCTGGTGCTTGTCGGTGTGGTCAAATTAATGGCATGGAACTTCTTGGTGTGATCTGGGTGCATGACATAGTTAAGATGATGATTGCCATAAATTCATTTGAGTATTGTCAGTATGGGCAGTTACTGTTTTTTGAGAAATATTTACTACCACTTGAGTTGTTTTAAGCCATTTCCTTTGTCTTTCCTTCCATTCTTCTATAAATTTCTTGAATTACATATCTGATTAGCAACTTTATTAGGATGTTGTAACAGTTGTAATGATGTGGACATCGTCCTTAATAATGAATAATCGACTTTCCATTGATGCCCTTTCCTGCAGGAAAGATGCAAAAACCACTTCCAGAACTCCTAAAGGAATATGGTCTGCCCGTTGGGATCTTTCCTCGTGATGCAACAAACTATGAGTACAATGAAGAGACAGGAAAGCTCACAGTCTTCATCCCCTCAATCTGCGAAGTGGGCTACAAGGACTCTTCCGTTTTACGCTTTTTCACCACCGTTACTGGATATCTTGAGAAAGGGAAACTGGCAGACATAGAAGGGATGAAAACAAAAGTAATGATTTGGGTGAAGGTGACGGCAATATCAGCCGAAGGATCAAAGCTTCATTTCACTGCTGGAATGAAGAAAACCCGGAGCAGAGAAGCTTATGAGGTCCACAGAGATGGAGTTATTGTAGACAAGTTCTAAGACACTGCAAGCTCATATCTATAAAGGTGCGACTGCTCTGATGGTGCTTCTGTGCTTACATGCTTTGGACCGATGTGTCATGGTTAACTACTAGCGTGAAAACTTTCAATTGTAAGTAATCTTCATCGTCTCCAAATTGTTTCTGTGCGGGTGTCGCCCAAATCTCAAAAACTGTACTTGTCAGAATATATTATTCTCGGGTAATGTGCATGAATTTGCAACTATAAGCAGAGTCATCTACAAAGTCATTGGGGAAAACTGAAACTAGGGAGACTGTTGGACACGCGCGGATGATAGACTTGCAAACCGAACCGGGTTGTGAAACCTACCATTTAATTCTTCCGTTGTGAGCTGTCGTATAATTGTTTTTTCCATGGCTTTCTCATCTGGGAAAGCAACATCATGCATTTTGTGACGCCTACCGTCACAGTCATCTACTGATGTAGAGGTGGGTCTCTTTGTTTAACATCTATGGGATGATGTGGAGTCTCTATGCTGCTCCTATTGCTTTTGATTCGATAAAGCTACCTAAAATCAATTGGCAAGTGGTAACGATTACATGAATCGTTTAAACAATCCCAATCAGCTTCTCTCATGGTGGAAGAACATATAATGACTATTTATATGGGAACCAACGGTTATCTTCATTCATCAGAATTGGAAAGGTAAAGAAATTTCTCATTGAGGTATGTACTTATGTTAAAATGAATAAATCTCAATTTCAAGAAATTATATCTTCTACTAAAACATTCATTGAGAAAGCAAAAGCCCTTTTGAAAGGAGCTATCTAGGAACAAAGCTTCCTACTTTTGGAACAAGTATAGTAGAAATAAATAAATTGATCACCCTTCATCTTTGCTTATTAGTTTAATCTTTACTTAATTAATAATATAATAATTTTTTAATTTAGAGAACTTTGATTTAATCTTTACTTAATTAATATTCTTTAAATTCTGTTAAATAATTTTATGTTCGCTCTATTTTTTTATTTTTATTTTCTTTTAAAATATTAATAGAAATATAATATAAGAAAAAACATAAATAAGCTAAGCTAAATATGTGTTTACAATACATAGGGCACTGATTTTGGGACTGTAAGAAATAGATCCATTCGTCAAATGGGTCCATCTGTTAAATTAGCATGACCCTTTGTTAAAATTATATCCATCTTTAAAATGAATTCAAACAATAATCTTTCCCCTTAGGCCATTATCTAATTGTTTATAGCAGTGTTGGAGTTTGTTGAATCAGTGTATGCTTTGATATTCTGGCCACCAAAGACACCGAGATGAGACTCAGAGTTCCCACCCCGGATCCTGTTCTGAATGGCAACAAATGATCAGCCTATGGCAGTCATATAAATGAGAGATGAGCAGAGCTACCTAGGACCGGAACATAAACATGTGATGCTATTCACGACTGCAGCTTCAACCCAGCTAGTGAGTTTGCTCAAAAGCAAACTTCAAAATGGCTTTGGGTGTTTCGTTAATGCAAGAGAAGCCATTATTATCCTCTATGTTATGGTAGAATGTGAATTCGAGTGTAGGAAATAGTGTTCTGCTTTAAAGTGACTAACCAGAACATCTACTTTGCTGCTTACGCAGCATGACCTAGTTTGGTCCTCCAGAATAATTTGTCTCTACTTTGCTGTCAAGCAGAGGACTTGCTTAACTTGCCTGGATGATTATCTTTTGATCTAGCTCTTGACATCGTTGTGACTTGTGATTAAGCTTTTCATCTGCATTCTAGTGAGCAGTCTGTTTCATCGTAGCTAAAGTGCGAGTTCTCCATTAGAAGAATGTAATGCAAATTTACCATCCGATGTTCGTATAATTAGAACACGAAACACGGGTTTTCGAGCGTCTATTTATGCTTGCTAAAATGTTTGAATGATGTATGAAATCACCTACAGTTAGTTGCTCCCGGTCAACATCGACCTTGATGCTAATATTAGACTGATAGGGAGACATGAATCCAGATTATAAATCATTTGGTGGGTTATCGTGAAGCTCAAATTGTTTCCTGGGAAATTTTCATGTAAAATAATTCTATTACTCACTTCTCCAAATAGGGAAAATTGTCCATTTAGTCATAGACTTATTACACAATGCCAATTCCATCTTAGATCGCTGTCATGGCGAAGTGTGATGTAGGATGGGTTGGGTGTGTCATGTAGGTTGATCAACAATGACTTGACCGTCATTCCAATAATTTCCGACAAAAATTGATCGGAGTAATTACATTTGAATTTTGTATAAAAATTTAGGACTAGATTAGCTTTTGTCGGATATTATGTTGTATATTATATTTTCATAGTTTTACAGTAATACACAAATGAGAAGATATTTGAACTTTATCTTTGCGAGTATATTGTTATGTTGGTTGGAAAATAGCTTGTTGCAATAGTTCAAGTGACACTTAGCACGTATTCAGGATTAGGATATTTTTGCTTTTGATTGTAAATATCATTCGAAGTTTATAAATCTATAGTTTTTCACAAACTTCCTTGTGTGCAGATGTCAAAAGAAACTTTATTGGGTTTGCTTTTCGCGAATTTTACGTTTCAATTTGATTCTCCACTCATAATGATAAATTTGATACTTTAATTCACAATCTACGTTGTGATTGATTATCATGAGATCGAGCAAAGAGAGAAATATGAACTTCTGACATAGGATACAAAAGATTGAAAACCTAAATTTTGTATGGTTCACTTTCTTTTTGATAAAATTATTCAACAAGTCGTAAGATATTATATAAATACTAATTCAGTTCCAAGCTTCTAAATTTTGTTAGTTTACGTTGTTTGAAAGATAAACTACATTGAACCGATAAAATCTATAGGCACATATACAATCAGTAGATTCATTCATGGATTGATGGACTTCAATTCAATTGTAAATCAAGAAATTTGCATACAACTAATCATCTCACAAATTTGCCAATTATGTGCGTATAGATTAACTTATCGAATCAAATCAAATTGTAAGACACAAATTGAGAATATACCCATATTGATAGCTTTACGTGAAATATCAAGAAGAATTCATCCTGAAAGATTGTTAATAAATTGGGGGAGAGAAGACATTTATGGGCTAGAATCCAGACCACTTAAACGATTCTCTCCATGAACGCACATTGTCGACAGAGCATGGAAAGCGACCATCGAAATCACTCGAGAGAGACCACGTCGACCTCTCGATAATTTCTAAAGCTCTTGACTTTAATCAAGAGAGAAGGAGAAATGACAGAAAGTGGCATCTGCAGCATCAAATCATGCCTTGGCCAAAGGAAATGGAGAGAAGAAGATGAACACGAGGTCAAGCTTTCGGCTTTCTAATTCCATCCCGCTATAATATATTTTTGTTCAGGACAATTGTATTGTAATTAGTACGTGAAGTGAAGATAGAGTACTTCGTTTCCAATTGTTGCCTGAAAGCACAACACTAGTTCTTCGTCATCATCCTTGAACTTGCACTAGAGACAGGTCGAATGCTGATTCGACTGCTCATTCGCTAATCACGCGATTATTCGATACGGGGCAACGACTCCAGTACCGTCTACTTGCCAGATGCCCTGTAATGCGATATATACAAGTCGTGGTCTGCATCTCTAGATAAAGAGCAGTCCAGCCATGAAGTTGCTGATACTAACGCTTACTGCGAAACCCAAATTACAGTTAATGTATTGGTTGATACCCTCGGTTCATGGTCTTTCCCATGCATCAATAACCTCGGCTTTTGTTGTCGTTGAGTCGTTGGAAGAAGGATTTCGAAGTCTCATAGGTGGACCAACAGATCGCCGCGGCCGGTGCGTGGAAGAGCATCCTTGGAATCCATCCTCTCATGAGCCCACGATACCCGTCTTTGTTCACCACAGCTCGAATGACGTCACCGATTGAACTGCTCGAGAATCGGTCGCAACCGCAGACTCCCTGCACATTTATGGTGAAGAACAGTAGTTTTCATTCCAAAGATATGACCACGAACGTTGTGTTGTCTCAAAGCTACCGACATCGCTAAAGCTGTAATAGGAGCTACAGAAAAACAAAAAAGATTACGGAGAACGGTGGTTGCAAATGATATGAACCCATGATGCACAGACAGCAAAGGAGATTTAACGAATGAACTGTCAAAACAGATAGGGACAAGTAACAACGCGAAAGTGATTATGTACTTCAATGGACAAAACTGAGTCGTCCCTACTTACTCTCCCCTGACGAAAAAACTTTAAAGTAGCATATAATGGTTTAGGGCCGGAACCATGTTACACAATTAAACATGCTTCTGATCACTGCATCAAGATCAACTAAAAGATCTTCAGGCTTTGTAGAGAGACAGCAGTTGCTAATGTCCCCATTTCAGAAGATACCGGTTACCCGTGACTCTGTTATGTTATGACTCTGTTAACAATTCCTCTGTTTGGCATGATCAAAAGCTTACAGTGATCAGGAGAAAACCAAGCATGACCACTATAAATTTCTATGTCATGTTTTCATTTACTGTGGTAAACATACATGTGAGTTTGATCCTGCTTCCTCTGCAACATCATGCTCTGAGTGGAGTTTTAAGCAGTTAGCACACTGACACTAAAAAAGAGCACATATTTAACACCATAAGAACAGACCTTTGGTGGCAATACCAATAGATGCTGTTCCTTGGGTTGAGTCACTTGTCATTACCTGGCATTGCAGCTGTGTCTTGACCACGTCGAGCGGAGTTGTGACTGCAGCCGCCAATGCCCCTGCTGCTGCCCCGGCCGTCGCGTGCACAACCAGGCTCTCATCGCTCACCGATTCCCCTGAGAATGCCTCCTTCAGACCCCGCTTTGCAGCCTCATATGTTGCGAAGTGCACTGCTGTGAAGGGTGCGTTCATCACAACAGTTGTCCGGTACGACGCATAGAACGCCCCAATCCCTTCCTCCACCAGGACCCGCCTCACGCAGTCGCCCACCCCCCGGTATGGGCTCCTCTCCAGCTGCAGCCGCTGCTTCACCATGTCCATTGGCGTGATCACCCCATCACTTGCCACCGTTGCGCACACCCCAGACACAGCGTGGGCCACAGAATTGTTTTGGTCAATAGAGGAGAAGGACTCCTTGAAGAGCTCATAGACAGAGAAGTAGACCGCGTGGGCTGGCCCAGCTCCGAGACCCATCGCACCGATACCCCGGTAGAGGCCAGCCGGCCCTTCGAGCTTCAAGATGGAGGTGAAGGCCTGGCGGATTCCAGGTTGGGTCTGGCACGGCCCGGCTAGGGCCTGCATGCGTGTCTTGAGGGTGTCCACGGGGAACATGGCCATATGCTCGACGGAGCCGGCAATGGAGCCGGCAACCATGTATTGCCAAAACAAGAGGCCATCGTGGCGTTCGGCAGAGACGCTTAGTTCGGGGCTGAACTCCGGGGATTTGGGTACAGATCGGTATTGGGGAGAGATGTCAGTGGCGGCCATGGAGAAGAAGAAGAAGAGGAGCCCCCGGGGCTGGAGCGTTGGTGGGGGGAGGGGTTGAAGGAGAGGTGCTGTGTGGGTGATGCTTGTCGACGGAGATGCGGTTTGGAGGTTTAAAAAGGGGAGGGAATTATTCGGGTGCGGAGATTGCTTTCGGGGGGGAATAAGACTGGGCTTTGTCTCCAGGCTCAATAATTTCTTATTGGTGATATTTGTTGGGAGGTGGGATGGGACGAAAGAGACTGCACTGAGCAATATACATAATATATATGTTTCTGGCCATTTTGGCATGTCCCACAAACTCATATCGCTTGTTTGAAGTGTTCTAAACTCATCAGATCTTCTCAAATGCCTAGGTTCACATAATCAACTAAAGTTAAATGACCTTACTTTTAATTTCAAGACTAAAATGCAAAAAAAAGAAGAATAAAAGAATAGACTCATCATCAAAGTTGTTACAAATATATCTCCAATTTGAGCTCAAAAAGAATCTTTTCCTAAGTTAAATAAGTTTTCATATTTGAGTGGTTGCCTAGTTTGACTAGATTTCCTAATTTGGATCGAACTTTTCTCAATATATAACAGGTGCCTTCGCTGTCAAGAGCATCAAAGAGGCCATGTGTCCATGAATTACACCTTAAAATAATTAGATTGTTGAAGCTAATAAATCTTGTATAAGATTTTGTGCAATTCTTATGTAAGATAAAAATATTATTTTGTGAACAATTATGGAGCTAAATACGGTGTGGATCCCTAGGCTTAATTGGGATTGTGAGACATTGAGAGTGTTTGAGCAACTTGAGTATAGTTATAATCTTTGTTATATCGCTTAATTTATAGTAAAATTCCGTATTGCTCTACCCGTGGACACATGTTATACCTAGCAAATCATGGAAATTTGGTGTCCAATTTATTCTTACGTTGCTAATTTCTTGCAAATGGCTTGGTTTTTACAACAATTTGTATTAGAGTTAGGCTTTGGCTGAGTTGAAACAAATTTATAGAAGATTTCTGAAAGATTTATATTGAACATTACCTACAGCAAAGGAATTTCCATTTACCCTTGTTTGGGAAAAAGCTAAAGTTAATAAGGGAAGCTGATTGGAATTAGTTGGATAGACACACATTCATATTATTCAACTAATCATTCATATTATACAACTAATCTCGGCTTGTAAGGTCATGTTTAACGTCGTGAATGAGAAGACCATTGAAGGTTTGATGAGTGCCTTGTTGAATATGTATGAGAAGCTCTCTACAATCAGTGGTCTACTTAACGCAACATATATTTCACCTTGAAGATCCGTAAAGGTGCATCTATTGCTAAACATATAAACGAGTATGTAATCAATTAGTCAATTAAGTTTAGTTGAAATTAACTTTGATCATGAGGTACATGTTTTCATTGTATTATCCTCATTGCCTATAGCTATAATACTACTGTTAGTAATTTATTTGGTAGAAGAAGATTGATGTGTGATGAGATTAGTGATTTGATTCTAAGAGAAGACATTCATAAAAAAAGAATTTGGTGAACTTATGCCTGTTGCTTTAGTAAGTAAACGTAGAGGGAGAACTAATACTTTTGTTAAAGAATAGTGCAACTAAACAAGCATAGTCAGTGTATGATTGATGGTGATGTTTATTGAAGTTGTGGTAAGAGAGGGTATCTTAGAATGAATTGCCTCAAGATAAAGGAGGAGAAGTTTAAGGGAATTAGAGTTAAATCTGCTTATGATTTCACAACTATATTTGACTGTAATTTTGATAGTGCTCATTAAAAATTCATCGTTTGATTGATAACTTATGGATCCTACTTATTCATTTCACACTACACCAAATAGGAGTTGGTTTACCTCTCAATAATAAATAACTTGTGGTAAAGTGCAATTGTGGAACAATGTTGATGCAATGTTGCGGGTGTTGGCAATATTAAAATCAGGATGCATGATGGTATCGTAAGAACATTTATAGTAAGGCAAGTCTGGAGTTGAAGAAGAACTTGATTTCATTTATTGTCCTGGATTTAATTGGATATTGATATACTTAAGAAGGTGGAGTTCTATAAGTTATTTGAGGAGCATTGGTAATAATAAGGGGAATCAAGTATAGTGGCCTATATAGGCTTTAAGATAAGACGGTGATAATTTTTTACATGAGACACTTATGAGTGGAATTGGCAAGAGAAGTTTGAAGGTTATGAGTGAAATGAATATGCTGAGTGTTTATGTGACTGATAAACCGATGTATTCAAGTGCCATGACTTAGGCAAATAGCAAAAGTGCATGTACGTAAGACTATTAGAGAAGTCACAAAGATTGTGAGTTGGTTCACTCATATGATCATAGGCTATTGCGGTGTTCTTTGAAAAAAGTGACAGATTGATACTAATAATTGGGATGATTTCTCGACGAAGACTAGGATGTTTGGCACAAGGTTGATGCTATTGTTAGAGTTGGATATTCAAGTGCTTTGATCGAAACGAAGACATGTGAGATGATCAAGCTCGTGCGTACTAATAACAACATAGAATTTTGCTCAGAGCTTTATTCTAAATTATGCATGAAGGAAGATATAGTGAGACACAGTACTACTACACCATATTGCAAAGTCGATGAGCATAATATCATTAAAGAAAGCCTATAATTTGATTTCTAGTGCTGGTACGACTAGGAAATTCTTAGTGGATGCACTTAATTCAACGAGTACTTAGTGAATAAATACAAATTGAATGCAATTAGGCGTTGGACCTCTAAAGAAGTGTGGTTAAGTAATATTCCTAATTATTTTGTTCTTAAATTATTTGATTGACCGTATTGTATTCTAGTGAGTAATAGTAAATATGATGGGACGGCAAGAGAATGCATATCCTAGGTCATGCATAAGGTAACCAACAACATTGACTATGGTTCTTGGAATTAAATATACCTATTGCGAGTGGATAAGTTATATATGACAATTCTACAATACTTATAGGAAGAAAGGTTTGTGGTAGTGTTTATGTGGATATAGATGGTGTTTAGGTCAAGGGAAGTTGCAAACAGAAACTCTTGTAGTGAGTACTGACATGTTAATCAATTAAAATTATTTGTAGCAATGTAGAGTTCACATAGCCAAAGTTGCTATAATTGCCGAATTTGACGATATGTGTACTTGATCTCCTAACTTATAGTGGTTTTGCTTTATTAGTGATAAATGAGGTTGTATCTATAAATCCTAATAGAATAGGTAAAAGTGCATGTGGAGTTGAATTTATGATGAGATTTGCCGTTATAATGAAGTTAAAGTAAGGTTTAGATTTGAAAGATGTTTGTGCTAGTTGAAACCATGAGACACTATGCAAGAAGGAACCGAAGTTCTGGTCCTACAAGAGAGAGATTTCCTTTGCATGGTTCCAGTTTGAGTAGATTTACTATTTTGGATTCAACTTTTGTCTATGTATGAGAAGTTCTTTGTTGAGAAGAGCATAAAATAAGATCGTTTAATTGTGAATTACACCAAAAGCAATTCGAGAGTGTTGAAACCAACAAATTATGGGTAAGACTTTGTGTAATTGTTTATATGTATATATTGAAAGCGTTAGAGGAAACTTTGTTGTTATTTTGAATAGGACAAAACTTGAAATCAGACTCACGTAGAGTCTGAAGACAAAAATCGAAGTTAGACTCGTAGAGTCTAAATGGGACAGACTTAGGTAGAGTTTGAAGAGGCCAGACTCAAGAACAGTCTGTTGACTACCAGTTTCAAGTTGAACTAGGAATCTCAATCAGATTTGAAGAAGATAATTTGAGTGAGATGGCATTCTCAGAGATTTGATATATATATATATATATATATATATATAACTCAGAGATTTGATATATATATATATATATATATATATATAGATCGTTGACAGCTTGTTGGTTGGATAATTGGATTGATTATTCTTATCAAGCTTATTATGAATATAATTGATCCTATGAAGATTGAGTAAATGTGGTAAGTATTCACTTATGAAAATCAAGATCTTGATTGTATAGGCGACCAGGATTGATGGACTCTTATCACGATCTGAAGATTGCTTTAGATATTTCTGATTGATTCCGTCCAATAAGTAGATTGGAAGAACTCTTTTGGAAAGTGCCAACGGTTAAGTAGGCATGAAGGACTATATAAAGTAGATATCTCTAGTCTCTTTGAAGAACGAGTACAAGAGAAAAATTGCAAAATTTGAATTTGTTCATTTACCGTGTACTTACATTGTAAATAAAAAAGTGTGATACTTACTAGTTTTGTGAGAGTAGAAGACTCTAAGAAGTCTTGATCCTGAACTGTAACTCTTTTGATTCATAGTGGAATCCAGTCAGTAGGCTGTCGGCCCGGAAGAATGGAGACATGCTTAAGCAAAGCCGAACCACTATAACCCTTATGTTTCATTCTCTTCTTTAACTCTTTAATTGTGCTTATTGATACTGTTTGCTTTCACACATTAAGCGCACACTTAACGCTTTGAATTATTTGATTCCACAAAAGTTTTGGTTATCACTTACTCACTCCCCCTTTAGGTGATCGCACTAGTCATTTCAATTGGTATTAGAGCTCAATTGCTTGTTTCTTGAAGTGTTATAATTTTAAGCAAAAAGATCTATGGCTAGTGTTTTGGCTCCAGGTTTGGTTGAAGGACAGAGCAACACTAGACCCCTTTACTTAGATGGAAAGGAGTGCAATGTCTGGAAGAACAAAATGAAGGCATTCCTAAGAAATTAAAGATCCGATCAAATGGGATGTGGTTGATAAAGGGATAAATCCTAAGACTACATCAAATTCAAAAAGAAATACTATTGAAGCCGGAGAAATGACACAAGTTGAATTTACTAAGAGAGAATCTCTTGATGCTAAGGCTGTTTATTCCTTATATTGTGCTTTATCTCATACCAAATATAATCGCATTTCTTCCTATGAAACGACAAAGGAAATCTGGGATAGATTAAATATCACGTATGAAGGAACTGACCGTGTCAAAAAGACAAAAGGTCAATATGAAGCATTTAAAATGATGCTTGAAGAGACCATTTCAGAGATGATTAGTCGATTTACTAAAATAGTAAATGGACTACCATATTAGGGCCAACCTATTTTTGGGCCTATGAAGGTCAACAAGCTATTACGTGGATTATCCAATAAGTGGAATCACGTGAAGACTTGAATCAGAGAAACACAGAGGATTATGCCTCTCTCTGTTGATGAACTTGTTGGAACTCTCCAATCCTATGAAGTGGAGAGAATTGATGAAGAGCTAGACCAGCAAGGTAAGAAATTCATTACCTTAAAATCTAATGAAGATTTTGATGATGTAGGATCGGACGATGCCTTAAATGATGAAGAACTAGCACTCTTAATTAAGAAGTTCAAGAAATTGAACTACAAAGGCAGGAAGTTTAACTAGAAAAAGTCAAGCTTTTAGAGAAGATAACCAGAACAGAACTTCCAGAGAAGACGAGTAGAGGAGAATGAATTTAACAAGGATGTAATTTGCTTTGAATACAAAAAGAAGGGACACATCAAACCGAATTGTCCTTTACTAAAGAAAAGGAAAGGAAGAAATGAGAAGTACAATAAGGCACTCAAAGCTGCGACATGGAGTGATATAGAGTGCGAAGAAAGTGATGATGAGTATGCCAATATATATTTGATGGAATATTCAGACTCAGACTCAAATTCAAACAATGAACATGTTAGTAACTTTAAAATTCCCATTAAAGTTTCCAATTACATAGAGGAATTATGTTCCAGTTTGAAGTTGTCTCTCAAAAGAGTTTCTAAGCTAAAGAAGGAGAATTTATGACTTCAACAATTGATATTATTTGGAAAGAAAAATTTGAAAGTCTAAACAAAAGTTTAATTAATTCAAAAGAAAAATCTGATTCTCTTGAGAATGAAATTGTTTGTCTAAAAGTAGATATTTCAAATATCTCAAGAAGTTTTCGATTGGTTCTAAAAATCTGGAGAAAATTTTATCTATTCAAAGACCATATTTCAACAAAGCAGGTTTGAGTATGACTCTTGAAATTGTTTTTGATTATTTTCCCAAGATAAAAGAGAGACTTAAGCAAAGACCTTCTAAGGCTGTTTAAAAAAACATTTTCAAAAAGTTTTTGTAAAACTTGTAGAGAGAAGTTCTATTAAATGCTCCAAATGTAGTAGCTAAAAACATCTCGAGAGAGAATGTCCTATGATATGGAGACCAGTAAAGAAAATCTGGTTAAAATTTGTTTTTACTAACTCTATTCAACCCAAGAAGATTTGGGTACCAAAGAAAACTTGAGTGTTTCTTTTGTTAATAGGTTACCACCAAGAATAAAACAAAGGGGTATCTGGACAGTGGGTGCTTGAAGCACATGACTAGTGAATCAAGCTGTTTTTATAGAGGTTGTTAAAACAAAAGGAGGAAAGGTTTCCTATGGTGGAAATAGCAAAGGAAAAATTGTTGGTTGCGGTAGAGTACAAATTGGCAACTTGATAATCAAGAATGTTTCTTTGGTAAAAGGTCTAAACTGCAATCTGCTTAGT
The DNA here is from genome assembly GCA_019926035.1 of Melaleuca alternifolia. Taxonomy (NCBI): domain Eukaryota; kingdom Viridiplantae; phylum Streptophyta; class Magnoliopsida; order Myrtales; family Myrtaceae; genus Melaleuca; species Melaleuca alternifolia. The sequence goes on from JAGKPW010000083.1 coordinate 1,796,169, forward strand.
ATCAGCCAGTTCTGTGAAACTGCTAATAAAATTCATTTCCAAGAAGGTGTTTGCTATGGTTCTAGTAAAGATTCCTTACAATCATTCACTCGTAAACAACATGAAAATATTTATCTTCTGAATGTGAATCTATATAGTTCGCAATGTCTTATCTCCATCCAGGACAAAGCAAATCTTTGCCACAAAAGGTTTGGACATGTTTATATGAAGCAAATTGCCAAATCTCTACAAAGAGGATGGTTCGTGGTCTTCCCAACTTAGCATTCCAAAAGACAGACTCTTGCACCTTTAGTGTATTGTGAAAACATGTCAGAAGCTCTTTTAAACACATAAATCAAGTGTCTACTAATTGAGTGTTACATCTTTTACACATGGATCTCTTCGGACCAACCAGAATTCAAAGTATTGGTTGTAAGAAATATTGTTTAGTAATTGTGGATGATAACACGCTTTACTTGGGTATACTTCTTAGCAAGTAAGTCAAAAACTTTTGCTTACTTCTCTAAGTTTGCTAAGAAGGTTCAGAATGAATAATGTTAATCATCTCAAGTATTCGTACTAATCATGGAAGTAAGTTTAAGAATTAGATTTTGTGAAATTTTGTGATGATACTGGAATCTGGCATGTTCATTCTTCTTCATACACTCCACAACAAAATGGTGTGGTGGAAATGAAATATAGGTCTCTTCAAGAGATGGCTAGGACTCTATTATTTGGGAGTAACATGTCTTCCCAATTTTGGGCATAAGCTATGTCTACAACTTGTTACATCATAAACAAAATATTTCTAAGACCTATTTTGGAAAAGACTCCCTATGAGATCTACAAACTTTAGAAACCAAATGTTTCCTATTTCCATGTATTTGGTTGTAAATGCTTCATTCTCAAGAATCCAAATGATCGGGCTGGAAAGTTCGATGACAAGTTAGATGAATGAATTTTCCTTGGCTACTCTTTAACTAGTAAAGTGTACAGAGTCTACAATAAGAAGACTTAGATTGTGGAGGAGTCAATAAATGTCATATTTCTTGAAGATGCACAACAACAACATGGTTAGACTCAACTTGAAAAATCTGAACTTATTCAATAGTTATCTGAATCTGAATTGCTTGAAGAATATCAATCTATCGAATATTAGCAACAAGAAACTCTAGAAGTTCCAAGGTTTGGACAACCTTCTAATTGGAAGCATAAGTCAAGTCATCCAAAAAAACTCATTTTTGGTAATCTTGATGATGGAATTCGCACGAGGTCAAAAGGTAGAGAAGAATCTAATGTTGTAGCACTCATCTCTAAAATTGAGCCAAAGAGTGTTGATGAAACCTTATTTGACGAAAGCTAGATTGAAGTTATGCAAGATGAGCTTAGAAAAGTTGCTATCAACGATGTTTGGGAATTACATCTAAAACCCAAAGGAAAGTCCATTATAGGGACCAAATGGGTCTTTAGAAATAAAGTTGATGAGGAAGGTAAGGTTATCATAAACAAAGCAAGACTGGTGGCCAAAGGATATACTCAAGAAGAAGAAATAGACTACGATGAAACCTATGCACCAGTAGCAAGGTTAGAAGTTATAAGATTTTTGATTGCTTTTGCTTGTTACAAAGATTTCCAGTTACTCCAAATGGATGTGAAGAGTGCATTCCTCAATGGATTTATCCAAGAGAAAGTTTATGTGGAGCAACCTCCTGGATTTGAAGATCCAAGAAAGCCAAACTTTGTCTAAAAACTAAATAAGGCTTTATATGGACTAAAGCAAGCTCCTAAAACTTGGTACGAAATGTTAAGTAATTTTTTTTTATTAAGAATGGATTTGAGAAAGGTAAATTGGATACTACCTTGTTTATCAAGAAAGAAGGAAATGATTTTATGCTTTTACAAATTTATGTTGATGATATTATTTTTGACTCAGCTAATGAAAAACTTTGCAAGAATTTTTCTAAAGCTATGCATAATAAGTTCGAGATGAGCATGATGGGTGAACTAATATACTTTTTTCAGATTACAAGTCAAACAATCAAAGGAATGTATCTTTATTCATCAAGAGAAATATGCCAAAGATATTGTCAAGAAGTTCAGAATGGAAAACTACAAGAAGACAGAAACACCAATGTCCAGTTCTTCAAAGCTTGTTAAGGATGAAGAAGGGAAGAAAGTGGATCAGAAGCTCTACAGGAGCATGATTGGTTCTATTCTCTATCTCATTGCATCTAGACGTGATATTTTGTTCAGTGTTTGCATGTGTGCTAGATTTCCATCCAATCCAATGGAATCACATCTTAGTGTTGTTAAGCGAATTATCAAGTATGTTGCAACAACATCAAAGTTCGGCCTGTGATATCCAAAGGAAATAGACTTCACACTTCTCGGGTGTTTAGATGTAGATTTAGCTGGCTGCAGACTCAATAGGAAGAGTACTTCTAGAACATGTCAATTACTAGGCAATATGCTCATTTCATGGCTCTCAAGAAAGCAGCATATTGTTGCACTATCAATGGAAGAATCAAAATATGTCGCTCTTGGAAGCAGTTGTTCTTAAATTTTGTGGATGAAACAACAATTACAAGACTATAGAATTAAAGAATCATGTACCAAAATTAGATGTGACAGTACAAGTGCTATGGATTTCACGAAGAATCTCATTATGCACTCTAGAGCTAAACATATTGAAATACGACATCATTTCATAAGGGATCATATTCAAAAGAAGGATATTATGGTTACATTCATTGATTAGAAGAATCAACTAGCATATGTCTTCACAAAACCTCTGGACAAAAGATCTTTTGAATCGATACGGAGCAGGTTAAATATTACATCTCCAGACTCAGAGTAATTCAAATACAAAGTCTTAGACTCACAACGTCTCAGACTTAAAGAGTCTCAAACTCATAGAGTCTCAGGTTCATAGAGTCACAGACATCCTTAGAGTCAGTTCTTTTCCCGCCTTTCGCTTATGTGAATCAACTCCCATTCAGGTATTTATTTATTTATTATCAAATGAGAATGTAAGTTTCCTTAAACGTTGCTTGTCTGCATATAACTTGCGATATTACTTACTTGTCAGAATATTAACCGAATCATTGATTGATTAATGCGTTATTTTAGGAAGTTTTCTTTTTGAATATTACTTTTACTTCACATCCTTTCTTCAACTTTGAAACCCTAGAGCTTTGATTTTCTATCAAGTTATCTCTTTAAGTTTTCAACTTTCTCACTCGAACGATGAGAAAATCTTCCTAGATTGTCACCATGTCAACTCCAAGGAAATCTTCTCGACTAGAGACAAAGAAATTTGACCAAGGCAATGTGGGGCCAACACATTTTGATTACACAGAAGAGGAAACTCCTCTCGCAACAAGTCAGCAAGTGGTTTCATCAACTCCTACTGTTAAGGAGGTATCGAAGCAAGAACAACGGATTTTGCTCAGAAAAATTTTCCTATCAATATGAGATTTCACACCTCTTATCAACCTGAGCCAAGGGATGATGATGAAAAGTTATTTCTTCAGTTCAAGCCGCGGCAGGGTATTGCCGCAGATTTGCCTGGTGAGTGCTACAAGCTGTTCAGGTCTAAGGACCATAAATTATAAGAAGTTGTTGGAGAGAGGGGTGATGAGCCCTCGAACTGTTGATTTCGATTATCTTGATTTGATCAAGATCAAATTAAGGCTGCATTTTGTTTTCCTCAAATTGGAGAAGTTTTGCTCTGAGACAACCCCTGCATACCCATAGCTTACGACCTACTTTTACTCCACTATTTCCTTTCCAAATCGACACAGTTTACAATTTTTTGTCAAAGATAAAAATTATACTGTCGATGTGGATGATATTGCTGACATACTAGGAGTTGCAAGGACTGGTTTTTTCCCCCATTGTTGTCACTGATGGTGAGGCAACCATGTACTTAACAAAGGATCGATTTCTTGTAGGCTCAATAACTTACTTTAGAATGACTGCCTCCAACATCCTTTGTGCAAGATCATTATTGACTGTCTCAAGCCGAAGGCATTTTCAAAGAAAGATGTGTCTAAATTAGAGGCTAGATTGGTGTATTGGATCATGCATAATCTCTTGATATCAATTCAATTCTTGATCATATATTAGATATACAAGGCATATCAAATGGACAAGGGTCAATTACCTTATGCTTCTTTGGTAACTAAAATTTTTCAGCATTTTAAAATTAAGCTACTATCTATCCTGTGTGGGACAATGCTTGCGCCTTTGGTAATTGGCCAAAAGATGGTGATCAAAATGAGGCTTATAGAACTTCTTCCTACAACGGTTATCCAAAAGGAATCTACCAACAGAGTGAAGGTAAAATCCTCTATTGGAAAGAGGAGAGGCAAGGAGCCTATGGTGAAAGAGCCTATTAAGAAAAGTAAGACAATACTCATCCAGGAAAAGCATTTGGATGAGGACAGAAAAGTCGGAGTTGAGACCACAAAGGTGTCTGCAAGTGAATGAGATAGTTCCTAGAATGAGGAACTTGTTGAGGAGGTCTCTACAAAGGAGGTAGAGGATGAATGATTAGAAAAATAATAGTCAGATAAGGAGATTGATGACAAAGATGAGGACATATAGCCCATACCTATGGCTGACACAACAATCTTGGAATAAGTTGTTCACTCCTCAACAGAGTTAGAAAAATGAGGAGTGGGAGCCAGCGAAGAATTAATTCCACCTAGTGGTTTTAAGACATGGGAGTAAGCGATAGAGGAGGACCTTTTGATATCAGTCCACCTTAAGTTGCTACTGTTGCTACCACTACTGGTACAAGTGCTCAAACAGACCAATATGCATAGCTGCAATCGATCCTAGATCATCTATCAGTGTTAACGGCCAAGATCGATCGTGTGCAGAATCAGCATAATAGTCTAAACTAGACAATAACTCAGAGGCTTGGATAGATGGCTACTTTAGATGATATTGAACAAGTCAAGCAATCTATCCGGCAACTGGAGCAGACTGTACAATCGCTTGACAATTTCCAACTTGTTCAAGTCCCTCGCTTTCCTTGATTTTTTTATGAATAAAAGGGGGAGAAAGTGCAGATTTTATTTTTATTTTTTATTAGTTTGGTTTAACTTTGACGAACTTTGTTTAGTTTATCTTTGAATTATCTTAATCGATTGGTTTGTTAACTAGATGATATTGATTTATGTTATCAGAATTTTTACTATTGTTTGATCATGATTATTTGTCAAGACTAATTTTTTGTCTTGTGGATGCATAATCGATTAAGTGTTGTTATGCTATAGGAATTACAATCTTAAATCTGTAGGATGGTTTTGTCATCATAAAAAATGGGGAGATTGTTAGGGGAAATTCTGTTGTTATTTTGAAAATGACAAAACTCGAAGTCAGACTCATGTAGAGTTTGAAGACAAAAATCGAAGTCAGACTCGTCAGGTCTGAAGGTGTCAAATCGTAGGGTCTGAATGGGACAGAGTCAGGTAGAGTTTGAAGAGGCCAGACTCAAGAACAATCTGTTGACTACTAGTTTCAAGTAGAACAAGAAATCCCAATCAGATCCTAAGGAGATAATCTAAGTGAGATGGCATTCTCAGAGATTTGATAGATATAAATCATTGATAGCTTGCTAGTTGGATAATTGGATTAATTATTCTTATCAAGATTATTATGGATATGATTGATCCTATGAAGATCGAGTAAATGTGACAAGTATTCACTTATAGAAACCAAGATCCTGATTGTATGGGCGACCAAGATTGATGGACTCTTATCATGATCTGAAGATTGCTTGAGATATTTCTAATTGATTATGTCCAACGGGTAGATTGGAAGAACTCCTTTGGAAGGTGCCAACGGTCGAGTAGGCATGAAGGAGTATATAAAGGAGATAACTTTAGTCTCTCTGAAGAACGGGTACAAGAGAAAGATTCCAAAGTTTGAAGCTATTCAATTACTGTGTACTTACATTGTAAACAAAAGAGTGTGATACTTACTAGCTTCGTGAGAGCAAAAGACTCTAAGAAATCTTGATCCTATACTGTAACTCTTTTGATTCATAGTGGAATCCAGCCGATAGGCTATCAGTCCGGGAGAGTAGACGTAGGCTTAAGCAAAACCGAACCACTATAAACCTTGTGTTGTATTCTCTTCCTTTAACTCTCTGATTGTGCTTATTGATATTGTTTGCTTTTACACATTAAGCACGCACTTAATGCTTTGATTTATTTAATTCCGCAAAAGTTTTGGTAATCACCTATTTACCCCATTTAGGTGATCGCACTAGTCGTTTTAGAAAAATTATTTCATGAGAAAATTTGAGGTTCAATGCTATGTGAATAATTGGGTGTATTGGGCTAGAAAGTACTAAAAGTATTTGAGCAACTTGAGTATTGTTGTACTTTCCATTATATCATTTGATCTCTGCTGGAATCGTGTGCTGATCTCCCTAAAGACATAATTTAGCTAGACCGCACACGTATATTTGGTGTTCATTTTGTTTTCTTGCTCTGTTAAATTATTAATTGATCACTAGTTTTCCTCAACAAAGTTGATTGGTGATGACTCCATTATCGTTGTTTACAACATCTTTCTTGAAGGCCTACTTGTACCTTCCAATGAAGAAGAGAACTCATCGACTTCAATGGTTCTGCCTACCTTTTCTTCTCTCTAATTTTTTTACCATCCTCCGCATGTATTAAGAGATTGGCATTCTAGAAGTTTAGACATGAGAGCAACGGCTAAGTAAAAGGTTTATTACAAGTAGTGGAAGAGATAGAGGGTAGTATCCCTTTCTTGGGATTCATGACATAACATTGGTGATGAGTGTTAAAAATTGATGGTATGAGAGAGAAGAGAGGTGATTGACACGTTAATCAGGGTTTTAATATGTTTTAGGATGGTTTGCTATTGTGGCTTAATGACTTCAGTATGTACTTATTCGGTAATATGTAACCAACTTAAGGGAGGTAAATTGGTCTTTCTCTTTTTCTATTTTTGTATTATAGCACTAAGGTGGTATTCGAGTCAACTTTTGTGCATCTCAATGAATCAATCTCTCTAAGCTGTCATAAGGATGCATTCTATTATATTAGTTCAATGCATTTAGGATTTTACTTCTACAATGCTCATAACAAAGGCTTGAACCTAATATTACAAGGAGAAGAGCATACTCTCAATCCAATTGTTGTATAAACAAGCAATTGATTAAAAAATAAATAGAATGATAGATTTTGATTCCTGAATTTTGACAACCTATTTAGGTCCATATTATATTAAAATTAAAAATTAATTATATAGCTCCTAAACAAATATATTTTTAGTAATATTGCATAATATATGGTTTTATACATTTATGGTAGTATCTAGTATCAGATTGATGGTAACATGAACCTGAATCAGTCGTTCGGACCTAACTGCACATCAAGTGACAATTTTGGGTAATTTGAGTCCTAAATGAAGTAAATTTAGCCCATTAGTTTGTCAAGCCTTAGAATTAATTAGTAAAACCCCTAAAGATGAGCTGAAGCCTATGAACTCCTAGTCCGTAAGCCTAGGAATTTTGACCAATCCAACCTAGGAATAGGCTTGGCCAAAATTTAGCCACTAATTGGAAAGAATTTGTACAAGTTAACTCATGAGTACTTAATTGAAAGAACTTTTATGATTTAGGGTCAATTATGCAAATATCATAAACTTGAGGTTCGTAATTATAAATAATCATATCATATTTACAATCGCTATGCCTTAAAATTTTTAGTCGGCAATCATGATTTTAGAGCACACTTAGAAAACACGAGAGCATGTGAACAAGATAAGGAGAGTCTAGCCTGCCTCCTTCAACTGCTGAGTTTTCATCCGAAATTGACATTCACGTCGGGCGTTCTCACTACCAAACCTGTGGTCATGAGACCCGCAGCCTCTTTATTACTAGCAGTCACCTCAAGCATGATCATTGCGCCTGATGTTGCCGTCCCGCATTGAATCCGTTGCTTTACTCGCATGTGAAAGCCGCAACCATTGCCTGCTACTTTGCCACTTGCCACCCTCCAGCTATTACCGCTTACGTGTCTCACATCACCAAATAGTTGTTGTATGTCCAGTCGCTATTGTTGCTCTAGGCACAGCCTAATATCCACCCTTGCACCATCGGCCTCGACGTTATCTTGAGCTCAAACCCCGCTGCTCATAGCACCACTACTCTCTCTCTCTCTCTCTCTCTCTCTCTCAGCAGCACTGATCCTCACCAAAAGCTCGACATCCAACTCTCACAGGCTGTTGCAGCCTCCATTCGAAGCTGCAACCTCCATTCGAAGCCGCCGTTGCTCAACGCCTCATGACGACTTTCTCCCCCATGGCCACTTAGTCCTTCGTCCCATGTTGCCACAACGTCAAATGTCGGTGTCAACAATAAACACTACTGCTTGACCCTTACCATTACTATTGCTCTCCTTGCTAGCCTGACGTTGCTGTGACACTAACTCTATGCTGCAAATAGTCACTGCTACTCTCCTTCACCTAATGCCATTGTGAAGCTAGTGGAAAACCAATCTCTAGACTTGTATGGCACAAGTTTAGGACGGTATCAACATAAGGGCCACATTAAATGCTACTCATTATAGTTCGAATTGTTCATCTCTATCTTGAAAACTCTTCTTTCATAGTGTCAAGTGACACACACATCGGCCACCATCCAACTGCTCGAGTCAATGCCTCAATTTAGCTGAAGTTATGAGGGCCTCTAACACAACCATAACCTCATGTGCTTGGTCCATCATCCATTGTGGCTTACCTTGCAAGCCTAAGTCTAGATAAAAATAGAGCATCATGTTTCATGTGCATGCCTATGTAGTTGGCATCATCATCATCTAAAAAGGAAAAGCTAGCAAGCTTTCGTTTTACAATCATTTCTCTATAACTATTAGTTGGTTAGTGATTGGTTTAGGTTGGTTCTATTTAATTCCATGATTTTTTATAAGTGAAAATAATGATCTTTTTGCAAAGAAAGAGAGGAAACGAAAAGAAAACTTCTTTAAAGTAAATACTTCTGGCCCATAAACAGAATTTTCTGAAAATGACATATTTTCTCAAAGAGGAGATTTCAATCGCAAATGAAAGAAGTGACATTGGAAAAAAAAACTAGCTCGAGTTCTGAATTTGATCCTTTTTTTGGACATATAGTCATTGTTCTCCTTTCTGTATAAGATCAAGTGATATTGAGTCATTGAAGATCATCCATCACCACATGATCTAGAACAAATTTGAAACAATTACTAGTTGCTTTCCAAGAAAAGTCAACCCAAATTTGAAACCCTCAAAGTGAATCCACTACTTCGTCTAGCTAAACCAAAAAATATCTTTATTATGCCAAGCAAAGGCAAGCCTTTGGTCAAATAGATTGATAATGATATGTCCCCTTCAATCGATAATGCACCTTGAATCAGGGTTAAAAAGCCAAAGCCTATTAATGCAGCAAAGTTAGTACATGACAAGCGACTCGAGAAGCTTGAAGAGAGAATAAAGTAGCTCTATATTGGAGAAAGCTCCTTTAGTGTTTTGAAATTGACAAAACTTATCCCAAGTTTATTATAAAGTTTTTCAGACTTTATGTGACAAAGTATGATATGACCAAACTCAAGTGGTAGAGTCTGATGACAATCGGACTCGAGTATTAGACTCAATTGTCAAAGTTTAATGACAACTAGACTCAAGCGCCAGAGTTTGACTACTCCCATACTGAACTGGAAGGAAAATTATGATGTGAACTATAGATTATTCTTTCAATGATTCAGATGGCTCACAAACAGCTTCCTAGTTTGGAAAATTATTCACATGATTGGCTATCCTTATTAAGATTTTATTTGATACGACCAATCTTATATAATGCAAGTAATCTTGGAAGGAATCTACTTATAAATACCAAGATTTTGATTGTATGGGCATATAGGACTGACAGGCTTTCATCACGATTCTAAATCTGCGGAAGATCTTCTTGATTGATTCGGTCCAATGGATAGATTGGAAGAATCCCAATGGAAGGTGTCAACAGTCGAGTAGGCATGAATGAATATTAAATGAGACACCTCTAGCTATTTGAAATGTGCGTGAAAGAGAAATTCCAAAGTCTGAAACCTTTTATACTCTTGCTATTCAATGAGCTCAAATTCATACACAAAAGAGAAATATACTTTTTAGCTTCATGAAAGAGTAGATAAAACTCTTCATTGTGATGCCAAGATCACTACATTGTAAAACTCTTTTGTTATATAAGTGAAATCCAGTCAGTTGGTTGTCAGTGTGGGAAAGTGGATGTAGGCTTGAATTAAGCTGAACCACTATAAACTTTGTGCTCATTTTCTCTTTCCTAAACTCATTTATTTTGTTTATAGTACTATTGCTAATAATTGAACTCATCAAATTATCTCTCTTCAGATTTAGCTCCAAAAGTAAATCATTTTAATAAGTTCGGTGAAAAATTATTTTTACACTTATTCACCCCCTTTAGGTGTTCATACTAGTACTCTCTCTCTAGAGTCTCCGAGACCCCACCCTCATTGACCTTTCTATCTATGTGAAAGTTAAGAACTGAAGAAATTCAAAATGTTAGAGTTTAAGAAGTATGATGTCATAACATGTTTGACAATCCACTTGCAAATGTCTTTGGCCCAGACGACTCAATATGTGAACAATACACCTTTGATGATTTAGCCTTTCTAAGTAAGCCTGACAGGCCTCCCTCTTAGATGGTACATCATGAAGAGCATTAATCTCCTCGAAACGTGGGACGATGTGAGTAATGCATTCATCAAGCAATACAAGTTCATTATGGATAGTACTCCCTCTTGAGAAGACCTCGAAAGTACTGAGAAGAAGAAGAAGTCCTTCAAAGAGGATGCTATTAGATGGAAGAATTTGACAGCCCAAGTCAATCTAGAATCCACAAATCATAAGCTAAGAGTGATGTTTATCAAAACCATCCTTCAAGAATTCTGCACTTGAAAAATAGTGATCTTAACAATAAACACTTTGAACCAGCTCATTCCGATTGGAGGACTAATTGAAGTTGAGTTAAAATATTAATGGTTCAATGACCTAGCTTTATCCTAAAAAAGATTTTCCTCCAATAAGAAAAAAGAAGCTGACTTAGAAGTCAATGTTACATAAACCCACCCTAATAATGGAGGCGCTACTTTGGTCTTGTAGGCATAGATAGTAAGTAAGTAGCAGTGGACTCCCCGATGCTAGCCTTCCAAGGGAGAAATATAAGGCAATTCACTTCTCTCCCTAGCACACTATCCCAAGTGATGGCCATCCTTGTAAAGAAAATCTCTTGTCATTCGAGCCTAAGCGGCCCAATGGTGAGAAGTTCCGTGGTTATAACCTATCCAAGAAATATGATTGTCACATAGGAGAAGTGGAGTGCTCGATAGACTAAGGCAATGTCCTTAAGCACCAAACCCAAAATTTGATTGATACTAAGGTGTTCTCATTCCAAACCTCTCAGCTCAATGTCCAAACTTATCCATTCTCAAATCATGTTGTGAGTTATATTTTTAACTTCAATGCCGGTAGAAAGAAAGTCTTAAATATGCTAACGATCAATATTTAAAACAGTTTAGTAAGGGCGGGTTACTATCCAAAAGGTGAAACACCCCCTTTGTTATTATATGGGAATAGTTGTAACCATCACACCCTTTGTTATTAATTGGGAAGAGAAGTTTGTTGCAGTAAAGAAGAAAGATCCTCTCCTCGAGGACATGCCATCATTAGAGTTTGCCTTGGACAATGAAGGGATGGCATTCAGCGTGTCCCCAACTAATGAAAGGATAATGATATAGATCCCTCAACCTTCACTTATGACAATCATAAAGTTGAACCATTGTCCTATGAGCTTGATGTTGACCTAATCATCGGATTGAGGTGCATTTATGCTCAAACCAATATACAACCCTCCAAGCCTAGAACTAATAAAAAGGAAAAATAATTTCTAGTAGCAATTAAAGCTAGTGAGTACAATGTCTTAGACCAATATTGAAAACTCTTTGCTCATATATAATTGGTTGAACTTCTATAAATCTCGTTAAAGCATCAAAAGCCCTTCATGAAAGTGATGAGTGGGGTACATGTTCTAGAGACCATAGAAGAGGATAAGTTGGGGAATTTTGTGGGATTTATAATACTTAAAGACCTCATTTTTTTTTCTAATGAAGAGTTATAATCGAAAGGATAGATCACAACAATGCATTATAAATCTCTATCGAGTGCAAAGCCTTGCATGTTGCTAAGTACTCATCGAAATGAATATGCTTTAAACAAAGGTTCATTAGTGTTACTTCAATGACTGATGATTCCACTAGTATGAATTTACGTGATCAAGACTTTCGTTCGAGCTTTTGACGAATTAGGAAAGAAGTAAGAGGAGAAGTCAATCTTGACATTCATATTGATCCAATAATGTTTAATATTTTGTTTCAAGTGATGGATATTCCCATAACATTCAAATTCTTGCTAGTGTGTTTGTGGATTCATAATGCCGAGGCTGTGATAACAAATTTGCATCAGATCGTCAAGTTTGTGATAAAAGGGAAGTTCATCATAATTCATAGTGAAGAAGATCATTAGATTTTTCATGAGACTATAATCCCTTATATTGAGCTGGAAGGAAAAATTGAGTTAAGCTACTAATCACTCAAACTTATGTCAACCATACATTAAGCACGTCATTTGATTAGTCCTACCCCTAATTTATCAAAAGCCTTGGTCATGGAAGCCAAGGTAATGGTTGGAAATGGCTATGCTCTTAGTAAGGGACTTGGTAAAAAAGGTCCAAGTATTCAAAAACATGCTCAAGCTTCTAGAAAGCCCCATACTGTTTGATTTGGATACCGTGGAAATGGTTCCCCCATTGTTAAAAGTAGCAAATTCGATGAAAAGAAGACATTACCCTTGCCAATCCAAGAGATATTTCCTACCCTTGCAAAGATGATGTTCCATGAAAAAGGAATGATCTATGCTTGAACCTCTACTTTCTCAGCTGACCTAGATGAATTCATTGGGGTTTCTAATCTCTTTGATGACCTCCTAATGTTCAAGATAGAAAAAGAGCCACCTGAGGAACATGGAGTGCCATTTACCCTTTAGTCATTTTCTTTAAGTTTTTGAATAATCCCATGCATGAGAACTTTCCCTTGTTTTTATGAATGTCATTTGGGGCTAGTTTTGCAATTTGAATTATGCAAGTTTTCTTTTAATAAATGTAATTCATCTCAATTATTCAAAGAGAAATTCTAAAAGAAATTTATAGACATGTTAGGGTATGCCAAACCAATCTGATGAGGATATCCAACAACGAAAGTATGCTCATTATCCATGGAGAATGTTGAGGCCTAAGGGCTTCCTCATGTCATTTTTCTTTAAACTCTTTTTAAATATCCCTTGAAAATAAATTGTAATTTCCAAAAAAAATAAATGAAATCTTTTTGAGAAAATGTAAAAGACATGCCGAATTAACATTATGTGTTGTTTTCACACTTTTACTTAATGCCTTAGAAACCAATTCATAGGATTCATTGTAATGAAAAGTGCACATACAAGTCCTACCTCTAGGAAATAAAGAGTGGGCAACAAGCAAGACAACTGTCAATCTTGGCTAATTGACCTAAGTGCCTATCTCTTTCAAGCAAGGGCGACTCAAAGATATTGCCCCCTTCCCTATAAAATAGAGAGGGTGACCTAGTCCTAACAATATTATGTCTTTGTTTCTTGGTATTGGAGGCAAGTTGTGCCAAATAACAAGGATTCCTATGTCATGAAAAAAACACTCGCTGGTGGTGCCCTCATTCTAGGTGAGATGGATAGTCTAGTATTATCTAATCCAATTAATTCTGACTCCATCAAGAAACATCACCCTTAAATATATTGGTCATTTACTTAATGTTAGTAGGGATGCTATTTTATGAATAATGTTGAATTATTATTTTGATTCAAGAAAGTGTTGTGTTGAATTTTTTCAAGCATGAAAATTAACAAAATGCCATATAATGTGCTAAATGCTTGTCTCAAGAGCATAACCCCTCAATCAATTTTACTCAAGCAAAGATTCATTGTATCGCCAAGTGAGAGAGTTAAGCGAAGGCGGGGCACCTAGGTCATGCACTTTCACAATTCAAACAATCGGACCCACCTAAGTTTGATGGAAAGGTGGATACTCTCAAGGCTAATGGTTGGGTTAGGAGCATGGAGGAAATTTTTAGAGCATAGAATGTTCATGATGAACAGAATGTTAATTTTGCCACTTGGTATTTGGTAGGCAAAGCTATATATTGGAGAGGCGAGGATATTACAGAGAGGTGGATCCGTATCATTAGTGCCAAAATGTTAGAAATATATATAGAAGTTTTCTTACTTGTAATCATATCAATCTTTGTGTATTGCTATTGTATGATAGATAAAATGGTAAAGCAAGTGCCTTAGGATGATGATGAGTATTTATTCTCTTTTCTAAATACTTTAATCTCTTGCTAGCCATTTTAGCCTACAATTTCATTTCAATTTAACCAACATTGGTGACCATCTCTTACATTGAGGCAAAGTGAATATCCAAGCTTCTTGAAATAGCAAAATATAATTGTCATGCCAAAAGGAAAATGCGTTAGTATAAAAATCTCACAGTATTCAAACTTGTCCAGTCTAACCTATAGGCCAAGTGAAAGAAAATAATAATATAGATGGGCATAAAATGCATTGTAAAAGCAAAGTCAATGCCTAGAGAAAAGAAAAAAAAGAAAAAGAAAGTTATGAGCAGAAAAGCTAGTGTACTTGGTAAAAGTAAAGCCAAAACCTATAGAATGCTAGGACCAAATGCTTGAATATGTAGAAGTCAGCCCTCAATGTAATCGGACTTTCACACACAATAATGGAGCATGGAGCACTTCATTCATGAAATAATCTCCAGTGAACTTGTAATTAGACAACATCCCCAACGGAATCAAAGTTAAAACTTCCAAGATCAAGCATTGAAAACAATTCTCTAGTGGAAAAGAAAGTCGGTGAAAGATCTGAGATGATCACCAACTCTTCATCACATATATGCTTTTTGAGCCTAATAATTTATTCGTTTCTCACCCTTAAACCACACATACGTTACATCTCCTTAAAGTTTCTTCTGATTATGGCACTTGAATTAATGGGGGATTCCTTGAAGAAGTGCGAGTAAGATTATTTATATCTCATTTTATAGCTTGACTTGTAAATCTAAAGATACTCATTGACGACATTTTTTGAAGCCTTAACTCAAAGAGTCCTATCTACTAAGCCGATGTCCAATTACACATCAGTTCCGTTAAAAGACCTTTTAGATTGATAAAGTTGTACCTGTTGCAAGAATACTTGGACCCTTGTTGACATGATGATAACGGTATGTCAATGATTCTTTGAAATAACTTTCCCTAATGAGAGTAAGAGAAAGTTATTTCTAAATGAAAAACCTCTTATTTAGGAGATAGGAGATGCCTTAAAATGTGGATTTTGTCAATTTCATGTTCGATAAGGGACATCTTCTTGTGAATTGTGGCATTGATTTACTTCAACTCTAAGCCTAGTTCTAATACTAACTGTCAATTAACACAAACGGTCAAAAAATTAAATAAACAAAGCAAGGATTTTTAATCCATAAGACCAACTTCATGGGGAATGCAACAAAGGATTCTGAAAGATCTAGTGCGATCACCTAGAGAGGGTGAATAGGTGATTTTAAAAAATTTTGCGGATATATGTAAAACACAGCTTGTGAAGCGTGATATGTAAGTGATATACGAAGAACTATAAGCACAACTAGAGATTTAAGAGAGTAGAGAACAAGACACAAGATTTATGGTGGTTCAGCTTAGCTCAAGCCTACGTCCACTCTCTCGGGCTGACAGCCTA
Organism: Melaleuca alternifolia; assembly: GCA_019926035.1. NCBI lineage: Eukaryota > Viridiplantae > Streptophyta > Magnoliopsida > Myrtales > Myrtaceae > Melaleuca > Melaleuca alternifolia. The sequence continues at coordinate 1,812,069 of JAGKPW010000083.1, forward strand.
TCAGCTGGATTCCACTATGAATCAAAAGAGTTACAAATCAGTTCTAAGACTTTACAGAGTCTTTTTCTCTCACAGCAAGTATGTGTAACGCTCTTTTGTTTACAATATAAGTGCACAGTAAATGAGTAAAATGAGTAGCTCTAAACTTTGGAATTAAACTCTTGTCAGCCTTCTTCAAAAAGACTTGAAATACCTTCCTTAAATACTCCTTCATGCCAATACGACCGTTGGCACTTTCCAAAGGAATTCTTCTAATCAACCCGTTGGACAGAATCAGGAATATCTCAAGCAATCTTCATATCGTGTTAAGAGCCCGTTAATCCTGATCGCCCATACAATCAGGATCTTGGTTTCCATAATTGAATACTTGCCACATTTACCCGATCTTCAGAGAATCCAAACTTCATAACTTGAGAATAATCAATCATGTTGATCCACATATATGCTATCTGAAATCCACGAGTATAAGAGTTGTAAGAATATCCTCTTACTCAAACAGTCGTTATAATTCCGACTTCCCAGATTTTACCAAATCTGACTTCCAGACAATACGTGTCTAACATTTCCATATGTTAAAGATCTGGCTACCTTCAGACAATACAAGTCTGATATTTCTCAGATGTTAAAGATCTGGTAACCTCCAGATGATACAAGATCTACCATCTCTCCAGATGATACACATTCTGGCCACAGCTTTGTATTTGACTTTAAGTCAAATCACGGAGTTTTATGCTCTTGTCATAGAATTTTGACATAGAGTTTTGTTATCTTCAAAATCATCAATAGATATTTCTATAACAATCTCCCGCTTTTTGATGATGACAAAACGATCCTGCAGATTTTGAAGATATATTCTGGAACACAAAGTGTTAGATAAAAATAATATTTGTTAAGTGAGATAATAATCCACTAGCAGATATAAAATAATATAATCTGCATTCATAAGACAAAAAGTTAGTCTTGACAAGTCATATAAATGATATCCTTATCAACCATTCACATCATATAAATGATACTGCATCGCAAATAATCCATTCATTCATTAAACCAATCAAATCAGCCCTATCCAATAAAAAGCCAAGTCAAAACAGTTTTAAAAACAACACCAAAACAAAATCTGCACTTTCTCCCCATTTTTGTCATAATCAAAAAGTTTAAGAGGGAGGAGAAACTTGAAAAAAATGAAGATTGTCCAACGACTAAACTGTCTGCTCTAGCTTCTTCATCGTCTGCTTAATCTCTTCAAGATTATCCAAAGCAGCAAGCTAACTGATCTTCTGAGAGAGCTGCTGGAGAACATTGTCCTGTTGTGTCTGCACTAGTTGTATATGGTCAATTTTGGTGGTCAGGGAAAACAACATTTCCATTAGTGATTACAGCTGAGTAGGTGTAGCAATCGGTGGATTAACAGGAGGTGGAGTGAAATCTGAGGAACCACCGACCATGCTAGCTCCCCCTGTTTCAAAAGCAGTAGGCATATATTCAGAATGGCCAACCTCTATTCCTGCTCCCCATGTCTCAATAGTCGTTGGGAATGGAACATCTTGAGGACTGTCCCCAACATCCTGACCATCCCCTACTTCATCTTTATCTGCTTTCTCTTTCTCCTTCTCTCCGCTTTCCTCTTCTTCGTCTTCTCCTGTCTTATCTACCTCTGTTGTAGAGAATTCCTCAACAAGTTCCTTATTCCAAGAACTATCTGATGTGCTAAAAGATAAACCAGGGGTGGCAGTCTCCATAGCTTCCCATGTGGGCTCAAACTCCTTCTCAGCCTCCTCCTTATCAATCAATAGCTTCCGGCGCTGTGATGCAAGTACCTCAACCATTGGTTCCTTACCCTTCCTCTTTCCAACAGAAGATTTAGTCTTTACTTGACTTGCAGGAGTAGATTTGCAACTAGATCCAAGAGGCAAGTTAGAAAATTTCATTTTTACCACCACTGTATGTCCTATCAAGACAGGACCAAACCTGTTGGTACTCAGGATAGAGGGTATTTGGATGTGGAAGTGTTGGAAAATCCGAGTTACCAAGGATGCATATGGTAGCTGTCCCTTATCCTTTTGTGAGGTTCTAGAGATCTGATACAGAATCATAAAGGCAGACGAAAACTTGCGATTATTCAAAATCGCAAACATCAGTTGGGCCTCTAACTTCTACACATCAGTCTTTGAGGATGCCTTTGGCCGAATGCAATTGATGATAATCTTATGAAGAATAATATGAGCAGCCGTCAATTTTGAGTAAGTGATTGGCCAAGAAGAGGACTTATCTGTGCTTAGGAGCTGAAACACTTCCTGGTCTGACTCCTCAATCGGAATAAAGCTGGTCTTGACAGTACCCAGAATTTCTGCCAAATCATCAACGGTGATAGTCTTATCTACCATAGTGAACTGAAGACTGTGCCAATTCGGGAAAGAGAGGTTGGAGTAAAAATAAGCCACAAGTTCAAGGTAGGCAGGGGCAGAGTCCTCACACAGTTGGTCCAGGCGATTTTACTGAAGCAGTCGCCGCAACTACACCTTAACAGAATTGAGAAATTGAAAGTCCACAGTGCAAGGGCTCATCACTTCTCGTTCCATCATCCTATTGTAGGCCAACTTATGGTCCTTGGATCGAAAACGTTTGTTTGCCTTTCCAGGCACATCAATAGCTATTCCTTTCCTTGGTTGGAAATTAATAAATATTTTCTTATCCTCATCCCTAGGCTCAAAATCAGACGAGGTATGAAATCTAGGGTCAACAGGAAAATTTTTTCGTACGTGATCAGCCATACCTTTTGGTGCAATAGCAACATCCTCCATTTGCCGCAGAAAATTTTGCTCATTTGTGAAGCCATTAGTCATCAAAAAGTCATGGATAATGGTGATAGAGGCCATGTTCTCTATCATTTTCTTGTAGAAAGAGAAGAGAACTTTAGGATTCTTCTTCTTTAATAGAGATGCTTCGTGAACGTGGGTTTCGGTAGATGGTGTTACTGACATTCTTTGCTGGCCTTCGCTAGATGGAGAGTCCTTTGTGAGATCATAGTGAGTTGGCCCAACACTCCCTCGTTCAAATTTCTTAGAGGCAAGTCGGGAAGATTTCCTGAGAGGAGACATTGTTGCAGTCGAAGAAACTATCTTCATTTGATCGAGCAGAAAGTTGAAAACTTTTTGGAAGATAAAAACGAGAGAAGAGAACAATCTACTAGGGTTTCAGATAAAGAAAAACTTTTAAGCGAAGAGGCAGAATCCCAACCGATTTAAAGAGTGAAAGGATGCCTTTCGAAATTCAAAGGAAAACTGTATTTTTGGAAAATACAATTTCCAAAACAACGGTTCAACAATCAAAAGATTCATATATCATGCAACGAATCAAATAGGCAAGTAAATATTCTCCAAATAACGAATATAGCTTAACATACTAAAAGTAAAGATACATGTTACCTTATGAACGAATGGCGGAAAAAATTCATATGATATGCTCCCGATTCATAAGATGTTTTAGATGATAGTATTGCAAGAGTTGGACCTTTTGAGACGTTTATAAGATCTTATCGTTGTAAGATCTGAAGCATATATGATCTGAGCATTGTAAGATCTGAAGCATCGTAAGAGCTGAAACACCATAAGATCTGAAGTACGATAACTTCTGGAACATGATAAGATCTGAAACTTAGTCATCAGGGGATAGGATATTCAGCTTGCTCCGTATGAATTTGAATGAATTCTTATCCAATGCCTTTGTAAAGATGTCTGCCAGCTGATTTTTAGAATCAATAAAAGTAATTCTAACATCATTTTTCTTTACATGATCCTGAATAAAATGATGTCGAATTTTAATGTGCTTAGCTCTAGAGTGCAAAATAAGATTCTTGGTTAAGTCCATTACACTGGTGCTATTACATTTGATTTCGATGCATGACTTTGGAATCTTGAAGTCACACAATTGTTGCTTCATCCATAATATTTGCGAACAGCAACTTCCAAGAGCAACATACTCTGACTTTGCTGTTGAAAGAGCAACAAGTGTTGTTTTCTTGACAACCATGATATAAGTTTTTCTCCAAGTAGCTGACAAGTACCTAACGTCCTTTTTCAGTTTAATTTACAGCTTGCTAAGTCAGCATCTGAATATCCAAGTAATGTGAAGTCTCCATCCTTTGGATACCATAATCCAGACTTTGACGTAGTTGCCATATACTTTATAATCCTCTTAACAGCACTGAGATGTGACTCCTTAGGATTGGATTGATATCTAGCACATAGACACACATTAAACAAAATATCAAGTCTAGATGCTATTAGATATAAAAGATATCCAATCATACTCATGTATAGTCTCTGGTCGACTTGTTTTCCGTCGATGTCTTCATTAAGCTTCAAAGTACTTGACATTGGCGTTCGGTCTTCTTGCAATTTTCCAAACCAAATTTTGATACAAACTCCTTGGCATACTTTTCTTGATGAATAAAGATACCTTCTTCTGATTGTTTGACTTGCAATCCCAGGAAGAATGTCAATTCTCCCATCATATTCATTTCGAACTCATTTTGCATAGCTTTGGAAAAATTCTTGTAAAGAGTTTCATTTGAGAAACCAAAGATAATATTATTAATATATAATTGCACTAGGAGAAAATCTTTGCCCCCAGTCTTGACAAATAAAGTTATATCTACTTTGCATTTCTCAAAGCCATTCTCAAGTAAGAATTTACTTAACCTTTCTTACCAAGCTCTAGGAGCTTGCTTCAAGCCATAAAAGTGCCTTCTTCAGTTTGTACACGTGATCTGGCTTTTTCGGGTCTTCAAAACTAGGAGGTTGCTTTACATACACATTCTCTTGTATGAAACCATTCAGGAATGCACTCTTGACATCCATTTGGAACAGCTTGAAATTTTTGTAACAAGCAAAGGCAAGCAATAATCGAATAGCTTCTAACCTTGCTATTGGTGCATAAGTTTCATCATAGTCAATTCCTTCTTATTGAGAGTATCCTCTTGCTACCAATTTGGCTTTGTTTATGACAACATTGCCTTCTTCATCCAATTTGTTTTTGAATACCCATTTGGCTCCAATGATAGATTTTCCTTTTGGTTTTGGAATTAACTCCCAAACATTATTGATTGCGAACTATTTGAGCTCATCTTGCATAGCCTCAATCCAACTTTCATCCAATAGAGCTTCATCTACATCTTTTGGTTCAACCTCAGACACAAGTGCTACTGCACTGGATTCTTTATGTCTTTATGCCCTTGTTCGAAATCCTTCATTTAGATCACCAATGATAAGTTCAATTGGATGACTGGACTTATGTTTCCATTTTGACTGAAGAATTCTTCTGGACTCGGATGAGAGAATTTCATCTTCTTGTTGTTGAACTTCCTCGGGTAAATTTAAGTTTGAGAAGTCTTGAGAATGATTTGGAATATCAAGCTGTGATTGAAGTGAATGTATATGAGCATCTTTATGGAACTTGACATTCATTGATTCTTCCACAGTCTGAGTTCTTTTGTTGAAAACTCTGTAGGATTTGCTGGTCATGGAGTATCCAAGAAAGATCTCTTCATCTAACTTCATATCAAACTTTCCAACATGATCATTAGGATTTTTTTAATGTAAAACAATTGCAACCAAAGACACGAAAGTACGAAACAATAGGTTTCTTATCCTTGAAGATCCCATAAGGTGTCTTTTCTAAGATAGGCCTGAGATAAACTCTGTTAATGATATAACAAACAGTAGAGACAGCTTCAGCCCAAAATTGAGAGGGCATGTAACTCTCTATTAGCAGAGTTCTGGCCATCTCTTGTAGTGATATGTTCTTCCTCTCCACAACTCCATTTTGCTCAGGTGTATATGGATATGAAAATATATGTTGAATCCTTGCATCATCACAAAACTTGGCAAAGTCTTGGTTCTCAAACTCTCTTCCATGATCAGTACGAATTTGAGAAATAGTACAACCTTTCTCATTTTGAACTTTCTTGGCAAACTTAGAGAAGTAAGTAATAGTATCAGACTTACTTGCCAAGAAGTAAACCCAAGTGAACTGAGAGTAATCATCAACAATTACCAAACAATAAGTTTTGCCATCAATACTCTAAGTTCGAGTAGGTCCAAACAAGTCCATGTGAAAAAGCTGTAAAATATCGTCAGTTGATACTTGATTTACCACTTTGTAAGAACTTCTGACCTGTTTTCCCAACACACGGGATGTGCAAGAATTGTTCTTTTGGAATGCTAAATTAGGAAGGCCATGAACAATCTTCTTGGAAGAAATCTTGGCAATCTGCTTCATGTTAACATGTCCAAGTCTTCTATGCCACAGATTTATCTCATCCTAAACAGATAATAGACACTGCAAACTATCTGAATTTATATCGAGTAGATAGATATTTTCATGATGCTTACCCGAGAAGGATTGTGAAATTTCCTTATTAGAACCATAGCAAATGCCTTCTTGAAATTGAATTTTCTATCCAGCATCACATAGTTGACTAATACTTGTAAGATTATAGTTCAAACCTTTCACCAAGGAAACATTCTTGATAGTCAGAGTTCTAATCTACATAGTTCCACATCCAACTATCTTTCCTTTGCTTTTTCCTCCAAAAGACTTTCCCTCCTTCTGTTTTGAGTAACTCAACAAAACAGCTCGAATCGCCTGTCATATGCCCAGGTACTACTTTGTTTTGCTCTTGGTGGTAACCTGTTAACAAGAAAAGTACTCCTTTTTTCTTTGGTACCCAGACTTTCTTAGGTCCTATATAATTAGTATAAGCAAAATTTGACCAATTTTACTGCACTGATCCTTTCAACATGAGACAATCTTTTTCAAGATATTCTGAGCAATTGCAGTTGGAGCACTTTAAAGAATTTCTTCCAACAGGTTTTACAAAAACTCTTTGAAAATGATTTTTGTAAATTGCCTTTGAAGCTTTTTTTTTAAGCCTTTCCTTTACCTTAGGAAAATCGATTAAAGGAATGGTTTTGGGGGTCATTCCCAATCCGGTTTTATTAAAATAGGGTCTTTGAACTGAAAGAATTTTGTCAAGCTTTTCAGAACCATTTGAAAACTTCTTTGAAAGACTTGAAAAGTCATCTTTGAGACAAACGACTTGCTTTTCAAGAGAATTTGACTTCTCCTTTGTAGTTGCTAAACTATTGTTTAATCTTTCGAATTTTTCAGACCAAATATTTTCCTGCTTTTGAAGTCTCAAATTCTCCTTCTTGAGCTTAGAAATTCCTTTTAGAGATGATCCTAAACTAGAGCATAACTCATCAATGTACTTGGATACTTTAATAGGAATTTGAAAGTTACTGATCTCGTCATCCTAATCTGAATCTGAATCTGAATCAGAACTTGCTTCTGAATCTAAATTTGATCGTGCCATCAAGCAAATATTTGCAAATTCATCATCACTATCAGCATCACTCCAAGTTTCAGCTTTGAGTGCTTTCTTGTGTTTTTCATTGCTTCGCTTTAGTAAAGGACAGTTGGGTTTGATATGTCCTTTCTGCCTACAGTTGTAACAAGTTACATCATTGTTGGATTTGTTGTTCCAAGACTGCTTGTTTGAAAGTTCTGTCTTGGTTGTCTTCTTTAGAAATTTTGCTCTGGATGTCTTCTCTGAAAATTTTGAGAGCTAGAGTTTCTCGAGTTAAATTTTCTTCCTTTATTGTTCAATCTCTTGAACTTCTTCATTAGAAGAGCCATTTCTTCATCATCTAAAATCTCACTTGATCCTGCATCACAAAAGTCTTCATTGGATTTTAAAGCTATGGATTTCTTATCTTTTAGGTCTGATTGTTCATTAGATCTTTTCACTTCGTAAGATTGGAGAGTTCCGATCAGCTCAAAAATAGAAAGAGGCTGAATCCTCTGTGTTTCTCTAATAGAGATTTTCACTTGGTCCCATTCACTTGATAGTCCACATATTAGCTTGTTGATTGTCATTGGTCTAGAGATAGGTTGATCTTGGTATGCAAGGCCATTAACAATTTTTGTGAATCGACTGAACATATCAGAATTGCTTTCTCCAGGCTTCATTTTGAAGGCTTCGTATTGACCGAGAAGAATATTGATTCTTGTTTCCCTGACTTGGTCAGTTCCTTCAAAAGTGATATTCAACCTTTCCCATATCTCCTTAGCTATTACACAAGAAGAGATATGATTATATTATGTAGGAGATAAAGCATAATATAAGGAATAAATAGCTTTAGCATCAATGTGCAGTCTTCTAATGAGTTTAGCTTGATTCATCTCTCTAGCTTTTACAACATTTCTTTCCAAATGTGTTGTAGATTTGGGATTTACTTCTCTTTCAACAACATCCCATTCCAATGGATCTTTTGATCTCAGGATTGCTCTCATTTTGTTTTTCCAGATGTTGTAGTCCTTTCCATCAAAGTAAGGTGCTCTGGCAAAGTTTTGTCCTTCCATCACTCTTGGAACAAACACACTAGACATAGATCTTTAGCTTAGAAGTAAAACACTCACGACGCTTTGATACCAATTGAAAGATCTAGTGCGATCACCTAGAGGGGGTGAATAGGTGATTTTAAAAACTTTTACGGAAGTATGTAAAACACAGCTTGTGAAGAGTGATATGTGAATAATATACAAAGAACTTTAAGCACAACCAGAGAGCTGAGAGAATATAGAATAAGACACAAGGTTTATAGCGGTTCGGCTTAGCTCAAGCCTACGTCCACTCTCTCGGGCTGACAGCCTATCAACTGGATTCCACTATGAATCAAAAGAGTTACAAATCAGTTCTAAGACTTCACAGAGTCTTTTGCTCTCACAGCAAGTATGTGTAACGCTCTTTTGTTTACAATGTAAGTACGCAGTAAATGAGTAGCTCTAAACTTTGAAATTAAACTCTTGTCAGCGTTCTTCAAACAGACTTGAAATACCTCCCTTAAATACTCCTTCATGCCAATACGACCGTTGGCACTTTCCAAAGGAATTCTTCCAATCAACCCGTTGGACAGAATCAGGAATATCTTAAGCAATCCTCAAATCGTGTTAAGAGCCCGTTAATCCGGGTCGCTCATACAATCAGGATCTTGGTTTCCATAATTGAATACTTGCCGCATTTACCCGATTTTCAGAGAATCCAATATGCCAATAATAAACTTCATAACTTGAGAATAATCAATCATGTTGATCCACATATATGCTGTCTGAAATCCACGAGTATCAGAGTCGTAAGAATATCATCTTACTCAAATAGTCGTTATAATTCCGTCTTCCCAGATTTTACCAAATCTAACTTCCAAACGATACGTGTCTAACATCTCCAGATGTTAAAGATCTGCCTACCTTCAAACAATACAAGTCTGACATTTCTCAGATGTTAAAGATCTAGTAACCTCCAGATGATACAAGATCTACCATCTCTCTAGATGATATAAGATCTGACATCTCCTCATATGATACACATTCTAGGCACAACTTAGTATTTGACTTTAAGTCAAATCACAGAGTTTTATCCTCTTGTCATAAAGTTTGATATATAGTTTTGTCATCTTCAAAATCATCAATAGATCTTCCTCTAACAGATTCTACTATAAAACAAGCAGTACGATTGAAATTACAATCATACTCAAGTCACTTGAATACTTTTAGTATTTTTCATCCCTCCATTATATCCAATATCTCACTTAGTGTTTAACTATCACAATTTCTCAAAAACCGATCTCTCAATTTTACTAGGGAATCACACAATATTTGTACGACTCCAAACACTCAATGTGATTTACAAGCATGCTGCGAAATTGATTTTCACAGCCAAAAGCTCTTCTTGGATACTCTTTACAAAGAAGACTCGCTTTTTATATGTTAATAAGGGATTAGCATTGCTCAAGTGTAGATCCCATAATCAAATCATACCAACTCTACATAGTCAGTTTTGGTTTAGTTTCCTCTTCCAAAAATTTGAAATTAGCTATTACACCAACCCAGTCCCTAGTTTTGGGTGAGGAACCAGATCGGACCAAAGAACTAGATAGAGAAACATTTTTTTATATATTTAATGAGTAAATTTTTTTTAATCACTTGTTCTTTTTAGACATAAATTGTCTTTAAAGGAGATCATCATTGGCGGACGCAGTTCATGAGTTGAAGTGGAAAGAATTTTTTTTTCTCAAAAAGTGGAAAGAATATACGTAGTATGGTTTTGTATTAATTGTTTTAGCTAATAGCAACTTTGATACGATTAACAATTTATTTATTTATTTTGAGGTACTGAGAACTTAGAGCATATTTTTATGGATATTATTTATGTGATTTTACATCTTCATGTTTCATGGTTTTTTCACATTAGGCGAAAGGAAATTTATGTTGTGGCATTAACTTGCTTTATATTTCTATTTGTTTTCTACCATACTTCTGGGCCTTTTGTTGATATATTATTTTAGTGTAGTTGTTATTTGTCTTAGTTGTAAACAAGGAGATGTTTTTACTAAAGTTTATCATTTCAAGAAATAGAAAATTAAACACAAAAGAGAATCGATTAGCTCCTTGATAGACATAGGAATAAGATCAAACCGACAAGGTTGGTTCCAAGATTCAAAAATTGATAACTGATCCTAACAAGGTTGGGTTTAGGGCTAGAACTTAGAACTTACCAACTTTGAAACTACTCACCTCTATATATAAAAGATTTAAATTAAAAATAGAAAATTTATTCAAATTAGGAAACTTACTCAAACTAAAAAGTTTACTTATATAAATTTCCTTTGTGTGCTCAAAATTGAGACACATTCTAGCACCAGCATTGAAAAGAAGCTACAAAATGGCAATTGGCACTTGAACTATTGACTTTAATTGGTAGTGAAGCCATGTATGATCTATTTTAAAAATGTCGAGGTGCATGTGAAGGTGTTTTGTGAAAAGGTCTCACATTAATAATGTGGTGTAAGTGTCGTATTTAATATATCTTAATTTGCTCATAGTTCATTAGTAAACTTTTTAGTGAATGTAAATTTAATTGAATATATTGATGAACTCAAACTTAGACATATCCTTAGGATCTCCCTTTGTGAAGGTTTTAGACTTTTGATTGTCTCTAATAAGTGATATCCGAACAGATAGCTTGGATGGGCCTAAGCCAACGTGAGTGAATTGTGGTCTGATGAATATCTCAAAATAAATAATCTCAAGTGTGACACTTAATCGAGGGGGCATTTGGTGCATTCCTGTTGAGCTTGTTCGAGCCAAGGCAATTAAAGAGGAGTCAGCACAGATGTAGTGTTGAGCAAAACTTGGCTAGTTTAAGGTGGAGATGTAAGTTGAGATTGGTGAAAAAGGATAGATAAACAAAAGGCTTGCACTTGAAGAGGAGATTTATTGAGATACATGTGTGAGGGTGTTATGCAAAAGAAGCCCTACATTGAAGATTTGATGTAAAGTAAAGTAGTGAATATATATATATATATGTGTGTGTGTGTGTGTGTGTGTGTGTGTGTGTGTGTGTGTGTGTGTGTGTGTTAGAGGAAGCTCTATTGATGATTTTGAAGATGACAAAACTCAGTGGTTTGACTTGAAGTCAAATATCCAAAGTCGTGGTCAGACAGTGTATTATCTAGGGAGATGCCAGATCTTGTATCATCTGGGAAGTTGCCAGATCTTATATCATCTGAGATCTTATATCATTTGAGGAGATGACAGATCTTGTATCATTTGGAAAGTCGCCAGATCTTGTATCATCTGGGGAAATTTCAGATCTTTAACATATGGAGATGTCAAACACGTATTGTTTGGAGAAGCCAGACAGAGTAACATTTGCCAGACAGTGAAACATCTGAAGATGTCAGACACGTATCGTCTGGAGGTAGCAGACATCGTAAAGTCTAGGAAGTCGGATTTGGTAAAATCTGGGAAGTCGGATTGTGACGACTGTTTTGAGTAAGATGATATTCTTACGACTCTGATACTTGTGGATTTCTGACAGCATACAAAATTGATTATTCTCAAGTTATGAAGTTTATTATTGGCATATTGAATTATCTGAAGATCGGGTAAATGTGGCAAGTATTCACTTATGGAAACCAAAATCCTGATTGTATGGGCGACCAGGATTGACGGGGCTCTTAACACGATCTGAAAATTGCTTGATATCTCATTGACTGATTCTGTCCAATGGGTTGATTGAAAGAATTCCTTTGGAAAGTGCCAACGGTCATTTTGGCATGAAGGAGTATAAAATGGGGATGTTTGAAGTCTTTCAAGACATGTGCATGAGAGTATGATTCCAAAGTTTAGAACTGCTCATTTACTATGCACTTACATTGTAAACAAAAGAGTGTATTACATACTTGCTTTATGAGAGCAGAAGACTCTGTGAAGTCTTGGACGTAAACTGTAACTCTTTTGATTCATAGTGGAATTCAGCCGATAGACTGTCAGCCCGAGAGAGTAGACGTAGGCTTGAGCTAAGCCGAACCACTATAATTCTTGTGTTTTGATCTCTACTCTCTTAACTCTCTGTTTGTGTTTATAGTCCTTCGTATATCACTTGTATTTCATGCTTCATATTCTGTGTTTTTCTTACTTCCGCAAAAGTTTTTGAAATCACTATTCACTCCCCTCTAGGTGATCGCACTAGATCCTTCAATATATTTATTTATTTATTGGCTCATAGTAAATTTTATAGTGAAAGTGAGTTGACGGACTCAGATTTAAGCTTTTCATTCATGATTCCTATATAAAAGTTTCTGGTTTTTATTGCACCTCCCAACAAAAAATAAAGTACGCGTTCTCAAAATGACAGCTTGCTATCAGTAGCACTCTTCAGATTATGATTTTGCTCGATTAAAATTCAGAACTTCTAAAAGATCGATTCTGGAAACCTTCAAATTTTATTAAGCTTGACAAGACCGAGATTTATCTCCAGAAAGTACGCCGTGTGCTGTCCTCGAGACCCAACCGCAGCGACAAGTATTAGATGCCATATGAAACCATCGCTCTCAAAATCGTCATATTCCTCATGATAAGGAAGGAGAGATAAGAACTTAGACTGAGAGACACGTCTCCGCGGAATCGTGTGGTGGCCACAAGCTTTATTTGCATGGTTGTGAGATGATGAACCATTTACTATCATGATCGTCAAAAAGGTCTCTCAAATATAACGGTTCGATGAACGGTGTCGGCATCGATATTGTCTTGCCATTGATTACGAGCTCTATATAGCATTGACAGTAATTATCTGATCGAAGATGAAACCATAATTAATCATACGTTTAGCAATTTTAAGAATATATGGAGAATTAATTAGCAAATCTTGGTAGTCAAGGACCCAATTTAAAACTTCCCCATCGGCTCATCAAGGCAGAGCATGAGATGAAAAGTCAATCCCCAGAACATCACAGAAGATGAGGGAGATAGGTTTGACTTGAAGCATTCTTGGGGTCCCCGTGCACCAATAGAGGTCAAGCCATGCTTCGTTTCTTTGCCAAAGTTTTTTAAGATTCTTTGCTTTTGGAGTTCATCTCATCCGATTTAACCAAAAAAGGCAAAGTAAAGAGAAAAAAGAAAAGAAAAGAGACCCAAATAAGTCCGATAGACAAATCAATCAATTCAAGATTCTTTGCTTTTGGAGTTCAGTGGCCCAAATAATTCCGATAGATAAATCTATCCATTTAAGATTCTTTGCTTTTAGAGTTCTCTTCATTCGATTTAAGATTCTTTGCTTTTGGAGTTCACCGTTGTTCATATTGTCTATGGGGTTTGGCCCATTAACGTTCACCCGTGAAAGCCTTTGTTCCGACCTCTCGAGTTATTTCATTCCGCTCCACATTTGAAGTTCCTACGCAACTCACCCTTCAGCCTGTGCATCAAGTTATGGAGGACCAAAGTACATAAAATCTATTAGGACCGTGTTTTTCTCCGATCACTCACTCTAAGTTTTAGTTAAATTTTGATGTAGGTTTTGTCGATCCCTGTAAACTCAACCGAGGTCTTTCCTTCAACTGGGTCAGAGACGTTGGAAAAATAATAGCCTAACTTGTAACATGTTAATTAAAGACATTTATGATTTGATCAGCCGGGTCATAAATGATTTGGATATCTATCTTGAGCAGGACATCATATGTCAATGAAATGGCTACATGAGCAATCCTTTCCCTTTAGAAGCAATATGCATGATTTTAGGTTTCATAATCTTAGACGGAAACCTCACACAAAAAATCCTTTATTGACAAGCAACATGTGTATAACAGGTTTTTAATGCTGTATAAAAATATTAAAAGATTGATTGAGTCGTTAAGTGATTAATTCATATGTTTCTAAAAGGAGGCAACTTTTTACTTGACATTATACCTATGTCGTCCGGCCCCAGAAGGGCAGATAAAACCCCCGCCTACTGGATTTTGGGTGAGGATGGGGAGACTTCTCTTGCCCCGCATGCAAGGTGGGGTAGGCTTCTTTATTGTCGGCCTTGCCCCCAACTCCACAAACTAGCCTCGCCTAATGGATTTGCCTCATTCATATGTGTGATCCTAACTTTGAAAGTTGGATATTCCTAAGACATGTTTGATAACCCCATTAAGGTCATTCAACGGCCTTTAACTACTCACATATTGATGGATTAATTTAAGTCAAGAATCATTAATGTGTTAAGTAAGAAATGGGGTACTTATTTAATTCATGAAAAGGGTATTTGATAAAAGACTAGATCTTACCAAGTATGTTATTAAAACCTACTGATAGCATCCACAACCCCATGTCGGGTAAGAAAATATTTGTATTCGTCATTCAACATTCATCAATTATGAAACAACTTTCCGCTCCATATTCAACACTTAAAATCTTTCCCATTTGAAAGTCAGTTCCCAAAATTTTCAGAACCTGTTGATCAATTTTATGAAACGAGCCTCTGCTATTATGCTGGTTTCTTTATATGAATTGTATTACTCAGGTAATGGAAAATTCTCATTTTCTCGTTACATTACAATATTAACGGGAATACTACCAGTATTTTATTCCCTTTTCTCATCAAAAATTTCAAATTGAACTTTTGCAACTGATTCTTCTATTCTTCTTCTTCTTATGTTTTCTACAAGTACTTTTTCTTCTTCATTTGTATCAATTCCATCTTCACACTGAAGGCTGATGCAGTGCTTTCTTGGTGAGGTCAATGGGCAAGTAAGGCAGAAAAATCCATGTGGTGTGGGGCATGGGACGAGAATTAGATGAGATGGATTTTCCAATACGAGATAGACCAGGTGGTCAGGTGGTATATGGATTTTCAGAATCTTTAATGGGAGGTATGAACCCAGATTTAAGTTAAAATGAGCACGAGATACACCCATATTCTAACCTATTTCCATAGGAGTGAAACTAAAGTCGGTGAAGAGACGATTTTGACCGAAAACAAAAAATGAAGACCACGAGGGCGGACTTATCAAGATCTGTTCAGATGCAGTAGCATTTTCCACTAGTGTGTGTTCTTTTTTATTTTATTTTATTTTTGGTAAAGCAAGTGTGTGTAATGAAACAATTAACTTCTAAAATAGAATATTTTCGTAAAATATTAGATTTCGTAAATGCCTAATTCGTACAACAAAAATCTTATGCTACACCCTAGCCGGTAGCAATTTAATCACTAGCACACTATATATATATGTGTGTTATTAATATTTAAATTTTAACGATCCATTTAGGTTCATATTACATAAATAATAGGAATTAATTATTTAGTTCCTAAATAAAAATATTTTAACAACATTGCATAACACATAGTATTTAAGCATTCATGATTGCATCTAATATCAGACCGGTAATGGCATGAACTAGAGTTAGTCATGCAGACCTAGCCCACACTTCAAGGATTTTTTGTCAGCACCAAGGAGAATGAACAGAATTTTTCAACCCCTAATTTATAATAATTTGAGCCTTAATAAAAGTAAATTTAGTCCATTAATTTATCATGTCTTCAAATGAATTAGAATAAGCCTTAGAAATAAGTCGAAATCTACAAAGTTCAGCCCGCATGCTGGAATTTTTGGGCAGCCCACTCTAGGAGAGGCCTTGGCTGAAATCAACCTAAGTTGGAAAGAATTTGTGCAATTTCGCCATCTGAGACCGTAATTGAAAGAACTTTCAAAACTTAGGGTCAATAGTACAAATATTAGATGTAAGATCCTTAACCACAAAAGACCAATATTATATATATACACATATATATATATATATGTGTGTGTACATATACACACAATTATACATCAAGGTTTCCGATCGACTATCATAAAGCAAGCTTCGAAAATTGAGAGAAAATACACGAGGTTAAGAAGTGATCAAAAAATTCAACCTTGGCCAGGCTCTCAACAACTGCCGTTCTTGGCCATCCCCGCAGCCGGGAGCTAGCCCTCAGCACCGTTGAGTCCTATCGTCCACCACCACCTCACATCGTCAGCCCGTCCTGCTTGTCCAGACTAATGACTGACACCATCCCACTTGTGCCCATCGTTGTGATTAGCCCCTCAGCAGTTGCCTACTACCTCCGCTCACTGTTCCATCATCGCCGCTAAGACTCGCCTTTGCTGTGACACCATAGCTATCCGCCTGGCCTCGAGCCACGACGCTGCTCCGATACCCATGTCATCTCTGTGCTATTGTAGCCAAGTCCCGGGTACCTCGTCCTAAACTGCATCACGCCACTTCACGCCAGTCAGTGCCACGTTGCCACTGCTCCTGTTGTTATTGACGTTGAAGCCCAATGTCATGGCTTCCTCCACTTGCCACCCGATGTCGACCCCCAGTTGCCATCTTACTAGCTTGAAGTCCAGCAAATCCTTGTCACACATGCGACCCCTCAAGCAACCGTCGCTGCCATAAGTCGAGCTTGCTATAAGCCTCGCTAGTCTGTGGCCTGCGACCCCCTTGGCCAGCCATTGCCTGTCGCCAGTCGAAGCCACCACCCGTGGCCTAGCCGAGAACCACTTCCTTTTACCAGCCAGTCGTCCGTTGCTGTAAATCATCACCCTTAGGAACCTCCTCCCGATCTATGACATTCAAACTTGGAAATGTTATCCATCGAAGATGTCAAATCAAGTAAGTTCTAATCTACATCTGATTCATACATTATGGCTTAATTTGAGATTTTATTGCTTAAAATTCAAACATTTAGCAATCTCTAATTAGGGGTAGAAAGCTTGCATGGAAAATACTATCCGCAAAATCCTCTCCATTGCCTCGGATCACTAGATCAATTTCCACCCTGAGATTCGATCCATGATAGCATGGTAAAAATCTTCCGCGCCTCCCACTATTCTACGGAACAAGAAGTTGATATTCCATCATCCAAATTTGAATTCTTTACATTTTGTAGATAATGTTTGCTAACTGCGAAAAATTAGTTGCTATCTTTCATTTGAATTCCAAAAAAACAAGATTATATAACCTAAAATATATATATTTGCTTAAAAGATTAGGTCATTATCTTTAATAGATTGCATATTATGGATAACATTGATATTCTAAATAAGTTTAGGATTGCATGTGAGAATAAGATAAATTACTAAATTCAATTAGATTACACGTTTAAATTATGATAGACTTTTATTCTGGACTTCCTAAATAAAATCTGAAAATACTTTTTTAGGATTAAGTATGTTTTCTTATCCATTTAGGCTGTGTTTGGTCGTTCAAATTTCTAAATGAGATAGGACTGGATATTGTAGGATAAGAAATCTATCTCATTCACTGTTTGATGAACTACAGATAAAGTTGGATACCCTTATATCCTATCCAATCTACTGTTTGATGAACTAAGAATTTAAAGTCAGATATCTTGATATCTTATATAATTTGTCGTTTGGTGAACTACGGATTTCAATTCAAAAAGTACAAATTTGTAGGTTTAATATTCACAAAATCATCCAAAACAATAAATCTTTTTCAAATTAACATATTCTCATTGAATTTCATGATTACACATTGTAATAATCTTTTTCGTTCCTTTGAAATAATCTTTTGGTTACCCCCTTCAACATTAAACATTTTTATAATAACCACAATTTCAATATATTCACTTTGAAACATGAATTCTTTTTCTCTCTTACAAGTTTTTCATTTGTTTCCATTTTATTAGAGGTCCAAAACCAAATCAAATAAAGTCCAAAGTTCATTCACCTTTTTTTTCTAGCAATCACAAGAATACAATGACAATTAATCACGTTATTGAATGATCTTTGAACAATTCACATTTATAAAGTATATTACATTCGTTGAGTATCGGCCAGTTGCATTTTGACCAAAGTAAACTCATGCTTATGTCCATATAATGTAGTAGATGCAAATTGTCTTGACTTAAGGCTCCTTTTAAGTTCGTGGCTAGGTAATCTGCCAAGGAGATAGAGAAACTATTTAGGAAAATAAAAGACAAAGGCAAAGATACTATGGATAACACAAAGATAAAGTGGGGAAGGACACTCCCTCCTTTGAATAATCAACCCGACTCATTTCGATGGGTAATCCTTCTGGTACTTTTTTTGTGGCCTCGGCTTGGAGTATTGTTTGACCTAGGGGCCAAAGGGTATCTTGGAAGTTCCTCATATGGAACAAAATTATTATTCCCAGGCATCAATTCCATCTCTGACTGATGACGCGGAACAGGTTACCAACCCAGGTATTCCTATTATCTCATGGTAGAATAGATGATGCTTCTTGTGTTTTCTGTCATATTATGCCTGATTCCATAGACCACCTTTATTTTGGTTGTCGAGTCACCTCAGAACTTGTATCTTTTTGGGCTGGGAATTGTTATCTATCTTGAAGGAATTGATCTTGGTCTGGTACTTTACATTGGGGGACCAAATATATTACGGGGAATCACTTCCATTAGTGCATTGCTAGATTTGCATTGAGTGTTTTATTTCATACCATTTGGAAGACACGGAATAATGTCTTATTTCACAATTGTGATGTTTTTATTCCTGCGATGAAGACAAAGCTAATTATGTTGGTCAAAGACGAAGCTCGCACATTCCAACAGGTAGTCGATTCTCCCAGGAATAGGAGAGTCCAACGGAATTGGGGAATTGATTCCTCCATCTTCTCGTGATGTATTTTGGTACTCCTAGGGAGGTTGGCCATTATTTAGGCCTTTTCCTTTTCTTTGATAGCATTTACTTAGGCTTTTGGTTGCCATTGTTTAGGCATTTTGTTCCTTTTGGTTGGCCTTTCTTTAGGCCTCATTCTTTTGGCTCTTTTATTAGATCATCGGTACCCTTACACTCACACCCTTTATGCAGTGTTGAGTGCAAGTTTTGTGGTACCGGGCTCTAATGCCCTGCATAGTTTACATGGTTAACGATCAATACAACTACTTACTTTACAAAAAAAAAACATGAAGATAAAATTTCAAGCCATATCCATCTCTTTTCAAGTCATGGCTACAATTAAAAGGTCCAAAAAGATAACATTAAAGCTTATAGCTAGCCCAAAAGAAACCTTTAAAAAATAAAGAAGAAAAAAAGAAAAGTAGGGAGAAAAAACATATCTCCTATAAACTAAGAAACAGCTCAATATAACTAAAATCATAAACAGCAAATATAAGTTTCCAAGACATATGTCCGATTAGGAACAAAACTTAAAGTGCTAATTTGATACGACTTCATTCACTACGATCCATCACTCCCAATCATCGCTCATTCTCTTCTCTCATATCTTGGAGAAGTAATTCTACAAACGCTTTCCTGTCGCCTCCTTGAAATTCCAAAAATAGATTAATATTCTCAGGATCCTTCACAATTTTTCTACATAATCTTATTGTATCCATAGTAGCTAAAGACATTTGAAGAAGCTCTTCATTGATTTTTCATTTTTCATTATCCAAATCCTTAGCATGTCCGATGTGGCTAGCGATCATCTCCATTCTTTGATTAGCATTTTCTAAGAATGAGCCAAAAGTTCATGCTATCTGAGTTAAGGCAGCAGCCCATTTGTCACGTGCTTTAGCCCTTTTTTTCTTTTTAAAGAATAAAAAAACATTTTGTGTATGAGAAGATGATAGTGGCGGTAAGTTTTGACTTACACCGTTGGTTGCTACATTATCATGATTTTCACCTTCCTCATGATCTACTGCCTCATGAGCTTCTAAAGGGTCTTCACTGAGATTTCCCTTGGCACGGTCTTTTCCAAATATAGTAGCTAGTTGATCATATTGAGGGAAGGACTTCCCTCTCAAAGAAGCAGCTCCTGGATATGTCTACAAAGAAAATATATTATTTTGTTAACTATGAAACAATTAATAAAGAAGAAAAATGAGAAGAAGTGACACAAACCTTGCAATATTTTTGCCAACTATCCTCAGAATGAATATCAACACAATGCTTCTCATGGTCCCAACCAAAGCCACTTTGATTCCTCATGTCATATATATGATTATACAACTTTTTCGAGTTTTTCATAGTCGGCTCTATGTGAGGATTACCATTGATGTCGGAACAAGGGAACTTTTTGTCAAACCATTTATCTAACATAATAATGTAACCACTTTCGAAGCCATTATGAGCTTTCATTCCTCGCGTAACTAATTGTTCAAGACCATCTAGAAGTGCATTTTCTTCCTCTATTGTCCATACACATTGGTCTTTCTTTGTTCCCCTTCCTTGAGTTTGACTAAAATTGCTACCTTCCATTCCTAAACATGTCATTGCAATTTCGGAAAATTTAATGATGGAAGATAACGTGGTACAGAAAATTTAATGATAGAGCCAGCATAGCACTTTAAATTTAAAATGATAAAT
This sequence comes from Melaleuca alternifolia, assembly GCA_019926035.1. NCBI lineage: Eukaryota > Viridiplantae > Streptophyta > Magnoliopsida > Myrtales > Myrtaceae > Melaleuca > Melaleuca alternifolia. The sequence continues at coordinate 1,832,807 of JAGKPW010000083.1, forward strand.
TCAATTCAAACATTACATAGGAAATATATATCTCAATAATGACAAACCAGCACCATATTACACATGTCTAATAAAAATGAAATAAATATATTCAATATCGCAAGTCTTGCAACACTGGAAAACAAATGATTTTTTAAACATTTGCACTGCCGCACTGCCGAATTTTGCCTCCATGTTGCCCAATGATTCGATGGCTCGACAACATCAATCGTTTCTATAATAGCTGCGTTTCGGACTCAGTTCGCATTTACGGCCTCGGGGAAATTTCCGGGAAATTTCATAATTTCCTTTTAATTTTGCGAAATTTGTGAAAGGCTCTTCAATTACCGAAATTAGTGATTAAAAATTTTATTTGGGCCCAAAATGCCAAAATCTTGGTATTGGGAATTTTTAAGAAATTTAGAAAATTTTCCCAAATTTTTACGAATATTTAAATTAATTTTCCAATTTTTGGAAATTAAAATATTATTATTTTATCAAATTTCCGAACTGGCCAGCGAACCAGTCGGCCCAACCGCGTGAACCGGGCGGTCCGACCGGGTCGGATCGGACGGCACGCGCCACACACACGCGCAGCTTTCCCCCTCTCTCCTTCTCTCTCCTTCTCTCTCCTTCTCTGCGACATTTCCTCGAACAGTTGATGTGCACCCATCAACTGTTGCAACCGTCGCCTCAACAATCGCCTCGCCGTTGCCACCATTCACCTCTCGTCCTTGAGTGATGGCCGGAGTGATGTGGAGCCAATGGGGGACCTCCACGTTACGCCGGCGAGCTGATTTTCAGCTCGCCCTCAACCACCCCACTCGGTTAAATCGAGCTTCCACTCCACTTTAGACCCACACCATTTTCAGTTCAGACCTCTTCAGCCCTCACTGTTGGTGCCATTGGAGAGCCTGCAATGCCCTCTGTTCAGCAACACCCACTACCGCCTTCGGTTTGGCCGAAGCTGTCGCCGACAGCCCCCGAAAGAGGGCTTCACGGTTTGGTTTTTCTGGGTTTTCCAGAGAAACCCGCGACCTTCAAACGGTGAGATCTCTCAACCTCGAGCACTTGGGCTCAAACCAACCCCACCAATCGACTCTTAAGGGTCTCTAAACCTCGATTTTGACTCTTGATGGGTTCGATTTGGTCTAGGTTCGCGAGAGATCAGCTGGGTTTGAGACGAGCTCAAACCCTAGCTCACCGGAGCTCCAATCCGTCGCCGACGCTGTTATAGCCATCGTCGCCGCTCGCCGTGGGTGTCTTTCGACTCACAACCACCTCGTGGGTGAATCTAGCTGCTCCTTTTTTCTCGATTTGGTCTGGAATCCTCTGATTTCAGCTCGAGAACCCTAACCCCTCTTTTGGAAACCCTAGAATCCGAGCTGTCGGCTTTGTGACCGGATTTCTCTCAGCTCCGACCACCCCAACTCACGGCACCACCACCGTTCGACGCGCCGGAGGTACAGCTTTCAGATCCGACCGGTCTCAAGCTTCTGTTTGGCCTATGGATGGAGAACGGCGGCTAAGCCCGACGTGCCCTGACGACCCGACTCGCGACTCGAAAAGACGAACCGGGTCTGTGACTCACCGGAGAAGATGATCGTCGCCGGAGCAGTCGCCGTTGCCGGAGATTAGTCAATGGGCTAAGCCGTCGGCCCAGCAACCCGGTCCAGTAAGCCAGCCCAGCGACCTGACCCGGGACTAGCCCAGGCCAAGCAGCTCGGCCCAGCAGCCGGCCCGACCCAGCCTAGGCAGCCCGAGAGAGAAAGAAAAGAAAAGAAAGAAAAAAAAGAAAAAAAAAGAAAAAAAAAGAGAGGAAAAAAAAGAAAAGGAAAGACGGGCAAAAAAAAAAGAGTTATTTTCTCTTGGCCATCAGCAGGTGTCTGGTTCAGCAGACAACTTAAGTAATTAAATATTTCCACGCTTAGAGTACTAGGCAAGAAGACTAGACTAAGCATGAGGAAAATGTTAAAGTAATTAAATATTAAACCATGTCTCCATCTAACAACTTAAGCTTTTAGAGCAGTTGACAGTGGTCCTCAAAAATCTCACATTTCCTCTCTATCATAGTGATCCATTTCTAATGAGAAAAAAAATAACATTAGACAAGCACAAATTAATAGGTTAGATAGTAATATACATATATATATATAGAATAATTTTTTTTTTCAAATCAACAGACTTCAAGGAGGTTTTCCTTCCTCCTTGCAGTAAGGAGAGAACCCTTGATCTCGTGAATTTGCTTTGGTTATTTTTCAAAAGTTTATAAGGGACATAATTTCTAGGGGCATTAAAGATATCAAATATTGTGGACAAAAACAGATAGGCCTCTTTAAGACTACAGATTCAAAACTACACTATAAAGTCGTTTGCAAATTCAATCTCAAAACACCAAGGAAGAAGCACCAATCTATAGCCAGGGCATGTTTGCACCCATACATCACAATAGTAAATTGGGGCCAATATGAAGCTTTGAATATTATACAAAAATCTCTCTTTTACATCGTAGAGCAGAATATAATAAAAAAAAAATTCTCCACCGTAACTCTTTGCCACAAACGCATAATAACAATTCTGGAAAAGAAGCCCTTTGCATTGAAATAATGTAAAAAAATTATTCAGGGGCAAGTTGTATTGTTGATCAAAGCTCCAACTAAAGACCATCCCTGCTACCCTGTCGACGTGCCCACCTTGTTCCATGCCAAATGCTAAAAGTAGATGGACTATTAAAATTTCACTTTCAAGAACACGATCTCCAATCAACTAGCAAAAAATCCAATAGAACTACAATTCTGACCTACCTAAGTCGAAACATAGATGAAACAAGAAAAAAATCTACAACCAACCTTATGGCTACTTTAGAAGTCATGTAACAGCCGTGTTTTGAACCGCATTCGCAATTAAAGGCCTCGGGGAATTTTCTGGAAATTTGTATAATTTCCTTTTTGGTTCGTGAAAATTGTGAAAGGCATTTTAGACCATGGAAAATGGTTAATTAAATTTTATTGGGGCCCAAAAATCATAATTTTGGTATTGGGAAATTTTAATGATTTTTAGAAAATTTTCCCAAATTTTTACGAATTATTATTTTAATTTTTCGATTTTTCAGAATTCAAATATTATCAATTTATTAATTTTCCGAACCGGCTAGCGAACCAGCCGGTCTAACTACACGAACCAAACGGTCCGATAGGGTCAGACCGGTCCTTCTATGCCATGCACGCGAACGGCTTTCTCCTCTTTCCTTCTCTCTCTCTTCTTTGCGGCATTCTGCCAAGCAGTTGAGCTGCACTGTTCAATTGTAGCAACCGTCGCCTCGCCGCTGCCACCACCCACCGCTTGTCCTTGAGGGATGGCCAGAGTGGTCTGTGGACACTGGAGGCCGCCACATGGCGTCAGCGAGCTGATTTTCAGCTCGACCCCAACCACTCCTTTACGGTTAAACCGAGCTCTCCTCTCCACATTCGAAGCGCACAACTCTCAGCTCAGACCTCCTCTCCTCTCGCTGTTGTGCTGTTGGGAAGCCTGCAATGCCGTCTTCAAAACGCCACCCACTGTCGCCTTCTGTTTGGTCGGAGATGTCATTGGTAGCCCTCGAAAGAGGGCTTCACAGTTCGGTTTTTTGGGGTTTTCTAGAAAATCCGCGACCTTCAAGCGGCGAGATCTCTCAACCTTGAGCACTTGAGCTCAAACTAACCCCGCCAATTGATTCCTAAGGGCCTCTAAACCTTGGTTTTGACTCTTGTTTGATTCGATTTTGGTTGTATAGCTCGCGGGAAGCGAAACCCTAGGCTTTTGGATTTCTTCCAGGTTGGATTTTGTAACTAGGGATCTTGTAGACATGATTTGAAGTTAATGTTATGATGCATGTGTTTTATGAACTTAATTCGGTCCCTCACTTTATAGTTATTGTATTTCAGCATGTATGATGATGGGGAAATGGAAATTATGTCTGGAGTTTTAATTTAAATTGGATTCTGGAAGTCAAGATCGAAGATTGTCATGTATCCGAAGAGCAGGGCGTGACAAGTCAACGGTAAAGAGAGAGAGAGAGAGAGAGAGAGAGATTATTTACCTCTGAAAATTCTTCGCTTTCATAAATTTTCAATGTGAATCAGAGAGCTATCAAGGAGAAGGCTTTGACATTGATACTTTTGAAACAAATGAGTTGGAGTCGTCTGTGTGTGAATGATGGAGAAAGAAAAAGAGTGTAGTGTTTTATATTTCAGATAAAAAAAAGTCTACCCAACCTTATACCACCCTCCCCCTCGGATGCTTTTATCTGGTTTATATCCATTTTATATCCGACCTTATCCCATCCTAGACAGCTACCAAATATGAGATAGGTTAAGACATATCATATGCTAGTTTTTATCCAGTCAACCAAACGCAGCCTTAGATTGATGTTACAAATAGAATATTTAATAATTCCGAATTTTATAAGAAAAAATAACCAAAAGGTTGCCTTCTAGAATAGGATAGACCACAATTCAAATTTAGGATGCATGTTTAGGACAACCCATTTATTTTATCCCAAATTTTCCATGAAAATTATCAAAAATATATAATGCGCATGTCATTTAACTTAGTTGCATTCTCATAAATTTTATTATGTCATTGCCAAAATAGCTTTAAAAATAAATGTTTAGTTTTGCCTAATTTATGATGCGTGTCACATAGTTCACACATAGAATAAATAAGTGCATGACATATTATGTCATATTGCATGTCATTGAATGAACAATTTATGTCACGTAGCTTAACATTCAATTCAATTATACTTTCATGTAACGTTATTTTCATGTTAGGTTTAATAATTTGAATTCACCTAGTATAATGTCAATTAAACTTAGTTTGATGTTTAAAATTGCATTCCATGTTCATATGATTGATAATAATGTTACATAGAATAACTTGCATGTTAATTGTAATAAATTTGCATTTATCTCGGAGCCGCATGTTAAATTAAATAAATTAGAAGTTTATGTTATAAAAATTGCATGTTAAAATAATTAGAGATTGCATGATAGTTAATAGTTGCATATTCATGTCACACGTCATTAGAATTAGGGTATTTAAATAAATGCCTCTCTTGTCAAATAGTATAGATATTATGCATGTCATTATTAGTATAATTCATTTAGCATAATGACATAATACATGCATTGCATTCCATTTAAATAAAGTAAAAACCCAAAAAAGATATTATTTGCTAACTTGTATTGGAAATCATATTGAGTTTAATGCTTGATCTTTCTACTAATATTGTAAATGCTTATGTTGATATCGAGGTAAGCCCGTAATTCCCTACCTCCATAATTTCTTTATTTAATGCTTTCTTTATTGAGTGTTAATCTAGCATCTTCGACCCCAAACTCTCTAATTCATAGGAGTAAAGTATATTCCCAATACTTTACATGGAAATCTAGTTGACTCACCATAAATAGATTAATGATGACTCATAGTTAAAAAATAGTCATTTGCATGCTAAGAATTTAAATCTTAAGTTGTGAATTGGTATGGGTTGAGCCCATGATAGGTTTAGTTCTAATAATCCATTAGCTAACCCCAGGTGGTGTACTATTCGAGAAGGTCAATCTAAACTGGAGAAAGAAGATTTTATATCCATTCAACATTAACATCATCCTTTAGAATGTAAATAAGGACATCAATTTCCAATATAGGTAAATAATTATTTAGTGATAGAATTAATGCAAAATATTCTGTAAAGTAATCGATTAGAAACATTGAAAATGATATGAAAGCAAAAGCAACATATAAAACAATGAATAAAATAAGGTAGAGTATAAAGCCAACTATGTAGGTTGTATAAACTTATATAAAGATTTTATGAGAATTACAGGTAATGAAAAGTTACAAAAAATAAATTATCATATCATTCCCAAGGGCAATAGTCTAAGCTGAAGTGAAGATAAGATATGGTAGTTACAAGGTGTAGAAAATAAAAGAGAAGATCATCTAACTATAGATAAAAATAAAAGTGGTTCAAAGACTATCCAACTATAGATAAGTCAGTAATCCGAAACTAAAATTACTATGATGATTTGGAAAACTTACTATTTTATTGGGGACACTATTTTAAGGGATCTTAGTTCCATAAGAAACAAATATGAAAATTAATGGTCATAGTGAAAGTGGCTGAGAAAGGGATGGTAGATATATGGATGTTCGAAAAAACCTACTTATAGTTTTGGAAATAGCGGATATTTATAATGTTCTAGTTATAAAGGATATTATAATAAGTAAATAGTAAAAGTGATATAGTAAAAAAATGCTAAAGAGATACAGTGAAAAGATGCTATGATTGAACATAAAAGAACTACAATGTTGTATTGTAAAAGTGCTTTTGGCTCCTCTTCTATAGTTTTCAGCATATAACATTCGATGATGTTGATATATGTAAAGATATTATTCTTGAACGATGTCCAAGTTGATATCGTGGCAATCTTCACTCGTGTCTTCACTGGTATGATTGAGTTGAAGTTGATTATTCCACTTCCAATATGATTTGTTCCATTGTGGCAAGATACTCTTCTAATGACTGAATGATTGCAAGTGCGATTGTTGTCATTGATTTCTATAGAAGGATGATTGTAATTTAGAAGTAACCTAGGTGATTGGAGTGTTTCTGCTATTCAATCAATTTATGATTGATGGTTCTAAGACTTAAAAAAAAAAAAAAACCATCCCACCATTTAGTTTTATATCTTCTATGAAATTTGGTATCTGAAGATTTTGTGAACACGCTGTTACCCATGAAACCCCAAAAGTTTATGAACAAAGGTATAAAACATGAGAATCACGATACATATTGTGATGGTATGAAATAGTCTAGAAACATTTGGTAATTAGGTTTGATAACAAGGTGTAATATACAGGGAATCGAATAAAAATGGTCCTACTACAAGTTGAATCAATTTGGTAATTATTTTAATGGAAAACCCAATTTGAAATAGAATTGGAAAAAAGCATTTCACCATGCCTGGTAATCCCAATATGTATAGGTAAAAATATAAGGTAATTTATAGATCAGCATAATCTGGAATTTGATGGGGTTATGAGGTAATGAAATCTATCTGGATGGATGAATTAGTTGCTATATAATAGTAATGGAGTATAAGACAATATTGTAATCTTTGGGATTAGGAAAGTACCTAAATGAATAGATTCTATTTCCACTAAACTTTGTTATCAATAGGCTAAAGATTTATACCTATAATGAGGTTTGTAATAACAATTTACGGGGAAAATATTTTCTACAAAAATTTTTGGATTTTGATGAAAGAAATCCATCTTCTACTATAATGTATATGAAGTTGATTGCCAAACTGAATTTTTATTATGATACTTAAATTAAACCTATATGAATGTAAATAATTTTTTGTTTATGATTTTGATGGAATCATTATTTAATAACTGAATTGATTCAAAACAATTTGAAAGAGATACATCTATTTCTTTTGTTGAGATAACATAATCAGATATATATTTTTTTAAAATTTATATTTTGATTGTTCATGTACTTGGTTAAGTTAAACTACTTATTTCCCAATTTTCTATAGACTTGTTGAAATCTTCTATTTTTATTTCTTCTCTATGTATAGTTCCTTGATCTATAGACATATGCGACAAAGAAATAGTGGAAGATGATGATATTCTAAGTAGACTAATTTTGTTCTAACATAAGTAGGCACTCTCCATAGCTAAATCAACAATCTCACTACCCTCTTGGGTTTTACTACTAAGACAACTCTGGGATCGAACTTACCTAATCTGTGTTCTAGCCAAACTAGACAAAAACTTAGGAAGATGATTCTACTTTTCTAACTCAATTTCTCAACCTTGGATTGGATACCATGCATTGTTGATACATACATATGTATGTATGTACGTACATATGTACATATGTATGTATGTACGTACATATGTACATATGTATGTATGTACGTAGGGATAATGCTGAATTTGCGGACCCGGACAAAATATATCTAATATGCCCCTAGTTAAGCAGAAGATGTGGTTGATAGCCCTATTTCACTAAAGATAGTGTTGTAACATAAAATTAGTCAACACAAATTAGAAAAATTAATTTAGGTTGGACAATTTCCAGTCCGACCCAATGTTGACCTAACCCACCCACTTGATGAGGGTTTATGCAAAGGTTAGTCCTCAGACCATGCAAGTTGGTAGATTAATATATAGAAGAAAAATGATACAAATAGTCCTTGAATTTTAGTCTAACATTCAATGTTGTCCTTAAACTATTAATTTATTTGATATAATTCCTGAACTATTGATGAATATTTAATCTAGTTCGTAAACTATATAAAAATATTCAATGTCATCCTTATGCTAATTCAAGTTAATGAAATTTATTCATGTGGTTCTCAATCTGTTAAGTCTGAATGATAGACCAAAAAAATTACACATGGATCAGTCAAGGAAGATATTCACCACTAACTGGGATATAATAATGCCTATAACCATATAAAATGGAACATGACAATTCATTTATTAATATGATACCCAAGCTGGAACATTGGTGCTTATATTGGACAAGTTTACTAAACATGTCATGTTTAGTACAATTAGCAACATGGAAGTTTTTACTAGGCTCAATGACTAATCATTATTGCTTTGATCTTGCCTAAAATCCCTGGACCCGAGGCACGATGATGACTTTTGTGTTGGATAGTTGTGGTTCACAAGTACATATATCGACGCTTCCTCCAACCATTTCTATACTTAATGTTCGTAATGTGTTCACAAACGAAGTCACATGCATGTGCAACATAGGATCTGTCCTTTTGTTTTACAAGCTACAATAAGAATGTACTATGTGATTTAATCGTGACAATATATTGTAATTCTTGGCTAGGGATGTAAGTGAGAATGAATTATTCATGTCTTGTTTAAATACATATCTATGAGGGTTGGGCATATAGTCAAATTAATCACTCGACAAGCAATTCTATAGCCTTTGTTTAAACAGGACATGGTAAGACTGATTAATTATATTACATGGTCATCAGAGCTTACAATTTGATTATATTCTTAAAACATTCACATTGTTTAGGTAGTCATGACATATTGCTATATGTCACTCTGGTTTGTAGGAATTGGAAATTGATTGAAACAATTAGTTCTCTTGGTTGTACTAATATGTTAATGCAAGTCTTATTGTCAGCTCAATAATAAACCTAGGGTTGTCATACAATACAATTAATTTAGAGTGACGTTTGAATGTAAGAGATGATGTTTTAGAAGTGTTCACAGTTATGGGTAGTTAGATGGAGTTAAGCTTAATAATAAAATTCTAATACGGAGAAGTACTGGCCGAAAGGATGTTCTAAGAGGAGTTCAAAAGCAACAGTCAAAAGTTAATATTTTGAAACAGTTTCAGACTTAATGACCGAATTCAAGTCTATAATGTTTACAGAATAAATGTCTAGGATAATGTCTGTAATGGTTATAGAATCAATACTAAAGGTGGCAAAATGGATCAAAATTCCATATTTTAACTTGTATGAGATTATATAAGTCATAAATGGGTTAGTTTAAATGATTAAATGGGTCACTTACTAACATAATGGCTCTTTAATGGGTTTCAAATGGGTCATAAATTAGTTACATAATTAGTTTTAAGTGTTAGTAATAAGTCATTTTTAGACTATGAAAATTATGATATTCTAATAATTTTTTAAATTTTTTTAAAAATAAAAATTTCATTGTTATTATTTTTCCTTTTTTATTCTTTCCTTTTTTTTCCCTCATTTTCCCTCTTTCTCAGTTGGACGCCGACCAAGAGGCGATAGACAAGCTCACTAGACTCCAATGAGGCTAAAACCTTGCCAAGTTAGCGAGCTCAAGCCTTGTTGAGGTTGGTGAGCTCAAGCTCAACCTTGGTCGGCGAGACTCGATCCTCGCCTCAGGCAAGCTCAAGAGGCTAGGTCTTAAGGCGCGAGATGCCAACTTGACTTGTTGGATTTGGTGGCGAGGTCGAGCTTGTCCAAGGCTACTGAGCTTGAGACTCGCCAGATTTGACAAGGTCAAGCTTGCATGAGGCCACTGAGGTCGAGACTCATTGAATTTCAATGAGCTCGACCTTGTCTTGATGAGTCTTGAGTGTCGTCTAAGGTTGGCAAGGTTCAACTCATCGAAATCTAGCAAGGTCGAGCTCGTTGAAATCTAGTGAGCTAGAGCCTTGTCGACGATTGCAAGAGGAAAAGCAAAAATAAATAAATAAAAGATCTAAAAAATAAAATAAAATTTCAAAAAATTAAAATAAAAATCATCAACTAAATTGTATTGTATAAAATTATTCTAATGATATATTTAAAGAAAATCATGAAGCAAAAATTTATAGACTTTGTTAATCATAGAGGTGTTTTTACACTATAAGTTGAGTCAACAAGGGTATGGGTCGCTAGAATTCTGTTGTACGAAAATGGATCGAAACAGGTTAGATAGGTCAATATGGGTCGGATCATTTTTTACCCTCCACCCATTTGACGCCCCTAATTAATACCTAGATTTATCTCTATTTATGTCATAGAATTAACGCACATATTAAGTTCTAAAACAGTTCCAGACTTAATACCCAAAACAAGTTACGAAATGATTTCAAAATTAATGCACATATTAATGTTCTAAATAATTAAAAAATAAAGGCTAGAGTCAGAGTCTAAAATAGCTTCAAACTTAATGGTCGAATTAAATCCTTGAAATATTTTCCAAGTGAATAGCTAAAAGTAATTTAAATCTAAGACTGAAAAATGGGCATGAAAGATAGTGAAAGATAGATCGAGATCCCAAAATACATACAAGAGTAATGACTAGCGTAATTTTAGTGGGGTCTACTCTCTCTCAAATTTTACTCAAAGCATTCGATGCATGGCTAACGATCTGTCTGAACTAAAAATTTGACATGCGTGGGGCTAGAACTGAAGAACATCATTACTAGATTACTCCAGACACACTACAAAATGTTCAGAAATTTAGATCTAAAACTACTGAAGAGCATCAAAACCAGACATTTTGAACCAGAACATCTGAAGTATTTCAAAACCAGAAATTTGAAAGCATTTTAAGGGTAATTTGCTTCTGCTTGATTGAATTTCAAATGCAATTCTACCTATGTATGTTTCCAAATGATTATTCAGATGATATTAACCAATTGCTCACCCCTCTCTTTTCCAATCTTTTTAAGGTTCTTCAACAAGTAATGAGGAGTACGAGAGCGATATGAACGAGGGGACTTTTAGAAGTTGGATTTCGGTGGTCAGAGGCCATGTCCTTCTGGTAGAAGGACAGCAATGCCATTTGCTTTTTTCTAGTAGGAACCGGGGTGTATACGTGTAGTTTGCTCTTCTATGCTTCTAGATCTTGAACCTTGATAGTTATGGGCACTCGTTTTCCCGCAACTATGCCATTTTCCACGAAGCTGTCGGTGTCTCCATGTAAAACCAGCCAATCCTGATGAGGATAAGGCCACAATTGCCTAGCGAATTCTCGAAGCGTACTCGCATCAGTTGGATAACCATCACTGACCCGATTATTATTCTCCATCCCATCCCTTATATCTCGTGTGATGTGCAAGTCTTGGATTCGTGGGTCTTACTTATTGCTTCTAGATATTTTTCAATCGTGGAATTAAGAAAGGTTGACTTTTGTCTAAAGAGAAATAGTTAAGACTCTTCGAATGAGAAGTGGATGATAGAAGGATATGTTTTAAGTATTTTCGTAACTTTTTAAATGGGTAAAAATCAATAAACAGAGTTTTTGCTTATCAAAATGAAATTGCCCAGGTCTATATGTGAAGCTACTTTTGTGTATAAACATTGAATAGATTTCGATCTATTATATATAAATAAATAAACTCAAGCCAAAGAGGTTTGAGTCAATCAAGTTATTGAATTTTTCGCTTGTTTTCAAAGAATGCATTTAATAATTAGAAACACATACTCAACGTTATGCTTTAGTTTTAGTCTAAGATTGCGTTGGAATTCAAGTTCCAAATAAACATGAGGTTAGATTGAAATTTACATTCATAAATTTATTATTGACAAGCTTGAATAATTGACTCAAATTGTGCTACTAGATTATGTTGCTTCGACTTTAAGAGTCTCAATCCTATATTTAATACCTTCTTTTTACAAGTGAAAAGATCATGAAAATACTATCATATTGATTCCATACTTGTCACGGACTATATGATTTGAGTGATAACGATTCAATCTACTTGAAATTGAAATGGCCGAAATTGATGGGCTTATCAGTGCAGCCCCTGTCGACATGCGAAATGAAAGTAGCGGATCGTGATGCAGGGAACGCGTACGGTATGGTCCATTAAGCAGCTGCAGCGCGTGACCTTAACCCTAGAAAGGAAGGACAAATTTTGTGGCTGCTACCAGCGACGACAGAGAAGGGATGGCTTCGTGTCTTGGGTATCTTATCGAGATTCTGCTTTCACATTGGGTCGTCGTGAGCAGGCCACACGCCCCCAGCACTTCATCCACCAGATCCTTGGCACGTGAAACTCATCCGACGGCCTGCACTGATCCCCCATCTGTCTGTAACTCTTTGGTGGCTTCCCGTGCTTCTCTGATCTGCTATAAAACGTCAAGCAAGCCGGGTAGTGAGCCGTGATCACGCCTTTTCACTTCTGATCTCCATTGCTTTCTCCATCTGATTCGGTGTATTTCTCTCTTCTCTCCCTCTAGGCCAGAGATGATGTCGTCGAGCCTTGTTTCAGCTTTCTCTCTGTCGCCAGGAGATAACCTTTCGACCATGTCCATGGCAAGCTCATTTGCACCTTCTCTGAGTTTTCCAACAAGTTCGAGACGAAAGAACATCCGTGTGGCCAGGGTTCGAGCCTCTGCAGAAGCCGATGGCCCGGTTCTCACGGGCGTTGTCTTCGAGCCATTCCAAGAGGTCAAGAGAGAAGATCTTGCAGTCCCACTGTCGCCTCAGCTCTCCCTCGCTCGTCAATACTATTCCGAGGACTGCGAGGCCGCAATCAACGAGCAGATCAAGTAAGAAGGGCAAATTGACGGATTTTCTCTTCCTTACTTTATATCCAGACATGCGTTTAGGAAGAACAGTTAGCGTAATACCATATCGAAGTGCACATTTCACGAGTTCTAATGTTGGTGCTCCTTGTTTTTAATCTGTCTTTCACTCCTGGTGATTCCGATTTATTGTTCTCCTTAGCCGGATTAACCTCTGATTGTCTCTATGATGTGGTTGTGAATGTTGAGATATATCCTATATATCCATTGGAGACTTATTTTTTCAGATAGCTTAAGCTTTTCAGAAGAGTGGTTTATGTATAACGCTGAACATTTCCGTCATCTGGATCATTATTCTTTGTTTTTGGTCGTGACTAGCGTGGAGTACACTGTGTCGTACGTTTACCATGCCATGTATGCATACTTCGACCAGGACAACATTGCTCTCAAGGGCCTTGCCAAGTAAGCCAATCAAAAAGATTAATTCCGTTCCAGTTATTGTGATACTAATTCAGTATTATAATTGTTCGTATGTCTTTGGATTATCAAAGATTTTATAAGGAGTCGAGTGAAGAGGAAAGAGAGCATGCTGAAAAGTTGATGGAGTATCAGGTTAGACTGAAGCTCATGGTATTGGCTTCATTATGGTATTAATTCGCGTAGCTGTACGCACGATAATTGCTGATAATTCTATATGCTTTTGTTCTGCTAACACAAAGAACAAACGTGGAGGGAAGGTAAAGCTGCACTCCATTTTGATGCCGCCTTCAGAGTTCGATGATGCCGAGAAAGGGGATGCCCTTTACTGTAAGCTTCTTGCTAATTACTCTTTGACTTCCTTTGTAGCTATAAGGTTTTCGATCAAGTGCAGTTTCTTTCTTGCGCAATTAATGTCATTATATCAGTTCTTTCATATCTTCTTTTGATGTGATTCATGGATTCAGCAATGGAACTAGCTTTATCTCTGGAGAAGTTGACAAACGAGAAGCTTCTGAGCCTGCACAGCGTAATAAAACTCTTAAAACTACATGTTTCATTTCAGCAGGCGCCAACGTGTTATGCTTCTGCGCCTTCTCTACCTATTCTTGTATGACCTTTTCCTAGTGAAATCTTGTATATTTACAGGTCGCAGATCGAAACAATGACCCGCAGCTGGCCGATTTTATAGAAAGCGAGTTCTTGCATGAGCAGGTTAGCCAGAGACCCTTAGTTTGCTGTCCCGGTGATTGCTTGCCTTTTCTATCACACATCTCAATTATCACTAGGATGATTCCATCTGTTATCTAATTTCAACATCTATGCACTCTTTAAAATTTGAGTGTAGTAGTTTCCAAGAATCTACAAGTCCTTACCAATCTGCATGTCCATAGGTCCAAGCCGTCAAGAAGATGGCAGATTTCGTCACACAGCTGAGAACGGTTGGAAAAGGCCATGGTACGAATCCTAAACCGAAAGAAATTTTTTGTCTTCCGCATTCTATATTGGAATTAGAGAATGCCATCACCTGCTGCTTCAAAACTTCAGCAGATCAGACAATAGGCTTCACTATAGGACCTTGTTTGTCTTCCTGTCTCTCTATCTTGATATTGAGTTCTAACTCGGGCCATTTTGAGGACTTCCAGGTGTTTGGCATTTCGATCAGATGCTACTCCATGAGGGCGACACTGCCTAATGTCACAACCCGGTGGACGAATCTAGTCTTCTCCCATTAGCAGCAGATTAACATATCATCACCAGGAGAAAACTTTCAAGAGTTATGTGTAGATAGTTTGGAACTGCCATTTCCTCTCTTTATTTCATATCAGCGCATTGAAAGTCTGGGGATAGAACTTTAGTCATTGAAAGCTGCTTTCCCAGCATCTCATCTTCCCTTTCTGCTCCCTCAATAAAATGAATCAAGGCTGGTCACTCCGACTTGACCTCTTTTCTGTCTCTGCGTTCTACTTTTCTTGCACAGAACTTCACTTTTTTTTTTTTTTACGTATAAAAATTACTGTCAAAAGCTATAAAGAAACTCGCCTGTGTTTCTGATTTGTATTCAGCTCAAAAAAAAAAAAAATTGTGAGCAGATTCAATAGATCATCAGTGCAACATATTACACTCCTCTTAAGCCTTTTCCTCTTCTACACAAGAATAATCCCTCAATCTTTAGGATACGACAAACTGAAACAGAGATCAAGCATGCAAAGAGACACACTGGCAGATATTATGACTGAAATTGCCCACAAAAATTGACAGGAAAATCTAATTCGGAAGAACAAAATTAGTCAGAATTGCACTGGAACAAAAAAAACAAATAGCTAAATAACAACTGCTAGTCTGCTAATCCAACACATGCGTTAAAAGCAAACTCACGCAGTCGCGGATGCTTGAGCTGCAAGCCTTTTCCTTGCCTCCTCAATGATGGACAGCTTGATACCCTTGCCCTTAGGAAGGGAGACCCAAGGCTTCGTTCCCTTTCCGATGATGAACACATTGCCCAAGCGAGTAGCAAACTCGTGGCCCTGCGCATCTTGGATGTGAATAGTCTCAAAAGTTCCCTTATGCTTTTCACGGTTTTTGATAACCCCAACACGACCCCTGTTCCTTCCCCCAGTAACCATGACCACATTCCCGACATCAAATTTGATGAACTCAGTGATCTTGTTGGACTCAAGGTCGAGTTTGATGGTGTCATTAGCCTTGATCAGAGGGTCTGGGTAGCGGATAGTACGGCCATCATAGGTGTTAAGGTATGGGATGCCTTTCTGCCCGAACTGGACTGAACGAACTTTGCAAAGCTTGAACTGTAACGAAGATATTCCATAAAATGAGATCAGTTAATGGAAACGACATAAGAAAATTTATCAAAATTTTTATGAATTAAGTAGATTTAAGGCAACCAACATAGCCTGCAGAGAGATAGACCAACCTTTGCCTCATCATCCCTAATGCTGTGGAGTCGGAATCGGCCCTTAGTGTCATAGAGGAGACGGAAGTTCTCATTTGTCTTGGGAATTGACACCACATCTGATAAGTAAGATATTGAAAAAGGTGAACATTTATATACTGTATTACACAAAATTGTATTTCACAACAGTTCTCTGCAACCAAGAATATCCTCCATATAAACATGGAGCTGGCAACTTATGACAAATGAATTATCCTATTAAGTGATACACTACTGGCAAATAGGTTGGCTGCTAATGTTGCCAGAAAGAAACACTCACTCTACAGTTCATGTAACTGATGAAACATAAACTGACAAGGAAAAACAGTCTTCAAGATTAAAAGACAAACATGATACACAAAATGCTCCCCAAGCATTTTGTGATACCATCCACTGCTCCAGTGGAAAGCTTGAAAAACAAAAAAGAGTACAAAGGTCTCAAAAAGGAAAGTGAGCATCAACATACCCATGAAACCAGCAGGGTAAGTCTTATCTGTCCTGACTTTGTTGTCAACGAGAACATGGCGCTGCATCAGGATGGCAATGACCTCACGATACGTAAGAGCATATTTCAGCCTGTTACGCAGAATGAGGATCAAAGGCAAACATTCCCTGGATTTGTGAGGTCCAGAGGATGGCTTAGGTGCCTGCACATCCAGAGATGACATCAGGATGCAGAAAGGAATGATGCCAAGAAAGGCAAAGCAACAATTCATCTGAACAAAGAAAGGGGATTTGATTTGGTCACTTACAAATGCACCACCTAGCTTGTCGAGCATCCAATGCTTGGGAGCATTGAGCCTCTTTAAATGCTTCTTCAACCCACGTGCCTGTTATGTGCAAGAACATTACAATCAACGAGGGAAACGGAGGAAAAAACAAACATCCTCGGACTGATAATGGGAAAACATCAAATTATCGTATGCCCAAACAAAATTCCACTATCCCAAAAGTTTCACAAACTTGCTGGGCCTTCAGGGCTTAGATCATTTCAATAAAAACTCATAATCAACTAACTTTTGCATACTCGTCAGCGCAAACACATCTATAGGAAACTAACTTAACAAAGCCCAACCAAGAAAAATAGAGCGCCAATCAATCAACCTAGAATAAGACGGGTGTCATTGATTCTTATTCGTACGGAAATGTCAACCATCTACAGAGCCCTCATTCCGTCTAAATACTCCACCAGACAGAAATAAAGATGCAAGCTTGTGAGCTCATCATCACCCTCACACAAGCACAAGTGATTGCCGATATTAGCAATGCTACTTTCCGCCAAAAGGCATTCAACTTTCACGTTAAAGCATGTTAACACACCATGCAAGATCTCCAATCTACTAAGTACTAATGCAGCCAAAACTACTGAGGAACCAAACGCTACGCCGAACGAGGAAGGAGATCCGAAGAGAGAGAGAGAGAGAGAGAGAGAGAGAGAGAGAGGGTTGCTAACCATTTTGGATGCTTCGGCTCAGGCGAAACGGTGGAAGAGCTTTCCCCACCAGTCCTCCTGAAGTAGACCTCCTTTCGGCCGCTTGAGCTAGCAAGCGAGAGAGACGGTGGACGGAGGAATGAGACGCTCCCGTCGAAACCCTAGATCCTTTATTCATCTCTCGTGACGATTGGACTTTATGGGCTTCTCATCCGACAGCCAGGCAGGCCCACTTTGAAGAAGGAACTGAATCGGCCCAAAAACCACCATTATGGGCTTTGAACCTAGACAGATCCGTGAAGACATGTCCCTTTTCTTTTGCCACTAATTATCTCAATCACACCAAGTAATTCTTCAGGAAATTATTTAAATATAAATTACAATGATAATACTAATATTTTGCATTATAAAACATTCATTTTCAAGTGTCATGGTAAGAGTAACTTTTGACCATTAAACGAATGCAAATTAAAATGTTCTTTTTTTTCCAGTAAAATTTTAGTTTTCTTCTTAAAGAAGTAAAAGTTTCTAAAAGAATCTCTCAAAATCTGAATCGAAACATCAATTTATAATTATACTGAGATATTTCATATTTGTCGTACAATAAACTGTAAGTGACAATTATGCGATAGAGAAAAATTCTCTTCCTTTTCAAGAAAATTTTGAGATAAAACATTTTACAATATTAACATAGGCATAAATATCATATATATCTTTTTTTGGTAAGTTAAATTTTTTTTTTGGTAAGTAAATATCATATATATCTAATTACATAAAATGCAAAAAGTGGTGATATTCACTTAATGAGATGATAAAATATTTATGCTCATACGATAAAGTAAACTGATTATATTGGATATGACTGGTTACGTGTTAGAAAGAAAAAATCACAAATATATCTATAGAAAAAAAAATAGAGAGAGAAATTGGCTTTTTCGCTTGTAGTGGAATTTGAAGCAAAATAAGCTGACTCTATACGAAACAAAAAAACAAGATTAGGGAAAAAAATCTATAATGATAAAATTGAGTATGCAAGGGACAATATATATTTATTATGCGATAAGGAAAAATACGCACAATTATTAATATGAGTCAATACTATTACATAGAGTGTGAAATCACTTTGGCTCAATCTCAATATAAAAATGTAGCAAAATAATAGATTATAGGTAGTTTAACGTTAAAATTAAAAGATAGGACACATGTAAAAGTTTGATAAAGCGTAAATTGTCAAGTGAATTAATTTATAAGATAAACAGCTCTAGGTTATTTACATTCCCTGGTTATCTTTTTAGTTTATTTTTTATAACCGATATATCTAGGCCAACTTGCGCGCACCTCGACTATTTCTCGGGGAAGATTAGCACAGCAACCCACAGCCATGGCTCTTCACTTAAATCACATGTGCTTCCCTGGTTATCGTTATTGCTATAGCACTAGAAAAATGTTGTATAAAATTTGAATATGGAAAAAGTGGAAAAAAAATTGAGTTAGTAAACATATGGTTTTGAAATATAAAATCTATGCGAAGCATGGACACGGACACTAGTTTTATAGCTAAGAATGACGCACATTGTCAAGAGCATCTGTGTCAGGGACTCTTGTGAACGATAAGAAAGGGAATCCTCAAGCTCATTCGATTACGACCCTATAACCTTAACCTCTCATCTCCTTCCGTCTACAAGAGAGAGAGAGAGAGATGCATTAAGTTTGACTTCATTCATTGAGGTGGGATGATGACACTTACGCTCATGACCACACTCTGCAGAATTAAGTATTGATGACACGTTGAGTCAGCTTTTAACTGTTTTAAGATGGTTTGTTTTCGGCCAGCGAAGTTCCAGCATCAGAAGTGAACGTAATCGAGCCTGATCTCGTGTTTGTTCGTGTCAATTTGCAATAGAAGTTGCTCCTTTATGTGGATTTAGCTCGTTTTGGACGCGAATCTACGTGTTGCGCTGGTCACGTTTTATGATTGTTCCACATGATTCGCCTACTGTAAATTGGAACATGAACCTCGGTAATGTGCTTGGTGACATCAGATTCATCGGTCGAGAATTTAATGGACATGAAGCTTGTGATCACACTTCCGAGCTAGTCACCAAATGTGGCCGTGTAGAGTGACGTGAACGAATGTAAGTCCTGGTGGATTACGCGTCTATATGGGCCGTCATGCAAGTCGCATTTGCACTCGGCAATTAACAACGCGAGCACGAAATGGCTTCTGGTGGCAGATTATTCCCTTTCGCTCTTGTGACTCTGTTCCTCTTCCTCATCTCCCCATCTCCTTCTTTGTCTTCTGATGATGACAAGGTGAACTTGTCCCTCTACTACGAGAGCCTGTGTCCCGGCAGTGCAGATTTCATAGCCAACCACCTCGTCAAGGCCTTCGAGACCGAACTCATTAGCATCATCAACCTCAAAATTGTCCCTTGGGGCAATGCTCAAATCTACAGTCGCATCCAGGCGTTCACATGCCAGGTGTAGTTTCGAAATCAAAACTCAAATTTCGTTCTTCTTCATGTCAATAAGTTCTGTCGCCCGATGATCTGGCCACCACATGTTATGAGTCCTCTGAATTCTGTTGCAGCATGGTGAAGATGAATGCTACCTCAACACCATTCAAGCTTGTGCAATTGAGGTCTGGTCTGATCTGGTAAGTGCGGCTTCGGACCGCTTTGGCACTAATCTGTATTTTCAATTTAAATACACGATGTGCAAATAGATTTCACGCTTTTGTTATGTCTTGACTAATTTATTTTTCTGTTCATGTATTGTACTCTGGTTCAGAAACTGCATTTCAGTTTCATTCGCTGCGTGGAGCATAATATCTCCAAGGACATGCCACAATCAGGGAAGGTCTCTGCTGTGTATCAGGAAAAGTCCTCAGATGTTGCAGCCTCAAAAGTGTGGGAGTCTTGTGCTGAAGAACTGCAATTGGAGGAAGCTGGCATTTACGAGTGCTACACCAGCGGACGCGGACTACAGGTAGAACTAAAACTTCCTTGTAAGCCAGTGCTTGCTCGCAGCGTGTACTTCACGATCCATACACGAAGAAACATGTCGTTAGCTCGACTAATGATGCTTCTTTTAAAGGATTTGCCATCCTCTCACCAGTCCTCTGCGTTAAGTTTCTCCAAGTTCAAGAATTGGAAGAGAATAGTGTGGTCAGTTTCCAGAACACACACTGTCCAAAGATACTAGATTTGCTTGGCACTTTGCAATTTGTTTCATGTTTCATATGATGACGTTTTGAATCTCTCCTATGTCGAAATACGGTGAGACTACAAGTACTCGAGTAAGGATCGGCATGTCTAGTCTACTCCTGGAACCACCACATCTGTAAATATTGGGATGCACCTGTGTCCGTTGATCTGAACTTATAAACTCAGTCCCCAACTTCGATCTCACGGTGTTGAAATTCCTCATATGCAGCTTGAGTTACAATACAAAATGGAGACCGATTATCTTATTCCGCCTCACGAGTACACACCGTGGGTTACTGTGAATGACCAACCACTCTACGATGTTCGTATCCTAATACCCTCTCTCTCTCTCTCTCTCTCTCTCTCTCTCTCTCTCAAGCTCGGATCTGATACATTTTGGTTGCAGGACTACTTAAATTTCATGGACTATGTGTGCAAGGCTTACAACGCCAGCCGAGCAAAACCTGCTGCTTGCAACTCGACTTATCGAGGAGCCAATTCCGCTGTCGGTGGGGCCAATGAAGCAAGAAAACCCAGATCCCTTAAGCACATATGATCTCTGTTGATTTAGTCCCCCCCCACCCCCCTTGGTCCATTTACGCCAAACAAATATTTTTTGAAGGCTATTATCGTGTCTTTTCCTGATAATCACCTTTCAATCAGTCGGAATATCCTCAAGTTGAATTAGAAAAAGAGGGGCATGCGATGGATGTCAACGTCAGATTACAACCATCCTTGGGTCTCTTATATTAAGGCCAAAGATGATCTTTTATTATACTCTTGAAAGAGGAGAAAGAGGTTTGAATTGGGACGGCCTTCTGTAGTAAAACCTCTACGTACATAGAGATTATCGTCAGAGAAACATACATTCTACTCCGCTGAAAAGACAAGCAGATGTGGCCGCAAAATAAATATTAGATTGCATGCCTAACAATCTCCCTGTGAAGTTGGGAATGCCTGCGAGATTGATTTGAAATGGATGAATTCTATCAAATGGTAAAACTCGATAAGCATCTAAGATTTTGATCCCTGCTCAAAAACCCGCATTACTTTTCTTCAACATTGAACTTCGAATAAAAGTATTCCAGCGCACACAATACATGAAAATCATCCCAAGCCATGTTGAAATCACTATCATAATGTTTGTATGTTTTAGATTCAATAAAAGCGGACATAAACTGATTTATCTTGAAGAAATTAGGGTCTTTGATTAGATGACTGAACGGATTTATGATTCATGGTGATACCTACTTATTGGGTTGTTAAGTATGGAATTGTCTCAATTCCAAAGGACTCATCTACTATCTCCACCCAAGCAATGGTCGGATTTGCATCATACATCTACCCAACGTCCCACCAAACTCTCTCTCTCTCTCTACCCAATTAATTGCCTTCTCCAGCTCGAAGCCCGTGATGCCGTGACCTTTTTTTTTGGGAGTCATAAGACAAGATATTTCATTAACTCAACAGAGATGAGAGGCCCGGTAAATGGACATCAAAACATAAAAGATCCAACAGAGTTTGAGGAGGGTTCGAGACCCAATTTAGAGGTAAGTAGTTTTTCCTATGGGCTTTGGCTATCCAATCTGCAATAAGGTTGGCCTCCCGAAAGTAATGAACAATTTTAATATTTGAGTATTCCCGCATTTTGTCCTTACACTTACTGACAAGAGGCTGTGTTTCCCAGTTCAGCAGTTCTGACCCATTGAAAACTTCAACTAGTTGCCAGCTGCCAGACTCAACTATTATCTCTTCATGTCTCTTTGGAAAAAAGAAGTTAAGGGCTTCCCACAAAGCTAGGGTTTCGGCCATCACAGGGGAAGAGACTTTGATGGACGCAGCCACTCCTCCCACCATTCATCCGCCCGAGTCTTTGTATATACCAGCTATGGAGTTTTCCAGCGAACTGGGTACACACGTGTCGTCTATGTTTATCTTGTATGCTCCAATCGGCGGTGGAGACCATGTGTGGGTTGATGTAGCTGTGACCTTGGATTGAGGCAATGGGCACAAGGGGTTTGCGAACATTGGAGTCAAGAATTAAAGGAAAATGGTTATCAAATTATTGATTTTCCATGAAACAGATGTACACCGACAAAGATATTAGGCACATTTTTATTACATCAAGTTTGAGTTTTCCTTCTAAATATGGTAAATATTTATCCAGGTCAAGATTTAACCGGTCTAGTGCTGGAAGTGTGTAAAACTGAGGTGAAATGCCACCTCGTCTTATACGAAATCATAGTCGGGGCATAAGATTCAATAATCATCAAATCGTTCCTTTAATTTTTCAGCCATGGAAGGGATGCATATAAACAATTATTGCACTGAATTGAGATTTCCTTTCACAAATAAAATGAATTATATACGCAAATATATACTCTCACTCTTCAATAAGTTCTTAAAGAAAAAGAACATTTCTGGAATCTATAATC
The DNA here is from genome assembly GCA_019926035.1 of Melaleuca alternifolia. Lineage (NCBI taxonomy): Eukaryota > Viridiplantae > Streptophyta > Magnoliopsida > Myrtales > Myrtaceae > Melaleuca > Melaleuca alternifolia. The sequence goes on from JAGKPW010000083.1 coordinate 1,855,822, forward strand.
CTATACAATTGCTTTGAACATAGAGAGATTCCCCCAAGCTGAAAATCTGACCAGAGGCATGTGGGAGTCTTTCCATTCCAATACCATCTCGTTCTTACTCTCTCCAATTGCCACTGAATATGAACTCTTCCCACGAATCAGCCCCGTGGCTTCCATCACACTTGCTTGGCTTATTCCCCAACCATCCACACAACAAGACCCCAATGGATCATCCAAACGCTCCCTCATTTCTTCCCAAGTTTGGAACCAGTCATGGCAAGAAACAAAGGGTGAGACAAAAAGAGACTCCAAAGCTAGCCTTGCCTCCACAAGCTGCTGGCTTGGAAAATCTGACTCAATTGATTCCAAAATTGCCCGGTAATACTTGATGTTTTCTTCGAACAACTCGCCGAAACCTGACCTATTTCGCCATTCGCGGCTAGTTTCTCCTTGGCCTGAAGTTATTATGCCTCCAATGGCGGGATGTGCAATCACTTCTTTGGCCAATCTCAAGAAGTCACTTGCTAGCCTCTCACTTCTCCTCCTTCCCATGTGTGGAAGACCTTTCATTATGTTGAAGACCATCCATTGGGATCTCATACCATTATTAGTATCTCCTCTTTTGCTTCGTCTGTTCATCTCACTCACTAACGCATCAATCCCCATCTCTTCTACTACCAACTTTACACCAAGAGCCTTTGCTTGCTCTTGAAGCCTCCTCTTTGCCTCCTTGAATTCGATCAAACCTTTCTCTTCGTCCCATTTCATCGAAGTTATCCTTAGAGCTACACGTCTCCTCGCCGTTGCCATGGACTCTATCAATGCCAACCATTGGAACGCTTCTCCCATGTCAAAATCTATGACATATATGGTGTTGACGTGTTCAGGCATGGATTTGAGAATCGTCGAATTGGCCGCAAAATGGGCGAATCTCCCATGGGGAATTATTTGGTATATTGCATATGATGCTGGCTTAAAGTTCTTGAAAGCCTCTTGTTTTATGTAATTAAGGTCTTGTTTTCTGTCGAACATGTAGAAGGAGAGGCGATCCACCGCATTGCCAAGTGGGTTTGCTCTCTCGCTGATGCATCTTGAGATCGCATCAAGGAGCTCGCTCTGCCCATTTGCCATGGCCTCTCCATATGCCTTAAGGAGATGAGGGAGGCAGAGTTTATTGTCGACCTCCATTCCCTCGAATGGCAGGATTAAAGACGCTTGGACTGACCAGACATCGTTAGGGACCTCCGAGTATAGGCATGGACTGGGGCTAGCACTCCACCCCTTCGCGTTGCAGCCCGAGATCGGCTCGTGCCCCTTAATCTCCATCAAGATAGCGTCAATAGGGTCCAATTCGCTATTCCTGGTGTTTTGAATGTCACCGAGATTCGGTGAGAACTCGGAGGGCAAATAAGAGGAGAATAGAAACTCAGAGTAGTCCTCTGTATTTGTGAAGGTTGAACAAAAATCATGTCCGCCATTGTAGAATTCCGAACTGGGACAAGACCTCATAACATGATCAACAGAATTGTTGATGACATCAAAGAATGGCCATGAAGGTACTCTATGGAATTCTGACGGCATCATCTTGTTGAAGTTTTTTTTTTTTTTTTGGGGGGGGGGGTGTGGAAAGGGGAGCTTGATTGATGAGACGGGGAGGGTATTTATGTATACGGTTCATGCAATACAACAATAGAGATAAAGATAAGGAAGAGTTTCGTTCCAGCAAGTTTTCCGGCTGGGGTCTTCTTCCTTTCTTGGAAGATTCTTGGAAGTTGTTAGGTTGCGTCAGCGTTCACTCCAATACCACAATATGTCTAATTAATTACTATTTTATTGTTTTTTTTTTGGGGTCGAAATCATTGCTTATTGTTTATTACTTAATTGCTAAGCTTCATATTTTGCCATGTCTTTTCAAGGTAATTATCTTCTAAATGGTAATCGCAAGCTCACATTCATCCTCGTGTCTCTTTCGGGTCATAGATTATCTTAAATTATATTCTTCAAAGGGTAGAAAGAGAGTTGAAGTGGGGACCCCCTTTCGTAGTAAAACCTCTACGTACATAGAGATCTTCGTAAAAAAGGACAAGCAGTTGCTGCCACAAAATAAATGTTAATTTTGCATGGCTATTCTCTTACGGTCAGAGAGGTTCCGCAGGTATGAGTTCTCTATCCTGCGTAGTTGGTGCCGTCAGCGTGATAGATAAAAAATCCACGAATTATATCCAAAGCATGAACTCGATTAACCTAATAATTAAATTTCGAAGTAGGGTTTCTTACGTAGTTTTGAACCCAACTCAAACAAGTATATTCCAATTTTGATCCCTGTCCAAACCCGCTCAAATACTACTCTTCTTCCGCATTAATTTTTCAATAAAAGTACTCATAGTATACAAAATAAGTGAAAATCATTTCAAGCCATGTCACGGCCATGATCATAACGCTTTTATGCTTTATATTTAACAAAAACGAAGAGTAGATTTCGTGTAAGTCAAATGAGACAAGATTCAAATATTTAAGTAATTGAAAGACTATTAATGAATTCGCCTGAAGAATGTTGATTTGGAACTTCTTTGGTAAAAGAGAATGAGTATCGTCTGATAGAGATAGCTTCGCGGGACCATGCAAATGCATGAAATACTGTAAGTTTGAAGCAGATACGCCTCTCTTCTAACTCATGCATTAGGTCTGTACTATTGTCGTAAGCGGCGGCGAAGGATATCTTCCTGCTACGTGATCGGCAAATGCCAACAGCTGCCGATCAAATGGTGACTCGCAACATTTGACGGCTCATGGGGATTTTTCTTCCTGCTTTGGAGGTCACGAAAGGGGATCTTTCTGCCTTCACCCCTTTTTGGCCAATTTGCTTGTAGTTTTGGTCTTGGCGATTCTGCCTGTCATTTTCATCTCAAAAGATAAATATACAATATCAAGTATTTATCTCCGGAAGTTCTTGTGTTTTAAGGCCATGATGGCATCTGGATTAATCATTACTTAAGTCCATTGGAAACCTTATTTTACTCTAATTTATCCGGATATGACTCGATTTATTGGTGGTGCATTAAACAGGAATAGCCCTATTGACTTGTTGACCTTTGAATACCTTCGGATGGATTTTGCAGGTGAAATAAATTAATGGATTACAGCTTCTCCCATTCTTGTTTTGTTGGGAGGGTGTTTAGAGGTGTATTTAATAATAATTTAAAAAATGGGTTAGAACCTTTGGACTAAACTGACCAAAATGCCTCTAGATATTAAGTGAATTCGCTTAAGAACCCCAAAATTTTTGTTCTCTGCCACCCTTTCCACAGCCTCCACGCCCCGTGGCGCTTGACATTGAGTCATTACTGGACTTGGCTACCGTTGCACCATGCAACCATGCCTCCTCTCTCACCGCTGTTGCCCAATCGATCATTCTTAGTCTCTCTCTCTCCCTGCCCTCAACCCTCTAGGTTTGAAGTCGACGACTCGCTTGCATGACCGTGGTGGCGAGAGAGGTTAGAATCATCGTGCAAAATGGCGATGCCAACCTCATGCGACCCCACATCTGGGGCAGCCTTAGATTAGAGGCCATGACCTGCCCCGCGACCTAAATTGGCTATACGTACTCATGCGAACCCACTTATCTCTGTGCACGCGCGCGCGCGAGAGAGGCAATGTCCAATGCACCTCAGGCGACAACTACGGTGACAACAACTTGGATCACCTCATTCAGATGGAGGCGTAGAAGCGGCAACGAAGGAGCAAGTGAGGCATGAATGGAAAAGTAGAAAGGGAAAAGGCAGAAAGAAAAGAGAGAGAAAGATAACAAAAACTAAAATGCAGGTGGTCCAATCAGCCTGAAGATGAGTTGTCTTATTAAGGGTTAACTTTAAAATGTTGGATTAATCCCTAACCTTGGAAGATCAAATTGGACTCTAGATCAGATAAGGAAAACACAGAAAGAAAGGGAAAAAATTAGGGGTAAGCATGATGGACCGCCCAACCCGAGAACTGCTCGGACCGGACCAAACCGGCCGGGTTGGTTCGGTTCTTCATACTTGTGGTCCGGTCCACAGTTCCAAAAAATGGAACCGGTTCCTGGGCGATCCAGTTCCTGGTTCTTGGGAGGCTGGGACCGGACCAGATCACTTGGATCAAAGAAGAACCGACCCAGCTCTCTTTCCATTCAAACTTCACTTTAGAGACTCCTCTTTATAGTTCTATCTTACTTCATTTCTTTCTTTCCTCACAAATAAAGTTTTTCGGAATCTTGGATCTGAAGACAGAGTCGAACATGATGAACTCGGTGCGACGGTAAAATGGCCAACGGAATTAATGACAGCCTTTGGATTCGGGATTTACTGATTTTGCAAGGTTCTTGAAGTGCCAGGATGGGAGATCATCTCATCAAACCACTTGTTCTCCTTCCAACCAATAAGTCTTCAACTTCTTCAAGTGGGATAGATCAGGGAAGCTGCGCAAGGAACCGCAGCATTTGATCAAAAGACATTCTAGCGGTTCCGGTTTGTCAACACCTTCGATCTCAACCAGTTTTGGACAGAACCAAAGTTTAAAGTCCTTGAGATTTTTAAGATAGATAAGTTGGGCAATGTCTGAAGGTTGTAACACCTCTCAAAATGCAAGAGTCGTAGATTCTCCATTCTTTCAAGCCTGCTGAGTTGCAACGATGTTGAATCTTCAAGGACCAGCGACTCCTCCGTCCAGGGATTTGTAGCAGCCATTAGGCTGCTTTTGCAGCACCCATTTGCAGCGACTCCTCTGTCTTTCCTCGAGCTCTCAAAATGGTTGCTTGACAAACAATGCAGGGATTTGCAGCACCCATTAGGCTGCCCTTCCAGATTGCTCAGTATGTCATCGATCCCAGTCCCATTGGACCGCCCGAGAACCGGACCGGACCGGTTGGTCCGGTTCTAGGTTTAGTTGGTCTGGTCCTCGGTCCTAAAAAACGGGGATTGGTCCCATCGGTCCGGTTCCCGGTTCACAGGTGGAACTAGACCGCCCGGGGAACCGATCACCCCTAGAAAAAATACAATTTATTGCGCATGTCTATTGGCCGAAAGCCACAACTATGACAAGCTGTTTTCTTTGAAAGGCCTCCAAAAACCAGTCAGAAGCGTCAGAGGTTTAAGCTTCAACGATTGATGTATCAATGATTTCGCAGCCGCCTTGTTCCTCTTCTTCTCTTCCCTCAGCAAACATCTTTTTATCCCAAAAATAACATACTCAATCACTCAACAGAGCCGTCGTTCCATCAATGTCGCTGGTTGGGAAGGTCAGGCTCATGCCTTGCGTCCTCTTCGCCTAGATTTTTTCTTTTCTTTGGCCATGTATCCTTCAACATATAATCTTATTAAATATTGGGTTATCGGGCATCCTCTTCATTCGTTGTGCCTTTTGTTTGTGCTGCAACAGGGATTTCGACAGCTAAATTGATTTCGACATCCTCTTAATAGCATAATATAAGTTGAGTAGACATTACTATATGGTATTATCTGGCCAAAAGAAAACATTACATGCTATTATCATTATGACACTGCGAACGTAGTCATTTAGTCATATCATTAATTCTGATAACAGATATTGAGTTTCATTGAAAAATTATAATTAGTACAATTTGCCTATAAATTGATACACAATACCTTTGTAATCATTATGTTTCAGTTAGTTTGTGGTGAGAAAAAGAATTCAATTAATCTCACCCAGGCAATTTTTCGTAGAATAATCACCAAAAAAAATAATTAAACCTATCAAACGAATGTCAATTATAACATAAATTTTTCGATTTAACCAATATAGTCTTAAATATTTTGACTATTTGCCAATACAACCATTTTAAGCAATTTTAATTAGAAATTACTGACATAGACATCGGTCATCTGATATGATTTGACAACATGAAGTAGATAATTTTCTTTTCTTTTTATGATTTTTATGATTTTTTCATTTATTCTCTTTTTGTTTCTTTTTGTTTCTTCCTTGCGTGATCACCAAGTCTTGGCAATGGCAAGCAACCACCCATAAGAGAGAGTCGACCTTGTTGAGCTAGAGCGAAGTGAACCTTTCCAACCTCAGCCAACCACCTGAGAAGGCTCCACCCTTGCTAGATTCAATGAGGTCCAACCTTGCTGACTGGCGAGGGCCAACCTCTCCAGTCCTATGAGGGCAACTCGAGCTCAAGGCTGGTGAAGCTCAATCTTGCCCGATCTAGTGAGGCTGACCCTTGTCGGTCCTTGCTTGTGCTCAATTGTTGGCTATGATTAAGGCCCAGCAATTAGCATAGGAAGAAAAAAAATAAAAATAAAAAATAAAAAAAGAATGTAAAAAGAATTGTCCTCATTAGTGGCAACTATGTCATGTAAGACAATCGAAATTCACATTAATGATTTTCAACAAAAATTGCTAAAATTATCACATTGGTAAATAGTTAAGAAGTTTAGAATTAAAATTTTCAAATTAAAATAATTAAGGCTTTTTATGCTCTACCCTAGATAAAATATTAAATGTACATAAAAAAATACCATCTGCTGGATGATCAATGAGATGCGATGATATATCTTCTCCCCACGATCGTCGTCATATGAGTTGGAACAATATTTTTTTTTATTTCTTCATTGGTGTACTTTTTAAGAATTATTATGTAAATTTTGCAGCCGCAAAGATCCAAGGAGTTTGGATAAGATGCAGAATAATTGTTTTCCTTCGAATGTTCCATTGCTTAGGTCTTGGAGAATCAAGCATGTTAGAGTTAACTCTATTGTTATTTTGAAGATGATAAAACTCAGTGAAAAAACTCGAGGTCAAACTCAAGTGAACTCCGTAGATGAAAAAACTTGTGGCCAGACACCGTAATGTCTGGAGATGCTAGACACCGTATACCAGACTCAATAAGGTCTGGATGTGGCAGACTCAATAAAGTCTGGGAAACGGATTGTGACGACTATTTGTGTAAGATGGTATTCTTATGACTTTGATACTTGTGGATTTCAGACAGCTTGTTGGTGGATTAATGGATTGATTATTATCATTAAGATTATTATGGATTCTCTAAAGATTGAGTAAATTGACAAGTATTCACTTATGGAAACCAAGATCATGATTGTATGGGCGACTATAATTGATGAAATCTTATCATGATCTGAAGATTGCTCAAGATATTCCTGATTGATTCTGTCCAACAGGTTGATTGGAAGAATTCCTTTAGAAAGTGCCAGAGGTCGAGTAGGCATGAAGGAGTATATAAGGGAGGTGTTTGAAGTTTTTCAAGTAGGACGTGTACGAGAGAAAAATTACAAAGTCTAGAGTTGTTCATTTATTGTGCGCTTACATTGTAAACAAAAGAGTGTGACACATACTTGTTTTGTGAGAGCAGAAAATTTAGTGAAGTCTTGACCCTGAACTGTAACTCTTTTTATTTATAGTGGAATCCAGCTAATAGGATGTCAGCCCGAGAGAGTAGACGTAAGCTTTGACTAAACCGAACCATTATAATTTTTGTGTCTTGATCTCTCCTTTTAACTCTCTGATTGTGCTTGTTGCTCTTGCTTATTTACTCGTACAACATGCTTCATTTGTATTAAATTTCATATTTCTGCAAAAGTTTGCAAAATCACATCTTCAACCACCTCTAGGTGATCGCACTAGCACTTAGGTTGCTTGTTTTTGAAGTGTTTTACTTCTGAGCTAAAGATCTATGTCTAGTACTTTTGCTTCAGGTTTGATAGAAGGGTAGAGCACTACCAGGCCTCCTTACTTTGATGGGTTTGATTACAATGTCTGGAAAAACAAAATGAGGACATTCCTAAGATCAAAAGATCTGATGGAATGGGATGTGGTTGTCGGAGAGATACATCCTAAGGCTGCATCAAATTCAGAGAGAAACGCTGTAGAAGCCGAAGAAATGACACAAGCTAAATTCACCAAAAGGCAAAATATTGATGCCAAAGCTATCTATTCTTTATATTGTGTTTTATTTCCTACTGAGTATAATCATATTTTTTAATGTGAAACAACAAAGGAAATATGAGACACAGTGAATGTCACATATGAAGGAATCGCCCATGTAAAAGAGACAAAGATCAACATTTTACTTGGACAATATGAAGTATTCAAGATGAAACATGGAGAAAGCATTTATGACATGTTCAGCTAGTTTACTGAAATTGAAAACGGTTTAGAATACCAAGGTCAACCTATTTCTAGACCCATGAAGGTCAACAAACTACTACGTGGTTTGTCCAAAGCGTGGAATCACGTTAAGATGTCCATTAGAGAAACACAGAGTATTATGCCTCTCTCTGTAGATGAACTTGTGGGCACACTTTAATCCTATGAAGTAGAGAGAATTGATGAAGAGGAAGATCCAAAAGAGTGCGAAGACAGTGATGATGAGTATGCAAATACATGCATGATGGCACATTCTAATTCTGAATCGAAAGCAAGCTTAGACGCAGACTCAGACTCAGAAAGTCTCAGACACAGAAAGTCTCAAACGCAGAAAGTCTCAAACACAGAAAGTCTTTAACTCAAAAAATACGAACTCAAAAGGCTCCAGACTCAACATTTTCCCACCATTTGCTCTTGAGACAACCTATATCTAGGTATTTATCTATTTATTTGTTTTGAAAAGGTATGTTTCTTGAATCATAAAGTATTACTTGCTTTATTTACATGTTAGAATATTGTCTGAATCTTTGCTTGATTGTTCATATATTACATGAACCGTTATTTTTAGAAAATTTTTCTTTATGGTTTTAATTTCTTTTTGAAATTTTAGAAAGGACTTTCTTTTAAAACCGTTCGACTCTCTCTCTCTCTCTCTCTATCTCTCTCTCTCTCTTCACATTCCATCTTCAACTTTGAAACCCTAGAGTTTCATTTTTCTCTCAAACATTCTCTTTAAAGTTTTCAACTTTCTCACTTGAACGACAAGGAAATCTTCCTAGATTGTCATTATGTCTACTCCAAGGAAATCTTCTCGACTGGCAACAAAGAAATTTGGCCAAGGTAGTGTAGGACCGACTCTTGTTGATGATACTCTTCTTTCTATAAGTAAGCATGTTATGACAACTCCGATTCAATCATAAAAGCTTAAGAGCAAAGGGAAAGAAGTCATGACCGAACCTGTCAAGAGGTATCGTACACTATTCCTACAGGATGACAATTCAGATGATGATAATCTCACTATTGCTAATTATCTATTATGTCATGGTGGTAGAACTATTGCTTTTAGATCTCTACAAGACACAGGGAAGAAAAAGGATGATGAAGAAGAAAGGCAACAATCCGACGAATGGATAGGTAAAAACAATAAAGAAGACAACATAAAGACAGGGGGAGTTAGTGCACAAATACCTATGCTTCTACAGGCTATTGCTCCTTCTTTTTAACTTACTCCACAAACTGCGTTTGCTGAAGCTTATACTCATCATAATCATTCTGCAGAATTCAAACAATTGTTAGGACTCCTTCTTGGGCTAAAGTCTCACCAATCTAATATAAAGCTTGATATGTTACAACTTCGTAATCTCATGAATATGCAGTTGCAGTTTTTGAATTTTATTGTTCAAGAGTTATATCAGCGATTGATGAAGAAAGTGGAAGTTGTACAGTGGAAGGAGACAGTAAACAAATTGGAGCTGACTGTGCAGTCAATGGAAAATTTCCACCTTATTCAAGTTCCTCCTCCTTAAACCTTTATCTTTTTTATAATGACAAAAAGGGAGAGAAAGTGCAGATTTTGATATATTCTCTCTTTGTTTTATCAACTTTGATGAAGTTAGTTGATTAGTTTGTTTGAACTATATTGACTAGATGATATAAATGACTGTTTGAGATGTTGATCATGCTTATTTATGATTGAATTTGATTGAATGAAATCTCTGAAGTTTAATCATGATTTGTCAAGACTAACTTTAGTCTTGTGGATGCAGATTGCATATTTGTTTAAGTAAATCTATTTACTGCTAACGTGATATGTTGCAGGAAATACAATCTAAAATCTGCAGGTAGTTTTGTCTCGCTTAAGAGCTGTCACATATTGCTGACATTTTGTGTTGCAGAATATATCTTAAAAATCTGCATGATGATTTTGTCATCATTAAAAAGATGGAGATTGTTAGAGTCAACTCTATTGTTATTTTGAAGATGAAAAAACTCAATGACAAAACTCGAGATCAAACTCAAGTGGACTCCGTTGATGACAAAACTCTTGGTCAGACACCATAAGGTCTGGAAATGCTAGACACTGTAATGTCTAAAGATGCCAGACACCATAAGGTCTATAGGTGGTAGACTCAATAAAGTCTGGGAAGTCGGATTGTGACGACTATTTGTGTAAGATGGTATTCTTACGACTTTGATTCTCGTGAATGTCAGACAGCTTGTTGGTGGATTAATGGATTGATTATTATCATCAAATTTATTATGGATTCTCTGAAGATCGAGTAAATGTGGCAAGTATTCACTTATGAAAACCAAGATCCTGATTGTATTGGTGATTAGGATTGATGAACTCTTATTACGATATGACGATTGCTCGAGATATTCCTTATTGATTATGTCCAACGGGTAGATTGGAAGAATTCTTTTGGAAAGTGCCAATAGGCGAGTAGGTATGAAGAAGTATATAAGAGAGGTGTCTCAAGTCTTTCGAGTAGGACGTGTACGAGAGAAAAATTCCAAAGTTTGCAAAATCACCTATTCACCGCCATCTAGGTGATCGCACTAGCACTTTCAAAGCATGCATGCATGCACTTGTTCACGCAAATATCAATTTCAAAAATATCTAATCTAAATAACACAAAATATCTCAATTCGTTAACTATTAAACCGATTGTTCATGATTATTGAAGATAGGAATTGGAAATAAAAAATAATTTTGCGATTTACTGGAGATAGCGAATGCAATATCCCCTAAAAATCAAGTCTGTCTAATGGAAAATCATACTTAAGAAATGACGGTGATAAATATTTAAATATTAAATCTCGCATTCATCCAATAGATAAAATATACAAAATAGTCAGCGGTGATCCATAAAATCCCACATAGTAGATGTTATGAGTTCAAAACTTTTCAAGTCCTTATTTGCCTTCTCAATTTAGTAATTAAATATTAATAGCACCTTTACTAATTAGTTAAAGTTTTATTTAAATATTAAATCATACTTTCACTTAATAGTTTAAGCTTGTATTAGAGCACGATAAATACTAGGCAAGAGAGAGAGAGAGAGAGAGAGAGAGAGAGAGAGAGAGAGACTAAACTTAAGCATGAAGATCGAGTGATCAAATATTTAAATAATAAATTAAGCATTTATTAGAAATTTAAACATTTAGAATAATTAACAGTGATCCAACAAAAGTTTACAAATAGTAGGACTTTAGTTGATATGTCATTATATTCATAGCCCTTGGGTGGTAAGCTCCAGTTAATCATATCAATGTTTATGTTCTCAAAGGAAGAATAATCTATCATGATTGTGAATAAAATATTATATTATTATTTTCTGACCATATCCTGAATTGTCAGCCTCTGTTACTAGCATATATTAACTAACATGGCCAAAGATGAAATAGGATTTCTATTATAACGGCAATGGTACACTAGAATTTTGGACATGTTTTTATAGTAGAATTCACATATATTAGCTAATGGAATGATGGACATGAAGTCATTTATTTTGAAGAAATTTGGGTCTCTAATTAGATGACTATCGCAATGCTTATATGGTTTAGATTCAATAAAATGATGGATATAACTTGATTTATTTTAAAGAAATCAGGATCTTTGATGACTATCCTAATGTTTATATGTTTTAGATTCGACGAGAGAATGTATATAACTTGATTTATTTTTGAAGGGTTTTTTATCAGATGGCCACACAAATTTAGGATTTATGGTGATACCTACTTATTAGGTTATAATATAGGGAACCGTTTCACTTCTAAAGACTCATCCACTATCTCCACCCAATGAACGGTCGGATTTGCATCACATATGTAGCAACATGAAATAAACTTTTTTCGTGTTTTGTTTGTTTTTCGTTGTGGAGGGAAATATGAAAAGAAAGAAAAAAGAAAAGTAAAAAAATTATATTTGTTTTAATTTCAAATATCGTTCATGTCAGATATTGGTTGAAAGAAGTATATTGGTAATTTTTAAAAGATTTAGGACTATATTAGTCAAATTGAAAATTTTAAGATCGAATTGACTACCGAACAATATGTTTATAACTTTTAGGGTAATTATCATAACACTTCCTCCACAAACATTATGAATCATAAGTTCCCATGCACATGTTTTCCATCTCCTCAAGGATATGTTGTTAACCCTTATTAGTAGTCATAAGCCAAGGTTTTGCCTTGATCTTATGATTTTTCGAATCCTTTCTTCCCACGAACAGATGCAAAGTCCTAAGACAAGCACCTACAACTTTCGTTTTCGTTTCCTGTTTCTCTCTCGCTCTCTATTCAAAGCACATTAGCGAAGTTGAACGAACTTTTCAAATTAATGCGTTAATCATGCATTCCGCAGAAAAATCCAAACTCACTGATTTCACTACAATTTCTTCTTCGACAAATTGACGAATTCCTCCAAGTTGGCTTGTTTTCCACTCCTGTGCCTAGATAGACATAGTCAACGGACTCAGTCACAAAAATATCAACAAAATTTTCTATATTTTTCTTTGGGAGCATCAATGAATCATTGGGAAAATTATCCAAAAAGTCTTAAACCTATTGCACTTTTGTGAATTCAGTCCTAAATCTTTAAATTTTGTCAATTCAGTCTTAAACTTTTATTCAATCTTGCCAATTAAGTCCTTCAGACAACTTTGTCTAAGAAAATGTCTATGTCGATGTCCGGTCAACGCCGACTGTTTTATGTTACTAGATTGGTAGGATGCCGACGCTGATGTGGTAACTAGAGATGGAAATAATTGAAAAAGAAAAAGACCCTTCAAAACTTGGAAGACAAGACCCATTGGGACCAAAAATGTATTTATTGATCATAAAAGAGTGACTAAGTCTCATATTCTTGTGTTGACACCTAATTTTGCCGGTTCGATAAGTCATTTTTAGCTTAATTTGTGAGAATATTGGTATTAATTAGAAATTAGAATTTTATTTTATTTTTTTAAAAAAATTCAATTCAAAAAGTATTTATTAATTAATTATTAATAACTAAAAAAAGAAAAGAAAAAGGATGGATGGGACGGGGCTTCATGGAGGGGGAGTGATTTTTGTAGCGACCCCATTTTTCCTTCTCTCCCTTTCCCCAAGGCGCCAACCCTCTCTCTCTCCTTCCCTCTCTTTCTTTCATTTCTTCTTTATTCTCTCTCTTCCCTTTTGACTTTTGACCCACACTTCCCTCTTTCTCTCTATCCCATGCGTGTGGAAGGGAGACCACCTTGTAGCCTCCATCCCATCGGGCAAACCTGCCCCCATCCCATCCCCCTTTCCCTTATCTCTTCATGGGGATTTCTTTTTGAAAGGGGCCGGCAGTTCTTCTTCTTCTACACAGCGCACGAGCAGAGAGGTGGAGAAAAAAAAAGAAAAGAGGCGGAGAGGGAGGACCGGAGTTCATCGTGCATCCGAGACCTCCGACCGTGGCGCCTTGTCCACGACCTCCTTCGCATCTTTCCCTTTTCACCGGTAAGCTTTGATCACGGCCACGCCTCACTTGCTTCGGCCAAGCTCCTGAGGATCGCGGATGGGAAACTCCATGGGCGGACGACGGCTTGGCTCAAGCTTCCTCGTGCGCGCCCGTTCATTGCCCTACTCGAACCGTGTAGGGACTTTTTTTGTGCATGTGTCGCTATTCCTTCTTACTGTGACTCCCTTCCATGTTTGTTTGTTTTGCTTTGATTTGTTTTGTTTTGTTTTTTTGCTGCATTTCTCGGCTGGAATGAGCAATGGTAGGTCTGACTGGTTTTAGAGCTCCCATTATACTTGTCTTCGCTTGTGAGTCCTGTTTACAACATCATAGGCTTGGATTTGGTTTCTTTTCGGCTCCTATATCTACCGATACTAGTCGAACCTCACATGCTCGATGAAATGCTTAAGTGAAATATTATTGATTTTTTTATATCTTTAGGTTTGTGTTGTCGTGCGTTCCGAGATGAGTGTTTTTTTTTTGTGTTTAGAGGTCTTCTCGTTGTTAGAATTTTTTTGAAGGAGAGGGGCGTAGGAGAGCTTCATTGAAGGAGCATGGTTGCATCGGGAGGAAGATGAAGTGCAGGAGAATTAGATAAAAAGAAAAAGAAAAAAAGAAGTAAAAGTCCAAACTTTTGGGGGGGGCTGATTTCGGTGGGCTAAGGTCCTTTTTTATTTGATTTGGGTTAGTTTCTTGGGCCTTTTCTTGAATTAGTTTTGGGCTGACATATTTACAAAATTCGTTGGTCTTTATGGGCCTATTCTAGTCTTGGGCTTTTTCTTCAGTTTTGGACCAACTTCTTTTGAAATTCAGCTTAAAATCTTTTTTTAAAAAAGGATTGGTGTTGGGCCTTATATCTAGCCCGTTTCACAATCCCACCCGGACCATTAGGATCCGGGTCAACTTCGGGCCAGGCTTTAACCCGGTCCGAAGTCCTTTTCAAATAAAAAAATAAAAAAAATAAAATATTAATTTTAAAAAAATATATAATTTTTTTCTTTAAATCAGAAATTCGAAATTCGTTTTAAAAATGTTAGTTTTGCTTAAAAAAATCAATTATTCAACTTTAGAATTGGCCTTTACTAACTAATTGGCATCAACTTTTCTTTAGGAAAAAATCAAAGAATTGGCATCGTTTAAACCATCGTGGGCGCCTTTGTTCCTTAGCCAAATTGTATGTTTGATTTAGTTATGTATGTTGGCGCTAGATACATGTTTAGGCTCGGCATGACTTGATGTTTACTTTGAATTTAATAGTCTAAATGTTAGATTATCAAAATTCAGGCTTGTTGAGATAGCACGGTGACGATAATTGCAATTGTGACATGCATATGTTAGATGGTGATAGACCGATGTCCCTTCCGGTCTTATTTCGAGAATGATTGCCCACATCAATGGATTGGATGAAAAGCCATTTCGAGATGTCGTGAGAAGACCTTTTCCGATTAGGGTACTCCAATCCAGCATCCTTGACATGCCCCTTCATTTAAATCAAGATCACTTCGTTTGAAAATCTCCTCCAAAGGAATCTTGAGAAATTGATGGTAGTGGCCACAAATTAATTGATAATTACTTGAATGTCATTTAACTTCTTTATATTGACTGTGAAAAAAATCATCTAACTTGCTTATTGCAGCCTTAGATTTATTATTATTATTATTATTATTATTATTATTATTATTATTATTATTATTATTATTGCATTGCAAGGCTAAATGCTTCCGATATATCCTTTTAGGATTCAATAATAGTGTTTGATTATGTTAGATTTTTTTTTAGTGCATCATCTTTTAGAATCTTTGGCAGTGTCTAATGATGTCAAGTACTCATATTCTTGCTTGTGATGAATAAAGCTTGGTTAAGCCAAAGTGTTTCTAGTATTTAAAAAAAAAGAAAAAAAGAACAAAAGAAAAGAAAGAAGTTCATGTGAAAGTGATGTCTTGTAATTTCAAGCGCTCCTGGTGCATTCTATTAAAAAAAAGTTGCATTTGAAGCGGACACTCGCCTTGTGCCAAGTGTTTTTGATGCGTCCCTTTTCAAATTAGTTAAAACCCGTTCCTACCACGGTGAGACTCAAAGCCGTCAAAACCGTTGCTACCACGGTTCAAAAAGTCGAAACCCGTTTTCACACGGTGAGACACATTTCATCAAGTTGAAACCCGATTTTACACGGTGAGACACATTTCATAAAGTCAAAACCCGTTTCTACCACGGTGAGACTCCTCAAATCAGTTGAAACCCGTTTCTACCACGGTGAGACTCAAAACCGTCAAAACCCGTTTCTACCACGGTGAGACTTTTCCATTCAGTGGAAACCATTGTTACACGGGGCGACTTCTTTTCTGACTGATGATTCCTCATTTGGCGTGTTTAGTGAACCCTTCTTGTGAGTCCTATCTCATTGACACGGTAAGCTTTCATTGCCCGGAGATCCTGGTGAGTCTTCATTAGCTCTGGAGTCTTTTCACTGATACGGTGAGCATTCGTAGTTGCCCGGAGTCCCCGGTGAGCCTACGAATTAGCCCGTAGTCCTTTTACTGACACGGCGAGCTTTCGTAGCCCGGAGTCCCTTTACATCGACACGGCGAGCTTTGGTAGCCAGGAATCCCCTTACATGGACACAGTGAGCTTTTGTAGCCCGGAGTCCCCTACATCGACACGGCGAGCTTTTGTAGCCCGGAGTCCCTTACACTGACACGGTGAGCCTTCGTAGTTGCCCGGAGTCCTCGGTGAGCCTACGAAGTAGCCCGTAGTCCCTACATCGACACGGCGAGCTTTTGTAGCTCGGAGTCCCCTTACATCGACACGGCGAGCTTTCGTAGCCCGGAGTCCCCTACTCTAATACGGTGAGCCTTCGTAGTTGCCCGGAGTCCCCAGTGAGCCTACGAAGTAGCCCGTAGTCCCTACATTGACACGGCGAGCTTTTGTAGCCCGGAGTCCCCTACACTGACATGGTGAGCCTTCGTAGTTGCCCGGAATCCCCGGTGAGCCTACGAAGTAGCCCGTAGTCCTTACATTGACACGACGAGCTTTTGCAGCTTGGATTCCATTTCATTGATACGACGAACCCTCCTTTTCAAAATGGCGATTCAATGTCATTCCCCATGATCGCAAGTTGTAGCCTTGGACCCAGCTTGTAGCCTCGGATGACTCCTTCCAGAAAATGGAGATTTGATGGTTTTACCCAGTAATCGCAGGTTGTAGTCTTGAATTCTCGCCTTCTAAGAGATCACAGTCTGTAGCCTTGGAAGATTGACATATTTTCATGAAACCCCCCCTTTTTGACAGAGAAATCTCATTAGGTTCTCTTGCGATATCAGGTAAGTATTTCTTCTATCTTCAATATAAATGATGAGATAATGGTAAATGAAAAGATAAAAGGAAAGTTGTTTTATACCATCTATCGGCAAAATTTAGGTGTCTCTTATCTTTGAATGAAATCTCTTCGAGCTCCCCTTCAAAGAGGGGTAGCTGTTGACACCTAATTTTGTCGGTCCGATAAGTCATTTTTAGCTTAATTTGTGAGAATATTGGTATTAATTAGAAATTATAATTTTATCTTATTTTTTTAAAAAATTCAATTCAAAAAGTATTTATTAATTAATTATTAATAACTAAAAAGGAAAAGAAAAAGGATGGATGGGACGGGGCTTCATGGAGGGGGAGTGATTTTTGTAGCAACCCTATTTTTCCTTCTCTCCCTTTCCCCAATGCGCCAACCCTCTCTCTCTCCTTCCCTCTCTTTCTTTTCTTTCTTCTTTATTCTCTCTCTTCCCTTTTGACTTTTGACCCACACTTCCCTCTTTCTCTCTGTCCCATGCGTGCGGAAGGGACCCACCTTGTAGCCTCCATCCCATCGGGCAGACCTGCCCCTATCCCATCCCCCTTTCCCTTATCTCTTCATGGGGATTTCTTTTTGAAGGAGGCCGGCAGTTCTTCTTCTTCTACACAGCGCACGAGCAGAGAGGTAGAGAAAAAAAAAGGAAAGAGGCGGAGAGGGAGGACCGGAGTTCATCGTGCATCCGAGACCTCCGACCGTGGCGCCTTGTCCACGACCTCCTTCGCATCTTTCCCTTTTCACCGGTAAGCTTTGATCACGGCCACGCCTCACTTGCTTCAGCCAAGCTCCCGAGGATTGCGGATGGGAAACTCCATGGGCGGACGACGGCTTGGCTCAAGCTTCCTCGTGCGCGCCCGTTCATTGCCCTACTCGAACCGTGTAAGGACTTTTTTTTGTGCGTGTGTCGCTATTCCTTCTTACTGTGACTCCCTTCCATGTTTGTTTGTTTTGCTTTGATTTGTTTTGTTTTGTTTTTTTGCTGCATTTCTCGGCTGGAATGAGCAATGGTAGGTCTGACTGGTTTTAGAGCTCCCATTATACTTGTCTTCGCTTGTGAGTCCCGTTTACAACATCATAGGCTTGGATTTGGTTTCTTTTCGGCTCCTATATCTACCGATACTAGTCGAACCTCACATGCTCGATGAAATGCTTAAGTGAAATATTATTGATTTTTTTATATCTTTAGGTTTGTGTTGTCGTGCGTTCCGAGATGAGTGTTTTTTTTTTGTGTTTAGAGGTCTTCTCGTTGTTAGAATTTTTTTGAAGGAGAGGGGCGTAGGAGAGCTTCATTGAAGAAGGATGGTTGCATGGGGAGGAAGATGAAGTGCAGGAGAATTAGATAAAAAGAAAAAGAAAAAAGAAGTAAAAGTCCAAACTTTGGGGGGAGGCTGATTTCGGTGGGCTAAGGTCCTTTTTTATTTGATTTGGGTTAGTTTCTTGGGCCTTTTCTTGAATTAGTTTTGGGCTGACATATTTACAAAATTCGTTGGTTTTTATGGGCCTATTCTAGTCTTGGGCTTTTTCTTCAGTTTTGGACCAACTTCTTTTGAAATTCAGCTTAAAATCTTTTTCTAAAAAAGGATTGGTGTTGGGCCTTATATCTAGCCCGTTTCATAATCCCACTCGGACCATTAGGGTCCGGGTCAACTTCGGGCAGGGTTTTAACCCGGTCCCAAGTCCTTTTCAAATGAAAAAATAAAAAATAAAATAAAATATTAATTTTTTCAAAAAATATAATTTTTTTCTTCAAATCAGAAATTTGAAATTCGTTTTAAAAATGTTAGTTTTGCTTAAAAAATCAATTATTCAACTTTAGAATTGGCCTTTACTAACTAATTGGCATCAACTTTTCTTTAGGAAAAAAAATCAAAGAATTGGCATCGTTTAAACCATCGTGGGCGCTTTGTTCCTTAGCCTAATTGCATGTTTGATTTAGTTCTTTATGTTGGCGCTAGATACATGTTTAGGCTCGGCATGACTTGATGTTTACTTTGAATTTAATAGTCTAAATGTTAGATTATCAAAATTCAGGCTTGTTGAGATAGCACGGTGACGATAATTGCAATTGTGACATGCATATGTTAGATGGTGATAGACCGATGTCCCTTCCGATCTTATTTTTTTGTAAGGATTGATCTTAGGTTCACTAGAATTTTGCCAACTATTAATGCATGATTAGATTAGCATATGCATAGTATAATAAAATTAATTTAGACTTAGGATTACTTTATCTGATAAGTAATTAGTTTAATATGAACTAATCCATTAGATCTTAATTTCTTTAAGCATTCAGCTTCCGAGGGATCATGTCTCGAGACTTATAACAAGGTCATGTATTCTTATTACTCGACGAGTTGCGGGTTTGTAAATTCTCGTAGTCACATTCAATTATTTGAATATTTATTTATCGTATCGCATTTCAATATCTTGAGTGTTTATTTTTAGCACTTTCCTTCAAAGGACCGCGTATTGATTTCTTCTCTAGATTAAGTTAGCATTAGTTTAGAATTGCACGAAAATGATTACTCAAAAACAATTGCACGGACACTTAGTGACTTTGGATGACCTTTAAGGGTTTAAAAGACGAGGAGTGTATGACTAATTTAGATTAAACAACCAATTAGTTAGGTACCGAAAGGGCGATAATAGAAATGTTAGCGTAAACAAGTCCTCGAACTTAGAATCTCTAGTTGCGTGGGGATTAAGACGACACTCCCGAGTCTCGATCGGTTTCTAGCCGACCCCAATAGGCTAGTGTCGACTCCTAGAGATATTTTAGGTTGTTAAATAACCTTTTTAAATGAACACGCATGAATGTCACGCGAGGTATGGACTTGGGAGAGTCCGAGCTTGAAATTGAGGAATCAAGAGCGAATACCTCTAAACTTACTTAGTACGCCCCCCTTCATGGGGGGGTTCGGGTAGGTCGCGACATCTTGCAAAAAAAATGCACCATCTAGAGTGGAAATCCCATTAGGACCAAAAATGTCTGATGAGCTTTGTCAACGCCGAAAGCGTTGACGACCCACAAGAGCTAAAGACATAAATCCGTGGAAAAGAAAAAGTATTCAGTCATCCTATGAACCTCCTACAAAGGATATCCTGAAGGAAATTATCGTGGTGAATCTAGTATATCTAACCCAAATAATAATCTTGGGAATAAGGAATGGCCAAATCCCATTGATTTGGGAAAAGAAGAGGATTTGGTTGATGTTAATAAAGAAGTTACTATAGATTATATGAATACGGGAGTAAGATATAATAGAATTCCAACTGTTGTCGACGACTTCTTTGCCTCCTTAGTAGCACACACTATCTCAAAAAATAATTTGGATCCAGAATCAAAATCCATTCTTGAATGCTAGAAGCATTCAGTTGGAATAAATGGAAGGAGACAGTTAAGACAGAACTAGACTCGCTTAATAAATTTTGTGTTTTTGAACCTGTTGAAAGAACATCCAAAGATGTTATTTCTATGGGATACAAATGGGTGTTTGTAATAAAATACAATAAAAAAATGAGGTGGTAAGATATAAATCGAGACTAGTTGCCCAAGGGATTTCGCAAAAATCCTGCATAAACTTTGATGTCATTTATTTTTCCCTAGTGGATAGTATTATGTTATGTTATTTGATCAATATGGCATTAAGTATGAATCTAGATATGCATTTAATGGATATTGTGACTGCATACTTGTATAGGTCACTTGATGCAAATATATATATATATATATCCTAAAGGATTTCCAATCATGATTGGAAAGACTGAAAATCACAACATGTACAGGATTAATTTGCAAAGATCATTATATGGTCTCAAACAATCTAGTCACATGAGGTACAACCAATTAAGTGATTATCTCCTAAAGTAGTGATATCTAAACAATGCAATATGTACTTGTGTGTTCATAAAAAAGTCACCAAATAGTTTTGCCATTGTATCCATATATGTGGATGACCTAAATATAATTGAAACTCCAAAAGAACTTGAGGAAGCTCGTTCTTGCCTGAAAAAGGAATTTGAGATGAAAGACTTAGGGCAAACAAAACATGGTCTCGGCCTATAGATCGAGCACCCCAAATGGAGTTCTATTACACAAGTCTAATTATAAAAAAATGATATTAGAGACATATTTATATCGATAAATATCATCCTTTCAGCACACCAATGGTGGTCCGTTCACTTGAAGTGGATAAAGACCCATTTAGATCTAAAGAGAAAAACGATGATAGACTAGGACCTAAAGTTCCTTATCTTAGCGCCATAGGAGCACTGTTATATCTTGCAAATTACATTAGGTCTGATATTGCATTTGCAATAAATGTTCTAACTAGATAGAGTGCAAATCCAACCCGAAGACATTGGAATGGCGTTAAACATATCATACGTTACCTCCACGGAATCGCTGATCTTATTTTATTTTACCGAAGAAACAAAGGTTTAACATTGGTGGGATATTCAAATAATGACTATTTGTTTGATCTCCATAATGCTAAGTCATAGACTGGTTATGTATTCTATATGAAGGCTCGACAGTTTTATGGAAGTTAGGTTAACAAAATATGGTTGCTACTTCCTCAAATCATTTTGAGGTTATTGCACTATTTGAAACTGCCAAAGAATAAGTTTGGTTAATGTTGACACCTAATTTTGCCAGTCGGTAAGTTTTTGTTATTAATTAGAAATTAGTATTTTATTTTTATTTTCTAAAAAAAGGAAGAAAAAAGAGAAGAAAGAAAGAGAAAAAAGACAAAAAGATTCAAAAAATATATGGTCATTAATGTTTTCGAAAAGAACATAATAAATAGTGATTAGTTAGTTAATTAGTTAACTTAAAAAAAGAAAAAGAAAAGAAAAGGAAAGACAAAAATATCCCACCTCGATCCCTCACCTTAGTCAGCGCGAGCTCTTTTCCTCCCTTAAGCCAGTCGCCCTTGTTCTCTTTTTTTGGCCCACTCTATCTTCATCAGCTCATCTCCCTCACTCTTTCTCAGCCCATGAGCCCATCTCCCTCAAGAAAGATATAAAAAAAACCTAGTTGACCTCCCTTAAATAGTAAAAAACGTCTGAAGCAAAAGGGGGACTTTTGTTTTCTTTCTTTTTGGCAGCACTAAAAGGGGTCTGTTGGTTGCATGTAAAGGAGAGAGCCAAAGAGGAAAGAAAACATGAAGAGCCAAAAATGGAAAGAACGCGAAGGGAGGGAAGAAACGACGACCGGAGATTTAGACAAGACTCCCTCGTCTAGGACTTTCAGAGGCCTTTCGCATGCCAAACGTTTGTTAGAATGCCCAGGTGAAATCCGCTTCTGAAATTGTTTGTGCATGTGAACCAAACTTGGAGAGCAAGTACAGCAATGTTTGCAACCCAGTACAAACTGGTCTTGGTTAGCTGTAAACAAATGCTTAGCTTGACCAAAAATTGTTGGAAAGTATGTAGCTTCGAATTGAGTAGAACAATAAATTCAAAAAATTTCGAGTAATCAAGTCGGACTTTGAGGTGTGATATCACTTTCTTTAAGGATCTATTTGCCCCACAATGTTGCTAATGGTCACTGGTAAATTTCTTCCAGAATACAACAAAGTTTCAAATGAGGATACTAGATAGCAATTCTAGTATTTATTCGGGGTCTCTCTAGGGAACAATTGAAAGAGTGGCTGTAGTTTTTTTTTTTTTTCAAAAAGAAGACTCACTTAAAATTGAACAACGATGTAAATTCGTAATTAGTTAAAAACAAACAAACGCAACTCTTTGTGAAGGTTGCAAACTGAACAAGTATCATTTTCAAAAGTTGTCTTGAAAAGACATAAACAAAATTCAGAATAAATAAATAATAATAATTAAAATTTTGAATTTATAAATGAATTATGAAACTTCTCAAAACAAGTGCTAAGTGCGCCAAAATTGCGCAATTATCTGCACACCCGCATGCGGGTATGGTGGGGTCTAGCCCACACCCTATCATTCCTTTAGGTTCACTAGAGAAACCACACACTTATAAGCTGGCCCACTTTCTCCCACTTTCTCTATATGGGACTAGCACTTGGTTTGTTTTACAAACAAACCTCCAAAAAAATTGCTATAGTTAATTGGTACCATTCCTTGAAATAAAGCTGTGAGAAGGTTTGGAAGTAATGAGCTAGATGAAGTGATCGGAATTGGAAAAAAATTTAACTACTGTCGAATATGATTTTAAGAGCATAATTTAATGAACAAAGACACAGATGATTTTGAACCGTTGTTGGTAGTCATTAAAATTTAGCACTCCCAATCAAAGCATCTCAAGAGATTATGGAAATTTGTCTAAATGAAAGAAACTAAAATCTGTTGACAAATGAATCTCAGTTTGCGAAAATTTCAGTTGCTTGTCAAAACTTTGGTTGTCGCGTGTTGAAGCTAGGGGCCATCGGGTGAGACATAGCGTTGAGCTGAGGCAACAGCACCACCGTCGTCTATTGATACTAGTCTAACCTCACATGCTCGATGAAATGCCTAGGTGAAATGTTGAATTGATTCTTTTTGTTTTATTTAGTTTTTATTATCTTTAGATGTGTGTTTTTGTAAGTTTGGGCTAGTGGTTTTTGTATTTGGAGGTCTTCATGTTGATGAAGCTATGTTGAAAGAGGAGAACACATCGTCGGGAGGAAGAAGATGAAGTGCAAAAATAAAAGAAATAAAAAATAACAAAAGGAATTTCGAATTTGTTTCTATGGGCTTTTTTTAATTATTTTTGGGCTTCTTTTAATTAGTTTTGGACTTCTTTTCTTCATTAGTTGTGGGCCGGTTTCTTTATAAAAAAATCATTTGTTTATTTTTCTTTTGGGCTGGTTTTTAGTTTTGAGCCTGTTTCAATTTTAGGCCAAGTTTAATAACTAATTTTAAAACCTTTTTTTTATAAAAAAATTGAGTTGGGCCTTATGTCCAGCCCAATTCGCGGATCCCACTTGGATCATTAGGGTCTGGATCAGGTTCGGGTCGGGTTCCTCTGACCCGGTCCGAAGTCCTTTATTTTCGGAAAAAATATAATCAAAAATAAAATAAAATATTTTCCTACTATTAAAAATTCATAAACAATCATAAAAAATAAAAGGAATTTCGAAAAACATATTTTAACAAATAGAAAAAAGGTAAAAAAAGAGAGGATAAAATAAAAAATATTTTTCTGTTATTAAAAATTCGAAAATAAATAAATAAATAAAATTTTGAAAAAATTACAAGGTTGAAGTTTGGTTTAGATTTGCCAAATTTTCTTAAAAAATTAATTTCTAACTTTAGAATTAGCCTTTGTTAACTAATTAACATCGACTTTCAAAAGAAATCAAAGAGTCAGCGTCACTAGATCTTTATGCGCCTTTGTTCCTTAGCCTAATTGCATGTCCAATTGAGCTTCGTATGTTGATGCTAGATGCATATTTAGGCTCATCATGATAGTTTAGGTGGCAGTAGACCGATGTCCCTTCCGGTCTTACTTTTGTAAATTTTTATCCTTAGTTCACTAGGATTACGATGGTTTAGATGCGTTGACTTACACACGCTTTACTCTATTAAAGTTAATTTAGACTTAGGATTACTTTATCTAATAAGTAATTAACTTAATTTGAACTAATCCATTATACTATAGTTTGTTTTACAAGCAGCTTCCGGGGGATCATGTCTCGAAACTTATAACGAGGTCATGCATTTTTTAAATACCCGACGAGTTGCGGGTTTTATTTTTCTCGTCATTAGATAATTGCCTTCGATTATTTGAGTGTTTATTTACCGTATTGTGTTTCAATATTTTGATTGATTAGTTCTTGCATTGCCTTTCAATAAATTGCGTGTTAATTTCTTTTCTAGATTAAGTTAGCCTTAGTTTAGAATTACATGAAAATAACCTTATAAAAACCACTGCATGAACACTTAGTGAATTTGAATGACCCTTTTAGATTAAACAGCAACTAGTTAGATACTGAAAAGGCGTTAATATAAATATTAGCGTAAACAAGCCCCCGTACTCTAGAAATCTCTAGTTGTGTAGAAAGTGAAGCATTTCTCCCATGCTTTCACTTGGTTTCTAGCTGACTCCAATAGGCTAGTGGCGACTCCTAGAAATATTTTAGGTTGTGAAATAACTGTTTAAAATCAAAATGCCTTAACGTCACATAAGGTATGAACTTGGGAGAGCCTGTGCTCAAAACTGACGAGCCAAATCGGATTATGATTAAACGTTGCTTTTAAGCCAACTTTTGGAAATACCGATTCGGATTTCTTTACGAGCGCTACCTCTAAACTTATCTTAGCACTAATCCCCCTCACCTAGGGAAGGTTCGGGTAAGTCGTGACAGCTAAGAACTTGGATACACCGCATTCAAGATTCATGTGGCTTATCGTCAATTCATAATACCCCCACTTTACTTTTTGAGGATAATGCAGCTTGCATTACACAAATGCGTAATGGATTTGTCAAAAGTGACAAAACTAAACATATTTCAACTAAGTTATTTTACTTGTATGAACTCCAAGAAAAATGTGAAATAGATATCCATCAAATTAATTTTAGTAACAATCTTGCAGATTTGTTCACTACATCCCTACCTACTTCCACATTTTAAAAATTGTATATAGAATAGACATGCGTCGGCTTGCACTACTAATTCAATTAGGGGGAGCACATTAGTCATTCTTAAGGAATAGAGCCCATAAGGTTTATGATTGTACTCCTTTTTCCCTCACCAAGTTTTTGTCCCACTGAAATTCTCTTGACAATGTTTTTAATGAGGCAATCTAAGGTGTACATCCAGGGGGGATTGTTGTAAATACATTGTATGATGTGAATGTATCACCTTTATCATTCCATGAATAGTTCTGTACAATCCATCTCGCAATGTACATGATCATCTTCTTCATTAATAGTATACATGAAGATACGATATACCTATATTATTCATGTACCCTATGGTATATAAATATATATTTTGTTGAAGATGAATAATAAGAGTTAATATTTGCTCACCACTTCTCTCTTATCTCATATATCTCTCTTTTATCTCATTTTATATTTCTGAGTTGATTCCAAAGATCACCATTTACTTTTACAATAGGAAGAAGTTATTTATGGATGGGAGTTTAATAGGATCTTCTAAACCAAACCCACCAGCTATGTTGACCATTCTTGATAGTTCAATGCTCTACAAATTAAGGGTCTGATCGAAATTCATTAATGACTAGAAGTTAACATAAAATTCACATTTCCCCGTCCAATTTCGTTCATGATAGCCGGGACATCCAATCTTCAATTTTGCCGACCCAATTGACCAGATCACGACTTTACAGCCAATCCTCTTAGTTGATTAGGGAAAAAGGAACTGATAACATTCGAGATTATGCAAGATTATACATGAAAGATCCTATTTTTAGCTCTCTCTTTAGCCTTATGTCTCTTATCCCTAAGAGGTCTTCCTCCACTAGCAGGTTTTTTTCGTGAAAACTCCATTTATTTTGGTGTGGATGGCAGGCAAGCCTATACTTCTTGGTTTCAATAGGACTCCTTACGAGCGTTATTTCTATCTACTATTATCTAAAAGTAATCAAGTTATTAATGTTGAAGTTTAGCAGGATCGAACACACAAGTAAGAACACAAAGAATTAACGTGGTTCAGCAATGTGCCTACATCCACGGGCAAAACTCCCCCTCTCTTTTTTTTTTTCATAGGGAATAGATATACCATTATTCATCATATATAAAGCATACGGTTGCTTACAGCAAAGCAACAGACAACCGTTTACAAAAGGAAACACAAGAAAATAAGAAACAAGAATAATGCCCAATATCAATAATATCTTGTTTCCAAGAATAGGAGAAAAGATCTCGCAACACTCCCCTTCAAGTTGGGGCGAAGACTTCGTCAGAGGTCAACTTGTCCACCACAGTTTGGAAAACCCCTTTTGAGAACGCTTTGGTGAAGACATCTGCAAGTTGATCCTCACTACGAATGTAGGGAGTCTCAATTGTTTTATCTTGAACCTTCTCTCTCACAGAGTGACAATCCACTTTTATGTGTTTAGTTCTCTCGTGGAAGACCGGATTAGAAGTAATGTGAGTTGCAACTTGATTATCACAAAACAACTTTATAAGTGTAGTTGTGGGCTTACATCCCAATTCTTGAAGCAAAGGACATAGCCACACAATTTCACTAGTAGCGGTGGCCATGGCACGATACTCAGCTTCTGCACTTGAACGTGCAATAACCGTTTGTTTCTTGCTCTTCTAAGTGACAATATTACCACCAACAAATGTACAAAAACCAGTTGTGAATTTTCTATCCACTAGACTTCCAACCCAATATACATCTGTGTAACCCATTAAATCTGTGTGACCATTGTTCTTCATTTAGATTCCTCTTCATGGTGAAGCTTTCAAATACCGAAGGAGATGATCCACCAATTCCATGTGACCTTCAGTGGGATTATGCATAAATTGGCTCACATAACTAGTAGCATATGCAATATCAGGTCTAGTGATAGTTAAGTAAATCAAGCGTCCTACTAACCGCTGAAACTGACCAACATTCTGTAGTTGTACATTGTTAGAAACAAACTTGTTGTTATACTCCATAGGGACACTTGCAGGTTTAACTCCCAACTTACTAGTCTCTTTTAATAAATCAAGAACATACTTTCTCTGAGATAAAAATAGTCCTTTGCGAGAGTTCGCCACTTCAATGCCCAAAAAATAATGCAAACTGTGAAGGTCTTTGATATCAAATTCCTTGTTCAAATGATGCTTGAGTGCTTCAATCCCAGATTGGTTACTACCTGTAGTGACCAAATCATCAACATACAAAAAAATGATAACAATACCTTGGTCATTTGACTTAGTGAACATGGACGAATCCAAAGCACCTCTCTTGAACCCAAATTTGATAAGTGTTGTGCTAAGCTTGCCATACCAAGCTATGGGTGACTGTTTAAGGCCATAGATAGCTCTCTTCAGTTTACAAATAGTTCTATCCTTACCTTGTAATGAATGCCCAGGTGGTAAATCCATGTAGACTTCTTCATCTAAGTCCCCATGTAGAAAAGCATTCTTCACATCCATTTGGAACAAAGGCCACCCATGATTAATTGCTATGGACATAAGTACTCGTACTGTGTTCATCTTAACCACCGGGGCAAATGTTTCTCTATAGTCTGTACCATAGGTTTGGCTATATCCTTTGGCGACAAGTCTAGCTTTGTACCTCTCAATCGTGCCATCACTATTATATTTGATCTTATAGATCCATTTGCATCCCACGGTCTTTTTTTCCTCTTGGTAGCTGTACCAACTCCCAAGTTTGGTTCCGATTCAATGCCTCAATTTCATCTTTCATGGCTTTAAGCCCACGTTTTTCTTATTAGCTTTCTCAAAATTCTTGGGCTTGTGTTGTTCTTCAATGGCAGACAGAAAACTCAAGTAATAGTAAGATATTTTGTCATAACTAACAAAATCCTGAATTGGGTGCTGAATTGTATGAAAGGTAGAAAAATCCTAAAGGCAAGTTGAAGGTCTAGGGATACGAGCTGACTTGCGAATAGGAATAGGTGCAGGAGTCTCTATTGTCGAAATCTCATTTATCAACTCTTCACCTGTTGTTTCAAAATTTTCACCAGGCACTAACATACCTAATTCTGATGACAAGCGCCTAATTACCTCAGCCTCCTGACTTTCGGTAGCAGTCCCATTTCCTTGGTCAATATCTGTAATAGCCCTAGCTTCAACCTCCTGATTTCTGGTTTTATTTTTTATGCTGCCAACCACTATAGGGACAGGAATAGGGTCAAATTCTGTAGCAAAATCTTGATAGTTGTCCTCCCCCTGAATTTGAGCCATGTTGGAAAAAAACATGTTGGCCTCGTCAAAAAACACAACGCGAGAAAAATAAACTCGCTCAGTATTGGGATCATAACATTTGTAAGCCTTTTTTGTAGAAGAGTAGCCGACAAATACACACTTCCGGGACCAAGGATATAGTTTTCAACCATTTCGAGAGTGGACATAGTAGATGCAACCAAAAATTCGTAAATGAGAAATATCAAACTTCCATCCATACAAGATCTCCATAGGGGTCACGTAATCAAAAACACAACTAGGCAACCTATTGATCAAATAACGACTAGTTAGAACAACATCTGCCCAATAAGATTTAGGCATGTGTCTTGAAAATAATAGGGCCCTAGTAACTTCAAGGAGGTGTTGATTTTTTCGTTCTGCTATACCATCCTGTTATGGGTTCCCAACACATGATGTTTAATGGATGATTCCTAAACTACTCAAGACCACTTGAAATTTCTTATTAGTGTATTTGGTACCATTGTTAGTACGTAGTATCTTCACAGAGGTATTAAATTGATTTTTCACCATGTTGTAAAAATCTTGAAAGACATTAAGAACTTTAGTCTTGGATTTTAAAAGGTAAATCCACGTAGCACGAGACTTATCATCAATGAATATTGTTAAGTTACTTAAATTAAGTTATTCTTTTATTATTAGAGTTTTATTTTCTTTTACTTATATAGGGGTATTATTGTCATAGACATTATATTTAATATAAACACAATGGATGTAGGGTTTCTGTGACGACAGAAATCTACAGCCCCTCTTTGTTTCTTTCTTTTACATTCTTCCTTCTCCTCCTCTCTATTTCTTCTCTTTTTCTTCTTTCTCTCTTGCTATTTGCTGCAGGTTCTCTAATAAGCTTTCTGACATGGTATCAGAGCGTGTCTAACTATCTGATTACTTGATCCTATTGCCGGTTTGAGAGTCCCCTTAGTAACCCTACTTCTTCTCTGGTGCGCAGCCACCTAAAGTTGCAATTTTTATCTGTTTTCTCTTCAAATCTTGATACATATGAGATCGGAAGATATCAGATTCATCAGGTTTGGTGAGTGAACATGGATTACAACACTTGCTGATTAGCAGATTTAAAAAAATAAGGAGATTTCTAGTTAGTTATGAGTTTTTAGCATCCCTTTGGATAATTGATGAAGCTAATTACATCCGATTATACATTAGTGTTGCTGTTTTGTTTGTTGCACTAAGGTTTCAGCCCTCTTGATTAGTGATAGATATATTTATATTGAGATTATCATCATGAGTGATACTAAAGCTTCTACAGAAAGTGTTAGTGTTCAAATTACCACTATTAATTAAATGGATCCTCCAATTACTTGTTATGGGCCCAAGCTGTGAGGGTCTATATTAATGCCAAAGGGAAACTCCATTATCTTACCGCAGATCCTCCTGCTAAAAATTCTAGAGACTATAGTGATTGGATGAGAGAGAATGATACACTTTTGGTGTGGTTATGGAATAGCATGGAACCATCCATCGCTGCTAATGTGATGTTCCACACAACTGCTAAGGGAGTATGGAATGATCTTATGGAGAGTTACTCACAAGACAAAAATATGTCTAGAGTTTATGAACTATATGAGAAGATCTTTAATTTTAAATAGGGAGACAAGTCTCTTGGAGACTATTATAGTGTTTTGAAAGGAATGTGGGAAGAACTCAATCTTTATCAGCCCATCACTACTGATCTTGGGAGACTTAAAACACAACGAGCAGAATTTCAAGTGGCCAAGTTTTTATCTGGCTTGAATGCCGACTTACAGCCTGTGAAGAGTCAACTTCTTACTGAAGAGAGAGTTCCTTCTATGAATGAAGCATTTTGTTGAATTCAGCGCATTGTTCCTCCGTCTTCTACGTCATCTAAAGACAATTCAGCACTTTTGGTTAATAGTGGTGGTTGTGGTCATGGTGGATTTTCCAATAGAGGTCGTGGTTTCGGGGGAGGCCGTAGTCGTGGTACTAGACGTAGTGGACAAAGCTCTGATCGAGATAGCCGTCGGTGTATATATTGCGGCAAATTAGGTCATATTGTTGACACTTGTTGGGCCAAGCATGGCAAGCCTGAGTGGGCTCAACGATCAGTTACTGCAAATACTGTTGTGTCTGAAGGGAGTGCTGGAAATGTGTCTTACAGCGACATGAACCTATCTATCCCACCTAGGGTTAGTTCTTCTGAGTCTATGGCTCAAGATGATATGGTTGCACAACTCATCAAGCGTGTCCAACAACTAGAGGCTTCCAATTTCTTATCCACTGTCACTCTTGCACGTATAGGTAACATGGCCTCTTCCTCTACTTTGTCTCCTACCACCTCTTGGGTCATTGATTCAGGAGCTTCTAATCATATGACGGGTAAGTAAGAACTATTTTCTTCCCACCATAACTCTAGTCCTTCATCAGAAGTTATTTTAGCTAATGGTTTTTCAACTCAAGTGGTTGGATCAGGGACTGTTTCACTTACACCTTCCTTACCTTTATCCTTTGTTTTACATGTTCCCCAACTTCCTTTAAATTGGTTATCTGTTAGTCAGTTAATTAAAGCCCTTAGTTGTTCAGTTACATTTTGCCCATCTCATTGTGTTTTTCAGGACCTTCATACAAAGAAGATGATTGGTGGCGGGCATGAACATGATGGACTCTACTATCTAAATGGTGTTTCCACTGCTGACGCTAATGGTCTAGTTGCTAGTTCTATAAACCCCCTACTATGGCATTCTCGTTTAAGGCATTTATCTTTATTTAAGTTGCAACAAATAATTCCCAAGTGTAAATCAATTTCTACTCTTGAGTGTGAGGCTTGTGAACTTGGGAAACATCATCGTAGTTGTTTTCCTAGTCGTAATGATTCTCGTGCATCTGCTTTACTTGAACTTGTTCATTCGGACATCTGGGTACCTTCCCGTATTGCTAGTAGAAATGGTTTTAAGTACTTTGTTATTTTTGTGGATGATTATTCTTGTTTAACGTGGCTCTATATGCTTCATGACTGTTCTGAATTTTTACATGTTTTCCAATTATTTCATCGTGAGGTTACTAATCAGTTTAATACATCCCGTAAAATTTTGTGAACAGATAATGCTTTAAAATATACACAAAAATCAATTTCTTTGTTTTGTTCTAATCTTGGCATTATATATCAAACAAGTTGTACTTATACCCCTCAGCAGAATGGTGTGGCCGAGAGAAAATACAGTCACCTTCTAGAAGTTGCTCGTGCACTCTTATTTCATATGAATGTGCCAAAATCATTTTGGAGTGATGCTATTCTTACCGCATGTTACCTCATAAATCGTATGCCTTATACCATCCTCAATCATCAATCACCAATCAGTGTTATATTTCCTGACAAGTCGTTATTTTCTCTTACTCCGCTCATCTTTGGCTGTGTCTGTTTTGGTCATAACCTACATTCTGGTTCTGATAAACTATCTCTTCATGCTACTAAGTGTATTTTTCTTGGGTATTCACATACACAGAAGGGATATCGGTGTTATGATCCTACAACTTATACCCAATATGTTAGTGCTAATGTTACTTTTTTCGAGGGCACACCATAATATTCTATTGAGGGTAAAGAGTATTCAACTGACATTGTAGCTGATCCTCCTATCCCACATCTTATCCCCCTAGATTTGGTTAGTCCTTCTCCAGTATCTCCTCCCTTGCAGGTGTATCAGCGGCGAAAGCAGTGTACGACACCACCAGTCTCCAGCTCTTCCATGCCCTCCATTCAATCTTCCTCCTTGTCTCCTGGTCCGGACAATCTTCCGATTGCCCTTCACAAAGGTACTCGGTCTTGCACACACAAATCCTCTTTGGCTTACCCTATTGAGTGTTATGTGTCTTTCTCACATCTTCCATCTCCATTACATGACTTTGCTCTATCATTACAAACTCACATAATTCCTACTTCTACCACTGAGGTTTTGTCTCACCTTGAGTGGAAGAAAGCTATGGATGTGGAAATGGAAGCTCTTGTGTCTCCCCAAACGTGGTCATTGGTTGATCTTCCTCTTGGGAAAGATGTGGTGAAGTATCGTTGGGTGTACACTATCAAGTACAATCCGGATGGCTCAATCAAGCATCTTAAAGCTCGACTCGTTGCTAAAGGTTTTGCTCAAACTTATGGAGTGGATTATTTTGAGACTTTTTCCCCTGTGGCACGTCTTAATTCTGTACGTGTTACTATTGCTCTTGCTGTGAATTTGGATTGGCCATTATATCAATTGGATGTCAAGAATGCGTTTCTTTATGGTGATTTGTCTGAAGAAGTATATATGGAGCAACCTCCTGGGTATGTTGCTTAGGGGGAGAATCGTAGTAAAGTATGTCAGCTACGTAAGGCCATTTATGGGTTGAAACAGTCTCCAAGAGTATGGTTTGAAAAATTCAGTTTAGTAATTTCCAGATGTGGTTTCCACCAATGTTATTCTGATCATTCTGTTTTTGTTTGCAAAAAGGAATCAGGGGTGGTCATTCTTGTGGTATATGTGGATGATATAATTGTCTTTGGTAGTGATGTGACTAGCATTTCTGAGGTTAAGTCCTTTCTTCAGCAGCAATTTCAGATTAAAGACTTGGGAACTTTTAGGTATTTTATGGGTATTGAAGTTTTACGAAGTAAAAAAGGCATTAATTTGTCTCAACGAAAGTATGTTCTTGATCTTTTGTCTGAGACAGGTGCACTAGCTTCCAAGCCAGTTGATACTCCTATGGATCCAAATCAAAAGTTTGGAGTTGATGATGGAAATGAAATTGAAGACAAGCATCAATATTGACGTCTAGTTGCGAAGTTAATTTATCTGACTGTTACATGTCCTGATATTTCTTTTGCTGTTGGTGTGGTGAGTCAATTTATGGAGTCACCTAAGAAGGCTCATTAGGATGCTGTGTGTCACATTCTTCGATATCTCAAAATCTCTCCTGGTAAGGGACTAATTTATAAACCTAATGGTTCTTCTACTCTAGTTGGCTATTTTGATGCTGATTGGGCTGGGTCAGCATATGATCGACGGTCTACAACTGGGTATTGCACCTTTATTGGTGGTAATTTGGTTACTTGGAGAAGCAAGAAACAGATTACTGTTGCCAGGTCTAGTGCGGAGGCTGAATATCGTGCTATGGCACATACTGTGGCTGAATTGATGTGGTTGAAATCTCTTCTCCAAGAACTTGGATTTTCCATCAATCAACCTATTGATATGATGTGTGATAATAAAGTAGCTAATTATATTGCTAAGAATCCTATTTTTCAAGAGCGAACTAAGCATATAGAAGTTGACTGTCACTTTGTTCGTGATGCTATGAAGCGGAAGCTGGTTGCTACTCCTTATGTTGCCTCTAGAGATCAGTTTGCTGATATGTTCACCAAAGCATTATTTCGTCCTGCTTTTCTTGCTGGTTGTTCCAAGCTGGGTATGGGTGACCTATATTCTCCAGCTTGAGGGGGCATGTTAAGTTACTTAAATTAAGTTATTCTTTTATTATTAGAGTTTTATTTTCTTTTACTTATATAGGGGTATTATTGTCATAGACATTATATTTAATATATACACAATGGGTGTAGGGTTTCTGTGATGACAGAAATCTACAGCCCCTCTTTGTTTCTTTCTTTTACATTCCTCCTTCTCCTCCTATCTATTTCTTCTCTTTTTCTTCTTTCTCTCTTGCTATTTGCTGCTGCTTCTCTAATCAGCTTTATGACAACTATAATAAAATATTTGAAACCCTTACTTGGAATCAACGGGTGAACTCTAAACATCAGAGTGAACAATAGAAAACACTTCAGTAGATCTATTATTACTATGTGGAAACGGTAATCCTCGTTGTTTGGCAAAGTGACAAGGATCACAATCTTTTGAATCATGACAGAATGACATGTCAAGAGCATGTAATATTCAATTGGATGGGTGACCTATACGCCAATGCCAAACTCGCGAATTGTCTCCTCTTTCCTTTATTGTTGTCAAAGCTGCATTAGAAAGTTCCAATGTGTATAACCCGTCTTGCAAACACCCTTCACCAATCATTCTCCTGGTAGTACGACTCTGAAAGAGCACCTTATGAGGGGTAAAAATAACATTGCAATTTCATTGGTTAGTGCACTTGCTTACAGACATCAAATTTGATGATAGTTTAAGAACCAACAAACCTTCCGATTATTTTGAAAAGAATTTAATTTTTCCCACTCCTCTTGTAGGAACCTATACTCCATTAGCAACCATAATAGGAGGATGCAAAGTGCTACAAGCAGTATGAGACAATATATTTGAGGATTTGCACATGTGATCCGTGCCTCCAGAATCCACAATAAATCGTGTTTTAGGAAAAAAAGAAAGAAAGTGTGTACTCATTAACATATGTTGTGCAAGATTTACGGACTCCTTGCTAGTAGTATTCATCCCAAACCCATGTGTTTGAATCAACCGTTGCACTTGTTAAGTTAAAGAATCAAGTTTTGTCTGAATATCTCCCGAATCTTCTTGAATAACAACATTGGCATTTGATCCCTTTTCCTTATTTTGGCGAAGATGAGGGTGAAGAAGCCAACACCTCACCTTAGAGTGACCATCACGATCATAGTGATCACAATAAAAGCGGATGGATTTCTTGTTTTTACCTTTAATGAATCACGTGGCCAAATCACCTTGTCTAAGCATGTTGGCCACGTTGTGGGCTGAATGTTCCACAGAATCTATTGCCGACACACGATCTGATTGCATCACCCTTCGTCTTGTTTCCTCATTCTGAATAATGGAACACATAGTATTAAAGGATGGCAATTCTGGACCAGTCAGAATTTGTCTCCTGGTTTCCTCAAACTTAGGCTTGAGGCTAGACATAAGTTGAAAGGTGCGATCTTGCTCTTCGCGTTTGATGTAGTCGGTAACAATCTGAGTGGGGGGCTTATATTGATGAAGTTCATCCCATTGTCTCTTCAAATTTCCTAGATGCTCGGTAAAAGATTGATTTGAACCTTGCTTGGAGTTAGCAATCCCTTGCTGCAACTCGAAGATTCTTGACGCATTATTTGCTTGTCCGTACACTTCGCACAATGACTCCCACAAAGTTTGAGCAGAATCTGAATATACGAATATCTCATAGATGCGGGTTTCCATGGAGTTGAATATCCATGTCATAACATTGTGGTCATTAGCTTGCCACTCTTCAAATTTTGGGCTATCTGCCAATGGAGCATGAATCTGCCCATTGATATGTCCAAGTCTAGACCTTCCTCCAAGGGCAATAGTCACAACACGAGACCAAGGAAGGAAATTGTTTCCATTCAGCAACAAGGAAGTCAGACGTTGGCTGTGTGACTCATGAACAACGGCCTTTGAATGATCAAATCCAGAGCCTTCTTCTCGTTTTGTAGCCATGCCTCAAAAGAAGCAGTGCAGACACAAAAGAATGTAATCTATTGAGACAAGGACTCGATTGTAGGAACACAAAGATGAAATCGATAACGGAATCAAAACACAACCTACTCTGATACCATGTTGAAGTTCAGCAGGATTAAACACACAAGTAAGAACACAAAGAACTAACGTGGTTCAGCAATATGCCTACATCCACGGGCAAAACTTCCCCTCCCTTCTTTTTTCATAAGGAGTAGATCTACCATTATTCATCATATATAAAGTGTAAGGTTGCCTACAGCAAAGCAACAGACAATCGTTTACAAAAGGAAGCACCAGAAATTAAGAAACAAGAATAATGCCCAATATCAATAATATCTTGTTTACAAGTATAGGAGAAAAGAACTCACAACAATTAATGACCGGACGAAACCAAGAAATAACACCTCACATACGAAATTATAGAAAATCCCCTTTAAGAATTGTATTGAGTATAATTGTATGTGTGAAAGCATCTACTATACTAGGAATATCAATGAACCCGATTATTGCAATTGCTCAGGATATTCTTTTTTAGCTTCTAGAATCTATAAAAGTGTTGGTCAGATGCTTTTATGGTTGAAGCTGCTGTTGGAAAACTGCAAAGATACTATGTCATCGAGAAGGTGCATTTGGTGCTAAAGCTCGGGCTGTATTTGTGCACAAAAGGTGCCAGAGGCTAGGCCAAGTGTGAGGCCAGTGACTCGTCTTCCAGATGAAACCGATGCTTTTCGCAGCGATCTTTACCCAGATGTCAATGTTCGCGGCCCGGTGATACTCGGGCCATATTCTCCATCTCTTAGTTTGGGGTCTCTGAATTATAGTTCCCAAGAGGGGTGGTAGTTAGTAGCTAGCAGATGCTAGAAGCTGCAGAATTACTTGGGCGACAAGCCTAGGTTGAACGATGTAATCAATAACTGGTTCCATCCCACTCTCATCTAGATAATCTCAGAAAAAGGTAGGTCAAAGATTAACTTATCTAGAACAGCTGAAAAAAATAGGGGACGCCAGCTGTCTATTTTGTTGAAGTTGATGTAACAAAATAGATGAAAACTTATAGTATAACTGGAACTGTCAGGTCTTCATGTAAATTTAAGCAGGTATATTACTGAAACTAAAGAAGCTAGTTTATTCTCAATGAAATAGTTGGACACACGATTTTCATGGTTTGTGCACAATAGATAAGTTTGTGATCCCACGTCGCCCATGTTCGGTTGTTGTAGATTGGTTTCAGGCAATCTCAAAGCAGCTCGGTGCATTTCAATATGCTGTGGATGTACACAAGCAGCGAGTATAGCAGACAATGCCGTGCTGGCGATGGGCTCCTTGGACTGCCTGCAACGATTCCCGAGTTGCGGTGAGCAATGTTGAGCGTTAGATGATGACGTGCATTTTTGCTTTCGATTTATTTCGTTAAATGGCATTGCTCATTTCCGCATGTTTCGCTGCCTTCGTCTCCATTTTCCTTACCCTAAAGTGTTTCATGCTGTTTCTTTCTGTCCCAGATGTTTGACGTTATTGTCTCCATACTTTCGGTTTTTCTCAACCTGTGGCAACACGCCCCCATCTGGGCTACAATATCACTTTGAGAAAGGACTGGGCCTTGCTTCAGTCCCCCTTTCTTTCCCATCCATAGTTCTGTTTTTGTTCATCATGGAAGCAACGTTTTTAAAGCTGGGTTCCAAAAGTAAGTCAATCCTCGGTCACGATAAGTTAGAACGATTTTATTGCTGGGTTGTAGAAGTAAGTCAATCATCTGTCACGATAAGTTAAAAACTGTGTTTTATTTTGACAATTTCAAGCCAAAGTCGATAGCATGTTTCAATGAGGAGATGACATCCTCATCATTGATGGATGTGAATCCATGGAAGTTTGACATTCCAAAGATATTATGCAGTGATTGATCTTGATGTCGTGGCTTGATCTCAAATTAATGCATGATTGATCTTGATTTTGAGGTTTAATCTCATGTATAATATAAAATCATGAGAAGAAAATGGAAATTTAAATTTAAAATAAAAAGCTATTAAACATCTTTCATTTGGTAATAAGGTTAATTTGTGGATGCATTTGTTTTACAAAAAATGAATGATCTAAAAAATATTTTTCTTAATAGACTTACTTGTATGGCTTGAAATAATTAATCAATAAACGATATTTCACTATTGACAATAATATATATCTAAAAACTTTCATAGATGATGAAAAATATCTTTCTTTTTTGGTAAGAATGATGAAAATATTTTTCAATTCATTAATTTTAATAAATCAAATGGAGCCCTAATGAAGTTATCACTTTGTCATTTAAAAGTCCTAAGATAGTCCCATGGATAACTTCTTGCAAGTCAACTACTAAAGCATTCTTAAATCTACAGGACAATTACCAAATAAGTCTTAAACCTTTTGCTACTTTGCCGATTCAGTCCTAAACCTTTTTTTATGCCAAATGAGTCCTAAACCTTTTGCAACTTTGCCAATTAATTCCTTCCGGTGGATTTTGACCGGAAAATGCATACGTGGCGATGACGTGGCATGACCGGACCTCGCCGGCGACAACGTGGCGGCGATGTGGCACGAAAGAAATTCAAAAAATTCGAAAAAAGAGGGAGGGTTGGAGCCCTCCACCTGTGGCCGCTACCCCATCATCAGTAGGGTGGCGGCCATGCCCCTAGCCCCGCCGATGTCCAGATCTAGACGCCGACGGGGCTGGACGAGGGTCACCGGCCCTGCTTGAGGGCCAGCGATCCCTCGCCTCACCCAGGCGAGGCTTGCTGCGAGCTCGCCCAACTGTTGCAGATTTGCAGCTGGGCGAGCTTGCCCCCAGCTGCAGATCTGTAGCTGGGGGTGAGCTCTGCAGCTGGGGGCAAGCTCGCCCCCAGCTACAGATCTGCAACAGCTGGGCAAGCTCGCCCGGCCCTCATTGGCCGGGGGATCTGTAGCAAGCCTCGCTTGGGCGAGGCGAGGGATCACCGGCCCTCAAGTAGGGCCGGCGACCCTCGTCCAGCCTTGCCGGCATCCAGATCTGGACGTCGGCGGGGCTGGGGGCATGATCGCCACCCCACCGGTGATGGGGCGGTGGCCACAGGTGGAGGGCTCCAGCCCTTCCCCTTTTTTTTAATTTTTTTCGAATTTTTTGAATTTTTTTTGTGCCATGTCGCCGGCGAGGTCTGGTCATGGCATGTCGTCGCCACGTATGCATTTTCCGGCCAAAATCCGCCAGAAGAACTTAATTGGCAAAGTTGTAAAAGGTTTAAGACTCATTTGGCATAAAAAAAAGGTTTAGGACTGAATCGGCAAAGTAGCAAAAGGTTTAGGACTTATTTGGCAATTGTCCCTTAAATCCACAACACAAGTTAAATTCATGAGGCAATCTATTTAGAGTGACTTTCAATGTGCACGAAAATGTAATTTTTCTAAACTTTAATAGTAGTTTGTATTTTGATGGGAATGTGATAAACAAAAACTAATTTTCTCTTGCTTAACTTTAATTTTACAAGTCTCTTGAGAAAATTGGGACTACTATAAATCACATATATTGAATTGAAAATAACATCTAATCAGTGAAATTCAATTAAATTTTCCAAAGTAATAAATTTTAGTTTTTCCATAAGAAATTTTATCGACCACAATATATTTTTGTTTCCACCTCCCAAATATACGATATAAGAAGAATATCCTAGATGACAAGGACAAAGCACATTACATTATCAACCAGTGAAATAAATTTAAATAAATTGCTTCTCAGTGCTAGCAAACAACAACATGTGAAAGGTCAATGGTGGTGGAATTCAGGACCAGTGCAATGGTCAAATGGTGTCCACATGGCTACGACTTTAGACCCTTTCAATGTTTACGTTTTCTTCTTTTTCCTATTTTTAACGTCAAATCTCGGATTTCCACATTGACTAGGAAGAGTGCAAGCAAAAGGAGAACGACGTGGCACCCAAAACATAAATCAATTTACAAGATATGAACTAGTCAATGCAACTTCTATAATATATGAATGGCCATTACGCATTTCAAAAAACAAAAATAAAACTTGACCCATTTTCTAAGATATGGAATCTCTTGCCTTGCCAGGAGATGACAAAGGAGAGACAAGGAGAAGGTTTATATATGCATTTTCTTGCTGTAGAGGGTCCATGTACCTTTATATTACTATGCGACCCTGGTCCATGCTGAGTTGTAGACTTCTTATTCTTATATATTAACATATTCTTGGAGTAATCGAGAACAGTCAGAAAAATGTTTTGTTGTGCTGCGCGACGCCATGTGAATCTTCAAACAAATTCACTGACTAGAATTATATTTATAGTTTTCAATTAAACCTTGAGATTTAAATCCTATAGCGGAAATATTAAAAGAAAACATATTATGTAAAAACTTGCAATCTTGAGACGTGCATTAATCTTGACCAGCTTATTCCAAATTTGACCATTGTAAGCACTAAGACTTTACTCAAATTATTTAGTGTTGGCCAAAGATGGTTTCTAAGTTTAGAATACAAGATTAAACTTTTAATCAACTTAAGTCGAGTCAATGTGAGAGAGAGAGAGAGAGAGAGAGAGAGAGAGAGAGAGAGTTCATGTCAAGAAAAAAATAAAGCAAACTTTCCTCTACGGCAATTAAACGGGATTTATCCTTAATGATTCTTTTAAGAGACGATGCCAACATAACCCCAATTTTTTATTTTGCATTTCTTTAACGATCATGAACTTGTAATATTAGGATTTACATTACATTGTCAAAGTCCGTAGGCATAAGATATGCGAATAATGTAACTTAAAAGAAGTGAACACGATGGAACTCAACACAAGCATCTGACCCTAATAATCCAATAATCCTCCCTTAATTGTAAGTAACGGCTCGTTTGAAAGAGCTGTGAGTCTTCGAAGCAAGTCCAATGCACGAATTTTGGTGTGAAATGGTACATGTGGAAGCGACATCAAGAGTGTATTCAATAATTTGTCATAAAGAAAATAGGTAAGAGACAAATACGTAAGTGGGTACTTCCAAGTTGGTCACACCCTATGTTTGAAGAAGAGACATTTTTATAACTTTGACATGAAAATTTGTATTATCATTAAGGGGTTGTCCATTTTAATAATGTGTGGTCTTCCGGCCATGCGTATGATATGAAGGCTGCTGCTCAGTCATTGTTTATTTTGTTTGGCGCAGAATTTTCTTCTTTGACCCTCTCTTGTGGCGAAAGACAATTCGTATTACCCGAAGGATTGAAGTTTGGAAGTTGGACCAGGCCATATCTAAGAAAGACAAATTCAAATTTAAATAAAAAATCTATTTGTATTTTTTTGCTATCTCTGGCGCCCAATTATTTTTTTCTTTTTTCTTTTTTTGGTTTTTAGGGTTAGCGTCAAAATTTTGGAGGGAGATTCTTAAAAATATATTTGATCTGATTCCCAACGTTCTTCTTAATGCTAATGGTTGAAAAATGTTGAAGTGGATGCAAGCCATTCATGTAATTAAGTAGTTTGTAGTTTCTTTTTTCTTTTTTTGGTAAATAAGGTTTAAGCAAAAACCAGCCTCGATCTGATTCCCAACGTTCTTCTTAATGCTAATGGTTGAAAAATGTTGAAGTGGATGCAAGCCATTCATGTAATTAAGTAGTTTGTAGTAAAATGGCACTAAATAAGGTTTAAGCAAAAACCAT
Organism: Melaleuca alternifolia; assembly: GCA_019926035.1. NCBI lineage: Eukaryota > Viridiplantae > Streptophyta > Magnoliopsida > Myrtales > Myrtaceae > Melaleuca > Melaleuca alternifolia. The sequence goes on from JAGKPW010000083.1 coordinate 1,897,729, forward strand.
ACCGCCTCGTCTAATCGGACTGAGAATTAGAGCAACTTAGGTTTTGTTTTCATAACAAGCCTCGCAACTAACATGTCATCAATGTCATTATGTGCTTCATACTTACATCAACATCATCAGCTCTTTTGGTCTATTCGGATTTAAAAGATGTAGAAAGGCAAGTCAACTTGAGTATTTTTTTGTTTTTTCGTCTAACCGGATTCGCATCCTCAGCAACCATTCGTAGTCCCATCATCCGTCTCTGTTACGAGATCGCGACACGGTTCTTTTTTTTTTTTCACACAGACATAAGTACATATGAATAGATCCCTCACCCTCTCCCCTCCCGCTCCTATCCTATATCCTCCAACCCATGGCGCAGCACACATCATCGACACCAACCTCGCAAGAGCCGTATAACTTCTTCCCACTGTCGCCGTAGATGATTATGCGGTTTCACTCCAAAAAATATAATTTTTAAGGGCCAAAAAATCATTCGCAAGAGAAAATACCGATCATTTAACTTTCTAGAAACTTGTTGGTAACTTATTAACACTTTTATGGAATTACGATCTTTTTTTTAACAATTTACAGAATACAACTTATTTTTAGTCTTTTACGGGTTCTTATTTGTCCTTTCTTTATGAAATACCTTAAATTTACCATCTCCTACTTGAATTTAGCAATCTTTGTTCGAATGACTTATTATTTTTTTCTGATAAAATAAACATTAGTTCTAAGTTACCAACTCTTATGTGGAAAAATAGCCAAAATTCATTTATTTTCAGTATATCAACTTTGGTTATCTTTAACAATTTTTTCTCTCTCTCACAAACCCCTTAAATGTATTAATTACCTCTTAAATGAATCCTTATCAAGCTTATCTATATATAATTTTTAAATTTTCCAAAAACTTTACTGAACTACTACTTTTAATTTTCTTTTCTTGCCAACTTTTTAGATTTTCATAACTCTTGTTGAAATTATAAACCTCAATTATAGTGACCGATAACAATTTTCAATCAAGTTTCCAACCAATGTTATGTTACCAACTCCTATTTAAGTTAGTCACTAATATTCATTTAAGTTTTTAAATACCAACTTCTCTTATCTTAAAGTGAAAGGATATTTTGCTATCGTCCATCAAATTTAAATTTACAAAAATTGGTGTAAAAGGTTCTCATTTGCAAACTAACAAAATGTCGTCGGTAACTACGGACAAGTAATCAGAAAAATCACAGGTTATTTTTTTCTTCACCAGATTTTTGCCGCTTACAAACACTTTTGAAGCTAACCGGTATAGGAAAAAAAATCCTGTGATTTTTGACACCATAGGATAGAATTCCACCTTTATCACTAGTACATTCTACAGAATAGTATTTGCCTCCAAAACAGACCGGAGCTACCAAACTGATGTCCCCTTCCTGACTAGTTTTCTTGGCCGAGCCCCTTCTTTGTACTCCTAACATACGCATATCTAAATTTGACTTCACAGCTTTGGCCAAAAAAAGTTTTGGCTTCACATAAATCTAATCACGTCAGTTTGTCTCACAGGGAACGAGGTAGAATTGTTATCTCTTGCACTAATTGGAGGTCAACTGTTTATATTGTAATTCGTTCTTCTAATGGTCACTTGAGTTTATTTAAGAGGGTAAACTTTTCATGATAATGACATGATCTTCAAATTGACATTTGGATCCGATCCCCAATGCAAGTGTATTTCTAATAGTGGGGTCAGCTAGGGGTGAGCAACTTAGACCGCTCGAATTGGGAACCGCCTATACTAACTGGGAACCGGACCATTGGTCGGGTCCCATTCCCAAACGTGAAATTGGTGTCCTGACAGTTCGGTTCCTGGTTCTTAGGAAGCTCAGATCAGACCGGTTAATTTTTTATATATTATTAAAAATAAAGATGTAAAAAAAGTAAAAAGAACTCAATTTAAATTTCTAAAGTTTTTATCTTTACCAAAATTTACCAAAATATTTTTTTCTTAAAAATAAGTAAAGAAATTCAATGTTTTTAGAATTTTTCCTGTTCCCAACCGATCCATTAGATTTTCTAGGAATTGGATCGGACTCAGTCCGGTACGATCTAGGACTTAGGCTGTCCGATTCCTGATTCCGAGAGGGAACCGGACCGCCCTAGATCATGCACACCCTTAGGGTCACCTACTTGAAAGGAAAAAACAAAATATCGGGATTGGCAAAGCTTAAACTTGGTAAGTAGCCATATTTACTTGATCCTTGCACATCTAAGTCCAATGCACATGCATTCTCGAATCATATGGCTCTTCCTTGAGTCTTACTCATTTAGTGGTGCATGTGAGTTCAGCTCATTCGGGATCATCCGATGCACATAGATCAAATTTCTCATTACCTGTGAAGTTTGGGTTGCTACTAAGAGGTAAATTAATTGAGAGCATTGCAAGATATGTTGATATTGATATGCAAAATTGCTTTATTGAAGTGATATGGCAGACAATTAGTGCATTTTTACTAATTTGTAAGCTAATCATAATTAAATTAGCATTTTTCTTAAATGAGTATTAATTGTGTATTCTCCCGTTTAAATTGACAGAAACATGGGTGGACTTAGGTAGCGATTTTATTTTACTTTTATTTTAAAGGGAGGGGCGGCGCATTGCCACAGTTCTAACTTCATGGCTTAATCAGTTCATATATGACATCTTCTTTAGTTTGCCTCCATAAATTAAGAGAATAAGGCTGGCATGTTGTACTAATGAAAGCTTGTCTGCTAAAAGCACCCGTTCATAATCCACTATAATTTAATCCTCACGCACGACAATATTTTATTTATCAACAAATTAGTTACCTTCGTATGCACTGGTGTAGAATTTTCCCCGGTGAGTAGAACTTCTAGATCCTGGCATCTTTTCCAGGAGACATGAGTGTCTTTTCCCGGAATTTTTCCACGTATATCAAATTAAAATGTGAATGTGACGAAACAGATTCTAACCATATGCCCAGAAACAAAACATCATTGTCAAAGCATTATGGAAACAATAATACTGAAGATGAGACCTGAAATCCTTGCTAGAATTATTGGTGTGTTTCTTACGGTGGTTGATCACAAAAACATTCAAGTACCTCGACTACCAGTTTGTTCTCGAGTCAAGATACTTTTTAAGTTCAAACTTAGAAATTCTACGTATGTAACAGGCATCTAGGTAGATGGCATGCACGGGCATCATGATGTTATTAAATGCATGGCATGCAATGATGACATGCATAGAGCTATCCAGCAACATGCATAACAAGCGTTTGTGAATATTTTATGACAAAGAGACGTTCGCAAAGGACAGACATACTCATTCTCAAATAATGGTAGATCCGCAATAATAGCTTCACGTATTCTCATGCAAATAATTAAACTACAGATTAAACAATACATTTGCGATAGAAAAATGGAATGCAGCCACTGTTGGGAGTTGACTTCACAGGCCAATAAGAGCAGGAGTGAATCTTTTCAGAGAATATCAATTTTCTAATGAGAAAACCCCTTATTTTGTCGCTAAAAGAATTCCTATCTATTGTGAATGTAAGTGAAGAAGGCCAACGAGGGTTTCAATCTAACGGTGGCACTACTTTTCTCCAAAACAATCAACTTCGAACTATCGAGAAACTAAGATTTACGAGATCAACTTTATGTAGCAAGAAATATAAACTTTTAGATTAATATCGGGGACATGCTTCACATTTTTATATACACACAGACTGCCTCCATCTAATAGTTTAATATTTTGAATTGGACTTTCTACTACAGTATTATTGTCAAGTTGCACATCATTTACACCCTCGTTTGGTTGATTATCCAATTTGGTTCCTATCATCTTTTTTAAATCTTGATTTCCTAATTTCTATTTTACATAAATGACACTTGCCCCACCATTTTTCATTTCTACTTGCGCATGAGAAGGGATGTCAAGCAGTAGCCCAACTTGCTCAAATACATTAATGTAATGAGTTATGCTTCTCGTCTCTGTCTATCGAATAAGTTAAACCTTTGGATTGGATATTATCACAACAAACATTCCTATGTGCAAGTAATCTTGAATTTCCGAGTTAATAGATTAGGATCATGAGGGAATAAGAGAAAAGCAGTCTAGACAAGATAAAGACTATGAAATGTTCTGCGAAACTTCTGCCGGACAATGTAAATGTGATAATTAATTGTCTATTCCGTCTCAGTTTTATACAATGGGAGATGGCTATTTCTACGAAATTTATATGATAGCTAATAAAAGAAGAGGAGGAAAGGGAAATTTCTTGGGAACTTGGGTCAAGTAGTAGGTGAAGAACGCTAAGGAGCTTGGGATCACCTGACCAACGATGTTCAGATACATCTGCAAATGGCGAGGCTCAATGTCACGATCGCGACAGCGGGAATCGAGTCGACTTATTAATTGTTCTCAAATTGCCAAAATCCCAAATTCAGAAGCCAAAAAGAGAAAAAGAAAAGAGACTTTCAAATAAGGAGGAGTTAGCCGGGACACCTGTGAATGACTTGGACTGATGAAAGGGATGCAACACGAGTTAAGTGATGCTTTTATCCTGTAAAGCTGCTTTTCTGGTTCATTACTAAATGCCAATGCCTCCACTCGTGCAAAGAACGCGACAGGTCTCATACAGCTGGTAAAAAGGGTTCCTTTTGCCTTGCCATAGTTCTAGCAACTTATCGAATCAAATTATTGGGCATGCGATGTCCAAACTAAACCAGTGTAGCCATCGAAAAATCTTAGTCACACCACAACGCAATGCAACGAATAGCACGAATTATTAGGTACATTGACAAGCATTTTTCTCTCTCTTGTCACTCTGATCATATCGAAATATTATATGATTTTCCTATCATGTCATGACTTAGGAGAAAATGAGTGCACTGGAAAATTACTCTGTCATGTATTATGATTGACAAGATTGTTTCTTAAATTCAGTTCATAATATTGTACCATTTACGCTTATAGAATCCAAAAGAGCTATAAAGAATACAAATCACACGTTAACCGGCAACTAATATGTGTGTTAGGAATATACTTTCGACCCATCCTGGGATCGACCCACTGGGAAGGGATTTCCGACGCTGTCGGCCCATGAACCGGTGGTCTTCGGTTCGATATCTACCTCGGAAAAATCGTAATTACGATTGTTGTGAATTGTTGTGGTAATTGCCCTCCCAGTAGCCTGCTCATTATAATTATACATCTGGATAATTCTAAAAGGAACTTTCCGTCCTCCCATTCAGATGGATTTCCAAAAAGAAATTTCTAGCAACTGTGGTCCCAGCATGCATGATTTTCTGTAAACGGACTGAGGAGTAAGGCTCACCAATTGACCCAATCCGTGACACATAATTAAATATGTTCATGCCAAGGCTAATCATGTGAAAATAATATATAAATCAATTGGCTTATACACGAACAACAAGTGTCTTACTGATGTAGGTTAACCCCCTTTGAACCTATGCACAACATGTTGATTTGTTGAAATATATAGATGAACCGATTATCTTAATAGTACAATGATATATTTAGATATTATTATGTACAAATGAAAAAAATATGCAGCTTTTATATATAAGTCCGAATTTTAAGCAAATCAAACATGTTATTTAGTGTAACTCTTTTAATAAACATATCATGATCGGGTTTCAAAGTCCTAAAATGATTAATAAAGGCGTCATGTTCAAGTTAAACTTTAACCAACATAGCTTTGTCATGGTAATATGATATCATAGAGATGCGATGACACGTAATCAATCTTTTAATTATTGGTTAACGTATATATACTGCAAGAAAGTTAACAAAGTATATCATCATAATTATAGAACAAACATATAATGTTAAAACTAATAAGATCTTTAACAACAACACCAAATTTCATGATATCAAATATTCTCTATAAACCTCGAATTGTGGCTCAAGATGACGTAGCACGAAACCCTAAGGCTACGTTTGGTCGATCAGATAAAAACCATGATATGATATGTTTTATCATATCCCGTTTTTGATAGCTATCTAAGATAGGATAAGATCGGATATAGAAATCATATAAACCGGATAAAAAAATCCGAGGGAGAGGGTGGGATAAGGTGGGATAGGATTTTTCATCCGAAACATAAAACTATTTTTTGCTTTTTTTCTTTCTCGATCGTTCACCCACAGATGACTCCAACACTTTTGTTGGGTCCGAGTCAGAGAGCCAGACTGGGTTTCCTCGACACGGTCAGAAGTCCACTCTTTCAAATTAAAAAAAAAAAGTACTAAATAAAAAAAACTCGAAAAAAAAAGTATAAAAAATTCAAAATTTCATTTTCAAAAAATACAAAAAAATTAAAATTAAAAAATCGAAAATAATAATAATAATAATAATAATAAAGAATGTCTAGGTGGTTGACCATAATTTATTTTATATAGTATTAATTCTATAAGTCTTGAACCAATTTTTGATTTTCAGTTTTGAATAAACATTTTTAGTTTAGCATAAAAATGAGAAAACCCTTGAAAAGTTTTAAACTCGATTGAATAAGCTCTTATCCAAAGTATCGACATTGAAGCCTTCTTCTCGATAACTCTCCGATTCACATCAACATTTTACGAAAGCGACGAACTGTAATTTTCTTTATGAATGTGAATTGTTTAAAGATCATTTGTTAACATGATAAATTGTCATTGCATTCTCATAGCAGCTGGAAAAAAAAATGAACTTTGGACTTTATGCTTTGTTCTAATTGAGCATTTGTTTGATTTGGTATTAGACCTATAACAAAATAAAAATAAATGAAAAACTTGTAAGAGAGAAAAAGAATTCATGTTTCAAAGTGAATATATTGAAATTGAGGTTATTCTAAAAACGTTTAATGTAGAATGGGGTAACCAAAAGATTATTTCAAAGGAATGAAAAAGAACAATGTGTAATCATAAAATTCAATAAGAATATGTTAATTTGAAAAAGATATATTGTTTTGGATGATTTTGTGAATATTAAATATGAAAATTTGACCTTGCCTAATGTTATTGTTTTTAAATATATGAATTTAAATTCATAGTTCATCAAGTGACAGATGTGATAAGATATGAAGATATCCGACTTTAAATCCGTAATTCACCAAACAGTGGATGGAATATGAAGAAATCCATGAATTTCTTATCCTACCTAATCTAGGAAACGAAAATCAGCAGGCTTCGATTTCATAGAGACATAAGTAATGAGATGGCAAAAACTAAGGCGATATGCTTTTATTGTAGGGTCGGGTCTATGTATTGCATTGATAACAATACTTATGCTGTGTGAAAGCATGTGAGAAAGTGAAATAACTATCCTTACAATATAGACAAGAAGCAGAAATTGTTTGTAGCATGTAGAGTAGATGGGACTCAAATGACAAGGGGAGATACCAATATGGGTAGTGCTAATGTCTTATCTATATGAAAATTTGATCAAGATCATTGTAGGTAAATATTGCTAAGATGATTATGATTGATAAACAACCTTTTCTAATGATTGAGCATGTTGAATTTCATGATTTTAATAATTGATTACAAACTCTCTTCAATCATCTCTCATGGTTTACAGTGGCTAGAGATTACATGTAGTTGTATTTTTATGGAAAAATAAGTTTAAAGACTTACTTTTGGAAGCCTAATTCTAGAGTCGCACTCACGACTGATATATGGAGTTCCATTCAAAACTTGAATTATTTATATCTAATTGCACACTTTATTGATGAAAACTGAAAATTTCACAAAAGAATCATCAATTTTGTGGTGATGCCAAGTCATAAGAGAAAGGAAATTGGGTAAATGGTTGAGAATGCATCTATGAGTGGACATTAGAGAAAAATGTGTCCCCAATCACTGTAGATTATGCTAGTTCAATTGATGTTAACATTAGAATTTTTAATAAAAAAATTCAAGAATGAGGCTATTGATATTAAATTGTGATGTTTTACATATGAGGTGCACAACTCATATATTTAATATGATTGCGAGCGATGGCTTGACCAAAGTATGTGAGAAGTTCTCCTATGAAAGTTAAAACATTCCAAGATTTGTATAGAGAGTGCAATAATCAATTATAAGGGTTGAGTTTGCCTTGATGTCACTAGTAGATAGAATTCCACTTATTTCAATTTAGACACCGCCTTGAAGCTATGAAAAACTTTTGACTACATCAAAGAAGATTATCTTTCTTTCTATCTTAGCTTAACTTTGGTAGTCCTGAACATGAAGATTGGGAAAATGCTGAAATTCTTTACACATTTTTGTATAAGTTTTATGATGCCACCAATAAGATGTCTAGAACTCTGTATATCACTACAACTGATTATTTTAAGGGGATAGCTACTTTGTATAAATCTCTAAATTAAACAACGAAGACTTTGGATCCTAGGGTGGAAGCTATGAGTACGAAGATGAAAGATAAGTTTGATAAATATTATGTGAGTTTCAAAAATCAACATGATGGTGTTCATTATAGTAATATTGAATCCAAGAAAAAATTTGGTATTATGTGATGTATTATTATAGACTAATCAGTGATGATAGTGCGAAAGTTGATAAGATGTACGATAAGGTGAAGATTACCCTAAAACATTTGTTTTTTAGGCGAAATGTTCTTATGGTTCTTGTGACAAGTAGTTAGGATCCTAATAGCCAAGAGGAGCACAACATAGATAAAGAGAATGATTATGACTTAGAATTCGATTTGCGGAAGACGTATGAAGGCTTCATTGATGAGGAAAAAAAAAAGTGTCTGAGGGCAACTTATCAGAGCTCGATCGGTATCTTAAAGCTCATGGTGAAGAAATTCATGAGTTTGACCTTTTGATGTAGTGGAATATTGTTGGCCAAAAGTTTAAATTCCTATATTTGATGGTTCAAGATATTTTTGAGTATGCTTGTAACTAACATTGCTTTAAAGCCAATTTTCAGTATATTTGATTGTGTACTTGATAGCTTCCGAAATTGTTTGACACTTGAGTTATAGAAGCTTTTATTTGCATTTAAGATTGGTTGAGAGGCTTACTAGGTTGATTAATGTTGAAGATTGCATCGATAATGCATAAAAAAATTTATTGGGCTAGGTCATGGATATATCTTTCTATTTTGCAATGCTTTTGTATATTTTATAAGTCAATGCATTATTCAATGTCATGTTTTTGTTGGTCGTGACCTCACCGAAGGTGCACCACCTAGGATTTGGCTAATAGATTGCTAAGTCTAGCCTAGCTCGAGCTCTCTCAAACTTATACCAATTCGTGACTTAGGTATCAGCTCTTTAACATGCAACATTGATTTCACAGTGGGTCGATTAGAAACCCATGTAAAATACCGGGAGTTGTACTTTACTCTTACGAACCAGAGATCATGAATTTGGGGACTTGAGTACATTTTCTTTTATTTCGAAAAAAAAAACTTTGCTGGAAGCTTAAATTGATTTTAACTTTATTCCCTAACATGGATGGTGATCACGCGGGGGCGTAGACATTAAAGTAAATGCTTAACAAGACAATAAACAAAGACTATCTAACAAAAGCAAATCAAATGATTTTTTTTTTGGGATTTTCACTAAATCTATTTTAATATGCGATGCATATGATGAAAATCTAACCCTAAATATGACTAACCTAATATGTTGTATGACATGCAATCCTAAATTAAGCTAGTCTACATGACGTGCTAATGATATTTTTAGGCATTTTTTATTAATAAATGAAAATTCGAAATTAAATAATCTAATAAAATATAAATTTTAATCTAACATGACCCTAAATTTCTCAATGTATTATTCTAACATGATATCAAATTTTTATGACCTAAACATGCAAATTCTAGATGACATGACATGGGATTTATGCACCTAATTTAAATGTCAAGTAAAACCTAGTATGCAAACTATATGAAATGATTTATGCAATGACATGCATATGAAATAATTTTTTTAGATTTTATTGAACTTGAAATAAAATATGTAACCTAATTTAGGCATGCGATATTATCTAATATGCAACTAATCTAAACATACAAAGCAATATTACTTAATATGCAACTTAATCTAAATATGGAATGCAATTTCTATCTAATATGCAACTTAATATTAATACGGAATGCAATTTTTTTGGTATTTTCTTTAATTAGAAATTAAAATGCACACAAAATAAACTAGGGGTAATCTATCTAATGAGTGCAATGAAATCTACATGAATCTACTTTTTTGTGAATTTTTTTTGAAATATTAAAGGAATGAAATCAACATTAAGCATGACAAAAATATCACATGAGATAATATTCTGATTCAAGCAAACTCAGAGAAAAACGACGAATCATATCTCGGGTATGAGATCGGATTGGCCAATATTCCGTGCGGTCGCGAGTCGTATCTTGAGCAGGAGATTGGACTGTCGACCAATGCACGCTCCGAATTAGGATTTTTCTAATTTGAGAATACTTGAAAATCTCGAGAATATGCATCATTGCTTGAAAACACAATTTAGATAATGAAATTCCTCAATTTGGATTTGAAACAATAGGATCATTACCTAAACTATGAATTAGCCTTCAAATCCAAACCCTTGGCTCCGTGGACTCGTGGCGGTGGTACTTGTATTCTCAACAGTTCTCCTAACCAAAGAGTGGATCAGCTCGCCTGGATGCTAACGTTCAGGACTAGCAACAAGATGATTGGTGATGGACACCGAGCATAATCGGTAGAAGTGACCAGTGAGGGAAAATAACACTCATTTTTTTCTCTTTTGTGCTCATGAAAGAAAAGCACCCTCAATGTGGCCGTGTCTACCAATTGTGTGGCCTCTCTGAATTGTATGAGTGCCCCCATTTATATTGTCGGAGATCAAATTTTGAATCAAGGAAAAGAAAAATATTTTTTTTTATTTTTTCTCAATCAAGCGAGATTGATTTTTTGTTTCTTCCCCTTTTTTTTTCCGATGATGTTCCTAAGATCCAATCTTTTCGTCGATTTCTTATCAAATATACATCTTTGGATCTCCTCCTGCCAAAATCCACATGTAATCAAATCAGAAATTTTCTCAAATATTTCTTCTCACGTATTTCGTAATCTTGACTGAATTTTCAAACAAATTACAAAATCGATGCATATATTCCCTCAAAGATTATTTTCGATTGATCAAAATTTAGGTGTCAACAGCTGCCCCTCTTTGAAGGTGAGCTCGTAGAGGTTGTATTCAAAGACGAAATGATACCTAAATTTTGATGATGCAATGTGATGGATGATATTTTTGTCAAGACCATGAATCCCATTTTTTTCATGTAATGCCATGTGATGAATGCTTTTGCAAATGTAGACCTCAATGAGTCCACACTCATGTTTTTCATTGTTATGCAAATGCAGAGATAGAAAACATGCCCGTAGCTACTTACCTAAGCACTTGAGGAAGTAAATTTCGAGTACAAGATTGTTTTAGACAAATATCTAGAAAATTCCCTACGGATTTTCTCATAAATACTTGAAACTGCAATCGGATGTCTAAATTGGCTTAAAAATTCCCTTCGGATTTTCGTTAAAGCTAATACTTGAAACTCCAATCAAGTATTTCAATAAGATAGAAAATTCCCTTCGGATTTTCTAAAAAGATACCTGAAATTCCAATCAGGTAATAGACTCGAAGATTCCCTTTGGACTTTCGAGAGAAAAAGTGAAATAGGTTAGGTACCTGAAACTCCAATCAGGTAATTGACTTAAAAATTCCCTTCGGACTTTCAAGAGAAAATATAGAAATTGGTTCGAAAACTTCCTTCGAACTTTCGAAAAAGGTACCTGAAACTCCAATCAAGTAATTGACTTGAAAGTTCCCTTTGAACTTTCAAGAGAAAATATAAAAATTGGTTCGGAAACTCCCTTCGGACTTTGGAGAGAAAAAGTGAAATAGGTTCAAAAACTCCCTTCGGTCTTTCGAAAAGGTACTTGAAACTCCAATAGGGTAAATGACTTGAAAATTCCCTTCGTACTTTCAAGGAAAATATGCTTGAAGCTCCAATCAAGCATTTTGGAATATTGAGGCAAATGTAAGGCCTCAATGAACAAACTCGAGCACTCTTCGGTCTTCAAGGAAACTTTACATGTCAGACACAACATATGCATTCATCAAGGCATACATTTCAATCAAGTTTTTTTTTTTCATATGTGATGGTTTCATCATGCTTGACATCAGCAAATTTCCACTAGAAAAGATCATCAATCAGGATCATTTTCGCTCATAGCGTGAATTTCTTAAGAATGACAAATGAAATACTTTCGGTTAGAAAGGGCTTTCACTCACTCTCATTGGATAAAGATTATTTAAGAGTCAATCTATCTCGCCATCATCATGTCGACAAGGGTCCAAGTACTCTCGCAAGCAGTACGACTCTACCAATTAGAGAGGTCTTTATCAGGGATGTAACGTGGGTTTGGTCAATGGCTCAACAAAGGGGACTCTTTGAGTCAAGGCTTAGAAATTTATTTTCAACAAATGTCTCCGGGTTTCCAAGTCAAGAACTTTACAGAAAAGATAAAAATAATTTTGCATGAACTCTTTTGAGCTAAGCTTAAAACATTATAATCTCACGTTAATTCAAGCGCCCTAATCAGAAGAGACTTTAGAAAGGATGTATTGTAGGCTTGATTCAAAGGTGAGAAATGATTGGATCGTGAAGCTCAAAAAGTGTGTATGAGGTGAAGAGTTGGTGATCATCTTAAAATTCTCACCAGATTTATTTTACTGGGGATTGTTTCCAAGTTCAGTTTTCGAGCTTCTGGCTTTACTTCACTAGGGATGATACCGGATATCAAATCCACTGGAGATTATTCACAAAATTGCTCCATTTAGCATTTCTGGGAAAACCCGAACACGTTGAGGCTTGGCTCTAACCTCTATGGGCATCGGCCTTGCTTTTACCAGGCACACTTCTTTTTCATGCCCCTAGATTCTTTCACTTTTTTTTTTTGGAATTCGGACTGACATATTGGCCTTGATTTTACCAAGCACGCTGTTTTTTCATGCCCCATTTTTGCAATTTTTTTTACCAATGGACTAGACTGATATGACATCTTGGGCTAACATCCCTTGATGTGGCACTTGTATTTTGCTGTTTCCAAATGATTTTGATTTTTTTCCATGCCCCAGTGCAAGAGATGATCACCAATATGGATTTAATGAAATGAAATTGTAGGATCAAAGTGGCTAGCAAGGGATGAAAGTGTTTAGAATATAGAAATGAATGCTCTTCATCATTCCTAAGTTACTTGATTTACCATTTGATTTCACATAATAAAGCAATACTCAAATATTGATGCAAGTGAAAGCAAGAAAGTTTCTATCGAATTTTCTCATCTTTTGACACCAATTAAGCAAATGTACTCCCAATTTGCCCTGATGTGGGGCGGTTCTTGACAGGGGTAGTATGAAAAGAAACTTCACAAGTGTTTGGGCTCAAAGTGGGTAAGCAATGGATCATTCTAGTGTTTTAGGTAGAGAAATGAACTGTCTCTCATTATTTCAGTTATCGTACCTTTCGCGAGAGAACTCTTTACTTTGTGGACATGGAACTTTATACGCTCATTTCACAAGTGTAAAAATATGGGACTGTGTATGGATAAGGTTTGCCTTTTGTCATCCTGATACATCTCTAATTTGTTTTATCTTGGCAATCCTTAGTAGGAATGATGAATGAAACAAGCAAAACTATCATGTAAAATCTTTTTCTTTTAGCATATATGAGCATTTTAAGCACAAACAATTCATCTCACCCAACAGAATGAAAATGATATCAAATTCAAAAGAAATTTATTGGAATTAAGAGTTTATTGGCTGCCTTTGGAGATGGGCACATGAATTGATTGATAATATGGAAACTCAACCTTCAATGCCACATTTCTGTCCATGCCCCTGTACCAAAAGAACATGCATGAATATGACTCTTAAATAAATGTAATCTAAGATCAGAGAAATTCCCATCACTCATTAATGCGTTGTCTCCGCCAGATTGGAAAATATATTATCCTGATGAGAGTTTGACATGCCCCACAGTTTGTCATCTATATGAAAAAAGTAAGGGAATGCCATTTGAAATCATGTTAAGGATCAAGACATACCTTTTTCGATGTGATTTTTGCTCTCAATTTAATCTTTGCAAATTCTTTTCTTTCGAAGGTATTGACTTTCAATCAAATAGAGAGCTTCTTGTCATTGAAATTTGGTGTGTCATTTTCGGATGCTTCATAAACTAAGAGAGTTATGCTCTGAGACATGAGTAACCTGATCATAAAAACAAGCATGCGATGATCTAAATATATTATTCTAACACGATATCAAATTTTTATGACCTAAACATGCAAATTCTAGATGACATGACATGGGACTTATGCACCTAATATAAATGTCAAGTAAAACCTAGTATGCAAACTATATGAAATGATTTATGAAATGGCATGCATATGAAATATTTTTTTAGATTTTATTGAACTTGAAATAAAATACGTAACCTAATTTAGGCATGCGATATTATCTAATAAGCAACTAATCTAAACATGCAATGCAATATTACTTAATATGCAACTTAATCTAAATATGGCATATAATTTCTATCTAATATGCAAATTAATATTAATATGGAATGCAATTTGTATTGGTATTTTTTTAATTCCAAATTAAAATGCACACAAAATAAAGTAGGGGTAATCTATCTAATGCATGCAATGAATCTATGTGAATCTACTTTTTTGTGGTTTTTTTTTAATATTAAAGGAATGAAATCAACATTAAGTATGGAAAAAATATCACATGAGATAATATTTCGATTCAAGCAAACTCGGAGAAAAACGGCAAATCATATCTCGGGCATGAGATCGGATTGGCCAATATTTTGTGCGGTCACGAGTCGTATCTCGAGCATGAGATTGGACTATCGACCAATGCACGCTTTGAATTAGGATTTTTCTAATTCAAGAATACCTTAAAATCTCGAGAATATGCATCATTGCTTGAAAACACGATTTAGATAATGAAATTCGCCAATTTGGATTTTAAACAATAGAATCATTGCCTAAACTGTGAATCAGCCTTCAAATCCAAACCCTTGGTTCCGTTGACTCGTGGCGGTGGTACTCGTATTCTCAACGGTTCTCCCAACCAAAGATGGATCGGCTCACTTGGATGCTAACGTTTGGGACTAGCAACAAGATGATTGGTGATGGACACTAAGCAGAATCGGTAGAAGTGACCAACGAGGGAAGATGACACTCCTTTTTTTTTCTTTTGTGCTCGTGAAAGAAAAGCACCCTCAATGTGGCCGTGTCTATCAATTGGGTGGCCTCTCCGAATTGTATGAGTGCCCCCATTTATATAGCCGGAGATCAAATTTTGAATCTAGGAAAATAAATATATTCTTTGATTTTCTCTCAATCAAGCGAGGTTGATTTTTTATTTCTTCCCCTTTTTTCCGATTATGTTCCTAAGATCCAATCTTTTCGCCGATTTCTTGTCGTATATACATCATTGGATCTCCTCCTGTCAAAATCCACATGTAATCAAATCAGAAATTTTATCAAATCTTTCTTCTCACATATTCCGTAATCTTGACTGAATTTTCAAACAAAATTACAAAATCGATTCGTATATTCCCTCAAATATTATTTCCAATTGACTAAAATTTAGGTGTCAACATTGTTAGATATGAATGATTGTCGCAACCTACCGAAATTTTGGAGAAGTATAGTAGGTAGATTTAGAGGTATCACTCTTAATGAATTTGAATTAGAGTTCCTAGAAGATAGCTCGAAGCATTGTCTAATTGTAACCCACTTCAGTTCATCGTTATGAGTACGAGTTCTTCCAAGCCTTTACCCTATCTAACATTCGATTATTTTGATTTTTTAAAGAGGTAGTATTATTCAATGCACATTTATAATATAATACAATGAATATTCAAGGGGGAGTTCTATGAAATACATGAATATTCATTATAGTTAATGAACTTACTATGGTACATTAGTATCTAACACATCTATTCATCTCCCTACTCAATGTATGTATATCCAATCATTGATATTAATGATAAGTACATAGAAAAAAGGGGCTCAGTTCTGGTCATTGAAACAAGAGAAGAGAGAGGAAATAGAATTTTTCCAGAGGCTTTCTCTAC
The DNA here is from genome assembly GCA_019926035.1 of Melaleuca alternifolia. Classification (NCBI taxonomy): domain Eukaryota; kingdom Viridiplantae; phylum Streptophyta; class Magnoliopsida; order Myrtales; family Myrtaceae; genus Melaleuca; species Melaleuca alternifolia. The sequence continues at coordinate 1,913,888 of JAGKPW010000083.1, forward strand.
TATTTACTGCTTCCTTTATTTCATCTTTCTCCATGCTCTCTATCATATGCTAGCAACGCAATATTTTGCAACATGATCAAGTAAATTGAAATTTCATCTAAGAAGAGGAAAGTTGTGATATCTGACATTTTGTATGTTCAATTATAATATTTAGGACATAAAGAAGCATTTGTACATTAATTAAACTTGTAGGATTTCTTATATGGGATAATGTGAATATCTTATTGGTGTTTATTTTGTTTGGTAAATATCTTATTGTGTTTATGCATGCCATTAATATTTATAAAAGATATCCGGAAAGATACATTTCACGTGTGACGTTTTGAGGCATCACAGCGACAGGACTTGACTAAAGTTGTTGGCTTTCACTACAAGCAGCTCAGTAGTGCTGGAGCTTGTTAGGGCTTGATGTATAGCACTTAAGGAGCTACTGAAGCCCACCACTGTTGTTGAAGTTGTTGGTGTTAAGGCAAGGCATGGCGACAGGGTGGCAACAACAAAGGCAATCATTGAAGGAACATTGAGCCTCCTTTATGAGGACTAAAAGGGTAGCAGGTGAGCCTAAGAAGAGCGACCACGGAGTGAGGAGGCTGTGTCGTGAGGGTAGGGGTGTGCATGATTCAGGGTAGTTCAGTTTTGCCTCGAAACGGGGAATTGGACCAATGGGGCCGGATCCTGGGCGGTCCAATGGGTCCGGAAAAAATTTAAAGAAAAGTTTAGAGAATTGTTTAACAAACTTTTTAAAGAACATTGATCAAATATGCAAGCGTACATATATGAAAGCTTCATCATTCAAACAAACCTACCTAACAAGCAAGTTGCATTTTTTCATGCCAAGTATTTTCTTCAAGCTCGGTAAACCTTCCAGTCTTCAAATAAAAGAAGGCCAATAACCACGATGTATAGGTAACATGGTCGGTCTTGAATGAGAATGAGAATTAATTAGAGGGGAAGCCAGCCTTCCCTCTCCGAGTCGCCTCGAGATGGGGATCATTTAGAGCTAAACAAGAACGAGAGAGCTTGGCCTTAGGTGAGTATTGAGCGTGGGAGGAGTCAGGGAAGATTTTGAAAGTTGAAGAGAAATGTGGTCTTCATTATGAACTCCCAAGTGTAAAACACTTTGAGCCGAGAAAGGGTCGGTCCAAGTGGTCCGATCTGATCTTGCCCCACCAAGAATCAGACCACTCGGGAACCGGTTCCATTTTTAGGAACCGTGGACCGAACCTAAACTTCAAAGAACTGGACCAACTCGACCAGTTCGGGCGGTTCATGCTTAGCCCTACATTAGGGTATAGGGACGTCAGACGCCGGAGTGCGAATGATAGCCACGAGGGAGACTTTGTTTGTTTTTGTGCCTTCTCTTTTTTACCCTTTTTGGGGATCCCTCTTTCAATATTCAACCCCCTTTAGATTCTATAGCTATAAGTCTTTATATAGGTTTGATATAGGACATTCTTACAAGAGTAAATGATATATTTATTTTCTATCTTAGGTTATGTGATCTTTCTTACGAGGAAATTAGAATATTCTCTTTTCCTTATTTCTCTGTAATTAAAAGTTGACAATCGAAAGTATAATTACCTCACAAAAGTTTCCTTCAATAAATCAATATTTCCTAACTTGAAGTAACACATGCGCAAAAGACATGTATATTTCAGCCATGAATGGGCTTATTCCAATTTTCGCTTTCTTGAAGGCATAAGCCATATTATTTGATTAAGTTCAAAGCCTTGCTACATCAATCCAGTCATAATGTAATTTATGAAGGTCTATTACACTTAAAATGCTCTTACTATGTAAATGCTATCGGTTAACTACTTGAAGAATAACATTGCTCGACATGCATGCATGACGCCATGCAGTCGCCAATGTGGAACTCAGTTCGAAATGGAAAAATCAAAATAGCCTTCCATCAAAAACCACGGGGATGTCCCAATTAATATGACTTTAGGCTGCGTTTGGTCGTCCGGATTTCTAAATGGGATAGAAAAGGATAACATACCTAGTTTGTGTCAAATACCTGAAGTCTTGCTCACCTTAATGTTCTAGTGATTCCATTACCAAGATCACATCACAGGATTTCTCCACTTCTATTGGCATGTGAATAGATTTCCTGAATCAAGCAAAAGCTAGATTGAAGCCAATAACAAGAATCAAAATGGGTGGAACACATGACAACAATTAGTCCAAACACCATGCATTTCATGCGGGCATTATAACGAACATAGACATTAGTTAGTTTGTAGACAGTGGGATGCGAAAATAGTTCATGAAGAATGGCACAAAAAATAGAGTATTGGATATTTACCTTAATGAGATGAGATTGCAGTCAAGGTCAGCCAAAAATAGAGAGAGAGGGATGCCACAAGGTGGCGTTGAGTTAGAAGGATGACACAAATGAGAGGGTGGAGCAAGAGGGACGCAACTCAAGTGAAAGGGTCAAGCGAGAGAGTCGAGCGAGAGGGAGGTGAGGCTTGAGTGACTCAGGCAAGAGGCTCTAATGAGAAAGTTGAGCGATTAAGGCTTGGAGGCGTTAAGACTTGTGAAAGAGTGAGTGTTTAGGGCTTCCAGCAAGGCGATTTTTTTTTCATATCTGTGAAAGAGTAAGTGCTCTGAGCAGCATGAGGGTTTGTGAAGGAAAATGGATTAGGGCTTTTTATTAGTTACAACGTAAGAAATTTAAAAAAAAAATCAGTCCAATCTAGGTGATTCGGGTGGTGAGTTCCACACATGGAATCGGCAGTCTGTTAAAAATTTACTGGTTTCAAAAGATTAGAATTGAGAACCAATTCCCAATCTGGATGTTTCCTTTTGCTCACCCTTACGTAGTACTCAACCTAAAAATACTAAAACATCTCATCTTGGATCTCGTAACTAGCACTTAGTATTTGGGGCATAACTTCTTCCGAAAGATTTCAAATTGCATGAAACTTTATTTATTCAAAATTACATTCCTTGATCTTTACAACCACATATCATTTGGCAATATTGGAGCAAGAAAACCATATTGGAACAAAGCGACCTTTAAAAATTCTTTCATCAGATATGGACCTAAGGATTAGTCTTCGTGAAATGATTCTTCATCCAGTCAATACATATAGTTTGGCAAAAAATTGTTCGGACTATTGTGAAAAGAAATTGACGATTTAGTAAGTTTTGTTTGTTGACAGAAGAAACCGAGATCTAATTACAAAAGTGATTGTACAAAGAAATTGAGGCTCACACGTTTTCCAACCCGAATATGATTGCACATACTTCTGCCACATTGAAAAACTGATATTACCCTTAAAAAAACCATTAGGTTAATTCGGGAAATTCTTCTAACAATTGTACTAATAAACAAAGCTACCATTGTTCCTCGAAAGACTTGTGTTTTCACCCTAGCGCCTTCTTCCACACCCTCTTAAACAACTTTTATAATGTTTTCTAAACTTATTCTCCATTGTCCAGGAGTTTTACCACTTCCTTCTATCTGAACAAGCATTAAACATCCATCGGAGTAACGAAAGGTTAGTTTTACTTGCTCATCATTCAGTTTATTTCCCCTAGATTCTTCTCATGATTATGGATATTTTGACTTCGATTCCAAATATTGAATATTTGGGTTGATGTATATATTACACACATTCATATTCCAATGTTATTAATCTGGAGATTTGCTACTTACAACTACATGTATTAGTAGGAAAAGTAAAAAAAAGCCTGTTAATACCATGATTAAAAATTTTGAATATTAGTGGTTAAATTGTACATTTATATTAAGAATTTGACTCAGCTTTCATTCTACTATTTTTTTGTAATACAGTCATCGTGGAATGATGTTCTAGGGAGCCTTTTCTTTTGAGTGTTCAAGATAATAGTCAATGTCTAGAATTGTTAATGTACTTAATGCTGTGACATTTTTAATTTTGGTTTAGAAATATCTATTAAAAATCATGTAATGATGTCATAAATATTACATTAAAAATGGACTATTGAATCTACAAAATAGAATGAAGTTTGAGTAGTAATATGTGAACGATAACATAATGAAATATAGTAAAGTCTTAATTAAATCAAATGTTTTCATTAAAGCTAGTTGATGATTTTCTCCTTCCTGCGTATTATTTTACAATAACTGCTTCCTAGTACAAAATTGCAAAATAATGTACAGCTTGACAACATAATAACTAGTTGACTATTTGTCAAATAAACATTTTTTATTGGGAAAAATGTCACTACTTTCGTCCCAAATATGAGAGAGAGAGAGAGAGAGAGAGAGAGAGAGAGAGAGAGAGAACGCAAGCAAACAAAACGAAGAGAAAAAAAGGAAAGAGATAAGCATAAACCAAGAATGGACCCCATATTAAACCTTAGCCTTCATTTCATCCAGAATTGTAATTGAAAGTATTTAAGTTTTAATCACATGCTAAAGTGGGATCTGCAAGGGATAATGTTGCCTATAAAAAAAAAAAAAACCGTCTCTGGCCATATTGAGATCGGAAAAGCTCTAGCTGAGCCTTTCAAATATAGTGTTGAAAGTGTTAATGTGAGGATGGTTATTATTAGGATTTCCGGAACCCTTCATAAGAGCGCTACTGATCAAACCCTTGGAAAAATTGATGAAAAAAGGAACTGAATGGGAAGGCGAAAAAGTTCCAAAGCATCTTCTTACCAAAGGATAGATGTTCTCAAAATGCAATCCACCATCCGACCAAAAAGAAAGAAAAAAAAAAACTCATACAATGGATTAAATATTGGACTTTCTCACTCAGTCGCCTAAAGTGGAGAATGGGATATCCCAAAATTATATCATTTTCTTTTTTATTTTCTATCAAGCTATTCTGTTTTAAGGCTTTACAATATATAAATCTAAGGTTGATTTTGTTCTTTTCTCTGTATATTATAGATGGATTAAAGGGTTCACAATTCTCAACCAATTATTGATAGTTTGGCCTTGTTAAGAAATGTTTATTATATACTGCAGCTGGAGTTTTTAAAGCTTCGGACTCTTCTTCTTAGTTACGCATTTCCTCGCATCACATGAAAGGCATGGCATGGCATGGCATGTGCGCATGCACACAAAGATATGGATGCATGCATATACACTAGATCAAGTCTTTCTTTCCGAATAATTATTTAGGTCTTTAGTTGTTTACTTGCCCCTAGAGATGAAAGGGAGACACGACACAGGGTCGTTTCTATCTCAACCCTGTCAAGATCTACAAGCTCTAGGGTTTCCATCTCTCTTCTTCTTCTCCTTCTCCTTCTCCTTCTTCTCCTTCTTCACAGAGCTAATAAGCTCATCTTCAAGGTCATTTCTTGAAGTCAGATATTTGTATCTCCTAAAATTCTCCATATTGAATCGAAGGGTTTCTCTTCCTTTTTGTGTTTCTGCTCCCAAGAACAGTGATAACCGATGCTGCAAGAAACAGTCTGATTGACTCCGAGCTTTGAACAGGCTCACACAGAGACCGAAAGATGAAGGAGATAGAGGGCGAGAGCCATCCGGAGTGTTCAGTCGAGTGTCAGTCATACTACCAGAACAAGGAGGAAGGCGAGAGCGACGAGAATGAAGACGAAAGTAAGGCCGCGAATGATGGGAGCTCCAGCAACAGCACCGTGGAAGAGATGAGTCATGACGGTCGTCATCATCAGAAGAAGAAGCCATCGGTGCGTCCATATGTCAGATCCAAGATGCCAAGGCTACGATGGACGCCCGATCTTCACCTCCGCTTTCTTCATGCTGTCGAAAGGCTTGGTGGTCAAGACAGTGAGTTTCTTTCTTTTTCTAACTGTCTTTTTCCTTTTCTTTTCTTAGGCTAAATCAACACGCAGACAAAGCATAGGCACAACTGCTGTTAATTTTGTCTTTGTTTTTCTTTTCATTCGAATCCTTTTCCAAATGAAGATTTTTTTTTGTTTTTAACTCGTTGTTGGTATCGGTATCGAAACATAGAGCCGAAAAAGGATTGATCTAATTGAATTTTCATTTTTTTTCCCCGCATTCATAGGAGCAACGCCAAAGCTGGTTCTTCAGTTGATGAACATTAAAGGCCTTAGCATTGCTCATGTCAAGAGTCATCTTCAGGTTATTTTCTTTCCCCAGATCTTTGATTTAGCATCGATTTATATGTCTTGATCTTCACATACACATAACTTCGTTCAATTAGGTTTTAGGAGCATTTTCCAGCAACCTACCCAGCTAATTCAGTTTTGAGTTCCAATTCCTGATTTAATATTTCATTTTCCTCTGACTTCTCATTTGAATGTCTGATCAGATGTATAGAAACAAAAAGATGGATGAAAACGGTCAAGGTAATATTCATTTTCGCCTAAGGTCCTTTCTTTTCATAGCGGGGGACGAGATTAGGGTTTCTCCTCTTTGGGATATCCTGAATTCTGCTTTTCTTGTTCAGTGCTGCCGGATCATGGGCATCTTGTGGACTATGGAGAGAACAATAATGTCTATAAACTCAGTCAACTGCCAATGCTCCAAGGATATAGCGGCCAAACTTCAAATTTCAGGTAATTAAATCCATCTCCATTTATGCCTCAAGATGTCACAAACTTTTTATGTGGAATTACCACCATCATTCCTTCTAAATATCTTAAAATTTATTAAATTCAGACCGAGATTTAGTTCATGAATTCTAAGTTTTAATTTTATATTGGTTAAGAAAAATTTATTTGATTATATCCCTGGATCATAGGTATGCGAGAAGAATACTGTCATATATTGGTATAAGTTAATCAATTTAGCCACAAGAATTTTTTATTCGACTATTGCGGTGCTTAAACCTACAAGTTTAAGAACCCCTTCGATTGAGGAAAAACTCCCCTAGAATCGCCGTGCCTTGCACAACAACCAAGGCAGGGGCAAGCGCTAGACTCATGAAAGTGTAACTTTCTTCCAATGGCATTTACAAATTGTCTTGGAAATTTTTGGGGAAAAATCCCTCTTATTTAGTGAAGCTCAGATACTTAACCAAATCAAGTGAAATTAAACCTAGCCTTTCCTATATTTAGTAAGTCAAGCAAGGGTTAGAGTGGAGTAATGTTTTCTGAAAAGAGGCATCGAGGTTCAATGTTCTTCTACTTGCCAAACGAAATATAACACTGCATTTTTCCTAAAAATAAGCAATGCAAGGGGATAATCTTATTGAAAAGATTTATATACCTATTTATTACATACTTTAAGCACATAACATCTTCACAATTGACTTCATACATAATAAAGCTCCTTCATTAGCTATTTCTCAATTAAGCTAAACATGAATGTTATAATCTTCGATAATGATATGTGTATATGGATGAGGACCTCTCTGCTGATCTGATCTCTCTATCATATGTCTGTTTTGTACTTCTAAAAGATATGGAGATCCCTGTTGGAGAGCTGGCGAATACCAAATGCGTAACCATCCCTTCTCAGGTTGGAGCTCAAGGGACGAAACGAGACCTGGATTATATGGGAGAGTTGCTGAGAAATTATTTGGCAGCAAAAGTGGTATTTGGTCTAATTTCTTGCTGGGTGCTTCCTCCTTTAGCTGCCAACCAAATTGGACCAACCAACACCAAGTCAAGTATCCATACACGTCTTCCCACAATCAAGAGACCTGGAAAAATATCGAAAGCAGAATGAGCCATATTGGGCATCAGCGTGTCTCACAACCAAAAGCAGAAGGTGGAGAAAATGGAAATTTCTACAAGTGTATCGCTTCTGAATTGAAGAGGAAGGTTGATGGTCACGACATCGACCTAAATCTCTCTCTTCAGGTGAATCATGACCATGATGAGGGAAATGGGTGTTCGGAGGAGGCGAATGATGTTGATAGTAGTTTGTCTTTGTCTTTATTTTCTGCTAGAGCATCAAAACATAGGAAATTGAATGAAGAAAGTAATGAAATTAAAGAACATGGTATTGGAAGGGCAAGTACTCTTGATCTGACTCTGTGAATGAGACCATTCTAAGTGAGATCTTGAGGTACTTATCCGGAGTAATGATAAAATAATTGATGTTTGTCTCTATAAATCTGTACTTTTAGCGACTATATAATTGAGGTAATATAGTTTTTCTCTTGATTTCCGTGTTGCTCCTCTACATAAACCGGCTGTTTCATCATTTTCTTTTTATTTCCCTTCCTCCTCATGGCGTTTTCTTGCGAGAATAACCTAGCAGGATTGAGCCAATATTGACATTTCAAACCAGACACCTAGAGAACATACTTCAAAGGCATCAAATTCGGCTGTGAAGTCCAATCTTGTCCCTATTAAACACTCATGCACATGGTTAAATACTTCGAAAGAACGTTAGCTAGGGTAAGGCCAAATTAATAAGAATATAGTCCTGGAACGTGATTTACATTTATATGTACAGAGGCATCAAAATAAATTGAGAAAAGAAAAAGGAGAAGACAAATCTGGATACCCTTCAGACAGAAAATTGTCAGATCGGTCAGCTTCCAGACAACCATGGCCCCTCGAGAAGCACGACGACAAGCTCAAAAAGAGGTCTTGTGGATCCGTCGAAAGTTAACTTTTAGATGCCAGTTATACATCAGAGTAATTTAACCCCAACTCCATGATTCAGAAGTTGGACACTAGCAGCAGACTGGATTAAAAATTACAGTAAAAACAGATGGGAAGATTTGTTGGTACCAAGGCTTCATCCAATACACGTGATAATTATTTTGTTGATTTTCCCCGCATCATTTGGTAGTTAAGTTAAAGATAGTATGCCTAAGCTTGTAATGGTAAATTACAAAGTCATGTAGGTTAGATATGTCTTATAAATTGGTCTCGACTTTCAAGATGCTTTGCATCATCGCACCCTACATATAAAAAATATTATAAGAAATTTCTTTTTTAAATTTAATTTTTTGAGAAATGAGGATGATCTAGATTTTTCTTGATAAATACTTGCATAGACGCAATCCGCCATGAGTCAAGTCAACCATGGGCCCCCCGCAAAGCACAACGACAAGCTCAAAAAGAGGTCTTGTGGATCCATCGAAAGTTAACTTTTAGATGCCAGTTATACATCAGAGTAATTTAACCCCAATCCATGATTCAGAAGTTGGACACTAGCAGCAGACTGATTTAAAATTACAGTAAAAACAGATGGGAAGATTTGTTGGTACTAAGGCTTCATCCAATACACGTGATAATTATTTTGTTGATTTTCTCCGCATCATTTGGTAGTCAAGTTAAAGATAGTATGCCCTAGCTTGTACTGGTAAATTTCAAAGCCATGTAGGTTAGATTTGTCTTATAAATTGGTCCCAACTTTCGATATGCTTTGCGTCATCGTACCCTACATATAAAAGATATTACAAGAAATTTGATTATTAGTTTTAATTCTTGGAGAAATGAGGATGATCTATATTTTTCTTGCATAGACGCAATCTGCCATGAGTCAAGTCAATTACAACAGTCGATTATGTAAAACCCTACTATTATACTAATCCCCCCAAATCTCATGTTCGACTGTAGTTTTGTTAAGATCATTCTCCGTTTGTTAATCTCTAGACCAAAAGCCAGATGACAATGCGATGATTGAAGGCGTCCTTGGGTTCTTCAACCCTAGAAAAACAAAGAATTCTTCAAGGGCATGTGCAGCGGGATTATGACATTTTTTTTGCGTACAGTCGGTGCGTGTAAGCACAGTGCCTCTCAATCCTTAAATCATAGGCCTACTTCCCTAAAATTCCTCAATCTTTGGTTCAATCCCAACTTTGTCCTGAATTTGTTTTTGTCTGGATAAAAAAGAGCAAAATTTAGGTCCAGGTCTTAAATCTATGCCAAATTATTTTTGTCTAAAAAATAATCCAACTTTAATTTTAGTCCCAGTGTCCCCATTAGCCCTTAGTCCATAAGCTGTCCCTAATTTCCTTGATTTTCATATCAAGTTCCATGTCACTTTATAGATGCAGATTTGTTATCAGCGCAAAAAATTTAAAAGTTAATATGAGCATATTTGAGACTAGATTGAAAGTTTGTGATTATTTTAGTAAAAAAAACGTGATAGATTTGATTTAAAGTAAGGTTCTTTCATTTTGAAAAAAAAAATTTCAAAATATAATTGAGAATACACCGAAAGTTAATGATTTTTTTGTTAGACATAAAGAAAATCAAGGCATAATTTGAACGGTATAATTTGCGATTTTCTATCAAATTGGACTTGGAATCGTATAGGTTCCATGTAGGACCTGCCATTGAAGGCATGGAGACATCGGGCTTGTTGCAGCCTAATAACATCAAAATTTGTTGGCAGGTGAGGACAAAGTTGTCACGTGGTCTTCGTTTCCCACACAACAAAAAAGGATATCAATGTCACTGCCAACCAAAAGTTTAAAAAATGATGTTACTGTCAAACCAAACAATATATGCCTATATTTTTTTTTTCTCTCTGTACGCATGCAGCATCGCATGAAATGAGGTGACAAGAATATATTCCCTTTTCCCCCAGCAGTAGTCTTCCCCAATGAATATTTTATCACCCCAATTGGCGAAATTGACGACAGCAATGGGAAATTATTAATGTAGGAACCGAAAGTCATCCGCTTAAAATTTCATTAATTATATACAAAATATTCTGCGTCGGAGCCATCTACATAGGTCAAACACCTAAATTTAATCGATTCATGAATCTCGTAAGATATTTTATGGGTCTCCAAGTAATCGGATTTCATGCTCATACTCTTAATTATAAGATTATACGTACTTCATTGAACTCGGCTATGGTATCATTGTTAAACAAACTGGTGTAAAGATTTATGCCGTCATGATTAACTATTTTGCATTGAGTTGCATCCACATGAGAACATGTACCTCACTCTTTTTGGTAATGTAAGATTGACCTTATTTGAATTTGGAGCTACTTGATTTTAAAAGTAGAAAGTGTAGCCGGTAATGTTATATTCATTCATGGAACAGATGATCGAGCAATTCTTATTTTGCTTTATCAAACTTTGAAAAATATATAAGATTAGATAAGATGCTTTCAATGTGAAGTAAATAGTTAGGAGATGTTACCCAAATCATTTACACTATCATGTCTTATAATTCTTCTGAAGAAATAATAAATAGGGAGGGAGAAAATTGTATAAGCAGTTAGGAGATGTTCCCCAAATTATTTACACCATGGTGTCTCATAATTCTTTTGAAGAACTAATAAATACGACGGTAGAAAATTGTTCAAAAAGTCATAAATCATTATATAATAGTCGATTTAATCATAAATTATTTAGTTATGTCAATTTAGTTCTACATTCTTTTGATAATTTATAAGGTAATCATTCCAGCCATGATATGGATGCTAACCATTCTACTAAGATGCTCAGGTGGACAATTTTCATAATTTTATTATAATTTTTTCTTTTCCTTTTCCTTTTCTTTTTTCCTTTTCTCGTTTCCTTTTTCTTTTTTATTTCTTCCTTTACTAATCATCTTCAACCTTAAACCCATATCTGGGTTTCAGCGCCTCCTATCCTCCGCCATCTGGCTCCTATTGTGGCCGGGGACCTCACCACACTCTCCCTCAGATTTAAGAAGAACACAACTTTACCTGCAGTTCAACACCTTCTTCCTCATAAACCTCCTCATCTCCTTCGCCCATATTTGGTGCTTTATGGGGCTCGAGCTAATTTATCAGAACATATAAAATTTTCTTTCAGCATAACATTTAGAAACAGTTTCGACTTAACCGGTTTGCCACGGTGATCTGAATTGACCTCAAGGATGTCACCACGCTTTCGGCGACATGTTATGGGATCTCGCCATCAAGGTGGAACTGAAAAAGCAATTCCTTGGCGTTAATGGTATGATGAAGTCATCCAAACTCAAAATAGTGTCTCCAACGTGGAAGTTTCGTGAAGCCAGTTGAGAGAGTACAAGGCAGTTACCCTGATGATGCCATGGACGAGTACTTCGAGCTCGAGCTTGAAAGCATCCATGTTTCAACTTACCAATTTAGAAATCAAAGACAAAAAAGATTCAAAAACTATTCCGGACCTTGAGTTTCACTGATTGAGGAATAGTTGGAGGTTAGGAACCGCCATTAAGGCAGAATAGATTGCAAGCCGTTTTCATGGCCATTTTCGCTTCCACAAAGAAAAAAAAGAAAGGAAAAAAAGAGAGAGTACATAGATAAAGTCAATGATACACCATCAAAGCTCGCCAGAGAATCGGCGAGGATTTACGAGAGAGAGAGACCGAGAAAGGGGTCGCGGAGAGGTGAGGAGATGAGGAGCTTCAGATGAAGAAGGCAAGGAAAGGAAATAATAATAATAATAATAATAATAATAATAAACTAGAAGGAAAATACTTAGAAACTTTTTAAAAAAATTATCAAAATTATGCGGCAACTAAATTAACCAGAATTTAAACTACATTGGTACTTTTAAAAAGTTTAAGACTGAATTGATCGTTTTGTAGTATATTTACAACTATCTAAATAATACTCTAAATAAAACTAAGAACATGAGATATGATTCTTGAACCAAATTCTTAATTTTGCTAATATGATTCATTAATCTGATTCTCAATTTTTCCATGTTGCCTTCTGTGATTTTTTGTGGTTGAAAGATTTACTTCTTTGATTAAAAAGTTCGCATTATCATGTTTTTATGAAAGAGCATGTATTTTCCATATCATTGAGATTAACTCTTTCAAATTGTGTTTGTTTTGCAAAAGCGTTTTCCAAGAAAACATTGTCCTCATTTTTGAGTTTTTAGTTCGGTTAATAAAACAATTTTTCCTACCAAAATTTAAATTTGAGAAAATCATTTCTACTTAAATATGACTAGGTATTGGTGCTTAGACTTGAAACTCTATGATTGAGCGTGAAACATCAATTTTTTGGATCTTAATATTCATGGCTGCTTTAAAAATATTTTTAAAAAATTCTAAATTCTAAATTTTTAATATTTAATTGTTTTTATTTTCTTCTTTTTCTTTTTATTTTCTTACTTTTTACTTTGTTTCTCCATTCCTTTTCTTTTCCTTCTTTCTCAACCGATGGCCAGTGGCCAACCATAGGCTAGAACATGCTCACCATATCAACAAGATTGAGGCCTATCCCAAGGCTAGCAATGCCTTGCATTGCCTCGCTAATCTGGCAAGATTAGAGCTCGCCAAGGTCAGTGAGCTCATCCCTTGCCTATGGCCGGTTATCAGTAGAAGAAGAAAAAGAAAAAAAAAAGGAAGAAAAGGTGCAATGATAAAAAAAAAAAATGGTTAGTCTTCTTCAAGATTCGCCAAACATCAAAAAATAAAGTCATTTCCTAGAAAATAATTTTTCAACAACATATTTTCAAAATGGTTTGTTTTCCACAAAATAAATACACTCTCGGTTCACAGTAAATTTTATTATTCAGGTAACGAAGTAACAGATGATGAAAAAAAAAAACGAAAACCATCTAGCTCTATCACAAGGACGCAGAGCTGCATTTTCCCCAAAATTCTATCCGGTTTGTACCTGATCAAAGCAAATAGCTGTTGAAAGTTGACTTTGAATATACATTTGTAAAGTGACTTTAAAGTTAAAAGAGAAAAAAGAAAAAGGAGAGGACTGGACTACTGGAAATCTAACGAGCCTCACGCGAGCATCAACGAACATAATACGAGCATCAACCAGGTGACCTTTAACTCTCAGCGAGCATCGATCAAGGGCCGACAGCCCAGATTTGGAGTGTCAGTGTCAGAGAGACATGATGAATAATAGAGTGAGAGCAAGACAGAAATTGGAAAATAATTGTGCAGCGAAATTGGAAGGAAAAACATTTCTCTCGTCCCCTAAAGTCGCATTGCGAAAATGATCGAAACCAATGTGAGGCAGGAGTTGCATAGAACAGTATTTTTAGAAATACTCGATTTTGGCTCTAAGGATTCTTGAAATTGTGTTATGAAACACCTCAACTTTGGGACAGAGGACTTTGAATGCCCAGGACTTTGGAAATGCTTTCCCAACACCCTCCAAATCCTTCTCTTTAATGCACATGGAACCATTCGAATCTGTTTGCAGTGTGAAACTCTAGGTCGAGCCTCAAAATGGACAAAGGTAAGCTGTTCGATCGATTATAACGCACCTTCGCAGCTGAGTTCATGCGATATGGTCCGAACTCTATCGACCAAATATGGAGCTTCCAGCAACAGAGATTGCCCATCTCATTTGAATTTTCTCTCTAAGATTCTACATTACAGCATATTAGTCATGCTCCAAGGTCTTACATGTTCGAATCATGTGAAACCAGGTTTAGCTATGGATTGCATTCAAAGAAGATCCAAAACAGTGCTCGGTCGCAATTCAGTAAGTGGTTGCACCAGTCTAAGTGCATGTCATGAGTCGGTAAAGCTTAAGAAATACCAGCAACGAAAAGCAGTCTATCCTCTTCCGGAGATGGCAAATATCAAGCCTCAATGAACGAACCATCCAAACAGGTCTAAGATGAGAATCCAGCACACAGCAATTCAAAAGTATCCCGCCTATCCGTTCTTCTAGAACCAATGTTCTCTTGATGCTGCTGATGCAATTACACATGCATCAACCCACAAAGCAAGGGAAAATATGCACACGTAACAGATGAAAATTAGCATGGATCCTTAAGCATTAGACTTGACAATCCGAAGCTGTGACTCAGGCTGGACAATGAAGCTTGATATGGCCAGCGATGGCCAATTCACGGTGTCATCAGGAGCTCATATGTCCCATTTTGCAGCAAAACTGGACTTGGGCGCTCTAATTGTCCTGTCGATGCGCGATGAGCTTTCTTCTTGGCATGCTAGTAAGAATAAACCAGAGCAACCACTCGACCTTCCAGCCGTGGCCACTGTTGTTAATAATGCTGCGAATAAACATTTTGCTTTCGCAGCTCTTGCAATTCACCTGTGCCTTGATGGGAATCTCGGATGAACTTAGTTGGGACGTGCTTTTCTCTAAGCTCCTGGAAATGTCGGAGGAAGGGAGTATAATCAGCCTGATGCAACTCCAAGATGCCTCCACCGAAAAGTGATGCAACAAAATACCTACATAGAACAAGATCATGCTGGCAGCAAGCAATCTCCTTAAGTTAGTGTGCAAGGAATGTAACATAAATAGTATAAAAAGAAAAATCTATTGTCAACGCTAAATAAGTACAAATATTTTAAATTTACAGATATTGTGCAGATCCCAATTATAGATCCAGCAGAGAGTACGCTTTTTAAACTATGGAGACATTACCACATGAGAGCAGCTCAAAAAACTCCAAAAAAGAAACGTAATTAAACTAAAAGTCTAAAAATAATCTAGACAATTCTACATGTCATATGACTTCGTCTCATTGACCAACAAGGATATCTTAATCGAACTGCTCCCAATCACTAGTAACTTTGGTTGAAGATGACATGGGCGGAGGGGCATTCAAGCTTCCCACTCCCGACTTGAATGTCTCCCAATTTGTTGTTATAGAAACTGCATTACTTCTGTTGCTAAATGGATTGACATTTCTTGCCTTCAAACTGTCCAATTTATCCACAAGACCCTGCACCCGACGCACCTGTCCAAGGAAATTGAAATTGGTAAAAAGGCATTTGTCATTGATATAAAAATATTTTTGGCTTCATTAATTTCAATATAATATCAAAAGGACCAAGTATGATAGGACAGCCTTGAAAAGCACAATGCATGACTATATGACACGAACTCCACATCTGCGAGTAAAATGTTTACAACAGTACATGTCGAACTCATATTAGGTAGTTTATTTGCAACAACAGCTATCACGGAGCAGATATTGCGCCAAAGTCAAAAAATTGCTATAGCTGTTGAGTAATGGGGCCACCTGCGAGCAATGGTGCAGCCATTATGCTAGATGGACTTTGATAGTCACAAGTACCCCTCCCTTTCCAAATATCCCCAACTACCAACTGCGTGGTGGGACTCCCACCTGCAACCACGGTGACTAGCAACTGCCTTCCCCCGCCCACCAGCAAGCCACCATGGCTGCCACTCCTTTGCTGGTGAGCGCCAACCCACCTTTGGCAACCCACCACACCATCACAAGTGACCCCATGCTGACAACCACTATAAATGGCAACGTTTTCAGCAGCAACAGTGGTGGAGATAATCAAGACTAATAGAGCATTCTGGCTATGTTATCTCTATCCCTAGTCAGCAACCACTATACTCTATCCCAATAGAACAGCTAAACATTTCAGCCTGCTCCCCAATTAAACACATCACAACAGATTAGCTACGATAAAAAGACTTGGGAGTTAAACTAGAAGCATGATGAAATCCACACAGCTCAAGCAAGGAGCACATTTAATTATCAGCTTAAACTATCCAGCATGCGTGTGTGCTCCCCTCAAACCCATTGGAACCTCGGGGAGCAAGCCAGGTACGTCAGCACAACAATGAAGACCATATTCAAACTAATAATATGAAAATAGTGCACAATGTAAAGTCCATCTTAATTCAAGTATCCTCATTACTTTCTAGCAACAAGGGGAAAAGAGAGAGGCAGATAATCAAGACTCCTCATCAGGGATAAGACAAACTTATTAACAGGAAAACTCAATTGCACCTTTTACTCATTCATCCTATCCACTTTTATTATCTATCGATTGCAATAGCTAGAGAATCCATAATGATAAAATTAAGAGGCAATTATAGCAAGGGAAACTAGTTTCTTTCAGGTCCACTTCACGATTTTACTATGACGAAAATGTGTATTAAGAAAATAATATCATGGGAATGGAAACTAAGGAAAAGGGAAGGGGTTTTCTGAAGGTTGACAAGGAAAGTTCATGAAGATGCTTCATTTCAGATGCAATGACACCAGGTGACATGCCTTATTTTTTAATCGGAAATGAATTTAAATTGGAATATCCAGATGACATATTTCAGTTAAAAATTGCAATGCAAGTCGACCACACTACCCGTATAAATAGCAACTTGGATTAGACATTACAATGATTTGACAACCCTTGGCCTCATAAAGAAGAACAAAAATCAATTCATTTAATGCAACCATACAATCCCAGGTAAATGCACTCTAACAGCCACTCAGTTTAAATATGTAAATGTTTACTCTTCCCACTTTTAAATAAAACCCAAGAAAAAAAGTTTATTGGTAACAGCTTAAAGAGCTAAAATATTACTTCCCCACTAGACCCAGAACCGAAATATTATGACATGACATCTAGCACCTTTTACCAGAGGAGGAACAAGAAATTTTGGTTTGGCTTGAAGCAGAAATTTACAGCTAAACTCAAAAATTAATTGAAAATTCCTGAAAATTGCTATAAGAATAAGGCAGCTTAAGAAGACGTTAATGAATTTTCAAAGATTTGTGGTGCTCAGCATTAATAACAGTGTTATTTGAAAGACTAAAAGTCAAGAATTTTTTTTAAGTGAAAGATGAAGGCAACACCAAACACCCTTAGAGCTACATCAAAACAAACTTCAATCTGTTTACACAGTATTTCTTAGATTTCTTTCCCGTATCAGCTTGCTTGCCAAGCAAATAAACAAATTAACTCTATATCACTTTTTTTCACAATGTCATTTATTTACCTGGAACTTTATCTCTTATAACTAATAATTATACCACAAACAATGATTTCCTAAACAGCAAGAATTAATTTGAACCCCTATATAATCTCCAGAATTTTTTTTTTTATCTAGAAGTTTTAAACGCCCTTCTTAACAACACTAGCTCTTTCACACGTCAATTCTCTATATAAACAAAACGAGCCATTATTTCCCTGATTGACACCAAGGAAATAAAGCTGGCTGGGTATCCTGATAAAAAGAACTGAACACAAAGCAGGGACTAAAATCACGATACCTATATTTCCAAGTAATTCTACCACTTCATCACTGCAATTTGCTCATATAAATATTAATTAGTTGCTGCATTAAAACAATTATGGCATGGTTAAACAGTCCAAGGTAAGATGCACAACTCTGTTTTCACACTTGATGCGAATTGCGTGACAGACTTAATGATAGTATCAGTACTTCTTGCAGAAGAGTATCATCAACATGGTTTCCATAAAACTCAATGCTCTCGCCTGGTACAGAAGCCAATCCAACTAAAGACATGAACCTCTAAAGACAATTCATTGTTACAAACCTCAGCCTTCCTCTGCACCTTAGCCTCTCCTTGAGCCTCAATACCATCCAAATTCAGCAACTGCCTCATGAGCAACTCTGTAGGCTCAACAAATTTCTTCTCCTCTACTTTTGTGCCATCATGCACAAACACTTCAAGCTCAGCTACCTGAAATTAAGGAAAACATCAATAGAATCTCCACTTAACCAGCCAAGTGGCTAGATTGATCAAACAACAAAAGGACAAAGCAAGAAATTCGAAAGGTGGGAAAAGTTACCCTTTTAGAGAGTTTATCGACTTCTGCTCTGACACCAGCAACAGCTTCAGATGCTCTGGAGACCTCTTCACTCTCCTGTGACTGCTCAACCTTCTTCTCTATACTAGCTAGATCCTCCAGCACCACAACTTTGGAGTTATCCTTCATGCCAGCAAGGTGCAAATGCTCTTCATCTTCCTGTTCTTTACCCCTAAACAAAAGTCTCTGTGCTACAGGCTCCAAGCCAATTCTTTGAGCAACAACTTTTTTCATTTCCCCTGCATATGAAGAGCCAACTGGAGCATAAGTTGAGGCATAAAGATTGGAGCAAATGTTGCAAATTGGTCATGCAGATAGAGTCTTCCCAAGATAAAGCACTAATAGGATCTTCTCCGTCGGGAAGGATAATGAGATTGCTATAACATTGGAACACGTCAAATGACACCACTGTCCCATGTTCAGCCATTATTATACTAGTTGAAGGAACTTTAAGTTCAAGATATAATATAGGCAATATTCTAATTTTTGTCCTTGTACTTTCTCATTCTTTCCGGTCAAGTCTTAACTCTCTGTACCTTTAATTTGTCTATTAAATCTCAATTTCACAAATTTTTTAATCAAGTCCCTCCAACACCAAGTCCAAGCAAATCCAGCAGATGTGGCTGTCGAATGACATCCTTATATGATGCAGAAGTGAACATGCGTGTGGGTGTCTTCATTGACTAAACTTTATCCCCATCATACTTAAACATTGTCATACATGGGCTAATTTTCATACATGTCCACCTTGGGATCCACATACTTCACGCGCATCATACTTTAGCATTGTCTAACGATCATGTCAACTGAATTTGACCAGATTTGGTGTCAGAGAGAATTGATATTTAAAATTTGTGAAATTTCATGACTTTATAAGTTAAATTTAGAGTAATGAGACTTCATTAGAAAGGCGAGAAAGTATCGGAATGAAAAGTTCAATTTTGTCTATCATATATTATCTACTGTATGCAAAGAGGACTTCAATTTTGTTATAATAAAGAACTTGAAATAAAGGGATTGGGATTTCAAGTATTGCAGAATTGGTCATTCGGATATAGTTTTCCTAAGATAAAGCTCTAACTGTATCTCTTCCACAGAGAACAATATTGAGAGTGCTTTAACAGTGGCGCACATTGAATGACACCAATGTCCTATGTTCAGCTCTTATGGTACTAGTCAAAGGAAGATTTATTTCAAGAAGATCATAAATATCATCTACTGTGAGAAAAGAGGACTTCACTTATGTTACCATGAAGATCTTCACATACAGCATTGGGATTACTCATGTCAAAATGCCTACCAATAATAACCAAGGCTCCTAGGCTTGTCGCGGTAACAAAATAAAAGGGTTGGCATTACGATCTCCCCTGCTTTTCTTCCTCCACTCTTGCAGTCACAATTCAATTCTCCCTTTCAGCAATTCGGCTGTCTCTTCTTTAAAGAAAATATACGCATAAGCAGTGGTGGCAAATCTGACTTCTATGTTCAAGCCGGTCTAAGCAGTGAGCTCATCTTATCAATTTCACACATATTACACCACCAAAACACAATTTGCACAGCCACAAGAAAGAAACGGAAGCATTAAACATATAAGATTGCCCAAATACTATCTAGCATACACACAGAAGCAAGAATGAGACAACTCTGATTAAAAAAGATTACGGGCACCAAACACAGCATAATCTCCCAAACAAAAAGCACAAAAAAGCTTAAATCTCGCATTGACTTCTTAGACAAACATTTGGACAAACATTACTGGAGCAGAACACCTGAAATAACCCAAAACCTAACACTCTCATATCACGGATGAATTACTACAGCATTGCCAAATATTAGAGAACAGAACCAGATAATCGAGAAATTTGAAGCTCAAGAACCTCACCCACATAGGGCAAACGAAAACGAAAAGAAAGGAAAGGAAAGGAAAACTGGGAAGCTAGAAGAGATGAATACCGAAGGTGGAGTGAGAGGGCACGAAGATCTCGTGCCGAGATGAGCCATAAGAGACGTTGATCTTGATCCTTGGCCCATTTCCGCCGGCCCCGTCACAAGCAGCGCCGTCCTCTTCCCTTCTCTGCACGAGCATGCCAGAAGGCCTCATCTCCCAATCTATCTCACTCTTGTTCCCCTCCGAGCCCACCTCCACTGCTTCTCTCCGAGGCGGAGTCGACTCCATTCTCACTCCGATATCCTCCCCGCGAGTTCAAATTGTTTTCTTTTTGGACTGTCGATCGCGTCCAAGGAGACGGCGATTGCTTCCGAAGTTGGGTAAGGAATAGTCGCAATCAAATCGCTGCGAAGCCAAATGCCGCTGAAGCGAGGGAAAACGTAGGCCGGCCTGTCGATAGATCGCACGCTTGTTCAAGTACGACAATGACGAGTTTACCCCGAAACCCAGAAGCTTTTCATTATATCCAAGAAGTAGCATTTCATTATATTCAAGAAGTAGCATTTCGAAAATGCTACTTTTCAATATATATGTCAAACATTCAATTCCTTTCGAAGGATTTTGAAAAGTTTTGAAGATATTATCACATCTCTTCAAAAACTTTAAAAAAAATTACGGAATGTCATTTATATTTGATCAAACTCCTTTAAAATCTTTAAACTCATATCAAATGTTAAATCAAACAAGGATTAACTTCTCTTACCTACACATGATTTCAAAATCAAAAGAGACCTCTTGCTTTTCTCATGTTCAAAATAATCTAACTCACACTATCTTCGCAATGAGTTTTCAAAAAAAGAGGCACTTAAACTACCACAATGTCTTACAAAGCATCCTTCGCAAATGCCAAGTGTCTTCTTCAAACATTGTCGATTTAAAAAAAACAAAGAGCAAGATTTATGAAATGTAAACAACCAATAAATGCAAAAACATGACTTAAACTTCAGCAATTGCAAGGCTTGAAAGCCAAGCTCGCCAAAACAGCAACCCCCCAAAACCAAAAAATAAAAGAAAAGAAAAATCGTTTCTTGCACAAGTACCGGGTTCTTTCATTGCAGCAACGAAGTAACAAAATCAGCAGCTTCATAAAAAGCCAAGTAAATCCATGCTTCCTAATTTTAAGCAAACGGTCAACGTATTGTATTGGACATACGTAGAAACCATAAAAGCAAAGAAAAGAATAGCAAGCATCCATGCCTGACTTTCGCTTACAACCGAGAATGGCGACTTGTGCCACGACATAAAGATATCGATGCAACTATAAATGTAGACTGCTTGATGTGAAAAGTGATGGGAGAGAGACCTCTAGGGAGTTGACGTTATAAAACAAGTGTGAACGTTAGTCTTATAAATGAAAACTATGAGCTAAGTAGGCTAGACCGTACATAACCCACATCTGGATGCACAAAAAATTACATGATTATTAAGCGCACTTAACAATTTGCATACTTGCGCGATTGTGGTTCATATTTGGCACTAATCGTTCTTCATGTTTTTTTTTTTAATTTATATTTAAAAAATTTATCATAGTGTCCTATTGAAACAATGCAACTATCAATAAAGAAGTTAAGGTTGATTTTTACTTGTTATTTGACAAATACTTAATTTTATTTCTTTGGCTGCGGTTAGTTTAGAGATAGTATATGTGCGATATAACTTTTTAACTTAGGTTGTGTCTGTTCGCATATATCTTATATCTTTTGCTATTAATTAAAAAAATGTATGTTCGATACTCATCTTCTTCTTCAATTTTTACATCTTTCCATAAGAGAAACGTAATCATTGCTTCTTGTTAGAGAATCTCTTCTTTTGGTTTTGAAGTTGACAAAACACAGTGATATTCGCAAGTGTTATTTGTTGAAGAAGACAGACTATCGCAGATTCTGGACCATGGCAGAACATACATCGTCTGGCAGAACATATATTGTCTAGCAGAACATTCATCGTCTGGCAGAACATACATCGTCTGACAAAACATATATGTTCTGGTTCAGTTGTTCTCATAGGCTGGGAGTATTTTCAAAACGTGCATCTTCTATATTCACATCCTTCGTCTGGAATATTGATTGCCAAATCTAAATGACGAACTTATTGAATATATGTTATTATCTTATCTTGATCATATCTACGGAGTATATTGACTTAAAGATCTATTCACAAGGTGAGATATATTTGGCTAGTTTGATGGGTTGTTTCTCTGGTCGTATATCTTATTATTTATGGAAAGTTTTGATCAACTGGAAGACAAGTATTTTGAGAAAGCTTTCATACTTGGAAAGTAGAGATATTGATTGTATGGGTGATCAGGATCGACACTCTCTCTTCTCGGTTTCTAAAACAGCTCGAGATCCCTTGATTGATTCTCTCCAACGGTATGATTGGAAGAACCTCTTTGGCAAGTGGCAACGGTCAACAAGGCCAGAGGAAGTATTTAAGGGACTTATCTCCTGGTGGAAAAGAGACAGAGAAAGCACGAGAAAATTCCATAGTCTGAGCTATTCACTCTACTTGTTACTATACACATCGCATACTCAAAAGAGAGAAATCCTATTGCTTCGAGAAAGATGAGAAGCCGATTCTTTGTACTGTAATCTCTTTTGAAACTTAGTGAATTCCAGCCCATTGGCTGTCAGATCGAGAGTGGACGTAGGCTTAATCAAAGCCGAACCACTATAATCGCTGTTGTTCTTTTCTCTCTTACTCTCTGCTCTTCATTTCTCCTTCAGTTTTTCTTGCAAATTTAAATTCTGCACATAATTGCAAGAACACCTATTCAACCCCCATTCTAAGTGTACGCACTAGCACTTTTAATTGGTATCAGAGCACGGTAGCTTGTTTTATTCAAGTGTTTTTACTTCTGAGCTTAAAGATCTATGGCTAGTGTTGTTGCTCGAGGGTTGATGGAAGGACAGAGTCACACCAAACCTCCTTACTTCGATGGAAAGGATTACAACATTTGGAAGAATAAGATGAAGGCTTTCCTACGATCTAAGGATCCTCTGGAGTGGGATGTAGTTGATAAAGGAATTGCTCCAAAAAGTGAAGAAGATGCTGAAGTTAGAGAGATGTCACATGTTGAACAATCAAAGAGACGGGCCCTTGATGCTAGAGCTATTTACTCACTCTATTGTGCCTTATCTCCCATTGAGTATAATCGAATCTCTTCTTGTGATATAGCAAAAAAAGTCTGGGACAGACTCAACGTCACGTATGAAGGAACTGATCGTGTAAAAGAAACAAGAATAAACATTCTGCTTGGATAGTATGAAGCTTTCAAAATGAAAGCAGGAGAATCTATTTATGATATGTTCAATCAGTTCACAGAACTGTGAATGGCTTAGCATATCAAGGACAACGAATTACGGAACCAATGAAAATCAACAAACCGTTACGAGCACTATCCAAGGAGTGGGATCATATCAAGACGTCTATCAGAGAGACTCAGAGAATTCAACCACTCTCAGTAGATGAGCCAGTTGGAACACTTCAATCCTATGAAATTGAAAGAACTTATGAGAACGAGGTTTTGAAAGGTAAGAAGTCAATTGCTTTAAAAACTAATGCTGATTCTGATGATGCAGGGTCCGATGACTATTTAGATGATGAAGAGATGGCACTCTTTATCAAAAGATTCAAGACGCTGAACAAGAAGGGAAGGAAGTTTAGAAGATCAAATTTTCAAAAGAAACTACCTGAGGAGAATGAATCAAATGAAGATCTGATATGTTTCAATTGCCACAAGAAAGGACATATCAAGCCAAATTGTCCTCTACTCAAAGAAAAGAAGGGGAGAAATGAAAAATATAAGAAAGCTCTAAAGGCCGAAGCGTGGAGTGACACTGAATGTGAAGATAGTGATGAAGAGTATGCTCAAATCTGCTTCATGGCTAACTCGGATTCAGATTCATACTCGAATCAAGATTTAGACTCAGATTCAGAACATAATGATCAAGTCAGAATTCCCACTAAAATATCCAGATACATTGATGAATTATGTACGAACTTAGAATCATCTCTCAAAAGAGTCTCTAAGTTGAAAAAGGAGAACTTGAGGCTTAAGCAACAGGAAACGTTCTGGAAAGAAAAGGCTGAGAGTTTTGAAAAGAATTTATCTTATTTTAAATCATAGTCAGAGTCTCTTGAGAAAGAAAAGCTTTGCTTGAAAATAGATATTTCAAATGTTTCACGAAAGTTTTCCATTGGCTCTGAAAAACTTGAGAAAATTCTTTCTGTCCAAAGACCATATTTCAACAAAGCTGGTCTTGGTATGACTCCTGAAACTAAGCCTTTAATTGACTTTCTTAAGGTAAAAGAGAGACTCAAAAATAGACTTCCTAAAAAGGTTTACAAAAATCATTTCCAAAAGGTTTTTGTAAAACCTGTTGAGAAAAGTTCTCTCGATCACTTCAATGTCAACTCAGAACTTCTTGAGACAGACCTGTTCTTTAAAGTGGAAAAATACTAGAAAGTATTTTGCAAAGTCTCTGTTTTGCACTAACTCTGCAGGACCCAAGAAAGTTTGGGTACCAAAGAAAACTTGAGTTTTGTTGTCTTTCCACAGGTTTCGAACAAAATCAAGTGGTATCGTGATAGTGGATGTTCAAGACATATGACCGGTGATTCTAACTGTTTCACAAATATAATCAGAATGAATGGTGGAAAGGTGTCCTTTGGAGGTAAAGGAAAAGGAAAAATAGTCGGACTTGGAACAGTCAAGATTGGAAGATTGATCATCAACAATGTTTCTCTTGTGAAAGGCTTGAAGTACAATCTGTTGAGTATCAGTCAACTCTATGATGCTGGATATAAAATCAACTTCCAAGAAGATATATGTTCTGGAACAAGTCAAGACAGTCTACAATCATTCACCGGTCGACGACAGGGTAACATCTATGTTCTAGGAAGTCAGATCCTTGTACTCCATGTATTTTGGGAAAAAAAAATCAGGAGCTCATTTAAATCTGTTAATCAAATATCTTCTGATCGTGTTTTGCAACTTGTCCATCTGGATCTTTTTGGACCAACAAGAACTTAGAGTTTGGGAGGTAAATCATATTCTGGTAATAGTGGATGACTACTCTCGATTTACTTGAGTTTATTTCTTAGCAAACAAATCTGAAATGTTTCATTACTTCTCTAAGTTTACTAAGGCTGTTCAGAATGAGAAAGGATATATGATTTCTAAGATACATTTTGATCATGAAAAGGAGTTTGAAAATAAGGATTTTACGAAGTTTTGTGAATAATCTTGGTATTCAACATATCTTCTCCTCACCTTACACTCCTCAGCAAAATGGGGTAGTAGAAAGGAAAAACAGGCCACTCCAAGAGATGGCCAGAACATTGCTAATCGGAGGTAATGTTTCCTCTTGTTTTTGGGCAGAAGCTGTGTCAACTGCTTGCTATGTCATTAACAGGGTTTTCCTAAAGCCAATCATTCAAAAGACTCCGTATGAGCTATACAGAGAAAAGAAACCAAATGTTTCTTACTTTCATGTGTTTGGATGTAAATGCTTTATTCTGAAAAATGCTTTTGACAATGTTGGGAAGTTTGATGAGAGGTCAGACGAAGGAATCTTTCTGGGTTATTCAACCTCTAGCAAGGCTCACAGAATATTGAACAAGAGATCACAGACAGTAGAAGAATCGATAAATGTCAAGTTCCATGAGGGTATGCAGAGGTAGGACAATATGATTCAACTTGAAGAAACTGATATGGTTTTAGAACATACTAGTTCTGTTTTTCCAGAAGAAACCCAGAACCACTCAGAACATTCTGAGGAAGGGGAAGTATCAAATATCCGAATACAAAGGAATTGGAAACATAGATCTAGTCATCCAACTGATTTAATCATTGGAGATCTTGAAAAAAGTGTTCGAACTACATCAAAACATTTCACACTTCCTGAAGACCATGAAGAATCAAGTGCCATTGCTTTGATTTCAGAAATTGAACCAAAGAAGGTAGATGAAGCCTTGACAAACGATAGATGGATAGAAGCAATGCAAGATGAACTCAGACAATTTGATATAAATGATGTTTGGAAATTAGGTCCCAAACCCAAAGGAAAGTCTATCATAGGAACCAAGTGGGTCTTCTGAAACAAAATGGATGAGAAAGGAAATGTAGTCAGGAACAAAGCAAGACTTGTGGCTAAAGGATACACTCAAGAAGAAGGAATAGACTATGATGAAACCTACGCACCTGTTGCAAGGTTAGCAGCTATCAGACTATTTCTTGCCTTTGCTTGTTCTAACGATTTCAAGTTATTCCAAATGGTCTTAAAAAGCGCATTCTTAAATGGATTCATCCAAGAAGAAGTCTATGTCGAACAACCGCCTGGATTTGAAGATCCAAAGTATCCTAATTCTGTCTACAAACTGAAAAAGGCCTTGTATGGTCTGAAGCAAGCACCTCGAGCTTGGTATGAACGGCTTGGCAACTTTCTAATCAAGAGTGGTTTTGACAAAGGTAAAGTTGATACCACTTTGTTTATCAAGAGAGAAGGTAAAGACTTTCTATTAGTATAGATTTATGTAGATGATATTATCTTTGGATCTTCTAATGAAAGTATTTGCAAGAAATTTTCATGTGATATGCAGGATGAGTTTGAGATGAGCATGATGGGTGAACTAACCTTCTTCCTGGGACTTCAAGTCAAACAACAGAAGGAAGGAATATTTGTTCATCAAGAGAAGTACGCAAAGAACATTGTTAAAGAGTTTAGTCTGGAAAACTGTAAAAAGACAGATACTCCCATGGCTACCACTTCCAAACTTGAGAAGGATGAAAAAGGAAAATGAGTGGATCAGAAACTCTATAGAAGCATGATTGGGTCACTTCTTTACCTTATTGCCTCTCGTCCTGACATTCTATTTAGTGTGTGTATGTGTGCTAGATATCAATCTAGTCCTAAAGAATCACACTTGTCTACTGTTAAACGTATTATTAGATATATTTCAACCACTTCTAAGTTCGGTCTATGGTATCCCAAGGAAGGGAACTTTACTTTACTTGGCTACTCAGATGCAGATCATGCAGGATGCAAAATTAACAGGAAAAGCACTTCTAGAACATGCCAACTTCTAGGGAATCATCTTATCTCTTAGCTATCTAGGAAGCAACATATTGTTGCCCTCTCAACGGCTGAATCTGAATATGTGGCTCTCAAGAGTTGTTGTTCTCAAATTCTATGGATGAGACAATAGCTGCAAGACTTTGGTATTAAGAAATATTGTGTGGAAATTCGCTGTGACAGCACAAGTGCAATGGACCTTACTAAAAATCCAATTATGCATTCAAGGGCTAAGCACATTAAGATACAGCACCACTTCATTAAAGATCATGTGCAAAAGAAGGATGTCCGAATTACATTTGTTGATTCTTAGAATCAACTCGCAGATATTTTCACCAAGCCACTGGACCGACGATTGTTCGAATCCATTCGAAGTCAATTGAATATTCTATCCTTATAAGTCTATGTAATAGATGATGCACACAGCACGTGACTTCCAACCTCCTATGTACGTTCAAACTCTTCCTGCCATCCAGGTATTTGTTTAAGAGTTTATTTGAAATGGTAATTTTTTTTTCAGTTCTCGATCGTGTATTGCCATAACTGCTATTACGTTTTCTTTTTCAAAATTTTGTTTTGAGAAACCGATCGTTTCTTTCCATTTCTATCAACCCTCACTTCTTGTTCATATAGATTTCTCTTCCAAAAGCTACACACTCCCTCATCTTTCAAAGATTACTCCTTTCCTTTATGAAATTTCTTCTCCTCTTCTTGCACGAATCAATCGTCGAATACAATGTCTCATCCAAGGAAATCTTCAAGAATTGCACAGAAAGGTTTCAGTTCGTCTGGTGGACCAACGCATTTTGACCTTACTGAAGATGATGCTCCGTCTTCTGCCTCTCCAAATGCTCCACAAACCGCTGTTACACCGCCATCAGAGGTAATCAGTGTTCAACCCATCCAAAGTCGTAGCACTAGAGCTATCTATAAAGCCTATCTTGAACTGAAAAAGATGAACACCCCTCTGGCTGCTATTACGACTTACTTGAAATGTGCTGGCTTTGCAAATGCACATTAGTTTTTGACGCATGTTGAAGCAATGGGGTTTGCACCAAAAGGGGCTACTGACAAGGCTCGGAAAAACTTTCCTCTAGATCCATCTATTAGTTTCCCTGAGAGATTTGAGGCTAGAGATGAAGATGAGAAATTGTATAATCAGTTTAAGCCTCTGAAGGGTGTCGCTGCTGACTTGCAAGGACATGGGCAGAAGTTATTTCGGTCTAGGGATCACAAGGACACTTATGATCGTCTGTTGGCTCATGGGGTTATGAACCCTAGGACCATGGATTTTGATTTTCTGGATTCTATTGAAGTGAAATTACGGTTGATTTTCCATATTCTAAAAATAAAAAAGTTCTGCTCTGGCTCTTCCCCTGCACACTCTGAACTCACAGTCTATTTTTATTCCAAACTTTCCTTTCCCAACCGTCACTCATTCCAATTCTCTGTCAAAGACCAAAACTTTACTGTCGATGTTGATGATCTGGCTGAGATCATTGGAGTGTCTAAAACTCGGTTCTTTCCCATAGAAGTCTCAGACAGTGAGGTAGTAGAATTTTTATCAAAGGACAAGTCTTCAGAAGGTGTGCTTGCGTACTCCCGCATGACCTCCACCAATATTATCCTCCACAAGATCCTCATCAATTATCTAAGACCTAAAGCTGCATCCAAAACCGATGTCTCTAAGACTGAGACCAGGATCATGTTTGGGATGCTTCATGATCGCATTATCAATCTTCCTTTCATTATCCTATTTCAGATTTACCGGGCTGCTCACAAGGACAAAGGGCAGTTACCTTATGCTAGCTTGGTCACCAAAATCTTCCATCACTTTAAAATTGCCTTTCCTCCTCAGCTTTGCAAGAAATCCCTTCCTATCTCTGTCATTGGCAAAACAATGATTGCTAAAATGAGACTGCCGAAACTCCTGACTGGTCAAGATAGATCCTTTGCTTCTAAGGCTGGATCTTCTGTAGCTAAAAGGAAAGGGAAGGCCACTTTAGTTGAACCTTCTCCCAAAAAGGGACGCATTCTTCTTCGTGATGAGACAAGTAGTGAGGAAAGACTTTCTGCCGACATTGCTGGTGATGATGGTAGTTTGGCAAAGGAAATTGATGAGTATGTGGATGAGGAGATTGAGGGAAAGGCACAAAAGGAAACTCCTCAGGGAAGGGTCTTTCTGAGTTCATCTGATGAAGTAAGCTTCTCCGCAAGTCATTCAAAAGGTTTGGAGGCAGGTCATTCAGAAGGTATGGCCGGTGATATTATTCCAGTGGATGGTATAGACAAAGATATGTCTACACCCTCCATTAGTCTGGACGTAGGGGGAGTTCACACCAGAGTAGCTTCTCCTTCCCTTGCTGACATTGGGGTGTCAGAACATCCTTTTGAAATTCCTCCTCCAGTACACCCTTTAGAAATTCCTCCTTTGGAAGTTCCTCCACCACCAGCTCCTATCCCTACAACTTCTGCTCCGCCTAGTTCTGATGAATCTGTTACAATCCCTCATATTATGAAAGTTCTGTTAGAACTTCAAGCCACACAGTCTCAGCTTGTCACTGCCATCACTCAGCTCCAACTCTCTATTGATCAACGACTTGCTCAAGTTGCTACCCAGGGTGAAATTGATAAGGTCAAGGACGAGCTACACCAAGACATTCTGCGACTGGAGAAATCTATATTGGCGATTGATTCGTTCAAGCTTGTTCGTTCCTCTCCTGCTCCTTAAATCTTTTTTCGATGTCAAAAAGGGGGAGAAAGAGCAAGGCAGTTTTGAAGTTTTGAGAGTTTTTGAAACCTGGTTTTTTTTATGGATTTTTTGCTAAGTACTTTAATCTGACTTTGTGTTGGTATTTTAGTAAGTTCTGATTACTATGGATGGTTATGGATTATTTTTTAATGACAGACTAACGCTCTATTATTCCTAGATGCTTATTTGATGTCCATCATAGGTTTTGTATGTTCTATTTATCAAAACTATATGGTTGTTTTGTCATCTTCAAAAAGGGGGAGATTGTTAGAGAATCTCTTCTTTTGGTTTTGAAGTTGACAAAACACAGTGATATTCGCAAGTGTTATTTGTTGAAGAAGACAGACTATCGCAGGTTCTGGACCATGGCAGAACATACATCGTCTGGCAGAACATATATCGTCTGGCAGAACATACATCGTCTGGCAAAACATATATCGTCTGGCAAAACATTCATCGTCTGGCAGAACATACATCGTATGGTTCAATTGTTCTCACAGGTTGGGAGTATTTTGAAAACATGCATCTTCTATATTCACATCCTTCGTCTGGAATATTGATTGCCAAATCTAAATGACGAACTTATTGAATATCTGTTATTATCTTATCTCGGCCATATCTACAGAGTATATTGACTTAAAGATCTATTCACAAGGTGAGATATATTTGGATAGTTTGATGGGTTGTTTCTCTAGTCGTATATCTTATTATTTATGGAAAGTTTTGATTGACTGGAAGACAAGTATTTTGAGAAAGCTTTCATACTTGGAAAGTAGAGATACTGATTGTATGGGCGATCAGGATCGACACTCTCTCTTCTCGATTTCTAAAATAGCTTGAGATCCCTTGATTGATTCTCTCCAACGGTATGATTGGAAGAACCTCTTTGGCAAGTGGCAATGGCCAACAAGGCCACAGGAAGTATTTAAGAGACTTACCTCCTGATGGAAAAGAGACAAAGAAAGCACGAGAAAATTCCATAGTCTGAGCTATTCACTCTACTTGTTGCTGTACACATCGTATACTCAAAAGAGAGAAATCCTATTGCTTTGAAAAAGCTGAGAAGCCGGTTCTTTGTATTGTAATCTCTTTTGAAACTTAGTGAATTCCAGCCCATTGGCTGTCAGACCGAGAGTGGACGTAGGCTTAATCAAAGCCGAACCACTATAATCGCTGTTGTTCTTTTCTCTCTTACTCTTTGCTCTTCATTTCTCCTTCAGTTTTTCTTGCAAATTTAAATTCTGCACATAATTGCAAGAACACCTATTCAACCCCCTCTTCTAGGTGTACGCACTAGCACTTTCACTTCTGATTATTTTTGTTTGAGAGTTTCTAGAGAAATATTATAATTGCTAACAAACACTCCCATTGCACGCTTTGTTGTATCAGGTAGATTTCTATTAGTACTTACTAGCAATGTTATGGAGCAAAATTAAATTTCAAGACAATGTCTTTTTACACCTCAAAGTCTGATTCCATTTTTCTTTATTAATAATTTTTCCAAACAATTTTACAGAATTATTCGCACAACAATGGAGTCAAAATTAATCAAAATATTGAACCAAGACATGGTGAAAAATGGAATGGTTTGATGGGAACTTTTCTTGTTGGAGAGACAAGATGATGGCCCTGAAGATTTCCTACATTCTAGATAACAATTTGCTAACTATAAAGAATCCAAAATGCGGTAGTTCTTCGGTGAACTTGTGGTGGGCTCGAAATCATGGTGGTGGCTTAAACACAATGGCTGTGAGCAATTGTAACATCTTGAAAAAGCATACTCTGATCAGTTAGTGATTTGATCACAGATCGCTCGTACGAGGTGCGAGGATTGATTGTAGGGATATACAGGCTGACCTTGTGAATGAAGTGCTGAAGAGTCCGCAATGGTCATAAGAAGTGGCCATAGAATCACATGGGTAGATCGAGTGGATGGACCACGACATCACCTGGAGGAATGCCGGATTGATCCGAAGTGGATGGACCACGACATCACCGTGATGGATTGGACTGATCGTCGATCAGTAAAGAATCTATGTTGATCAATTGAGGATCAGTTGTGGATTAGAGTGGACTGATCATGAATTGATCATGAGTTAGCAAGAATTGATTTTGGGTCAATCATGAATCGAGGAGGATCAATCGGGATCTGTCGTGGATCAATGGATTGATCCGAGGTTCGGGCATGAATCGACGGTATTGGTGCACGCATCAATCCTAAATCAACTTGATCGATCTAGGAACCGACCATAGATCAGGAGATCAATCATGCATTGATCCAAAGGTCAGGAAAGGCTGATCCCAGGCCATGCCAAGGATCGAATAACCAATTCTTCTGAGGGTTGTAGATGATTCGTGCATGATCCAAGCACGATCCATCCAAGCATCGATTGATGGTCCGTGATCTATGAATCGACCATGGGCCGATCCATCGGTCATACATGGGCCATGTACTAACCTTGGGCAAGCCATGGGCAAGTCATCCTTACAACCCTTTGTCTTATGCCCAACCACTACTCAGTTACCAAACAACCAGACTCAATTGCAAAGCAACCACATGCAGTACAAAAAGCGGCCAAATTGATCATGGAATGGTAGAAATTGATCATGGATCGGTAAACTTGGCCAGGCACCCGGTAAGAGCTCAGCCATACTCCAACCTTGCCTGGACATAGCACCAATCAACAACCTTAGCCACGGTTTTTCTAGCCCAAATGAGTAATCAATCTATAATTGGCAAGGATGAGTCCAATAGCCAATTATATGATGCAAAGTGTTCTGAGTGCATTTAGTGATATTAATTACATAGTTAATTGCACTAAGCCAACTCATGACTCTAAGGTTAGGCCTAGTGATACACATGGTTTATGGTGGAGGGGCTAGCAACTCTTGGCCACATTAAAGAACCACTTGGACACTTGCATTAATTAGTATAATCCAAGATCCTTAATGGCTAAATCTAGCCATTGAATGCCAAGTGCAATCTCAACTCCTGCATGACCAAGTAAATGCTTGGTATGAAGCCCACATGTGCTTAATAAATCCAAGTGAATCATGGGCAAGATCCTACTTCAATTTTCGACTCTTAATGAGCTAAGGCAAGTGGACAAATAGGATTAGTGGCTTGAAACCACCATGAGATCTAAGAGGACACTTAAGCCTAACTATGTCCCACCTAAATATTAAAGCATTAAGTTGGGAGCAAATCATTAGGTCAAGTAAGATCCTCTAATTAATAAGATTTGCTTGATGGCCAAGAAAAGAGAGGCTATAAATAAGGGTGTCTATTCTTTAAATGAGACACTTCCATACCTCTTTTCCTCTCCTCTCCTTTCCTCCTCGCATGTCGCTTCTCTTCTCCGTTCCTCTCACTCTTTTTCAACTGCTCCTTACTGTCGGTAAACTTGAGGTATCGCTCCTCAAGGTAAGTAATTTATCCTAGAGGCTTAATAGGCCGATCCCTCTTAGTGCTCGGCATGGCGATGGGCCATGTGGATGGTCGTCCAATGGTGTTATCATTGTATAATGGATGACATGTTAGATTGCATTGGTCGCGAATCCAAAAGAGATTCAATGACGACTATCAACGAGGGTCGGGAAGGGTTCCTGTCTGATGAGATAGGAATAACACAAAGATGTCACTGGGGATTGATGATGTCCCCTAGTCATACAAGAATGTCCCTACGTGGTTGTCAGAGATGCTGTGGAGTTGTGAAGCCTCGTCGCGTGCCACGTGAGAATCCCACTTGAAGGGAGTCCACTAAGAGTGTCCTAGGGGAAATGCTAGGAATCCTCAATTCATGCATGTGATTTACATTGATATCATTCGATCGTTGGCATGTTTCCCGCATTAGGTTAAGTTCCTAAGTGGTTCTCTCAACTTGGAGCTAGGGTACACGAAGCACATGCTCACTTTTTTTGCTTGTCCTTTCAGGGATAAAAGATGGACCAAAAAGGTCAAGACAAGTTTGAGATGTTGTTAACTATAGAGACCATCGGTCATGATGTGGTTGATGTCAAAGAGAATGTGACCTATCGATGCGACGACACCACGGTTTGGGTGGACATAGGTCTCGATGATTGGGTCACTTGCAACTACTAGTGTTGGTGAATACTCTCCAAGGTTTCATGACCCATTGGGGTTCCAATGAAGGGATGACACCAATCTCGATCCGTTGTACTGAGACGACTCCACTTATGGGTCATTTTGGAGTATAGACCTAGGATGCCCACCCGTAGCCCAGGATAGACACTACTTGTGTTTGATGGCAATGTCAAAATCACCAATATGAAAAAAAAAGTGATGTAATGAAATGAAATTTCTACGATATAGATTGTTGGGTGTGATTGTATGTGTTCATGCTTCCGCTTATGCTAAACAAGAACAAAAAAAGAAAAACGAGGTGCGTCACATCCCCACAGCAAATTTGGTCATAGGTCCTTACATAAGGAAGGATCGGAACTAGGTTCGCTACAGCGACAATACAACACAAGCTGCGGTGTTAAGGTGTGCTCGGCCTGGTAGTTATCAGCAAAGGCTCACTGATGGTGATTCCATTCACGGCTATTTGTGGTTGCCTTGATGAACTCCTCGACTATAGTATAATGGTGGGGTTCGATGATACAAGAGATTGTTGCAATGTTTACAAGGAAAATTGATTGATCTTGCGACAATCCCTTTTAACTCTCAAACTTTGACCTTTTAAACCCTAGATTTAGATTTTTCATTTGTCCTTTCCCAATGCCTCCATGTGTATTAAGCGAAAACAAATTGCAAGAGTGAAACTTCTAAAAAAGAACTAGTGTTGCTTGAGTTATTATTGCAAGGGTGTTGTAGTGGTGCATCGACTTCATACAACGTGTGGTTGCTGCGTCGTTGATGCAAGACTCATGGTGCAACAACCTCTCGACACAAATCAGAAGGTCGTCATAAATATGATATCTATCTGGTGTGATGTATTGAATATATGACAAAGGTAGAATGTTGGAGTATTTCTATGGGAATGAATCTTCCTGTCGATGGAGGCTTTCACTATGGTGAATTCGGATATTTTTTTTTCCTTCTTTCTCTATTTAAAAACTACCAATCCGCCTCATCACTAAACTCAACTTTACGGCACAACAGGTCTGTGGTGACCGCGACAATGATGGCGAGGCAGCCAAGGTTGTGTTTGGGAGGGGGAATCGTGGCCTTGGTGGGACCCTTAGTTACGGAGTCTCTCTCTCCACGCGTATCTCTATTTATAATGTCGCCAACCTCTCTTCTCTGAAGCTTCCCAACTGTTTTCGGCAACTCCCCTTCGTTTTTTTTGTTGTTGTGAAAGTGAAATTATTTCATTACTAGTGAGAATTAAAGGATCGCGAAAGAAGAGCATTCATACATGTAAAGACCAAGAGGCCTAAGGAGAGAAAGCCAATTTTGTGGAAGACGACTAAACCTTCGAGACTTCATAGCCCAGTCAACAACTGCGTTAGAAGACCGAGGGCATTAGGCCAAGAGAACCCTCGGATGGGCTGATAAGAATTTTAAGCAATCCTTGATAAGAAGTCTTTAAAGTGATCTAAACTTTGGCTAATCAAGGCATTAGCCCAGTCGGACCAATCTAACTCAATGAAGATAGAACTAAACTAGGAAAAGCTATTGGAGGTGAGTTGGAGGGCTTCAAACACATCCATGGCTTTCGCTTGTGCTGCAAATGTGACTTTCACCGATTTTGCAAGGCCAATAGTAATACTTTCTCAACTATCTCGACAAATGAACTCAATGACTCCATTGACCGATCCTTCTTTGAATGAGGCATCTACGTTGATTTTTAGGGCTCCTTCCTTTGATGGAAGCCGGGGTTGATTTTCTATGAGTTTGTCATCCATAATGTTCTTTGAGTTATGCGAATCCATTTGATGTAGTTTGCTTGCAAAAATTTTGCATATTCCACCGTGTCATGGGCATTAGGGCTTTTTCCACAAAAGGCAAAGTTGCTGCAAGAAGTCCAGATGCACTAGGAGAGCCAACGCCATCAAACTAATGAAGGTAAATTAGTCTATTTTCCTATGAATCTCATCAACCAAACTTTGAATAGCGTTAGACCCTAACAATTGATTTGGTTAGACAAAATGAGGTGGGTCCAAGGACATGGTAAAAAGATGTGTTCTACCGACTCCACTTCATCTCGACCTAAAGAACACACAACTTCAGGTATAATCTTCCTCTTCCATAGGTTTTCCTTGGATGAGATTGTGTTTTGGCAGAAGGAATATATAAAATCTTTGTTTTTTGGTAACCAAGGACTCCACCTCGAACCCCTTGTGCTCGGACTGCACTAAAGGGCTAGACCCCTATATTTTGGGGAAGACTAGCACAAAATCCCGACACCATGTCCCCCTACTTAAGATGCTAGCAATTGTGGATATCAAACCTGCCAAAGAGGTATCTATGCATATCCCAAATGACTAGCCAAAGAGAGTTGGGAGTTTTGAAAGATAAAAAAGCAATATCAATGCTTTGCTTATTTCGAAGTTCACTTTGAGCAAAATTTAGCAACTTTTCATTGTATAACTGTTTTGTTTAGTTCCTATCTAGCATAATATGTCTAGAACACTCTAAGGTCTAACTTGGATTGTCAGTATCTCCTCAATAATTTGACCATCAAAGAGCTCTTTCAACTCGTCAGTATTCCATAGTTCTTCTTCAAAATCCAATAGTTTAAAAACCATAATGGGGTCAATTCTATTTACATGAGTCCCAATTAGTCCTCTTTTTCACCAATTATCCTTTTTGATATTCATCTATTCTTGGGATAAGTTCACTAGAAATCCTAAAACTTGTTACGAAAGTGCAAGTGAGTCCTAAAACTTGCAAAAAGTGCAACCGAGTTCTAAAACTTGTCAAGTTTATTCAATTGAGTCCCTCCGTTAGCTCTGTCCAGTTAACGTGACATTTTTTAATATAGCTGTTAAGACACGTAAGCGCCATGTTAGCATAAAGATAAAAATTTAAATTAAATTACATTTGAATAAAGAAGAAAGGTTAAAATAAATATAAAAAATAAGAGAGAGAGAGAAAGAGAGAGAGAAAGGGAGGGAGGGAAATGGCTGGCGAAGGTCCGGCCCCTGGCTGAAAGTAGTCGCCGCCACCCAGGGCTAGCAAAGAGCTGGCGAAGTTCTCCTAGCCCTCGCTAGCCCAAAGTGAGGCCTCAACAACCCTTAGCAAGAGTTTGCCAGCCCAGATTTGGGGGCGGCACGACCTTCGCCCCAGATTTGAGCGAGGGTCGTGTGACCCCCGCCAGGTGCCGATGAGAACTCGCCACCGAGGGTCGCCTGGCCATCGCGAGGCCCAGGTGACCTTCACAGATTGTATTCTTGAACAGATCTGGACAGCACCGGAAGTTTGAGGTCGTTGATTTGTTCTTGTTCGACAAAACGAACTGTGAACAGGGGAGAATAGAGGACAAAGAAAACAGCTCCTAAGATGACAAAGATAGGTGGAAGGAGCGAAGAAAGCCGGTGACGTGAGTGGTGAACAACTAAGAAGAGGAAAACATAGAAAGCAAACACCTCATAAGCCTTGATTCTCATCACACTCCCCCCTAGATTCTCCTCGAGCACTCACATAACAGCATTCATGAAAAATAGAGGAAGAAGGGCTAAAGTTATTAGTGGAGATAAACTTTTCTTTCATGTTGCCCATAATTTTCTTTCAATAGCCAAAAGGTTCCCTCTTCGTTTCTTCGAACTCACACACCCATCCTCTTTTTATGCGAGTCTTCTTTTGGTATTCTCTACCCACTACCACACACTTGCACCCAATCCTTTTTCATCGCTGGCCATTGCGAGGCCAATGCGACCTTTACCTAGCGAGGTCTCGCTGGCGCTAGGCGGGGGTCGCACGACTGTCGTTTAGATATGGGGCGAGGGTCGCGCCGCCCCTAGATCTGGGATGGCAGGCCTCATTGAGGGCCGCCAAGGCCCCACCCTAAGCCAGCGAGAGCCAAGCGACCTTCGCCAACCCTCTACCAGCCCTAGGCGGCAGCGACGGCCTCCATCCAAGGCCTACCGGCCCTCCGCCAGCTAGCCTCACCATCTCACTCTCTTCTATTTTATTGTTATTATTTAATGTTAACCTTTTTTCTTTATTAAAATGTAATTTAATTTATATTTTTAAAATTTTTGAATTTTTCTGCTGACATGGCGCTTACGCGTTTTAAAAGATATATTAAAATATGCCACGTCAACGTTTTTCATGAGACTGATTGGACAGAATTAACGGAATGACTAATTGAACCAACTTGACAAATTTTACACTCAATTGCACTTTTTGCAAGTTTTAAAACTTGCACTTTAGTGACAAGCTTTAGGACTTCTAGTGAACTTATCCCTTTATTCTTCGTTAACTACCAACCACATAGATAAATGGGAAATAGAATCCCTACTTGTCAATAGGCTTTGCTACCCCTACAAAGGTCTTCACCCTTTCTCCATACGCAGGAAGTTATCTCGAGGAAAATAGATTCCTTTAAATAGTTTACTACATAGAGAATTAGGGTTCTGAATCAACCTCCAAGCTCGTTTAGTTAACATGGCTTTGTTCACAGTAATCAAATTTTTAAAGCCCGTTCCACCCTTTTCCTTCCTCATCTTCAAAACATCCAAACATTTCAAATGGATTAGTCTTTGATGGACTATTCTTCCACTAGAAGTTTGCAATCTTCTTCTTGGTTGCTTTACAAAATAATACATGTATGTTAAAAATACACATGGCATATTGTGGAAGGGCTTGTACTATTGCTTTCACTAGAATCTTTTTTCTTGCGTTTGAGATAATTTGCTCTTTCCAGCCTTCGAATTTTATTAACTCTTCACCAGATCTTGCTAAACAAATTTTTTCTTTGAAACTCCCTAATTTGAAGGAAAAACCAAATATTTGCCTATATGGTTAATCTCTAGAATCCTTAACTCACCCACCATGTTATCTCTTACTGTTTGAGGACACCCCTTGTTGATATATATGCTTGACTTGTGTCACGCCTATGGCCCAAGTGTGGTAATAGTCCTCGAAGATGTTCCTCACCAGTCGATAATTTATAATGTCCTAAGACCCGTCGCCGACCCAATCAATAATAATTAAATAAACACAGTGGAAGCAATAAACAAAACCCTGACAAATCTGGGGCATCAGAAAAACTCCTTATTCATAATGAGACCAGTATTTTATAAAAGTGGATATGCCAAAGGTCAAATCCATATATGTACAATACAAAATAATGGCTTAGGAGTCGACTATCTAATCTCCATATACCTAACCAGGGTCAGTTAAAAGTGATGACAGCACCTAAGGCATCCTCCCCAATGGGTCTATCACAATGCCATCAAGAGATCAGCACCCACCGACTCATGAAACCCTCCCCAAGGGACTTCATGGTAGTCGTAATCCCATACCAAGGGGCCTCCCACTTCACCCGAGTATCCGATCCGATATTGGTGAGGTATCTAACGCCATACATCGAAATCAAACTCACATATTGTGGTATCGTGCTTCTCCAAAACGTACCCATAGTTGGATACAAAAGTGATGATCACTCAATTGCCCTCATGGGGCGACTCCAGCATGTCTGGTTCCTCGGTCTGGTTCTTAATGCTCAATACCTATAAAACGGGGTTATACAACATATGAAATAATAATCTCAGTGAGTTTACACCCTAATTCCCAACTAGGAGTGCACTCACCTTAGGGTCTTTATTTGGCTCCCACTAACTCTCACACGAGCCTTAATAATGTGTCTATAGTTTATCAATTAGGGTACTAGCAATCACTATCAACATAGGTAAGTTGACTCTCTTGCCACACCTGTGGCTACACGGCCTTCAGGCCAGATTAGCCCACAACTCTTCACCTTGGTACAGTCGTTCCCTATCCCTATCCTATCGTTCACTAGTCAACACTCAGAACTAGACTATTTGATCAATTATAATAATCTCAATCAGGCAACAATCACAATCCAATCACAGGTACCAATCAATCATCAATAAAGTATACAATCCAATAATAATCATGAATTAAATAAAAAACATAATTAATTATAAATCAACCCTCATATTATTATATACCGTCAACCACCTAGGCACGCCAATCAGAGATTCACTCGAGTCCCTATTGCAAATTGTAATTCATCGTTCGATATTCTACTTGTGGCATCACCTCAATTGACCACCCTTTGATCGACAATCTCCTATCCAAACTAAACTACCAACATGCCATTACCAAGCTAAATTACTAAAATGCCCATATAAGGCTAAATTACCAAAATGCCCCTACTATTCAATTAAGTACCAAATCAACCCAATCAACTTATCAATAGCTACTAAATTAGATAATCATCCTAATCCAGGATTAGAACGTCAACTCACTTCCAATCCAAGCTTTTCCGTGCGATCAACGGTGACGGCCTGCTTTGAATGAACAATAGTTCGCGCAACTTGTGGTACAAGGTCACAGGCGGTCTAATAGGTCATGGCATGGCATGGAGGGGCGGGAAATAGCAATCAACACCGACAGTTGCAATCAACATTGTGACCAGAACATGGGATAGGTTTAGGCAGCTACTAGGCGGTTGGTCGTGCGTCGGGGGCGACTCCACAAGGCGACGACGGCGGCTGGGGACAATGAGGGTAGTCCAAGGAGGTTAGTGGAGATGTGGATGGCGGTTGGTGGCAACGGAACAGCGTCAGAGGATGTCGCGACCGAGCTGCAATCTCACGATCAATAAGGCAGGGACTCGGGTTTGAACTAGGCGAGGTTCGTTTGCGGCCAAATTCAGGATGTCGGCACAAAATC
This sequence comes from Melaleuca alternifolia, assembly GCA_019926035.1. NCBI lineage: Eukaryota > Viridiplantae > Streptophyta > Magnoliopsida > Myrtales > Myrtaceae > Melaleuca > Melaleuca alternifolia. The sequence continues at coordinate 1,954,867 of JAGKPW010000083.1, forward strand.
AATGACGAGGAACGGCTAGCCAATGATCATGGGACTCTCAAGGACATCTTCCAAGTGGTGGTTGCAGTTGAGGTGGTCAAGACGTCGAGCGCTGGCTGTGCACTTCGTGCAAAAATAGGGTACCAAAGGCGACATCGGCAGTTCGAGGAGAAATTCGGCCTCGCGGCGAAATTTCAACGATGGCGAGCTATTGGGCAATCATTTAGGAAGCCTTAAGAAGCTTTCTAGGAGGTGGCCATGGCTTAAAGGTCTAGGATTGCGAGCGGTGGTAAACAACAACCAAGTGCAAAACAGTGCTCTAAAGTGTTGAGGCTGCTATCGACAACTTTCGGAATGGTGACAACGGCAGCAAAGGACTTGGAGGGGCTAAGAGGACGTCTAGGAACACGGTAGAGGGGTCACGGTCGCCTAGGTGTCGACGGGTCAGCTCGACTTCTTTGATTCCCAAAACAAAGCATCTCTGCAACTCGAGTGAGAACGACGAAAATTCGGCGGTGCCAATGGCACGATTGGGCCCGCGTATGAGATGGGTCCCTTTGTGGAGGTACTGAGCAGCGGTTGGAGGCACTGGGTGATGGTGGGCAGTAATCGTTTGTACGAATTGGCTTGGATTGCGGTGTGGGTGGCAAGTTGGTGGCAAAAACCACAGTAAAACCCAACAAACTGCAATAATAGAAGGGGAAATCGTAGGGAAAATGGGTGGGTCCGGGTCAATGCAAGGCAGTATTGACTGTGGACTAAATTGCAATTATTGAAAAGTTGAGGGACATTTTTGCAATTTCCAAAAGTTCGGGGACTGCCTCAAATAAATTTTCACGATTTCATCTGGAATCCGAGGCCAATGGACAACAAACAGAAGTCCGAAATTCCAAATATTGGACCCTGAATTTGACAAAAAATGGGCCATTACACCTTGTTTAGGTTAATGGCTTGGCTAGTAGCGTAACAATATTGATTTAAAATGGCCGACACATATTGACATTCCAACATTGTTCCATCTAAAAAGAAGATGAAGTCATCCACGAATAAAAGGTGAGAAAAAGTAGGGCAAAATCTATTTAGCTTTATACATTTTATACTACCATTAGCCATTGCATTATTCATTGAAAGAGACAAACAATTGGTCATCAGGATAAACAAATAGGGAGAGAGAAAATCTCCCTATCTGATGCCTCTAGAAGGATTGAAATAAAGGAAAGATTCGCCATTAAACTTCACACTAAAAAAATGATAGTGACACGTTGCATAACCTTGACCCATTTCTCACTGAATTCCATTTTGATCAAGCAAGTTTCAAAAAGCTCCATCCAACTTGGTTGTAAGCTTTCTACATACCTAGTTTAAGGATTTCTTGGATTTTATTCCTTCGATTTATTACCCTCAACTAATGTAATACCTCTTTCACAACAAGGATATTGTCTTGACTCAACCAACTACTTATGAAGGCACTTTATTCTTTTGCAATGAGATCAAGTAGCCACTTCTTCAGTCTATTGGCTAAAATCTCGAAATAATATTGTACACAAAGTTATAAAAGCCTTATGGGATGAAACTGCTCAAGCTTTTTTGGGATAGGGATTTTAGGGACAAGTGTGATAGGAGTTCTATTCATATGTAGATCTAAATATCTCGAGCGAAAGAAAATACTCATAGCAACAAAGATGTCTTGTTTTAAAACTCTAAAATGGTGACTAAAGAAAATACCATTCGAACCTAGTGCCTTAGTCAATCCAAGTTGAGAGGCTGCCTGCCTCACTTTATTTCTTCCATAGTGACATCCACTGTTAACATATCATTCATGTCAGATTGAACAATGCAAGGACAAACATCAAGCACTAATTGGAAGTTTATGGGGTCCACCGAAGTATAGAGCTCATGAAAGTAATTTATAGTTTTTTGCTTAGGCAACATCTCATTTCGGATCCATTCTTCATCAGTGATTTCAACATATAAATTATGTCTATTTCTTCTCTAGATGGTTATGGCATGAAAGTACTTTGTCTTATTATCCCCCTATTTCAATCAATTGATTTTTTTTATCTTAGCCCCAATACATCTCCAAAGATCTTTAAGCTCCCATTTAATGTCATTTATTCCATCCTTATCCAAGAAGATATCTTTGCACTTTGTGATGTTTTGGAGTTCCTCGTTGAGAATCCTAATTCTTCCATGATTGTTAGAAATTTTATGTTTGCTTCACCTAGCCAAGGCTTTTGAGACAAAATGTAGCTTATCTGCTAGCTTCACAAATTCTAAAATTGATGACCTCCATGCTTTTGAAATAACCTTTTTGCATTCGGAATCTTCAACCTAAAATGCTTCAAATCAACATTGGTTTCTTCTTTTAATAGGCTGCGAGGAGAAAGATAATAATAAAGGGCTATGGTCAGAGCCTACAGTCGAAAGATTTAACGATTTAGCTTCAAGCAAACTTAGTCTCCACTCAATGATGCAAACGAGTCCATCTAATTTCTGCTTTACATAAATCTCCCACTCTCTATTGTTTGACCAAGTAAACAAATGCCCCTTGCAATCATCTTCCATCAAAGAGCAATCGTTCAAGCAGTCCTGGAATGCAATCAAACAATTATTCTCAGCCAAACGCCTCCTAACTTTTTCCCGATGGTAAATAACTTTATTAAAATTCCCCAAGCACACCCACCGGAGATTATCAATTAAACTTACTTGCCTCAGTCTATCATCATAAGATCAATCTCTCCTTGAACTCATTTAGACCATGCACGAAAGCAATTCTCATTTGTTTCCTGAATTCCAAGTCTTCACAGGTCACATTGATCATCTCTTTATATGCTAACTCTATACTAATTGAAACGGACTCCTTCCACAAAATAGCTAATCCCTAAAACTAAATTTAAAATTTAAAAATTCCTCAAATAGAGGATAGCAGATTCTTCATTTTTAGACTCCATCAAGAAAATCATATCGGGTCTAACTTGAACTACTATAGCCCATAAAGCTTGGAAGAGTTCTAGTATAGAAGCCTCATTTGTAACCTGGTGGCTTATATGGGCTAGCCACCAAAGCCCATTCAACATTGTCATAGGAAAAATGATTGGGGTGGGTCTCTTGCAACAAGGACTCATCGAAGATGATAGGCTCATCAGTGTCAAAATTACAAGGACAATACCTCTTTAACTTTCTAGGTGCCAGGAATTTGAGAATCCTATTTAGTTTTTTTCTATCTTTTATTTCCCTACAAGACGAGTCATATTGGCACAAGGCTTAACATGGGAGGTCCCTTGGTTGATAATAACTCATTTCTCCTCAGTAGAATGTTGAAATTCCCGACATTGGTGCAGTTTCCACTTCAAAAGTTGCCTTGGAATCTTGATCACGTACATAAGTTGATAAAGGCGAACTGCCTTTTCTATACAACACAAACTAGGTTAGTGTTTTGCAAAGAAGATTCAATAATGATTTCATTGTCATTAGTCCTCATTTTTTTGCAGAACAAATTTTCCATAAGGATCTTAGTTCGCTAGCTTCAACCTTGAGCCAATGTCCGAATCAAGTAGTTCTCCCCCTTCCTCAAATTTGTCTTCATCAAAAGGAATATCTGCGTAGCTTTTAGCGTAATGCTCTATATTTCCACATGAGTAATCTTTCATATTTGAAATGTAGACAAACTTTATTGCCCTTGAGATTAAAAGAGAGTCCCAGGCAATAGTGGATTGTTAAGGTTAAGTTCAACCTTTGCCTTTCCTACCTTAGATAATATAGTCCCCTTTTTTCCCACTTGCACCTCTACCTCTTTTTGCATTAGCTAAACAACATGAGACACAATCTCCTCAAAAGACCACTCAAAATGGAGGCCTTTAATTGATCCTATCTTTTCTTTTCCCAATATTTTGTAATCAACCATGTGATGTGACTTGCCATTTATTATTTGTCTGAGGGGATCTCGTGATGGTAACTCAAGCTAGCGAACACCTCAAGTTCTTTGCTATTGTCATATTCTTTTCAATAGTTCATGTCCTTGCAATGCCAATTTTGAATTTTTTTTGGAAGTTTTGTTGCAATGGGTGTTTCCAAGAAAGAACCGCCAGCCTCCCTCTCTTTTCCATTGGCCAAATCTTGCATTTTTTAGGGCCTCCATCCACACAACGTCAATATAAATAAGTGCTTCAAATACTATATGCTACTGTAACTAGAATTTTTGTTTAGAGTTCAAGGTCAATCTCTAATTGTCTATGAAAATTAAGGTAGCGCATGGAATCGTTTCTATTTTCCCCAATTTCTATTTTTTGTTACTAGAACAAAAATCCATTTGGTAATGCCAATTTTTTTGTTTTGTTTCGGGAATAGAAAGTTAGCCCGAGAATAGATTTGGACTAGAAACAAGAAAAACAAGTAGCTTTTTGTTCCCAGGAACAATTTCTAGGAATAAATTTATTTTATTTTTTTATTTTTCTTTTGCTCATCTCTCTTACTACGGCAAACACTGCCTGACCGCAGACTGCCGGCCATCTTCATCGGCCGCCAACCGATCACAGCCACCACCCGACCTCTACCTATTGGCTGCCTACGGCAGTCAACCAGTGATGATCAAGTGGCGGTGGGTCTTCCGTGAGCAAGAAGAAAAAAATGAAAAGAACAAAAAAATTGTGAATCGTACCAAACACGTTCCTATTCTTTTTATATTTAAAGAGTATAAATTTTACATAGTTACTGAATGTCTTATTTTACATTGAAATTGTTCTGAAAAGTAGAAATAGCAAAGAAATGTTTCTTTAAAGCAATTGTTCCCCGACAGAGAAGCGTTACTATTCGCACCCTAAATGACAAGATGACTTGTTAAAATTTAGTGAAAAATCTAGTGTGATCACCTAAAGGGGGGTGAATAGGTGATTTTAAAAACTTTTGCAGAAGTATGTAAAACACAGCTTGTAAAACGTGATATGTGAGTGATATACAAAGAACTATAAGCACAACCACAGAGTTGAGAGAGTAGAGAACAAGGCACAAGGTTTATAGTGGTTCGGCTTAGCTCAAGCCTATGTCCACTCTCGGGCTGACAGCTTATCGGTTGGATTCCACTATTAATCAAAAGAGTTACAAATCAGTTCTAAGACTTCACAGAGTCTTTTGCTCTCACAGTAATTATGTGTAACACCCTTTTGTTTACAATGTAAGTGTGCAGTAAATGAGTAGCTCTAAACTTTGGAATTAAACTCTTGTCAGCGTTTTTCTAAAAGACTTGAAATACCTCCCTTAAATACTCATTCATGCCAATACGACCGTTGGCACTTTCCAAAGGAATTCTTCCAATCAACCCATTGGGTAGAATCAGGAATATCTCAAGCAATCTTCAGATCGTGTTAATAGCCCGTTAATCCTGGTCGCCCATACAATTAGGATCTTGGTTTCCATAAGTGAATATTTGCCACATTTACTCGATTTTCAAAGAATCCAATATGCCAATAATAAACTTCATAACTTGAGAATAATCAATCTTGTTGATCCACGAGTATCAGAGTCGTAAGAATATCCTCTTACACAAACAATCGTTATAATTCTGACTTCCCAGATTTTACCAAATTCTACTTCCAGATGATACGTGTCTAACATCTCTAGATGTTAAAGATCTGGCTACCTTCAAACGATACAAGTCTGACATCTCCCAAATGTTAAAGATCTGGTAACCTCTAGATGATACAAGATCTACCATCTCTCCAGATGATATAAGATCTGACATCTCCTCAAATGATACACATTCTGGCCACAACTTTGTATTTGACTTTAAGTCAAATTACGAAGTTTTATCTTCTTGTCATAGAGTTTGACATAGAGTTTTGTCATCTTCAAATTATCAATAGATCTTCCTCTAACAATCTCCCCTTTTTTGATGATGACAAAACGATCCTGCAGATTTTGAAGATATATTCTGCAACACAAAGTGTTAGATAAAAAACAATATTTCTTAAGTGAGATAATAACTTACTAGCATATATAAAATACTATAATCTGCATCCATAAGACAAGTCTCGACAGGTTATAAGAAATATCATAAAAAGCATCCCTGTCACTCAGTTAGATTATATAAATGACATTGCAATCAATCAATATCGCAAAACATCCATTCATTCATTCAACCAAACATTCAGCCAACCACATCAAAAGTCAAGTCAAAGCCAGTTTAAAACAATCTCAAAAACAACCAAAATCTGCACTTTCTCCCCCTTGTTGTCATAATCAAAAAGTTTAAGAGGGAGGGGAAACTCGAACAAAATGAAGATTGTCCAACGACTACACTGTCTGCTCTAGCTTCTTGATCATCGTTGTCCAATGATCAACATCCACTTTCTTGTTCAATTGTTGATAAAATTCTTGAACAATATAGTGGAGAGACTGTATGTTGAAGTGGTTACGATGTTGCAACAATTCAAGCTCCAAATCAGATTGACGAGATTTTAACTCAATAATTAGGCCAAGTAATTGTTTGAACTCGTCAGAATGATTCGATTGAGCAAAAGCGTTAGCAAAGACAGCTTGTGGAAGATGATAGAAGGTAGGAGCATTGGCCTATTGATATGTAGGAAAGGATGTACTAACTCCCCCTGTCTTGTTGCTATCTATGTTGCTTTGATCAGTCCATTTTCTGAAGGCGGACTCTTCAACTTCAACTGGTTCCTTGCCCTTGTCATGTGGAGATGGAATAGTGATTGATTTTCCTTAGTAACGAGACATATATTCAGCAACAGTAAGAGTATCATCATCATCAGAATTGTCATCTGGAATGTTTATTGTGTCCCTCGTTGGCATTGGTGCAAACACGACAGTCTTTCCTTTATCCAAGCGCTTTTCTGATTGGATAGGAGTTGTAAAAACAACAGGCTTATTTGAAGATTGAGAAATATTTGCGATACCAGGTAACCCAACATTCTCTTGTTCAGGCTTCTTTGCTACAAGACTTGAGAGTCTTCTTGAGGCAGACATTTATGCAGTCGAAGGAACATTCTTCGTTTGAATGGGCAGAAAGTTGAAAACTTTTTAGAAGATACAACGAGAGAAGAGAACAATCTACTAGGGTTTCAGATGAAGAAAAGCTTTTAAGCGAAGAGGCAGAATCCTAACCGGTTTAAAGAGTGAAATGATGCCTTTCGAAATTCGAAAGAAAAACTGTATTTTTGGAAAATACAATCTCTAAAACAACAATTTAACAATCAAGAGATGCATATATCACACAACATTCAAATAGGCAAGTAAATATTCTCCAAATAACGAACATACCTTAACATACTAAAAATAAAGATACATGTTACCTTATGAACAAATGGCGGGAAAAATTCGTATCATATGCTCCTGATTCATAAGATGTCATAGATGATAGCATTGGAAGAGTTGGACCGTCTGAGACGTTTGTAAGATAGGATCATTGTAAGATCTGAAGCATATATGATATGAGCATTGTAAGATTTGAAGCATCGTAAGATCTAAAACACCATAAGATCTAAAGTACGATAACTTCTGAAACATGATAAAATCTAAAACTTAGTCATGAGGGGATAGAATACCCAGCTTGCTCCGTATGAATTCGAATGAATTCTTATCCAATGCCTTTGTAAAGATGTTTGCCAGCTGACTTTTAGAATCAATAAAAGTGACTCTAACATCCTTTTTCTCTACATGATCCCGAATAAAATGATGTCGAATTTCAATATGCTTGGCTCTATAGTGCAAAATAGGATTCTTGGTTAAGTCCATTGCATTGGTGCTATGACATCTGATTATGATGCATGACTTTGGAATCTTGAAGTCACGCAGTTGTTGCTTCATCCATAATATCTGCAAATAGCAACTTCCAAGAGCAACATACTCTGATTCTGCTATTGAAAGAGCAACAGTGTGTTGTTTTAGCAACAGTGTGTTGTTTTCTTGACAACCATGATATAAGTCTTTCTCCAAACAGCTGACAAGTACCTGAAGTACTCTTTATGTTTAATTTACAGCTTGCTAAGTCAACATCTGAATATTCGAGTAATGTGAAGTCTCCATCCTTTGGATACCATAATCCAAACTTTGATGTAGTTGCCACATACTTTATAATCCTCTTAACAGCACTGAGATATGACTTCTTAGGATTAGATTGATATATAGCACATAGACACACATTAAACAAAATGTCAGGTCTAGATACTGTTAGATATAAAAGAGATCCAATCATACTCTTGTATAGTCTCTAGTCGACTTGTTTTCCATCGATGTCTTCATCAAGCTTTAAAGTACTTGACATTAGCGTTTCAGTCTTCTTGCAATTTTCCAAACCAAATTTTGATACAATCTCCTTGACATACTTTTCTTGATGAATGAAGATACCTTCTTCTCATTGTTTGACTTGCAATCCCAAGAAGAATGTCAATTCTCCCATCATACTCATTTCGGACTCATTCTGCATAGCTTTGGAAAAATTCTTGTAAAGAGTTTCTTTTAAGGAACCAAAGATAATATCATCAACATATATTTGTACTAGGAGAAAATCTTTGCCCTCAGTCTTGACAAACAAAGTTATATCTACTTTGCCTTTCTCAAAGCTATTCTCAAGTAAGAATTTACTTAACCTTTCATACCAAGCTCTAGGAGCTTGCTTCAAGCCATAAAGTGCATTCTTTAGTTTGTACACGTGATCTGGCTTCTTCGGGTCTTCAAAACTAGGAGGTTGCTTTACATACACCTCCTCTTGCATGAAACCATTCAGGAATGCACTCTTGACATCCATTTGGAACAACCTGAAATTTTTGTAACAAGCAAAGGCAAACAATAATCGAATAACTTCTAACCTTGCTACTGGTGCATAAGTTTCATCATAGTCAATTTCTTCTTGTTGAGAGTATCCTTTTGCTACCAGTCTGGATTTGTTTCTGACAATATTGCCTTCTTCATCCAATTTGTTTATGAATACCCATTTGGCTCCAATGATAGATTTTCCTTATGGTTTTGGAATTAACTCTCAAACATCATTGATTGCAAACTATATGAGCTCATCTTGCATAGTCTCAATCCAGCTTTTATCCAATAGAGCTTCATCTACACCTTTTGGTTCAACCTCAGACACAAGTGCTACTGCACTGGATTCTTTATGTCTCTGTGCCCTTGTTCGAACTCCTTCATTTAGATCACCAATGATAAGTTCAGTTGGATTATTGGACTTATGTTTCCATTTTGACTGAAGAATTCTTCTAGACTCGGATGATAGAATTTCATCTTCTTGTTGTTGAACTTCCTCAGGTAAGTTTAAGTTTGAGAAGTCTTGAGAATGATTTGGAATATCAAGCTGTGATTGAAGTAAATGTATTTGAGCATCTTCATGGAACTTGACATTCATTGATTCTTTCACAGTCTGAGTTCTTTTGTTGAAAACTCTATAGGCTTTGCTAGTCATGGAGTATCCAAGAAAGATCCCTTCATCTGACTTCATATCAAACTTTCCAACATTAGGATTTTTTAATATAAAACAATTGCAACCAAAGACACGAAAGTAAGAAACAATAGGTTTCTTATCCTTCAAGATCTCATAAAGTGTCTTCTCTAAAATAGGCCTGAGATAAACTCTGTTAATAATATAACAAGCAGTAGAGACAGTTTCAGCCCAAAATTAAGAGGGCGTGTAACTCTCTATTAGCAAAGTTCTGGCCATCTCTTGTAGCAATCTGTTCTTCCTTTTCCTTTCCAAAACTCCATTTTGCTCAGGTGTATATGGAGATGAAAACATATGTTGAATCCATCATCACAAAACTTGGCAATGTCTTGGTTCTCAAATTCTCTTCCATGATCAGTACAAATTTGAGAAATAGTACAATCTTTCTCATTTTGAACTTTTTTGGCAAATTTAGAGAAGTAAGTAATAGTATCAAACTTACTTGCCAAGAAGTAAACCCAAGTGAACCGAGAGTAATTATCAACAATTACCAGATAATAAGTTTTGCCACCAATACTGTGAGTTTGAGTAGGTCCAAACAAGTCCATGTGAAGAAGCTGTAAAACATGGTCAGTTGATACTTGATTTACCACTTTGTAAGAACTTCTGACCTTTTTTCCCAACACACAGGATGTGCAAGAATTGTTCTTTTGGAATGCTAAACTGGGAAGGCCACGAACAATCTTCTTAGAAGAAATCTTGGCAATCTGCTTCATGTTAGCATGTCCAAGTTTTCTATGCCACAGATTTATCTCATCCTGAATAGATAACAGACACTGCGAACTATCTGAATTTATATCGAGTAGATAGATATTTCCATTACGCTTACCCGAGAAGGATTGTAAAGTTTCCTTGCTAGAACCATAGCAAATGCCTTCTTGAAATTGAATTTTGTATCCAGCATCACACAACTGACTAATACTTATAAGATTATAGTTCAAACCTTTCACCAAGGAAACATTCTTGATAGTCAGATTTCTAATCTGCACAGTTCTACATCCACCTATCTTTCCTTTGCTTTTTCCTCCAAAAGAGACTTTCCCTCCTTCTGATTTGACTAACTCAACAAAACAGCTCGAATCACCTAACATATGCCTTGACCATCCACTATCCAGGTACCACTTTGTTTTGCTCTTGGTGGTAACCTATTAACAAGCAAAGTACTCACTTTTTCTTTGGTACCCAGACTTTCTTGGGTCCTGTATAGTTAGTATAAGCAAAATTTGATCAGTTTTTCTTCACTGATCCTTTCAACATAGGACAATCTCTTTCAAGATGTTCTGAGCAAATGCAGTTGGAGCACTTTAAAGAACTTCTAATAGGTTTTACAGAAACTCTTTGAAAATGATTTTTGTAAACTGTCTTTGAAGGTTTTTGTTTAAGCCTTTCCTTTACCTTAGGAAAATCGATTAAAGGAATGGTTTCTGGGGTCATACCCAATCCGGCTTTATTAAAATAGGGTCTTTGAACTGAAAGAAGTTTGTCAAGCTTTTCAGAACCATTTGAAAACTTTTTTGAAAGACTTGAAAAGTTAGCTTTGAGACAAACGACTTACTTTTCAAGAGAATTTGACTTATCCTTTGTAGCAGCTAAACTTTTGTTTAAGCTTTCAAATTTTTCAGAACAAATATTTTCCTGCTTTTGAAGTCCCAATTCCAAACTAAAGCATAACTCATCAATGTACTTTGATACTTTAACAGAAATTTGAAAGTTACTGACCTCATCATCCTGATCTGAATCTGAATTAGAACTTGCTTCTAAATCTGAATTTGATCGTGCCATCAAGCAAATATTTGCAAATTCATCATCACTGTCAGCATCACTCCAAGTTTCAGCTTTAAGTGCTTTCTTGTGTTTTTCATCCTTCCATTGCTTCGCTTTAGTAAAGGACAATTAGGTTTGATATGTCCTTTCTGCCTACAGTTGTAACAAGTTATGTCATTGTTGGATTCGTTATTCCAAGGCTGCTTGTTATGAAAGTTCTGTCTAGGCTGTCTTCTCTGGAAATTTTGAGAGCTAGAGTTTCTCGAGCTAAATCTTCTTCCTTTATTGTTTAATTTCTTGAACTTATTCATTAGAAGAGCCATTTCTTCATCATCTAAAATCTCACTTGGTCCTGCATCATGAAAGTCGTCATTAGATTTTAAAGCTATGGATTTCTTACCTTTCAAGTCTGATTGTTCATCAGATCTTTCCACTTCGTAAGATTGGAGAGTTCCAATCAGCTCATCAATAGAAAGAGGCTGAATCCTCTGTGTTTCTCTAATAGAGATTTTCACTTGGTCTCATTCACTTGATAGTCCACGTAGTAGCTTGTTGACTTTCATTGGTCCAAAGATGGGTTGATCTTGATATGCAAGGCCATTACCAATTTCTGTGAATCGACTGAACATATCAGAAATGCTTTCTCCAGGCTTCATTTTGAAGGCTTTGTATTAACCGAGAAGAATATTGATTCTTGTTTCCTTGACTCGGTCAGTTCCTTCAAAAGTGATATCCAACATTTCCCATATCTCCTTAGTTGTTACACAAGAAGAGATACGATTATATTCTGTAGCGGATAAAGTACAGTATAAGAAATAAATAGCTTTAGCATTAATGTATTGTCTTCTGATGAGTTCAGTTTGATTCATCTCTCTAGTTTCTACATCATTTCTTTCTGAATTTGTTGTAAGTTTGGGATTTACTCCTCTTTCAACAACATCTCATTCCAATGGATCTTTTGATCTTAGGAATGCTCTCATTTTGTTTTTCCAGATGTTATAGTCCTTTCCATCAAAGTAAGGTGCTCTGGCAAAGTTCTGTCCCTCCATCACTCTTGGAATAAACACACTAGACATAGATCTTTAGCTCAGAAGTAAAACACTTCAAAAACAAGCATGAGGCTCTGATACCAATTGAAAGATCTTGTGCGATCACCTAGAGGGGGTGAATAGGTAATTTTAAAAACTTTTGTGGAAGTATGTAAAACACAGCTTGTGAAGCGTAATATGTGAGTGATATACAAAGAGCTATAAGCACAACCACAGAGTTGAGAGAGTAGAGAACAAAACACAAGATTTATAGTGGTTCGACTTAGCTCAAGCCTACGTCTACTCTCTTGGGCTGACAGCCTATCGGCTGGATTCCACTATGAATCAAAAGAGTTACAAATCAGTTCTAAGACTTCACAAAGTCTTTTGCTCTCACAGTAAATATGTGTAACACTCTTTTATTTACAATGTAAGTGTGCAATAAATGAGTAGCTCTAAACTTTGGAATTAAACTCTTGTCAGCATTTTTCTAAAAGACTTGAAATACCTCCCTTAAATACTCATTCATGCCAATACGACCGTTGGCACTTTCCAAAGGAATTCTTCCAATCAACCCGTTGGGTAGAGTTAGGAATATCTTAAGCAATCTTCAAATCGTGTTAAGAGCCCGTTAATCCTGGTCGCCCATATAATTAGGATCTTGGTTTCCATAAGTGAATACTTGCCACATTCACCCGATTTTCAGAGAATCTAATATGCCAATAATAAACTTCATAACTTGAGAATAATCAATTTTGTTGATCCACATATATGCTGTCTGAAATCCACGAGTATCAGAGTCGTAAGAATATCCTCTTTTTCAAACAGTCGTTATAATTCTGACTTCCCTGATATTACCAAATCTGACTTCCAGACAATGCGTGTCTAACATCTCCAGATGTTAAAGATCTAGCTACCTTTAGAAGATACAAGTCTGACATCTCCCAGATGTTAAAGATCTAGTAACCTCCAGATGATACAAGATCTACCATCTCTCCAGATGATATAAGATCTGACATCTTCTCAGATGATACACATTCTAGCCACAGCTTTGTATTTGACTTTAAGTCAAATCACGGAGTATTATCATCTTATCATAGAGTTTGACATAGAGTTTCGTCATCTTCAAAATCATCAATAGATCTTCCTCTAACATTTAGGTGTCCACATAATCATGCATATAGGATATAATTTGCATAGTCAATTAGATTAGTGTAATTGATTAAAAAATTCATTTTTATTTCAATGTTTAATCATATACTTTGTAGGAAGTTCGTAGACATCTAGGCAGATTGCATGATAAAGATAAAGATGAAAAGACACACACACAAAAATCATCACAGAATCATGATAGGAAAATTTGCCTTTAAATTAAGCAATACTCAACTAAATCATATTTATTTATGTGGAATCACAACCACTAGGGTTAGTCTTGGCTCTAGGATGATTTTTTGGTTTTTTTTATAAAAGTTAAGTTGAAGGCCAAAAAAAGTATATTAGAATTGCATTTAGGTTGCATCTAGGGGAGTTTTGCATAATACTATTAGATAATTCTTGATTAAATTACTCTTATCTTGGAAAGGGAAAAAAAACATACTTGGCATATATTTTTTTTTTCTTCTTCTTTTTTCACATCCTTACCCATTTTTCCACCATTTATTCCTAGATGCGGCACTTATGACCTTAAGCAAAATGAAGGAAGAAAAAGAAGAAATTCAATAGAAAATATAGTCAATGACATTTTGACTCATTTTTGCTTTAAAATGAAGAAGAAGAAGAAGAAGAAGAAGAAGAAGAAGAAGAAGAATCGATCCACTCAATGATAATATTAGCATAAATAGAAAGAACACTATGATTACTTACACAAAAGAAAAATTCTAAATTTTTACTACATGACTCGAAATCTATCTACAAAATTAATATGATTAATAGGAAAATGACTAATCCTCATTCCCTCTGTTATCCCTTTTTTTTTGCAAAGAAAAAATATAATATTTTTCAAAGTTGTAACTTCCATTCATAAAAATTGGCTTTGCTTTGGCACCTATTTTATGGTGTTTTGTACCATAAGTCTATGCAAAACTAACTTCACATGACGTCACTGCAGAAGGGTCCAAGTCTTTGGCCAACCATCGACAAAGGTTTGTGAATAAAAAAAATATCTAGCAAAAGTCATTTGTAGGGTATAGCTTTTTTTCCAAACAATGATGTCGCGACCTACCCAAACCTCGCGTACGAAGGTAGATTTAGAGATATTCACTCTTGATTCCTCAATTTCAAACTCGGACTCTCCCAAGTCCATATTTCGCCTGACATTCAGGCATTTTCATTTTTCAAAAAGTTCTTTAACAACCTAAACTATTTTCTAGGAGTCATCACTAGCCTGTTGGGATCGGTTAAAAATTGATCGAGACGCGGGAGTGTCATCTCGATCCTTATGGAACTAGAGATTCTAAGTTCCGGGACTTGCTTATGCTAACATTTCTACTAATGCATTTTTGGTACATAACTAATTGGTTTGTTTAATCTAAAGTGGTCATGCACTCTTACTATTCTTTTAAAGCCCTGAAATATCTTTCAAAATCTCAAGTATCCATGCAATTATTTTTATGGGGTCATTTTCATGCGAATCTAGACTAAGGCGAAATTGAAAAAAGAAATTAACATGCAATTTATCGAAATACAAATGCAACAAAATAAGCGCTGAATAAATTAAAATACGATGCGATAATAAACAAATATATAATTAAGTGGGACTACTTTAGGACAAGAATATAAAACTTGCCGCTCGTCGGGTAAATAGAAATACACGGTTTTTTTTATAAACCTTTACAAGATTAAGGCCGGCATGGACATTAGCCTAAACGCCATCAGCTTCACACGCACCGCTTTGCTACACTATGAATAACCATACATCAAATTTGATGACCTAACATTCATTTAAATCATCCAACACAATCATCAAATCATATCAATCCAACTCATGCGTCTAAGCATCCACATGAAATTAAATAAACATGCAATCAAGCTAGAGGAACGTGAGAAAACTGAAATAATCTAATTATCTATCAATGACGACGTCTTCAATTAAATCATTTGTTTAATAAAAATGGTATTAATTAAACTAGTCTTAGTCTAATTAAAGGCTGGTTTTCTTAAGGAAAAGTTTTAATTTTTAACTTTTTTTTCAGAATTTTTTTATAGTTAAAAAAATTATTTTTAATTTTATTTTTAAATACAAAATATTATTAAATACAAAAAATATTAAACTGGACTCGGGTCAGGCTTCAAACTGGGTAGGGTTCGGGGACCTGGTTCTAAAAGGCCTAGGCCCTCAGTTGGGTTCAAGGCCTGAACCGGGCCTGAAGTGCAAAGCCGAAACAGTTGGCCCTAGGGCCCATAATCAAATCTTTCTGGCCTCTTAGGGAGCAATGAGAACGGGCCATGGACATGGACCAGCCTAACCCAACTCCTCCCAACCTCCAGCAATTTTATTTTAAAAAACATGCCTTCAAGATGGGCCATGGTTCGGACATGGTTCGGACTGCTATGAGCCTATCTCCTCCCTATGTAGGCCTGGGCAGGCTTCATGAGCGCAGCCCGCACCTGTTACAAAGGAGAGTTGGCCGTCGTGCAGGAAGAACCCCTACTCCGGCGTGGCGGTGGCGCTCAAAGTTGAGGATGGGCGCTCGAAGTTCCCTGACTTTTCAAACGATTTGCGACTTAGGGTTCGCTTGGAAGGCAAACAGGAGGACTAGAGCTTTTGGGAGAGGTCGAGGATGCAGAGGTGATGCCGAACCTCTACATCCTCTCGAGGTTCGCTTTGATCCGCTCCTCCCTGGACTGCTCGTAGAGGGATATCTTCTTGGACTTGGCTTGGTCATCGTTGGCATGCGAGCTGGGGGTCAAGATTGGTTGTTGGGTGCTTACTCTATTGACAAATGCTTGCATTTTTTTGTCAAGCAACCATTTTGAGAGCTCGAACACATGGCACTCTGGTCACAATGGCATTCTGGTCAAAATGTAGCCGCTTATCCTCATCATGCAGTAAGAGTTTGTATCCAGGAAAGACAGAATGATAGAAACGGAGGAGTCGTTGGGCGACTGGAGGAAAGACATAAATGAAGTAAAATAGAAACTAGAAAGATGAGTCTTTGAAGTGATATTTGGAAGGAAAGGGAGCTAGGACGGCTCTTCTTCAGTCCAAGTGGTTCGGTTTGGGTGATTCCTTACTAGGAACCGGGAACCGATTCCATTTTTTGAAATTATGGATCTGATCGCAAGTCTGAAGAACTGAACCAACCTAGCAGGTCCAGTCCGGTCCGGGTGGTTCCCAATTTGGGCGGTCCATCATGCTCACCCCTATTATTTGATAATGTTTAAAATTGGAAAATTCATTGGAAAATAACTCAAACTTAACAATTTGTTAACACCTAATTTTATCAGTCCGGTAAGTCAACTTTAGTTTAATTTTTTGAAAAATTATTACTAATGAAAATTCGGAATCAATTCTATTTTTATAAATAAAAAAATTAAAAATTAAATTAAATTAAATTAAAAGAAAAGAAAAGGGGGTTAGTTGAAAAGAGTGGGCGGGAAAATAACAAAGGAAACATAATTAAAAAATTCGAAAAATTAAATAATAGAAAAAAAATGAAAAAGAAGAGATATGACTTTGACGAGACATGAGAAGGGAAGAGGAGACATGGGGCTGGGGAGAGTCTGCCAAAAGAGAGAGAAGAATGGGGAACATGACAAAAAATCTTGGGAAAGAAGAAAAAACGAAGGGAAAAGGGGAAGAAAAGTCAAATAAAAGAAGGAAGGTGGAGAGAGGAGATGAATGGGACAAAGGCAAAGAGCAGAGAGAGCAGAGAGCTGCTTTGGCGGAGAGTCAGAAGGAGGAAGCAAGAAGAAAAGCAAAGCTAAAAAGGCCAAAAGCAAAAAGGGGGGACGATTTTTTTTGGGGGGGGACCTTCGGCTTCTTCTTCCACGCCGGAGCCGATTTGGAGACACCTTTTCACCTATATTTCTTTACATTTTTGCTAAAGACTTTCTCCAAAAGTATTCTCAAACGCAGTCAAAAGTGTTCCACAACACAACTCAATTGCAAGGTTGTTGAAGTTCTGAGGGACCTCTTGAAACTTGAATAGTAACATACAAATTCTCTTAGCGTGTTTCGGGACTTTTTGTTTCGCTTTTATGGACGTTCCTCGTTAATGAAAATAGTTGACGCGACGTTACTTACTTTTAACATACATACTTTTCCCCGCGCATGGCACACTGGCAATCTCGTAGCACCAAAAAAGAAAAAAAGAGAGCGGTTCCTGTCTCAAAACTATTCCCCATCTCTTCACTTTTTTTTCTTGTTTTTTCCCTACTAGGTCCCACAGCATTTCCTACTCTTTGAATCGAGTGCTCTTTCTTTCTAGTTTTAAATGGACCATCTCACCGATTAGAAACTCACTTCACTTCGGAGATATTCCATTACTGAAATCAAACGGGATGAAAATATCGAAGATGTGTGAACAGTACATTTGTTATTTTATGTGTAGTAGATCCCAAGCTTTGTAAGTAGCGTTGGGTCGCATTCTTGGATTCTTGGAAGAGAATATGATGATTAACTTCATTTGAATGTTTCATTTTCTTGTTTTGTTGGTCACAGAGGAATGGCCATCTTCTTCGTGTACAAATAGTAATGAACTTTACATCATTGCATCCCAAGATTTCAAAAGGCTGACGTGAAATCTTATCACTGACTTCTCAAAAAATAATGCCAAGAGAGGATAAAAGATACTCCGGAGAACCGATTAGCATCGTAATATTAATATTACTAACTGAAATTGTGCAAACCCATGTTATAATATGGCAATTTCCAGTGCAAGCATAGAATGAGATGAGATAGTTCAGTGAGGAATGGGCGCCCGACTATTGGCAGCTGCAAGTCTGGAGCCCAACGGGAGTAACTCTTTGCTCGTGTCGTCCTTGTGCAAAATGACCTCGATGAAGCACAAGCAATCTTTCTTCGGCCCGGTCGCGGTCTGGATCGCCTTGGCGAGTTCCTCCTCGCAACAGACCTGCAAGACGAGAGCGATGAGGTTTTTCGTTCTTTCCATGATCTCCGGACAGGCTGATGCGGGACGGGAAACGGGATTTGAGTGGTATAATAACAAGCTCATCACCTTGGTTGTCCAACACTCGCCCTCCCCGTTGTGGATGGCGTCCACCAAGCCGGTGTAGTTCCAGTTCTTGATCACGTTATAGGGGCCATCGTGAATCTCGGCCTCAGTGGTGTATCCGCCATTGTTTATCAGGAAGATGATGCTCTTTTGCCCGCATCGCAGCATCGTCGAGACATCCTGAGCAGTCATCTATTTGACATCAAAAAACGAATATCAGCTTACTGAATAATGATATTGAAGGTAGTACAACTGGTCCCGGAGCCTGTTAGCCTATTAACTCCATGGTTGTTGTAGATCGATGGTAAAACAAAAGGAGTATTATTCATTAGTAGATGATGATCATATGAAGAACGTCTTCAAAGTTTGAATTAGATAAAGCTTTCAATCAATAACTTCTGATATATATCTAAAACCTTGGCTGAACATGAACAATCACCACGACTAGAAAAGCAGTATCAACCTGGAAGCTTCCGTCACCGATGCAAGCGACCACCCGCCTATCTGGTGCAGCCGCCGCGTATCCAAGAGTCGCTCCTACGGACCAACCAATTGATCCATAGTGCATTTGGTGCTCGTAACTGCAAAATGCAGACTCAATAAAAGATATATATATATATATATATTTTCACATTAAAACTTGAATATTCATAGCGAAAGAATGCTTGCTTTGCTTACCCACAGCCCTTGGGCAATTTAAGTTTCTGGCAATTGAACCAAGGATCTCCTGCCTCAGCGATCACAGTAGTTTTGCTCGACAGCATGTTCTGAATATGTTGGAATAGAACATTGGCCCTCAGTGGCTCCTTAGGCTCACACTTGCGGGGACGCCCGTCAGGAATGTATATACGCCGATAGTTGTCATAAGCCGTTGTATTGCGGTTAAGTCGGTTGGCAAGTGCCTTTAAGAAATCATCCATCTGGACAAACCCGAACATAGGGCCGTTCGCAATCACGACCCGATCGGGCTGCACTATGATCAGCTTCTCCTTCTTGATAAGGAGAGAATACCCAACGGAGCTAAGGTCATCGAAGATGGGCCCTGCAAACAAGTATGCATCGGCGGACTCCACGATCTCCGAGCAGAACGCGGTGCTTACTGTACCCCAGTACGTCCCGATGAAGCGTGGGTGGTTCTCGGGGACGAGACCTTTGGCAGAGGGCATCACCGCGAGGGCGTAACCGCAGACATTGGCCAACTCGACAAAGGCCTCACATGCCTTCGCCACGCGGAGATTGGGCCCGGCTACCATGACGGGCTTCACTGCCTTGTTCAGGAACTCGGCGGCCGCCTCCACCGCGGCCTCCAAAACCATTTGATTGCTTAACCTGGGAAAGATCGAAAAGGGGATGGGCTTGGGGCTGAAAGTGGGGTGAGATATCGCAGGTAAGTTACAGCTGATGCTGATGTACACAGGCTTGCTCTCTTTCAAAGCCGTAAAGATTGCAGTGTCGATTTGTTCATGTGCATCTTCAAGGTTGGTTACCACCGCCTACAGATTTGAAGGAAAAAAAGAAAACATAAATCATTAAACACGTTGACGAAGGATACATTCAACCATCTGAACAGCGCCATATGTGTTGACCCCTCATAACGATAATGGACCCACTCAAATCTGAGGTTGAGTGCAGCGATTTCTAAGGAAGAGCATGAGGAAGAAAAAACATCAAAAAAATAGCATGGGCAAGATTGCGCCCCCAAGTGCTTGATTCAAACGAACGAACCTGATGGCAAGTGACAGTCTGAAAACACCGCAGTTCTTGGGTGAAATCGGGCAAGCCGATGGTGTGATGGAGGAGCCGGTTGGTGCCGTAGTCATTGGAGTTGGGCCCACCGACTATGCAGATGAGCGGCAGGTTCTCGCTGTACGCGCCAGCTATCGCGTTCACAACGCTGAGCCCGCCAACGGTGAACGTCACCACGCATGCGCCCACACCGCGGGACCGCGCGTAGCCGTCGGCGGCATACCCGGCGTTCAGCTCATTACAGCAGCCAACGAGGTTGAGGCCCGGCTCGCCGAGGAGGTGATCAAGAAGCGCTAGGTTGAAGTCTCCCGGGACGGAGAACACATCGCCCACCCCAATCTGAATGAGCCGGCGCGCAAGATGGCGGCCGAGGGTGGCCTCCGAGGGGCCAAGGGCCGCGATGGAGGAGGAGGGCTGGATGATGGAGGTGACGCCATTGGAGGCCCCGGCCACACCGTTGCTTAGGGGCTGGCTCGTCTCGAGCGAGCCAATACTGGTGTCGAAGCTTATTGCACAACGAATTTTTGACGACTTCGTAATCAGGTGGGTCGTTTTCCTGTGGTGTTGGCTTGAGGGTGTGATCGAGGGGAAACAAGGCGCGGTTAACGACGACATTGCCATCTAAGTGGCAGCTACTGCTACCAATAGAAGATTGTCGCGCAAGTTTGTAACAAGGTGATATCAGACTACCTCGGAGGAACAAGATCCCTCGTGACTAAGAACTCGTGGGAGGGAAGCTGAAGTTGAGCCGACCTATATATACGATTAAGGAAGTGTCGTGAGAACTTTTCCCCTGCGTCCATGGAGTGCACCCTACAAATCAACAGAGCTTGGATCTAGCGGCCCTCACGTGGACAAGCATCCTCTGCCCTACTAAATTCCTTTGTTGGTGATTCAGTAAACGTCGGCCATCGTAAATCGGTAATAAAATTCGCCGCTGGTTCGGATGGATGAGAAGCCCAATGGAATACACCAGTAGGGTAGATGATTTCACCCCCACTCCCTACATGTTATTTAAGGGCAATGAATGCATTAGGTGCACTTAAACGATGAACCTAAAGTTGCCCTCGACTTCACAGTAAGTTTTACCTAATTATCTGACTACTATTTAGGAAAATCAATTCTCAAGTGAGGTTAATTGGAGGTTGATTCATGGCTAGAATCAAGAATACAACAAATCACCTATAAGTTTTAGGTTCCTAAGCCAACCTCGGAACTCCTCAGCTAGTTGATTCAAGGCTAGTTCTAGTTCTAGTTTTCTTTTTTATTTTTTTCTCCTTTTCTTTCTTCCCCATGAAATGATTGATTTTTTTCTTTTTTAAGGATTAAAATGTTTTATTTGATAGAAAATATAAAAATAAATGTCTATTAAACACACATTCATACTTTGGTCAGATTATTCATGTGAGTATTTACCGTCTAGCATAATTTCCTTTTAAATAAATGAAGGCTGAAAGTAGGTTGACAGTTTATTGGCGTTTTGGACCTTGGGAATCAAGAACCAAACTGGTCCTACAAGCTAGAATTGGCCTAAAAACGAACCAACCAAACCCTTAATTGTTCCTTCAAACCAACTACAAGAAGACAAACTGTTTGACGAACGGCCTGACACTTGAATCTAGACTCAATGGTAAATTGCTCAGTAAAGATTAAACTCGATCCGTCAGACCTAGTGAGTTCAAGGTTTGACCACATGCAATCTTTCGCTCTCGATAGTACAAGTTCAGTTCTGTACATATACTCCATCTATGCAGTAATTTCGCAAAGCTTGATGGACAATCTTACGAGTGCGAGCGAGGACAAATATTATGCATACGACAGGGCCAACACATGTACTCCATGTTCTTTTAATTTGAAGCTAAATCAAGTCGATCACTGCACGAGGTGCGCATCACAACGCCTACTCATTCACAGCCACTGCCCAGCTCATGATGCTATTCTAGTTTTTAGAGTCGTAAATAGATTTTTAGTTAATGGACCAGACGGAAATGCTACTATAGACACAGTTACATTGGAAAAAGAAGGAACTGCATGTCATTGGACTCGGGTTAGGAAGGATATAGGAAGAACGGTATGGGCGTAGACCTATTTGGTTGGAATAGTTACGTCTAACATCGATAACTAGAGATTTTTATTAAGCCTTGATGGAATTATGGTCCGTCCAAGATAGGCTATGTGCTCAGGTCCAGTAAAATGGGCCAAGCCTAATATGGGCCCATAAATGGCGGTTATGAGAATGGTTATTCTATGGAAAGCGTTTCAGATAAAAACAATAACATACATCATTCTCTGCTTCTTTCTCTCAAGAACACAAACGTTCTCTCTCTCACCTCTCTCCCTAGATTTCTTTGAATTATCATACTGCAAAGGGAGCATCTAATCTCTGGAAACCTGAGGTACGTTCGATTATATGATGTGCCTTTTGATTTGTGATAAAACAAATCTTGGGTATGCTTTTTGCTACGTTCGTATCAGAATTTGTTTTTGTTTTTGAGGACTTTGATAATCCGAAATCACCCAACATTGATATTAGAGCCAATGATGTTGTTTCCTGATCAAAGGTTGATTGTTTACTGCATATTATAAGTAAATGAGAACTCAGTTTGCTTTTGATGATCATACTGTTCATGAGTAATATCTTTTTATTTCGCTGGATGAAATCATGATTTGATTGCATATTAAGAATATATTCTTCAATACGAGCGTTTCGAGTGGTCGTCTACCCTAAGAGGCCACCAGAAGAGGCCGCCCACGCCCCACTTAACGCAGCGGTGTTGGTATAAGGGTAACGTTCATTTTTCTTATTTTTTTTTTAAATATTTGATCGAAATACAAAGTATATACTTATACCATTATGACGGGCTCATCCATACGAGCATTTTGATAGGTGGCCCGTCACGAGGGGAGGTCGGGAAGGCCAAAAGTGAGCCCCACGCGCTGGCGAGGGGGCTGCTCGTGCTAGGTGCGTGGAGCCCACGTGCGACACATGTGTGCCAGAGGTTTTGTAACCACTAGCGTTGACGTTAGCATGCTGTCAGCCACGTGGGTATGGGCATGACTTCACGCTATCGTCATCCACGCCTAAGGCCCTAAGGGCCAAAGCCCATGGCCCATGATCTAAAGGTAAAGGACCCGACCTGTTTGACCATTGACCTACAACCCGTTGGACCGCGACTTGGGTTGACCGATTGACTCGTTGACCGTGACCATTAATCGTTGACTTTGACCATTGACCCCAAAAAATAAAGTTTTTTCTTTTAGTTGACATTAAGGATTTGTGTAATCTCTTACATTTTGCATACGTTGCAATAAAAATGTCACATAGTTTCCGTGTGAACGACTTTTTGTGGTCGCATGAGCATGAGGAAATATTAAGGTGTGCGGTTTATGAGCTAAATAATTATCATTGGGAAAAACGATGATCTAAAGATTGCTCATTTGGTCAATGTGCATTAAAATGATATAAGATATCGTCTCAAATGACTATGTGATGCCAATTTTGAGAAGGTTAACATATTCACGGTCTATAACAAGTTTCGAGAAACTTTAGTCATGGGGTACTATAGAGTTGAGGCACCTGATGAGTACTTTTTGGCATAGAATAAGTATGCCTTGGAGGAATTATAAAGGAATTTTGATGGTCTTTCTTGGATTATGTGCCAAAGAAGGATGTTAAGGTTTCATCGAATTATATAATTCTTACAAAAATATTGTTTAGCTTATAGTACGTGATTTCATTCATGTTAGTTGATGAATATCTTTCCCTTGAAGATGTTTTTGTTATTGTTCCATCTTTATGATGTATTAATATCCTCAAGTAAATAGGATTTTCTATGTGAAAATCATTGTTGTTTGTAATTATTCATTGCTATTTTTTAGTGCAATGATAGTGAGAGTTTCTAAAAGTTTAGTAACTTTAGTAGAACCCATTTTTTCATGAAATGATTGTGGTAATGGTGATTTCAAGTTGGGATTTTAAATGATGATGGGAACATAGTGAACTTTTAATTTAAAAACCCGAAGTGAAATCATTTGTTAACATAGTTAGTTTATGATAAAAATATGCATAAATAATAGACATTAATGATTCATGCATATGTGTCTAATATGTTTAGATACAATGGCATCATCAACTAATAGTGCAGTCGCTAATTGGAACAAAGTAGAGAATTATAACGGTGATAATTATGAGATATGTCTTATAGAAATCCAATATGTGCTAAAAGAGTAAGAGGCTCTTGAAGCTCTTAACATGGTTATGGCTAAGCCTGAAGAAGAAAACATTGCTCAACATAGAAGAGAGAATGATGCATTTGCTACATGGAAGAGGAAGAACTCTCTAGGTCGCATCACATTGCTGAGCAACATGAAGAATGATGCCATGCGAGAGTTAAGGTACTTTGAAAATGTCAAAGAAATATGGGAAAAATTGGCAGCAAGGTTTAGTCATATTTCATCGACTAAGCTTAGATAGCTCACTATTAGTTTTGACACATACAAAAGGTCTCATGGTTAGACCATGAAAGAGAAGTGTCGAACATAATTAATGAGTTGAAGGATGCTCGCCATGTTCTCATTGACGAGCAATAAGTGTAAGCAATGATCCATTATTGCCTCAAAGTTAGGAGTATATTAAGTTGCACTTGGCCCACAAATATTAGAACCTTCGAGGAAGTAGTAGGCAACCTTGAGCTAAAGGAGGACCGCCTCATGACTAATGAGTCATAAATAGATCTGGACTATGCCGACACTAGCTCACAATGGGCTTTGAGCTCTAAGTGCAAGCACCTCGATTTGTTTAGAATGAATGAGAGGCAATAGGCAAGCTCTTCAGGTAAAAAACACAATATCGACCAATATGAAAGAAGAAAATATCTTCTTGAGAATATAATGTCGAAAGAGTAGTGCTACAAGTGTAGCAATAAAAGCCAATTCACTCGAGATTGTCGTCAACTGAAGAAGGTTGATACCTCTTGAATTCTCGAGAACTTTACTTACATAGCCAAAGAAGATTCGAGATCAACATACCATGTACCGAAGGATTCGGGAACAAAAATGGATTTATGTAAGTAATAACTCCATAGTGGAGGTTAAAGGAATTGGCGCATGCCAGTTGATTATGCATGGTGATTGCATTATATTCCTACATAATGTATTATATGTTCCAAAATATATCGCTGTTAAGTGTCTGTTTTAATTTTGGTTCGATCTGGCTTTCTCTAGAATTTGCATAACAGATGCGTAGACTTGTATTTTGGTACTAGTTACTATGGAAATGGCCATTTGGTAGATGGTTTAATGTGTTGAATGTTGACTATTGATAAGTCAATGTTTGTTGTTCCTTCTTCACATCTTCTAATTCATAAAATAATGATGTGAATGTGTGGCATGCTAGACTTAGTCATATAGGCCAATAATGTACAAAAAGATTGGCAAAAAAGGGTTGATTGGGAAATATTGAAAAAGTCGATATGTCCACGTGCGAGCATTGCCAAAGCGGAAAAACAATAAGGAAACCATTTGAACATGAACAAGAGCTGAATTTCCTTTGTAGTTAATCCATTCTGACATTTGTGGTTCAATAAATGTGAGGGTAAGATATAGGGCTATTTATTTCATCATAATGAACAATGGTCATACTCGATTCGGATTTGTCTAATTATTCATAAATATGAGTCTTTTTAGTTGCTTCAATATATTTATGAACTTGATAGAAAATCAATTAGATATGAAAAATAAAATTTTGAGATCCAATCAAGGTCAAGAATATTTATCTGATAAGTTCAGAAATTTGTATAATGAAAGAGTAATATATTGTCTATTCCCTTTACTTCTAGTCTAAATAGTGTTGCGGAAAGAGAAATATAACCCTATTAGAAATGGCAAGTTACTAACTTACATACACTTTTTGGGTGATGCTCTGTTAGCTATTGCTATATTTAACCGTGTGCCTTCTAAATCAGTTACTTCAACTCCATACGAGTTATGGATAAATAGTAAACCCAATTATGAGTTTTGGGATTGTGCTACCTATACTCAAAAATCCTTAAAAGGATGTGTGTTTATAGATGATGCAGCAAGTGGCAGTGTAACTGAATTTTTTAATAACAAAATGTCGCATTCTTAAAGAATGAGTTTCTAAGAAGGGAAAAATATGTGAAGATGATTTCATATTTGGAAGTGTGGATAATGATGATAGAAATATTGGCATTATTCTAAGTGGGAACAGTGTGAGTAGGTGGAGAATTAGTTTCTAACTAGTCTTAATTGCAATCCATTGATGAGACAATGCCACTGTCATCTAATCCGAGTGGGAGCGATGTTATATTAAGCGTTCAGTCCGTAATATGATGAATGAATAGTACAAGCGTTCCTCGTTGATATTTTTAACATTGAAAGGGAGACTTTCATGGTCGCTCCACAAGAAGATGATGAGTCAAAGAATGTAAATGAGGCTCTAAAATTGCCCAGTTAAAGATAAATGGATGTCTACAATAACAAAGGAAATGGAGTCAAACCATGTTTGAGAACTGGTTGATCTTCCAAAAGGACGCAAAGCTATTTTGAACAAATGTGTTCTCAAAATAAACAGTAAAGTTGATAGCTCAATTGAGAGGTATGAAGCTTGCTTTATGGTGAATGGTTATACCTAGCAGGATTGATTATGAAGAAGACATCTTCTCCCGTGGTAAGGTTTATCTTAATTCACCTTATTCTGGCAGTAATAGTAAGTATGGATTCTGAATTACATTTGATGTATGTAAAGACTGTTATTCTCAATAGAGAATTAGAACAAAAAATTATATGAAACAACCTGAAAGTTTCATATATTGTTTCATATAAGAAGGCCAAGAAAAAATGTATGTCGACTTTTGATGTCAATATATAGCCTTAAGCAGTCATCAATAAACTGATATATATGTTTTCATAATGCATAATGACGTATGATTTTATGATGATTGATGAAGATAATTACGTATATATAAAAAGATCCAAAGATCAATTTGTGATCATGACATTATATGTTGATGATATTTTACTTATTGGAATCAATATGGAGTTTGTCAAGAGTTGGTTATCTTCCATCTTTTGATATGAAAGATATGGGCGATACTGCATATATTCTTGGAGTTAAGATTCCAAGAGAACGTTCAAGAGGGTTATTATTTCTTTTGTAAGAAACTTACATAACCAAGGCTCTTGAACGATTTCATATGCAAGACTGCAGACGCACATATACTATTATTGAAAAAGGTGAATGTTTGAGCCAAAGATTGTGTCCTAAGACTCCTAAAGAGAAGAAACAAATGCTATGTGTTCCTTATGCTAGCGTTATTGGAAGCTTAATGTACGCTATGTAGTGTATAAGACTTGAGATATGTCTCGTAGTTGGAATGGTAAATGGATACTAATCCATTCCAAGTCAAGCACTTTGGATAGTCGTTAAAAAGAATATTGAGGTATCTAAAGGGGACTGTTGATTATGTGTTGAGTTACCAAGGCAAACATATGTAGCTTGGAGGCTATTCAGATGCTAATTGAGGAGGAGATTTAGATGACAAAAAATCTGCCTCTAGATTTGTTTTCTTGCTAAACAATGGCGCCATATATTGGATCAGTAAGAAACAAATGTGTATAGTCATGTCCATGATGAATGCTAAGTCCGTGATATGTCAGCAGTTGTACAAGAGAGTGTTTGGCTTAAGAGATTAATGGATCGTTTAGGTGTTGTTGAGAATGTTACAAAGAATATGTTACTTAGCTGCGATGACCAAGCAATGATAACATGCACCAAAAATCCAAGGTATTATACCAAGACCAAATACATGGATACCAAGTATAAACTTATCAAGGATATAGTTGCAAGAAAATATGTGAACTTGTAGTATATATACATAGGATGATAGAATTTCTTATGACGAAACTGATGTCTAGAAGATGTTCTTAGTGATCATGTGAAATCTCTAGGATTGTGTAGAGATTGATATATTGAATATTGAATTATTCCCCAATATGGTCACTAGGTATGCCTGTGAGTTTGATTTGATAATTATGCATCTTAATGCTTAGTGCATTATGTTTGAGAAAGTATGTCGGGCAGATATGAGATTAGTCCACTCACACGAGTAATCGTCTCTATTTGTTATGTGCTAGATAGAGATAAGACAATTTTAAGCCTATTGTGTTGGTGATAATCAAGAGCTCAAGCTTAAAATATAGATGTCGCATTAACTGAGTGTTAAGATGAGGACATATGATTTATTACGTTCGAAAGTAAAATAACCCACAAATTTTATTTTATCTGTCTTAAAAGCCAGATGTAAGTTCTGAGAAATGATTTGAAGAGAGTAGAATTGTGAACTCAAGTTAGACATTATGTATGTTTGAACTATCATCTGTATAGTATTAAAGGTAAGACATACGGTCCTTGGGGAAAAGAGAAAATACTGTTATACGTATTTCATATTGCGTATACTTAAGAGACCAAAAAAAGAGTTGGTAATGTTTTGATCTCGACTTTTATTGCCGTGCGAGACTATTGAGGATGAAAGTTCCTTAGTAAGTACACTCATGACTTTTTCTTTATTCTCAAAGTTTCTATTCGATGTTTGCTATCTTAGGGTGTTGCCAATGACCATGAATGATTCGGTCTAATGTGGCATTTCTAAAAAAGTGAGTTAAAATGAAATGGAGATGTTTAAAGAAAGAAGAAATCAATTTGATTGTGATGCCACATTCTAAATTTTGTGTTCACAGGTCGATCAATTATGATGATTGGGTATTATCGTAATTGTGAATAAAATTTAATTATACGTATAAAGATCAAGAGAAATGATGATGTGGCTGATTGATCTAGGGGACTGCATACTATATCTACTTAATGCCCAATTTCTGAGTGGCTGTATACTCCCAACAGATGTATAAAATTGAGCTCTTAGAGTATGCCCAGTCTCATGGATTATTTGCTAATATGAACTTTGCGAATAAGAGAAAATGAGAATCTTGTTTAGCCCATCATGGGCAATTGAGAGATGATGGAATTGTGGGCCGCCCAAGATGGGCTATGTGCTCAGGGCTAGTCAAAATAGTTCAAGCCCAATATGGGCCCATAAATGGTGGTTATGAGAATGGTTATTATACGGAAAACGTTTCAAATAACAAAAAAAAAATGTACGTTGTTCTTTGCTTCTTTCTCTCAAGAACACAAACGTTCTCTCTCTCGTCTCTCTCCCTGGATTTATTGGAATTCTCATACCGCAAAGGGGACATTTAATCTATGGAAACCTAAGGTATGTTCGATTATGTAATGTGCCTTTTGATCGGTGATACAACAAATCCTAGGTATACTTTCAGCTGCGTTTGTAATCGCAATTCGTTTCCGTTTTGAGGATTTTAGTAATCTAAAATCACCCTACAAGCATTTTACTCCCTAATAACAATAAAATGAGAGTAGCTTTTCTTGCGTTCCTGATTAATTGGCATTTCTCTGATGGGTAAGGAATATATATAGACATCCCTGAATTCAATTCTAATTAAATTTATCTAGAGGCGATATGAACAATCCACATCGCGAGTCACTCACGAAATGGTAGATTCCTCCATTGGATCCTTGATCTGCGACAAATTTCATTCGATCTTGAATTTCGTGGATCGTGATACAAAAGTATCCTAAGATCCATTTAGAAATTCATTTTACGTGAAAACCTTTCATGTATCCATCACATTGATTGGGGTCAACTGATCTTTCTCAAATATGTTAACTATCTTTAAATCAAGTTAAGCAAATGGATAGTCCAACTGGCAAGTGCGTCGCCCACACATCACTGGACATAATCGATAGCTGAAGAAAGAAAAGTGACATCACTAAAGCCCAAAAAAAGTGACACCACTAAAGCCTAGTCATTCTACAAAACCCTCAAGAGTGCGCAAAATTCATTTAGGTTGCTAGAAAAAGTCGTAAGAGTGATTGGCGAGGCATATTTACGTAAGGGTACAATGATTTAGAAAAATTTAATTTCTATCAGCCTACTGCTCACTCTCTTGATGGAAGTTTTCATCCATTTCTGATTGAGAGTAGTTTATCTCCTCAATAAGCCATAAGAATCATCCAAATCCAATTCTAGTTCAATCTATATGTGAGTGACGTCGATAATCCATATGATCATTTCTCACGAGTTGCACTTTTAAAGCTATTGACAGATATGCAAATAAACCAAGATCGTCCGAGGATATCGCGATATAATTATGGATACGAAATCAATCAGTGATTGGAATTAATTTTTGTGCTTTCCTTTGTTATACATATCTTTCCATATGTTGTACATGTCTTGTATTATAAGTACATCAAATAGTGTAGTCCAAATTGTATTCAAAGAAATATAGTATACAGTTCAAAACCCTATATTCTACTTGCGTTTTTCCCATATCCTTACATGGTATCAGAGTGACGATCTGTCTTTCACTTTCGTTTCCTTTCCCATTGATTTTCCTCTACCTATGTTCATTGTTTCAGAACCTGTAATATGCAAAACAAACCTCAACAGAAGAAATCAACTTTTCGTTACACTATGACAGGAGATAAGTCGATCTCCGGGGGAGATCAAACCTCAAATTCAAATGTGAATTCATCACAGGAGAATCTGCCCCTCAGGAGTTATTTGAAGTGTAAAGGAATGAAGTAGAGGAATATCTCTGGATCAAGCCAATCAAGGCCAGTCAATACGGGCTTAATTCGGGTCAGGATTATATATGGGCTCATCCGGTCAAACCCAATTGACACTAGCCTAGTAGGTAATGGCCCATATGCCTTTTTGGATGTATGGTACTCTGCCCTAGTATTATACTGCCGGGCTCGCAAATCGGGCCCAAGGAACGAATGCGAACAATCTTACCTCAACTGGAAATACAATGCGCCTGGGGATTGGGCTGGATGCAATAGGACCGGCCTAAGATGTAGGATACACAATTTAACATAATGGGCTTAATGTTCCAAGGAAGACAGGTGGTTCAAGGAGCCCGGATCTAGGGTTGGATCCCTACCCGGTTCCTCGACCCGATCTACCGCCGTTCCCATTCCCAATCATCACAGGTCAATCGGAGCCAAGAGACATGCTATTCATGACAGTCGGCGATGGACCGGAGCTTTGGCTAGTAAGCAAAGTACTCAACGGACTAGAAAACTACTCGGCATGGGCCACAGAACGGCAAGCTCTTGCAACCAAGGATAAAATGGTTTTCTTGACGGAACTATCCCTATGCCTTCCGACAAACATCCCCAGCGATTGTGGGTCAAATGCTGTCAGCTGGTCTGACCGTGGATTGGGAATAGTATCAGCCAAGAGGTAGCCCCAAGCTTACCCTAATGGAGGATCCAAAGAAAATGTTGTATAACATCAAAGAGATGTAAGGTAAATTGGATCGCGCGAAAATTTTCGCGATTGAAAAACAATTGGCAAAACTGAAGCAAGGGAACTCATCGGTTAGAATTTGTTTTAATAGAATTTTTTCTCTTTGGAACAAGTTGGAGATCGTGGAAGAAAAATTAGATGCTCCAGATTATGTGAAATAGTATCAAGAGATCCGAGAAGGCAAAAGGCAACAAGGTTTCTACTTATATTGAACGACGATTACCTCTCCTTTCAAACCCAAATTCTCGTAATGGACCTGCCAACACCGCTCGATAGAATTTACCAGCTAGCCGTCCAACAAGAATGGGGTGAGGTGGAATTTACCTAGGAAAGCTAAATGACGGTCTCATCCTTGCAGCATGGGGAACTGGGCTAAGTAGACCATTGGAGGAGAGATTTGGTTCGTTAGAGGAAGACAAAAGGCAAGGAGACAAAAACCTAGAAGCTTTGCCTTTCTTGATGGAATAGAGAAGACTTTACATTTGGATGGTTATAGGTTGGACATAAATTCGCGTAGTCTGGATGGACATGGGCTGGAAAGAAATTCGCGGGTAGAAGGCCCAAAACTGCTAACAGATGGACGGAGAATGGGCCCGAATCTTGGCTCTACTTGGGCTGAACGGAGGACCGAGAAGCTGCCGTCTACAGCATTGGCCCATTTACCAATCGTAGCCCACCTACTTGGAAAGGTAATGGAGGGGGAAATTCAAGTCCAAACTATACTGTGATTTTTGCAGGTGCCTATATCACACAATGGATACATGTGAGAAATTGCATGGAAAGCCAATGAGAAAGGGGGAAGCAAAAAGAAGCTCAAGCGTACCAAGTCGCTAGTTCAAATCAATTCATATCGTACGATCAATATTAGCAACTTATGAAGGTCTTGAAGCAAATGGACATAAATGAAAAAGGAGCAAGTTTGTTAGGTATCTCTTACTGTCCTTTGAACTCGATTTTGAATAATGCATGAGTTATAGACTCATGGGCTATTTATTACATTATATGTGACGATAGTCTCTGTTTTAGTATTCTTGAGAATTCCAGTTCCCCTAAGTCCGTGCAACTTCCAAATGGAGATACAACTCTTGTGACCAAGGTAGGCACAATACAGCTTAGCCTAACTATAAGCTTGAAAAATGTCTTATTTGTTCCCCATTTTCAATTTAATCTCATTTGGTATCCAAAGTCTATGCAAACAATTCTTGTCATGTCGAGTTTCATGCTAACAAGTGTCTATTTCAGGCCCTTTTGACTGGCAAACTGATGGGAATGAATAGTGCATCTCAGGGACTCTATTTTTGGACATGATTTCCAAATACCTTTGCTCATTAACAAGGGCAATCTTTGTGTAATGCCAATTTCAGCAATAAAAATTCCATTCTACATCAAAGACTTGGTCGCAATGCTTCAGTTCCTTACAACAATTGTGAAATTTATCCTTTAGCAAAACAGTCCAGACTCCCTTTTTCTTTAAGTAAAAGTCATGCTCACCAGCCTTTAGCTTTCATTCATGTGGACGTGTGGGGTCACTATCATACTCTGAATCATGATGAGTCCTAATTTTTCCTTATGATTATGGACGATTTCTCTCATGCCATGTGGGTTTTTCTCATGTACTCCAAGAGTCAAGCGCTACCTCATCTTAAGAATTTTATCTCTCTATGACAAAACCAATTTAGCAAATCTGTCTAAAAGCTTAGTACTGATAATGGGAAAGAATTCCTTAATTGTGAGTGTGAAGTCTTTTTTTCTTCTCTTGGAATACTGCATGAGCGTGCGTGCATTATACTCCTCAGCAAAATGTAGTTGTTGAAAGGAAACATCGCCACATCTTAGAAGTTGCACGTGCTCTTAAATTTCAAGCCTTTATTCTTGAGACCTTTTAGGGCGATTGTGTGATCACAACCACCTATCTTATCAACCGCATGCCTACACGAATTCTAGATGATAAGAGTCCTCTTGAATTATTATTTGGTAAAAAACCTTTTATAGATCATCTTCGCGTCTTTGGATGTCTATGTCACTACTGTGGAACCATGGAGGAAGATGGACCCATGTGCTCGGAGATGTATATTCCTGGGATATCCAACACTACAGAAAGGATACGGGGTTTTTTTTATCCGTATACAGGGGATTTTCTTATAAGTCAAGATGTACTTTCTATGAGGAATATTTTCCATTCAAAGATATTCAATTGACTTTTGAAGAATCTCCATCCAGTTCCTTGAATAAGATTTTTTTATCTGATGATGATCTTACAGTTCCTATGTATCAAGTTGCAGTTCTAGGACCATTACAGAGTATTCAACATCAATCTACTGATGTTCATGATCTACCAACCCTGTTGATGCTTGCAAAGTGATTCCTTGTCGTCTCTAGTGGCATCTCCTTTTTCAGCTGCAAATTCCTCTGCTCCTATATCTCCAGATTATGTGAGTCCCTCTCCTCAAACTCCCTCAGTTGTGCCCATGCGTTCTGGCCATACTATCAGGCTGCCAACCTGGACTGGACTGCCGACTATGTGTGCGCTTCACGCAGCAATCATGGTATTCCTCATCCTATTTCTTCTTATGTTTCCTTTGATCATTTATCTTTGGAGCATCGATATTGTATTAGTCGGCTATTTGAGGTTCAAGAACCATCCTCCTACCATGAGGCAGTCAAAGACCTACGATGGCAACAAGCTATGAAGGTTGAAATTTAGGCTCTAATTGAAAATGGCACTTGGGAAATCGTGTCACTCCCATCACACCGCAAAGCTGTTGGATGCAAATGGGTCTACAAAGTCAAATATAGGGCAGATGGATTTGTGGAACGTTTCAAGGCCCGACTTGTGGGTAAAAGATTCACACAATGTGAAGGTTTTGATTATCATGAAACCTTCTCCCCCATGGCGAAGGATGTGACTGTCTGTTCCTTTCTATCCATTGCTGCCCCTTGTAACTAGAATCTCCATCAGATAGACATTGATAATATTTTTTTTCATGAGGATCTAAATGAGGAGATTTACATTGATCTTCCACCGAGTTTACAGAGACAGGGGGAGTCCTCAATGTGTCGTCTCTGCAAATCCCTATATGGTCTTAAGCAGGCATCTCCTCAATGGAATGCCAAGTTTACCCATGCTATCATCTCTGCGGGTTTCAAACAGTCAAAGCATGACTATGCCTTATTCATGATGACTAAAGGTATGACACAGATCTATTTTATGATTTATGTGGATGACATTCTTATCATGGCCAACGACAAATTTGCCATTGATGATTTGAAATCATACTTGCATTCGACGTTTCACATTAAAGATTTGGGAGCACCCAAATATTTCCTTGGGATAGAAATTTCCCGCTCTGATTTAGGGATTTCCCTTAGTCAATGAAAATTTATCCTGGAGATAATATTGGAAGCAGGCTTATCAGGTTGCAAGCTAATGGTCATTCCAATTAAACAATATGTCAGACTTACTACAACATAATATGATGTAGGAACCTCCTCACAAGTAGAAGATCTACTACTTGAAGATTCTTCTAGTTATCGGAGGTTGGTAGGTAAGCTGATTTATCTTACCATGACTAGATCGGACATTTGTTTTACTGTGTAGCCACTTTGTCAATTTATGCATCAACCCAAGCATTCTCATATGACTACTGCACTAAAAGTGGTGAAATATTTGAAGAAATGTCCAAGACTAGGAATTCTTCTCTCAAAAGAATGCAATTTGGAAATGACAGCTTATTGTGAAACTGATTATGCTACGTGCCCAATGAGCCAAAGATCTGTTACTAGTTTTTGTATCAAGTTGGGAAAACTTAACTTTCTTGGAAAACAAAGGAACAACCAATAATGTTATTATCCTTCGCTGAAGCAAAGTATAGGACGATGGCTAAAACTACCTGTGAGATAGTTTGGCTGCGTGGACTTCTATCAAATCCTAGGGTATAAGTCAGAGGCCTAACTATCCTATTTTGATATAGTGATGCAATGCTCAAACTTGCGGCCAATCTTATTCTTCATGAAAGGAAGAAACATATAGAGGTGGATTGTCAGTGAAAAATTTGAGGAAAGGACAATCAAAACAAGTGGAATCAACACCTTGGAACAATCGGCTAATATTTTTACCAAGGCATTATGTCAAAGACAGCATGCATATTTGGTAAGCAAGCTAGGTGTCTTAGATATATACAAGCCATCATCTTGAGGGGGAGTGTTGACAGATATGCAAATCAGCGATGATCGTCCGAGGATATCACGAGATAATTATGGGTAGGAAATCAATCAGTGATTGGAATTACTTCTTGTGCTTTCCTTTGTTATACATATCTTTCCATATATTGTACATGTCTTGTATTATAAGTACAGCAAATAGCGTAGTCCAAATTGTATTGGTTCCAAAAAATATAGTAAGCCGTTTAAAATCCTATATTTTGCTTACGTTTTTCCCATCTCCTTACAAAAGTGAGGTTCCTCAATTCAATCCTTGGCCCTAGAGTTCCGTGAATGGATGATGCAAAAGTATCCTGAGATCCATTTACAAGTTTGAATTCACGTAAAACCTTTAATGCACTAACTGATACTGGCTGTGGCGATGGGTCTTATTTGGTCGCATCACTATCTTCGCGAAATCAAACAAGGCGGATTTGCCGGTACGACTAGCGAGGGTGTTGTCTGCTTATAATTGGACGAGATCGTGGGCCGAAGAATGAGGACTGAAACCACTAAAGACAATCCCTCTAGAGTAACCCGGAAGAGTGTGTGGTATTCACGTTATCAGATATATTTGTCTTGGAATGCTGATAGACGCAATTGACTATGTCGCATCGCTGGTGCCATTTCGCTCAGAGCACTCATTGCAGGTAGACCACGTTGCGCACGCCGGGAACTATCTGACAATGGGGTTCACTACTCAAGTTTGATGGGAAATTTCTAAGGCTAATTTATCTATTATGATTCTTTTACACGTGTTATAATTTATATGCCAAGGGTACTGGAGAAATGCCCCTCCAATCTAAAAGCTAAGAGTACTGTAGAAATGCCCCACATGGGAAGGTTCTTCAATCTTGGCGAATAACCTTGGAGATAAAAAGGAAAAAGACAACTCTAAACATAATTGATGTACATGTGATTAGAGATGACAGCACTAACGTCGTTATTTGAATCCCTTTAGGAGAAGATTTTGTTGGAAGGAAGATTATTTTCGAGAAATTAATTTATGATTTTTGGGTGTTTGTATAGCAAAATTAATAATTCATATTAAATATTTTATAATAAATTTAGATTGCAAGAAAATGACTTTTGTACGTAATAGCTTTTTTCTTCCGGTACTACTATGCAAATAAAAATTAATCGTTTTCATTTAAAATTATTCATGAAATGTTGAATAAACTAATGTGTCTTTAATATATAGCGACACTTCATACTTGCACAAAGTAATGCAATGAGCTAAGGAGCCATGAATTTAAGGGAGGAGGCGAATTATCTTAAACAAAGTGTAATTTAATCAATCAGTAAAGTATGCAATAAAAAATGTAAGCAATTAAAATATCTAATCAAAATGTAGCCAAACAAATTAATTATTGTAGGCGTTCAATAAAAAAATGACCTAACTTCTCTAAGTATGCTAATAATGGCTTTTTCTTCTCAACCACATCTTTCTAGTTATTTTTTCTCTCTTCCATTCCAAACTTCCTCGATGAAAAGTACTAAGAAATAACTTGTATATATCTGATAACGTAGGTTCATTCTTCTCAACTACCTCTCTCTCGGTAGGTTCATTCTTCTCAACTCGAATTGATTGTTTTTTTCTCCACTTGATATAATAGTACTTAAATGTTTTTATCTAGTATTTTATTTTTTCCCCATGCTTGCTCTTCTTTGTTTGTCAAACATATCTTCCACTTCCATCCTTAGGAATGGAGTTGCTTCTACAAATCCTCCAAATCACGAAGTTTGATAGGATCAAGGAGGAAAATAACGAGTTCTACATCATTGGAAGCGATTATACGTCATATTTGAGTTTTGAAAACTTTGCCCTTCTGGTCTAGATCTACATATGGTAGATCTTCTTTCCCAATGTAAATCTAAGCTCTCAAGTATAGATTTAGATCTTAGATTTTTGTAGAGGTGTTTTTGTGTTTGTTTAATCTTTCTTGATCTATATCTAGAGCAAGGAGCCCATTCAACCTATTTTTGTTGTCTTCGGACGATGATGGTGCTGAGGACGCTAAACTTTAGAATGTGCCACCCATATACAGGCCATGACTATTATACAAGGAGATTACAATGTGGACTCATAACATATGATGATGGGAGATTCGGTGATCGGTCGTCATTCTTTCTATCTTGGTGGTGAAACTTATTCATGTAGGATAAGATTGTGCTTATTACAAATGGTGATTTGTCTTGTTTTAAAGATCTCGTGTATCATCTCAAAAACTTGAAATATGAATGAAATATTATTTTATGCTAATAATAAACTATCGAAGTAAATTTAAATGTCCATGTGCTTGACACTCTTTCATTTCATAAAACAATTCCATTATTTGATTAGATAGGACATATAAACGATGCCTTTCTCAATAATAGATAAAAACAAATGAGCCATCTTCCTCAATAAGTGAAAAAAAGTGAGCTATGAAATCTTCTTGAGAGATATGAATGAAATATTTATTTTCGATAAAAAAAGTATGCTAATATTAAACTATCAATTACTTTAAGTAAATTTAATGTCCTTGTGCCTGACACTCTTTCATTTCATAAAACACTTCCATTATTAGATTAGATAGGAAATATGAATGACAACTTTCTCAATAAGTGATAATAAAGTGAGCTATGAAAATCTTCTTCCATTTTTTTATTAGATAGGACATATCAATGATGACTTTCCACTAATTGCAAGTGGAACATGTTGTGCATGGTGAGAACTGTTGGCAACGGTGTTCACAACTATAGTTTAACGAGAAATTTCTAAGGCGCGCTAATTTATCGTTTATGATTCTTTTGCACGTCATATATTTTAAATGCTAAGAGTACTCTAGAAATGCCCCTCGAATAAAAATACAAAGATAGAGAATGACCCACGTGAAGGTTGGTTCTTCATTCTAGGCGATGGTCCCTGGGACTGAAAAAAAAAGGCAACTCCAAACTTGATTGATTAACATGCGATTAGAGATGATAGTCCTATCATCGTTATCTGAATCACATTAAGAGGACTTTATCTGAAGGAAAATTATTCTCAAGAAATTATTTTATGATTTTGGGGGGTTTTTATAGAAAAATTAATAAATTTACAAAAGAAAATACTTTTCATGAACTGAAAACAATAAATTTAGATTTGCAATAAAATGACTCTTTTCTTTTGGTACTGCTAAGAAAATAAAAGTTAACCATTTTCATTAAAAGTGATTCAAGAAATGCTCAAGAAAACAATGTATCTTTAACACATATTGACACTTCATACTTGCACCAAGTAATGCGATGAGCTAAGGAGCCACGAACTTAAGGCAGGAGGCGAATTATCTCAAACAAACTTTGATTTAATCAATTAGTAAAGTATGCAACAAAAAGTCTAAACAATTAGAATATCTAATCAAAATGTAGCCAAACAAATAAATTGTTGTAGTTGTAGAATTAAAACAAAAATTACTTAACTTATCAAAGTATGCAAATAACTACATTCTCTTCTCAGCCACCTCTCTTTAGTTATTTCCATTCCAAACTAAGACAAGGTAGGTTCCATCTTCTCAACTTGAATTGATCGTTATTTTTTCTCCATTTGATATAGGAGTATCTTAATATTTTTATCTAGTAATTTTTTTTTTCCATATGCTTGCTATTGATGCTCTTCTTTGTTTGTCAGACATATCTTCCACTTCCATCCTTAGCAATCAAGCTGCTTCTTAAGATCTTCCAAATCATGAAATTTAACAGGATCAAGGAGGATTACAATGAACTCCACAGCATTGGAAGCAATTATACAACATCTTTGAGTTTTGAAGTATTTTCTCTCCTAGTCTAGATCTACATATGGAAAATGTTCTTTTCCTGATTTAGATTTAAGCTCTCAAGTCTAGATTTGGATCTTAGAGTAATGTCGAGGTGTTTTTGAGCTTGTTTAATCACTCTCGATCGATATTTAGATTTGAGAGCCTATTCAACCTATTTTTGTTGTCTCTGGACGATGATGGTGCTCAAGACACCAAACTTAAGAATGTACCACCCATAGACAAGCCATAACTATTATACAAGGAGATTACAATGGGTACTCATACCACATGATGATATGAGATTTTGTGATCACCCATCGTTCTTTCTATTTTGGTATTGAAACTTATTCTTGTAGGATAAGAGTGTGCTTAATACGTATGGGGATTTGTCTTGTTTTAGAGCTCTTGTGTATCATCCCAAAATCTTGAGATAAGAAATATTTATTTCCAATGAAAAGGTATGTTAATATTAAACTATCAATTACTTTAAGTAAATTTAATGTCCTTATGCTTGACACTCTTTCATTTTTTTTAAAACACTTCCATTATTTGATTAGATAGGAAATATGAACGATGACTTTCTCAATAAGTGATAAAATGTGAGCTATGAAAATCTTCTTCCATTTTTTTTATTAGATAGGACATATCAGTGATGACTTTCCACTAATTGCAAGTGGAACATGTTGTGCATGGTGAGAACTATTGGCAACGTTGTTCACAAGTCTAGTTTAACGGGAAATTTCTAAGGCGCACTAATTTATAGTTTACCATTCTTTTGCATGTCTTATAATTTAAATGTTAAGAGTACTCTAGAAATGCCTATGGAATAAAAATAAAAAGATAGAGAAGACCCATGCATAGGTTGGTTCTTCGTTCTAGGCGATGGTCCTTGGGACTGAAAAAAAAAGGCAACCCCAAACTTGATTGATTAACATGCGATTATAGATGATAGTGCTATCATCATTATCTGAATTATATTAAGAGGACTTTATGTGGAGGAAAATTATTCTCAAGAAATTATCTTATGATTTTGGGAGCTTATATAGAAAAGTTAATAAATCAACAAAAGAAAATACTTTTCATGAACTGAAACACAACAAATTTAGATTTGCAATAAACTGACTTTTTTCTCTTGGTACTGCTAAGCAAATAAAAGTTAATCACTTTCATTAGAAGTGATTCATGAAATGTTCAAGAAAATAATGTATCTTTAACACATGTTGATACTTCATACTTGCACCAAGTAATGCAATGAGCTAAGGAGCCACGAACTTGAGGCAGGAGGCGAATTATCTCAAACAAAGATTAATTCAATCACTTAGTAAAGTATGCAACAAAAAGTCAAAGCAATTAAAATATCTAATCAAAATGTAGCCAAACAAATAAATTATTGTAGTTGTAGAATTAAAATAAAAATTACCTAACTTATCAAAGTATGCAAATAACAGCCTTTTCTTCTCAGCCACCTCTCTCTAGTTATTTTTTTTCTCCTCCATTCCAAACTTCCTAATTTAAAAGCACAAAGAAATAACGCTAAGACAAGGTAAGTTCCATTTTCTCAACTCGAATTGATCCTTTTTTTCTCCATTTGATATAGGAGTATCTTAATAGTAATTTTTCTTTCCGTCTACTTGCTATTGATGCTCTTCTTTGCTTGTCAGCCATATCTTCCACTTCGATCCTTCGCAATCAAGCTACTTCTTAAGATCTTCCAAATCATGAAATTTGATAGGATCAAGGAGGAATACAATGAACTCCACAACATTGGAAGCAATTATACAACTTTGAGTTTTGGAATATTTTCTCTCCTAGTCTGGATCTACATATGAAAAATCTTCTTTCCTGTTTCAGATTTAAGCTCTCAAGTCTAGATTTAGATCTTAGAGTAATGTCGAGACTTTTTTGAGCTTGTTTAATCTCTGTCGATCTATATTTAGATATGAGAGCCTATTCAATCTTCTTTTGTTGTCTCCGCACGATGATGGTGCTCAAGACACCAAACTTAAGAATGTGCCACCCATAGACAATCCATAAGTAATATACAACGAGATTACAGTGTGCACTCATACCACATGATGATATGAGATTCTGTGATCACTCATTGTTCTATCTATTTTGGTGTTGAAACTTATTCTTGTACGATAAGAGTGTGCTTATTACGTAGGGGGATTTGTCTTGTTTTAGAGCTCTTGTGTATCATCCTAAAATCTTGAGATATGAATGAAATATTTATTCCCAAAGAAAAAGTACGCTCTATTAAACTATCGACTACTTTAAGTAAATTTAATGTCCTTGTGCTTGACACTTTTTCATTTCATAAAACACTTCCATTGTTTGATTAGATAGGAAATATGAAGCATGACTTTCTCAATAAGTGATAAAAAGTGAGCTATGAAAGTCTTCTTCCATTATTTGATTAGATAGGACATATCAAATATGACTTTCCTTTAATTACCAGTGGGACACGTTGTGCATGGGGAGAACTATTGACAACGAATTTCACAACTCTAGCTTGACGGGAAATTTTTAAGGCCCGCAAATTTATCGTTTATGATTATTTTGCACGTCTTATAATTTAAATGCTAAGAGTACTCTAGAAATGCCCCTGGAATAAAAATACAGTGAAAGAGAAGACCCACTCATAGGTATCTTCTTCATTCTAAGTGATGGACCCTGGGACTTAAAAAAAAAAGGCAACTCCAAAGTGGATTGATTAACATGCGATTAGAGATGATAGTCCTAACATCGTTATCCAAATCCCATTAAAAGGACTTTGTTTGAAGGAAAATTATTCTCAAGAAATTATCTTCTGATTTATGGTCTTTAGTTAGCAAAATTAATAAATCTACAAAAAAAATACTTTACATGAATTAAAACACAGTAAGTTTAGATTGCAATAAAATGCCTTTTGTACAAATTATTGACTTTTTTATGGTACTGCTAAGAAAATAAAAGTTCATCATTTTTCATTAAAAGTGATTCATGAAATGTTCAATAAAACAATGTATCTTTAACACATATCGGCACTTCATACTTGCAGCAAGTAATGTGATGAGCTAAGGAGCCACGAACTTGATAGAGGAGGCGAATTGTCTCAAACAAAGTAGTAATCAATAAGGTATGCTACAAAAAGTCCAAGCAATTAGAATATCTTATCAAAATGTAGCCAAACAAATAAATTGCTGTTGTTGTAGAATTAAAACAAAAATTACCTAACTTATCAAAGTATGCAAATAACATGCCTTTTCTTCTCAGCCACCTGTCTATAGTTATTTTTTTTCCTCTTCCGTTCCAAACTTCCTCGATTCAAAGTACTAAGATATAACTCTAAGACAAGGTAGGTTCCATCTTCTCAATTCAAATCGATCCTTTTTTCTCCATTTGATATAGGAGTATTTTATTGTTTTTATGTAGTGTTTTTTTCTTTTCGTCTGCTTGCTATTGATGCTCTTATTTTTTTGTCAGACATATCTTCCACTTCCATCCTTGGGAATCAAGCTACTTCTTAAGATCTTCCAAATTATTAAGTTTGATAGGATCAAGGGGGAATACAGTGAGCTCCACAGCATCGGAAGCAATTATACAACTTACTTGAGTTTTGAAAACTTAGCAATTATACAACTTACTTGAGTTTTGAAAACTTGTCTCTCCTGGTCTAGATCTACATATGCAAGATCTTCTTTCCCGATTAGATTTAAGCTCTCAAGTCTAGATTTGGATCTCAGAGTATTGCCGATACGTTTTTTGTCTTGTTTAATCTCTCTCGATCTATATTTAGATTTGAGAGCCTATTCAACCTATTTTTGTTGTCTTCGGACAATGTTGGTGTTCAAGACACCAAACTTAAGAATGTGCTGCCCATAGACAAGCCATAACTATTATACAAGGAGATTACAATGTGTACTCATAACATATGATGATTTGAGATTCTGTGATCAGCCATTGTTCTTTCAATTTTGGTGTTGAAACTTATTAATTCTTATTACATATGAGGATTTGTCTTGTTTTAGAGCTCTTGTTTATCATCTTAAAATCTTGAGATATGAATGAAATATTTATTTCCGATGAATAAGTGCACTAATATTAAACTATCGATTACTTTAAGTAAATTTAATATCCTTGTGCTTGACACTCTACAAAGTATTTCTAAATAAGTGATAAAAATGTTAGCTATAAAAGTTTCTTCCGTCTTGTTGCCAA
Organism: Melaleuca alternifolia; assembly: GCA_019926035.1. Classification (NCBI taxonomy): domain Eukaryota; kingdom Viridiplantae; phylum Streptophyta; class Magnoliopsida; order Myrtales; family Myrtaceae; genus Melaleuca; species Melaleuca alternifolia. The sequence continues at coordinate 1,998,604 of JAGKPW010000083.1, forward strand.
GCATTGTGCTCATGAAATTTATGACTGAAAATGCGCTTTTAGTGGGGGTAATTGACAAAGGAAGAGTCAATACAAATCAATTGAAACCATCAATGGAGTGATAAATTTTCAACTAATTTGATTTCATCAAGGCAATGCAAATGCTTAAGAGCATTTGTATTTCTAACATATTCCCAAATATCAAGTTGAAACTACTCTGGTTGCAATGTCTTTTACTTGATAATGTTGGAGAAATTCTACAAATCAATTCAAAAATTGCATTAGAATATAGTCTGGTAGTAAAGTCTGGCGATCTTCATATTTTGTTGCTAAAGTCTGGTTTTCTTTAGACTTTATCTCCTGAGTCTGGCCACGCCTGAGTCTCTCTACGCCTAAGTCTCGCTACACCTGAGTCTGGTTATGCCTTAGTCTGGCCACATGTAAGTCTGGCCACGTGTAAGTCGGGCTACACCTAAGTCTAGCCACGTCTGAGTCTGGTCATGTTTAAGTTTGGCCATGTTTGAGTCTAGCCATTTCCAAACTCAGACACTAGAGTTTGACAGTCTTTAGACTCATACCGTAAAGTCTGGTTGTCTTCAGACTTAGACCTTGGTTAACAATCTCCAACCAATGTATATTTGCAATTGAACGATACAATAACAGATTGGAAAAAAATTGACTTGCAACAAACTAACTAGAAACGACACAAACAAATACCGAAACCTATGTTCGACATAGTTTCCTTAAAACAGGTTTGTTCCCTCCAATACAAGTGAGGCTACGTAGATAGATTCTTTGTCTCCTCTAGTACACATGAGGCTACGTAATGTCTGTCTCTCAGGATAAAATGGTAGATGGTAGAAAAGAACAATACTTCGAGCTTTCAGCGAACTTGAACAATGCCAATGTTGAACACCATCGAAAATAATGCAATGTAGAGAAAGCTGGGAAAACAATGCTTGTTTTTCTCTCAAAAAGTGTGTCCTCTTCTTTATGCAAAGGAAGAATTTATATAAAAAATCAAGGGTACCGTTATAAACGTTTTGGGAATAATTGCCGATTAAATCAGCCATTACAATGACGGATTAAATCCACGGTTACAACCTTAAATCCATAACCGCCGTCATTAACCTACCATTACAAAACTTGTAACAGTTTTGAGTTGGAAAACGTTAATCTAGAAGGCAAAAGGTGGCTTGTCACAAAGCCCATTTTCTGGAGTTACATTTGTGTACGTGGGTCGTACGCTTGCGCTCAAGTTCAAGGTCGTCGAGAACCGAATTTGCACCCCCCCCCCCGGCGCCCCCTTTGCACATACGCATGAGGCATAGTGCTTGTGTTATTGAAGTAAATACTTCAAGGGAGTGTAATCATATATAAAGCATTCTAAAGCCTTCTTGCTTTCCAATGTGGGACTAATGTTTCCACTTGCCACTTTCAACTCAAGGGTGTTTTATGAGAAACAATTTCTCATTCACCCAACAATTTATCCCATATTTCCAACAATCCCCCACATGAATGAAAATTATTTTGATTTGACTCTGTGATAGTGTTCAACAACCGAAACTTGCATAGGATAGGTGTCGCTTTTTGAACCGTCCCTCGTGAAAGTATATTTAATTTACTAGCTGTCCGGTAAACACGATGTCCTTGAACTGTCATGCTTTTCTTATATAAAGAGTCATACACTTCACACAAAAATCATATCGTTTGTTCAGTTCTCATGGTTATGTTCGTTTTGGCCATGAACATCGTCCTGGTTCTGCAAGAATTTCTAAAGAATTAAGCTCTCAAATTCTCGTTTGAAGCGGCCCCTATTCTCTCTCACATATGTGATTCACTTAAAGTTTGAGCATTCATTTACTCTTCTTAAGAATCATTAAAGTAAATTGCTATCCTTTTTTCATACATTGTCACTTTCATTTTAGAGGAATGGTTTAGAGTTATCCCCCGTAGTGACATCATAGAGTTTGTATAGCTAGGGTGTTCCTTTGAACCTACATCTTGGGATTTCCAGTCAACTAAGACCTTAGCTTTAGTCTTGCAAGGAAAACATTCCAAACTTGGTCTCAATTAGCAACCACCGAACACACAAACACCAAGACAACAACCATGTGTTCAGCAAGCAAATAGCAACAATTGCTAGTTTGCACAACAAAGTTGTTCACTTTGTTAAATCAGAAAGATATTTATCTATCCAACAATTATGATATTTCACCACAAAGTAGTTAAGACGTAGTTGAAAAACTTTAATCATCCTCAAATTTATTGAGTATAGGTGTCAAAAACAGGCATCATTTTGACTAAAAAATAGGGTCCGTTACTAAGAAAACTTGGACACATATGCATATCAAAAGGGTAGTAAATGTCATCAATCAAATTCGCAACAAAACAAGTTCAAAACGAGACTTCTTTGAATTTAGGTCAAAACCAGTTTTTTGGAAAATATTTGAACACTGTTATGGAATTTAAACAAACCATGGCTAAGTTAATCCAAAAAGTTCTAAATTAATTTATGTTGTATACATGCAAGAGAGAAGACACCAACCTTAAATTCTCAGCGTACAACTCTTGGAAAAATTGGGAAACAAAATGGGTCTTTACTTTTTTCAACCCAAATCATTATCGTTGAAGGCTATTCTACTCAGAATGCATCCAAATTCAACTTGAGCAGCTTAGCCAACACACATGTAAGACCAAATAGAGAGATTAGAAGCTTGTTCAAAGGAATGGTTTCCCACTTGAAAGGTTTCAAGATCATTCCTTCAACCTGGATTTTGTGCAAAATCACTTGGATTTCTTGCACTTGACTGATCACCGTGTTGGAATACACCATTTTATAATCAAGGGATCAATCAACAACTAATTTCTTTGCTCTGGCATCCTCTATTTTATATTTTCGGTCAAAGGATTCCCATAGCTCCTTCACATCTGTTTTGCACAATAGACATTAAACAAGTAGTCATGACCATTCATGAAATAGTTCCCACACAAGAAGTTTGAATGCTTCCAAGCTTCAAGCGCGTTGACAGCTTGCTTATCCATTTCTCTATCGGATAGCTTAGAAACTTCCTCAGTCAAGAATCTCACAAGATTAAAAGTTGTTACACAAGACAATATCTTTCGATGCCACCTTTTAAAGTTCGATTTATTGAACTTTCCAGATTTTCATGGTGGACAAACATTGCAGTAAGGACAGCTTCTTTGGTGATGTTGTCAGTAGCGACATCAATCACTTCTTGTCCAGCAGCCAAATAAAATAAAATAGAATAAAATTATTATTATTGAAAATTTCGTAAAATGATTTTCAAAAAGGGGAAAATTATAGTGTTGATTAAAATTTGGAAAAATTGCTTAAAAATCAATTTCTAACTTTAGAATTAGCCTTTGTTAACTAATTAACATCAACTTTAACAAGAAATCAAAGAATCAGTGCCATTGGATCTTCATGTGCCTTTTCACCTTAGCCTAATTACATGTCCAATTTAGCTTTATATGTTGGCGCTGGATGCATGTTTAGGTTCGGCATGATTTGATGTTTACTTTGAATTTAATAGTCTAAATGTTAGATTATCAAAACTTAGGTTGGTGAGCTATAGCACGGTGATGATAATTGTGATTGTGACAACATATATTAGATGGTGGCAGACCGATGTCCCTTCTAGTCTTACTTTTTGTAAGGATTGATCTTAGGTTCACTAGGATTTTGCTGACTTTTGATGCATGATTTGATTAGCATATGTTTAGTCTAGTGAAATTAATTTAGACTTAGGATTACTTTATCTAATAATTAATTAGCTTAATTTGAATTAATCCATTAGGCCTTAGTTTCTTTTACAATCAGCTTCCGCGGGATCATGAATCGAGGCTTATAACAAGGCCGTGTATTTCTAAATACCCGATGAGTCATGGGTTTTACTTTTCTCGTCATTAGATAATTGCATTCAATTATTTTAGTATTTATTTATCATATTGTATCGTATTTCAATACTTTGATTGTTTATTTCTCACACCGTCTTTCAATAAATTGCGTGTTAATTTATTTTCTTAATTTTGCTCTAGTCTAGATTCGTATCAAAATGACCTTACAAGAACAATTGCATGGAAACTTAATGGCTATGGAAGACATTTTAGGGCTTTAAAAGAAAAGTAATAGTGCATGACCATTTTAGATGAAACAAACCAATTAATTAGATACCGAAAGGGCGTTAATAGAAACATTATCGTAAACGAGTCCTCATACCCTAGAAATCTCTGGTTTTGTAGGGATCAAGACGACACTCCCGCATCTTGATCGGTTTCTAGCCGACCCTAATAGACTAGTGGCGACTTTTAGAAATATTTAGGTTAACAAATAACCATTTAAAATCAAACGCCTTAACGTCACACGAGGTATGGACTTGGGAGAGCCTGTGCCCATAATTGACAAGTCGAACTGGATACGACAAGATGTTGCTTTTAAGTCGTCTTTTAAAAATACCGATTCAGGTCTCTTTACGAGCAATACCTCTAAACCTACTTAGTACCAACCCCCTCATGCGAGGAAAGTTTGGGTAGGTCGCGACAGCTTGGGGACTCCGCTGGAGAATTAGTGGTCTTAGGCCGTAATGAACTCATTGGTTGTTATCTAACTTGGTCTAGGTTTTGTAGCTTGTCTACTTGTCGAAGTTTGCATGGACAATGAAATTAGTCCACTAACCACGTGTTCAATGTTTTTACAGATTCAGAGTTATAAGGGGTGGAGTGATTGTAAACTCTTGTTTTGCAAGTAGTGTGAGGACGTATGTGATGCATGTGGGGTTTATATAGAAGTGTTGGTTGATTTCCATACGAAAGCATGGCCATATTTGCATCACTACACTTTGCACTCGACCTGCATTCAAACCCTAACCGCATTAGGAAACAATTAGGAGGTGTTGGGAAATGGACCTGCATGGGGGAAAAACCCGTGGTAATCCATTTCTCAATCCCATCATTTGATTGATAAAAAGTGCACTAACCAACGATAATAGCGGGAAGTAAACTCTTTTTATTCAATCAAGTGGGGACCACAAGCCTTTTAGACTCCCACCTTTAGGCGTCAAACTTTCACTAGTTCACATGTGAGTTGTCTTTGTGGTTAGCATATCTCTATTTCCTACCAAGTAAAAGGTTGTAAGTATTGCTCAGTGTATTTTTCCTGATTTAGATTAAGGTGATTCATTTTGATAAATTTGCATTTTTATAATAATTGATTATTCGCCAAGATGCCATTTTCGTCTAAATTTGTGTGAGTTCGTGAATTTTGAATTTTCCTGATCCCAAAGTACCTTTAATCATGTGGGGCATGCTTAATACAAATGAGAGCCCCTAAATGAGGCAATTTCCAAGAGCTCCATGACTTTCTAATCATAGTTCCATTACAAGAAAAGATTTTCAACTCATGTAGTGTATCTTGATTCTCCTTGTAAAATAGGTGCTTTTACCCTGACTATAAATTTTTCTAGAAAAATATCATTCTCTTTTCATGAGTAAATGATTCATTAGTTGTCATGTATTACTCCCCTTTCAATTTTATTTTATCTTATGAAGGAATTTTGACAAGAGCATGATTTTGTGATGGAATGATTCACGGATTAGTATCTTTGAATGGTAACACTATAATCGTTCTAATTCAAATGGTTCAAGTCGAAGCTAACAAGTTTTATTTTTCTGTATGTTAGGATAAAATGAATCTTTTTGAGGCCATTTCTTGATGAACAACGATACCATGGAGCATCAAGCATTGAAAGTTCCCAACAAGAATACAGAAGGGCATAAAGAAGGAAGTATTCAATTTGTGGAAATAACAAGATTGAATTGGTGGCATGAAATGTTGAGATTGCCTACTAATCCAACAAAAAAATGATGTTTTTCATTTGCAAATTCAGTCATATTAATAGACACACGACATTCATTTTTCTTTTACATGAGATGTAACTATACGAAAGTCTAGCACAAGGGTGGTGAGAGAATATTTTACACAAAAGGCATTTGATCAAGAAGGCAACCACTTCTTACAACAAGTTTTCATCAAATATGAGCATATGATTTAACAGCAAAAGGCATATCGTTCCTAAATTAATTCAATTGAAAAATGAAAAAAAAAAAATTTGAGTTTCTTGTTTCGTAAGTTGGCTTATGTGTTTAGATTTAGTGACTTAAGAAGTGTGACAACATATCCAGTTTGACGAATCGTGATTTAGTGTTAGGACAAACCCCCATTCACTCTCGTCGATGAATCATATACATATTAAATCGCTAATTTTAACACAAAGGGTGTTTATCATTCCTAAATGAAGTACAATTGAGTTTAGGAGTAACTTGCTTTACTTTCATCTCATATAATAAATAGAGAGATATTTCATACTTGAACGGCACAATGAGATCCACAAAGATAGTACCTGTTTGAACAGTTTCAAGAGAAGATTGTACCAATCAATCATACGACGAATCACTTCATGGATAGTGCATCTGAAGCTCAAGAAATGGAGTGTCATATAATCTCGAGTCGGAGATTCCAAATGAAAATACTTAAAATGACCAAGTTGGGTAGTTCGGTGTCGTTTTCAATATATCATCGTTGATGCTACCTATAACATACAGTCTTCCTCTTTGAATAGGATATATGATGTCAGGGGAGCAAGCTAAAGGGTAACGTTGTATCATTCCCAATTTTTCATTCCTTATGGACTACTTATTAACATAGTTCTAGCCATCTTGGTATAGGTAGGTATTCATTTTCCTAAAACTCTTTTCATAAGAGCAGAATTATAAGTTGTTTGAAGTGCAAAATAACTTTGTGACATCCCAAGTTTGTGATTAAAAAGAACCGGAAATTGAACCAATGAAATTTTGAGGCAAATTGTCAACACTTGTCACGCTCGGGAGAAGCACCAATGCGTTTGGGTTGAGTTCAAGGGTAGCATAGTGTCATTTCCAATTTCTCATCCTTAAGATCACAAACTGACATAGTGACTCTACTATGTCACAGGGCCGGTTGACATCCACGAGAAGGCAGGTGAGTACCCTATCCTCTAAAACTCTTTTCATAAGAGTAAGAGCAAAAATTGTTCGAAGCTCAGAATGGTTTATGCCATCCCAAGTCTGTGATAAAAGAAACAGAACTCCAAACGACGAGATGTAGGGCAAGTTATCAACATCTACTACACCCGTGAGAAGTGCCAACCCATATGTAACAAACTCAATGGTAGTGATGTATCGTTCCCAATTTCTCACCCTTAAATTTATTACTGACACGGTATTTTTACTATGTCAAAGGGCACCCTTGATAGCCATTAAGGAGGCAAGTAAGTACCCCATTCCCTAAAACTCTTTTCATAATAGTAAAAGTAGAAACTGTTTGAAATGTCAAATGCCTTTACACCTTCCTTAGTTTGTGAAAAAAGAAGAAGAAAAATGAGACAAAGTCAAAGTCGTCTCCTTTAGAGGTTTGAATAATATACTTTAATTGTCAACCCATGCATTGGTACATATATCTTGCATCAAAACTCTCATGGATGACAATTTTAACAAGTGATTTTGAGCATAAAAATGAGCATTAGTTATGCTGGATAGGAGTATTTAGGATGACGAAAGGCAAGCCTTGTCTAAACACGTCCATTATTTACCATGAGGATTGAGTGAAAAAGAAAAGAGAAAAAAAGACATTGTCTTAGGACAATGGATTTATTCGTGGTCAATATATTGATCAAAATGACAAAAGGCATTTCTTTCTCTATCCTATCACCGCATACCCTTTGCTAGCCACTTTCAGCACGAAAAATGAGAATTATTTCAATAGCCCTATCAAGAACTACCCCACACTAGGGTAAATTTAGGAGGATATGGTTGAAAAAAGAAGAAAAAAAAGAAGGGAAGATCATTTGGTGAAAAAGATTTAGAAAGATTTTATTTTATCCACTTGCATTAATCTTTTTGTGGTAGCTTCAAGTGAATTCTCATGGAAGCTTGAAGCATCCCAAAGTGAAGAAGAGTATTCATTTTTAATCCAAACACTCATATCCATTCTTAGCCAACTTGAGCCTTAAAACTCTTTTTTCAGAACCCAAGAGGTGATTACCAACCTACATTGGGGCAAGGCACATGATTGCCAATAAATGATAATATTTAAGAATGTCTCAAGAGTCCTGAGAATACAAAACAAAAGAGCAAAAACTAGGGGGTATGAAGCGCCTGGTAAAAGCAAGGCCAAGGCCTATCAAAAAAAATAGTGTCCAAAACAAAAATGCTTATGAAAAAGAAGATATATCAAAAGTGGCATACTTATCCAAGAAAAAAATCTCTCACATAAATGCCAAAAGAAAAGGAGAGCAAGGCTCTTATGCTTTAAAATATGGCTATGGACTCTATGACAAGCTGAAGTCAAGAGTCAAGTAAAAAAAAGTCACATACAAAAAAAAAAGAGAATTAAATGAGATGGTAATGATATATTGGTAATCACCAACTTCCTTTTAAGCCTCTCTGAAAATATATGTAAGCCTTTCAAGCCTCATTTTGAACCAAAACTACAACCCTTTCCAAAGTCTCTTTTGATTAGGATGTCTTGAGTAGATGTGAAGATTTCACAAAAGAAACTACTACTCAAAGGAGTGGATGCAATCATTTCTTGTCTCATCTTCAAGGCTCTTGAATTGTAAATCTGAAGGAGATAATATTGAATATTCTTTATTGGCCTCAAAGCGATTGCCTTTTGTGTAAGCCCATGACCTTGCCCACAATACAGTCCTTAGAAAGACCTTTCCAATTGATTTAGTGTATTCATCGCGGATATTTCCAAAGACCTTTGACATAGGTTATGTGAGGTTTTTCTTATAACCACAAATGATAGCCTACATAATTGGATGGGATCAAAAGCCCTTTAAGAGTTTGCGAGAAGACCTTTTTTATTAGGGTATCCTAATTCATCATCTTTAACATGTTCTTTTGAGTAAATTGAGATTGCTTTGTTCGAAACTCTCCTCCAAAGGATTTTTGAGAAATTGATGGTAGTGGCCACAAATTAATTGACAATTTCTTGAATGACATTCAAAGTTTTCATGTCGAGCATTGAACTACACCTTTTGCATGACTTATCTATGTATATGTGAAGTTTTTTTAGCAAGTGAATAATGTATGATCATTTCAAGCACTTTTAGTACATTCCCTCTTGAATTCTTATATTTGAAAATGATGTTTGGCAATGCTAAATGCTTTGAGTCAAGAAGTAGCGACCTCCAGGTCTCCTATCCCAAGGAATTGCAAGGGTTTCAACTTCAAAAACTGCCCCACCTGCCTTTGCACTCTCCTTTCCTCGTTTACTACTTCAGCAAACATTTGCCGCGACAATAGCAGCAGTTGCTATAGCAACCTCCTAATTCTAGGCCTGCTATCAGACCTCACCTTGTAGGTCTTCAAGGGACTTCAGGATCCCTTCAACACAAGGATCTCCTTGGGTATTGTCTTCTTCAATACCAAAGCGACCAATAGTCGCTCCTCTCCTCCGAGGTCTCTAATTCCTATCCATATTCATGATCAACCAATTTTGGTTCCAATATTTAAATTTTCTCATAAGTTCAAGAAACCACAATAAACTATTGTCAATAGGGAGTAAGTGATGCGCATACGTGTCAACAATCGTTGTACTAGTAGCATGTGATAACACATACAAGCTGTCGAGGCATACGATAACATATACAAGGCTCAAGCGTGCGATAACATATACACGTCAATAAACTGATGTACTAGTAGCATGGGATAACATATACAAGCTACTGAGGGATACGATAACACATACACATCAATAAACCGATGTATTAGTCATATGCGATAACACATACAAGCTACCGAGGCATGCGATAACACATATGAGCCTCAAGGTCAAATGTTTGGCCACACTGGCACTGTGCACTTCCTATACCATGCCAATGTGGCCAAGCGATAACCACCAAATCCTAATAATTACTAATAAATAACATAATATATACCTAACTTACTATCCTCAATAACCAATTCCATCATTATCACTCATAGTCCTAGTCTTCTCTAGTATCTAACCTTGCTCTGATACCAAACTTACCGAGGGGTTGTCACGCCCCGCTCCTAGGCACGGGACAATCCCCGATTAGTTATCTTTTGGCCAAGAAATAAAAGTGCGATGTCCCAGGTAGGTTGCTAGCCTTCTTGAATATCAGAGTAGTCAACAGCGAAAGCGAGGTAAACTAAATTAATAACAGTCACAACCCTCCGAGTCTGAATATATAACCCAAATTTTTACTTACATAACTTCACCTAAGGGCTCCAATTCATGTACACCAAAATACATTAAGATACTAAAGACTTCAAAAACGAGCCTGGGAGAAGACCTCTACCCATGAACTGTACAATCAAAAATATCAAAGCAAGGAAAGTAGTAATCAAACGGCAAGAGGGAGGCCTACACCTACTAACAAATCTAAGAGAAATGACCTAGGGGTCAATCACACAGCCGTCTAGGGGATCGGTTCCGTTAAGGTCGGTGTGCTACAGATCATGTCCACACCATGGTGTCTCATGAAGGTCCATATAGAAATGCAGTGGACCCCTAGTCGCTCCTTTGTACATTACGCAGTATTGATGAGGAATCCACTTCCAGTAGTCCTTGTTCCACTCCCATATTGTCTTTTCATGCTTTTCCAAAATATGCCCATTCTGTAGTTCACACTCATCTTTTATCCAACCTGAGTCCGCTCGATGATTAGGGATGACCTATTCCTCTTGGTCTTCCTTTTCTTCGTCAAAGCTAACGAGTCAGCACCCATTCTTCCTCATGCTCCTCCTCCTTTACCGACTCCTCCTCTGGGTCCATGACCAATTCCTGAAATGGGGATTGTGGTGGGGCGTGAGATATTGAGATATCTCAGTGAGTCTTCTCTTTATACTAGAACTAGGAATACTACCACTTTAGGGTCCATAATCGCATCTCACCCGTCAACTGTCACTTCTAATCAAACTCCATTGCCTATGTCTCACATAAAACTTAATCATTTCTAACTCTCTCAAAATAATTATTTTTCCATGTAATGCTCTTTCACTCTCCCCCTATCTATGAGTCAACCGGTCTGTGATCAAATCAGGGTTAGCCACAATAATAACATAATTCATTAAATAATAAATGAATAATTATATAAATAACTTTGACAATTAATTAATTAGGGTCGTCCACAACCGGCCTTACACCTTAGCTAAATCTGCTTAGTCCATCGCCACATTTAGAACTCAATGAATCGCTAAATAATGTCTCATCAATGATTAGGGCTCACTAGTCATCTAATCGGTCCAACCGTCGCCACAATTGACCTCATCGTCCAATTATGCAATTAAATCATATAACATTCATATTAATTTTACGAAAGCGATAAATACGCCTAATTGAGGTATAGGAGGTCTACTCACCTTAATTTCACTAAAATGACAATTGGTACAAAGATCTGAGGCGGCAACTGCGCCGAGGAAGATTTTCTCTCTCTTTTTCCCTTTTCTTTTTCCTTTTTTCCTTTTTAGGCTGCATTGGGCTAGCTGAGGCAAGGCCCACTAAGCTCAGCCCAAGACTGTAGAGGGAAGGCCAACATTCGGAGGGCTTTGACCCAAGACTGTTCCGATGATGACTCCGACAAACTGGTTCCAACCTCGGTGAGGTGGCCAAGCTTCTGGGCGAGGTGGTCGGGCCTCCCGATAAGTCATCGGCTCAGATCAGGGATAGACTGAGCTACTCGTGGTATCGTTCGGGACCGGGGCTATGGTTTTGCTGCAACTGTGGCTGCAATTCAGCGGCTGTGGCTGTGGTTTCATGGCCGGACGACAAGTTAAATGACACCGGGGAGATCTGGATAGTAGTTGAGGAGACAACGACGGCTGAATGGTGACGGCGAGCTGAGTTCGGTTGAAGACCCAATTATGGCACAAATCAAATTGAGCTTCGATTCTTGAAATCTCGATCGAATCAATCAAATTAAAGGGTTAGGGTTTACTCACAAGTTGCCCACGAGTCGATCGAGAGCAACGGCAAGGGGTGGGTGTCACCAAAATGGTGAAATGGCCCAATCTAGGGTTTTGGCAATTCGTTTTTGTGGAAAACAGAGTTCAATCGACACCTAGCCAAATCTAGACCAAATCAATCCAATCAAAAGCCAAAACTAAGGTAAAGGGTAACCTAGAAACCGATTGAAAGCAATGGTACAAACTCTAGATTGAACGATTAAAAGAACTCACAAGTTAAAGCACGAGAAGTTTTCTAGAAAAACATAATATACACGAATCGTGAGGGGCTACCAACGAGAAACCAAACAGAGACGACAACGATAGTTGGCTGGGTCTTGAAGACGGCGTTGTAGGAAACACAATGGCATTGACGACGATCAAAATGAAGCTCGGAACTGGAAGAAAATGGTGCGCACATGGGGCTTGTCGGGCATGAGTGTAAAATAGGGGCAAGGGACGATCAAGGGCGAAGATAAGATTGTCGACAGAAAGTGGCGGCCATCCAACAGTCAAGAAGTCCTCTGATGAGATGCCTAGAGCTACTGGCAGCCTATGCCGGTGGCCAACTGGTCGTAGCTTGCCGATGGGACGACCCCTACGCGTACACTCCAATTGCTCGACACCATGAGGGAAAATTTTCGAAAAATAAGTTAGGCAACCACTACTTTGTGGCCTCACGGTCAAAGTCGTATCCAACTTAATACCATCTTAAGTGATCCTAATGCAGTCTAGGTGTAGTGACAGGTCATGTGTGTAAAGGTGGAGTGCTAAAGCAATAAAAGCATTCACAACAATTAATATCAAGCAATACTTCTAACAAAACATTTAAACATTCCTCACAAACTCCTTCTTGCAAAACAAAGGGTTAGCAAACACTTCAACCCTTAAAACTCATTTATGCAAAAACATTTAACACCTTAATGTTAGAAACCAAAGTTCTTGCTGCCAATTTTTTATTTTAGAAAATGTAAAATGGCCTAACTCCACTAAGAATTTCTTCCAAGTTCCCTAGTGGAGTTGCCAAGCTATTGTGACCTCTCTAAAGGTGCACTGCCTAAGGTTTGGCTGATCATTACTAAGTTAAACATAGCTCGAGCTCTCCCAAGCTCATACCAATTCGCAACTTAAATTAATATTCTTAACATGCAAGATTTATTTTATTTGGAGCCGCCACTAATCTATTTATGGTGGGTCGATTAGAAAACGATGTAAAACACCGGGAGTTATACTTCACCCTTGTGAACTAGAGATTGTGAATTCGACGACTTGGTTACGCTAGATTATTCTAACGCCCTTTCGGTATTTTTCATTTCCTAAAAAAGTGTTTGGCAAGCATAGCATGGATTTTATGCACTTAACTTTATATGACATGCAATTTTCAATTAAACGAACCTAATGTGCAAACTATATGACATGCACATGAAAATGTGATGTTAAATGACTTGTGCTTGACATGCCACATGATATTTTTTTGCATTTTTTTTATAAAAATTCTTAGTTAAAAATACTTAAAATTAAACTATCTAAGAAAGAATATTTTCCAATAAGCTTAGGAGATAAGCTAAGTCCTATTCTTGTTTGGACAATATTTTAATTAGATGTGTATGGACATGCAATGTTATCTAAATAAATATGCTAATCTAACATGCAATGTTATCTAGATAATTATGCTAATCTAACATGCAATCTAATTTAAATATGTAATGCTATCTAGAATATCCTAATTTATTCACATGCAATCTTTTTTTATTTTTTAAATAAAGATAAAACATCAAAACAAATCATTCTAACTCATTGAGTCAATTTAAATATGGAAACATTTCAAGACCACCAAAAGATTTCGCGAGTTAAAATCGATAAATTGATTTTAAGCCTTAAAGATCAAAATATCAATTTTAAAGATCCCCACATAATTAATATTCTATCTATAGCCTTATAAATAAAATAAAAAATTCATGTGCGGTTGCGAATTAGGAGATAGTCCTAATAGGTATTGCTTATCACTCAAAGGAATTTTCTTAGGCACGAGAAACCTTATCAATTTCAAACAATAAAATATTCAAGACAAATCAAGATAAGATTCTTACCTAGTCTTTAGATAGTATTTCCAAACTCAAACCAATGGCGGACGATGAACCACGTCGGTTAGCGATGATGCTCGTCGATGAGGGTGGCCATGGTAGCGGGTCAGTGAGGTAAAGCGACCCGTAAGATAGATTGCCGATGCTTTGCAACGATGAGAACACTGAGGAAGGAGACCGATGTGGCATCAAACTAGGCTGATCTAGCTTAGTTGGATCATTGTAATGGACATCGAAAATTGTTGTAGACACCATAGCCATGTTGATTTGGAGATGCAACAACACGATAAACACCGAGGAGAAGGTAATTACGAAGACGTGGGAAGATCACAAAAAGACCTTTCTTTCTTTCTTTCTTTCTTTCTTTCTTTCTTTATTTCTTCCCCTTGTGGCTATGGAATTTCTTGGAAGAAGACTTCCCACATTTTCCACTCGCCTTCTTTTGCTTTGATTTTTCTTCTTTTACTTCCCAGACTCTCTCCCTTTCTCTCTGATTTGCCCACGTTTTTCTCTCTTTTTTTCTGCCTTTCGTGGCCGAATTCCCCTAAGCTCTCATACTTTCTCTCTTTGCGTGTTTTGATTTTTTTCATTTTTTCTCACACAACTCACCCCCTCTCTATTTATAGAGACTTAAATATAATAAACCATAATATTTAAAATCAGATGTGAGGTGCTTCCGACATTCGATTTCCGAGAGTATATATATATATATATGTTCGTTATTCATAGCACAACTTCTTGTCGATTTTGAAATGTTATCATTAGTTCACTATCTATAGCACAACCACCACCCATTATTTCTCCATGTGCATATCTTGATCTCTTGTTCAAAATCCTAACTAACGAGTCCAATCCATGAAAATTTACATGTCAAAAGCTGCCCCTCTGTGAATGTGAGATCGCAAAGATTGCATTCAAAGACTAATTGATACCTACATTTTGTCCATGCAAACGTTATGCGATGATTTTTTTTTTGGAAAATGCAGACCTTAATGAGTCAACACTCATTAGGCCTTCAATGAGTCCACACTCTAATTGTACAAGGGTGGCTAGACAACGGCTATGTATGGTTCGGGAGTGGCTTCTACAGGATCCATATAATTTCGATTTAGCTCAAGATGAGAAGGATGCTACGGAGGCATTCTCTAGTCTTCGTCTGTAGGAGGATGACTGACAAAAGTCAAGGATACAGTGGATAAAGGAGGGAGACTTGAATACAAAATTCTTCCATCAATTTGTAAAGACTAGACAGCTCAGCAAATTATCTCAATGGTGGATGAGTCTAGTAATTGGGTGTCTACGCTGAATGAAGTCAAAGATATCTTTGTTTCTTACTATGAAGGCCTCTTTACTTCCCCCATACAGAGATCTTTACCTTCTTAGGAGATACGGGCTACCTTGAAGCACACCTTGGATGATGAGCAAGTACAATGCTTATCTACTCCTTTTACTGAGTTGGAGATCCGTAACACCCTTTTCTCTCTAGCACCGGGGAAAACCCCAGGGCCATATGGGTTTAGCGCCAATTTTTTTAAATAGTATTGGGAAGCCCGTCGGTGACTACGGCTATTATGGACTTTCTCAATTATGGACATATGCTTCGTCATTTGAACACTACCATTATTGCCTTGATTCCTAAAGTACCCAATGCTTTCTCAGTGAATGATTATAGACCAATTGCTTGCTCCACCACCATCTATAAGTGTATTACTAACTTGCTAGCTAATCAGGTGTCATCGGTTCTTACATCGCTCATTAGTACATCTCAGAATGCATTTGTTAAAGACCGGCGTATCAATGATAACATTATGCTAACTCAGAGCTATTTTGTTATTTTCATCATGAGCCTATTCTCCCAAATATGCAATGAATGTGGGTTTTCGAAAGGCATATGACACTGTCGATTGTGATTTTTTGGAATCTACACTATGTACTTTTGGATTCCCATCCAGATTTATTATGTTGATCATATCTCGTATACAAACTCCCAAGTTCTCCATCTCTACTAATGGGGAATTGTAGATTTTTTCGCAAGCTCCAGGGGGCTTAAGCAGGGAGACCCCAATTTCTCCGTATCTATTCACCCTGATTGTGGAGGTTTTTTGGGCATCATTGATAGACAGACTAGCCAACCAGGTTTCAAATTCTTTAAGAGATGCAAGGTCACACAATTGACTCACTTATTCTTTGCTGATGATGTACTTCTATTTAGTGAAGCTGATGTGACGTCTATCGCTCTTATGAAGACGACGTTCGCTACCTTTATGGAATGATCGAGTTTGGAACCCAACTATGACAAAAGTGAAGTATATATTTCGGAAGATATAGAGGAGTTACGGGCTTCTATTATTGATTTGCTTGGTTTTAGGATTAGCTCGCTTCCATTCCGGTATTTGGGGAATCCTATGATGGCGAGAAGACTGGGGAAGGCAGACTGCGTATCCTTGGTTAACAGGATTACAAAGAGAGCTCAATCTTGGACCCAACGATTCCTCTCCTTTGCAGGGTGTCTTCAACTTATCATGTCAGTTCTACATGCCATTCAAGTTTACTGGTTTGATTTGTTTATTTTACCTAGCTCAATCATAGAAAGCATCGAGTGTATACTCCGACAATTCCTTTGGAAGGGTCTGGATGTTAGGCTTGGTAGTGCCAAAGTGTCTGATGGATGTTTGACTACCTAAGAAAGAAGGAGGTCTTGGTATTAGACGACTTAAGGAGAGTAACAAGGCCGCCATGCTAAAACATATTTGGGTCATTTTCACTGATAAGGAATCCTTGTGGTGCAAGTAGATTCATTCTACATTCTTAAGAAAGCATAGCTTTTGGGTGGCTAAGAAACCGACTTTTTGTTCATGGGCTTGGAAGAAAATTCTAGAGCTTGGACATGAGTATTAACATTTGTTCTAGTGGCATATTAGAGATGGGCAGTCTATATCTTTCTGGTTTGATCATTGGCATACTTGCAATTCGTTGAATTTTTTATTCTCCAACTGCAAAATCTACCAGCCAGGCTTCTCCCGAGAAGCCAAGTTGCTTGATCTTTGAAAGCGATGTGCAACACCTAGAAGGGGGTTGAATAGGTGTTGTTCAAAAATTAATGCGGAATTAAAAACTATGTAATATGAAAGAACAGAGTGCAAAGAGTAAGAGAATGGGAAACTCGGTTATAGTGGTTCGGCTTTAGTTAAGCCTACGTCCACTCTCGATCTAACAGCCAATAGGCTGGAATTCACTAGGTGATTCAAGAATGAGTACAATGCGATGAACAGCTTTTCAAACTAAATATCTCTCTCTTGAATATCAAAGTGAACTGTAGTGTAATGATGATCTTGAACTGGGAATTTTTCTCGTGCTTCTCTGCATCTTTCATCAATAGAAGAAATCCTTTAAATAAGCTTCTCTGACTTTGTCGACCGTTGACACTTGCCAAAAACTTTCTCTCAATCAAGCCGTTGGAGAGAATCATATCAGGAAATCTCTAAATGATTTTGAAACAGGAAGAGAGGGTGCCGAGCCTGATTGCCCATACAATCAGTCTCATTACATTCCAAGTAAGAACCATCTTTCAATATGTAGTTCTTCGGCTGATCGAGACTTTCCAAAATAATGATTGTTTCTATATTGAATTTGACCAATCCTTCTGTTCTTACTTTGTGGAAAACTGTGACCAACTATGAAGAGTGATTTTGACCGTTTGTCTTTCTTGCCATAGATAATGATCCTCGAGATGTGGCAATCTTCATTTGATATGGTCCAGAAGCTAAGTGTTGAAAGCAGAAGAACAACCGTCTATTGGGATAGACGATCCATTGTCTATCGTTCTCCAGACGATACATCGTCTACCGAAAGAGACGATATGTTGTCTATCGAGCAGTTAGAAGATACATCGTCTATCTTCAGCGCTGGACTTTAGAAGTGTTTTGTCAGCTTTAAAACTTAAGAAGGAAATTCTCCAACAATCTTATTATAACCAGAGGACAATAGTCTACTCTTCTGGAAACCCTAGATGCTAGGGGAGGGACACTCCCTCCTCTAAATGATCAGCCGGATTCATTTCGATGGATGGGTAATCCTTCTGGTACTTTTTTGGTGGCCTCGACTTGGAGTATTGTTAGGCCTAGGGGCCAAAGGGTATCATGGCAATCATTCATACGGAACAAAATTATTATTCCCAAGCATCAATTTCATCTCTGGCTAATAACGGGGAACAGGTTACCCGCCTAGGTATTCATGTTATTTTATGGAAGAATAGATGATGCTTCATGTCTTCTGTCATACTAGGCCTGATTCCATATACCATCTTTATTTTGGATGTCGAGTCACCTCGGAACTTGCATATTTTTGGGCTGAGAATTGTTATCTATATTGGAGAAATGAATCATGGTTTGATACTTTAGATTGGGCGACCAGATATATTGCTGGGAATCACTTCCATTAATGCATTGCAAGATTTTCATTGGATGCTTTATGTCATATTATTTGTAAGACACGGAATAATGCCTTATTTCGCAATAATGATGTTTTTGTCCCTGCGATGAAGAAGAAGCTGATTAAGACGGTCAAAGACAAAGCCAAAACTTTCTCCCAGGTATAGGAAGGTCCAACGAAATTGGGGAATTGATTCCTCCATCTTCTCTTGATGTATTTTTGTACTCCTAGGGAGATTGGCCATTGTTTAGGCCTTTTCTTTTTCTTTGATAGCCTTTACCTAGGCTTTTAGTTGCCATTGTTTAAGCATTTTTACCTTTTAGTTGGCCTTTCTTTAGGCCTCTTGCTTTTGGCTCTCTCAGTAGATCCTCGGTACCCTTACACTCACACCCTTTTTGCAGTGATGAGTGCAAGTTTTGTGGTACCAGGCCCTGATGCCTTGGATATTTTACATGGTTAAAGATCAATACAGCTACTTACTGTCCACACTTATGTTTTTTAATGAAATATGATGCTAATACAGAGATAGAAAGCATACCCGTAACTACTTACCTAAGCACCCGAGGAAGCAAATTTTTGGTATAGAATTATTTTAAACAAATATGTAGAAAACTCATTCGATATGTAAATACTGGAAAATTCTCTTTAGATTTTCATAGAGACACTTGAAACTACCAGATATCTTAATTGATTCGACAATTCTCTTCAGATTTTCGAGAGGAAATAGTAGAATAGGTTCGAAAACTCCCTTTGGACTTTCGAAAGAGATACCTAAAACTTAAATCAGATAATTGACTTGAAAACTCCCTACAGATTTTCAAGAGAAAATAGTGAAATTTGTTCGAAAACTCCTTTTAGACTTTCAAAAAAGATACCTGAAACTCAAATCAGGTATTTGACTTGAAAATTCCCTTCGACTTTCAAGGAAAACGTGGGATTGATTCGAAAACTCCTTTCGAACTTTCAAAAAAGACACCTGAAACTCAAATCAGGTAACTGACTTGAAAATTCCCTTCGGACTTTTGAAAAAGGTACCTGAAACTCCAATCAGGTAAGTAACCCTTTTGGAATATTGAGACAAATGTTGGAATATTGAGACAAATGTGAGGTCTCAAAGAACAAAGTCTAACACTCTTCAGTTTTCAAGAAAACATTACCTGTCAGATACAATTAGAGCAAAACAACATATAAATTCATCAAGGCATATATTTCAGTCAAGTCTTTTTTTTTCATATGTGATGGTTTCATCATGTTTGCATCGTTAAATGTCCACTGGAGAAGAAATCAAGTTCATTTTCACTTTTAATGTGGATTTCTTAAGAATGCCAAATCAGAGATTTTCGGTCAGAAAGGACTTTTACTCACTCTCATTGGAAAATGCTATTTGAGAGTCACTCTATGCTGTCATCATCATGTCAACAAGGGTCTAACTATTCTCGCAATCAGTACGACCTTACCAATCTGAGAGGTTTTTATTAGGGTTGTAATGCGGGTTTGGTCAATGGCTCATGGGACTCTTTGAGTCAAAGTTTAGAAAAATATTTTCAACAAATGTTTCCGGGTTTACAAGTCAAGAACCCTACAAAACGAGACAAAATTAATCTTGCTTGTACTCCTCCGAGCTAAGCTTAAAACATTAGAATATTCCAAAGCCCCAATCAGAAAAGACTTTCAAGGGATGTAATGTAGCCTTAGTTCATGGGTGAGAAACAATTGGATCATTAGGCTCAACAATACAATGAGGTGAAAAGTCGATGATCATCTCAGAACTGTCACTGGTTTTCTTTGGGAATTGTTTCCCAGGCTCATTTTCAAGCTTCTAACTTTGGCTCCATGGGGGATGTTGTCTAATGTCAAAGCCACTAGAGATTATTACAAGACTGCCCCATTCAGCATTTTTGGAAAAAACCTGACCACACTAGGGGTTGACTTTATAGACTTGAGCCTTTGACTCTAATTTCTATAGGCATTAGCCTTGCTTTTACTCGGCACATTGTTTTTCTTACCCCTAGGTTTTCTCCAATTTTTATTAACTCGAGCATTGGCCTAGCTTTGACAAGGCACACTACTTTTTCATGCCCCATTTTCACATTTTATTTTTACTTGACCTATGGGTTGAACCGAAGCATGTTGCTTTAGTATGGATGCTTGTATTCTAATGTTTCTAATGGCCTTGATTTTTGCCATGCCCCAATGTAAGAGATCATCACCAATATGGGTTTAATTGAAATGAAATTACAAGCTCAAAGTGGCTAGCAAAGGATAAAAATGTTTAGGGTAGAGAAATGAATGCTCTTCATTGTTCATAAGGCACTTGATTTCTTGTTTGATTTCACATGTAATAGCAACACTCAAAGATTGATGCAAGTGAAAGCAAGAAAATGTCTATCTTTTTTTCAACTTTGAACCTCGATTGATGCAAATGTAACCAAGTTTGCCCCGATATGAGCGTGGTTCTTGAAAAGGTAGTATGAAAAAGAAAATTCACAGGTTTTTGGGCTCAAAGTGGGTAACCAATGGATGACTATAGTGTTTAGGATAAAGAAATGAATTGCGCCTCATCATTTCGGTTATTATACCTTTTGCGAGAGAACTCTTTTACCTTGCGGATATGGAACTTTCTATGTTCATCTCACAAGTGTATAAGTATAAGACTGTGTATGAATAAGGTTTTTCCTTTTGTCATCCCAACACGTCTCATTTAGCATTCTCAATCAATTCTGCACTACTCATCAAAGTGCTTTATTTTGGCAAAATTCTCAATCAAATGATGAATGAAACAAGCAAAACCATCATGCAAAAAAATATTTCTTCAACAGATATGAGCATTTTGAGCTTATTGATTTTAAGTACAAACAATTCATCTCACCCAAAAAGTACAACATGAACATGATATCAAATTCAAAAGAAATTGATTAGAAATGAGAGTCTATTGGTTGCCTTTGGGTGTTAACTCAATCTTTGATGCCACATTTTTGTTCTTGCCCCCTACATAAAAAAATCATGCATGAATATGGCTCTAGATAAATGTAATTTTATGATTGGGGAAAGTTCTATCACCCATCAATGTGTTGTATTTGCTGGATTAAAAAATGCCCCACGGTATGTTATGCTGCATTATTGTCATACACGAGGAGAGGTAAGCTTCGGCAGATGAAGTAATGGGTGAGAAAAACAAATAGGGGTTATCCGACACGCATTCTTTGAATCTCTTTTTTTTTTAATCTTTAGGATCAAGGAGGCATGAGGAAGCCCAGCCCTTACAATTTTCCTTAGATGATAAATGTTCTTTTATTGTTGGGTATTATCACCGGGCTAGTTTGGTATACTTCATGCCCTCAAAATAAAGACAAACTTGTAATTTCATTAAATATAATCAAATGAATTATATTATTGAAATTAAAAATGCAACTATTCAAATCCTAATAATCAAAGTTCAAACAATAATTGAAATCCTAAAAACAACAAAAGACTCATTTGCAGAGGAGTATAGCCATTTCTTTACTCGGTGACCCCATCTACACTTCCAACATTGTTGGGGAAGGGATTATGCTGGATATTTGGTTGATCAGTGCGGAAAGAGAATGCCTTCATATCTAGGAGATCCTGAACTCTATGTTTCAATATGCCACGGCCATCAGTGGAATGTCCAACCTCGTCCATGTGATACTCGCACTTCTTGGATGGGTCATAATTTGTTAGTTGCTCGAGGTTCGAACGTTTGGGCTCACTTGAAAGTAGCCCTTTCTTTCGGAGAATTGGCAAAACCTTAGATAACGGCTCTAGTAGAGGCATGAAATTTCTCTTAGTACCTTGTGGTCAACCAGTGAATTGGCGTCCTCCACCTTGCTGTTTGCCAATGTCACGAGTTGGTTGAGAGTATGCCACATTCACTTCAGATGCAAACTCTTTATCTTTCTTGTAAATATAGCCCTACCATCACACAAAGCGATCTGAATGCATTCTCCTACGGGAATAAACTCGGCCAAGGATTCAAAACAAGACCCTAACACTCGATTGCAGAAATCAAATGGAAAAGACCTCATTAACATGTCTAGCATCTCCTTTTCAGTCAACTTAGAAGTGATTTGCACAGCTACAGCCCTCCATCTCATGGCATAAGCCTTGAAAGTCTCGGTTTTCTTTTTCTCGATGCTAATTAAATCCTCACATGACGAGGCCATGTCAATATTAAATTTGTATTAACGAATAAAAGCATCAGATAAATCCTTCCATGTCTCGAGCAAATTAATCTTTTTCACAACGAACCATTGTAAGGCGGATTCAATTAAGCTATCCTCGAAAGTATGAATCATGACCGGCATGTTATCAACATACGGTGCCATCCTCATCGTGTAGTACTACAACTGGACCTTAGGATAGGAAAGGCCTTCATATTTGTTAAACTCATGTGCCTTGAACTCTTTAGGGACATGGACCTTGGCATTATGAGCAGGACCTCATGGGAATTGATCTTGAAAGCCTTGCATCTATCGAACTTGCTCCTTAAGCTTAGCAATGTGCTTAGCCTCATTACTCTTTAGCAGTTCAAAAGATGGCCCAGCCTTATTAGTCATAGTCTGAGGGACATTATCAGTTGCGATTACTCTATCCTTGTTTAAGGAAATATCCATGCCAACATTTGTTTCTTTGTTTTTCGGCTCAGTAAAAGCATAGTCATTAGGCAGCACGACTTCTACACTTAGTTGAGCAGATGCAGACAAAGTGGAAATGCTTGTGTTTAGAGAAACAACTTGCTTAGAAGGTTCTTGAGGACATTCGGGACTTGCCTCATGTCCGTTTCAACAACGACAACGTGAGCTTGCTCATTTTAGTCATCCATTCTTGCTCTTGACCATGTGATGATGGGTGAACGTGGACAATCTGTGATCACCTAATAAAGATAAAACTAAGAAATGAATGTGTGACAGTGAGAAGGTTCGGTCCATGACTCAATTTAATTAGCACCATTTTATCTTTTTTAATCTTTAAAGGGATGGGCTTTTTTTTATAGAAAATGGTGACCTATGACACATTCAAAAATGAAACCATATAATTGAAAATTTTAATTTAATGGAAACTTTTCTCTCTTTTTTTTGCTTTTCTTTAAGAAAAAGAAAAAAAATCTTAATGATAATTAGTTTTGATTCAAAATTCATTATGATGACACTATTGGCCTAGACTTATCATGGACAGACTGAAAACACAAAAAGACATAAATGAAATTCAAAAAATAGGGATAGAAGACATATTTTACAAGTAGATCAAGAGCAATCACATACACATGCACACGAGTCATAGAGCTTGATTTCTACTCTAAATGGCTTAACAAATGGAGCCACAAGGGTGGGATGACCAGCCACAGCCTCGCATACTAAGTCAAGCCCTCATAACTGCGGCTTAGTCAATAATGATGCCCCAATGCAACGTGGTATCGCGGGTAGAGGCAAACACTTTGACACCAAGAAGGAAAATTTTTCAAAACTAAGTTGGGCAACCTCTACTGTGCGGCCTCACGGTCAAAGTCGTATCCAACTTAATACCATCCTAAGTGATCATAATGCAGCCTAGGTTCGGCGGCAGGTTGTGTGTGTAAAGATGCAGTGCTAAAGCAATAAAAGCATGCTCAACAATAAATATCAAGCAACATTTCTAACAAGACATTTAAACATTCATCACAAACTCCTTCCTGTAAAACAAAGGGTTAGCAAACATTTCAACCCTTATAACTCATTTCTGCAAAAATATATAACACCTTAATGTTAGAAACCAAAGTTTTTATTGCCAAATTTTTTTTTTTAGAAAATGTAAAATAGCCTAAGTCCACTAAGAATTTCTTTTAAGTTCCCCAATGGAATCTCCAAATTGTCGTGACCTCTTCGAAAGTGCACTACCTAAGGTTTAACTAATGGATTACTAAGTTGAACTTAGCTTGAGCTCTCCCAAGCTCATACAAATTCCAACTTAATTAATGTTATTAACATGCAAAATTTATTTTATTTGGAGCCGCCCCACTAATTTATTTATGGTGGGTCGATTAGAAATCCATGTAAAACACAAGAAGTTGTACTTTACCCCTGCGAACCAGAGATTGTGAATTCGGGGACTTGGTTACGCTAGATTACTCTAACACCCTTTCAGTACCTTTCATTTCTTAAAAAACTGTTTGGCAAGCATAGCATGGAATTTACGCACATAAATTTATATGACATGCAATTTTCAATCAAACGAACCTAATGTGCAAATTATATGACATGCACATGTAGATATGATGTGAAATGACTTGTGCTTAACATGCACATGATATTTTTTGCATTTTTATAAAAAATCGTAATAAAAAATACTACATATTAAACTATCTAAGAAAGATATTTTCCAACTAAGCTTAGGAGATAAGCTATGTCATATTCTTGTATGGAAAATATTTTAATTAGATGTGTATGAGCATGCAATGTTATCTAAATAATTATGCTAATCTAACATGCAATCTAATTTAAATATGTAATGCTATCTAGAATATCTTAATTTATTCACATGCAATCTTTTTTTATTTTTTTAAATAAGGAAAAGAAATCAAAACAAATCATTCTAACTTATTGAATCAATTCAAATATGGGAATATTTCAAGACCACTAGAAGATTTCGTGAGTTAAAATTGATATGTTGATCTTAAGCCTTAAGATCAAAATATCAATTTTAAAGATCCCTGTGCAATTAATTATTCTATCTAAAGCCTTATAGATAGAATAAAAAAAATTGATGTGTAGTTGCAAATTAGGATATAAGTCCCAATAGGTAATGCCTATCACTCAAAGGAATTTCTTAGGTACGAGAAACCTTATCAAGTTCAAACAATAAAATTTTCAAGACAAATCTAGATAAGATTTTTATTTAGACTTTATATAGTATTTCCAAACTCAAACCAATGGTGAACAATGAACCACGCCAGCTAGTGATGATGCTTGTCGATAAGGGTGGCCATGGTAAAGGGTCAGTAAGGTGAAGCGACTCACAAGATAGATTGACAATGCTCTGCAATGATGAGAACACAAAGTACTGAGGAGGGAGACCAACGTGGCGTCAAACTAGGCTGATCTAGCTTAGTTGAATCATTGTAATGGACACCGAAAATTGTTGCAGACACCACAACCATGTTGATTTGGAGATGCAGTAGCACGAGAAGCACCGAGGTGAATGTAATTACGAAGACGTGGGAAGATCAAAGAAAGACCCTTTTTCTTTCTTTCTTTTAAATTCTTCCCCTTGTGGCCATGGAATTTCTTCGAAGAAGACTTCCCACGTTTTCCTCACGCCTTTTTTCAAACTCTCTCCTCATGGAATTAAGTTGAATCTTTGAATTTGCTTCTTTTGCTTCTCAAACTCTCTCCCTTACTTTCTGTTGGGTGATTTCGAATTACGGAAATCCTCGAAACTAGAAACAAATTCCGATTACGAACGCAGTAGAAAGCCCAGAATATGTTGTATCACCAATCAAAAGGCACATTATCTAAAACGAACATACCCTGAAAGCCATAGATTAGATGCCCCCTTTCCAGAAGAGAGGCAAGAGAGAATGTATGTTTTCTCTTTGAGAGGAAGAACCACACAGAGTGTACATTCATCAATCTTCTTCTTGTAATTGTAACTTCTATTAATAACCGCTCTCAGCCCATATTAGGCTTGGCCCATTTTGCCTTAGCCCTGGGTACATAAGCCATCTTGGGCGGGCCTTAATTCCTTCATCTCCCACTTGCCCATGATGGACCAAACAAGATTCTCTTTTTTTCTCTCCTTCACAAAGTTCATATTGGCAAATAATTTATGAGATCAGGCATACTCCAAGAACTCAATTGCCATTCATCCGTTGGGAGTATACAGCCACTCAAAAATTGGGCATTGAGTAGATATAGTATGCAGTCCTAGATCAATCGGCCACATCATCACTTCTTTTGATCTCGATACATATTCACAATTATGATAATACTCAATCATCATAATTGGTCGACCTATGAACACAAAACTTAGAATGTGGCATCACAATCAAATTGATCTTCCTCTTTCTTTAAATCTCTCTATCTCAGTTCAACTCGCTCTTCTAGAAATGCCCCATTAAACCAAATCACTCATGGTCATTGGCAACACCCTAAGATAGCAAACATCGAATAGAAATTTCGAGAATAAATAAGAGTCATGAGGGTACTTATTGAAGAACTTTCATCCTCAAGAGTCTCACACGGCAATAAAAGTTGAGATCAAAACATTGCCAACTCTTTTTTGTCTCTTAAGCATATGCAATATGAAATACGTATTACAGTATTTTCCCCTTTCCCTAAGGAGTGTATGTCTTACCATTAATATTGTACAGATGATAGTTCAGACACACATAATGTCTAACTTGAGTTCACAATTCTACTCTCTTCAAATCATTTATCAGAACTTACATTTGGCTTTTAAGACACATATAGTAAAATATGTGGGTTATTTTACTTTTAGACATAATAAATCGTATATTATCATCTTAACACTCAGTTAAGACGACATCTATATTTTAAGCTTGAACTCTTGATTATCACATAGATAATAAGCTTAAAATTGTCTCATCCCATCTATCACATAGCAAATGGAGGTGATTACTCGTGTGAATAGGCTAATCTCATATCTGTCCGACATACTTTCTCTAACATAATGTACTAAGCATTAAGATGCATAAGTATCAAATCAAACTCACAGGCATACCTAATGAACATTTTTGGGAATAATTCAATATTCAGTATATCAACCTCCACACAGTCCTAGAGATTTCACATGATTACTAAGAACATCTCTAGACATAAGCTTCATCATAGGAACTTCTATTATCCTATGTATATATATATATATACATACTGCAAGTTCACATCTTTTCATGCAACCATATCCTCAATAAGGTTATACTAGGTATCCACATGTTTGGTCTTAGCATAGTGCCTTGGATTTTGGTCCATGTTATCGTCGCTTGCCCATCACAGCTAAGTAACACATACTTTGTAGCATTCTCAACAACACCTAAACGATCCATTAATCCCTTAAGCCAAACACTCTTTGTACAACTGCTGACATGCCGCAGAATTAGCATTCATCGTGGACAAGGCTATACACGTTTATTCCTTACTATTCCAACATATGATGCCATTATTCAACAATAAAACAAATTTAGAGGTTGATTGCCTTTCATCTAAATCTCATCCTCCATCATCATCAGAATATCCCTCAAGCTACAGATACTTGCCTTGGTAACTCAGCACATAACCAGCAGTTTCTTTTTAGATACCTAAACGTTCTTTTTAACAGTATCCAAAGCGCTTAACCTGGATTGGATTAGTATCTACTTACCATTCCAACTACGAGACACATCTAAAGTCTTGCACACATCATAGTGTACATTATGCTTCCAATAATGTTGTCATAAGGAACGCGTAGTATTTCCTTCCTTTTGAGGAGTCTTAGGCACAAATTTGGCTCAATCCTTCACCTTTTGCAATAGGAGTATCTATGGGTCTGCAATCTTGCATATTAAATCGTTTAAAAACCTTAGTTATGTAAGTTTCTTGCAAGAAAGGTAATAACCTTCTAGAAAGATGGAACACCAACTCTTAACAGATTCCATATTGCTTCCGGCAAGTAGTTTGTCATCAACATATAATGACATGATCACAAATTGATATTTCGATCTTTATATATGTAGACACACACACATACACAATGATTCACATCAATCATTGTGAAATCATATGCCACTATGGCATTATGAAAATATTTATATAATTGTCTGAATGACTGCTTAGGGTCATATATCAAAGTCAAAAGTCGACATACCTTTTGTTTTTGGCCTTCTTATATGAAACCATCGGTTGTTTCATATAAATTTATTATTAATTCTCCATTGAGAAAAAACAGTCTTTACATCCATTTGATGTAATTCAAGATCCATACTAAGTACTATTGCCAGAAAAGGATGAACTCTAATAGACCTCACTAGAGGAGAAAATGTATCTTCATAATTAATTCCTTCCTACTAAGTATAACCTTTTGCCATAAGGCGAGCTTTATACCTCTCTATTGATCCATCAACTTTACATTTTAATTTTGAGAACACATTTGTTCACAATGGCTTTGCGTACTTTTGGAAGATCAACTAATTCTCGAACATGTTTTGACTTCATTTGACTCCATTTCCTCCATCATTGAAGATATCCATTTTTTTCTTTATTTGGCCAATTTTAGAGCCTACTTTATATTCATTGGCTCATCATCTTCTTGTGGAGCGATCATAAAAGTCTCCCTTTTAATGTCAAAACATCAAATGAGGAAATACTTTTTATGATTTTTTCATCATATTGGGGACTAAACCCTCAATACTGCATCGCTCCCACTCGGATTAAATGACAGTGGCATCGTCTCATCAAGGGATTGCAATTGAGACTAGTTGGAAACTAATTCTTCATTGCTCACATTGCTCCCATTTGGAATATTACCAATATTTCTATCATCATTATTCAAGCTTTCAAATAAAAAACTATCTTCACCTATTTTTCCCTTCTTAGAAAACACATTCTCCAAGAATATGCATCTTGTGATTCAGAATTCAGTTACACTCTCACTTGCTCATCATCTATGAACACATAATGAGGAACCATGAGTATAGGCAGACTACCATTACTCATATGGAATGGAAGCAACTGATTCAAAAGGCACATGGTTAAGTATATATGTAGCAATTAACAAAGCATCACCCCAAAAAGTGATCGTAAATTAATCTACGCCATCATGAACTTAACCATTTCTAATAGGGTTTTGTTTTTCCTTTCTGTGACACCATTGTGTCGAGGAGTTTATGGAATATACAATATATTCCTCTTTCACCACACAAATTTATGAACTCATCATATAGATATTATCAACCTCAATTGAATCTCAAAAACTTTTATTTTGTTATCTATTTGATTTTCCATCAAGTTCATAAATATCATGAAGCAACTAAAAGTCTCATATTTATGAATAATCAAATAGACGTATCTGAATCGAGTATAATTATTGTTCAATGGGATTAGGGGTGTGCATGGTCCAGGGCGGTCCGGTTCCCCCTCAGAATCGGGAACCGGACCGCCAAAGTCTTGGACTGGACCAGATTGGACCTGTTGGTCCAGTTTGGTTCTTGGGTGGTCCAATGGGACTGGGAAAAATTCAAAAAGAATGCCCTACTTATCATCATTGAGTATAAGATGACGCCTGCAAAGGAGACAGTTTTCAAGACATAGAACAATCAAATGTCAAATGTTGTCCTCAAACAACGAATGGAATGAACTGAATATTTAACAAAGCCTGAGAGCTAAAGAATGCGCCCACACAATCGTAACTTGCTCAAAAAATGTCACAACTTTCTCCTCATCAAAACCAAACCCATCTCTTAAAAATTGTATATCAGCTCAATTCAACAAAAACTCAACCCGAACAGAACAAAACTGAAAAGATAATTAACGAAGAGAACCTTGTGGCTTTTGAAGTTGACTTCATACTCATCGTTCGAGAACTGCTCTGCAACATAGCCGCAAAACCATTGCCTTGCCGCAAAGAATCCCCCTTCACAAAGCGTTACTTCAGAAAACAAACTGAATAAGGAGTTGCAGACTCGACTCTATCTGTTGACAAAAGTGCAGGGCATGGATTTGGTAGGCGAACCAGAAGAGCACATCTAGCCGTACTTTAAACGAGCATACATGAATGTGCAAGAATGAGAAAGCGAACCATACATGAATGCGAACTTGAAGGTGAAAGTTGTTTGCTACCGTCGAGACTCAAGAATGAGAAAGCCTGTTCTCCCTAGGGTTTCTTCTTTCTTGTTTGAGCGTGAATATGAAAGGCCGGCTTTGATGGGCTGGGCATCAACAATAACTGATAAGTGGGCTCTGGAAATTTGAAGCTTCTTGACTTTGGACTGGAGCTGGGCTCCCAAGTCACTTAGACCAAGAGAAACTTTGAAGGTCCTAGTGGTCAATCCTAGTGGTCTGGTCTAGGTGGTCTGGTCCGATCTTGACCACCCTAGAACTAGGAACCAGACCACCCGAGAACCGGTTCCATTTTTTGGAACCGTGGACCGGACCACAACTCCGAAGAACCGAACCAACCCAGCCGGTCCGGTCCGGTCCGGGCGGTTCCCGAGTTGGGCGGTACCCAATGCTCAGCCCTAAATGTGATGAAATAAAACAACCCTATGTCTTGCCCTCACATTCATTGAACCATAAATGTCATAATAATGGATTAACTACAAAGGAAATTTAGCTCTTGTTCCTATTCAAATGGTTTCCTTATTGTTTTTCCGATCAGGCAATGCTCACGCGTGGGCATATCGACTTTTTCAATATTGCCTAATTGATCCTCTTTAGCCAATCTTTTCGTACGTTATTGGTCTATATGACCAAGTCTAGCAAGCCATATATTCACATCATTATCTTATGAACTAGAGATGTGAAGAGAGAATAACAAACATTGACTTATCTATAGTCAACGTTCAATACATTAAACCATCTGTCATATGGCTATTTCCATAATGACTAGTACCCAAATACAAGTCCACACATCTAATATGGAAATTCTAATGAAAGCCAGATCGAACCAACATTAAAATAGACATTTAATTTCGGTGAATTTTGGAACATATAATACATTTTGTAGGCATAAAATGCGTCCATCATGCATAATCAACTAGCATGTGCCAATTCCTTTAACCTCAACCTTGGAGTTAAATCTAACATAAATCCAATTTTGTTCTAGATACAATTTGTCAGAATTCTTCAAATGATTCACTTTCCTTTGGTGCATGATCTGTTCATCTCGAATCTTTTTCGGCTACGTAAGCAAAGTTCTTGAGAATTTTAAGATATGTTAACCTTCTTCATCTCATGACAATCACGAGTGAAGTCGCTTTTATTGCTACACTTGTAGCACTACTCTCTCGACATTATATTCTCAAGAAGACATTTTATTCTTTCATGTTGGTCGATATTCTGCTTTTTCCCTGAAGAGCTTGCTCTATTGCCTCTCCTTCATTCTGAACGAATCAAGGTGCTTGTACTTAGAGTTCAAAGCCTATTGTGAGCTAGTACCGGCATAGTATAAATCTATTGCTGACTTATTAGTCAGGAGGCGGTCCTCCTTTAGCTCAAGGTCGCGCACTACATCCTCTAAGGTTCTAATATTCGTGGGTCAGGTGCAACTTAATATGCTCATAACTTTGAGGCAATAACGGATCACTGCTTGCATTTATTGCTCGTCAGTGAGAACATGGCCCATACTCTTTAGCTCTCTAATCATGTGACACTTTTCTTAGGTATTATTTCATGGACAAACCATGAAGCCCTTTTTCTACGTGTCAAAATCGAAAGTGAGCTATCTAAACTTGGTCATCCAAATCCGACCTTTTTTTCGGCCAATGCTTCTCACCTTTCTTTGACATTTTCAAAGTGCATAAACTCTCGCATGGCATCATTCTCCATGCTACTCAGCAACATGATGCGAGCAAAAGAGTTCATCTTTATATCGAGCAATGCTTTTATCTTCAGGCTTGGCCATAACCAGGTTAAGGAATTCAAAAGTGTTTTGCTCTTCTAGCACATATTGGATTTCTATAAGACATATCTCATAATTGTCACCGTTATATTTCTCTACTTTGTTCCAATCAGCGACTACGTTGTTAGTTGTTGATACCATTGTATCTAAACATATTAGACACATATACACAAATCACTAATGTCTATCACTAATGCCTATTATTTATGCATCTCTTTCTCATAAATTAACTATGTTAACAAATGATTTCACTTCGGGTTTCAAAATCAAAAGTTCACTATGTTCCCAATCATCATTTAAAATCCCAACTTGAAATCACCATTAACATAATCATTTCATGAAAAACTAGGTTCTCTTGAAGTTACTAAAAAGTTTTAGAACCTCCTACTATCATTGCACTAAAATAACAATGAATAATAACAATGATTTTCACATAGAAAATCCCATTTACTTGACATAAATACATAATCAAGAGGGAACAATAATAATAGTATCTTCAAGGAAAAAGATATTCATAAATTAATGTAAAGCAAAATGATATACTATAAGCTAAACGATAATCATGTAAGAATTATCAAACTCTAAGAAAGCTTAACATGCTTCTTTGGCACATAGCCCAAGAAAAACTATCGAACTCCCTTTAGAATTCCTCCTTGGCACACTTGCCAAATAATACTCATCCATTGCCTTAATCCTATAAAACCCCATGACCAAAGCTTCTCGAAGCTTGTTATAGACCGTGATTATGTTGACCTTCAAAAAAATGGCATCACATAGCCATTTTAGATGATATCTTATATCATCTTAATGCACATTGACCAAATGAGCAACCTTTAGATCGCCATTTTTCAAAATGATAATCACTTAGCTCATCCAACAAAAACTTTAAAAAAAATCCTCATGCTCATGCGACTATGTTGTAAAGTACGTACTATTGAACGTACGTTACTGAATATTCATTATGTCAGACGTTACAAGTTATTAATTACGACAGTTTCATTTCCATACTCCTATAAATAGGAGCTTAGTTTTTGGTTATTGTAACAACAAGAATAATAAGAACCACAAAGAGAGTTTCTCTACTACTTTTAGTATTCTACTTCACATTTCTCTTTATTATATACTTGAGACGAAGTATTTTACAACACGTCATCAGCACGAAGATCTCCCAACTGAGTAAGTAATCTTTGCGAGGTAAGTGTTCCCTTTATTTTTCTTCAATCATTTCACGCTTTACCTTATTTTATCAATTTTTTCATTTCCTTGGCTTGAAGCCAAAAGTTCGAATCTAAAGGTATCATTTTGCTCCTGAAGTAGTAAAGAATATTTCAATTATGGCAAATATTGAAAAGCCCAAATTCCACATCCTAGAAGTGAGTGGAAATAATTATCTATCATGGTGCCTTGACATGGAAATGCACCTCCAAGGGTAAGGTCTCGCTAATACAATTACAGATGACGGAACGTCGGATGCAAAAGATAAAGCAAATGCATTGATTTTTATCCGTCGTCATTTGCATGAGAGCCTGAAGTCTCAATATTTATCAGTGCGAGACCCTCAGACCCTGTGGAAGAGGTTGAAGGACAGGTATGATCATACCAAAACAGTTATCCTTCCTCAAAGCACAATATGATTGGCAGAATCTCAGACTATAGGATTTTAAATCAGTGTCTGAGTATAATTCCGCTTTATTTGATATAGTTTCTCGGCTTGAGTTATGCAGTATTAAACTCACCGATGCGGAATTATTTGAGAAAACTTTCTCTACCTTCCATGTCTCGAATATTGTATTGCAACAGCAATACCGGCAGCGGCAATTTGCCACATACTCTGAGTTCATTTCTATGCTCCTCACTGCCGAGCAAACTAATGAATTGCTCCTGAAAAATCATGATCTTAGACCTGCTGGCTCAAAAGCATTGCCGGAAGCACATGCTAATACTCAGAATAATATTGGCCATTCTAAGGGTTATAAGCGCAGGCAAGAGCACAATCCTTGAAGGGGTGGCAGAAAATTTAATCGCCCTAAGAAATTTAACTTTGAGCTGAATAATGGCAATAATGGCAAAGAAAAGAAGCCAATGAAGGTGACTAATGAAAGTGCTTGTCATCGTTGTGGCATGACTGGGCATTGGTCACGTACCTGTCGTACGCCAAAGCACTTCATTGACCTATACCAGGCATCTGAGGCCAATAATATCTCAATTGGTGGGACTCCTCTTGCTTCCAAAGTAGCAAATGCATCTCTTGCTCCTGAAGTAGCAAATGCATCTTTGGATGTCTCTGATTTCTTTGAGGACTTTTGATTGGCTTAATGAGGCATCAATCTGGTGGATGACACTTTAGATTTTGAAATTTATGATTTCCTTTATAATTTTTCATTTATTTAAATGTATTATATTTTATATGTTTATGAATTTTATATAATATTTTGAAATTTTATAACTAACTGTAACTTTTATGATACTTGACACTTGAAGTTGTCAGTATAATGGAAAATGGCAAATACTGAAAAAATAGAATATGTTTGTCTGCTTGACGGTGCATCAACCCATACTATATTTCATAGTAGACATTTTTTTTCTCGAGTATGACATTGCGTAAGGCACGTGTCCATACAATATCTGATCATATTCCAATTATTGATGGTTTCGGGAATGCCACAATTGTTTTGCCAAATGGCACCATCCTCCATATTGAGGATGTGTTTCTAAGCAGCAAATCAAAAAGGAATTTGCTTAGTTTCAAAGAGTACAACGTAATGGGTATCACATTGAGACTATCTATGAGCAAAACAAAGAATATATTGGCATTACCTCTTATAAGATGGGCTTGAAGACCATCCATGAGAAATTACAAGCTTCTCCTATGGGTTTGTATTCTGTTAAGATTAAAGCCATTGAAACCTATACAACCATATCCTGGAGATTGGTAAACCCTGATCAATTTGGGTTGTGGCATGATCGCCTTGGGCACCCTGGTGCTTCAATGATGCGTAGAATAATACAGAATACAAAAGGACACCCTCTAAAGGATACAAAGGTATTGTTATCCAAGGATTATAATTGTGAAGCTTGTTCACAAGGAAAACCCATCATAAAACCTTCTATAACAAAGGTTAATCATGAATCCCCTATATTTCTGCAAAGAATTCAGGGTGATATTTGTGGACCAATACATCCACCAAGTGGACCGTTTCGATATTTTATGGTACTTGTAGATGCATCTTGCAGATGGTCTCATGTTTGCCTTTTATCAACTCGCAATGTCGCTTTTGCACGATTACTTGTGCAGATTATGAAGCTCCGAGCACAATTTCTTGATTATCCAATTAAAAGCATAAGAATGGATAATGCTGGTGAATTTACATCAATGAGTTTTGATGCATATTGTGCTTCACTCGGAATTGAGGTTGAGCATTCGGTTGCATCTGTCCATACTCAAAATGGATTGGCAGAATCATTTATTAAACGCATTCAAATTATTGCCCGGACTCTATTATTGAGAACAAACCTCAAAGATACAGCATGGGGTCATGCAGTTTTGCATGCTGCGGCTTTAATAAGATTGCGCCCTACTGCTAGTCTATTACAATCTCCCCTTCAAATGGTTCTTGGATATGAACCTGATATTTCACACTTACGCACATTTGGTTGTGCAGTTCAGGTGCCTATAGCACCGCCAAAAAGAACAAAAATGGGTCCCCAACGCCGTTTGGGCATTTATGTTGGGTTTAATTTACCATCCATTATTAGGTTCTTGGAACCAACTACTGGTAATCTTTTCACTGCAAGATTTGCAGATTGTCATTTCAATGAGACTGTGTTTCCATCAATTGGGACACCTGCAACTTCAATTGTTGCAAAACAGACACTAGTCAAATCTTTATCATGGGATGGGAAATTTTATCTCAATTAGACCCAAGAACTTCTGAGTGTGAAAACAAGGTACAACGCATACTGCATTTGTAGAATATGGCCAATAGACTTTCTGATGCATTTAATGATGCTGCTAAAGTGACGAAGTCTCATATTCCGGCTGTAAATGCTCCAGCTCGAATAGTTATTCCCGAAGGACAAGCTAAAGTGGATCAAAAACCCCCGCGCCTGAAGCGTGGTAGACCGATAGGATCAAAAGATATTGTTCCTCGTAAACGAAAAGGAAAGAATCAAGAATCAGCTCCAGAAGAGCCTAATGTTGTGCTTGCTCCCGAAGAGCTTATTGCCCCTGAAGAGGTACAAACCCATGAAAAGATTACCAACCCCGGGAATACCGAGAATTCCATTACATACTATAATGAGATTTGGGATCGGAATGAAATCATCATTGATGATATTTTTGCATTCTCAGTTGCTCATCAGATTATAACTGATGATTATGAGCCCCAATCTATTATTGAATGCCGTCAAAGACAGGATTGGCCTAAGTGGGAGGAAGAAATCAAGGCTGAATTAGCTTCCCTAGCCAAACGAGAGGTCTTTGGACCTGTAACTCGAATTCCAGACAATGTAAAACTCGTTGGATATAAATGGGTATTTGTCCGAAAACAAAATGAGAAAAACGAGATTGTCAGGTATAAAGCCCGACTGGTTGCTCAAGTATTCTCCCAGAGACCTGGGATTGATTATGATGAAACATATTCACCTGTGATGGATATGATTACATTTCGTTTTCTAATTAGCTTGGCCGTCTCTGAAAAATTGGAAATGCGTCTTATGGACGTTGTGACTTCATATCTATATGGCTCATTAGATACTAATATTTATATGAAAATTCCTGAGGGATTAAAAATGCCTGAAGCATACACTCCCCGCAATTTGTTCTCAATCAAATTGCAAATATCTTTATATGGGTTAAAGCAATCCGGTCGCATGTGGTATCAACGCTTAAGTGAGTACCTAATTAATACATAAATGATCCTATCTACCCAAGCGTATTTATTAAGAAATCAGAAACCGGATTTGCTATAGCAGCAGTTTATGTCGACGATATAAATTTAATTGGAACTCCTGAAGAGTTAACCAAAACTGCTGACTATTTACAAAAGGAGTTTGAAGTTAAAAATTTGGGTATAACCAAACTCTGTCTTGGTCTAGAGCTTGAGCATAAACCAAGTGGAATAATCGTCCATCAATCAGCGTACATCGAAAGATTATTTAAACGTTTCAATATGGACAAGGCTTACCCATTGAGTACCCCTATGGTCCTACGGTCTCTAGATCCCCGAAAGGATCCATTTCGTCCCAAAGAATTTGATGAAGAGATACTTGGTCCTGAAGTATCATATCTTAATGCAATTGGGGCGTTAATGTACTTGGCACAATGTACCAGACCTGATATCGCTTTTGCGGTAAATTTATTGGCTCGTTTTAGTGCTGAGCCAACTTGGAGACATTGGAACGGAGTCAAACATATTTTCCGTTATCTTCGAGGAACCATGGATTTGGGGTGATATTATTCAAAGGATTCAACTACCTTTGGTTTAGTTGGATATGCTGATGCTGCGTATAGATCCGATCCACATAAGGATCGCTCTCAAACCGGTTATTTATTTTGTTATAACGGCACCGCCATTTCTTGGCGCTCTACGAAGCAACCATTCATAGCCACATCTTCCAACCATGCTGAAATTATGGCTTTGTATGAAGCTGGAAGAGAATGTGTTTGGTTAAGATCCGTTATAACGCATATTAACAACTCTTGTTGTTTGACACCGGTTACAAATTCTCCCACTATAATTTATGAGGATAATGCTGCTTGTGTTACACAAGTTAGGGGAGGATATATCAAAGGTGATAAGACCAAGCATATCTCACCGAAATTTTTCTATACCCATGAACTTCAAGAAAGTCGACAAATTAACGTTAAACAAATTCGATCCATAAATAATCTTGCAGATCTTTTTACCAAATCATTGCCGACATCAATTTTTGAGAAATTAGTATATGGCATTGGTATGCGGCGAGTTCATAAGATGCAAGATTGATTAGCTCCAGAAGTAGCTATATGGATTGATTGAGGGGGAGATATTATGATCTATGCATTGCACTCTTTTTCCCTTTTGTCCGGTTTTTGTCCCACTGGGTTTTTCTGGCTTAAGGTTTTTAACGAGGCAATTAATGCATCCCTAAAATGGAGAGATCATGACATTTGTGCTCTGCACTCTTTTTCCATTTCGTCCGGTTTTTGTCCCACTGGGTTTTTCCGGCCTAAGGTTTTTAATGAGGCAGTATTATGCACATTTGTGATACAATGAATATTCAAGGGGGAGTGTTGTAAAGTATGTATTATTGAACGTACGTTACTGAATATTCATTATGTCAGACGTTACAAGTTATTAATTACGACAGTTTCATTTCCATACTCCTACAAATAGGAGCTTAGTTTTTGGTTATTGTAACAACAAGAATAATAAGAATCACAAAGAGAGTTTCTCTACTACTTTTAGTATTCTACTTCACATTTCTCTTTATTATATACTTGAGACGCAGTATTTTACAACAGACTACAAATAGTCATCCATATGAAAATTATGTGATATTATTATGGCAACATATGCAAAAAAAAAAAAAAACATAAAGGATTACACACATCCTTAATGTTATTAAAAAAATATTTTTCCTTTAAAAAATTGATTTTTTTTGTCAATGGTCAAAGTCAACGGTCAATGCTTGGTCAACGGGAGCGGTCAACTGTCAAACGGGTCGCGAGTTAAGTCACACAGACCAAAGGCTCGCAGGCTGTGGGGCATAGGGGCTAGGCGTAGATATTGCAATCACTCGAAACGCTCGTCTGAGTACATTCTAAATATGCAATCAAATCTTGATTTCATCTAGCGAAATAAAAGCACTGCTCATGAACAATATGCAGATATTGCTCATGAAATAAAAGTAAAAACGAGCCCCAATCCGCATATATTCAAGTAAAATATGTACACATTCAATCGTGAAAACAACATCATTGGCTTTAATACCAATGTTGGGTGATTTTGAATTACGGAAATCCTCAAAACTGGAAACGAATTTCGATTACGAGCGCAGCGGAAAGCCCATAATATGTTGTATCACCGATCGAAAGGCACATCATGTAAGACGAACATACCTTGAAAGCCACAGATTAGATGCCCCTTTGCAGCTTGAGATTTTCGAGAAATCCAAGAGAGAGGTGAGAGAGAATGTATGTTTTCTCTTTGAGAGGAAGAACCACACAGAACGTACATTTGTCAGTCTTCTTGTAATTGTAACTTCTATTAATAATCACTCTCAGCCCATATTGGGCTTGGCCCATTTTGGCTTAGCCTTGGGTACATAGCCCATCTTGGGTGGCCCTTAATTCCTTTACTCTCTAATTTGCCCATGTTTTTTTTTCTTGCCCCTCCTAGCCAAATTCCCCCAAGCTCCCACATTATCTCTCTTTGCATGTTTTTTTTTTTTCATTTTTTCTCACACAACTCACCCCTTCTCTATTTATAGAGACTTAAAGATAATAAACCATAATCTTTAAAATGTGAGGTGCTTCTAACATTTGATTTCCGAGAGAATATATATCAGTTCGCTATCCATAGCCTAACCACCTGTTGATTTTGAAATGTTATTATCCATTTGCTATCTATAGCACAACCACCACCCTTATCTCTCTACGTGCATATCTTGATATCTCGTTCAAAATGCTAACTAAGGAACCCAATCCATGAAAATTTAGGTGTCAACACATAGGATCAAACCATTGATCCGATAAAGTATTTGG
Organism: Melaleuca alternifolia; assembly: GCA_019926035.1. NCBI lineage: Eukaryota > Viridiplantae > Streptophyta > Magnoliopsida > Myrtales > Myrtaceae > Melaleuca > Melaleuca alternifolia. The sequence continues at coordinate 2,038,483 of JAGKPW010000083.1, forward strand.
AGAATTGTTACTTGTTGACCCAATACAAAATATTCAAGCAATGCAAATTTTTCCTATACGGTGTTCTCTGCATCTTGCTTATTGTCATTACTTAATTAGTGCGGTACGAGCTAAGCCTCCAACAAAGTTTTTTTTTTTTTTGCTAGAAAGGTATGAGAAAGATGCACCTTGCAGTGATTATGGAATGAAATAAGTTCCACGAAATATGACCATCACGACAAACGCCGGTTGAATTCAATATTATTTCCTCAAAATTAACCTTTTTTTAGGTCTAGCACGACAAAGGCAATGGCGTATTTACAACTGTCATGTATCCATGCAAGAGAAGTCAGTATCTAGAAGCCATGTCGAAGTCGATTCTCATAACTGAGAACTCACTGGAGGGAAGCTGAAATCGACAGCACCATTAAAAAAAAAAAAACTTAGCCTAGTATCAGGAGAAGTTTTCAGGTACAGCTCTTGGATTAGTGGCCCTCAAATGGAAAATGATCCTCTACCCTACATGATGCTCCCGTTGCTGCTTTAATACAACTCAATCGACAAACATAAGTTATAAATTTCAAAGCCCTAATTGGTATATATTGTAATTTAGATGGAAGTGACATCAAATGAGAACACCAATGGAGTGCAGGATCTTATCCCTTCTCACATAATATTTAAGGGCGATGTGTGCATTGGGTGCACCCAATCGATGCACCTCATGTTTCCTTCGATTTCACTCACAAAGTAACTAAAGATATTAACTGCTATTTAGGGTAAACAAACCCTATGTGGGTTAATTCCTCTCTAGGATCAAGAGCCTAACCAATCACCTCTTATTTTTGAATCCTAAGCTAGCACTGGAGCAACAAATTTAGTTGCTGTAGCTAGTAGGTTCGAGGTTGGTTCTAGGAAATGGAGGAGCAGAGAACTTTGAAAGTGATAGTCTATCAACAGCCTTTCCAGGATCTCCAAGATTTTTTAAGTGGGAATAAGGGCTCCGATAAAAGCAAAACATTGGTAAGAACCTTCTTTATTTGGCCATTATAGAAACAAGGATAAACAGACCATGGACAGATATGTTGCAATAGCACCCCCATTCACCTGACTTTTAGGAGCAATGTTAGAGTGCACCAATCTGATATAATGCTCCCAGGCGCCCTAAATATCTCGTCTTTACGGCAGACAATGAAAGTAGTACATACTATGGAGAACAATTATTTCTAATGAGTAGGTGCAATGACAGAGAAATTCACTCCTTCAGTTCAGACCTGAAGACGATTTGACGCCATATCATGATCCTGAAGGTACTGTGGACGACCTAATGAGAGAAAATTGGCTCAGAAACGATTGAACCAAACTGATTCCTGATCCCTAATTGCTCCTTAGAGCATTGCTTATTTGATGACGAACTTTTTTATACCCTTGCACTATAATGTAAACTCTATAATAGAGTATTCAGTAAAAATTGAACTTTCTCGGTCCGATCTGGTGAAATCCACATTGAACCCACTTGGGGTTTACACCAATTCCAATGATGGTTATGCAGTTTACTACATACACTACAATCGCCGAGTAACTTCTCGAAGATTGATGGACAACATCACGATTGCAGAGGAGGAAAAATATATCACCTATGATAGAGCCAACGCGTGCACTCCATGTTCTTTTCAATTTGAATCTAAACAAAGTCGATTACTGCGTGAAGTGGGGATCGCATTTACACCTTGGAGCCTCTTTATTGACATTTCTGTTCGACATGCTAATCTAGTTTTTAGTTTCATAATTAGGTTCTGGATGGACCGATGGTAACATTATTCTAAGCATGGCGACATATTCAAAAAAGAAGGAACTACATGTCATTGGACTCTGGCTACAGAAATAAAAAGAAGAAGACAAGCCAGTGTGGTGAGACTGATCATAATAAGTGATTGAGATACACATATACGTAAGGTTACCATCATCAAGAAAGATTTAATTTTGTACATCCTTACTCTCTTGACATCTTCCATAGCATTATTTGTTCAATTAGAGAGAAAGCGTCGTTCGACTTTTATGATTATTTATTCTCAATCGCTCGTTAAAAAGGAATAGAACTCAGCGGAAAATATCAAAACCCATGCCTCCATTTCTTACCCCATCACCGCTTACCGTCGACTTCTCTCAATTTGCATCTTGTCACTCGAATGTAGTTTAAAACTGAAGATTGCTACCGGGTCCTCCTGTTCGAAATCCCCTTTCTCCCATACCTCTCACTTCTCTAGTACTACAACTTGTTATGAAAGTACAATTGAGTATTAAAATTTTCAAAAAGTATAATTAAATCATAAAACTTGTCAAAAGTATATTGAGGCCGAAATATTAAAAAAGTGCATTGAGACCTAAAACCTACGAGATAAATCTAATAAACTTGTCATTTTGATTGTATTTTTTAAAAAAATTTTAGGACTAGGTTGCACTTTTGCAACAAGTTTTAGGAATTTTTTTGCATGCTTTAAAAATTTTATGACTCAATTACACTTTTTCCATAAATTTTAGGATTTAATTATATTTTTTGAAAATTTTATGAATCAATTATACATTTTTGATAAGTTTTATGACTTTCAATACATTTATCCATATTTTTTCTCCTCGAAAAGCTTTCAAGCATTCATGCTCATTCTCACTTCTGCCGCTCTAGCCTCCAATGCGCTTATGCCCTCACCTCTTGCTCTCGCCTCTTAGAAAGTTCTTTTTTCTTTTCAATGCACTAAATTTTAATTAGAAATTAGGAGGAGACACTATAATTGCGAAAAGCCTGGTGATTTGAACTACTAGAAATGCCTCCATTTGCAGAAAGAAACTGGGGTCACGCAGGATTCCCATACATGCATTATCAAAGTCATGTCATATTCTCGGTGAGACGACATGCAAACTGTTGATTAGGGAGAACTAGCCATTCAACTAAAGCCAGTACAAGAAGGGAAAAGCATTTTTCACCTTTGAATTGAAGAAGAAATCGTATTGATCACGTGGACCATATCATCTGATTATTAATTATGTGAATTTCAGTATAGGACCCACATAATCGGTGACCTAGGTAGACTTAGTTTACATGATCTGCAGATCAAGTAATTTTTTTTGTTTGAAAATTTATTGCATAATCTATAAATCATGGGGACTTCTAAATTATAAATTAAGTTTATCCAGCTAATCAACGAGGTAGATGGACTTGATTAGAACATATAACATTTTTTTTCTTCAAGAAGTTATTGCATGGTGTCCAGACTACATAGACCGATATTATTTACTTCAAAAATACATTAATTAGGTGGATTCTCTGCAAAGCCACACTTGATTAACAGTACAAATAAATTTGGTCCACAGGATCAAGAGACAATCTAGTACTTGTTTTTTATAGTCTGTAATCTATATGGATCGGCGTCACACCAACTATTAATCACCCGAGCCATACTATGTGGCTCACCAAAGGGACAGTGCACATGGATTTGGTGCATGTGGTCTACATACAATGTTTCGACCAGTCGTAGCTAATAGAGTTTTAGGTGTCTTAATTGGGAGAAAATATTCAGTAGTATCATAGTGCTATGTCGGCAATTGACGTGTTAAGCATTTATCCACTTAGACCAGTAAAGAATTGGCACGTGATGCCGCAAAATAAAATAGAATAAAAGTATCTGAAATATTTGATTGATGGCAATAAATGCTCCTCCATAAATGCAGGGTAGTTTATTTAAAAAAAATGAAATTGAGAAGGGTTGCTCGTTTCCTCCTAAAGAAAACCATGTTTTGTTCTTCCTTTTCCCGTCAAAGAGCTTTGGCTTCACTGGACGTTCATCTTTGCTCGACAGTCACATCAAAAACCTCCAACATGAAGACTGCTACTTTTGCTTTGGAGATAGGAGAGTGTTGACCAATGTGCATTATGTGGAGCACCACACTCAGCTGAAGGTGAAAAAGCATGGCTCGATACAAAGTATTTGGCTACTATACTCATTATTAGGACCGAGTGTGATATCGGTAAGTGATGTAAGGTTGTCCAATGAGGCTTGAGTGTTTCATATGTAAGGTAGCGTAGCATGTGTAAATTCATTCATGGGATGTGATGGAGAGGGTTTTCGCGCGGCCATACTCGCATGCATGTAATTTGTAGCTTGTTTGGCAGCATAGTTGGTATGATTTTGGTTAGATTGGAAGAACTGGCAATTGAAGAGATGATGGGAGTAAGTGGTTCTTGCGAATATCATCTTTGAATCTTTGATATTTAATGGGAACTATATGCAAATGTGTCCAGATTTAGATGCTTGTATCACATAAGGGGAATAGCAAAAGCTATTTGATCTGGTACTTTATCATCCCCGTCCGTTTGTTAGTTTGAATAAGGATTGCTAGAAAATATTGCTACAATTTGACTGCCTTTCAGTGAAGGCCATTACTTTTAGAAATTAGTAAGTTATTTCCTTTTCATATCATTAAGTTGAAAGAAACTTGTATCTTGCTATTGTTTCAGCACTTCTTACAGTCAACAATGATGAGTTATTGCCATGTGATGGAGAGGATTTTCATGTGGTCATACTCGTGTGCGTGAGTTCTTCCCCCTCCCTTTAGAGGGCTTTAGCTCTATTAATCTTCGTTTAACAATTGCATAGATGTAGCAACCTGAAACCCCTATAAGTTACTCAAGATAATGCCAGTATAAAATTATATGCCTTTAGGCCGGACTCGACATGCACACGGGTCCTTATCGCCTAAGAAAGAAATTAAAACTCCACATTTGAAAGATCTTGCATAATCAGAGTAGCAGAAGTAAGAACATTTAACGATTCGTCACCACATTATCCCAACCCGTACTTACCCTCGGAGCTGTACATGAAAACGTTAAAAACAAGAACATAAGGAGGGCTTTTATTATCCTCCATAGAAGGGTTTAAAGACTTACAAATCAAGATTACAAAACTTCCTTCTTTACAGTCAAACTACAACCGCTTAACAAAACACATCAAGTTCAAACGACAACATCATTCAACCATTAACATAACCACCCTCCTGGCCTAGAACACAATCCGAACTAGCTTTCCATAACGATACTCCCGTCACCTTCTAAGTCATGAAAAACGACAGGGGATAATGGTCCAAACCATTCAGTCCCCATCCAAAGATAATCGGCTCGAAAGTCATAACGAGAAAGGCCATGAAAGGCTCCTGAATGAAAGATAATCACGATCTTCACACGTTTGAACCTAGCGCCAAGATATCTTGTATGAAGAAACTTGCACTCTTTGATGTACATCTCAACAAACTTGCCATAGTACAGAGGTGGTCGAAGTGACATGCTTAATCTGAAAAAATTGTTAATCCACGGAGTAAGCCACTGCTTAGCGAAGCAACACTCCAGCACATAAATCAAGAACATCACACGGCCCATGCAATGCAAGCATCATGTCGTGTATCGTCATCACGGCACACGCATGCAAGTTTATCATCAAAACATGTAAAACCGTATCATGTGTCAAAACGCATATTTTCAGAAAATCATGCTCATCATAATACTCTTTCCCTCCGAAAGCTTCCGGATCGAAATCCAGGCTACCCGTCCAGAAGCATCGCGCACACACTATCCAAGAGGTCCGACCCTCGTTCATCCGAGACATCCTCCAACTCTAAGGAGGAACTCTCCACATCGTTTGATGTCTGCTATCGGAAAGCTGACCCATTCCTTTCATGTCTAGGAAATAACAATCAGTCCGACCTGTCACGAGGGAGCTATTGGATCTCATTATCCAAGCATCTTCACTTTAAAGGCGTCACGACTTACTCTGCACGACAATCCATCCGGCTAGCATTGGCGACACCTCGCTATCCAACCTACCATCATCCGAAGCATCTAAACTCCCAGGGGCATTATTACAATCACATGCATCACATCCACAGTCTCAAGAACACTAGCGAGATCAAATGTCCGGCCTTGCTGCACACATCCCATACCATGCCAATGCAGCTAAACATAAGATCAATGCAACCTAGATATTTTAAAATCTAGTGTATATTCATGTCTAAATCATACACGTCCCATACCATGTACAATCGAGGCATGCATATGGACATATGCAACACTTAGGCTTTTCAAAAGTTCTACATGGCCTAGAGATGCATGACATCACACCACATAGAATGCATGCAAGTTTAGACCAAAATATGGATCATTAGTCACGTTTCAAACCAAACGGAAAAGAAAATCCTAAGAGACAAGGACTTACCCAACTTATAGACTACTTGTCTAAACCGGTAAGAGAACAACACGTGGAGACAACGGCTCGGCTTGACGGTGAGGTCTCGATCCAAGAGTTCCTAACAAACCACAAACTAGAGATTAGATAAAGAACCAAAAAAGGTTGATCAAGAGAGAGAGAGAGATGTCGGCTTGAGGGAGATGAACTACAAATGGCGTGCGATAGAGGAGGAGGACGACTGCGGACGGCGGTGAACGGCTATCTTGGCTTCTTTTCTCGGCTAAAACTCTCTCAATCTCGGTGGTTTAGAGAACAAGAGCAAAGGAAGAAGAGAGATGAAGGATATGGTGGTTTAATAGACTTCATTGCCGCCCAAATGGAGGTGACAAGTGGTGGAGGAGGGTTTCTTTGCATATCATTTGATTGGAGAAGGATGGAGGTATGAGAGATTGGTTTTGGAAGAGGCAAAGAGGATTGGTGATGGTGGAGGTGATACTCGGCCATTGAAGCTTTTCAAGAAGAGATCTCCAAGTTTATCTTGTAAATGAAGGCTCAAGAAGGATTTCCATTGGTGAGTTTGTGAGGCAAGGTGAGGATAAGAGATGAAGAATAAGTAGAAGAGGACAAATGGAGATGAGAGGCATGCGGCATGGAGATCTTGGGGAAGATGAACTTGAGCTCCCAAGTTGCAATCATGGCCATCTTTGTGTGCATGAAGACCAAGTGTCATGGGTTGTCTTAACAAGATGAAGAAGAGTACAAGAATGGAGATGGAAGAGGAGGTGTTCGGCGTGAGGAAGGGGAAGATGGACGGCATGCTTCATCTTCATTTTCCCAAGGCTTGAAATCATGATATTCTCAAGCAAAGAAGACGAGGAAAAGACAAAGAGGATAAGATGAGAGGGGAAGAGGAGGGTTTCGGCTAGGTGGCTTTGGGAAGGAGGAAGTGTCTTCCCAAGGCATGCAATGATGTTATTCTTGTGATGATGGCTTGGAATAAGATCAAGTATAAAACAACAAGAGGAAGAGGACGAAGGAGAAGGGTGGAGTTCGGCCTAAGCTTCATCAATTTCCCAAGAAATGCAATCATGATTCTATGGATAATGAAGCAAATAGGAATAATCTAAAAGAATAGGATAAGAAGGCAAGAGGAAGAGGGGCGTGCGTTCAGTCAAGGGGAGAAGAAGAGTGCTCTTCAAGTCTTTTACTTCCAAGAAACTAAATCATTTTACTTGCAATGATGATTGAGCTAAGAATCTATAAGAGACAAAGAGATGAAGACAAGAGAGAATGATGAGGGGGAGAGTGTCGTTCGGTCTTGGGGAAGAAGAGATGTGAGCTCCAAGTTTCACCAATCTCTATGGAAGGCAATCATGTCATCAACTTGTTGAGGTGGCCGAAAATAAAGAATGAGGGGGAGAAAGAGGTGATTGTTCGGTGCATGAGGGGGGAGAGAATAGCTTAGTAGAAGTCAATATTATCTTATTCAATAAGGAATCTAATGATAGTCTTTAGGATAAGGTGAAATGATTGGATTCTTCTCACAAGGAACAACAAAAGACAATGATAAGAGACAAGGAGAATAGGACAAAATAGCATGATGAATAAGATTTTAGAATCAAAGTAATGATTTCCTAATCAATGATTACTTTTGAGAGTTATCCTTTCCTCATTGGTTGGCATAAAAGAAAAAATGGAAGGATTCTAAAGCAAGATAAGCGCACGGCATGGGTGGCATGTGGTTGGTCAATCAGTCTAGGTTTCGTCTCAACTCATCTCTTTCTATCAGTTGAAAATTCAATTGGGCGGTCTAGGGGTCAATATGTGCGAAATCGGACTTCTAAAGTACTAACCGAGGAATCAATTCTAAGAAATTTGAACTAAATATGTTACTAATAAAATATCGTACTCACCCATTGAAATTATATTTTTCCCAAGAAAATAGTTTAGAAAAACTTCACCGTGGTCTTTTGGAATTTCTAATTCCTTAGGAGATGGATAGACAGAGCTTACAGCGATAGCGGATCATGACGGGTTCTTCCAGGCTTCCATAATCACAATTTCTTCCAATTCATTCCTTTAGTTTGTTCCAACTGTCTATTTCATGGTTTGCGCAAACTAACTAATTTCTCTAGTCTTGAGTGTCACATGCATCATGTGAGTCTTTCATAATTCAAGATGTCACAATAGAAGACCTCCATCATGAAAATTTATGCTTTCACTTTGAAGATGACCAGATTATCATTTCAAAAACATCCATTTTCGTACTATCAGCGGCTACCATAGCTTTGGAGATGTCCATATTTGCAAAGACCTCCCCTTCAAAGCATACATAGGCAGCCGGTAACTTCTCCCCGTGCAAAGTGATAATCTACTCTCTCTTTCTTGATAATAGTTGGTTAAGTTTCCATGTTCATAGCCCTCACTTCATCGAAAATCGACTATTTTTGTGCTGCCTCTATAAGACGTAAAGCCACAACTGCACAAAATCTCGCCATTTGACACTTCTTGAAGCTTCCACCCTTGACCTAGTTTGCCCGTTGTGGCCTATTCATGTTCAGAAGACCAGGTATGTCATCGCTCTAGTGTTTCCTTGTTCTTGGAAAGGCCAAGTAGTTCTCATGTATGTTTGGATGAAAATCACTCGAAACCTGAGGGTAATTCAATGATTTTGGATGACTTTGTTGTGTGAATGCCATTTGTGGAGAAAAAGAAGTAGTTTAATTTCATGACCATTCAATATGTCCAGTGGGTATAAATTGTTTGTTGAAATGCCTTGGTGAAAATGTGAAATGTCAAAAAAGAATAGATTAAATCTATGACTCATTTTCGGACCACATTAAGAAAATCCGAGCCATGTATGTTCTTTTTTTTTTTTTTTGACAATTTGAACTTGAGTATTTTCTCATATCCTCATATGTTTTTTTCTTTATGTTGCTTTTGTTTTGTGCATCATCTTAGCAGCAAATGGTGGATAACGATAAGGTAATGACTTTAAATTGAAACTAAGTCTTCAGTAAAATTCTCCTTGTTCCCGGGTAAAATTCACTTTGGAACAACTGTTGATATGAGGCTCTAAGTGCAATACAATTATTTATTGCATAGGTACATGTACAAAGATACATTCTATAAAATCCAAAATCTTCCAATTAGAGGATATTAACTAATGAGGAGAAGAATACGCCGCTTCATTGGACTTGTCTCAATGGTTATATTTAGCTAATTGTTTGATTGTGTTGCAAAGATTTCAATGCACATTGTCAAATTCCTTGGCACATTAACGTTGTAACTAGTCCATAATTTGATTCTGGCTAAAGTAGTGCGAGCTTGTCAAATAAGTCAGTTTTTTTTACTGAAGTAGATAGCACATGATGCTACTTGAAGCAATGCCTCCTACGTGTTTGACATATTTATGCACTCCTAATCCATTTGGATAATGTGCAGCCACAAGTGAACACCGGTTGATGAGGCAGTGAGCAGCAAAAAATTAATTATAGTCGACGCGATCAATGGAGGCATCACAGCAAATAACAATGAGTCATTCTTTTTATTGAAGTTGATAGTTTATGATGCTACTTGAAGCAATACGAATGAGGAGTAAGTGTTGTTTATATTGTTATATTGTTTAAAATTTTAATTATTATTTGTTGATGGGTAATTGTTGTTTGTGTGATCAAAATATGTTGATCAGAAGGTTTTTGGATGGTGAAAATGATTATAATGTAAAAAAGGATGTCTTTGTGACTATGAAAAGCTCAACACCGATGGACACCAAAACTTGCCTCATTCTTGAGTGAAATGGGTATGACTTCAACCTTTTGGAATAATAATTGTCCTTACATTATTTTTCTTCTTTAAATGATTATATTTTTTCCTAAAATTGTAGAGACATCAAAGGATAATATCATTGTGCAAAATATTGATGAAGAATTTTAATTTAGAGTTGGCATGATGTTTGCTAATGGGAATAAAGCGTACAATACATACGACACATATGCAATTTGCAAGGGATTTGGAGTGCAAAAATGAAAAAAAAGCAAACAATAGTAAAGGAGTATTGCGAAGATGGACATTTGTATATAATTGTAAAGGACGTTCTCCACCAATCCCACCTCATAAACAAAGAGATGTTTATAGGACAATGAAAAGAACCGAATGTGAAGCTTGCATTAAATTTAAAATCGAAAATGGAGTTTGGGAAGTTACCAAGTTTGAAGATGTCCATAATCATCATTTCATTGATGATAAGCATAAACATTTTGATATGGTTATAGCGACACGTAACAGATACTAGCAAAGGTATTTTGACTTCTACGTCTAGGGCTAATATAAGGGCTACAAAAGCACATTCCTACCTTTGTGGTGAAGCCTAGGGACCAAATAACGTTAGTTCTATGGTATGTGAGTGTTAATTTTTATTTTTATTTTGCAATAAAAAGGAAGGAACCTAATTAGTGCGGGCGATTCTTAAAGTCTCATCAACCATATACAATCTAATGGAAGGAATTTTTCTTATACACTTCAATTGGATGAGGAAAAAAGATTGACCAATTTGTCTTATGGTGTATCCAAGTTGGACTATGAGAGTTTTGGAGATGTGGCGGTATTTGATACTGCTTACCATACTAATAAGTACAATATGATATGTGCACTTTTTGTTGGCTTAATTCATCATTGGAAAAATATCATGTTTGGTTGTGCGTTTATAATGGATGAAATGATTGCTTCTTTTGTTTAGGCATTTCAATCCTTTTTTGGGGTAATGGTAATAAAGCACCCAAAACTATTTTCATTGATCAAAATCATGCTATGGAAAATGCCACTAGAACCGTTTTCCCGAATTTGGATCATCGTTTGTGTGTATGGTATATTGGAAAACATGCCTCGCATCATATTGCACATCTCTTGGAAAGATTAGTTTTCGCAATAAATATTCGCACAAGTTTTTATATAATTGCGAATCTAAAATTAAAATGGAGAGTACTTGGAATGCTATGTGTCAAGAGTGGAGCTTGTTTGATAACAATTGATTGGATAATCTATATCGCTTGCACCATAAATGGTGTCCAGCATTTGGTAGTTTTTTTTTTCAAGAATCGGATCTACACAAAGAAGTGAGACACAAATAATGTATTTCAGGATATGGCATTGCAAGACTATGACTTTGTCTGAATTTGTCAATCATTATGAGAAGCAAGCTGAAAAAATGCGCAACACTATACTTGTTGATGATTTTGAGTGTGCTCAAGGAAAGCCACAAATTATAATTGAAAATGGTGGAATTTTACAACATGTTGCAAATATATATACTCATCCAAGCAGAGTTCTTACATGTTTTGTCTAAACATGTTCTTAGATCAAAAACCGATGGATCGTTGCACACTTATATTTTGGGAACTGGAAGTAGTGAATGGAAGCATATTGTGCATTTTAGTCCGAGTGATTCTACCATTTCATGTAGCCACAAGTTATTTCAAATGCAATGATGGTTGTTTAGGCATGACAAATGTTATGAATGGTACAAGCATTCCATCACAATATATTCTGGAAGAGGTGGACAAAAGCTACAAAACAAGAGACTTTTTATAAAGATGTTGCATAAAGCTTTCATCATGTGGTTGAATCAAAGGGATTGTGTTTGAAGAGGTTAATGTGGTTAGCTTTCAGCGTTATGAACGATAATGTCAATCATGATGTTACAAAGGAGCTTGCAACTGCAACCTTTTTGCGTCTTTGCTCCAAAATCACAAACAAAATTTGATCTCTAACAAGTAAATATCATATCGATTTCTCGATGAAAGGTGCTAAATCTGAATATACAGAAAGTCATGGAATTCAAGTACTTGATCCCCTTCAGAGAAGGCCAAAAGCTGTACCAAATACTCGAACCAAGGGTACTGTGGAAAAGAGAAAGAGAAAAGCATATTCATGCATAAGAGGCACCTTACACAATGTATGACCCTTCTTTAATTTGTCCAAATGATTCCATCAATTACTTTAGCTCATTTTCGCATGAGTTAATTCTAATACTCTCATTTTTTGTAGGATTAATCTTAGTGAAAGTTTGCAATCATTAGTGTTGACCTTTCTCAAGGTACAAGCATCATTTACGTTGCACAATTATATCTCAAATTCTTCTCAGTTCACTAATTGAAGTAAATCAAGTAGACTATATTGAGGAATCTCATTACAGCTTGATCCACCATTATATGACAATGTTGATGTTCTAAGTAGGGTTTTTTGCTATTTTAGAAAATTGATTTTTCTGGACTTTGTTAGATTGCAATCATACGGTTGGTGTGACCTCACCATAAGGTAATTCAAGTTGCCTACCTAGTCCTAAATCGCTCTTTTTCCTAGGTTGTTATGCTGTGATGCCTCCATTATATATATAAACTTTTTCTTCTCTCTACTCATACTAGTGAACATGTTTAACTTGTCCAAGATAAAATTCAACATTTTGAAGTGGTGTTTGAACTTCAAAATTGTAAGTCCAAGTAATGATTTGCAATATGTTACAGGGGCACACGAAATTTTTAAGACTGCTATGAGAAGTAGGTTGTCGTTGACAAGTTGAGAGAGAAAGTTCCACATAATCAAGGAAAGTCAGAGGAGGGAACACGACAGAACGAGCAAGATGAAGGCTTCCTTTTGATTTTGAAATGATGACACTAGTTTTCTTGAAAGTTAAGTAGTTAACTAGCAATTGGTGCAACTCCTGGGTTTTTTTGGCTATGAGCATGCAATTCTACATAGAATATGATCGATTTGTAAACTGCTTTTGTGACTTGTACAGTTCACTACTCCTTAGAGAATCAACCGTGCCACATTTTGATGTTGAATAATTCAATACGACAATTTTCTTACAACAGATTGATTTTAGGTTTAAGCAGTTTTTTTAGGAAATTAGGTCTCGCATACTATATCTATTTAAATACTATTGACACCCTCTAATACAACTAAATATTTATTATAAAATTGTATGCATGGATTCATGAAAGTGATGATTCGAATGTGTTCAACATTTAGCGAGGTGGTTTCTTCTAATTTATTTTCCTACTGCAAATTGAGTGGATGATGTTGCTTGAGATGTTTTTTTATTCAACATATTGGGGATTGATTATACAATTTCTGTTTTTTTTTGTGTGTCATTGTATCCATTGTTACTACACCGATCATTATTAGAAGCTCTACCTAATTAATCATTTTTTATGGTCAACATTACTTGTATGTTTCTTTGCTTATTCTCCTTGTATGCCATTGGTCCATCACTTATCAGGTCACTTCAAGACTTTTCAAGTTATTCTGCACTGCACATTCATGCTATTTCCAAAATCTCGAAGCCATTCGGTTCTCTTTTCTCTTACCATGCACGGCACATTCATGCTATTTACTGAAGGCTTGGTCCAGCCCAGTTTGAGAAATCTTACAATTCGATGTCTCTAAAATATATTGCAATGATTGTCAAGAAGGCATAAACAAGTGCTATGTGTAGTAAGGCCGGTCCACTAAATTGGCATATGAAGTGATGTCACAGAATTTTTTTTGGAAATTATAGAAGACCCACTTGTTTAAGGGCCTAATCGCACTCTACCTCGTTGCTTGGGATACAATTTAGTAGGCCAGTCATAATAATTATAGCATTATTTGGGAACGATTGCTTCTCTTGTGGCAATTGTTCCGGTAATTCATCACATGCATCTGCTTCAAGTCATCTTCCCAGTCTACTAGACCAATGAAAAACAAGCATAGGCATGAAGCCAACCCCTCTTGCATCTGCTCTCTATCGATCAACGTAAAATCGAGTACAAATATAAGGGAGTACTTAGTAAAATAGCACCCACCCTTTGGCTGATAATACATTAAAATCCAAGGCTTAATACGATCGACAACGTATGACTCAGAGAAAACCCCTAAAATTCCAAGTCTATTTAGCTTACTACTCTAATGCAAGTCAATTCAAAGCCTTTACGGAGTTGTCCAATAAAATAAAGAGGAGAACTTCATTGGCTAAATCACAGACTGGTAGTAATTTCGTAACAACAACTTCATGCACCATATCTTCGTGAACTAGGCTTTGAGGTCATCAGACATGGCAGAAAGGTATGCAATGAGTCGTAAGTATATCTGAAGTCGCCACCTTGGCAGTTTTGATCTTTAGCACAATTACATGTCTACAGAGGACCGAGAGGAAGATAAGTCAGAATTAAGACACAGGAGCGATGATGTGAGAAAGAGAATTGTACCTGCCAATACTGTCGGTCAAAACCTAAGTATTCATCCTTACATCTCTCTACCATGTTGGCCAAACTCTTGAGGTTATTTACGGCTTGCCATTGAAAGCAAGGACCTAAATCCACATTACAACTCATAAGTGATTGTGAGACATTTGAAAGCACTAATAATCATATGTCCAACCAATTTGTAATAAACCATCCTCCAACCTGAGTATTGACAATGTCTGCATATCCAATATGTGTCTACAGCAAGGACCTATCACAATAAAATATTACTTGATATAAGGAATGAAAGAAAGTACATTACAACTCAAGCAAGTGTCAATGACAGAGTTGGTTGGATCAATTCTGGAAAAAATCAGAGTTAGAGAGATTCACGATGCCCCAAGCACTAAGTACCAGTACCTACTATAGGTAAATGAAAATCTAAAGCAGGAATGCTCAAATTAGAAAATGAAGCACTGCCGACATCCAGTGAGGGAGTGTTATTATTGGCAAGAACTTATTAAAACCATCGCTTGGAATAGCAAGTTTTCACTTGAGAAATTCATGCAGATTTTGATGGCATTGGAAGTTTTTTCATAAAATAGGTCTCATAAGTCCTATGGTTTCTTGAGGTTTAGGGACACAAGAACAATAGCAACAACAAACAACATTTCAAATCCAGCTCTTCAATGCCGACATAGAAATAGAAGCAACATTGCTAAAGTAAGAGAGTGAGAGCAAGGGTGTATTTATCTGTCTCATCATTAGCAATAGAGATCTCATCAAAGCTGAGAATGACATCAAATGGCTTAAGGACATGTGATTATGGAGCTGTGGGTTCAATTGTTCTAATTCGGACGCCTTTCTTATCTAGTTTCATTCCCATGCCATGCGTAGATCGGGATTTTTCATTTTCTACCACTCAACTCCAAGAATGGGGAACCTTAACATAAAATAATCAACCATGAAATACGACATGATGACAAATTATTTCTAGGGCCATTAGCATCAAGTGTATCTATGCACATTAACAATTCCAAAGAAAAATTGCAAAAAGTAAATCAAAAAAATGTTTTTACCCCGTGAAGCAACTAGAAAAAGATATTAAAAAGCTAAACGTTCTTTCAATCATTTATAATAATAAAAAATCAACTAAGTGACAACCAATATAGAAGTAAAGTACATTCAAAGATTGAAGATAAAAGCACCTATGTACGACCCATTCTTCTCATAATCGTAAATGAAGTGCATGATGACTAGTGTTGGGATAATATAGCCGATATTCTCTACATCTTCATGTTTAAGTGACTGCAATGCAATACCCACACATTTTCCCTTGTCATTAAATGCAAGGCCACCAAAATTCCCTAATTTTATAGATGCATCAATCTGCAGGAGAATCCCACACAAACATGAGAACCCCAGCCATTGCAAGCAAGTACAAAAAATTTATGACTATATTTAATAACTTGCACTCTCGAGAGCTCAATTGACACATAGGCTTAAGAAAGCATCTTCATACATGGCACAACACCACTTGTCACAAATATTGTATCTCCACTGATGGGATAACCTACCACAGTAACACCATCTTGAAATGCAGTTAGGTCTCTGAACTCCACAGGTGCAACCCCTTCCCAGAACTCATCATTGTTGACTGTAAGAAGTGTTGAACAATGGCCAGATACAAGGTCCTTTCAACTCAATGATCTCAAAAGGAAATAACTTACTAATTTTTAAGGAGTAATGACGTTCACCGAAAGGCAGTTAAATTGTAGCTTCAAACTCATAAAAGGATGGGGAGGATAAAGTACCAGACCAAATAGCTTATACTATTCCCCCTATGTGTTACAAAGCATCTAAATGCAGATATATTTGCACATTGTTCCCATTAAATAGTAAAGATTCAAAGATGATATCCTCAAGAACCACTTACTCCTATAATTTCCTCAATTGCCAGTTCCTCCAATCTTACCAAAATCATACCTACACTAGCAAACGAGATAAAGATTACATGCACGCAAGCATGGCCACGTGAAAACCCTCTCCATCACATCTCATGAATGAATTCACATGCGCTACGCTACCTTACATATGAAACACTCGATCAACTCAAGCCTCATTGGATGATCATACATCACTTACCAATATCACACTCGGTCCCAATAGCAAGCACAGTAGCCAGATACTTTGTATCAGAGCCACACTTCTTTACCTTCACCTGAGTATGGTGCTCCACGAAATGTACATTATTCAGCACTCTCCTACCTCCAAAGTGAAAGCAGCAGTCTTCGTGTTGGAGATCTTCGATGTGACTATCGAGCGAAGATGAACATCCAGCGAAAATAGAGCTAAAACTCTATGAATGGAGGGAGAAGAACAAAATGAGCAAGCCTTCCCAATTTCTTTATTAAAAGAAATGTCTTGCATTTATGGAGGAGCATTTATTTCCATCAATAAGATATTTCACATACTTTTATTTTATTTTATTTTATTTTACGGCTCATATATCAATTCTTTACTAATCCAAGTGGATAAATGCTCACCATGTCAGCCACTGACATGACGCTATGATACTATTGACTATTTTCTCCTTAATCGAGCTTTGGTTAGAAGACGCAATGACCTTTGTTGTCGAACTAGTTTATATCTAAATAGCCAAAGGTTCACTCCATCACAACACTAGCTCTACTGACCTTGCATGTTGCTCTTATCATCACTATCTTCACTACATCAACTTATAAATTACTAGTGCTGACTGGAGAGTAGATTGGACGCTTGTCTTGCAAATGAGTCCATTGATTTTAGAGAAACCTCGAAGAGTCCTGGGTACCTATTTGGCTATTGGTTGGTGCATTTGGGGTAGAAAAAACACATTTTACAAAGTTTTGATCTTTGTTACGGGTGTGTATTAAAGTTGTATGGTACAACAATTGTATAGTAATTCATGTTCTTAAAAAATGGTCGGGTGAAAAATGTTCTAAACCGAACCTTGTCAAAGGCCGAGGATTCATGAACCAAAAATTCCAAGCGGCACTTGGCATCATAGCTAAGGGTGAGCAATGGTCCAGGGTTAACCCTGGACCAACCTTGGACCGGCCAGTCTTGGTCGGGTTTTTAAGACGATTAGATCAATCATTGGTCTTGAAATATCTAACCCGGTACTATGCGGGTTGGTCCTCAATCCTGAAATTTTGGGTTGGTTTAACCTGGACGAAATTGACATATTTTATAAAATGAGATGGACTGACTAAGTCGCCATATATAATACAAGTTGTGCACAGTGCAAATAAGAGTTTTACTCAAGTGTCTACATAATACATACTATGAAGTGTCAAGCCCAGGAGCAGAGGAGCCCTTCTTCCTTCATTTTCTTGCGAGCCGTAATTTGACAAAAAGACCTCGCTCGCCTCACTATCGGCCTCGCTCGCCGCTTGCCTCATCGTCATTCTCGCTCACCATTGATCACTCACTGCTCGCCTCGCTTACTACCTGTCTAGCTCGTCACTTACCTTATGTCGCCACTTGCCCAATTCGTCACCTACCTTGGTCTCACTCCGCCAACTCGCCTTTCGTCTTGGCTTCACTTGTATCGCCCTGCTGCTCGACTAGTTCGTCACGCCTCACTCACCCAACTCATCTCTCATCTCAAC
Source organism: Melaleuca alternifolia (assembly GCA_019926035.1). Taxonomy (NCBI): domain Eukaryota; kingdom Viridiplantae; phylum Streptophyta; class Magnoliopsida; order Myrtales; family Myrtaceae; genus Melaleuca; species Melaleuca alternifolia. Next base: position 2,056,567 of record JAGKPW010000083.1, read on the forward strand.
CTCACTCATCCACTTGCCTTAGCCTCGCTCACCTTGCCACTTGCCTCGTCCTTACTCACCTATCCTCGCCTTTGGCATCGATTTTGCTTGCCTAGCGGTACTGGGTTGACCTTGGAACCGGACCAAACCCATAAGGTCAATCCGATCTGCGGTCCATGCTTAACACGGTCGGTCCTCAGTCCTAAAAATTAAGGATTGGCATTGTACGAGTTGGTCCTTTAGTTAGATGTTAGACGAGACCAACCTGGCCCATGCTCATCCCTATTACCGCATTTTAGGAAGGTAATCGATCCCCTTGATCACTTTTTTTTGTTATTTGTATATTACATTTGCTTGCAATAATGTTGTACGGTCAAAACAGGGATGAACCCTCATTATTTTGTTCTTACAATTAATAAAGCCTTAGTAAATCCTAACATAGTTGATTGGGGCATCTAAAGAATTTCAGATCATTTCCGAAAGTTCTGCTAAAACGTTTAAATTGCCATGATATCAGATAACTCGCCCATGAAATTTATAGGATGCTCCATGGGTCTCCAGATAACTGATCATTAGCGCACTTTTATCTTCCTTGGACTATACGAAAAGGGAGAGCTACCGAAAAACGTGCCTCGATTTTCTGCCAGTGACAAAAAATAATTGTACTTATTACCTCAACCCAACAAGATTGCGCGCGTAATTTACACAAATCGGTGGACACTGGTTCACCTTCCCTCATCCAGCTTGGCTGGCAAAAATAAGCCAATCCTTTTCAACATATTCCCCTCAATTGTTTCCATAAAAAATTAATAGGAATAGCTAATCACAATCCCCTAGTAGTGAACCTTCTAATCGTTGTTCAGTAACTTGAGAACAATGCCCTTATGCGGTTGATTAAGAAAGGTCACGTTATCATCATTGCAGGGAACATTTATGTAATCCAACCTCACTGAAACAGTAGAGGTTTGCCAGATCGCATTGCGACAGCAGTGCGAGATTTCGGAAAGGCTGACCAAATAGGCATTAGGCATTGTCACTACCTTTATAATATGGATGACAGTCGAAAAATGTGTCAAGATGAACATGTTGAATTCGACAGGCCATAAGCACCTTGACCGCATGCTATGATAAGTCACAAATACACAATCATGCTAACATGGTTTCGGGTATCAAAATTGGAGAAAAGGAATAGCCGAAAAAGAAAGGGGACTATTCTTGAGATTCAGCGCCATTTGTTGTCTCATCCATTGGCTGGGCCTCTGCTGATTCAGTACCTTTCTTACCTTTCTTCTTCTTCCCTCCACCTTTCTTCTTGGTTTTGGTCCCCAAAGCCAACCAAGCCTTGATCTCAGGATCATCTATCGTCTTTGTCGGCTGAAGCTCCTGCAAGGGATGGGATGTAATCCTATCTGACCCATTCGGCATTAATAAGACAGTGAACTTGATATGGGCAACATAATCACCTGCAAAACAGCCAATTTAGTGACAAAATGAGTAATGCAAAATGGGTAGCCACATATGCCATTAAGATTTATGCCAATCTCTCAATGAACTAAAATATTTGGATAAGCTTAGCCTTTCCCCCTTAAGCCATATTACCCCCGCATCTGCTACTAGGGTATAATCTCTAGAAATATACAATAATGCATCTGGTATTATAGATGTCATACCAGGCTTCTCATGAAGTACAGGATAAGGTTGCAAGAGCTCATGATTTACACATTCAACTAATCCCAGCCGGGCCCTTTTCTCTTCTAGTGCCCTGAGGAATTAACGAAAACACTGATTATAATAGTTCAAGCAAAACTTCCAACACTGATTATTACAACACCAGCAAAACTTTCACGGCACAATGAAAAATGCGTTCCAAAGCATAAACAACCTTGCACTGAACGGTAGGATGGGAAATTTCTGGCCTATTTCACTGAAGATAAACCTAGAGGCCTTCATCTTCAAGTGATAATTCTTGTCCACAGCTCTCTTATATACAGTTGTCTGCTTCTCATCCAACAGTTTAGGCTGCATAGATGACATATAATGAGGTGAAGCTACTCAGCAGGAGCATTGAATACAGCAACCTTTCATGTATGCACCATGTTGCAGATGGAAAAATTACCTTTCCCTCCCCCGTACTCGTGACAATGTCTATTGCATAAACTTCATTCTCCTCAAATTCAAATTCATCAACTTTTGTGTCTGGATTTGAGACGCTTATGATAACCTTGTTTCCATCAATCACAAACTGCTTCAGCTGGTGACTAAGCACACCTTCAACAATTTTGCAGTCATATGCAGCTGCAACTTTATTGATTGCTTCGGTTACATCTTTGTTCTGCCATAAGAAAGAAAAATAGAATTCACTTAAAAATTCCAAAATGAATCTAAATGTCGAATGAAATGAAGATACAGAAAAACAACAGGACAAAATTTTGTTGTTGCAACTTTCTTCAGGGAACTATGATAAATGAAGCTCCTGATATCCAAACTCCATAAAGCCTATTTCTGGGTGCACTAGATTAATAATAGTTCAATATGAAAAAGCAGTACTTCAAATGAAATCTAGAAGTACAATGCTGATTGTAGAATACTCTGCAGAACCAGCATGGAGTGAATAAAAGCCATGGTCTAGTATAACACCTCTCTCCACTTAAATAAAATAAAATTTAAGCTTAAAATTAGGTCCCTCAACACAATTTTCCCATCTCAGTCTGTATCTACACTCTAGAGAACATGGAAAACACATCCATCTTTACAGAAGCAGCACCAATAAATTATCATGGCTCTTGAACAGTAATTACCAAAACCAAATGGTCCAGCTAACACAATCGTTCCTCTTATTGAAAATGCATTTGATGCATCTGCCTTTTTACTAATTTCTAAATGCAAACACCATCCCCCAATGTGTCAAGTTAGTACATACATAACTCACAGCATGAAATGCATGCTTAAGAGAGACTAGCATGGAGAAGAATACATAATAATTCAACAAAAGTGTATCCAAAAGTTGCTATCAGAGTCACAAGTTTTCTTCATGTTCTACCATATTAAATGGACAAAACATCTAAGATGATTTCCTCAACTTGAACTGAATGACATGAATAAGCAAACTTTACTTTTAACAAAAAGCCCATATCCATTATGACTTTCTTATACATTTCTTCTCTAGAAGATACATCCTGGCATTTCATGCCTCACAACTATACTCCGATAACACAGAATTAGAAATTACATCATCATCAAACTGTTGACATTACATTTATCTTTCTATGAGATACCAAATCCAGCACAAGCAGCCAAAAAAGGATTAAAAGGGCTTATCTTGCAAAAGGAACAACAACACGGGTTCCACTACTCCAAAACCTAAAAATGAATTATGTAAAGGGCTAGTCAAAGAATGAATCACAGAGAGAGCAGGTGCCCAACAAATTTGGAATAACTAACAATTCTGCTGATTATAAAATAAGACACATCTAGATTCGTGAACAGTGCTTATAACTAACGGCTAAGAAATAACTATCCCTACAAAAGAAAGTTTTGTGACAGAGCAGACCAGCAAGAACAACTAGCAACTAAAAGATTACATGGAAAAAACTATAGTCTAGCATTCTTCCCCATTTTGATTGCCAGGGAGAAAGGCATTCAGGGGTAGCTGCAGATTTCCCATCAGAGTAACTATGACAAAAGCTTCATGTGGACATGTGGTCCATAGCTTTTAAAATTATTCATCACGCAGGGCACTGCCAACAGAAGGCATAGCATACCCAGGGTTTTCCACGCTTCACCAGAAAAAAGTAACTCTTAACAGGTCAGCAGAGACTGAAATGAACATATACAAAAAACTAGAAGGGAGAAAATGGAATCCGCTATCCAGGGATAGCTCAAAATGCTATGCTCCAATTGTCACCTCAAAATGCCATGCGCCAATTGTCAGCATCCAACAACATTTAAAATTAAAAGCTGCCAAATATACAAAGAGATGTTGGGACGCTGCAAAAACAAGAGAGAGAATAAAGCAAGCAATTCTTTGAAGGTAAATATAAACAAAACGAGGAGTTGTAGTGAATCTGGGGACTTGATTTCTGACTCCTTCTACTCATGATCAAGTAGAGAATATTTTGGCTGCACTAAGCTGAAATTGGCAGATGTGTCCCATTAAAGGCATGATCACACAAAGGAGAACAGAGTGGCAGCCACTAACTGCCATCCCAACTGAAAATGAAAATGCAAATCCGAATTTAACCCAAACTATTTAATCAATTGAAAAATGTTAGCCCATCATAGGGGGGTGGATCAATCTATCATTCCAATAAATCTCAAATACCACAGCTATTGCCAAAGATAATATTGGCAACAGGGAAAAGAGGAAATCAACAAATCATTGATCACCTCGGCAAAGTTGCCACATAAAGTCAATCAACCAACTTATGTAGTCCATGGCATAGCCAATTCAACCCAAACTATTAATCAATGAAAAATGTTGGCCCAGATGGGTATGGATCAATCTAGATCATCCCAATCAATCTCAAATACCACAGCTATCGCCAAAGATAATATTGGCAACAGGGAAAAGAGGAAATCAACAAATCATTGATCACCTCGGCAAAGTTGCCACATAAAGTCAATCAACCAACTTATGTAGTCCATGGCATAGCCAATTCAACCCAAACTATTAATCAATGAAAAATGTTGGCCCAGATGGGTATGGATCAATCTAGATCATCCCAATCAATCTCAAATACCACAGCTATCGCCAAAGATAATATTGGCAACAGGGAAAAGAGGAAATCAACAAATCATTGATCACCTCGGCAAAGTTGCCACATATTAATCAATTATAAATGTTGGCTCAAAGGGGTATGGATCAATCTAGATCATTCCAATCAATCTCAAATACCTCAGCTATCGCCAAAGATAATATTGGCAACAGGGAAAAGAGGAAATCAACAAATCATTGATCACCTCGGCAAAGTTGCCATATAAATTCAATCAACCAACTTATGCAGTCCATAGCACGTGCATGCACCACTCATATGTATTATACATTATATCCTCAAATACCTGTAAGCTGTCAACAGATTAGTCAACAGTCTTACAACGGTTTGTTAAAAATGAAGAGTGCATTCTAGCTAAGCCAGAACAACAAATACATGCTTGAGGTGCACAGCAATTCCCCTATCAGAGTAACTATGACAACAGCTTCATTTGGATGTTAGTCCATAGCTCATTACAAAGATTCATCCTTTAGGGGGCAATGCATTTGAGAAAAAGAAAGATACAATAGACATCTAAATCATAATTCTTTCTAATAAAAAAAGAGATATGAGAAAACAAGATGTGCAAAGAATTATAACGGAAAATGTCTAGCATTAAAAGGATTTAATCATCCAGGAGGCATCATCAGCCTAGATTTTCTACAGAAAGTATAATAAGCCCCAGTAAACATTGAGGAGGTTTCAAAAACCGTATGAATAACCGTAATAGTGTAAACAAAAAGATCGACTTTAATTCAACCTGGCCTGAAAACAAAACTACACTAATATATTGAAACATCTTAATATATCAACATGTAAAAATCCAAGCCAAGAGTCACAAAAGCTGCCAGGTCATTGAAAAATGATACTTGTCACATGGAAACCTTTTAGTACTTGCATTTTCAATATGAACAAATTATATGGAGCCAAGATCCTACTCTCAATCAATCATCACAAAACCACCATGCTTGCTCTCAGAAGACGAGGCAACATATATGAGGGCTAAACAGCTGCATAAGCATCACATAGCATATCCTTAGCAGACCAGTTGCCTCCATTTTCACTGCATGAACTCCACCATACATTTGAATCCTAAAGTAAAATATTTAATGCAATACATAGTTGCATAAATGCCAGGCATGCATCGCCCACCATAATTTAACCTAAACCAGGATGCAGTAACACAAATGGCTGAAAAGAACCAACACATCGGCTCAAAGGCAAGGCTAATGATACAAAAACAAAAGCAGAGACTAAAAGTTTCCAGTATTCCCTGAGCAAAACTGAATAACAAAGTGCAAGAAATAAAGTATGCTCGTGTCATGAAAAGCATGTTGACCTACATTTTTCCCGGGTCTCACAAGCCTCAAAGCAACTTCTGCAGCGGTATTTGAAGCAGCAATTACATCTGCAGCTCGACCCGTTACTGTTCCTTCTTGAAGGACATGCGTGTGTGCCACTACAGCAATGAACCCATCTATATGGCACCCCATATCACTGCATCAACATCAAAACCAACAGTACTCAGTTAAACAACACGGGCACATTTTTAGATTCAACAACTCGAGGGTTCAACGATATATTAGAAAAAAATGTAAATTTATAAGAACGCTGGAGTTTGAAGAATAGTAAATAGAGCTTACATTTTCAATACATCACCTTCTTCCAGAACTGTCTCGTCACTTGCCAAGGGAGAAAAATGGCAGACGGTGTTGTTAACAGATATACAAGTTGGAAATGCAACACCCCTTTCGATCTTTTTCTTGACATTCTTGTACATGTTACCTGTTTGCCTGTATAGAATAAAGCACTAACTGAGAAACCACTTATGCATTTTTTTTAAAGGAGGCAAAGGAAGTGAAATGAAACCAAGGATATACATTACAAGCAAATTTGCCGAAAACCTCAAACAGATAGACTTACTCTCTGATAAAGGAGTCTCCCTTTTCACAAAGGTCCACAACCTTAGCCTTTGGTTTACATCCTGAGATGACTAACTGCAAGGCCTCTGCAAGCATTGAGCAACCATAGAAAATTTTCAAAAGGGTAAGTATCAAAACGAGATGACAAAAGGGAATCACAAGGAGAACCAAAAAAAAAAATCAAATACAGTTGACCCTCGTCATTAGCTTCTCTCATCAGTCACATCAAAATCCCTCACACATACGCGGGCCCTCTTATTGTCGTCCTCAACCCACCGGTACATCGACTGATAAACGCTCACACGGGGAAACATAATTCGAAATGAGAAGCGATAAGAGAGAAGAGACGAATTAACTGTTGACAATCTCTGCAGCGCTCTTGTACTTGGTGACGACATCCGGGGAAGTGAGATCCAACTCCTTCTCCTCTCTTTCGTCGTCCGACATCCCTGCTTAGTCTAATACACACCCTTCTTTCTTCTGAAACAGCAACACAAGCTCCACAAAATAAGTAACCAAAGCACATGTCCTAGAGCCTAGATAAGCCTAATCCAGAGAAATAAATGGAAGATGGTCAAGACAACCAGAGGCCAAGCTCACCGGAAGAGATTCGGCGGAAGCGAACAAGATGAAGAAGAACGAAGACACGGGAGGTATTAGGGTTTTCGGCGGGCGCTCCAGCAAGAGGCGCAGAGATCAGCTGGGTTTATATAGAGAGAGAAAGATGGGTGCGTCAGCGCAAGGCGTAAAAAAGAGTTACGTTAGGGTTTTGTTCTGTTTCCAGTGCTTTACCGGTTTATCATATTAATATCCCCTTCCGGGCGCGTCCCGACCCAATTGGAAGCAAATGAGCATGGGGCCTGGAAACTTTCCTTGTGCTAAAAATCAATCTAAGTTTTCTAAGTTTCAAAATTTGAAGATACTTTCGTTTGGCTCGCAGCCGATGACCATAAAAGATGCACGTTCGCCCATATGATCATGACAAATGAAAAAATCGAAACTCATTTCCAGTACACGTCGTTGGTTCGAACAGGAAATGGGTAACCATATTTTTAAGCCCGTGTTTTACTTGATTAAATTTTTATTTAGACATGTTAAAGGTTATCCTTATGTATGAGCACATTAAAGGATCATAACTTGTGTTAATTAATATTGAGATACATTTTACTTATAAGCCATTTTGTTATGGGGCTCAAGGACAAAGAAATTGGATAGTCCTAATCCCGCATGGGTAAAGAGGCAAAAAAATTAAGCTTCAACGTGTGAATGAGAGGCAACCCATCTTATTAAATTTCCATTTTGACCTCTCAAACTTTTCCTATATCGGAATATTTAAGTTTGGATCACGTTACACCACGGGTGAATTCAACGGAATAACGTTACAAAACGTTATAATCTACCATTAATCTTTTTTGGCTAACGTATTCATGGCACGTGGTATGATAAGAGATAATAAATCAACCGTCGATTTCGACTAAATCTAGACTTCCACTTGGTAAGATCTTGTTAACCGAATAGTACTCTCACTATAAATACTTTATTGAAAATCATTCGTTTGAGAGCTTGTGGAACTAAAGGGGCCTTAGTCGCTGGGGGTTATAACAGCTTGGACACTGCTTACACACATCTTTCATCAACCTGAAATTTTTTGCATGCTCCCTTGATATTCATGTTTGCTGAAACATTCGCTCAATCTGTTCAAGCGCTCTCAACTTTTTTCTACTTATTGTTAGTACTTGTTTGCAATGCTAACTCTCCCTCACGGTGAGGAATCGCGTGCGAATCAGGACATTGTCTTCAACAAAAAAAGTCTACTTCTAATGATTTGACTATTAAATGTGAAATTCTGGAGCAACTTTTCTCTAGTTGGCCTAAGTGGATGTATCTGCAGATCAGTAGTTTGGTACATGACAACTAGACACCAATAGCTACAATAAAAGAGATTTTCCTTTTTAAGAAACGACCATCTTGCATTGGCCGAGTATATTTCCATGTCTTTTACCTCCACGCTTGGTTGAGATTTTGCTTGAGGTACAAATGAGGTGTTTGACATCAACCATTAAAAAAGGATAGTTAAAACCTATAAATATAAAGGGTACGTTTAGTTTAGCATTTGAAAGGAGTTTTAAACCTCCAAAATTCATTGGGAAAAATATAAACAACTTTTTCAAAGAGGTTTAAGCCAAATGATAGCCTTGAGAGGGCCGTAACATGAATTAATGAAATTTGCCGGTTGCCTATTTGGTCCTTAAAAGCATACTTTCCTCCGCCCTTTGCTCATTACACACCCCTCGACTGCTCTCCCTCAATTTCCCCTTCTCTCTCTCTGGTTTTGGTTTTCGTCTCTCCTTTCGTCTCTTTTTCATTGGTTAGTTACTTCGGCTCGCTCTAGTTCCTCATTCCTTATTCACTTCCTATACCATGGAATTGAAATTGCTTTGGTTTCTTCGCAAGGATTCTGGCTGCTTCTCGCATATCTTCGTTTCTTACTCTTTTTTTTTTTTGTCTGGAGCACGATTTTGGGAATTCAAGCTAGTAACAGCTCAGGTTCGTCACTTTTAGCTGCTGTTTGTGTGGTTTCTTGTCTTATGTTGGTTGTGATGCGTGGGATTTTGTCGTTGTGAGCAATTGGCTTAGAGCTTAGTGATCTACGCATTGGTTTTGTAATTCAATTGAGGCTAGTTTGGAGATGCATATCTCTTAAGATCGTCACGAATTTGGAATTCAAAAAGAATAGAATAGCCTCAATAAGATTATTGCAGACATCTAATTTTGCCATTCTAGTAAGTTAGATTTTTGATTATTTAATAAAAAACTATCATTAGTTAAAACTCAAAATTTCTAAAACAAGAGAAGAGTAAATTGGGCAGGATCAACCCGGCTTTATCAACCCAGCTCATGCCCAACTCTCCCTTTCCTTTCCTCGGCCCGCTTCCCTTTCCTCTTGGCCCAACTTCTTCTTTCCAGCTCGGCCTCACTCCAGCCCCTCCTATTTCCCTCCTTACCGTCCGCCAACATGCAAGACGTAGCTCACCTCTAACGATGGAAGAACAGCCACGACACACGCACCTACTCATGCAACAGGCGATAAGGACAAAAGGAACACAAGGGAAGGGAGGACAAAAAGGGAAAGGAAGAGCTTTTATGAGGGGAGGTTTAGAGAAACAAAAGGAAAACCTAGAAAAAGCAGGGAAGGGTAAAATCAAAGAAAATATGGGTTCGGGAGTACTGGAAGAGTAGAGGGAGGTTCACTGCCAGCCACCCCTATTGTTCTGACCAGCAAAGCCAGACAACAGGCTAACCCTTATCCAAGTACGCATGGTCCGTTGTGCCCTGCTTCGGGTCGGTCAAACCTGAGCTCACTATACTAGGGCCCGAGACATATCCTGGCCTCCATTGGTGCTTTGAAATGTTAGATTATGACTTGTTCACCATTTCGCATGAGTCATGGTAGTGACTTGACTCATGGACGAGCCAGATTCCTTCTCTCAATCGATGTCCCCCAAGTGTTCGACAAAATGTTCGAGTTACGTTCGTGTTCATTTTCTTTGATTTTTTGTCTATTCCAAGCATATTGTGATCTTCATATGTGGATCTCGTCATCTATGAATGATGGAGCCGTTCGCTTGAGCTCACCGTCGCCCCTAACTCGGCTCACTAGAGAAGCTCTTGATCTCAATTAGGAGAGAGTCAGTCTGGCTATCCATGTGTTCATGTCAAGCAATCTAGTTGAGGTCGGGCTTACTGTGGGGCTCAAGGTTGGCCATTAGTCAATGTTGGGCCGATTGTTTGTGAGATTGGACCGGTTGAGTGGCAGGCAGGTCTGATCGAAGATGGGACTCGGTATGAGCCTAATCCAAGGGCTCGAGCTACTAAGCCCGGATCAAGTCGTAACCCGAGCAAGCCTTGTAGTGTGGACCTCGGACCTGGATCCCCATGTCCAGGTTAGGCCCGAGCCCAATTGGGTTTTAGGGCCCTTCTCGGTTCCCAATTTTTTTATTTCTTATTTATTTATAGCAAAGTTTTCAAATCAATTAAAAAAATAAAAAAAGTTAAACAATAATATTTTTCTTAGAAAAGTTAGCCTTATTCTAAAATTAAGTTCTAGGATTAGGATTAACATAAATTAATTAGTTAATACCGGTTGAGAAAAAATGAAGAAGTTGCCATTGTTGGTCAATTTCTTAACCTAATCATATATCATATTTAGTTTTGTATATATATATGTTTAGATGTATGATTAAGCTCTATGGATGATTTGATGGATAGCTTACCAAATTAGCTTATGGTAGCCAAATTGCATGATTAAGTTCAAAGTCGATCTTGAGGAATTTGATTAAATTCCCATGAAAGTTCAAGATATTTTATTTTGATTATAATGTTTACCATGAATTGTTTAAATAAATATTTGAATGTCAAATTCGATACTCGTTGGCTCATGGCTTATGATTGCAATTGAAGAGGCAAATAAAATGAAGTTGATGACATCAGACTAATATTTATCCTGATCTTAATTTTGTAAACGTTTAGCCTAAATTCATTAGAATTACTCTATTTAAATATTTTTGGGTTATTTAGCATATAATTTACTTAATAAAATTCATCTATACTTAGGAAAAGAACATTAGAAGTGTCAAAACTTATGTATAATACTTACTTTGGTGTCAAAAGTTTCGGCTATAGCACTTAAGTGCCAAATCAGAGTAAAAATGATTACTTAAGTACAAACAGCGAGAAATTTCGGCCAAAAAATGACGTGGCATTTATAATCAAATTTTATTATAATATTAATTTTTTAAAATTAGTCCATGTGGCTTTTAATTTATTTATTTTATCTAATACTCAGAAAGTATTGCTCACTTGTGAAACCACTCATCATAAAAAACTTTCGGAGTACCCCAACGGAAACCTTCTTCGCCTTCATTTTGTGATAGTAAGGGAAAAGAAAATGCGGATTCTTTCTCTTCAAAGGAACAACTTCATGAACTTGTTGTTCTTCAGATGGTGTGATCGAAGCCCTTTGCTGGCTTTCTGCAGTGGAAGAGTCCTCTTCTGTAAGATCAAATGAGTTGGGCCAGCACTTCCTTGATCGAATCTTTTTTAAGCAAGTCTTGAGGATTTCCTAGGATGAGACATTGTGGTGGTGGAAGAAATCTTTTCTATTTGTCCGAGCAAAAAGTCGAAAACTTTTGGAAGAGAATGCTCAAGGGAGAGAACAAAGTGCTATGGTTTTAGAGAAGAAAGCTTTTTAAGTGAAGAGGCAAAATCACAAACGGTTATAGGGAGAGAAGCTGCCTTTCCAAATTCAAAAAGAAACTAATTTTGAAAAATAAGATTTCCAAATATCACGATTCAGTCAATCAATCAAATGATGCATATTTCAAGCAACGATTCAAACAGGCAAGTAAATATACAGAATATAACTGATATACCTTAATATACTAGAAATAAATAGATACATGTTACCTTATGAAAGAATGGCGGGAAGATTTCATATAATAAGCTCCTGAATTATAGGATATATAAGACAGAGGAATTTCAAGACTTAGACCGTCTGAGACATTGTAAGGTCGAAGACATTGTGACATCCGAGACATTGTAACGTCTGAGACATGGTATCATCTATGACGTTGTAAGATCTGAACTTCAGTAATCAGGGGATAAAATGTTCAGCTTGCTTTGTATAAATTCGAAAGAACTCTTGTCAAAGATGTCTGTCAGCTAATTTTTGGAGTCAATAACAATAACCATAATATCATTTTCCTCCACATGATCTCTTATGAAATGATGCTGAATTTCAATATGCTTGGCTCTAGAGTGAAAAATTGGATTCTTGGTTAAGTCGATAGCACTGGTACTATCACACCTAATTTCTATGCATGATTTTGGAATCTTGAAATCACGTAGTTGTTGCTTCATCCATAATATTTGGGAACAATAACTTCCAACAGCAACATACTCAGACTCTACTATTGATAGAGCAACCGTGTGTTATATAAGTCTTCCACCGAGTAGCTGACAAGTACCCGATGCCGAATTTGCAGCCTGTTAAGTCAGCATTTGAATATCCAAGTAGTGTGAAGTCTCCATCCTTTGGATACCATAATTCAAACTTTGAAGTAGTTGCCACATACTTTATGATTCTCTTAACAGCATTGAGATGTGACTCCTTAGGATTGGATTGATATCTTGCACATAAGCACACACTAAATAATATGTCAGGTCTGGATGCTGTTAAATATAAAAGAGATCCAATCATACTCTTGTATAGTTTCTGATCAACTTGTTTTCCATCTATATCTTTGTCAAGCTTCAAGGTGCTTGACATGGGCATCTCTGTTTTCTTGCAGTTGTCCAAGCCAAACTTTGTCACAATTTCTTTTGCATACTTCTCTTGATGAATGAAGATGCATTCTTCTGATTGTTTGACTTGTAATCCCAGAAAGAGTGTCAATTCTCCCATCATACTCATCTCTAATTCATTCTGCATGGCTTTGGAAAATTTTTTGCAGAGATTTTCATTTGATGAACCAAAGATAATATCATCAACATGTATTTGTACTAAAAGAAAATATTTGCCTTCATTCTTGATAAACAAAGTTATATCTACATTTCATTTCTCAAAGCCATTCTGAAGTAGAAATTTACTTAACCTTTCATACCAAACTCTAGGGGCTTGCTTTAGTCCGTAAAGTACCTTCTTGAGTTTGTAAACATGGTCTGGTTTCTTTGGATCCTCAAAATTAGGAGGCTGCTTCACATACACTTCTTCTTGTATGAATCCATTTAGGAAAGCACTCTTCACGTACATTTGAAACAATCTGAAATTTTTGTTACAAGTAAAGACAAGCAATAATCGAATAGCTTCTAACCTTGCTATTAGCGCATAAGTTTCATCATAGTCAATTCCTTCTTGTTGAGAGTATCCTTTTGCTATTAGTCTGGATTTGTTTCTAACAACTTTGCCGTCCTCATCCAATTTGTTCCCAAAAACTCATTTAGCTCTAATGATAGATTTACCTATAGGTTTTGGGATTAACTCACAAACATCATTGATTGCAAATTGTCTGAGTTCATCTTGCATAGCCTCAATCTACATTTCATCAAATAGAGCTTCATCTACACTTTTTGGCTCAATTTCAGACACAAGTGTTACTGCACTTGATTCTTCATGTTTCTGTGACCTAGTTCGAACTCCTTCATTTAGATCGCCAATAATAAGTTTAGTTGGATGATTGGACTTGTGTTTCCAATTGGAATGATGTACTTTTCTAGACTTGGGTGAAACAATCTCAGCTTCTTGTTGTTGTGCTTCATCAGGTAAGTCCAAATTTGAGAAGCCTTGAGAGTAATCTGGAACATCAATCTGTGTCTAATGTGATTGCATTCGAGTATCTTTATGAAATTTGACATTCATAGATTCTTCCACATTTTGAGTCTTCTCGTTGAAAACTCTATAAGCTTTGTTGGTCATCGAGTATCCAAGGAAGATTCCTTCATTTGACTTTATATCAAACTTACCAACATAGTCATTAGGATTCTTTATTATAAAACAATTGCATCCAAAAACACGAAAGTAAGAAATAATTGGTTTCTTTTCTTTGAAGATCTCATAAGAGGTGTTCTCTAGAATAGGCTTGAGAAAAACTTTGTTAATAATATAGCAAGCAGTAGATACTACTTTAGCCCAAAAAGAGAAAGAATGATATTCTCAATTAGCAGAGTTCTGGCCATCTTTTGTAGAGACATGTTATTCCTTTCCACTTCTTCATTCTGCTCAAGTGAATATGGAGAAGAAAATACATGTTGAATCCCTGTATCATCACAAAACTTGGCAAAGTCTTGGTTTTCAAACTCTCTTCCATGGTCAGTACGTATTCAAGAAATAATATAACCTTTCTCATTTTGAACTTTCTGGGCAAACTTTGAGAAGTAAGTAAAAGCATCAAACTTACTTGCCAACAAGTATATCCATATGAAACGAGAGCAATCATCAATAATTACTAGACAATGATTTTTGCCACCAATGCTATGAGTTCTAGTAGGTCCGAACAAATCCATGTGAAGAAGCTGTAGAAAATGGTCAGTTGATACTTGGTTTATCAACTTGTAGGAATTTCTGACCTGTTTCCCCAACACACAAGATGTAGAAGAATCGTTCTTTTGAAATGCTAAGCTGGGAAGACCACGAACAATCTTCATTGTGGAAATCTTAGCAATTTGTTTCATGTTGGCTTGTCCAAGTAATATATGCCACAAATTTATTTCATCCTGAACAGAAATAAGACACTGCGAACTATCTGGATTTACATTAAGTAGATAAATATTTCCATGACATCTTCTAGAGAAAGATTGTGATGTTTCCTTACTGGAACCGTGACATGTATCTTCTTGAAATTGAATTATATATCCAGCATCACAAAACTGACTAATACTTAGAAGATTATAGTTCAAACCTTTCATCAGGGAAACATTCTTGATAGTTAGATTTCCAATTTGCACTATTCCACAACCAACTATCTGCCCTTTGTTTTTTCCACCAAATGAGACTTCCCTCTTTTTGTTCCAAAATAGCCTGAATCACTCTAGATACCACTTTGTCTTGCTCTTAGTGGTAATCTATTAACAAGAAAATACTCACGTTTTCTTTGGTACCCAGACTTTCTTGGGTCCAGTATAGTTAGTGAAAGAAAAGTTCGACCAGTTTTTCTTTACCGATCTCCTTAACAAAGGACAATCTCTTTTAAGATAATCTGAGCAATTACAGTTGGAGCACTTCAGTGAACTTCTTCCAGCAGGTTTTACAAAAACTTTTTGAAAGTGGTTTTTGTAAGTGGCTTTTGAAGGTTTTCATTTAAGTCTCTCATTTACCTTGAGAAAATCAATCAAAGGAACGATTTCATGAGTCATATTTAAACTAGCTTTGTTAAAATATGTTCTTTGAACTGAAAGAAGTTTTTCAAGCTTTTCAGAACCATTTAAAAATCTTTTTGAGAGATTTGAAAAATCAACTTTGAGACAAACAACTTGTTTCTCAAGAAAATCAGACTAACAACTTGCTTCTAAAAAAAATTAAACTTTTCTTTTGTAGCAACCAAACTATTGCTCACTTTTTCAAATTTTTCTGACCAAACATTTTCCTGCTTTTGAAATCATAAGTTCTCATTCTTAAACTCAAAGATCTTTTTAAGAGATGATTCCAAACTATAGCATAATTCATTAATATACTTAGATACTTCAACAGGAATCTCAAAATTACTAACCTGGTCATCTCGATTTGAATCCGAATATGAACTTACTTCTAATTCTGAGTTAGAACGTGCCATTGAGTATATATTTGCATATTTATCATCACTCCAAGTTTCAACTTTGAGTGCTTTCTTGTATCTTTCATTTCTTCCTTTGCTCTGCTTCAGTAGAGGACAGTTGGGTTTGATATGTCCTTTTCTCCTACAATTGTAGCATGTTACATCATTGCTGGCTTCATTTTCCCATGACTGCTTGTTTTGGAAATTCTGCCTTAGCTGTCTTCTTTGGAAGTTTTAAGAACTGGAATTTCTCAAGTTAATTTTTCTTCCTTTATTGTTCAATTTCTTGAACTTCTTCATCAGTAGAGCCATTTCTTCATCATCCAAATTCTCATCCAATCCTGCATCATCAGAGTCTTCCTTAGACTTTAAGGCTATAGATTTCTTAACTTTCAAATATGATTGCTCATCAGATTTTCCCACTTCGTAAGATTGGAGGGTTCCAATTAGCTCATCAACAGAGAGAGGTTGGATTCTTTGTGTCTCTCTGATAGAGATTTTCACATGATCCCATTCACTTGAGAGTCCATGTAGTAATTTGTTGACCTTCATTGGTCCAGAAATAGGTTGATCTTGATATGCAAGACCATTGAAAATCTCTGTAAATCGGCTGAACATGTGAGAGATAGTTTCTCCAGGCTTCGTATTGATCGAGTAGAATATTAATTCTTGTTTCCTTGACACGGTCAGTTCCTTCAAAGGTGACATTCAACCTTTCCCATATCTCCGTAGCTGTTACACAAGAAGAAGTACGATTATATTATGTGGGAGATAAAGCACAGTATAAGGAATAAATAGTTTTGGCATCAATATTTTGTCTTCTGATAAGTTCAGCTTGAGTCATCTCTCCAGCCTCTACAACGTTTCTCTCTGAATTTGAAGCAGCTTTGGGATTTATTCCTCTGTCAACAACATCCCATTCCATTGGATCTTTTGGTCTTAGGAATGCTCTCATTCTGTTTTTCTAGAGGTTATATTCCTTTCCATCAAAGTAAGGTGCTCTAACGTAGCTCTATCCCTCCATCACTCCTGGAACAAAAGCACTAGATATAGATCTTTAGCTCAAAAGTAAATCATTTCAAAAACAAGCACGAGGCTTCGATACCAATTGAAAGATCTAGGAGGTGAATATGTGATTTTGAAAACTTTTGTGGAAGTAAAAAATATACAGCGTATTATGCGTGATATACGAATTAATAAATAAGAGCTACAAGCACAATCAGAGAGTTAAGAAAGAAGAGATCAAGACACAGAATTTATAGTGGTTCGCTTAATTCAAGCCTATGTCCACTCTCTTGGGCTGACAGCCTATTGGCTGGATTCCACTATAAATCAAAAGAGTTACAATTCAAGTCCAAGACTTTACAAAGTCTTCTACTCTCACACAACAAGTATATATCACACTCTTTTGTTTACAATGTAAGCTCACAGTAAATGAACAGCTCTAAACTATGGAATTATACTCTCATGTGGCTTTGAAATATCTCCCTTATATACTCTTTCATGCCTACACGACCGTTGGCACTTTCCAAAGGAATTCTTCTAATCAACCCGTTGGACATAATCAATCAGGGAGATTTCGAGCAATCTTCAGATCATGATAAGAGCCCATCAATCCTGGTCGCCCCTACAATCAGGATCTTGGTTTTCATAAGTGAATACTTGCCACATTTACCCGATGTTCAGAGAATCCAGTATATCAATAATAATCTTCATAATCTTGATTGAGAATAATCAATCTTATTAATTCACCAATATGCTATCTGAAATCCATGGGTATCAAAGTTGTAAGAATATCATCTTACATAAACAGTCGTCACAACCGATTCCTAGACTTCACTGAGTCTGTCACTCGAGACTATACTCTGTCTGACATCTCTAGTAGATGTTACTCTGTCTTGTGTCTCCAGACGATACAATATCTGGCATCTCCAGTTAATACACTGCCTGGCCATGTCTTTTGTCATCTTCAGAGTCCACTTGTATTTGACTTCAAGTTTAATAACTGAGTTTTGTCATTTTCAAAATCAACAATAGAGCTTCCTCTAACACAATCTCTTGCAATTACGAATGGTCTAATCATCTATGATTCTGATTTTAGGATTGAGTAATTGAAGATGGCATATTGTTTCGGGAGGGTTTATAGGAGGAAGCTTAACGCCAAATTGGACGAAGCGCGACGGTCCAGGTCTCTTCAACCACCACGTCGTCCATTACTTAGGAATTTCTAAATAGCTTATTAATTGCTCCGACATAAAGCATTTTTGTGGCACTTTAAAATAGCACTGTCAAGAATCTCAGAGCTCAACCTACTCGAGCATATTCTGCACAAACATATTTTGTTGCGGATTCAATGAAAGAAAGGAATGAAGGTGTTGCTGTTGAAATCACAAGTAATGAAGCCCGAAAGTCAGTAAACAAGTTGTTGACTTTGCCAGCCGTGTCTGTGCATGATGTTCAGGATCAATCAACTGGGAAAGCCACAAAGTCGGTGATGAAACTTCCAAGCCTCGCGTGTTCAACTCTGAGTGAAGGTCCTTGCTGAAGAATTGTTATTCTGGGCTTGTCTAACAGAATGAGCAACAATCTTTCCTTTCTAGTTGAGTTAGTCGGTTTTTCCATTTTATTAGTTTCACTTCTTCGTCAAGCTCATGTACAATAAATAGGAAAACAGAGCAAGCCATTGAAGCGAGCTCCCAGTTGTACATTTGGGCCTTGAATACAGAGAGAAGGAAGTCCAAAACTTCTCGTTCATTTTCATCTTCCTCTCTTATTTCCATTCTGCCCATCTTCACAACCTCAATATATAGGGCTTGATTGATCCATGGATCGGGTACAAACACGATCATGATTGACCGTTATGGTTAGCTCGATTCATATAATATGTGTTATACAAGACTTTCCCCTCAAAATTACACCTTTTAATTTGCGACAAACGTTTCACATATTGCTACTTCTTCTTGGGGTACTTTTGTATCTTGTCCCGTCAATTTTTAAACATTGTGGAAGTTCACTTTCTTTTATAGTTTTTTTAGTTACTATTAAGTCCATCGACAGTGTAAAATCTTCTTTACACATTTATTATTGGATGATGATAATGTGTATTAGAGATAGCTATGTTACCGAATTCATACACATATCAGTTATCTAACAGTGAAGTTGCAAGTTATTTCTTACACCGGTATAGAACTTGATGAATTTCTATGTACAAATCAGTAAGTATTATTGAAATTCGAACATATTTCACAATGCAACGAGTCTTGTTACAAGCTCATAAAATTTTCCTTTTTAAAATTATGCTAGCAATTTTACTCAATACCATGAATATAGGAGGCTTAGCCCCATCAGAAGCCCTTTTATGCAAGAAACTATTTGGTAAGTAGCCATCCACACGAAAGGAGCTTTTTCAATATATTGTTTAGTGAGCTAAGCAAAAGGGTAGAAAATTGATCAACTTAAAAAAATGTTGATCATGCTTTGAAAGTTGAGCCTCTTATTTGTAATATGCAAAAGTGAGAATATGTTTTCACTATTTAATATTCTTTGACGTGGATTTACAATTGTTTGCCCTTTTTTTATATCATTTTTTAAGCAGTCAACTAATGTGTAGATTAATTTTCGCACTCATCAAGCAGTTCACCTCGTGGTGCCATTTTAAGGGTGCACTCTCCATATCCAGTTGCTGCATTCAGGATTTAGTCATGGCACTACTTACCTCTCGCATGCAATTTGCAATTTGCAATTGATTTTCCTAATGATGTCGACCATGGCCCTAAAATCTTTCATAATTACATGAAACTTGCAAACTTCCTCTTTATATGTATTGTATTTTCCATAAACTACAAATTTCACAAAAGTTAAGAGTCACCTGCATACTTGCATAAGTTATTTGACAGGAAAATTGTTAAAAAGGTTCTAAACCTATTGTATAATAGTTAATTTAATCACAAATTTATTAATTTGATCTATTTATTTTTAAAAAAATTTTACTATATTTTTATGTCATTATTTTGATCAATTTTGGCTAGAAATTGATACTACAGATGCTGTCTATTATACGTGGCACAATTGGCCCCCACATGGGTGATCTTTGCAATTTCTTTTTAAATTTTCCAGCTTTTTTTTTCTTTTTGAAAACTAGATATTGTTGAACCCACTAAAACAGGTCATGTTGAACCCAAAAAAATGCTCACCTCTATAATTAAAGTGTATAAACGTGCCATAAATGAGTCAAAAGGGTTAATCGTTGTAAACCACATATTTTATCATGATGTATAAATCGGTTGACCTATTTGCAATAAGAACATGTTTAAGATTATATGAACTCGTTTAATGACCTATTGTACAAACATATCCACATAGTATGTATGGTGGAAGGAGTGAGCATTGATCTGATTCTCAGTTCCTAAATTTTGGAATTAATAATAATTAGTCCAATTTCCGATTGCAGATGTGGACTGAATCACTCTGACCAAATTGATATCTTTATTTATTTATTGACAATTCGTATTGGTACAATTCCTAAAAGAAACATTCATTTGGATGTCCGTGAGATGTGGACTGAATCACTCTGACCAAATTGATATCTTTATTTATTTATTGACAATTCGTATTGGTACAATTCCTAAAAGAAACATTCATTTGGATGTCCATGAGTTTATGAGAAATGAACTCAAGACCCTACTATGGGTGCACAACTAATTCCTTTTTTAAGGTTACTTCAAGTCATATGTTATTTTTAACAATCGTTTTGCTGGGGTTTACTTCAAATACTTGGTGAAACATGATGATTGCAGAGGTAGGAAAATCACTCCAAGGTCGACAACTTGCATGTAGCAAGATGCACTTGTAGCCTTGCAAAGAATACAAGGGACAAAAAACTATTTGCCACTTATTGGACCCACTTGAGGATCGGACTGGATTGGTCGATTATTAGGGGTGCGCATGGTAACGCTCCTGTTTCTACGAATTTCTGTTCTTTTGTTCCGGGGAACAAAAGAACAGAAATCCGTTCGGTAACGCGAACTTGTTTTTTTGTTCTCGGGAACAGAAAGTTGTTCCCGGGAATAGAAATAAGAAGCAAAAAAAAGTTGCTTCTGGCTCCCGGGAACAACTTTGAGAAACGAGTTTTTTTTTCTCTTTTCTCCTTGTGCCCTAGCCTTTCTGACTTCTCTCTCTCACTTCTCTCACAATCTTTCCTGCGTCTCTCACTTCTCTCACTCGATCGTTCCTCCTCTCTCACGATCTTTCCTCCATTTCTCTAGATCTTTCCTCCCTCTCATTCTCGCACGATCTTTCCTCCATTTTTGGTTGATCTGTGCTGCGAATCGTGTTCTCGTGGCCTTCTCGACGTTGCTCAACTCTGTCCGCCACGCCAGCCCTCACGTCTGCACCGAGTACCCACCGACGATCGACCGGCCGTCTGCACTGAGCACCCACCGACGATCTGCCGGCCCCTTCTTCGACGTTGACGCGCTGCTCCGTGACGGTAATCTCTCTCTCCCTTTCTCGCTCGACCACGTTTTATTTGTCTCACCAACAAAAATGAGTGAGAGGTTTTTGAGTATGGCTGAAGTTGTTGATTCAGAAGACTTTGATCGGAGAAGAGTTCATATCGTGTACAGTTTGTCGGAGGACCTCTCTCTCATAGGGTTTAATGTGGGTGTCGTTTACTCCTTCAACCAAAACGTTGTGGCTGTGGCTAAGAAATTGGCGAGGTTCTCTTCAGTTTCATCTTCGACCCATCGAATATAGCTAAGATTAATGTCACTCCTGGATCCATTTGTCACTGTATTGAACCTGGATGGTTCTGGTTTTGTTTCACTGCATTGACCCAAAAAGATATTCCTCTAGTCATGGAACGGCTTCGAAAAGTTACTGAAACCTGTAAATCTCGCAGCTGAAAATTTGTGATTGATTTTAATCTACAAAAGTGGGTCGCCTGTGGATGATTTGAAGGGGTAAAGTTCCTCCAGTTCAAGTGGTCATGGAGGAAGAAGACTCGAATCCCCCTAAAATTTCAAGTCCGATAATCTAGTAAGAGATGATGTGGGTGACTTCTTTGGTTGGATTTGGCCACTTTGGATCATATTGATGCTTGTTGATCTCTGCCCTAAAACTGAACAGCAGCAGTTTTGGCTTGGACCGGAGGTGACATTGATGGAACTTGTTTGTCAATTTTGGTCTCTTAGTCGATATGCATTGGCTTCTATATTTTTTTTATGGCCCTTTGCAATGGTCATCATGGATTTAAAATGTCTAGTGCAGTTTCCAAAAGTGAATGGATAATGCTGGTATATAGGAATTGTTCATTAGATTGTCGGTGCTTCCTTTTGAGACATGGTTGTAGCTGATTCCTTTGCCTTTTGTTCTTATTGTTGTAAAGGTGTCCATCATTAGGTGCGAAAAGTGTTCAAATAGATTTGAACGGGCATCATTAGTGGAAGTTGGAGATGGAATTGCTTTAAGCATTTCTTTCAATGATGACTATTGAAAAGGTGTCGAGTCAGTGGTTTTGGAAATTTGGGCCCCTCGGCCCTTGCATTTTGTTCTGCAATTACTTTACTTTGTTGAGGAGGGTGGGTGGATAATCAATTGCCCTTATAATTTGTACAGTTAACTCTGTATTTTGCCAAATTATTTTGTTGACCTTGAGGACAGAACAATGAGTATGATGAAATGCATAGCTTGTAAAACGATGAAGGGAGAGAGATTTAAGCAATAGATCCTCTTTCTCCTTGTGCCCTAGTAGCTGCTCCTTTCTTACTTCTCTCACGATCTTTCCTCCCTCTCTCACAATCGGTCTCATACTTTCTCTGATGTCCTGTTTTTTGGTTGATTTGTGCTACGAACTTCAGGCCCATGAC
Source organism: Melaleuca alternifolia (assembly GCA_019926035.1). Classification (NCBI taxonomy): domain Eukaryota; kingdom Viridiplantae; phylum Streptophyta; class Magnoliopsida; order Myrtales; family Myrtaceae; genus Melaleuca; species Melaleuca alternifolia. Next base: position 2,079,393 of record JAGKPW010000083.1, read on the forward strand.
CTCGCTTCGTGTTCTCGTGGCCCTCTCGACGTTGCTTAGCCCTTCTATCCGCCGCGCTAGTTCCCACGTCTGCACTGAGCACCCACCGACGACCGATCGACCCCTTCTTTGACGTGGACGTGCTGCTCCGTGACGGTAATCTCTCTCTCGCTTGACCACGTTCGATTTGTCTGTACTTGTGACATACGGATTTGTTGTCGTTGCTCCTCTGCTTGTGGTCTTGGTTTTAGTTTGAGAGAGAGACAGAGAGACGGAGAGAGAGATTGTTTTGAATCTTGGCAAGATGCACCTGGAATTAATCAACTGCTCAGGGAAGTAGGCAAATTCGTATAATTCAGTTAGAAAGATGAAAAATGTAGATATCAGAACATTGTTTGGAAGTTTTTCATTTTATGTTTTGTCAGATTTGATCGTCTAAAGGGGCTGCTGCATAATACGCTTGTTGGTCGTTATTGTGAATGGAAAGGAGCGATTCTATTCTTATGCAGCCTCCTATTAATCTTCTTTTACTCGTTTGCAGCCTCCTACCTCTCTTTTAAGAACTGTTGATAGTGCATTTCTTGGTGAATGACTTGTTACATTTATTTCTTCTTGTGATTGTCTAATTAATCAAATATGGTCTCTCAGGCAGTGTTGTCCAATTCTTCGGGTTTCCTGTTCTTTTTTCATTTCATACTTAGTTTGACTTTTCTGTCAATGCAGCATATTTGGACTATTATCCTAAGATAATAGCTTTCTTTTTTCTCACTTAATGATTGCTTTACATCTAAATTCTTGATTACGCTTGACATACTTTTAGATGCTTGATTAATTGTAATTTCAAATCCTTTGTCAATACTTAAACTGTTGTAAACTTGGCATGAGGAATATTACATGGGAGAGATTAGTCTTGTGTAATCCAGTATTTGATAGCTTTTACCAGCATTGTGTGAGTATACATACCCAAATTTTTGAACTCACATGATGCTCAACTAGTGAAGGTTACATGGCATCCCAAAAAGAGGCATTCACCGCAAAGTGGATTGAGCCTTTAACCAACTTGTATGTCAGTTTGTTGGTAGAAGAGGTCAAAAAGGGTAATCGCACCTCTTCTACTTTCAACAAATCGGGGTGGAATAACATACGGATTGAATTCAATAAACGAGCAGAACTTCAATATACTCAAGTCCAGTTAAAGAACAAGGTGAACAAATTGAAAAAACAGTATGCTAGCTTCAAGAAGCTTCTTTCACAATTCGGATTTGGCTGGGATAATGTGAACAAAACTGTTGTTGTTGATGATCCAAGCGTATGGGAACATCACATCAAGGTATGATTTAACTTTTGGTAATTTTGAGATCACCACAGCTGTATATGGCAAGATGTTTAATTGTATTGCTGATACATGTCATTGTGAAATTTGCAGGATAATGTTGAGTGGGAAAAATTCAAGAAGAATGGGTTTTCTCAATATTCCGACTTGTGTATTGTATTTGGTAATACATATGCCACTGGGGAGCATGCAGTAGGAAATGTTGAAGATTTGTGCTTGTCGAATGAACTTGGCATTGGTGGTGATGATGATGTAGACAATGGACGAGAGGACTTCAATGAACATCATATTGACGAGGGAGTTTTTACGTCTGACAACACTCCTACTCCAATTTATGACAAACATAAGATGGATAAAACTCCAAATAGTAAGAGGAGAAGGAGGAGTCACTCATTTGGTATTGCTAGCACCTGCAAAGCCATACAAGAGATGATCAAAACTAGGGCTAGTCAATCTGTGAGTAGTTCTGTCAACTCACAATTGACATCACCACCTGAAGACCCATTCTCCGCATCTGCTGTGATTGATATCCTAGTTGCCACGCCTATGTTGGAGCAGGATCTTTACAACAAAGCCTGCAAAGCCAGTTCTGATGCTGTGTGGAGGGAGTTTTTTTATCAAATCCCCAGCTGAAAGGAGATATGGACTTCTCCAAAGTCTTTAGGAGAAGTTAGGAAATGTATCGTGCATTGCGTTGAGTTTTATTAGATTATGTTTGTTATGTTGTTTGGTTGTTATTTTGTTGTTCAAGATACTGATGTTGAGACTTTTGCATTGGTGTGGTGGTTTGGATATGATGGATTGTGTTGAATTTTTTTTAGGAGCTTACTTTCACTCTATTGCTTATGTTATTGGTTTCTAATTCTTTTTACATATGTCTTTATTGATATTATTGTATTTGTGTGATGGCATAGGTACTATGGAAGATGCGTCAAGTAGTGTGTCTAATGGAGAGGTACCAACATTTGAATGGTATTTGGATGAGTTTGATGTTGATATGATAATATCATGGTTATGTATTGTTGGTATGGACATGTCTATCCATACGGTAGAACCTATTAGGGACAGTAAATTACCAGGAGCTGAATGGATAAGAGAAATTGTTTACGGACATGCAGATAGGGTATAAGCGTTCAGGTTAGAGAGACATGTTTTTCTTAACCTATGTGGTCTAATGAAGGAAAGAGGCTGGCTGAAAGATAGTCGATATGTAAGGGTAGATGAACAAGTGGGGATTTTCTTATTCATGGTTGGTCACAAAATCTCCAATAGAGATTTATGCGAGAGATTTCAGCATTCTGGAGAAACAATCAGTAAGTACTTTATTATAGTACTAAAAGCATTTCTCAAATTATCAAAAGAGATTATCAGACCGCCTTCCTTTGATATTGTCCAAGAGGAGATTCTTATTGATCCTAGCCATAGACGTTACTTCAAGGTATTATTTTTAGATCAATTTAGTTGATAATATTGTAAACTTTTTTTGGAAAGACATAACTGATAATATTTTCTAATGCTACACTTTCATAAAATCATAGGATTGCATTGGTGCTATTGATGGCACTCACATTAGTGCATCCGTCCCTATATCGAAGCAAATACCATATAGAGGTAGGAAGGGGACTACCACTCAAAATGTGATGTGTGCTTGTTCATTTGATATGAAATTCACTTTTGTATATGCTGGGTGGGAAGGATCTGCCAATGATTGTCGGATTCTCTCGGCAGCACTCGAGACTCCTCGATTGCAATTTCCTCAACCACCACAAGGTATTTGTTTTGTCTATATTAAGTGATTTTATTTATGAGTGCATAGCTATTGCATATTATAACAATTGTATATATTCTTGTAGGCAAATATTATGTAGTTGATTCTGGTTATGCATCACTTCCAGGATTTTTAACTCCATTTAAGGGTGAAAGGTATCATTTGAGTGAATATAGGGGTAGAAGGAGACGGCCCACAACAGTAAAAGAATTATTCAACCATAAGCATTCTTCATTGAGAAATATTATAGAGAGGTCATTTGGGGCATTCAAAAATCGTTTCCCCATTTTGAGACACATGCCTCCATTTTCAATTCGAAAGCAAGCATTTGTTGTAATCGAATGTTGTACTCTCCATAATTATATTCGCGACCAAGACAAGATGGACAAGAACTTTGCCATGTATGGAGATCTGGAATATCCATTTGGGCCTACAGAAGACGAGGTTGTAGATGATACAACACATGATGCGGCGGCTCAGATAAACATGATCAAGAAAAATATTGCTAATATGATGGCAAGGGATCAAAACATGCAAGAGATTCCATGACTTACTTTTTACTTGTGCGATGTGTAGATTCCATGGCCTCGTCATTTTTTGACTTTTGTGATGTGTGGAATCTATGATGTGTAGATTCCATGGCCTCTTGATCCATGATGTGTAGATTCCATGGCCTCGTCATTTTTTTTTATTTTTGTGATGTGTGGATTCCATGACTTCTTATTTTTGACTTTTGTAATGTGTTTGTAAACTTTTGCTTCACATGGATATGCTATTTGGGATTTCTTTGTCATTCAGTCCAGAGCGTTTCTTTCATCGGTCCATGTTAGAAGATCCATGGAAGGATTTAAAACATGTTATATGGAGAGGCATTGATTCTCCTTTAATAGCTCATTAGTCCATGCAGGACGCCATTAAAGGCATTTGGAAGAAGTAGTTGGAAATTTCTAACCCCAACCCGACATGCACTAGAATTACATTTTTTTAAAGAGTAAAAAATTAGTCCAAATGAAATCATTACAAATTATTTTGGATGACTATAGCTTTTTTTTTTTTGCAATATTTACTATACCAAACAATACAATTCGTGAGTGAAGATCCTCACACACATATAAGACAATAACTCACTTTCCAAATCACAACCATATTCCGGGTTCATCTTTGACTAGAAATCTTACACCTAAGCAAATGTGTTACTAATAGAATAATATTTAGATCTTGTCAATTTTATATAATCTCTAATCTATTTCTTTTTCTTATTTTTTATTTTTTTTAAATTTAAAATTTGGAATAGAAATTTTAGGCTTGTACCAAACGTGTTTCTGTTCTTTTTCTGTTCCAAAAATAAAAAATTTGTGCAGTTACCAAACGCGTTCTTTTGCTCAAAAATTGTTCCCGGGAATAGAAATAGAAAAGAACTATTTCTGAAAAAGAATAGTTCCCCGGAATAGAAATGTTGCCATGCGCACCCTAGGTGGACGAATTCCTAATTCAAAAACTTGGAAGTGACCCTACTCGAATCGATTTCAAGGTTCAGGTTGTGAACCCAACTATCTTGAAATCAATCATCTTTAAAGAGAGTGTCACTTTTCAGTTTCAATTCAATCGACATAGTTGATCAAAAGAAAAAAAAAGCAGATGATGATACAAATTGTTCATAAATTTGGTCTAATGTGTAATGTAATATCTCAACTTTTGATTTGTTCAATGTGATATCTAAACTTTTAATGATGTTCAAATTAATTCGTCGACTATATGAACATGTTTTATGTGGTTCCTAAACTTAAATTAATGAAATGATAATATTAAATTTTTTATATAATTCATGGATTAATTTGAATATGTATCAAAAGTTTATATACAATATTTTGAATAAATTGAAAATTCAAAGACCATACTACATATTAGGTTAAATTTCATAGATTATTTGTGTCATTTAAAAAGAAATATTTGATTGTTGACACGACCACAATCTTTATGCGATTCCATATTGATTTTGTTAAGAGAAAATCTACGCCACAAACAATTAGGCACCTTCCCAAAACAAAAAGAGGAACCTTGGCAAGTACAAGAATCTGGCAAGATGCTCCGCCCACTAAATTGATAAAATATTATGTGGATGTTCCCCATTTGTTCATTAGATCTTTAACAACTTCCACGCTTCTCGTGACGGTTTTATCCCATTATGCTCCTAGAGAATTAGATGCTCTCCGTCACTCAACAGTTCTATATTGGCCTCGAAGGGACTGATAGTAAAACATTTTTTTTCTTTAAAGATATATATATATATATATATTTCATTGAAATCTTATGATAAAAGTAAACATTGTTAATAAATTCTTTAAAAGGCAACGGCTAACTTTCATTTATTTGATGATTTAGAGAAATTGTTTTTTTTCGTCAAAAGGAGAAGTTGTTTTCCCCCATCTAAATTTTTGTTATTATCTTTTGTAAAAAATGTTATTTGTAGATCGACTATTTTTTTGTCATCCTAACACCAAAAAATTAAAAAATGATTTTTGAAAATAATTTTTCTTCAAAGAAATGGATCTTAAGATGTAATTTGATCACCATAGTTTTCCTCAGCTATTTTTTTATTATAAATTTTTATGGCATCTATTATGCCTACCCTATAGCCAATCACCACCCTAATGTGCATCTTATCAAAATCGCTTGTAGTAGCTCTCATATTATACTGGTGATGATAATGAGAAATCATCATAAGTAGGTAAATGCTTGAACTCATAAAATACCCTACTAATTTCTTAAATCGATATGGCGCTAGTTAAAGACAGGAGGATGACTCTAACATGGAATCGTTTGTATTTTTACTAGTCTAAAGGCTCAAATCAATGCGCATTTATACTATATCTGCGTAAGAATCGGCAAATCATCAAAACAAATGATAAACAGGATTCCCCCAGGCTTACCAGAGGAAAAATTCACAAAGTACACGTGTAGTTGCGTAAGGATCAGTGCGTTCAAGCTTGTCAAAGAATAAGTTCACGTACAACAAGGGAGAGGAATCCATTCTTCCCTCAGCTTTTGTGTCTTTAAATACTGAAGGAAGCCCGTGTTGTCTAGTTAAAATACAGCACTCCTCATTCACACACACATACCTAGAAGAGTCCGCTCTCTCTCTCTCTCTCGAATACTTTCCCAGAGACCTAGACATAGTATAACTCCCCGCATGACCACATACAAACTACATCTGGCCATGGCGGCCCTCGCAGGCGCATCGTTCGTCGCTGTCTCGACGTACTACATGCATCAGAAGACGGTGATCGAGTTCCTGGACTTCATCAACACCGTGGGGAGAATGAAGCTCAAGGAGGCTGCTGACTCCGAGACTAGCTCGCTGCCACGGCCGAGAAGGCGGAGAAGCAATGGCCGCCGCAAGCTGAAGGAGCTGAGGCGCACCTTGTCATCGCCGCCTGTTGTGGAAACACGCGAAACCGACGACGGGGCGGAGAAGCTGAAAAGCGCGGATGGGGTCGAGGGTATACCCATTAGGAATTCTCAGCTCCACGCGCTCTATGAAGGCCTGCCTATGTCGGACTTTTCACCCGAGTGAGAATAAATCGGTTGATCAATTTGATTATTGTTAAAGTTTTACGGTCCTCGATCTTATAATTCTAGTATATGTCTATGAATGGGAAAGTCTAATAGTCATGGACCACAAACACCACACTTTGCGTTCTGATGATTTCTGGTTCTTGTAGATAATGTGTAGATAATGTCATCCGAGAAATTGTAAAATAAAAATAAAAGCTGTGTCTCTGATCCGTATCCATGTGGATGCTCCAGAGCTCGAATTAGTCAAGATTTCTATTATGTTAGTGTTGGTGTTCCCCCCGGGGCGCCGGGGGGGGGGGGGGGGGGTTTCCAATTTTTTGAGATATTTAATGTAAATTCATCTCTTACCCTCTAAGGTACCTAATATTTTCTCCCCGATCTTTCGAAAATTGTATCTTCATATATCATTGACCGTGAGCATTTAAGCGTTAGATCTGGATAGATCGGACTCTGCGCTTGTCAATCACAATGTTTTACACTTAGAGTAACCTTGGTCTCTAACTATCAAATGGAATCTTGCCCGTTGCACATGGACTAAATGATTTATGTGTACATTAAAGTATCCCACAATACTCGTCTAGAGAGCTTATAAGCTCTTTTAGACATGTATTCTTCTTCCACTTATAAAGTTAAGTTTTTTTTAGTCAAAGCCAGATTTACCCTAGCTTATTTTGTGTATCCGGCTCTCCATTCGTTAAATTTCACCAAATCTAACTTGCCCATGAAACGGATGTTAAGTTTTGCACAAACCTTGTTTATATGATTTATATACTCTTTCATATACGTGTGATCTTCATCAATCTATAAACTTTGAAATTGATATTCAAACATGAGTTGAAAAGTTAAGACCCCTTATAATGAAAGTACATAGATCTAAGTGCATTGGTTTGTTACGGAAACCCTCTTTATGCAAGTTCTTGTTTCCTCTATTGAATTTCTCTTATTTTGGTAGTAAGGTTTGTATATTTTTATTTGTATCTTTTGCGCCGGTAATATTTATTTTTCAGCATGACAACCTATAAAAGAGTAGTATCAAGCCCCTAAATGGAATACTGATTCACCTTAAATTGATTAAATGACCTCTTCATGCGAATCTCGCCATCTTTAATTTATTAACATGAACGGAACTTGGGGTACTGTGGTTTCTTTGAATTAGAAGCTCATTCATCAAAGTGAGCTATTCCATTAGAACTTTTGGAAGCCAGCTTGTTTGATGATTCAAGTTGGGTGGGAAATTGCTTAAAGGAAATGAAGTGACTAGGAGACTAAATCAGCTCATATTGTATTCACATTTGCAAATAAAGTAAAGCGTAGCTTTGTGAAACATTGCCCAAATCCCGACTGTCAACTCGGATTGGAAGAGCAAGACATGGTCGAGGTAAAATATGCTAAATCCTTTTGGTCGTCAGTTGCAGGCGGTCGATAAAGGTGAATTTACAACTTGCTGATAGGCAATAACAGAAAATTACTAAATATTAAGTCATGATTGCCGGAAAATGAGCCTTGGCTTGGCGGACAAAATAACCGAAGTAGAAGCGAAGATCGACAAATCAAGAACAAAATAAGTGTTCAAATCACAGTACCAATAATGCCGGATACAATCATAATGATCCAATGAGCGATCACTCGTTTGAGGAGTTGTAAATCCTGAAAGTCAGGAATGATGACGGCTAAGAAATATGGGTTTTCATAACTATCAAGAAGAGAAGCTACAAACTGCGGAAGAAACTATCGACGTGGGGCAAGTGATGAGGCCTTGATCATTGAGCAGTGGTAATCATTGTTAAACACATACTGCTGAATTCTAGGAATCACATAGGATGTTATTTGTTTTCTTCGTGAAGTGTTGTTAAGAATCACTAATAGCTATAATTAATACCAACTGTTCAATTCTATTAATTCTATTATCTCAACAATTCAATACCTTTTTACATAGCTGATCATAAATGTCGGTAGGTTTTATATTTTAAATTTTTTCATCAATCCGTGTTTTGCATCAAAAAACAGCAAAGAAGTCGTTATATCCTCTGCTGATTTTCATATCTATCCGCGTTTTGCAGAATGTTTTGTTGACCCTTTCGGGCGAAACACTTTGTAACTTTGTAGTTGCACGTTTTCTGGTTTTGATATAATGCTTTGAGAAAGATTTGGTTAATTATAGATGAGGTAGAAAAAGGAAGAGAAGGTGGATAATCTTCACAAGCAACCTGAATAACTGCCATATGACTGGTTTTCTTATAATATCGACGCCAAGCAAGAGGATCAGCCGAGCAATACCAACATAAAGCCTTTTCTTTATAACACCAGTAGATTTAGGAGTAACCAAACAATTCAATACGCTTCTCTTTTGTTCCTCAAACTGCGTTCTTATGATCTTGTCCGTTGAACCCGCGAGCTAAATTTAAGACGATAAGATGACTGCGCAAACAGATCACTATATATGTGTATATTTGGACAATGAAACACATGGGAAAAAGTTATCATAGTTAATTTGGACTAATTTTGGGTCAATTTTTTTTGTCAATAATCTAATGGGACGAAAGTAGTTAGTCAGCTGCTTAGAAGGAAGCTAGTACAGCAATCGACCACCATGGCTATCGCTTAGTACGAAAACTCTAAGGCCAAAATCGAAATTCCAAGGTGGATAGAAATACTCTCGTGTACATTTTCACATTGGTAATCACTCTCTCTCACGCGCGACTTGATGCACAACCAAAGAGACCAAAACATCACCCTCAAACGATGTTTTTTTTGGGTGGTCAATTCTAGGGTGGATCGTTTCCAGCTATAATCGCAAACTAAACTCGTCACTCCCAAAAGGTTGGAACGGAAAGCCAAACTGACCTATTCCAATCCATTCTAAGACATTGTCCTATATTAACATTCCTACCAAATTCCTATAATAAAACATAAAAACTGTGACAAAATTCAGCACAAATACATTTGTCGTGTCAAGTGCTTATATTGTTGTTTGTTGATGTTGAATCCCATGGTTAAATTTTTTATGAGTGCTAAAGTTTACGATAATAATAAATAATAGTTATTATTGTTATTCTTAATATATAAATTGAATCTTCATATCCCATTGAATCATTCTGGAAATGATAGTATTGGCTCTTGAAATATCAGTCTGAATAACAAGAATATCTCCTTTTGGATTGATTTTTTTAAGACCCTTACTACCAAAAGATGAGTTCATCACTTTGTAATAAACTCAAAAAATAATAGCTAAAGAAATAGTTACGAGTTTTGGTTTGGAAAGTGACGGATTTCAAAATACTTTTGTCTTTAAGGGAAACAATTAGTCTTGACAATCAAAATGAATAGGACCATTGCACAGGCTTGTCTCAACAGTTGTTAGAATCAAATCTTCATATCTTAAGAGTATAACATCTCTTAAGACTAGAAGTAAAGAATTATCTAATCCTTCTTTGGTTAGGGGCTTGGCTCCTACCTGGACTAGACCTATATAAATATAATTTCATTCTTGAGCATGTTTTTCATGGATTCCTTATTAAAAAGATTTATTGAGGAGAATGACTCGGAAAGAGGAACATCTCTTTCTTTGATCACTATACAATCATCATTTTTTCCCAAATAATTTCCATTTGGAATGTTCATAAATCTACTCATATTTGACATTTAGATTATCCAATTTTCAATTGATTAAATTTTATATATTAATTTCTTCTCTATTAATAGGATTAATATCTTATGCAATTCTATTAGATGCAAAACTAGTAGAAGACATAATTCTCCTTAATAAACTAATTCCAAGAGACTACTTTAAATCTTCTTCAAGGATCCAGATAATGTTGACCAACATACTCGCAACCCACATCGGGATTTACTGTCGAAACCACACTCTGTATGCTACCCTATTCAAAGATAGAAACGAATGCAATCACCTCAATCGTACTAGAATTTATTAGAGATTACTAACTCTAATAACTTGGCTCTGATACCATTTTACATAGGATCAATCAACCTATTAAATAGATAGGAAATAAATATAGATCAAAAGATTACTTGAATTCTTGGATACTACTTTAATCTGAGTAGGTATCTTCTGAATCGGCCATTAAACAATCCAAAGACAATCCAAAACTCAACCAGTTAGGGCATGCGTGATATAATTTCTAGCTAAAAATTGAGTTTGGAACAGAAGTGGATTTTTCTTTTTTTGTTTTAGATTGAGTTTCTAAGGAAAAAAATATGTTTGATAAGAACAAATAATTTCTATTCCAAAAACAAGTATTGATTTGATAATGAAAAAAATTCTATTTATATTTATTTTTCATTTTAAAATAGGTTTTTCGTTTTAAAGTTTGCAAGATGTTTATTTTTATAAATTTTAAATGATTATTGCTTAGTGCATTAAATTAACAAATTTTATCACATTTTCTATTATTGTGTAACTGCCAATTCACTTCAAATGTGTTGATCTCCTCGTTGGAAGTGGTACTTGCACAATAAAATAAAAACCTGAAATAACCCTATTAGGAAATACATTACAAAAGTCGATATGTGTGGAGATGAAAGATTGTGATAATGTTGCATGAATTGTGTGTATGATGTGCAATTCAGTAAGAGAAATAATTTTTGGATTTCTCATTGTGGAACGTAAACCACAACTCTTTTATTTCTGATTTTTTGGCCAAATTTATTTCTAGAACATAAATTTATTCTAGGAATAGAAAAAATAAATTTTTCTACAAAATAAATTTCTATTGTAGAATGAATTCTGGAATAGAAAAACTCATTTTGGAACAGAAATTGGCCCTTATCATGCAAGCCCTTAGCAGCAATATATATTTCTATATGTAGGAAACTCTAGGAATACAGATCTAATATGCAACTAATATTAAACAATTATATAAGAAAGGCATTAAAATCCCAAATCCTTCCACAATAGGGTGATAATCCGCACACAAGACGGAGATATAGTATAATTAATATTTAATTCACTTCACTTCACAATAATTAAATTGAAAACTCGATAACTAAAGTAGACTTGCATTAATTATAAAATTCTTTACAAAGACCAAAGAAAAGATTCAAGTGCATACAAAGTATAGAAAATTTCTACATAGTAGAATTAGGTCGATAAGGGTATTTGGCTTACCGTATAAAAGAATATTCAAAAGGACATATCAAAATAGGGATATCAAAAGAGAGTGATCTCCCCAATGTGGAAAGATCTATGAAAGGAGTGATTTTTTGGGTATAGAAAGATTTATGAAAGGGGCGATCTTTGAGGTATGGAAAGATCTATGAAAGGGTTGATCTTCCTGGTATGGAAAGATCTACAAAATGGGTAAGGTCTTGTGAATATTAAAGAAGGATTTTGAAAGGGGAATGGAAGAGGAGGAGAAGATAGAAGGGATTCACGACCTACCTCTTCTGATAGCCCAGAGTGGATTTATAGAAAATGGGATGGCACTGTGGAAAAAGTAAAATGAATAACTCAGGTGCACATTTGTACAGTGAATTCGGATAATAAAATGACACTTTTTTTCTAAAAAGGAATGATGAAGTCTCTTATTCAATTATTCAAAAGTAAAATTGAATCCAATGATGATACTTTTGTCGGCCATGCCTATGATCTTCTCCACATGTGATTCTCCCTCGGTGCCAAAGTCTTGTTTTACTATATGGTGCCATGGTATGCCATAACGATCATCTTCACCGGTGTCCCATTGTGGTTTGATTCTCTACTATGTGAGGAAATAATTCAATTTCTACAAGAGCTTGCTTCAACAGATTTGTCATTTGTTAAGGAGTCTGTGCCGAGACAAGTGATGAAAGTACAAACCGTTTATCATGGAGAAAATGAGTTATTTCTTTGGGTGGAGGAATGTTGGAAATAGGTTTTGCATACCAATTGATCTAATCTTGGATTGCTTGCTTCTCAACCTAATTCCAATATTTGAACTTGTCCCACCATTTTACCCCATAACTTCTTACTTAAAACAAGAGTATCATTTTCTGGTGTCTTACAGTAGTCATAATGCCTTGAAAGTACCCAAGATACTCCAAAGTGGGAAAAATATAAAAGAGATTTGGGAAAATCCTTTTCTTGGGGACTTGGTATGCAATTTTTCATGAAATATTTAAATCCTAGTTTTGATCCAAGCTCGTTCCACCAATGGATAAACTAGTAGGGTAACATCCGTGTATTGAAAAAAAAAAGGCTAGTATGGATGCCATTGGGATTCATTCTGAAAAAGGTATACCACCAAACTTGTTAAATATATCGGTATGAAGGCTGGGTTTTTGTGGTCTTGATATTAAAAATTATGAATATGGTCAAGGGTTGGTCACATGATGAAGGGTAAATGACCCTACGAATATAGACTGTTGAGTAATTTAAAAAAACTTGAGTCATAAAAATGTTTAAAAACCACTGAATTGGTTTCCGTCAAAATCCTTTCAAAATAGTCCATGGTTTTTAAAGGATCATGAAAAGTATAATGAAATTTTTCTGTAAATATTTTTCTGACACATTCAAAAGGGTTCTTATGGAAAAAAAAACCTTTCTCCACAAAAATAAACTTTATATAAATTATTTTATCTATAAAAACATATTTGTGAGTGGGTTTATCCAAATATATCACTACTTCATTAAAGGTAGTTGGTTATACATGTGTAGAAGTCTCCTTACTAACTTTGACTGGTCCATCAGTTGGGTTGACAACCAATTCGAAGAGCTTAATAGCATCCTCATGAGAAAATTTAGAGATATCAAAGGATTATTTTAATTCCAAGGATTGTCGTGCTACTCGGAATCAACTCTTAATGTCTGTTAGTCCTCGCATGGAGGCAGATCCTCTGCCTTGGCTTTCCTCTTTGAAGAGGATGAATTGGAGGGTTTGGGGAGGCATCTTCCCTCTAGAAATTCCTTAGTTAGAAAGTTAGACGATGAATTTGAAGAACCATATTCAATATGAAAATAAAAAACATAAAGAATTGCATGCCATCTTGCAAAATTTTATTTTCATTCAATATTTTGAACATATTTTTACAAAACATATTTTGCCAATTTGCAATCAATCTGCAATAAAAAAGAATATATATTCCAAAGATGTCCTTGAAATTTGGAAATTGAAATAAAGATGGCAAGGATTTCCTTCTTAATAGTAGAATAATTCTTTTGATAGTAATTCCAATGCTTTGTAACAAATTGAACAATTTGTTCCTTATGTCTTTTAATTGTTTCAAAACTCCACCATATTCATTTTCATATGCATCTGTCTCAACAATTTTAAAAGATTTGGGTCTGCAATATGTAAGCAAGGGATTTCTTTGATCTCCTTTTTGATTTGTTTCACAATACTAGTATGTGTTTCATTCCATTCTAGATTATTTTTCTTAAGCCTATGGTGTAATGGTTTACACAAAATACTAAGATTGGAAAATAAAATTGCTACATAATTCAGACTACCAAGAAATTATTACAATTGAGTCTTATCATGTCTTTCATTAGGAAGTTTTTCTGAAAACATGATTGATCTCTCAATTGGAATTATCGTACTTTGATGTATGTAATGTCCTAAAAATCTCACCTTTGTTTGAATCAAAGATAGCTTTGTAAGAGACGCAACAAGACCATTTTTCTCAATACTATCCAAAAAATGTCTAATATATTTAAAATGTTGATCGATTGATGGTGAATAAATAAAAATATCATCAATGTATATAATAATGAAATCTGAATATGGATTAAAAATGTCATTCATAATCCTTTAGAATTATGAAGGAGCATTTTTTAATTCAAAAGGCATAGTATTTCATTCATACCATCCAAAGTGAATAGTAAATACAGTTTTATACCTGTCGGATTATTTTATCTGGATTTGCCAAACTCTAGACTTCATATCAAACTTTGAAAAAAAATTAGAATTATAAAGCCTATTTAACAAATCTCTCTTGTTATGTATTGGATACCTAATCCACTTAAAGACTTTGCTTAATAGCTTATAATTTATCATAAGACGAGGAACTCCACTTTCAAGTTTCTTGATAGAATTTTAAAGTTTCTTGATTTATCTTGGAAGGCATGGCCTTGGTTAAAATATCTACTTCTGACAACCCTAATTCATAAGGAAGATCAACAATATGACATCTCTCTCTCTCTCTCTCTCTCTCTCTCTATATATATATATATATATATAATATAACTAAGGGGCGTCAAAATCAATTTAGAAATGATTTGACCTAGAAGCCAAATTGATTGAACCGATTTTGGATAAAATCGATGGTTTTGGCCTTGAAATAGGAAATTGAACCGAATCAAACCTAGGTTAATTGTAGGTTTGCGAAAGTGGCAATCGATTTTCCCCATAATTGGCCTGGAACCTAATGTTCCAGACTAGTTCGGTCCGATTTCTTAGTTGAAGCGTACTCGATGCTTACCCCTTGAAGCCTTCCCAAACGGCTACAATCCCCTTTTTTGCATGACACGACTATCTCACTTGTTACCACCCTATCATTCTCTTATCAGCTCTCTCATCTCCCTCACTTGGAGTAGATCTAAGAACTTCTCCTTCCACTCTCGACTGTTTTACCCCTTTCACCATTAGTTACTGCTCCTTATTGCTTCCAGCCTCAATAATGCGCCATTATGTCCTTTTGAGAGAGAGAGAGTGTGTGTCTATTATGATTGTAATTTCTATCATATTGCTTAATTTATGGTGAAATTCTATAATACTTTCCCTATCAAGTAGGTAACATCGGCAAAATAACATGAATGTGATATTTGATTTGTGTGTGTGTGAGAGAGAGAATATGCGTACTCATGCGTGTTTAATTGTCAATTGTGATTTTAATTTCTATTATATTGTATGACTATTGGTAAAATTCTATGTTACTTCCCCTCTTGAATATGTAATATTGATCGAATATCATCTTTTTGATATAGAAGTTATGAGTGAAAGAGTGTGTTTGAGTGTCAATTATGACCGAAATTTCTAGTATGTCACTTACCTCATAGTAAAATTATGTGTTGTAATTCCCATCAAGTGAGTAACACCAATCAAATAACATAAATCTAATGTCTCATTTTATATTCTTGTTATGTCTATTATTGTTGAATTATCTACTATCCACCATAGTGACACGACTTGCAAGCAGAGGCAGGACTAGGCAGTGTAGAGGGAGAGAAGAGAGTTTTTTTTTTTTTGCTTTTACTTATTCGATATAAATTGCCACAATACAATCTTAAAGGGGTTTGTCGAAAATTTCCTTATAATATATTGCAAGGAGAACAATATCATAAGTGACAAAAGTCGTGTGTGATGTTCATTTTAGTGTCAAAATTTTTTGCCAACTTAGTTAAGTGCCAAATTGGAGAGAAAAAAGATCACTTATATGACACCATTGAGAAATTTCAACCAAAAATAAGTGTGTCAAATTTAAAATTAAAGTTTAATATGGTGTGGCATTTTTAAAAACAGCCCTCCTCATGCATGAGGTCATGGAGTGTTCTTCGTCTTCTCCTCCTCCTTCAACCATCCTCTCCACCGCTGCTGATAAAGCCACCGCCTACCACGCCAAGCACTACCTTCCTCTTCACTTACAAAAATTGCTTCATTTCACTCTAGCCTCCACGAGATTATCGTCTTTGCCATCCTCAGTTGTGATTTGTCAAGCTCTATTTTTCCCGTTCTTTGCTGACCACGTCTTCGATGGAGTGCCTAAGCCAAACTCATGTAAATTTGTCTCCTCCCTCCATCAATCTCGAAACTAAAACAAAACCTTGCAAGGAACATCCTCAAACAAGAACTACTCAAGTAGTGCCAAACCTAACTGAAGAAATCAACGGCCGACGTATCTTCAAGCTTCGAAATCAGTGGCCAGTGCCCTGAAATCAAGTAGAAGCATATCGAGAGACTTCTCAAGCAACAGAAGCGTGAGCTCGAGGCCAAATCCCACCGCCAATATTCCTCCCCCGATGCCACCTCCAAGGCAAATCCCTCTTCTTCCATTTGCATTGGGGGCAATTTAGGGTTTTAATTTGGGCTTGTAGTTGATTTAGGGTTTTCAATTTAGGGCAAACCACATAAACGATATCATTCTAGGTTACATATGCTGCTGGGTACGTCAACTAATCACATCGGATTGAGAAATTAATCATAAAAAATAGCAAGGTCAGATTTTAAACAACACAAATTGAAGTGACACTTAAGTAATCATATTTTTAACAAATTAGCACTTAAGTGATACTAGAAAAAAAATTTGATATTAAAATGAATGCCGCATATAATTTTTGGTACTTATAATGTCCTACAAATATGTATTGAAATTGCAAGGAGAATATTGGATACCCAGCCTGTGTAACCTTTTTTTTCCTACATATTTGACATCTATCATTGTCAATATGGGTAGGTAATACTTTGTAAGAATAAAACTATCAACACCATTGGTCATAAATATGGGATTTGCTTAAAAAAATTAAACATGTTATATAATTATAGACAATCCAAACATCAATACATATTGCGTAATTCATATTTTCTTTGGTCGTAGCACTAGAAACTAGTTTCTTAGCCTGAGTTCTCTATAGCATTTTCACATTTGTAGTTTTGATTTGAATTATTGGTAATGTTAATTGCATGAGGTGTGGTATAGAGAGAAGCTGAGATTATTGAATGAAAATATTTTTAACGTAGCAAAAAATTATATATTAATTTTAGACATAGGTAGAAAAAGGGGAAATTATCCAAAAAGTTCTATACCTATTGCACTTATATTAATTTTCTCGTAAACATTTTCAGTTTTGTCAATTGAGTTTTAAACCTAGTCTATACCTATTGCACTTATATTAATTTCATGCTAAACCTTTCAATTTTGTCAATTGAGTTTTAAACATGTTCACCTTTGACCAATTGAGTACATTCGATAATTTTGATCGAAAATCATTGACGTGGATTAGTAAGTGTTGACATGGCGTGACTGACTGATATGGAAAATTTTAAATGATATTTTATATTTTTTCAAGTTATTTATTTTCCTTTTTATTATTTTTCTTTTCATTTCTCATTCCGTCCTTTTTTCTCAAGCTACTTTTCCTCAAGCTAGTTGTCGGGCCTCCACAATCAACCCAAAGCAAGAGCCAGCAAGGTCGGGCTTCATCAAATCTGGAGAGTTTCAACCTTACCCAGCCACAGTGAGTCAAATCTTACCAGGTTCGAGTGAGGCTTGCCCCTGGCTAGCAAGGCCGACGTTGCCGTGGTTGGGCGAAGTCAAGCATCGCCAATGACCCTTGGTCGGCAAGTAATTGGGCTTATCTTTTTTGGTTTGAATTAATCGGATTATTCGTTAAATGAAATTATCTTAATTCACTGAATTAAAATTAATTGAATGATTTGAAGAAGTCTCCCATTTTGGGAGAAAAATCCATATTAGTTGAGATCCAAGTCTCATGTGGAAAAAACTTCACATGTTCAAAAGGATTGTCTAATTGTTCGCAGGATATGGCTAGAGTTAGTCCCATAGCAACATTTAAGAGAGTTTTTCTCATTGAATTTGTTTTAATGTTTGAATCCAAATCTTGCTAGTCAATGGTGATAAAAATTTTACCATGGTTGAAACATAATGTTTGAAGTAGGTGTATGGTTTTTTTGGCAATGGAGAAATCGGTCACTGTTCCAAAACAACTTTGTTTTCCCTTCAAGTGTGTCGCAAGTAATCTGATCATGCACAAAGGAATAATTAAAGCTTCGTTTAAGAATTAACCAACATCAAGTGGATCACACACTTCTCCGATTTTGGTTAGTTGGAATCCTCAACCTTCCAAATGGATTAAACTAAATATGGAGGGGCCTTAAAAAGCAACCTAGATCTTGCTAGTGCAAGGAGTATATTAGAAATAAAGAGGGTGATTGGCTTGGTAGTTTTGCCTCAATCATAGGATTATGTTCGTCAGCATTGGCAAAACTTTGGGCTTTGTGATTAGAACTCAAATTCGCAAAACAACTTGACTTTCTCAAGATTATCTCTGAGATTAACTTAAATTAATCACTAGTCTTATTTAGTCCAGAGCGGGACAATTGCCAAATAAGTCCTAAACCTTTTGCTACTTTGTCAATTCAGTCATAAACATTTTTTATGCCAAAGAAGTCCTAAACATTTTGCAACTTTGCCGATTAAGTCCTTCCGGTGGATTTTGGCAAAAAAATGCCTACGTGGCGACGACATGGCACGTCGGACCTCGCCAGTGATGATGTGGCGACGATGTGGCAATGATCGGACCCCAAAATACTTTTTTTCCTTGTTTTTCTAAGAGAAACTACTTGGCCGGCAAGCTCACTCGTCGGCCACTCTAAAGGGCGGCCCGGCCCTCGCCGACCGCGGGTGAGGGCGAGGGAGGCCGCCGCCGCCGCCCTCACCCGTGGCCAGCAAGGGCCAGCCTTGCCCAGGTCTAATTTGGGTGAGCCAACCGGGTGAGGGCGGAGGCGGCCTCCCCCGCCCTCGCTCGAGGCTGGCGAGGACCGGGCTGCCCTCATCGGCCAAGTAGTTTTTTTTAGAAAAACAAGGTAAAAAAAAGAAAAAAATTTGGGGTCCGATCATCGCCACTAGGCATTTTCTGGCCAAAACCACCAGAAGGACTTAATCGACAAAGTTGCAAAAGGTTTAGGACTGAATTGGCAAAGTAGCAAAAGGTTAAGGACTTATTTGGCAATTGTCCCATCCATAGCTTATGATTGATATCGTTAGCTTTGCTTTACATGAAGATACTAGAATACTATCATACTCTCACTTTAACTTCAAAGTGCAACATAATCTTGAGGAAGGAAATCGCTCTATTGATTGACTCCGTAATCTTAGAACAATAGGTGCTTGGATACTATATTCTTTTCATTATCAAGTGATAAAATTGAGATAGTAAATATATGATGTCCTTTAAAATTATCTTGTGGAAAAATTTTCTTTAAGGAGAATGGTAAAAAAATTATATTGTTTATAGAAAAATCTATAAGAAACTATGTTTAAAATAGGCCATATTAATCAAAGAGCATATCGTCCACCGTTTACAGATATTTAAAAGTCAAGATCACATGAATCATTTGTTAAGATTTTTTCTTTTCAAATTGTGGTGTCAATGCGATTCATTGTAGTGCAACCAATTAAAAACTCGTGAACTCTATCTTTAATAATACTTTTGAAATTTATTTCTGTTAAAAAAACTTATGTTGGTTAAATTATACTAAATTATCCAATATTTCTATTGAATTTTATTAATCCACTATCAAAGTAAATAATAATATAAACTTTCTTCTTGTGGTTGAAATGTTGAAGGAATTAATTTTATAGCCAATTCTGAAGGCACATGCCGCATTTCTAACATTGAACATCTCTTTAGTGCGATACACTACCGATAGACTTAACAATAATTTTTTGTTCAAAATAAATATAGATATAAAGTAGTTTTTTAATTAAAAATTACATGGTAATTCAACATTTTTTATGCTTTTAAGATTTTAGCCTTTGAAAGAATAAATTAAAGTAGAGAATGAAAAAAAAGTTATTCCTTTTAGAACATCGTGAATAATGAAGGGCAAACCTAAAAAGTAAAAAATACGGCAAATCTCACTTTTAATTTAGATATATACTAATTTATAAATTTAATAAAAATACATTGTTTATTTTTAATTAGGCTATTAGGCAATAGCCTGTGTTATGCAATATTTTAGATGTTTTAAAGATGAAGTAATAAAGAGTAGGTCATATATAATCTCTTATACGTGTGTACATATTAAAAAAACTACAAGATTCTATTGATGGGCCGAGCCCAAACCCTCTCACGAAGGCAGTCACTGATCGGACCTTGAACCGCAGCCGCGTCCCCCACTCTTTGAGCAGGCCGAGCGGGCCAGGGCCCTAGTTTTTCTGAGCCGAATCTTGAAACCATTTCCATCTTATGTTCATGTACTCCTCATATTTTTGCTTGTTTACTTAGAAGTTTATTCAGTCAGCGTCAACTTCGTGGAGAATCGGTACCCTAAACTACGATTGCTAGAGTGAAGCCGGGATTACCTCTATTGAATTTTAACACTTCAATCATCTAGCAACTTCATAAGTTGCCGATTTCACGAAAAAATAGAAAAAAATTTCTTAACCATCTATCAAGATTCAAAAACTCTGCTATTTTATCTTCGATAAAAATATAACATAAGGTATTATTTCGCCTCTAACCAATAAGAAGAAATTCATTGAAAACCAATTAAAATCAGACATACGTACATACATTTTTTTTATCATATCATATTTTATATAATACTTTTATGCATTGGCGATGTATTCTGATTAGGGCAAAAAAATCCACTTTCCTCTCCTTTTTCTTGTAAATTTAACTAATGTGATAATGATAAACCGATGGGAAAATACTCTTAGTTCAATTCGTTAAAACGTGGATCTGCACCCGATCCGGAAGGTTCAGATCTTATGGATCATGATTCCAGTCTTGAAGAATTAGAAAGATGAACATGATGTAACAACTAAAACAAAAAAAACTTCCTAACAGTCAATATGAGAACTCAACAGCCATCATCTGATGTTCTTCAGCTCATTTTCACTCTAAATGGTGAAGATGTTATGGATCGTGAACCGATATTGGATCATTTACGCAGAAAAATGGAACATATTGCGGAAAATGGATGTAAGCCACAAAAGTAAGGAGAAGGAGAAGAAAAAAAAGAACAAGGCTCTCTTTCAGTCGTGCCTGAAAAGACAGGGAACCTCACCCAACAAATTCTCGCAGGAGCCAAAATTAACGTTAATTCACCGAGAAAACCCAGAAGAGAAGGTGAAGGAAACGACAGATCAACGGAAAAAGCTCAAGACTTTGTAGATCTCTTAGAGGAAAAGAGTTAGGGGCCCAAAGGGGGCGAGATTTCTCTCGGTCTTCCCTCCATACAGCGCATCGACAATGTTTCGCACTGCACAGAAGATGGAAGACGCGAGATGTCTATGTCGCTTCGTGGTTACGAACCGATCAGGCACTGCAACAAATCAGGTCCTGATGGCAAGACAGTAGAAGCTGCGATGTCCCAAAAAAGCAAAAAAACCAACGACGATCGCATCATCGGAGAACAAAAGAAACCACAAAACTGGCCGTATCGAAACCACAAATCATGGTGGAGGAGGAGGAGGAGGAGGAGGAGGAGGTGGTGGTTTTCTTCAGAACAAGAGCAGCGAGATGCACCTGCGGCCGACTGGCGAACGGGGCCTTTTAAAAGCGTGCTGGCCGAGTCCTCACAGCGGCAAATATGAAAAGTCCGGAGGACCGGGGAGGCAAAATGCGAAGAGTGGCAGCCATATCGTGGACGTCCACGTGGCGTCAGCTGATTTCCTAGTACCTCCCGATATTTTTATGCTGATTTGCCGCGGATTCCTTCTCTTTTTTCTCTGCACTTTTCCTTTCTCCCTTTTCGAAAATAGGGAGTGCCGTCTTCTTTGGGCTTGGGTTACTCGAACTTAAACTGGCCCATTCGTACTGGCCCATGGGCCATGTTACACTTGATGAGGCAATACTCCTTCTAGACATTGGGGGCTTGACAGCATCGGATTAGGTACGTTGACGAGGGATGAACACTAGATCCGGTTCAAAGCCGGTTCTAGAGAAAACCAGTTTCGGTTCTAGATTTTATGAGGACCGGTTCAGTTCCAAATGGAAGCTGTTCAAACGATTTGCTTCTCGACTTGAACTGATTTTAAATCGATTTTAAGACCCTCTTTTAGAAATTAAATTATGCTTTTGTGCCTTACAAGAATTGTACCACTTTTTCCAAACATAACCACTTAACTAACGAATTTGCTTGCAAAGGAATCGTGCAATTCTTGTAGTTTATTATATAGATATCAATTTGCCGATATGCTCTTGGAACCAATTACTCCACTATTAATAATTTAATCATCTTTACATAACTCTTGTTTACTGAAAAGTCCAATTTGTTCTTTCCTAGTCATTTAAACAAAACCTAGGAGCAAACGTTGGTATCTTAGCATCGCTCTTCATGAATTATGCTTTTTGTAGAACAATCTATTAAAAGAATAGACATATTTGCAAAACAATGAGACCAAATTGCCCTCTTTTATAAAGAATCAAGCACTCATAAACCCTTGCGCCCATGAATCATCTGCTCTCTAGTTCCCAAAGCCCCCAACACCCGCAAAGCCCAAACTCCCTCCACCCACCACCATTCACTGCCACCGGACGCCGCCCCGCAATCTCCGACCACTATCTATGGCCATCGAGCTCATACGATATCTGGTCATTGGAACACATGAACATCGGGCCATGGATCCCATACTCTTGCCTATAAATGTGCGTAAAATATTTGATTCCAAGTGTCCGGGATACCGGGCAAGCACCAATGTATGCAATCCGCATGATGGAGCGGGTCGGCCTTTTGCTCGTCCGTCAACAACTTGCCTCCCGTCTCGGTGTAGATCGATGAGTGGCCGTCGATCCTGTACTCGGAGAGCTGCGTGATGTTGATGAAAGTGACGGGGACCTTCATTTTCTCCACCACGCTGGACACCACCTTCATTAGCTTCTTGTCGGAGCCGGTTCCCCAGTGGTTCTTCTTCATCACCGGCTTTGTTTCGTTGAAGCACTTGATGCCATCCTTGTGGTCCCAATCCGCGCTTCTGTATTGAGGCAGGAGGTGTGCTGTTAGCTTTTAATGTGATCGTAAACGAATTTGGAAAATGAACATGTGCGTCTGAGAGGCGGACCTCATGTGGGTCGGGGACATCGTGGTGAAGAAGACCTGGGTTTCGTTTGGATTGATGGTGGAATCAACCCAGTTAGCCCATGTTTTCAAGGCGATTCTATAAGCGACCGGCAGGTCCAGCTCTTCATACCCTTCTTCGCCGTTCGCGAACGAACCCCATCTGCACCAGCTCATGAAAAGGACAAGAAACGTGTAAGGCCATTCTTTCGCTAATCTTAGGACAGAGGATAGAGTGTCAATTTGAAACGCGATCGGTTCAAAACAGGGAATTAGTTCATTACAGTGACTTAATCCTGAGTCCGCTCGTCCACCAAACGTAGGTGTTGAAGACGAGGATGTCGACGCCCGTCCATTGCTTCGCGTGCTTCAAGATTGAGTCCACCTTCAGAATCCTCTTCTTTGGATCGACTACAATGTGCCGATCGGAGTTGGACTCCACCAGAAATGGTGACCAGTAGAACTCAATTGTAGCATTGTATTCCTATTGGAAGAGATTGGAGTATGACCTTGTCATCAATATCTGATTATTCTTTCGCAATGCTACATTTAAGTTTGGAAGATTGTCCAAGAAATCCAATGACTGACCCTCCTTAAATTATAGTTCAAGAAAACTTCGTTGTCTTTTAAGCAAAGCCATGCTCACAAATCACAAAATAAGAGCCAAATTAGTATACTAAGATTACAAATTCCTATTACGATAAATCTATTTAAATGCCAACTTATAATTTTTCTCATTAGCAAGTATATGCCAATCCATTCGTCCAATCTTCACATAGCCTACCTAACAAGTCATCAACTTCATACCTTTGCCTTGAAGACCGAATGTACCCGACCTCGTTTCATGGACTTGTGGTTTTCGGGTATGATGGACTCCACCAAACACACGAAGGATTCCCACTGCCCTCTTTGAAGCGAATCTCCTACAAACATCAATCTCTTCCCACGAAGTTTATTCAGTGCTTTCTCTGGGTCGAATCTGCAAGAATAACGTTAAACCTCAGATTGGAAAATCTGGCTTCAGCCATGGGTGTAGGGATGAATTGCTTACGGAGTCAATAGACAGTCGTCGGGCTGCCATTGCCAACGCTGATAATCGGAATCGGGCCGACCGTTCTTGACGCATGAGAATTGCCGGTCAAGGTACGGGCAGCTTCTGTCCGTATAGGGAGGCTCGTATGAGCTGTTGAACACCCACTTCCCGCGCACCACGCTGCACTCCTCGGGGTCAAACTCGAACCTGTCATCCATTTCCGGGTCGTAACCATTGTTATCTCCATCCCCGTCACCTGCAATGCGGCCCAGGAAAGGACATCATAATCACAACATGAGGGTACTCTGGTTGTTTTGGGGGCGTTGCAAACTGAAGAAAGCACAATGATCTCCCTATTGTCTGTTCCATGGAATTTACCGGATCTTGAAATTACGGAGTCTCTTTTAGAGCAGGACTTGAGCTTGGAAGTGAAGGGGATGATTGTTTCGGAGTACATGAGTCCGATGAACACGAGAACGCAGATCACGACGGTTGTAATAGAAAGAGGTAGCCTCCCTCTGGAGTGCAAGTGTTTCACTGCTGCCAAAGGAGGGAGTGTTGTGGTGGTGCCCATTGGACTCGAGGTAAAGAGAAAGAGCGAGTCTCAAATCAAGGACGAGAAAGAAACAAAAGAATGATGAGAGGAACAACAGAATGATGACGACTTTAATCAAGTGATCAAGAAGACTAGCGAATCACATTGGGCCTTCTCTTTGGGGAGGTTATCATTTTATAGGTCATGGAGTAGCAGTAAAGCTAAAGCGACGTGAGGTTGGGTCGAGGATTGAAATTTGTGGGCAGTGGTGGTTAGTGAAAGTAGGTTGGAAGGATCACATCCTGGGGTTCCTCCATGTTTTTCCCCTCTCTCTTTCTCGCTTTGCAAATGGAGGAAGAAGGAAGCTACATGATGATCTCAACCACTGTGCATGTCATTTTTATCAAGGCCAATTTTTTAGAGAATTTAATACAGGTGGGAGATAGTTTTCTGTAGACTGGATACGCAACCAAAGCTCTCTCTCTCTCTCTCTCTCTCTCTCTCTCTCTCTCTCTCTCTCTGCGTGTGTGTGCCGTCCAATACTTGGTCTACAAAGTACATTCCGTGGTAAGTATACCATGATCATGCATGATGCAATCATATATCAAGACTACTTTTTCAACAATGCATATACCTCTTTGGATAGATATGTATGGACGACGGCGACTTAGATATGTTCTTTTCTCGACGTTTGAAGCTCGTCTAAGCGAAATTTCGCAGGTCAAACGTGTACTACATGATTTTAACTTGTCCAAAGAGGTTGATTGGTCGAGGTGTCTTTTGGAAAAAGTCGATACACCAGCAAAATAGTAAGATAACAATAAGAAATGTGGAGTCTAACGAGTAAACGTCAGCAAATGTAACGAGCATGTCGCAAATGATGGTAATCAAATAATGGATAGCAACCCTGTCCATTATTTAATCGAGAGGTAATCATGGTCCGTAACTTTTTAGGATTAGGGATCAATCAGGGAAAGGTGATTTCTAACTTAAGCGAAACAAAATTCGACCAAAAAAAGAAAAACAGGGGCGATAGGGACAAAAGAAGAAGAAGAAGAGAGCTCTCGCAGAACAGAGGAGACTATGCAGTCGTGCGAAAATGGCAATTTTCGTCCGCAATTTTGGAAGAGAGCAAGTTAAGACAATAAAATTGAGTGTGCGAAAAGGAGAGATTAAGAAGAACATCGAGAAGTATCGATTTGAGAGCAAATATAGAACTAAGTCGGTTCGCTGGACGGAACAGAGGATTTGCCCAACAAAGATGAGGAAATCGGGTTGTACTGGTGTATTATGATTAATATGGTATCTATTTGATCATTGTCTCGAATTCGTTTCGATCCCAAAGCATTGGAGACGAGGGGGACTGGGAATCTGCCTTAACGGCAACCAGTGACTGGCTGGCTTTATGCACCATTCTGGTCTGCACAGGTGTTTTCTAGCCTTCATTCGTGTCCTGAGTGCTTCCTTAGTCGAGCACTTGAAGTCCTACGCCGTGCTCGAAGTTATCGCCTTCGATCGAGCACGGCAGTAAGCCTTATTGCTCTCCTTAAGTCGACGGATGCCAAGCCCACCTTCATCTCTAGGGAGACAAACCTCACGCCAAGCTACCTTAGCTACTCCGACACCAAGACCGGGCCCCTTCCATAGAAATTGTCTAAGTACTTTTTCAACCTGATTCAAGACTAATTTCGGCAGTACAAATACACCGGCCCAGTGAATTTGTATTGCATGAAGTACTGACTTAATCAGTTGTAATCTACCCGCAAAAGATAAGAATCTTTGTGCCCATGAACATGCTCTCGATGTAATAGCATTAACAAGAGTAAGACAATCAATTTTGCCTAACCTGGATGATATAACGGGTATCCCCAGGCAGCGAAAAGGTAGCTCGCCTGCTGAAAATCCAAGAACCTCCAAAATTGCTGCACGAAGAGAGATTGAACCTCCTGAGATAAATACTTCACTTTTATTGACATTCGGTTCCAGGCCACTCCAAGAAGAAAATGTCTAGCTGACTTGAACATGGTCACCGTCGCCAAATCAGCTCTACAAAAGAGAAGGACGTCATCTGCAAAGAAGAGATGAGATAATCTGATCGGTTTACACCTCCAAAAGAACTTGAAGCCTACTTTGATAGTTTGTTGGTGAATTAGACCAGTAAACACCTCCATGATAAGGGTGAACAGATATGGCGACATAGGATCTCCTTGTCTGATACCTCTCCCACTTGGAAAAAAACCATGAAGTTCCTCATTAATGGCTATAGAAAACCTAGGGGTACACACACATGTCATAATGAGTCCAATCATATGCTGAGGGAAGCCAAAAGCCTGCAACATCAATTTCAAGAATGACCAGTCCACAGTATCATATGCCTTGCGGAAGTCCACTTTGATCACACACTTGGGAAGATAGGGAGCATGGTGGAAACCAGCAAATAACTCTTGGGCAAGCAAGATATTATCACTAATACGACGTCCCTTGACAAAAGCATTCTGAGGAGCACTTATAAGAGAAGGCAAGACAGACGCTAGTCGGTTGGCCAAGATTTTAGTGATACATTTATAAATCGTATTACAACAAGCTATCGGTCTATAATCATTGACTATGGTGGCACGGGATCTTTGGAACCAAGGTTAAAATCGTGGTGTTTAATTCCCGAAGTAGTCGACCGGAGACAAAGAAATCTTTAATCGCAAGAGTGACCAAGGGTCCAACAACCTCCCATGAGTGTTTAAAAAAAATCAGCATTGAAATCATCTAGGCCAGGGGCCTTTCCCGACGCTAAGGAAAACATAGTATCATGAATTTCCAGATCTGAAACAGGTTGAGAAAGAAGCCAAACCTATTCCTCATGAAGGGTATGCAATAAGGCTGCCTTGATATCGGTAATCCTCAGACTAGACTGTACAGTCATAAGCGCAAAAAGGTTTTCAAAGTGTGATAGGAAAACATTCTTCACTTGAATCGGCTCAGACACTAGAATTCCTTCACTATCAACAACTGATAAGATCCTGTTACCCAATTGTCTCTTCTTAACTGACTGGTGGAAATACCTGGTATTGAGGTCCCCTTCCTTCAACCAGCGAATACGAGATTTTTGCCTATAAAAGGATTCCTCCTGGAAACGGAGATCAGAAAATGTTTGTAGGAAAGATTTCTCCTCCTGAGCCAAAGCCATGTTAAAAGGGTCACGTTGGAGCCTTTCTTGAATCATCTCAAGATCCCTTCTTGCACCTTCCGTACGAGAAGATATTTCAGAAAAAGAATTCATGTTAAGAGCTTTCAAGTGACCTTTAAGTAACTTAAGTTTGGTGCATAAAATAAACATAGGATTGCCATTCACCTGACTTTCCCATACCTGAGCAACCAGCGCCTCATAATCCGGATGGGTAGTCCATAACTTAAAGAACTTAAAAGGTCTTCGAGTTGTCGGTTGTTCCATGATACGAGCGGCCATAGGAGAGTGGTCCGATAAACCTGGAGAAAGAAAAACTGCCTCCGAAAAGGAAAATGATAGGCTCCATTGAGGGTTCACCAGAACTCTATCAATCTTCCTTTGTTTACGGTTCTCCCCCGATGACGTTGTCCACGTGAATCTATGGCCTGTGTACCTTAGATCCTCGAATTCTGCAATTGTGAGGCACCAGGCAAAATCATCATAAGAAGGCAGCCATGTATTTAGGCTACCAACCCTGTCCGACGGATCCTTGATAGCATTAAAGTCTCCAGCAACCAACCAAGGTGTATCCATGAGCAAAGTACTCATATTGATCAAATCTTCCCAAAGCGATCGTCTCAAAATGAATGTATGTTCTCCATATATCACAGAGAGTGCCAAACGTTTGTCCGAGACCAAACATCGTAGACAACCATGAACGGCCTGTGAAGAAGACGATGAGACAGCAAAATCCACTAAGGAATGGTTCCAACCAACCCAAATTCTTCCTCTATGTGAATGTTCATAATTTGCTAACCAAGACCATCCCGGCAGAAGATTGTCAGAGATAGTATGAAAAAAAGATTGAGGAACCTTAGTTTCAAGAATACCAACACAACAGAGGTTGTTAGTTCTTACTAAGTTTCTGATTTCAGCTTGCCTAAGAGGGCCTACAAGTCCCCTAATGTTCCATACACATATGTACATATTTACAGAAGTATAGGAGGGTTAACCTTTTTTGGTTTTTTGGCCCTTCTTCTTAGGAATGGCTCTCGGCATAGGCTTGTGAAACAGAGAAGGCTCCTGGTCCAACCCTTGAGTCACCGTCACCTCCGGAGGGACCAGAATGGGCACCTCTACCAGGTCACCTTCTAAAGAATTAGCTGCCAAACTCTCTTCTGAGCTACTTGTAGAGTCCCCTTCCGAAGCCAAGAGGAGAAGGGCTTTGTTTGTCATTCTAAGAACTGGGGTAGTCATTGTCAAAGATGATTGTCCTCTGTTCTCATACGGAATACTATCCACCAATTTTTCTATGTGGATACCCGCACAAGTAATTGTGACTTCCTCCACTTCTTTGACACTCAACTTCAATTGTGTTCTTTTCTTTGTATGTACCTTTTCCCATTTCTCTTCCTGTGCCATAGATTGAGGCTGAATAGGCTGAGTCTGGGGGCCTGGTTGTGTAACAATCGCTTCTTCATGCGCAGGAATCGAGAGTCTCAAGGTTGCTTGGGACATATTTCCTTGGTTTACTGGATGATCAGCAACATATGGGTTAATGGGAGGAGGAGATTTCCCTGTTCTTGGCATTTCATCCCGGCATTGATGGTCAGACATGCCACCAGACATATTTGGATGAGCAGCAACATACGAGTCATTAGGAGCAGTAGATTTTCCTTTGTTAGGCATTACATCAGGGCATCTATGGCCAAAGGTGCCACAAGATATACATAGCATAGGTTTCCACTCATATTCAACCTTAACCATTCTAGTTTCACCTTTGATGATAGCAGGAACAGAATCAGCCAGAGGTTGTTTGGCATTGACTTCGATGCACACACGCACATACGAAATCATCTTCATTTTTTCGGTTTGGTAATCCACATAAAGCGGCTTACCCAAGACACTAGCCATCGCACTAATTCCCAACGCTGACCAGGAAGCCTTACGGACATTCTTGAGGCGTACCCAGATAGGAGCCGAGTCATGGCGCTCCTTCTTCATCTCCAATAATGGATGCCATTGCTTAAGAATCAAAGGCACTCTTGCCACCGTGGGGGACCCCCATCCAATACCTTCCTTCTGAATTCATGGTTTGGAATGTGAAAGAAGTAAAATCCTTCTTCATCAACCATAACTTCCTGAAGCTGGTTACCCCAAGCATGTTTCAAGGCTACTTCAGTTAGCTTAAATGGAAGCTTTTTTCCAATGTAGTATCCGACCAAGCACTCAGTCCACTTAGGGTCAGATGCTTCAAGGATCTCATCAGAGATCACAGCAACTTGTCTGTTGTCAAGATTCACCGGAGGAATGTAAGACAATTCATAGCCCCTGATTGCCGACTTGGCTACATTTGCCCAAGAACGAACTTGGCGCTGACCTTCTTGGGGAAGGCTTGTCTGTGTGGATGGTCCACGCACACAACCAGCAGAAAGCTCAGGCCACGCTTCATGAGCATCAACATTTTTCCCTTTCCCAATAACAGCTGCTGGCGAAAGAGCCTTTTTTGAGGGATTATCTATCCTATCTTTGATCACTAGAGCAGTTCTGGACCTGCTACGCCCCCTCCTTCCATGGCCAAACACTGCTGAAATAGGAGCAAGAGAAGGATCGTTGCCTTCGTGTGGTCGCGATTGATCGACTTTCCTATGAGGAAGTGAAGGTTGGGGACTAGGATGCTCGTTCCTTGCCACAGTGGCCAGCAACAACCAGAAACAGCAAGCCGAATATACCCAGCAAACCTAACGCAGAATCATGGTAGCTAATCAGAGAGCGCGTACCACTTAAATAGAATCGGACAGGGTGTAGACGCTGCTGGGGGGTGCTATCCTCCAAAAATCAGCGCCAAGCGTTGGTTGAATCCACCAGAATCAGAAAAATCCAGTAGAAGCAAGCAGAACCCTTCTAGTCGCTGGAGAGAAGGTGAACAGTAGCTCTCGCTACAGTACCTGTGTTTGACAAAAGTTTTTTACAAAATTAACTTTAGAACTTTCATCTTTACCAAAAAAAAAAAAAACTTTAGAACTTTCAAACTAAGCATGCTTAAGTGGGACCTTCCCAAAATATGTGACCTTTTGTGAAAGTGCTCACCTAAATGCAAAAGGATAAATCTTGAGGCTTGGTGTCTCGGTGAGTTAATGCAAAAGCGTCACAATATAGTATGAAAGTGAGACCCGTTCCGGGAAACATGTGACAACCTTGTAATGATCCTGTCTGATGAGAATGGGGAGTAATCGCCAAGGCTAAATAGTTAGAATAAGGAGCAGCTTATCATAGGCTTCTAGATAAGCAAAGGAAATAGTAATCAATTGAACAATGCACCGAATAGGAAGTGACCAATTGTGAGATACACACCTGTGTGTGTGTTTTTGTGTGTAAAAATTGGAATTAACTAATGGATGGGCCTTTTGATGTAATGAGAATGCTTATCTTTAGAACTTCATAGTTAAACCTACTCAAGTGGGAGCACTCTCAAGATGTGTGACTTCTTGGAAAGGTATTCAGCTACATACCAAAAGAGAAAATTATGCGGCTTGAAATACAACGAGTCAAAACAAACAATACATTAGAGTTAATCCACGATGATACAATGAATGCTAACATGGATAATTTCTTCAAAATTTTCTTGATCTTTTTTTCCATATTTCCCTTCGCTGGTCTGTAGCCTTGGTGTTGCAAGCTACAGGTGAGGGCATCGTCACCCCTAGCCCAGAGCCAGCAAGGGAAACCTGGCCCTCCCTGTGGTCGGCATATGGCCATGGACCAGTAAAGAGACATAGGAAGAAGAAAGAAAAGATGAAAACTGAAAAAATTGATAAAATTACAAAAGTTGTCCACAGCAGCGTAATCGTGCCGTGTGGAAATATTGGCGTCCACATCAGTTATGACAACCAAAGTTTGCCGAAAGTATTACATTGATAAATGGTCAAACTTGAATTTTCTCTTGACGATTTCCCCCCGATGAAGTTGTCGGGTTTCTCCTGCGTGCTCCTACCAGTGAATAAGGGACATGGTTTTGCAACCTGTTGATCCGATAATCATGTCTCATTTACTAAACAAGAAATTAAGAAATTCTCTGAATAAATTATTTATCACAAATTAAACAATATAGCACGTGGCATGCTTATTATAACTCGTTCTTAAGTAATGCTACCTACTAAGATTTCGTATTCCTCTGTCCAAGTACCGACTTATTATCGATAGACTGGCTCCAACAAACAAGAATGATGGAGTTGATCTTCAGTGGGACGTGCAGCCTTATTCTAGTCATGGACAATTTCATTTACTTTTCTTATTCAGAGAGATTTTCAACCCTGGTTCGGGTCGGACCTAACAACCACGGGAACTATAAGATTAAGATATAATGCACCCGATCAACGAGCAGAAGTAATGGGGGAAAGATAATTAACAAATAATAATGCCTGCTTGAGCTAGTTATGAACGCCCATGCAAGACTTGTCTGAAGAAGCAATCGGGCTCGTAAATTGTCTTGATCGTAGTATTACCTGAAAAATGTCACAACTGGCCATACACAGGGTCAAAATGAGAGCGACTGTCGATGTCCAACTTCTTTCTCATTGGATGCTATGACTTTGAAGTCTTCATTTGGGATATATATAAATGTGAACCAATCGAAGAAACTTGCTCAATTAATCCTCAACGTATTGGTTAGCAAAGACTGGATGCCACGTTAGTAATTCCCCATGAGAATTGACCAAAATAACTTTATTGAATTTGACGCAGACGTTTAGGTTTTATCTAACAAATTTATAAAATTTAAAACTGAATTGGTATCTGCATAATAGGTTTATAAATATATTGGTAATTACTGTGGAAAGTTTTGTGGTCAAATGCGAAATGCACAAAGGATGTGGCAATGTACGATGAGGTTAGAGAATGTGCGCCCTTAATGAATACATATCAAGTAGACTTCTTCTTTTTCTTACCAAGCTTTTTTTTTTTAAGATTCATTGAACATCAAGTTTGAGCAAAGATATTTGGTTCTTTTTGCTATATTATTAATGCAGAAATTGATAGAATTTTGCAATTCAAATTAACACGAAATCATCAAGAAATAAATGAGGAATAATAAAAACACCAAATATGTATGTAGATCAGTCCAACTGTCAATACAAATTCCATGAGGAGAGCCAATATCAAATAATCCATTATAATTGGAAAATTAGAGTTACAATCGTTCTCATAATCGAGTGTTTTTCACACTTAAATTATACTCGAAGCCAAAGTATTTATAAATAAACAAATCTTGCTGTTAAATCCAAGCACAGCTCCATCTATGGCTGAACCAAGTATTAGACGTTCTTTTTTAGTTCATCTTTAGGTTTGTTTAATAAAATCAAATTGATTACCAAACAATGCAAACTATTTTTATATTCATTTTTAGGTGTCAGCCCATCATAGGAAAATATTGTCATTTTTTTAAGTGACTTCTCAGAAAACAAATTTTTTTTTATAAATTTCATATTTTGGTGAAACAAACAAAGCCTAAACCCACTTCTCACGGCCCCAACTAGATTCAAAGCAAACTCGAGATGTTATTTAATACTGCTTCACATTGGCTCAATGTTTCTAGCCAAGTTAAATGCCCAAATCGGAGCTTACTCTTTACAAACACTTTGCTTGAATTTTGCCAAAGGAATCGAACATAGTCATAGTTGCTATCTTCTTCATTACAATCTTATCCTTTGTTAAGGCATCTTGAATAAAATGGTACTTAATGTCAATATGCTTCATTAACTCGTGCTAAATCATATTATAAGCCATATATTTCGGGCAACCTTGATCAACGTATATCAACGCTTTTCTCCTTTAGAGCAAACTTTTAACCATATAAGCTTGTTCATTATAAGGTTAGTGACATGTATTATGTCTCAGTTAAAGACAAAGCAACAAAATTCTATAAAGACACTTTCCAACTCGATGCACCACCTATTAAAGTAAGCACTTACTTTGCAAAAGACGTACACTATACACTCACAGCTTGTGAAATATCATGCTTATTGCATACTATACAATACATAATATGCCTATTACTCTATAATATGGAACAATAAAAATATGCTCCTCCTCCTCCTTAATATGCTATGATAACTTATCATGAATTTTAAAGTGCTTCGATAGCACAAATTTTGATAGCAGTATCTTAAAACATGACTCGATATTCTTAATAAATTTATTTTGATACAAATGTAAAATTTCTACAATCCTATCATACAAAATTTCTATACTCAATATTTTCTTTGCATCACATGAATCTTTCACCTCAAAAGCACATCAATATCAAACAAATTCTTGGCTTCCATCAGGGGACAATTGCCAATTTGGTCCTCAACCTTTTACTACTTTGCCAAATAAGTCCTAAACCCTTTTTTTGTGCCAAATAAGTCCTAAACCTTTTGCAACTTTGCCGAATAAGTCCTTCCGGCAGATTTTGGCCGGAAAATGCTGACGTGGCAACGACGTGACGGACCGGACCTCGCCGGAGACTCGCCGGCGACGACGTGGCGGCGACGTGGCATAAAAAAAATTAAAATTTTTTTCAAAAATTCCAAAAATTCCAAAAAAATAAAATAACCTACTTGGCCGGCGAGCTTCGGTGGCCGCTGCCGCAGTCATAAGTAGTTATGAAAGTATTAAAACACTTGTACCATTGATTAAGAGATTATTTCAATACGTATGAAGATTTATTTAACAAGTAAACATGATCTTCTTTACTTAGAATAGAAAATCTCTGTGATTGCCTCATATAAATTTACTCATCCAGCTCACCGTGAAGAAACACCTTTTTCACAACTACCTACTTTAACTTGTGATCTTGTGCAACAACTAAGGAAAGTAATAAATGAAGTATAGTGATATCTTACCACAGAAGAAAAACACCTCATTATAGTCAATACCCTCTTGCTCTATATATGCATTCGCAACAAATATTTGCAAGGTTTTTTTTTTTTTTGGTAATGTAAGAATAGTATAGACTTTTACCAAAAGTATACAGAGTGAGGTGTTTTAGCACCACAAAAGCTTACACTCACGACATCATGGATGGTTATGAGTGGAAGAATACCAAGATCTCCAAATGAAAGACATAAAAGAAAACCAGATTGGCCTACAAGAGATACATAGTAGCAAGCCTGTAATGTGTAAAAATATCAGGATCAGGCCCCAACTACGTTGAAGCCTCATATTTCTAGGAGAGTCAAGCACACGATGAAATGCTCTAGCCTTGTCCTTTACCATCTTTTTTAGCTTCATCTTCATAGCCAGAACAAAAATAGCATGATTGCGAAATAATGCATTGTTCCTCGTCTCCCTTATAATATGACATAGAGCTCCTAGCGAGAACTTGGCTACACTCTGGTGAAAGCAGTGTCCCTGAATATACATGTTAGGCTAAATCAATTGAGATTGTAATTATCCGTTTTACAAGTTTAGTCCAATAAGGTTAGATATAAGGATTCTCTTTTAGTCTAATATGGGCCTATCTGGTGTGGACCAGATTTAATGAGAAGGCTAAGCTGAAACCTCTATAAATAGTGTTCAAGTCCATCATCTAGACCACAATTCCACAATTGCCTTACATAAGAAGCGAATACAGTAATGAGTATTGTGAGGGGCAATCTCATTGAGCCAGTGGTTCGGTGGATATTAGAGGAGAAATACTTAAGCTGTGGATTGTCTTATTTCTCATAAAAAATGATGGATTACCAATCAAGTAAGTAAATCAACTCTTCTTTATTATTATATTCTAGATTCTAGTTATGGCGATCTTAGAGAAAGCCGTTTGTCATGACCAACAATATCGCCATATATCTTGTTGTCTCAATAACAGAATGGCCTCCTTCGTTTTGTAGATCCATTTGGTTTTAATGCATTCTATCTTATTTGCAGCTAATTAAGTAGATCAACAAACAATATGTGTCTAACCTTGTTCGGTCTTTCATTTCACCAGAACTGAGAGGAACTCTAAAATTAGCAATATCAAACCAAGAGAAGCACAGGAGTTTCCTCTAAGAGTTCACCAAGGATCATCTTGTTTCACCTTACGATCTTTCGATTATCTACTTTCCGATCGATGGGGTAATGATCCAGGCGACAACTCTGTATTTGACTTGGTTGAAGAGATTGATTAGTCAAAATACGCTCAAACTACTTCATAACACGAAAATGTAACGTAAAGGAATGGACGGGACAGATATGGAGGCTAAGTGAAGAACAAATTAGCCATAATAACATGTCGGCGGTGGCAGTAATTTTCCAATGGATAGGGATCCTATCCGCTAAAAGAATAATTGGACACGCTCGGTCTACTTTAGATTGGCTGAACTGACCGCGTGCTTTAGGAATTAATTATTAAAATAACCTAAACTGTAACATCTCTCCTTTTTGGCTGTCTCTACCTCTTCCCTTCACCTCCATTTTTGTTCCGCTCCCGTCACCTCCACACTGCATCGTGCAGTAATTGCCGCTCACTTCTCGCCATCATCACCTCTCGAGGACGGTACAACTAGTAAAGGTCGCAAGGCGTGAGGTCACCAAAGAGAGGAGCTCGCCTGAAGTTGGGAACTCATACCCGAGGTCACATCCTCATAGCAATGGTGATAATCTCAAATCCGTCGTCACGATGGCTTTGAACAGAGAGAGGAGGGGTTGGCAGTGATATCATCTGCTGAGACAGGTTTCGGATGGATGAAGAAGCAGTGGCAATGGAGAAGGGCGCCGGCGGTGGACTAGTTGTGGGGTTAGGGACGTATGTCTAAAGAGGAAGGGGAGGGGGGGGGGGGGAGGAAGGAAGGAACGAAATAAATGTCAGACATCTAACTTGCTTGGTGTATCATCTTTTGCAGATAGTAAATTGAAAATATCAGCATTCCCTAAATTTATGAACAACACGCAATCCTTCTTGAGCCAACGCAGTTCAGGGATTAGCCAATGTCTGCGTCAAATGTTCTGACCCTCCATTTCTATTAGTAGGTTGACGGAGTCCCCAACCAATCACACAAGTATAGACAAGAAACACTTCACGATGCTTGGCTGTTAACACGTCTTTCGTGGCCAGGCCATTAACTGGCTTAGCTAGTCGACAAAATGATGAAAGCACCGAGGAACATCGGACTAGAACATCACTGGGGTCAGGAAAAAATTTGCAGGGTCATCATCAGTTGCCATATTTGCTAATCCAAGCGATTCCAGATCTGGGGTCAGGAAAAAATTTGCAGGGTCATCATCAGTTGCCATATTTGCTAATCCAAGCGATTCCAGATCTCTTGACCCCACCCCCAAAGACTTTGTTCGCCTTCTGATCTGAACGGGGTAACTCACGCAATCGTGGAATCGTTGTCAACCCAAAGTGGGGACGTGCCGTGCAAATGCAGTCTTTAATGGAGTCTCCCAACGTTCGAAACTTTAGCTCACGTTAGTCCTTTGGTGGGAAGATGTCCATGAGAATGCGATTTTGCCTTATCAGCTCGAGGTCAATTTAATCAGCTGTGCTGTCGTAAAAAAAATTAATAAAAGGGTTAAATAAATTCGAAAATGACATTTATAAAACTAAAGTTATCATTGAAAGTCGATAAAGTCTTGGGTGCTATTGAAACATCATTTGACTTTTTACCTAATTGTCATAGGTTAACAAGTGTTATTAAAAAATATATATATATATATTCTTCCAAATATTATTCAATCGGTCCTAGAGATTATTGTATACCAATCTAATAATCTAATCTTTTTCCTCTTTAAATTTTAACAATTTTAGTCTTGAATGTTTGCGCAAAATTTCAATATAGTCATTCTGGTCGATTTTCGCCGAAGATCGCTAACCTGGCCGTCCAATTATTGCGACCTTCTTACACAACACAATGGTGACTTCTGGTAAAAATTAATCGAAATAACGATAATATAATTTTGTTTGAAGGTTAGAACAAAATTACAAAAGTAAAAGTTTAAAACTGAATTGATATTTATATCATAAATGTAAAACTTATTGAACAATTTCCCTATATTTCATGAAATGGAGATAACGTAATTCATCGCAGTTAAGTGCATCATAGATTGTTGCCTTGCTAGACGGTCTTATCATGCTCTGAAAGCACCTAGAATTAGTTCTCCCAAAATGATTAATGACATAAAAGATAAGCCTGATGATAACCTTCGTAAAATTCTAAATGAGGATTCAAGGAGATCATTGTAGTTTGGTTCCAAAGCAGGAAAATTGTATTAACATATAGTAATATTAGTAATAACAAGAAAATTACTAAAAAAAATATTAAATCCATGCAGTTATGTCAATTTAGTCATAAATTATATTTTTCCCAATTAGTCATAGCCATTTTGTTTTAGTGCCAATTTAGTCCATTTAGTCAATTATGTCCAGCTATGGACAATTTTTTAACAATATTTATATGTCTTTTGAATTTATTAGTATTATTTTTGAATTTTTTTACAACTTTAACCGGCAAGGTCATCGATCATAAGGGATGGCCAACAACCCTTGGCTAGGCTGGGCAAGAACATCACAACCCTCACCCAAATCCAAGCGAGGGTCTTCCAGCCGCAATGCCCTCGCTAGCCACAAGTGAGGGAATCGTGGCGATCCTTGCCTAGATCCAAGCAAGGGCAGCAATGCCCTCGCCTGTCATGGGTGAAGGGCAACCCCTTTCCTAGACAAGTGAGGGTCACTAGCCTTTACGTGTGGCTAGCAATGTTGGATCAGCAACCTCGCTAACCACATTTGTTAAAAAAGATAAGAAAAAAATTATTAAATTTTGTCTACGTTAGTGCCGATCAACCAAAATTGATCAAATAATCCGAATTGATACAAATGCAAAAGGTTTAAGAATCAATTGACAAAAAATTATTTGTAATTGAATTGACACAATTATAATAAATTTAGGATTACTTTGATAATTTTCTCTAGACATAACCAATTGCATAACACACTCTTTATGAGTGCATAGTTACTTCCAAGGAAATAAGAGCTTAATGTATTCAAAGTTATCGATGTAGATATAAGAAGAGAATTGTCATTAGAAGGTGAAGAAAGGTGGATGACTAAATTTTAAAATTGCCAAAAGAATAGGTTAAAGTTAAAGTCAAAGTATAGGTTATAGTCTTATTCAATTGCATTGGTGGCCCTAAGTTTTCATTATTATAAGGGATAATTACACTGAAAATCTTAAAACTTATCAGGGAAGGTATAATTAAATTCTAAAACTTGTAAAAATTGTGTTCAAGTCTTAAAACTTAAAAATTGGTTCAACCAAGTCTTTTTTACTTGACTCTATCTAACTTAACTAATGAAAAGTTTGATGTGATTCTTTTTTATTTTTAATATATGTGCCTAGTAATATAGTTTTTTTTTGCTCACTTCACCTTTTTTTACCAAAAAAAATATATTTTTATCTAAATTAAATCTAAAAATAAGCTAAATGAGGGAGAGACCAGTGACAGCCTTCAACCAAGTCTAGGCGAGGGTCGTGACCCACGCCAGCCGACCCCTACTCTTGTTCGTTGTTCTCAGCAATGGTGGGGAAGAGGCAACAGGCTTGTAGCCATTATCGTAGTTTCTCCTCTTCCCCTCTAACTTTTTAAAATAAATTAAGCTTTTTTTAAATTTAATTTAAATAAAATTATATTAAAAAGCATGTAGGCTGAACAAATAATTGAAAAAGCCAAGTCGACATTTTCTATTAGCGAAGTTGCGGGATTAATGGAATGACCACATTGAACCAACTTGACAAATTTTATGATTTGATTATATATTTTTATAAGTTTTAAGGCTCAATTGCACTTTCATGATAATTTTAGAACTCTTCATGAATTAATCTCTTATTATAAGGAAGTTTGGGCTGGAGAATGAAAAGGGTTTTCACTTTAATACATAAAAATATAATGGTAGAACAGCCTACATGATGCATGGGGTTTTCAAATTCTTTCAATGTTTTGTGTTAAAGATATTATTTCATATCTACTTTGCTTTGCTTTATTTTTAACAATACTAATTACTCTAATTTAAATCTACCTAGATCAAGAACTTTTATAGAAGTAATTTATACAAATCTAATTCATACTCTCTTCTTTTTAGGGGAAAAAGGCACTATGAGTGCCAAAAGTTATATATAGTACTCATTTTAGTGCAAAAAATTCCCGTCCGCTCACTTAAGTGCTAATTCAGAAAAAACAATTATTTAATTTTCAATGGTGAAAAATTCCGATTACTTTATTTACGTAGTATTTAAAATTAAAGTTTTATTATAATATGGTACATTTAAAAAAAATCAGTCCATGTAGCTTTTTAATTTTTTTTTATCACATATGCCTTTTAATTTATTTAAATAAATTTAAAAATATACATTTTAAATGCTTATTAAACTTTTTAGCAAGCTAGTCAGCTCAAAAAAAATGTCGTGCTAGATTTCCTACCAAATAAATTGGAAATAGCACTTAAGCAATCGTTTTTCAAAAGATTGGTATTTAAGTGATTTGAAAAACTTTTGACACTAAAATGAGCACCATACACAACTTTTGATACTCTTAGTATCATTTCCCCCTTTTCTTTCTTATCAACATGGCCTTTACACAAGCATTTATCTTTTTTTATTTTTCTTTCATTGTTTAGCTCTTTCGCCGCTATAAAAATTTATAATTAAAATGGTACTTCTAAGTGTTTGTAAGGTGTTAAGTGGTGCTCTATAAGTATATGCCATATTGAAGTGGTCCAAAGTGCCGCCTTTTTTTAATCTGGTCATGGTTGGGGCTTGCTAGAGCTTTGAGGGTGCTGTTAGGAAGTATATCTGCAAAGTCCTTGGATAAAATGCAAGTATCATTTGGCAATTTTTTAAAGAGTTTTAGGGAAATGCAATTGTATTTCCAAAAGTCTTGTATATATTTTTTGTTTAAAGTAGATTTAAAGTTAGTTTGAGCCTAGATTTAAAGTTAGTTTGAGCTTTGAGCATTTTCGCGATGCACATACATTTTTTTAATGCTAACTTTGCATTCACTAATCTCTCATAATTGTAAAAATGTCATTACCTTTGTTGTAAATTAATACGGAAACTAACCAGGATCTTGCAAATACGTAAACGCGTAAAACACAAATAAAAATAAACGAGAAATAATGAGGACAACGGAAATTTACATGGTTCGGTCCAAATGTCGGTACTTATATCCACGGGAAGAGCCAGCAAGAATAATCCATTATAATTGGAGAATCGAATTACAATCGCTCAATACGCTCTTATCCCAAGTGTTAATAATAAACAACTCAATCGGATAAAACAAATAAACCCACATTCACCTAGCGGCCACGCACACTTTTTCGGCGAAAGACAATCCCTTGCTCACATTGTTCTTCACACGACTCTGTCTTTTTCCTTCTCTCCGTGTGCGGCTTCTTCGTGTGGCTTCCTTTTCTTTTTGTGTGTTGGCTACTTAGCCACTGGAAACCGCAAAGAGCACAAAAGAAACCCTTGTTATTGTTATTTTATTCTCATGGGCGTGTGGCATTGACCGTTGACCACACAAGAAGCATAACGCTTCTTTTCTCTTTTGTTTTGTTGACCCATGGTCCCACGTTTCCTTTTGAGCAAAAGAAATCTGGGCGTGTTAATTTTGATGCGAGGAAACTTCTTTTAATTTTGTTTCTACTTATGTGCAACTTACTTAATTTAAACTCGAGACATAATTTAACAATTATCCACCTTGACTCAATGTTTAAAGCCAAGTTATAATGCTCATAATCCATGCTGTTCTCCCAACGCCCCAACAGGCGCTCACTCTCCACAAACGCTAACAGTGATCAAGTAGAGCTTAAGCTTCGTCAAAGGAACATGCTCTTAGTCATCATGTCCGCCGGGTTCTCTACTGTAGCAATTTTTTTCACAACGACCTTACCCTTTGCCAAGACATCTTGGATGAAGTGGTACCTGATATTGATATGCTTTGTCCGCTTGTGATAAATTGGATTATTCACTAGAAATATCGCACTTTGGTTATCGTAGTGTATATCAACACTTTTATGATCTAACCCAAAATCCAAAAGCAAACTCCTTAACCATATTGCCTCTTTCACTACAAATGTCAGCGCCATGTACTCCGCCTCAGTCGACGACAAGGCAACGTCATCCTGTAAGGATGCCTTCCAACTAACTGCACCACCTACAAGCGTAAACAAATACCCTACTGAAGACATGTACTTATCCAAGTCACATGCATGATCATAATCCACATAACATGTTGTCTCGCTACCATTACTGTTCCTTCGGTATACTATATCAACGTTTGACGTCCCTATCAAGTATCCGAGGATCCATTTCATAGCTTCCTAATGAGCTTTACCAGGATGCTTCATGTAGATACTAACTACGCCCACAGCTTGTGAAATATCACGCCTAGTGCACACCATGACATACATAATACTACCAACGACACTAGAATAAGGAATACGAGACATATGCTCCTCCCCCTCCTTAGTTTGTGGTGATAATTTATTTGAAAGTTTAAAGTGCTTCGCTAAAGGTGTACTTACAGATTTTGCTGACTGCATATTAAAACGTGCCATAATCTTCTCAAAATATTTTTTCTAAGATAGGCATAGTAATCCTACATTTTTGTCATGCAAAAATCTCCATACCCAAAAAAAATTTTGCTGCACCTAATTCTTTCATCTCATACTCAGCACTCAACTGTCTTTTCAACACATTAATATTAGACATACTCCTAGCTGCTATTAACATGTCATCCACATATAAAAGCATATATATCAAAGACTCGTTATCCAGCCTCCTAGAGTAAACACAACTATCCATCTAACTCTTCAGATAATCTTGACCAAAA
Organism: Melaleuca alternifolia; assembly: GCA_019926035.1. NCBI lineage: Eukaryota > Viridiplantae > Streptophyta > Magnoliopsida > Myrtales > Myrtaceae > Melaleuca > Melaleuca alternifolia. The sequence continues at coordinate 2,122,363 of JAGKPW010000083.1, forward strand.
CACTTATACCACTACCTAGGAGATTGCTTCAACTCATACAAAGATTTCTTCAACAAGCAAACATGATCTTCCTTACTAGAATAGCAATTATCTTTGGCCGCCTCATGTAAATCTGCTCCTCCAACTCATCGTGAAGAAACACCGTTTTCACATCAAGCTGTTCTAACTCGAGATCCTGCGAAGCAACTAAGGCAAGTAAAACACGAATAGAAATATGCCTTACCACTGAGAGAATACCTCATTGTAGTCAATGCCCTCATGCTATGTATATCATTTCACCACTAGTCTCGCCTTATACCTCGCTGCCTTGACTCTGGGAATGCCTTATTTTTGTTTGTAAACCCATTTGCTTCCGACAATCTTCAGGCTCTTGGGGTACTATAACTAGTTCCCATGTATGATTTTGATGGAGTGATTCCATCTCTTCGCTCATATCCCTCTAGCCACTGCGATGACTCAGAACTAGCCATCGCCTCAGAGTAAGACAGAGGTTCATATGTCTCCACCTCATCACCTACAGTCAAAGCATAAGTAATATTTGTATACCCAAAACATACCGATGGTTTAATTTGCCTTCGTTGTCTTCCCTCGGCTATACTATACTGTGGCTCTACTGGTTGTCCAATATCACCAATTTCAGGAATTGCAGCCTCATTTGCAATCTCAACATCCATCATCTCTGAGGTAACTGAAGTCTCCACTTGAAACTCCACTTCACATCTAACACCATGATTTGTCTGCTCAGCTGGTAGTGTCTCAGGACTCCTCTTTCGAAGCACTGCAGTCTCGTTGAAAATCATATCTCTGCTAGTTATAAACTCGGATGATCTGGGATCAATGCATTATAGTCGGTAGCCTTTCACCCCATGTACATAACCTAGAAATATGGACTTCTTTGACCTTGGGTCAAGCTTACCATCACTCGGATGAGCATACGCAAGACATCCAAATATACATAACTCAGAACAATCAACAGGTATCATCGACCATACTTCTTCTAGAGTCTTCCACTCTATAGCAGATGATGAAGACCTATTTATCAGGTAACAAGCCAAGTTCACTGCTTCGGCCCAAAATTCATTGCCAATTCCAACATGCGAAAGCATGCTCTGAGCTCGCTCAAGTAGAGTTCTGTTCTTCCGTTCTGCCACGCCATTCTACTATAATGTCCCAAGTATTGTGCAGTATCTTACAATACCTTCTCTCTCGCAGAACTCCGTAAAATCTTTACCGTAGAACTTCATGTCGTTATCAGTTTTCAGGCACATGATTTGTTTATCTAACTGCTTCTCAATCAATGCCTTAAACTTCTTAAACCGATCAAACATATCGGATTTGTACTTTAGAAAGTATACCCATACCTTCTCAGAATAGTCGTTGATAAAAGTCAACATATAACGGGCACCTCCTTTTGAAAGAACCGGAGACGGGCCCCATACGTCTAAATGAATATATTTCACCGGTTGCTTTGTCGAATGAATACTTGTAGTAAACTTAATTTAGCGTTGCTTCCCAAAGATACAATACTCATATAAGTCTAACTTACTTGTCTTCTGACCCTTTACGAAAACCTCTATCACTCATCATTGACATACCTACCTCACTCATGTGCCCTAAACACATATGTCATAACTAAGTCAAGTCAGAGTCTGACTCACTTGATGAAACTGCAGCAGCTCCCGTTACGGTCTTTCCCAGTAGATGATAAAGAGAATTCTCCTTCTTCCCTTTCATCGTTGTTATGGCATCTCAAGAGATCTTCAACACTCTACCTTCAACGGTGTATTTACACCTGATATCATTGAGTGTCTTTAGAGAAATAAGGTTCTTCTTGAGATCCGGTACATGCCCGACATCTATCAATGTACGAACTACCCCATCATACATCTGAATACGAACTGTCCCCATCCCCACAACCTTGTAGGCAGCGTTATTCCCCAAAAGAATTTTACCACCATTTGCAGTCCGGTAAGTAGTAAACTAGTTCTTATGTGGCATCGTATGATAAGAACACCCCGAATCTAGCACCCATTCGTCTCCTGACGAAGTAGTAGTCACACATAAAACAGATTCTACATCACTATTGCTCCCATCAACAACGTTTGTGATTCTGCCTATCAGCTTTATTCCTTTGCTTTGGACAATCTCTCCTAAAGTGCAATTTCTTGTGACATTCAAAACACTTCACGAGTCCCTTGGACTTTTTATGGTGTGATTTTGATCTGCTTTTACCTTTGCTGCTACTGGACCCCCAATGTTGCTTTCTACCTCGAATAACTAGTCCCCACGCTACATCCTGCGCTAAACTATCATCTCGCAACTTTCTCTACCACTCATTAGAAAACAAGGCAGACTTTACCTCTTATGAGGTAATCGTAGCACGCCTTTGCAACAGTGAATCGATAAAGTGCTCCCATGACATGACATGCTCTTCATCATCAAGTGTCTTATCGACGTTCTTCAAATCTATTATGAGTTTATTAAACTCATCTAGATGGGTTCTAATAGACATACCTTCAGTATATCTAAACTGGAACATTCTCTTCAGCATGTACAAGCGATTGTTCAAACCCTTCGTTATATAGAGCGCCTGAAGTTTTGCCCACAACGCTACGGCATTTTTCTCTTAGCTTACCTCTATTAACGCTTCATCCGATAAATTCAACAGAAGTTGACTCCTAGCTTTCCTCATCAACACATCCTCATCAGAATCTTTTATTGTATCGGGCAAATTATCCTCGCCTTCCAATGCTTCTGCCAAATCTAGAGTCAATAATGCTTCCATCTTGAGACTCCCCAACCCAAAGTTATTCCTCCCATTAGACTTCTCAATTTGAGCTTTTACTCTAAATATAATTACAATCACAAGATATCCAAATAATAATCAGACAAGCAAAAGCTCCAAATCTCAATCCAGAATATCTAATCCAAACTCTGATACTAATTGTCGTAAAATAATACGGAAACTAATCAGAATCTTACAAATATGTCAATGCGTAAAGCACAGAGAAATAAATGAGAAATAATAAGGACACCATAAATTTACGTGGTTCGGTCCGAATGTCGGTACCTACATCCACGAGGAAAGCTAGCTAGAACAATCCACTATAATTGGAGAATCGGATTACAATCATTGAATATGCTCGTGTTTCCTACACCTAGATTATATCCAATCCCAAGTGTTTATAATAAACAACTCAATCGGATAGAACAAATAAACTCACATTCACCTATAGGCCACGCACACCTTTTCGGAGAAAGACAGTCCCTTGCTCGCGTTGTTCTTCGCGTGACTTTGACTTTTTCCTTCATGTGCGGCTTCTTCGTGTGACTTCTTTTTCTTTTTGTGTGTTGGCTACTTCTGTTTTTGCCACTGGAAATCACAAAGAGCACAAAAGAGACCCTTGTTATTGTTATTTTATTATCCTGGGCGTGTGGCATTGACCGTTGACCATGCAAAAAGTAGAACGCTTCTTTCCTCTTTTGTTTTGTTGGTCCATGGCCCCACGTTTCCTTTTGAGCAAAAGAAATTTGGGCGTGTTAATTTTGATGCAATGAAACTTCCTTTAATTTTGTTTCCTCTTTTGTGCAATTTACTTAATTTAAACTCGAGAAATAATTTAATAACCTCATTCAACATCACCAATAATGGTTCAAACTGTTGATGAGCAATTAGCGAGGCCAAATTTGGCTATTAGCAAGCTAGTCCGGTGTGACCCAAGTAATGCTTGAGGTCGTGAAACCTTAGGTGAGGTTGGCTAGTGAACAATTTGACTCTCTAGCAGCTGAGTTTTGCCTGCAAAGGTTTCAATTGTTTTTGAATAAAAAAAGGCTAGGAGAAGTCTCGGATAGAGTTTTTTTTTTTCAACCGGCACTTAAGTCAAAATTGTTTTCCAATGTGTTTCTAAATTACATTTTAACAAACATTTTGGCATTTTGAAAATGCCCTTTCAACTAAATGTTTTTATTCTTTTTTCTTCCAAAAGCTTTCCTAAAGTGTTCCCAAAAGCAACTTTATTGAAGTGACTATGACTTTTAAAGTTGCAAAATTTTGTGATTTGGAGATGTAGTATAAAAACAATAGGGAAAAGTTTTACGGGTAATTAGTTCGAATTCGAATATATTTCAAACCCAAAACCTAGTTTGACAAGATTGGTTCCAATTCTTGTAAGCGTAAACCTACTCTATTGTTTCCAATTTTCCTTTCTTCTTTTTGCTTTAGTTAGTTATCTATGTATACTACATGCTTGTGTCAAACATTTATATAATTCTTTCTACATTAGGATAATATCTTAAAAATATTTAATTTCGACGAATATTTTTTATTTTGAAAAGAAAGTAAAATAAATTATTTAATGCTAAAGGCAAGCTGATTTACAATCGGTTGGATCCCAAATTTTACCAGGGAACTAATCTTGTAGGTTCAAGGTTCCAACTTTCCATAATAGAATCGGCCATTTCAAAGTATAAAACACCGTTTGTTTCGCAGAAAATATAGCATTTCCGAAAAATATTTTTCAAGAAGTCATTTTCCCGGAAAATGACACGAAAAATACTTTTCTTTGTTCGGTAGAGAAAATATATTCCAGACTTCCTTTGTCGCCGAAGCAACAGTGAAGAATAGGGTTGGTCGGTTGGGGAGGGGAAAGAGAGGAGAGAGGAGAGAGAAAAGGAAGAAAGGAGAGGGAGAGAGAGAGAGAGAGAGAGGAGTTCGGTTGGAGATGGGAAAGAGATGAGAGAGGAGAGAGAAGAGAGAGCCTGTTACAGATATTAAAAAATGTTTTCCTTTCTTTTTGGAAGGAAAACATTTTCTTCATTTTTAGAAGGATATTTTTCATTGATTGGAAAAATTTTTCCTTAACAAATTATTTTCCGCCCCCGAACAACACAATTTCCAAAAAATATTTTCCGGAAAAATATTTTCCGCGAAACAAACGAAACCTAAAACTCGGAATTGAACCGATCAATACTGATTTCAAGTATTTGAAATAGGATATTAGACCGGTTCCCTTATGGAGTGGCCTTGAACCAACCATGTAAAATCAGTACCTTAATAAGTTTTACATCCTACTATAAGGTGATACTTTTTGGCGCTCCATCAAGATGATTCATCTCATCTTCAGGAGTAAATATTTCTACATCATCAATATGGTTGACAATAATCTTATAAAAATAAAATCACGCATTAGACTAAAATGTCGGGGAGATGATTGAAATCTCTAATTAGGGACTCAACAGCAACATTTGATCTAGAGGGTACATGTTGGGCAACATCGTCCTTGGCCCAATCCCAAGTGGGCTTGGGCCCAGCACGTCGCAATCTGAGACGACTCGGACTTTCTCCATTCCCTCTTCTCTCGGAGCTTTTCGGTTTGCAGTTTCTTCCTGCGACACTTCTCCTCCTACAATGGCCACCAACACCGTCAGCCTCTTTACCTCGCCTCTCCGTTCACTCACTTCAAGCTCATCACATCCTCCTCGACCCAGAGTTGCTCCTACCCTCTCTTTCGCCTCCCGCCTAAGACATCCCCTCGCTCTCCCCTCGCTCTCCGCGACACCCCGCCGCTCCGGCAGGCCTCGCTCCTCTCGCGCCTCCGCCGCGCTGACGAGCCTCTCCGAGAACGAGCCCGTGTCGGTACCTGCTGATTCCGAGGAGCTCGTGCGGAGATTTCCCTCTGCTTCCGGTGTTTACGCCGTCTACGACGGCGAAGGCGAGCTTCAGTTCGTCGGGATCTCGCGGAACATCGCGGCCAGCATCGCCGGTCACCGAAGATCCGTCCCCGAGCTCTGCTGCTCCGTCAAGGTGTGGCTTTGACAGGGAATTATGAAATTGCAATAACGTAGATTGAAACCAACATGCAATGGGGAAAGCATTTATGAATCTGCTCGTCCATCGTAACAACGAAGTGTGCTATAGTGACTATTTGTTTTTGGCGTGAATGTGATGGGAGGTTGATCTTTTATCAACTCCTGGAATTAGGCTAAATTTTTTCTTGGTTTCTCGCTTCTGAAAATAATGTTGAAACTTAAGATTGACATTTTTCTTTCTTGGGCAATCTTAGGCCTGACTTGTTGCGTAGAGCTTTCACCTTTATTTGAATTCCGTTATGAAGAGACTGCACTGCATTATGTTCCAATGGATAACGGCTAGTGAAATCTTACGTTGAGTCATATGAATTACTTTTGTCTGGACTTTCTGCAGTTAGACGGTGCTTAAGTTAGTACACCAACTTGAACTGATTCTAGCAGGTTAGGAGGAAGTCATGGCGCTATAGGGTAATGAATTTTAGGTGTTTATGTTACATTTCATGGATTTGGCAGTCTGACAGGATGAGTTAAAACTTTGTTTGGATTTTGGGCTGTGAGATACAAGTAATCTCGATGCTAGAACATATTAGGAGGGAAAAGGTGGTATAGCGATTGCAGGGCACATCGATCTCGGTAATTGTGCATTGGAAGGAGATGTTTAGTATTTCATTAGTATCAGACGGACAATGCAACAAGTCCGAGTTGGTATCCTGCGTAGGGAGCAGTGAATATGCATCGGATACATAAGCATGATATGAGAAGAAAATTGTCTTAACTTGACTTTGATTAACTGGATAAAGAGAAGAAGGTCATGCCTACCCCTAGACATGTTTAGAAATGTCACATGGTGTAGAACACTGCATCTCTTGTGATTCTTTGCGTTCTTGTAGGGGCTTCCTTCTGTTTCTTTACGTTTTCTGAATTTTATGTGGTGAATAATGGAGACATGGAGATAATTATTAGTCTTTCAATTCATAACAGAAAAGGATCAAATCTAAATTCGTCGAGCTCTGTGCAGAGAGATGAGAGGGGGGACATGAACTTTTCCGGCATAATGGGCTCACCTATCCCTGAGTTTGTTAGATGATCTTAAATACAACTTATGGAATGGTTGGGCCAATTGGAGGATAACACTATAATTCTTGCTCGGTAGACCAGAATTAGTGAATAAGAAGCGTAAAAATTGTTTGAGCTTGACAACAAGAGTACTTAGCCTAGTCAATTAAACTTGGTAAATGCTGAAGCTTTTTGTCTGGAGTAGTGCCTTTTTGGCTCCATATCGGGATATAATTGTGAGTTTGTTTCTTTTGATTGGACATTATTAGTCAGTTCTGAATCTTTTGATGAACCTTTTCAGGTTGGCTTTGTTGATGAAGCTGATAGATTGGCTCTAGAATTAGTGAATAAGAAGCATAAAAATTGTTTGAGCTTGACAACAAGAGTACTTAGCCTAGTCAATTAAACTTGGTAAATGCTGAAGCTTTTTGTCTGGAGTAGTGCCTTTTTGGCTCCAAATCTGGATATAATTGTGAGTTTCTTTCTTTTGATTCGACAATATTAGTCAGTTCTGAATCTTTTGATGAACCTTTTCAGGTTGGCGTTGTTGATGAACCTGATAGAGTGGCTCTAACTCAAGCGTGGAAATCATGGATGGAGGAACACATGACAGCCACCGGAAAGGTGCCACCTGGAAATGAATCAGGAAATACCACCTGGATCAGGCAGCCGCCCAGGAAGAAGCCCGATCTTCGGCTCACACCTGGCCGCCACATGCAGTTAACCGTCCCTCTGGAGGAACTGATTGATCGGTTGGTCAAGGAGAACAAGGTGGTGGCATTTATCAAAGGATCAAGAAGTGCTCCGATGTGTGGGTTCTCGCAGAGGGTTATCGGCATTCTAGAAAGTGAAGGCGTGGATTATGAGAGTGTTGATGTGCTCGATGAAGAGTTTAACTATGGTTTGAGGGAGACACTAAAGAAATTTAGTAATTGGCCCACATTTCCGCAGGTCTTTGTGGATGGTGAGTTGTTAGGGGGCTGTGACATCTTGACCTCTATGCATGAGAAGGGTGAGCTCTCTGGCTTGTTCAAAAGTAAAGCATAGGATTTTGCGACTGCTTTTGTGTTGGGCCACTTATGGTAGATGGGATTGGCAGTCCATGAGATATAGTAAGCGAATGCTCAGAGAGTTCAATCTGGGTCAACTTGGGTCAATTGTTTTGCTGATGTTCTTTATGAAAATGTAAGCAATTATTTGAGCAGATCGAATAGAAATTATCTCCCAGCAAGTTGTCTAGGTATGGTTAATCTCTGTCTTGCCTACTTCAGCTCGACCTTAGTAAGGTTTCTCCCTACATATTGCTACTTTCGTATGACTGGATTCTCTGACAAAATTTGCAAGAGCATTCTCAAATAGACTAGAATGCTTGCCTTTTTTTGCACTGTCGGAAGGGTCACTCAGGATGCTGCTTCTTTTCGTAGTAACGTTCTGCTTGATGAGAGCTCATTATATATTTGAGTGATCTGTGCAAGTGCCATGACCTTGTAAGGGCGGTTTGTATAAGTGTGGAGTGCTTTAACATGTAGCTCTTTCCAAGCAATGGAGGAATACCTCTGGCTGTCCTGTTTTTGCCTTTTACGTTGCCTCCATTCCTCATCTGATTTGTAAGTCTGAAAATTGATTAAAGGATTAGCCAACGCCCACCTTGCTTTTGGGACATGAAACTTCGAGGTTTCCTCGAGGTATTGCATCTTGGGGAGTCGCATCGAATCTAATGACTGGGGTGGTTGGCCCTGTAGTTGAAGCTTGGAAATGGAGGAGGAAACCGAGAGAACTCTGCAACCCTTGGAGGGTTGATAGACGACGACCTTGCGGAGTGTGCGTGGCGTTGGGCTGGCGCTGGCAAAGGGCTGGGCCTCCCTTGCGACTTTGCAACCTTCGCGTGGCAGTCGTCGGATCAAGCGGACAGCCCCCATTTCTTCTACTTTCGACCCAACGTTGATCGCCTGTTTCTCTCTTATCCAGCGTTGTCGATTAACATGATTCTTGTACCAATGAAAAGCTTGTGACCCTCGAAAAATTTGGTCCGGTTCTCGAAGGAGTGTTCGAATTGGAAATTTCCGTTCATACCAAATGAACGTTGAGATAAAAAATGTCACAATTTTTGTCTCGAGAAAATTCCGATGGATTTAACTTATGAGTCGTTTGAAATCTCAAATCTATGTGACCTCCTCACTAAATTTGTATAAAAATGTAATTTTCCCTATCATATCGAAATCAGATGGCTATAATTAATAATTGCGATATCCAACAATCCAATCCAATTTGGACATATTGGATGTCTTTGGAAAGCTCTCGCTGAGCATTAACCCAGCTCTACCCTTTGGGATGACTTTTTCCGAGTCTAACTTGAAATAGATATCTAACTTGAAAAAGAAAGGCAAAAAGCCATTAAAAACTCTAATTTATATTATCCATGATACATTTGCCCAAATATTTTTTATGGCACAAAATATCTCGAACTCATGCTCGTGTGACAGATTTACCCCCAAACTTTCTTTAGATTGTGAAAACCTTGAACTTGTACTTTTGTAACACATTTACTTCAAATTTTTTTTATGATACTAAAATCTTTGAACTTATATCCTTATGACACATTTACCTTATATATTTTTTCTTCTTTCTTCTTTTTTTCTTTTACTTACTTTGGCTGGTGAGAGCCACACAGTGCTCGTCGAAGCCCTTGTTGGTGAGTGGCGAGTGCTTCGCAACCCTCTTCCAGTGGCTGGTGAGTTTGAGCAACCTTTGGTGACCACAGCTCGCATGGCCAAAATGGGTAAAAAGAGAAGATGAAAAATATTTTTAAGGTACACTCATCATAATGAGATAAATTCATGATTTTTAGTATGAAAAACATTCTAGGGTAAATATGTTCGATTGAGATAAATTCAAGATTTTTAGTATCACAAAAAATTTTAGGGTAAATATGTTACAAAGTAAATGATTTTAGGATTTTCGATATAAAAAAAAAGTAAAATTTTTTGTATGTTCGTGGCTGTCGGTGTTTACCCGAACATAGCGAATCCCACTTGCAATTGCCAAAAGGGGTCTGCCCACGTGCATGAATTCGCACAAATATAGATAAGATCTAGGAAACTTGCCAAAAAGAAAACAGTCCAAGTTCGTTGTCTCTTGTGTCCAACCACGTGTAATCTCACCATTGATTCCATCGAAATCGAGCTCGACAACTCGCTCTAGAGTTCAATTTGAAATATCAAGTCACCTGATTGCTCTAATTGGAGTCACAATTTCACATTCTCGTTCTCATCTGTTTAGTGTGATTTCATGTTTGTTCAATCAGTCTAGGAATTTGGAATTCAAAGGATTTTTGTCTTGGGGGGTTTAATTAGGGGGGGAAATGCACTCTCGGGACAAAAATGCCTCTATCCAAGGCAAGGACGGGACACATGGTCGGCACGAGATCGTCGGAGACACTTTTTAGGGCCGCCGATGAAGCGGCGGAGGGGTCATTCGGATCACGGGGATCTACCATGGTGGGTTGTTTGAAATTGAGACAAATGCCAAAAGATTAAGAAAGACAAAAAGGAATAAAAGGAGTCTAATCTGGGGTGGAATTCGAATTGTGCACGTCTATAATTTCAACATACGGGCCTTATCCTACGCACCAGATGTTCATTCTCTGGGGTCATCTCCTGAAGGCGTGACGAGTTGTTATGACCATTTCTCCGTCGTTCCTGGGCGCGTCCTCCCTTTCTCTTCTCCCTTCGCGACGGACGGACGAACGACGACGAATCCCCGAATCCCATCTCCGGCGCAACGTAATCCTTCCTCCCTCCCCTCGCGACATTCCAGGATTCGCCGTCCTCGATTCCACCAGCCGCGTGCGGGGGAAATCCACCGTGGGATGGAAGGGGAATCGTCTTCCGGTGGGTTCAAGCTGCACGAGCAGCTCGAGTTGCAGGAGTTCCGCGACAAGTTCGTGATCAAGTCGAAGGAGTCTCCCGACGATGGCTTCTCCATCGATCGATGTGACGGCAGCATCGAGTCGCTCGGCGATGGTGAGCTTTGAGTTTTGATGGTTGTGTGTTTTGCTTTCGCTGTAATGGCTAGAACGGAAGTGTGAGATGAGATTGCCGGAAAATTGGATGTGGAGGACGCGATTCTTACGAAGCATTGGCTTTTCGTTGTTGTCGTTGTTGTATGCCTCTGGACATGCCTAGAGCTCAATGTGATGACTGATAGCCAGTAGGATTGCTTTTTATGTTTATGATAGGTTTAGTTACTGATGATCTGCGAAACAGGAGATGACTGCTCTGCTGGTCCTTCGAAGACGTCGACAATCTTCGGTGTAGTGGGGACAATCAGATTGCTTGCAGGTGCTCTTGCTTTTGACTCGAGAATGTCTTTCTGTTCTTTTGTTGTTCACATGTGTGCATTTGAATACTTCCAAGCAGATTTCTTTCGTCTTTCAATCAATTGATCAGCCTCCATATAGTTGAAAGGATAAGCATCGCGTTTTCTCATCATGTTATAAGTTTTGTAGTCTTGGGCTTTGTCCGTGTGGTCGTTTCTGATGGCAAAGTTGCTGATTAAACAAATGTGTGTTAGAGGTTCTTTCTTTTGGGCCATAAAGTCAGAGCTAATTTAATTCTAGCTCGGAGGATTAAAAGTAATCGTTCTGATTGATAATTTCTTGGTCACTAGTTGTTTGCGTGCATCTCTTTTCAGCAACTTATATTCCTTTTGCAGGGACATACATGCTTGTTGTCACTTCCCGAAAGGAAGTTGGTAGATTTCATGGTTTCCCAGTTTATAGGGTGATGTCAATGAGATTTCTTCACTGCAATGAAAGCTTGAAGCTTTCAATTCCTCAAGAAGTGAAGTCTTGACCTTATGACCCTGGTGAATTAAAAGTTGATTTTTGCTGTATTGTAATCATAATCTATTTGCATGCAGAAAAAAGATGAGGCTTATTTCATGACGCTGCTGAAAATAGTAGAATCAACGCCAGGGTTGTACTATTCATATGAAACGGATATCACATTGGAGTAAGTCCTTTGAGTCCCAACCATCCTTTGCATTTGATCATTGGTTTTGTGGAATGAAATACAGTGCATTTTTGGTTTAATTTCTTCAGTTCACATCATGTAACCTATTGCTATTTTTGTTAGCTTACAAAGAAGATTTAACTTAGCAGATGGTTGGATGAAGAAACCAATTTGGAAACAGGTTAGTTTGCATATTGGTTTCATGTTCAATAACTTGCTTTTAAAACATGTTAAATCATGCTGCAAAGATGTTGCTTTTAGTCTGCATCATGCTACAAAATGTTCAGGCTAAAATTGATTATTGTTCCTATGGAGTCCGAACGGTCTATGGAGTAGTAGGCATCAAAATTTGGATAATTGGAAAATAAGAATGGGGAATAAGAGTACTTTCCTTGTTTGTACTCTTTACACTTTATCCATTGATAAACACTATGTTCTTAACTTTTCCAGAGTCCTTCATCAGTGGCTTGCATTATATATTTCAGTCTACCGGGACTAAGCTACTTTTCATTCTTTGGTTTGCTGTCGCCAGTCTTTTGTATTGCTGTCGAGTCTGTTAATCCATTTGCTTTCAAATACTTTAAGCAAATTTGTAAAGAGGAGAAGAAGTAACTCTTAATACTTCAATGTAGATAGTTTGACAATTCAAGAAGGGAAAAAAACAAAACTTTTGTTTTCAATTCCGGAAAGCTTGATTTCCTGGCACAAGCACTGTTTGATGCATGGTTTAAGAAACATGCAAACCAGCTGGATCATGGTATCGTGAAACTCCAAATTTATCATGAATAAACTGTGATGAGCCCTTTCCTAGTATTAAATTCGCCTAGGTCAAACTGTGCATGTGTGTCGAGCAGCCTTCTCAGTTCGCATGGAATTTGATTTTCTCATGCATAAAAATAGGAGACTGTCTAGGTTTGTGTGAGATTCTGATTTTGAGATGCATTTCAGGCTGACCCCAGATTTGTATGGAACAAGAATCTATTGGAGGAACTTATTGAGCACAAGGTAAGCTGGACATTGGGTGTTTGTTGTGCCATTTAAGGCACTTTTCCCATGCTGTAAGAAGGGAGAAAATTGTAATTCCAAATTATCTATGACTGCATTTGCATAATTATATTCATCAATCTGATAAAGTTAAATTTTCCATGTGCAGCTTGATAGGTTCATTCTCCCTCTTCTTCAAGGAAATATCCTTAATAGTCTGTTGCTTATTTCTCCCCGGCATATTTATGAGCTTCGAGATGAGAGTTTGTGTGCCCACATGTGTGTTGGCTGTAAATTACAGTCGGCTGTGCTGCCTGTTTGTATGATGGGTAGTGAGATTTAAACCTCTTCATTTGGAAAGTAGAAACGGCAGTGATTGCTGGAAATAGAAATGAGAAATTCAGTCATTTTATTATTTTTATGAAAGACATAATGTTTTCATTTGACTAGATTTAAGCTTTCAAGTTGCACAATTGACGCTCAAAAGTTCGCCTGTCATAATATCGTTAATTTCGAGAAGGTGTACCAGGCGTTTAGGTAAGTCTAATGTGGTTGTATTATTTGCTATTTACATGTGTGGTAAGATGCACAACCATGGACTGAATTGTGGTGTCACAGGAACAAGAATGTGGAGAAGAGGAGCTAATCTAGAAGGAGATGTTGCTAATTTTATTGAAACTGAGCAAATTTTAGATGTTGAGGGTTTCAGGTCTTCCTTATTGCAGGTAATTCTTCTAGATATGCTGGATTGTAAATTGAAAAAAAGAGTCTAAGACCTTGATCTTGCATGAAACTGGAAATTATTAAGTTGTGCTCGGCCATCAATGACAAAAATTTTCCATTTGCAGTTCTGTCTCTCTGTACCACTATGTGATGCAACTAGAGGACATCTGTCAAAAGCTTCCTAGCATTTAAAATTTATATGAATGTCTTTCTGTAGGTTTCTTGCAGAATAGACCCTATGCGGATCAATGCATCTATAGAACATTCTCTGAACTTCATAACCCCAGGATAGAATTTTCTCAAAGTAAACCTTGAGCATGGACAGCACCAAAGTTCTTTTCTGTTTAATTGAACATAAGAAAGATGCTAGAGGAGGCAAAAAGAATGTTTCACCCCTTGTGAAGACTATGTTGATAGCTTTAAGGTTGTGTTGGTCGCTTGTTGAATATGACCAGCATGGTAGTACTTCTCTTTGCTTTGATATTTTGCCAAAGAGGTTCCAGAAATTCATAAATGGATCATCTATGGATCCATTAAATTGGATGTCTAGAGTGGCTATTGTGACGTTGAAGTGAGAAACGCATCTTCATGTTTCTTCTTTATTTTCTTTCCATCCGCAGGTACGAGGATCAATTCCGCTTCTTTGGGAGCAGATTGTGGATTTGAGCTATAAACCACAGCTTAGACTCATAGAACACGAGCAAACGGTACGTCCAGAGGGAGTTTTCGCCAAAAAAGAGAGAGTAATCTACAAGAACAAAGGACCATTATGATGTACTGTTATCTTCTGCATTTGCAATTATAAAATACACTTGTTTACGTCTCTACATGATGTCACACAGTCAAAAGTTGTGGAGCGCCATTTTAATGATCTTTTCCAGAGGTATGGAGACACAATTGCAGTTGACTTGACTGATCAGGTAAGTAGTTTTTCTCTTTAATTCTGTTTGGAGCATAAAGCATAGATTAATTTCGCGAATAATGTCATCAAAGGAATGAGAATTTACACCTACTTGGCCTTTTGGATTGGGAGGTGTAGTCAAATTTTCAGTAAATGCCATAGCCAGTCAATTTCACTCCACTGAGCCAAGTGCTAGTTTGGATAAACTTTACAATAAATGAATTCTTAATCACAACCCATTTTCACTAGGCTTTGATCTCTATGCAAGGCTGCTATCCACCACCTTGAAATATGGTTGTAATCTAATGTGTTTATCTCGTTTCTGTAGCATGGTGGCGAAGGTCAATTGAGTGCAGCTTATGCTGCTGAAATGCAGAAGCTGCCAAACATGAGGTGACACTCTGTTTATGTCTTTATACTCTCAAATCATTCCTATGATTCTGCCATGCTGTTAAGTCATATATATTCTGTTTTATCCAAAGGTGTTTGTGCCTAATTTATACTTCCTCTGCATGTTAACCTGTGCTTTCTGTGCCTTATTTCCCATTTAAAATGGACTCCGTCAGGGAAATATTTGAATTCTTTCGGCTGATTCTGATAACTCATACTCATACCTTGCCTTACCTTCTTTTCTTTCAACTGGAAGTACCATTATTTTAAGGGTTTTGCTAACAAGTTTACACGGGTGGCACTTTTTAGTATGCTTTATTGCAATAATTCTTTTTTCAAGGCACTGACTGTGTATAACACAGAGCACAATTAGTACATTGGAAACTATAAGGTTTCCTTAATCATTTGCTCGACAACTGCCCTTAGGCCACTATTTAACAAAGTCTTCATCTTAATAATCACATTTTGCTCAATTAGGAATAATGAACATGATGATGAAGAAAATGGAAAGAGAATATCATGAGTTTTCTGAAGAAGTGTTGCTCACCTCTTTATTCTGAATGTGGCGCTCAGCACATTATGATATGTTCTCTTTTAGTTTCATTTTTCTTGGATTGTCTGTAGCAAGGTTCAAAGTGTATCTCCTACTATAGCTGAAATGCTGCTTAAATTTGTTCCTCATGGTTTGGAGATCAAAACTCGAAAGAATCTTCTAACAGCATTGAATGCGCTTTTGTATGTAATCTTTCACAATAAATTTGTTTTGGTACATCAAGTTCTTAGCTTCATAAAGAATTATCACTGAAGAACTTGAAGTGCTTCTCAGGTCATCTTGTATAGTTCTGATGACTGCAGAAATTAATAATACGCTGATAAGTTTTCTTATTAGGGTTAAGATGATTGAATTCATGACTTGAGCCCCTGTTAGAGCAACCCTCTGAAACTTAAATGCCACACGCATCCATTATGCCTAGTATGGAACATGTTTTGATAGTCAACACCACATTCTATTCTTTTTCCATGTATTTTTCAAATGACTAGAGCATTTTTTGGATTCTATTCTGCTTTTTTATGATATTTGGCATGGGAAAAATAAGGTGCAAGATGGAACTTTTTTTTTTTTTAATTTGTTCAATTAAGCCTTTTCTCCTGTGCAATGCAGATATATATCTTTTGAGTTTCATCAGGTCTGTGGCAACTCCAACTTTGAGAACCTGGAACTTCTGTATGAACAAATTTCTGAGGACTTTGAAAAGCAAGGGTAAAAGCAAATCTTTATACCTAGAATTTTCCTGATTAATATGGCAGAGCACAGGTATGCTTGCTGGCTATAGATACTACTGGTTTTAATTATCACTGTTCCAGCTGAGCAGATACTTCCTCATTGATGCGGAAGGAAATATACTACAGGAGCAAAAAGGAATTGTCAGATTCAATTGTATTGATTGCCTTGATCGGACTAATGTAACCCAGGTTAGGTCATCTGTCTAGCAATGGGCACTAAATCATAGTACTGACAGTATCTGTATAAATTAATGACTATGCCACAGCGTGAATGGGGTTAATAGAAAAAGTTGACAGTTCATAATGCAACATAATAGGGGCATCTTCATCCGTTCCTTGTTAATACTGTGGCATGTGAGATAATTTATCTGTCTGCTCAGTAGCTAATCTAACCGACAATGCTGTCGTGCTAAATCTCTTGCATATTCTGCTCCCTACAGAGTTTTTTTGCCCAGAAGTCTCTGAATCACCAGCTGCGGCAGTTTGGAGTGCTTGCTTCAAGCGAGTGCATTTCCATGTTCGACGAAGACTACAGGAAATTTAGAACATGTAGGACTTGGTTCTTTTTTCCTTTTCAATGAGCTTACGAGTTGCTGATATGGTTGATGGTTGGATATGTCCTGATCCATCGCCTTTGTCAGTGTGGGCAGAGCAAGGGGACGACATAAGTCTTGAGTACGCTGGGACTCATGCGCTAAAAGGGGATTTGGTTAGGTAGTTGCTGACAAGCTTTGTAGTTATTAAGTTGTTCTGTTTGCAGTCTGATTCTACAATGCTCCACTGCAGATACGGAAGGCAGACTATAGCTGGAGCAATCAAGGATGGAATGAGTGCTCTGTCAAGATACTACTTGAACAATTTTCATGATGGCATCCGGCAGGCATGCCTTCTTTTCCTTCCCTCCGTTCTTTACTTAGTTAATACGGATTTTTTGTGTCAAGTTAATTCATATTTTGAATACCTTTGAGGTTTTGCTTTAAGAAGCTCATTTTCTTCTTCGCAGGATGCGATAGATCTCGTAAGTGGGCACTATACAGTTAATAGAAATGGTCTTTCTCCTTTCCAGCTTAATGGATTCGACTCATTATCGGTAAGTGATCACTTTTTTTTGCTCTTGATGCATTGTTTGGTGTTAACAACTTAACCACTGAAATACTGAGTGGAAGGGTATATCATATGATCAAACGAACATTGATTAAACTGTGCTCGCAGAAATTGATATTCTAAGATGGGGCATTTTACTTTCGGCCTATAGCTTTCCCCACCTTTTGCGGACCAAATGCTGGTTCCTTTGTATGAAGAAGAATGGTCAGTTGCTGCAGGATTTGTAGCTTCATATGAAAAATGTGAAATAAAAAGACTGAATAAAAGCAATGCCGATTAATTCCAGTCTCAACAGGTCTACCCCAGAGTTGTCAATCACCAAACTGATCACTAGCTAATATATTTCAACTAATGACCCCTGCAGTCACGATCTAACGAATCTGTGCTGTGTTGATTGAATCATGTAGTATCTGCCCATAGCTTCAGCTTTGCTCGTCGGTGGTTTGACAGTGACAACCTTGACACTGAACCAAGGTATTTGTGGTTTTTGGCGTTGCTTTCATGTCTAGAGAAGCTCATGGAGAACTTTACCATCACTGTTTTCTCATCGTTTTCTTAATTGTCATTTTTTGGCACAGTTGGACGGAACACCCAGCAGTTCGTGACTTCCGTTCTCTGCGCCGGAGTGGCTGCTGGAGTAATGGCAATGGTCAGAGTAAACGGGAGAGAATTCTGTTCTAGACCTCGCTTGTGCGGGCTATTGTAAGTTCTAAGCTTACTTACACGGATTAGAAGAATTGTACAGTGCCGTAACTTAGGACTTGCTGGATCATTATCGTCGTACTTACATCTCAATATTGACAATCACACCATCCCATAGATCGAAGTCTTAGAACAATTATTTTATCTTGCACGGCTGCCGCGCGACAGTCGACCAGGCGGCCTTAGAAACCAAGTATGTTTGCTTTTATATGTGGAAACGTTGGAGGTCTCTTGCCTTGAGAGATCCCTGCCTAATTCTGCTGAATTACCAAATGTGTACCTGTTTCAACACGCACGTCTCCGTTAGAAACAACTTGGGCTGTGAGAGGCGAGCACCAGTTGTTCCTCGGAAACCCGTCGAGAATTGTGTCTGTAAGATCGCATTTGAGAAAGCAGAGAACGCTTTGCCTCCTAAGAATCTCCCAAACTTTTTTGCCTGCTTATAGGAATGTCAGTTTTGCTGTAGCAAACAGAGCAACGCACCGGTTCGGCGATCAGTTTGGTGTTACATTAGGACTGGACGCACGCTCTCTCCCTCGTATCATTTGTACATGTTGAATGTCGGCCACGTGTTGCCCCACCCAGGACTCGACGAGAAATCATCCGGCCTAGCCTTTGCCTTGGCTCGTCCCTTTCGGTTCCGACCACGGTCACCCTCCGCGTATGGATTCATCAGCTTAACATGCTCAGAATCACAATAATGAATGATCCTCCAAATCACGAAGATGTGGGACGCCGACGGTTTGAGAAAGACAAATTACACCGATGCCTCTCTCTCTCTCTCTCCCCCATTTATCCTCTCATTCCACTTGTCTAATGCCCCAAAGTTATGCCACAGACCACAACCGGTAGCCTGCTCGCAAATTTGCTCGTTGTGTAGTCACCGTCTAAAATATCTGTTCTTTGTCCACTGTAAACCGGACGGATCGGAGGGTGGGCTCTTAACACTATAAACCTTAGAGTGCAAGGTTTCTATTTCAGCTCTTCCTTTCCCGCTAAGAAAAGGAAAGTTCACCTCGGCCTCTTCTCCACCTCGCTTCTATAAATCATCCCATTGCACTTCTCTTTTGAGATCGATCCCATTTCTTTGGCCCGAGGCAACACCCAGAAAGAAGAAAATCTCTCTCTCTCTCTCTCTCTCTAAGTTTATGTACTCTTCTGGGTCAAGAAGGAACCACAACAATGGAGACGCCAACGCCTTTTCCTTCAGAGTCCTTTCTCGAAGCTTGGTTGGTCCGTCAAAAACACTACCTGGATGAGCTCCTCTCGGCCCAACATGGTTCCTGCGGAGCCGGCCAAGACGATCATAGCGAGCTGATCAACCGGGTCCTCTGCCATTATCAGCAGTACTACGAGGAGAAGTCTAGGGTTGCCAAGTGGGATGTGTTCCTCGTGTTCTCTCTCCCCCTGGCTCACCGACCTCGAGCGCACCTTCTTGTGGATCGCGGGCTTCAAGCCGAACCTTGTATTCCGCCTCGTCTCGTCCTCCGTCAATGACATGACCGAGGACCAGAGTCGGAGAATGGATAGGCTGGTCGCGGAAACGAGAATGGAAGAGAGAGCACTCAACGACGAGCTGGCAAAGATCCAGGAGAGCGTGGGCGCTCCTCCTCTGGTCAATGAGATAAGGAGGTACGGAAGGACAGCCCAGGACAGCGAGACGGCAGGAGGCGGCGATGACTTGGAGCTCCGCAGGTTGAGGAAGGCGTTGGAGAAGGTGGTGGGGAATGCGGACATGCTGAGGGCGACCACGGCGCAGAAGGTGGCGCTTATATTGACCCCCGCTCAGACGGTCAAAGTTTTGGCCGTGGTCGCGCAGCTCCAGCTCAAGGTCAGGAGCTTGGGATTGCAGAGAGATGCCGGGAGAGGGCAAAATGGTGGGTATTGAGATTGTGAGCATGGGAAGCGAAACTTGCTGTGCATCACCGTTCTCTTCTTTTTGTCGGCTCGATATGAAACGCTTGATGGCGTCAACTGTGAAGTGTCCACTCTAGATTCTCTCTTTATTTTTGCTTATCCTTTTTTCCTGATTCTTGATTTGGGGATGTTTGTCTCTCAAGCAAGGTTTGGGCCTTTATAGGATTTTGTTAACGAATGAGGAGTACTTCTTAACTGATATTTAAGAGGATGGAAATGTTGTTATTCTAATTATTGATTACACATAAAACGATAAAGTTAGTGTGTTGACACCTAATTTTAGGTTTAGGCATATAGATTGCATTTTAGAAATAGGAATTAAGCATCTTGTATTTTAGGAAAGAAATAAAAAAATAAAGAAAGGAAAATAAACAAAATAGGAAAGAAATTTTGGTCAAATCTCATAGAGATTTGACCAAGATATCTTTATTCAGCCTATAAAAGAGGAAGCAATTACACAATCAAAGGAGGCTTGAACCGAGAAAAGCATTCACCGAGCAATTAACCGAGCAAGCACTATTTCTGAAAAAAAGAGAGAAAAAGCAAAAAAAAAGAAAAAGAAACAGCATACACACACGCACGCACAAGGAGACGGAAAGACAGAGGAAGCTTCCAGTCTTCTTCTTCGCCGAAGGAGAGAGCTGGGCGTGAGAGACCAAGGAGCAGCCAGAGAGATAGATCGGGAGAGGGAGAGAGGTAAAGCTTTTTCCTTGGTGATTCCTCTTATATTGTCGGTGGGTCTCGGCTGTTTTCATCTTTCTCTTTGTGTTTTTGTTTGAGTTTGTTCTCGGTTGAATCGACGGCTTGCCATTTTGATCAACGTCAAAACCGTCGATTGATTGTGTCTTGCATCTTTTTGACCGATTATTCGCACCTTAGGGTTAGATCCCCCTTGTTTTCAACCCGCGATTGAACACTCCCCTCTCTGTGTTGCTCTTTGCTGCTTGTGTGGTTTTGTTTTCTGTGTGTGTCTTGCTGCTTTGTCGAGGCCGAGAGTTCGTCGGCGAGGGAGTCGTGCCGCCGATTCGTGCTCGTTGGTCGTGGAGAGGCGCGACGCCGGCGACGTTCCTCTCTGTTTCAGGTTGCAGGTTGTCCATGGAGTCTTGCCCGTGAGGAAGAAGATGAACAGGAGGGCTTCGCAGGCTCGGGCTGAGACAGAGGAAGGACAGCCCATGCGCGAAGAGGAGGCCCACTCGCGGAAGAAAGAAGAGAACAGGGGAAAAGGAGAGTCGGGCCGGGAGAGCAGGCCCATGCGCGCAGAAGAAAAAGGGCCAGAAAACAGAAACAGAAAAGAAGAGAGAAGAAGTTGGGCCGGGCCCGTCGCGGGCCCAACCCGGCCCCTCCTCAGCACGCGGGTTGAACCACGCGGGTCAGGGCCCGAGCCCAACCCGGCTCGGTGCCCTGACCCGGTTCCCTTTTTTATTTTCCCTTTTAATTTTTGTGTTTATTTATTTAGTTTCTTTTAATATATAAAAAATTAAAAAAAATTAAAAAAAACATTTTTTTTTAGGTTTGTTCTTGCATCATGTTTAATCAGTTCATGCATTTTTTAGATAATAGGTTTCATTAGTTAGGCATTATTAATTCCATTTGCATGTGCATTAGTTGGCCGATCCGATCTCATGCCCGAGATACGATCCGTCGATTTAATTGCATTTCTTTAATTAATTCAAAAAAATGTACAAAAAAATTTGCATCCCATGTTAGATTGCATATTAGATAGAATTGCATTTAATTAGATTACATATTAGATAGAATCGCATTTTCATTAAATTGCATTGCATTTAGATAGTATTGCATGGCATGATTAATTTGCATATTTGCATTAGAATAGTCACATGTTTAATTTATGCATTTAGTTAATTTTCAATTTTAATTAAATAAATAAGAAAATACCAAAAAAATTCTTTTTTAATTCATTTAGTCAAATTGCATGTCACGTAGTTTAGATCAATTTAAGATTCGCATGCCATGTAGTCTAGGATAAGTCATGTCATTAGGATTAGATTTCATGCATTCACGTATTAGTTTAGTCTCGCATTATTCATAGTTTAAATAATGTTTAATTTAAATTAGGGATTAATTTATTTCCTAGTCTAAATTAAATGTTATTTAGCTATTGGATAATTAGTTTCATTAGGTAATTCATAATTCTGCATTTAGACTTGCATTAGGATATTTGCATATAGGATTAAGTTTGTCATTACATGCATCATTCATATAAAAAACCCAAAAAAAAGGATGTCTTTTTATTTATTTGTTTCATTAGGTCGTCTTTGTCTTTATTTATTTATTTATTTAGCATCTTCATTAATGTCTGTGCATCCGCATGATCACTTTGCATTTTAGGGATTAAACTTAAAATCAATTCAAACTGCCTTTCAAATAATTTCTCTTGAAATAGAAGAAATAGGTTCTCAAGTCCCCGAATTTATAATCTCTGGTTCGTAGGGATAAAATACGACTCCCCGTATTTTACATGGGTTTCTAATCGACCCACCATAAATAGATTAGTGGCGACTCCAATTGAAATCAAATTTGCATGCTAAGAATTTAAATCTAAGTCGTGAATTGGTATGAGCTTGGGAGAGCTCGAGCTAGGCTAGTCTTAGCAATCCATTAGCCCTAACCCCTAGGTAGTGCACCTTCGGGGAGGTCGCGACACAGTGCACCTAAAATGACGAACTTTTCTTCATCGACGCATGAGACGTGTTTAGTAAGTGTCACAGCGGGCAACTGTGTAGGTTTAGGTGGTCAGTCTGCATCAGCAATGAAGAGGGTATCAGTCTTCATTAGCAATTAGGCAAAGGTGAATCTGCGCAAAGCCTTCTAACCTGCTGTGGAGATAGGCCGATGGAAGCCAAACACACCCACGTGAGCTCCAGCAATGGATGAGTGATGACACCGTCTCATAATAAAAAGATAGAAAAATACTTTGAAAACATTGTAGCCCATGAACCAATTCGATGGGCATCCTTACATAATGAAATGTGGGCTAAAATCCACCTCTTCCATCTCAACTCAGGGCATCCCCGGATCGAGCTGGATTTGGCCCCAGTATTGCTGCTTTGGCATGTGTGGCTTCAAGCCTTCAACAGCAACCAAAAAGAGTAGAAAGAACTTATTAATGCATTTCTCGGCCCTATACGTTATTGCTAACTTAAATGCTAGATGGGTTCTAATCTTCTTCGGGTGGGTGTGAAGCCCGCATAATAGTGGATGTTTTCCTTGTTACAAAATCGGTCCTGTATGTTACTTTCCCTGCTACGTAATCGAACGTGTCTAATCATGTCTATCTTAAAGCTGCTCGTATAAATAAAAAGAATTATACTACCATGCTAGAAGAAAACCAACCGAAACATGCTTTGCTCCTAGTATGTCCTTTCTCGAGGCCAGTGTTAATAAAATCGTGACGTCTATGTATAGACTATAGTTACAAAGAGTATAATGCTTGAGGAAGAAATTTGGCTGATGACTTGTTTACCGCATGATGAGTTTGTTGATATGTGCAAATTTTACACCTTGTGCGTGATTTCGAGGGGTGTGTGAACAAGAAGATTCCTCCATGCTTGGAAACAACTCACCCTTGAGTATTGAATTGTGGAATATTTAAGTTCGTTAGCTTTTGTCCTCATTACATAATTATCTTCATGACCAAAAATCCAAGATCATATTGAAAATTGTTCGATTGAAAACTTTTTGCTATCAAACTTCTTGTAAGGATAGTAGGGCAAAATCCTCGATGTGGCAACGACAATGTCCATGGTTCTACTTGCTTGATCCTTCAGAACCCACTAAAGCTCACTCCAAAAAATGGACCTGCACACATGAACACGGGTTAGGGCATTCGGGATTTTGATCGAGAGATGACTCTCTGATGCTTAACTTAGTTCATGGAGGGAGAGTACGGTACAAGTTTTCGAAAGGAAGAAGAGTCTAAGACCCAAGTATGGAGTTTACTCTTTATAGGTGAATTTTGTCAAAATATTTAAGATTTAACAGCTTAAATTATTAGAACGGTTAGCGGTGATTTCATATAATTTTACCAACCTATCAGTATTCAATTGGTGATCATTGACAGGTGGTGGCATGATATAGACAAGTAGCAATGGGTCATGACAAGTGTTGTCAGATTGATTCAACGACATGTGGGAATAGTTCAACCTCCTCTAATACGATGAAGTCTAGGTGGAGGATCTATCAGATAGGCCTATTTGTTGTCATCATTTGGAGTCATTCTTTTAAAGATTGTCCAAAAAGATGTAAAACTATTACAATTTTACTAATCCAATTCTAATATTTTTAATTTTATCAATGGAATTCTAAACTTTTTCATATTTGGCTAATTAAGTCATATAGCTAATTTTAAAAGGAAATTATGGATGTTGATATTGATTGCCTTACGTGGCACAATCAACGCTAATATGAATATTTTAAATAGTTATTTCTACTTTTTTTCTTTACTTTTTCGATTTTCTAGTTTGAAGGCTAGCAAGGGCTCATGGCCCTTCATATTGTTGATGAGAGCTTCGCAGCCCTCGCCTGATGACCTCACCAATTAGGGGTGTGCATGATTTAGGGCGGTCTGGCTCACCTTCAAAATCGAGAATTGAATTGAACCGAATTAGACTGACAGGTTCGGTCGGGTTCCTGGACATTACAATGGGAACATGAAGAATTCAAAGAAAAATAAGTATTTTGTCCCAACGTGGTGCCCGCAATACGATATCATCCTAAATTAGGGAAATAAAAATCACTCTCTATAACGAGGTCGAGAAAGAGAAACTCACGAGAGAGCTTGACTTTGACTCTTTGAATTATTCACTTCGCATGAACGAGAATGAGAGCGAAGAGTTTGGGGCCTTAAGTGTGAGATGTTGAAGAGAAATATTCACTAGGTCCATCAAAATTGGACTCGAATTGAATGAGGCGTGTCACTTCCCTCTCTCTCTCTCTCTCTCTTTCGGCCTTAAACAACTAAATAACTCAGAGAAAGGGTTGGTCCAAGTAATTTGGTCTAGCCTTATCGAGAACTGGGAACCGGACTGTACGGGAACCGATTCCATTTTTAGGAATCGTAGATCGGATCAAAACTCCGAAGAACTAGACCAACCCGACTGGTCAGATTCGGTTCGGGTGAATCCCGGGTTGGACGGTTCATTGCGGCTCGCCATGGGTGAGGCCACAACATCGTCGCCGACATTCAAATAAAAAAAAGAAAAAAAGTTAGAAAAAAGAAAAAAAGATTTAAAAAATCATACATATTAAAACTATCCACATTAGCGCTAGTTATGCCACTAGTATGATTAGCGTCCACCTTAGTAATTTTCGATTCAAATTAATCTGATGCACTTGATTGACAAAATATGAAAACGTTTAGGATTTTATTGATAAATTTGAAAAATTTAAAATTAAATTGATAAAAATGAAATGAGTTCAAATTTTTTTTAATGATTTGCCTGCCATTCTTCTGCAGTTAGTGGGAGTCATCATTTTGTGGGGGTCAAATGAGGATAGGTGGCATGGCTGAGTGGTTATCCGATCACTATTGATATTCGTGCTTTCTGTCTCATTCGGGTCATCATTACTTCCTTCATACTTTCCTCACGATTATCTTCATTAAAATAAAACATGCAAGCAGGATCGTTTTCCAGCTCCAAACTTAGAGGTTCGTCATTTTCCCAATAAAAAAAATTCTAGATATAAGCTCGTCGCCTCCTCGGTTGTTAAATGAACTTCTTTAATATTTCTTCTTGATCTCATCTTCCTTGGCTCACTTCTATCTCCAAACATCAATCAATCGTCACGAGGAACATTAAGTTAGCGGCTGTTCTTTATCTCTACTAATCTTGGAACTGCTTTCAGACCAATGACTCCGCTGTTCTCTTAAGACTAATTGGCATTGCGGTACACCAATGTGAATGCCTAAACAGAAATTTCTCAATGTCGACTAACAAAGGCCAAAATTGCGTCACGGAAAGAATGAGATGCATGTGTACATGCGTGATGACCTTTAAAACATAGCCAAGCCGAACTACAGACATAAAACTAGGAAATCAACTTCGATAAGTATTGACAAAATGTCGGCAGCACGACCTAGAAATTTAGAAACCCTAGCAACAAGAGAAACAAATTGAATCACGCTCTTGACAATTATCCGGTCCCACGTCACGAATTTAGAGGATAAACACTCTATCCGCTGTCGGGTGCAATCTGATCCATCCTGGATCGACTCCAGAGCAACAGCTAGCTCCAGCCTAGGTCCAAAGGGGGAAAGATCCATGCTATTCGGAATATAAAAGCTCATAAAACAATGATGAACTTAGTGCTCCACTGTCTTAGGCTAAGTTACGTGCAGTACTCGTCTACGTACTCCCGTCCACTCAATAAACAATGCGCCGAAGAAAAGCAGCAGCTCTGGAAAAGTGACAAGAATAGAGTTTGGACATGAATGTGCAGCCCCGGGGTCGTCTTGCTGTTGGGTGGTTGCCCATAGAGGGACGGCCGCTTTTGTCAACGACGATCGGCCAATCAATGTATCCACGTGTTTTATACAAAGGGACTTCATATCTGTTCCTCATGCCGATAAAGTGCCCGTTATTTGAATAGGATCGGCCTACCACTTTCTGGCCACCCGGTTTTTGGAGTATTATGTTCTCGATTGGCGTCATGATTATTGGGTATGTTCCGTCGTATGATGACAAAAGTTTGTAGGAAAGAGCATCAAAAACCTTGAGCCAATACTGATCATGTTGGACACATATGTTTGGCTTCGTGCTTACTGAAAATGACACATTATAAAGGATTTTCATCCCTTGTGCATTCGAATTGTAAGTGAGCTTCCTTCCGAAACACAAAACGTAAAAATCAAAGATAGCTGCTGAATTGACTGCCCCTTTTGTCATAGGTTGAATTTTCTGGCCAAATCTTATTCACTTTCCTCTAATAACAGCTCTCTCTCTCTCTCTCTCTCTCTCATGATGACAAAGGCCACGCAATGTCGACCTCCGCGCGAGCTTGACACCATGGAATGTGGGCAATGACAGTTAGGGATTTTAATGGGGATTGCAACAGTGACCAACTCTCATGATGACAAAGGTCACGCAATTTCGAACTCCACGCGAGCTCAACGCCGTGGAATGTGTGGGCAATGGCAGGTAAGGGTTCCAATTGGGGTTGCAACAGTGACCAAGGGGAGAGAGAGATGCTTGAGGTCGTTGCCCAAAAAAGTGTTAGATAAGCCTTAAACCTATTGAATTGATGTCTATTTAATTTTTAACCTTTTAAAAGTGTCAATTTACTTGTAAACATTTTGAATTAATGTCAATTCTGTAGTGACTAATTTTGACAAGATGTTGCTAATGCGGGTGCTAGCCAACCTATGTCGAATTGTTGGTGCTAATGTGAGAATTTTCAATAATATATTAATTTTTTTTCACTTTTTATTATTTTTCTGATGCTAGTGATTGGTCAGACTCCACACTAGCAATATCCACCCAAAATTAGCTGCAAGATATGAAATAGCAATAAGTTAAAGGTTTACGAATAAATTAACATCAATCATCTTTGCGAGTGATATTGGCCATTTTGATGATGGCAATGGTTAGCCTTTGCTCTAGATGTTGCATCGCTGTCCAAGAGAGGGACTAGGACAGCTTTTAACCTGAATAAGATCAATTGTCTCAAGCGATTGGATTGGCAATGAACTTAGTCAAAAATTGATCAAACTGCACATGGAAAAATGTCTTAACCACTAGAGTAGATGTTCATGCTATGCTAATGGCATAACTATTGTGTTTAATGCATATTAATGTATAACTTTTCCAGCGACCGCTTCAAATAAGTTATTCTTAAAAAATGGCTACGTAAGACTTCGAGAGTGAAGGCACTCATGAAACTCAAATTAGCCATTTTAAAATGGTAAGCTGAGTCATCACTTGTAAACTTGTAAGTCCAAATTGTATGCCGTACAACAATTTTGGAATATTAGCAACCTTACCCAATAACTTGAGTGAGCGTATATGCTCGGATGCAGTCATCTGGGCTTTATTGGCCGTGGGGGCATTATGATAGGCCTAGTCCTAGCGGAACTTATCCGAGTTTTGAATAGGGCGCATCCCCCGCATTTTGTGGGAAATCTCTTTTAACATTTTCTTTGTTTGACTCGGGAAGCAGAGAAAAAACAAAAGAAGGGGCCAATTTTGCTTAGCAAGCTCACCTAACAAGAAAACCTTTCTAAAAGCATCTTCGCATGTGAACAGTAATGGAAAAGCACAACACAAGATTCCAGATCTTTACCTAAAAGTAGGGGCATCAAATGAGTAAGTTTGGTTGGGTAAAAAATGATTCGATCCATATTGATCTATTTAATCTATTTTGACCAATTTTTATATAATATAATTTTAGCGATTCATACCCGACCTGACTCATATTGTCGATTCATACCCGACCTGACTCATATTGTTGAAACACTTAAATATCTAATCAAGTTCAGAAAAATTTACTTCATGATTTTTTTTTAAAATTAATTATTTATATAAATTTATGTAGTACAATTTATTTGATAAATTTTCTTAATTTTTATTTTTTCGAAATTTTTTATTTTTAAAAATATAAATATTTTTTTTTTGCTTTTTCCTTTTCCAATCGTTGGAGTCTAGTGAGCTTATCCCTCGCTTCTTGGCTGGCGATCAATGTAGGAAGAGGGAAAAAGGAGAAAAAAAAAGAAAAAAGGGAAAATAGAAATAATTTAAAAATTATATAATTAGAATATCAAAATTCTCATAGTCTAACAATGACTTGTTAATAACATTTAAAATGATTTGTCAATAACATTTACAATTAATTATCCCATTTATGATTAATTTAAAATCTATTTAAGACCCATTAAGTTATTAAGTAATCCATTTAAGACATATTTAACCTTTTAAGTTAATTCATTTATGATTGACGTTATTCAATATGAGTTAAAATATGAATTTTTAATTTATTCTGCCACCTCTACCTAAGGGCCAATATGGAGCATCGACATGATCTTGAGAAAATATTGGGGAGGCAGGTAAAAAGTGCCCCACTTCACTCCTTAATCACCACCATTCGCATCGGGCTCGCTTGTCAAATTTTTTCTTTTCCTCCGTTAGTCAGTCTCTTATCTCACTATTTTCTTCCGCTTTCTATTTGCTTTTTGAGGCCATGGACGACAAGCACTCGCAGCCGTGCACCGCGGCATCATCGGCCGTTGGACGAGCCAGACAACACAGAACGCTCGTCCATAGCCGTCGTCATCATTGTGTGGCTAGATCTAGTCAGCGTTCGAAGACTAAGATAGGCAAGGCCAGATCTGGATGAGCGGCTCGACGGTGATGCCGACACTCGTCCATGATCGTCTTCAGTGTCGTGTGGATCAGCTCAGCCAGAGCCGGCGACTCCACCGGTGACGATGGTGGGGGAGGCGCGGAGGTCGGGCTCAGAGGGATGGGGGGGGGGGTTAAGAGATGGGTTTTTCGAGCAAGAGGTACCAGAGGCCGACGCCAGAGAACATAGCGTCAAAGTTGGATAGATCCTCCATGGCCAACGGAGGGAGAAAAAAGAGATGGCAGAACAACGGAGAGGGAGAAGTTGGAGGCATTGTGCGGGTAGTGGAGGTTTGCACCGAGGAAAGTAGGAAAGAGAGATGTCGCTGTTGTTGCGGAGGCGGAGCTTAGAGAGAGGGTGACGAACGACGAGAGAGGGATTAAGAGGAAAAATAATTTGACAAACGAGCTCATTATGAACACGTGGAGTGGTATATCGTCTACGTGGCCAGACACGCTTGGTCAATACTCTCAAGGGTTTCTAGTAACATCTTACTTTGACTAATGCTATCGTGACCCCGTAATGCAGATGAGAACGCAATTTCAGCTGTTTCAGCTCCACGATTTTCTGCTTGCTCTTCGTGATGGATTTGAAAGAATGACTCCATTGAGGCCGACGCAGTGATGTCGAAAGATAGTACTAACGAATAGTTTGGTGGGATGGAGACCGACACCTCACCACGTTGCCGACTTGAAGTAACCAATCAAATTGCAATGTCCGCACATTTTATTCGTCGGACCGAGATTGATGTTATCAGAGCATCAGTCACTGATTTAAACTACAGACAACAGCACGTGCTGGAGGATTCTAGTTCAATTTGTCGTCACGGCAGATAGCTGAGCTTTCATTGGGGCTGATCCCATGGATGCATGATTGCTCCAATCAAGCAGCTACATGTATGACCTCTACAATAATTTTGACACAGGGAGATTTTTTTTTCTTTTAAATTATATCTCACCTCTCCTAACTTTCTTTGAGATGCTCAGGAGTTTATCGTCTCTAAACTATGTAGTGCTCGACCAATTCCTTATGCTGGAAATGGTGATTTATGTTCATCACATTAATTTTTGACATTCCAATGCATTAAGGGATAATGATACAAATGATTTTTATGAGTTTTGACTTAATATGCATTGTGAATCCAAAATTTTCAATTTATTCAAATTGGTCTCTTAATTTTGGTCTAATGTGCGATGTGATCCTTAAACTCTAATTCCCTCAATGTGATTCTTAATTTTTTAATATATGTTCAAGGACAATATCAAATATTTTTATATAATTAAGGAACAAGTTTAAAATTGTATACAAAATTCAGATATTCATATTCAACAAATTGAAAATTCAAGAACCACATTGCACATTGGGTTAGAGTTCAGGGAATACATAAAACAAATTGAAAGTTTAGGGATCGCATTGCATGTTAGGTCAAAATTAAGAGATTATCTGTGTTATTTTTCTATACACTAATGAATGTGGATTTGGTTTTTGCAGCACGTCTATGGTTAAATTAGCTAATTCTTTTGGTGCATAAATTGTTTAATTGATTTTGTTAGGGAAAAATACTTGTAAGGCACTTATTAAGAAGCCATTTAAAGAAAGCTTAGCGTTTTGCGGTAAATTGTTTTCACGTGTTATAAGTAATCAACATTTGAAAAATCTCAACATAAATTTAACAAAGAAAGATATATAAAAGTTGATATATAAAGAGAGAAGGATTTTTTTTCCTTCATTGTCAGAGATACGAGAGTATAATCACAACATAATGTTAACAAAGAAAGATATATAAAAGTCGATATATAAAGTGAGAAGGATTTTTTTTCTTCATTGTCAGAGATAAAAGAGTATTGTAGTGGTAAGCAATTGAAACGATAGTTGGTAAACCAAATTTAGTCAGTAACTTAATATGAGAAAATTTTGTAGATAACCCAAAAAAGGTTGGTATTTCCATATAGCAATGGATAAATCTAAGGTATTGTTAAATGTAAATATAGGCCAGATAAGAAAAGTTTCTTTGGTCAAAGCTAGACTGCTTGGTACAATAAAAATAAAAAGCCACATGAACATTGGTGACTCTCAACAATAAGAGTTGGTAACGCAAAATTAGTTGGTACATTGAAAGGAGAAAAACCAATAATTAGGGATGAACATGGTTCGGGTTGGGGTGATCCAATACTCAACGCAAAGACCAAACGATACAGTATTGGTCATCAATTTTTTGAAACGGAAGACCGATCTAATTGAGCCTGAGATCGAACCTGTGGGTCTGATCCAATTCTAGGGTCAAGCTAGGACCAATCGATTATTATTTTTTCATTTTTTATATTCCTTAAAAAAATAAACACGCTCTTCAATAATACAATATTTAGCAACCAAATTATGAACACCGATATATATATATATATATATATATATATATATATCGAACACAAATCTAAGAAAAAGGTAATAACAAAAATCACCATTTGTTAAAAGCAATAAACAATAAAAAAAAACAAACACGTGAAGTGCAATTAAATTATAAGAAGTTCAAAATACATAATATATATAATGAGTTATATAACTTCATATCTTGTTCATTCTTAAATGACCGCTTTAACTATTAAACACCCAAAAACATATAATTAATATTTAACAAAATTTTTAAATTTAAATTATTTTTAGAGTAATTAATAGGATATATTACCACTTATATTCATTTATCTTCAAAATGTAACTCTATTAATTGATGCTAATAATCTTATCTATAAAACAATACATATTAAAAAAGATAATATAATCATTAGATATATAAAGGAATTAACAAAATCAATTACAAACATAGAATCAAAACATGATTTAACATGTGCAAATATTGAATATTCAATACAAACAAAAAAAATCACATGAGTTTGAATCTTGTAGATCAAGCACAAAAATGATAACTTATTAACTCAATTGTGTTTGTAGGGTGAAGGTAGCGAAGTAAGTGGCTTACGTTTGCGAGGTGCACCAAGAAATGTGAGCATTTTCATTAGCTGAGTTGTGCTCATGAGGTGAACGACAAGCAAGGCTAAGACAAGAGAATAGAGCGAGACAAGCAAAGATTATTTCTATTTTCTTGGTCAAATTAGGGTTGGGTAATTTACATAGCAAATTCGCATAAGAGAGAATAAGGGTAGAGGAACTAGGATTTAAAGTAGAAAAAATATATAATATGTACAGGCTTGGTTTGGGTTGAACCAACCCGCACAGTACATGGTCAAGGAATATGGGGACCAAGGACTAACTTGAGCCTCTAGTGACCTGGATCAAAATTGGCCAGGTTGGGTTGGTCCAAGGTCAGTTTAGGGTCAACCTTGGACCAATGCTCACCCTTACTTATAATCACTAAAGTTGAAGTTAGTAGTTTTAAATAGTTGGTTAGCAACAAAAGTAAAAGTTGTAACTCGATAGAAAAGTAATTAAATTTAAGAGAAGAAAATAAATCTAGTAAACAACACAGATGACATTTGATAACCCAAATCTAGTGGCTAATTTATTCAGATAAATATTTGTAAGTCACACAAATCAAAGTTGATAATTTCATATAATTTTTGGAAGATTTAAAATTCTTGTAAGGGAGACAAATAAAAAGTGGTAAATGATAACAAAAGCTGACAAATTTTAAAAAATAATAATAACTCAAGGAGAGTTGGTAACGCACTAGTCAATAATTTATGAATTAAACTTGGTAATTGTTTGAAATAAGGAATTGGAAAATTATGAAAGAGTTGAGAAACTTATGACATTGAAAAGAAAGACAAGTAAAATTTAGTAAATGAAAAAAAAAGTTGATAATTTCTCATTTATTTAAAAAAGAGTTCGTTTCATAAGTTTTACCTACGAGTCATCAGGAAATGAGATGGCCAATAACGATGGGTTTTTTTGTACACTTACCTACTATTTGAGGTATCTATTAGCACATAAAGGAAAAAATTCATTTCATTGATAACAAAATAGTTCAATTGTCCATAAACTTGAGGAGAAGAGACAACCAGGTCATCATCAGCTTCTTTGTTGTGCTTAATGGCAACCTGGAAGTTGTATAGGGGATACTC
Organism: Melaleuca alternifolia; assembly: GCA_019926035.1. Taxonomy (NCBI): domain Eukaryota; kingdom Viridiplantae; phylum Streptophyta; class Magnoliopsida; order Myrtales; family Myrtaceae; genus Melaleuca; species Melaleuca alternifolia. Next base: position 2,155,674 of record JAGKPW010000083.1, read on the forward strand.
CTCATGCGGCTCATGATGGCACTCTCAACGGACTAGTACAGAATTATTGTATACTACAAATGAATGCGGAGTTAGCATATCACTAAATTGGCGAGGCCAAAACCAATCCTACTCATATAATTAAAAGTAGTATCTGTTCAAAGCAGTTCGTAACGAAATATTTCTAACTCAACCAAATCACAAGCATTCGTAGTCTCTTTCACTCGATTTATTACCACGTGATAGAAAAGATGGGCAAAGATGGCCCACATAAAATGGGGCACCGGTCATGTCGGCTGATGCATCCATCCTCCATATCCCACCAAAGCGGCAATCCCACCAGCAACAGTTCTCAAGCTGCTCAGCCGACATGCCATCGGTCGAGCATTATGTTTCGGTTTTGCTAATGAAGGAAGACGGTGACTACGTCGGCATGGGACCATGTCGAACCCACCACATTAAATTATGGGAAAAGAGAGTTAGAGTGACCATTCCCCCAACCAACAACACTGAACTGACGCAAGCCAACATTGATTTCACCACATTCTCTTCTCTCTCTCTCTCTCTCTCCCCAAAGGCATCAGAAATCGGCACATGTTGCAGATGTCTCATCCGCGGCATGCGAGGTTCTGGAAGGGTAATGACACGTGGACCGCTAACGTGGTCCAATTCTAAGCCATTGGCCAATCATATTAATGTCACCGAGAGGGGCAAAACTAGCTAATGAAACCTTGCCAAACCTCATGGGAGCCAACTTTTTCATGAACCGGCCCGGCCGTCACGCCTCAGCCATCCGTGTTACTGTTGCCAAAAGTAAATAACCGTGCAAAAAGAAAAATTGATTTGACACTGGAGTTGCGTAATTCAATTGGGGAGAAGGAGAAGGAGAGTAATAATTATTTCATTATAGATCAAGTTACACACTACTCAAACACACTTAGTATTTTCAATTAGGAAACTACTCAAACTAAGAAACCCAGTTGGATCGAGTTTCCTGTATCGGCCCAAAATGAAGACATATTTCAAATAGAGTAGAGGCGGAATTGAATTTTCTTTTTAATGTTGATCAAGTACCTTATGGAATCAAAGACTTTTAGAGTGAACTTATCAATATTCGGTTCCAAAAGTTGCATTTTTCTTCGTTTCTGGGATCATCCTTTCGTCCAGACCTTATCGGTAGTTTTCACGATCCTGATAAGCATGTAACGTCTATGAGGAGAGAGAAGAGATTCTATTAGAAAACAAATTTCGAGTAACTTCCACAATGAGCGACGGCGGCAAAACCTCATCACATTGTTTATCCACCATTCGCGGAGTGTTAGGCAAGGGTGTGCATGATTGAAATTCTATCTAGAAATCTAATTCTGGATAAAATTAGATTTTTCTGATTCTGTTCCAGAATAAGTTTCTGACAAAAGAAACACGTTTGATACGGACAAAGAATTTCTATTCCAGAACTAGAAATATGCTTGATATGGTAAAAAAATTATGTTTCTGTTTCTATTTCATTTGAATTTTTTTTTCTAATTTTTTAGATTGCAAGATGTTCATTCCAATAAAAATCAAATACTTATTATTTAGCCAAAAAATTGACAAATTTGATCACATTTTCTATTGTAACCAAACTCTGAATTCACTTTAATTGCATAAATCATAGTATATAATAATTCCCAAAGAACTAAGGGAGAAGAAAATACCCCATATTGAGGTAAGGCATTTTTCCTTTGAGTTTTGCCTGGCCAATTCGCGACCATATTGGCCAGAGTTAAATTGAGAAACTGATGATATTTACCCCCATTTTTATAATGTTAGAAATTGATTTTTCCAAGAAAATTTGGATTTCCAAATAAAATTTGATTTTTTTGAATTTTAAAATATATTCTTTTGAATTTTTAAAAATAGAAAATTATTTTTAAAATTTAAAATTTTTTAATTTTTAATACTTGTCAAATTTTTTTATAATTTCTGAATTATCTGGAATTTTTTGGAATTTTTAGGTTTTTTTATTAGTTTATTGCTTTTTTATTTTTAATTCGAAGAAGGACTTCGGATCGGGTCGGGGCATGTTCGAAGGAGAGGAGGGAGAGAGCAATCTGATTACGGCAAAAAATGAAGAAATATGGCTAAAAGAGAATAGATTCTCAAATAGTGTCCGAAAATGAGAAATGAAATTTTTTTTGTTTCCCCCAAAACTAATTTTGGAATAGAAATCTATTCGAAAATTGGTTTTTTAAGATATTTTTACCAAACGCTATTATGTTCTAGAATGAGCTTTTTTGTTTCAAAACTCATTCTGGAAATAGCTTCCTTGTTTTGCTTCCAATTAAGGGAAGTTGCCCTCGCTACCGATGGGAGGCTGCTCAATGCCTTAGCCCCTCCATTACTTGTAGCTTCCAGTCCACGATATAGTTAATGTTTACTCTTGTAAAAGGAAGAACCCTAATTCTTTGCTCCTAATGTCTCGACCCTAAACCTGAACGGCAACGTCTCTCTCTCTCTCTCTCTCTCTCTCTCTCTCTCTCTCCTTTCGAAGCATCGCCCTAGTTCAGGAAAAAGGACGTGGTCTCCGGCCCAACAGCGCACGTCGACAAGTTCGTGAGATGTACAGTGCATCATGGATGACATATCGGCATAACTTACAAAGTGGACGACAGTTGAGCGAGCGGATCGCGGTCAAAAATCAACGTCGGGTGCTGTTTTTTCGCACATTTGGAAAAGAAATTGACCCTCGTTCTTCATGTGGCGAGCTTGTACCTATTCGATTCCTTCACGGCGCCACAATCGTTTGCTAACTCACTTCCACTCTTATATATTCAACACCCACCTCAGTCCACTTCTCCACACAAAAAAACACTGATCTTTTGTTCGTAAAAGGCCATTAATCTCCCTCTCTCTCGAAAACAAGAATGATGACGAGCAGCTTGCGGAGTTGGCCCGAGCCGATCGTCCGGGTACAAACCTTATCGGAGAGCGGCATCATGCAGATCCCCGAGCGCTACGTGAAGCCACCCTCCGAGCGGCCCTCGCTGTTTCCCAAAGTCGCCCCTCGAGATGACGACCCCCATGGCGGCATTAATATACCCGTTATCGACCTCGATGGCATAATGTCGAGCGGGGATGGATCCACCCTCCTCCTCGAGCGCATCTCGTACGCGTGCAGAGAGTGGGGGTTCTTTCAGGTGGTGAACCACGGGGTAAGAGAGGAGCTGATCGAGGCGGCAAGGGAGGCGTGGAGGGAGTTCTTCAGTCTGCCGGTCGAGGCGAAGCAGGAGTACGCAAACGACCCGAGCACGTACGAAGGGTACGGAAGCCGGATTGGGGTGGAGAGGGAGGCCACGCTCGATTGGTGCGACTATTTCTTTCTTCACTACTTGCCTCGCTCGGTCAGGAACCCCAGCAAATGGCCTGCGCTCCCACTCTCATGCAGGTTTCCTTCTTCGACGTTCATGCCTTCTCTTGGTTCTCATAAGTTGATAATTTTCTTTTGGCTTCTTACATAGTCTGTGCACGATACTAGGAATATCAGGATTGATAGAGTTTTTATGGGATATTAGTTATGACCCATTCGCAGATTGAAATGCAATATACGATAATTTCCAATACAATATAACACGTCGTTCAATTATATGTCAATTGTAACATATATCCTTAAATTTAAATATATGTAACGGTAGTCCCATTTCTTATTGGTAATTTGAGTAAGCATTATTTTTTGTTAAAACAAGAATGAAACCAAAGGTCATGAATTGGCTATTATGTATTATTTACATTGGGTCGTTTTTTTATACTCTCCATGAGTTTTTATTATTGACTAGATGAATTAGTGTTGACGGGTTGGGTTTTCTTTGAAACCCCATCGGTCCAACTAAATTCAGTATAGGTTCTTCCAATCCAACTTGAAAATCAAATTGAAAGAAATTCGACATCGAAAGTCCCGTTTGATCTCTTTATTATGCCATAATGATTGCTTTTAGACTTGACAAGCAAGTTAATTTTAAAAAACCTACATATGTTTATGGTTTTAAGGTACCACGAGGATGAAAATAATAAGATTCTAGAGCCCAACATGGTGTAATATAATATTAAAGACATAGATGACACGCGCACTATCGATTTATAATGGTAAACTCCACAAGCAGTAGTGATGATGAAGGAGGACGTGGACTTCGTATCACGTTTCGTCTAAAAGACATCGAAACTGCGCCAACATTTCAATTAAATTAAACCGTCCATTTCTTGTCGGCAAGTCGCCGACCTCGTTTTTATCGTATAACATAATTTAGTAACTCAGCTTCCTAAGCAACATGATAATACGACAAACTAAACCTCCATTGTGTATCAGAGAGGACACAGATCGATAGGCACGAACTGGAGGACCAGTGTTTCTTCGAAATTTTTAGTAGGGTCTATTTGTAGATCAATCATCTGTGGATGTCATTTCTCATTAGAACAGCCAACTATTCTGATACTATGTATAAAGTATATGGACCAGGGTCGATTATTTTGAAAATTTGGAACCCTTAAAAAGTTCACATGGTATTCGAATATCAAGAGAAGTATTTAACGGGTGCTTTGGCTGATTCGACGCAGGGAGCTGATATCAGAATATGGGAAGGAAGTGACGGAGCTGTGCAAAAGGTTGTTGAGCTTAATATCAAGAAGCTTGGGATTGGAAGGAGACTTCCTGGAGAGAGCATGTGGAGGAGCGGAGGAGTTCGGGGCATGCCTGAGGGCCAACTTCTACCCAAAGTGCCCTCAGCCCGATCTCACTCTCGGCCTCTCCCCGCATTCCGACCCGGGCTTCTTGACCATTCTCCTCCCCGACCCGCACGTGGCGGGTCTTCAGGTGCGACAAGGAGACCACTGGGTCACGGTCAAGCCCATCCCCAACGCTTTCATCATCAACCTGGGTGACCAGATGCAGGTGCATCCCTCTGGTTCCCTCTCTACCTGTCGTGAAACGATACTCGTACATATATTTTGTCTACTCTGTACAATATTAACTTCATAACGTTTAATTCAATGCATCAACTTTGATGCATGTGGGCTCACCGTATTCACACCTCCTCCTCTGTTCTTGAGTAGCAAGCAACATAGCTATAAAGTTGTGATTACGAGTATTTTGCTTTCAGCAAGTTCTAACTCTCTTTGCTTCTGCTTGAATATTTAGGTGGTGACAAATGCAATTTACAGGAGCGTGGAGCACAGGGTGATCGTGAATTCGGCGAAAGAACGAGTCTCTTTGGCATTCTTTTACAACCCAAAGAGCGACCTACTGATTCAACCTGCCAAGGAGCTCGTGACGGAGGATCGGCCTGCCCTCTACTCTCCAATGACTTATGGGGAGTACAGAACTTACATCAGAAACAAAGGTCCTCGCGGAAAATCACAACTCCAATCTCTATTACGATTACTCACCAAAAATTGAAACCATATGCTTCTGAGGTCCAATAAGAAGAACCCGATGAGGAGCACTTCTATCCCATCTCGCAGCATCAATGGATGTGAAGTTCGGCACTGTCGCTGTAGTCAATTTTAAGTCCTGAATGTCAAGCTATGTGTATATGTTTTAGTGGTGTCTCACGTGTATTTGTAAGGTCGATGGTGTTAGAAAAACCTGTCTCGAATAGGTTAGTTCTTCAATAATCAATAAGTTATTTTAGGTAATCGTGAGTATTGTAGAACTCGACATCCTCAGTTACGTGTGCAGCATGTTCTTCGTAGTTTTACGCTACGGTTAACACTATGAAGCTATACACATGTATACGGTGATATAATGTATTTTAAAGTATTCCGCAACGATTTAAACTTTCAGAGCAAGCAGTGTAAATTTTTCGCATGATCAGCTTCGATATGACATTAGACTTTTGCATCTGTGTCTCAGATCTCCACATTCAAATAAAATTGCAATCTTGACACACCACAAGATGCACACAAACTCGAGATTGATCCTTTTGATACTTTACATGAGGTCTGTGTTATAAAATAACGTGATCCCACATTCGGTTGCCTGTATTAATTCATTAACATATATTACTCACCTTATGTTAATGTGATAATCGCCCAAAATACACGACTTCTTGATGGGAAGTTATAAGCAAAGGGGTGCGAGCGTGAGTTTATATAAGGGTCTTCTAGGCCAAACCCTATAATGCAGAAAATCGAATTCATTCATTCCCGAATTCATTAAGAAAGAACACACCATCAATTTCAAGAGGGCAATTGGCTAGAGAACTCATTCTCTGAAGGTTCAACATTTCAAAAACCGAGTTATCAACCGAATTTCGTCAATGACCAGAGGTTAGTAAAGATTCTTCACGTTTTTGGACTTGGTCTCGATTATGAACAAATTTTGTTCATTCATGAATGATCAAGACATTCAGTTCTTCATGTTTTTATTCTAACAATCAGAACCATCCTCTCTAAAATTATGTAATATTCTGATATCATTTTTCTTGGAAATTAATGGTTGTGATGGCCTCTTTGAAATACCAAAAATTTACTCCGACAGAACCCACATTCTTGCTCAAACTTCTATCGATCGTGACAGCGGCCGCAATTGTGAATTGTAGGGACCACTAGGGCTAACAACTGGATGAGCAATGCTTTACGTATACTCATTTGATCAGGGCCTGAGAAATATGAGATGTTGCATATCACAGGCCCATAGCATGAGAGCAGCTTCTCTCATGCCTCCCACGCAGGCTTAACGTATTCACTTCGGAAAATCACTCAAAAATTTATAGGCAAGAATTATCTAAAGTGCGTTGCAGTTATATGTTGTATTCAGTGCGTTCAGATGCAAATTGATAGAATAAAAGTGAAATTTCTCAAACCTAAGACATTATTTGTTATCTATGAAGTTAGAAAAAGAAAGCTTTGGATGTTCTTCCTCTAAATAGATGCAAAATATTTGTTTACTTCTTTTCTCATTGCACATGTAGAAATGGTGCCCTTTCTTCCAGCTAGTTTCAAATGGATTAAACTAGTAATAGGTAGAATAATAACTATCTATATATGACGCACGTAGAATTGACTTAAATTTTAAAGACAAAATATTTTTAACTTATTTGAAAGATGCAAAGCAGATAATGAAATGAATCTACATTTGTCATTGTCATGGCAAAGTGCTTAATTAGAATTACATCTTCTTAGATCTCATCTTATATGCTAAGAAGCACCGACACTCTCTAGGATCCTTCATGTCGTATCTGACACGTGTCCGACACTCTCCGACACGCAGTCAACTGTCTCCGACACGTGACTCCAACACGCATGGGGTTATATTTACAAATGTTCAATACTTATGGGATCTAAGTATAAATATATGATGATGATGATCATAAAAGTTACAACAAATTTTCAATAATTCTAGACTCTTCTCAGTTGCACGCCTCTTAGGCACCTCTCGTTCTCTTCTTTCACCGTGAGTCTCTCATCGGTGTTGCTTCACCTTTCACTCTCAAGATTTCATCTTTTTTTTTTCATCTTAGGTTAGCAAGTTGTGTTATTTCGTTTTCTTTTTTAATTTAGCATCTTGGATTTCTTTATAATGCGATTTGGGATTTTTTTACAAATCCTAAAGTTAGTTTAGAGAAAGAAGGATTTTGGTCGTTTTATTGATTGTTACAATAAAATGTAGTTGAATTTGTCAAATTAAAATGATGAATGATATTAACAAATATAGGATTAATATTTTTAGTATAGATTAATTCTAGACTATTATTATTATTGTTGTTGTTGTTGTTGTTGTTGTTGTTGTTGTTGTTATTTAGTTATTTATGCATTTATATTAAAAAATTAATGTGTCGGAACGTGTCGAAATATTCTACTTTTTGAGAAATGACGTATTAGCGTGTCGTGTTGTGTCGTGTCGCGTGTCCGTATTGATGCTACATAGTTTATATGTATCGACAATTAATTACATAATAATCTCTTTTTTTCTTAATATTTTTCTTGTAGCCTTTTTTTTAATTGACATTATCTATGTGGCTTGTTTGGTAATCTAAATTTATATAAATATGGATGGAGTCAAGGCACGTGTTGCAAGCCCAAATAGTTAGTGTGGACTCTCCAAAGCTCGTACTCACAGCAACTTTTGGGTCTTACTTAAATTAACTGAACACGAAAATTATTCAATAGTTGCCATTAATCAATTACTGATAGATTGAAAACCGAAATAATCTATGGGAAAACACATTTATTTGTACGAGTTAGAAATTCACCTATATGGAAACTTGGTTCCACTAGATAAATCTAAAAAAAAATAACGGTACCTTTTCCCTTTTTTTCAAAAAAAAAATTGCAAGCAGTATTGGCATGCGATTTCCTTTTGAAGTTAAAATACAAAAGCATCTCAGATGAAAGATTACCCATTTAATATTAGAATTTTTTTTATTAAATCCTATTCTAAATTAGGAAATTTCCTAAACTGGTACTTGTCTCCTAAGTATGCTATTGTAAGCTAAGAAAGATTTAATTTTACGGATGCTATCAACTCTATCATGCGATGCAATTCTATTTGTATTTTTCAAAATAAGGGAGTTTACTAAATTAATAACATTTTTTTTTGTAACCGAGGTGTCCGGATCAGCTTGCGCGCACCTCAATTATTCCTCGAGAGAGACTAACACCTTAAGCCACCGCTGTGGCCCCCTACTTAAATCATAGTCGATTCCTTGGGAAATCGATCCTAAGACCTCAACAAAGTCTAAGTTCGTCCTAACCAGCTGGACTACCCATGGGTGGGTACTAAATTAATGACATTCAACTCATCAAAATTAGGAAATAAAGTAATCGACAATCGAATCCTAATTTTCCAGTTGAGTGAATTCTTGATTATATATGCAAAACTTAAACGGGCGATTTCCTAATCAGGATGTGTCATGTATTAGAATTAGGAAGAGCTGAAGAAGTTACCTAAATTGGAAGATGCGTCCAATGGAGGCCGGTGACAGGATCACAAACAGCAAGAGAATGTGACAGGCGGTGGATATACGAGTTCGGCAACAACCTGTTGAGACACGATGAGGCGACAGTTCAGCAACGTCGACGTGGTTGCGGCTTAATTAGAGAAACAATCGTGGCGAAACTTCAGTAGACAAACCGATTAGGGGGAGAACTACGGTGATTGGCAAGCGGGTGCACCGAGTTGCGGCAGTAGCTGTGAGGACTATAAGGCTCCCGGATAACTCTTAACAGGTGCGGCAATGAGAGAATGATGATTAAGTAAGGTGGAACCGCGATTATGCTCGTTAAGACGTCGTGGTTGAGGCAACAGGCACGAGAGCTCCTTCAAGGTGATTAAGGACTGACTTTGGTGGAGTTGAAACTCACCTGCACCACCAACGTTGCTGTTGGGATTAGTGCAGGAGCTCTAATGAGAAAACAAAAGAAAAGAAAAGAATTGAATCAATTTTGAGACGTGAGTATAATGTCTTTAAGAAATTGTTTGTCGTACATGATTGTTAATAGTTGCTGGCAAAAGTCACCCATGCTACAAAATTTCAAAATGAGACATACTACAAAATCTCAAAATGAGAATACTGTATAGCGATGCTAGTAGTTCAACAAGAACTCTCCAAAGGAAACGATTGAACAATAAATGTTGTATGTTAAGGGAAAAATTTGAGAGATAATGTTTTAACCAGAAACGTTGAACATATAATAGTGAAACTCTTTTCATAATAGACATACTATTTCAAAAGGACACAATAGATTTGAAATTAAAAAATAACTGAAAAAACCCACCACTCATATCTTTACAATGTAGGAAAAGACACCTCTTAGTTTGTAACCGATAGTCATATATATTTTTTAATGTGGAAAAAGTAGGGGTGTCAAATGTGTGGGTCAGGTCAAAAATGGTTCGTCCCATATTGACCTATTTTTGTATAATACAATAATAGCGACCCATATCCGACCCGACCCAATATTGTTAAAACATTTTCATATTTAACAAAGTCTAGAAAAATTTGCTTTATATATATTTTTTTAAAAAAATTATGCAATACAATTTAATTGATAATTTTTTAATTTCTCTAATTTTTTTCTAAATTTTAATTTTTTAAAAAATATTTTTAATTGTTTACTTTTCCTCTTCTAATCGTCGACAAGGCTTCAGCTCGCTAGATGTCAACGAGCTCGACCTCGCTATATTTCAACGAGTTCAACCTTGCCAACCTCAGACGATGCTCGAGACTTGTCAAGACAGGGTCGATTTCATTGAAACTCGGCAAGTCTCGACCTCAGCAGCCTTAGGCAAGCTCGACCTCGTCACCAAATCCAGTAAAGTCGAGTTGGCACCTTGCGCCTTATGACCTAGCCTCTCGAGCTTGCCCAAGGCAAGGATTGAGTCTCGTTGACCAAGGGCGAGCTTGAGCTCACCGACCTCAATAAGGCCCGAGCTCACTAATTTGGCGAGGTCTCAGCCTCCTCGGAGCCTGTTGAGCTTGTCCCTCACCTCTTAGTCGGCAACCGACTAAGAAAGAGGGAAAAAGGAGAGGAAAAAGGATAAAAAAAAAAGAAAAACAATCAATTTTTCATTTTAAAAAATTAAAATTATTATAATATCAGAATTCTTATAGTTTAAAAATGACCTATTAATGACACTTAAAACTAATTAAGCAACTCATTTAAGACCCATTTAAGACACATTAGATTATGAAATGGCCCATTTAATTTTTTAAGCTAACCCATTCATGACCCATATTATCCTATACAAGTTAAAATATGGGTTTTTAACCTATTTTGTCACCTCTAGGCAAAAGACACATCTTAGTACTAACTAATAAAAATCCCCCACTTTGTTTGTTAAAAAAATATAGAATAAAATTTTAAAAAATGTATAGCCAAAATTTCCATTAGATTAACATACACACATGAATGTCTTCTTCAAGTTAAACCTTTGTTTAGGGCAAGTATCTCAAAATTCTATGAAAGTTACAAGTAGCTATAGCTCTAAACTCATTACTTTAATATTAGAGTCAAATATACCGCACATATACTAATCTCTTGCTTGAACAAGAAGTATTATAGTTTATTCAACACTAGTATAGACTTGTGTTAGTTTATGTTTCATGAACTCTCTAGAAAGTAACTCTAAATTCTATAAAAAGCAACACCACTTCTAAACTCATATAAGTGAAATATCTGCCATGTTTTTCATAAACACATTAATAATTTGCATTACGCTTCATTAAGAATATAACTTAGTCTACAAAAATATAACATACTACATTGACTCCTCATTTCCGTGCTAACGTTAGTATTAAACAATCACTTTCAATAACCTATTTTAACCCATTAAACCTTATAGCTAATATACCGGTATTTGGTTGGGTTCCTATTATTGGTGATTTTAGTCAAATGATTTTAGTATATTTTCTTTTAAGGTCATCATTACCGCCTCTCTTGGTAGACCCTTTGTAAAGTGGCCGATCAAATTCTTGCTTGACTTCACATAGACAATTGTTATGATACCATCCTAAATCTATTGCCTCGCCTTTGACTGATATGTCTAGATTTGTCATTATAAGTGCTACTATAAGCTCTTGCTAAAGTAAGTTGACTATCATGATGAATAAAATTAAGAGGTGTATGACTTAACCTTAATTCGACGTTCAATGAAAAATTTTAATCCATTCATCCGCTGTTCTAGTTTCTTCCTAGCACAAGATACAACAAGTCCACCTAATGTGAAAATCCATCCAGAATTGATTGATTATCTTTCCCACTTGTAATCTAACTAATATCAGTGTATTCTCCTAATATAGCCCAATAATCATTCTATAATAATCCCAAATTTTTAGTTCTTTAAAGATAACAAAAAAAAATCGTGGTAATATTATTCCATTGTTCTATACTTAGTTTATTATCTATCAACTTATACTAGAAAAAAGTGATATCAATTATAGTATAATGCATTATATTCATTAAAAATCCTACAACACTCGCATATTCACGTTGTGCTAATGGTCTACTGATACTAGTATCATAATTTAATTTAATACTAATATAAGTGAAGGTTATCAAGTATCATAATTACATGCGAATGTAATTAACAAGTGAAGGTTACAGCGAAGTTGGGAAATCTGCTTGGGGAATGGGATGGAAGGATGCGAGTCTTAGAGATGTAATGTAAAATATAGATTGCTGTAGGTAAGCTCTTAGTAAGTGGAGCAAGAAGGCCTTTGCCAATAACAGAATACTGCCAGATGAGTTGGAGGAGAAGTTAGCATCTGTACTAGAGATGGATAAAGATATGTATGAGGCAATCAAGGAGAATGAAATTATTCTCCAGCTGAAAGTAAGTATGGTCTCTTATTACTGCTTAACGGTGAGCTTACCACCTCAAATCTTAGGTTCTTCGTCATCCTACTGGGGGCTCTGTTCATTCCCTGTCATGATTGATCTTTCCTTTGATGATATAAAGGGCCCGAGAATTTTTAGATTTTAAAGTGCTCGGACTACTCCTGATCAGGGCAAAGAAGTGATTTCTCAAGCCCAGAACACAAAGTTAGAAGCTATAGACTGAAGAGAAACTTTGTTGTTTGGGGATAAATTCAAATGAATGGAGTAAGCAGTCCTTTGTTACACTAAAAAAAAGTTAGCTGTGCTCCAGGATGAATGTGAAGATGACAGATGTTCAGGAAAAAGCTACAATAATACAAAAGTTGTCTGATTTGTGAAATAAAGAGGAAATGGATTGGCACCAGCATTCCAGAGTTAATATTTCATCAGAGAGTAAACATTCAATTTGGCCCTCCTAGTTCTCCTACATTCTCTTGCCACTGTAAGAGTACAGGTCACTGTAGAAGTGTTGCGACATTGCTATCGCTTCATGCTCTGGTTCCAGCCATCTGGTAGCATCCATCTGAATTCGTCTGATCTCATTGTTGGCACTTCCTTAAGGATTGTTTGGTGGAAAGATTTCGTGTCGGTAAAGTTGATAAGGAGATTAAAACAGCTCCCTTCCAACTTGCCCCCAAAAATCTGCAGGTCGTGATGGGTTCCCTGGCCTCTTCTATTTGGAAATTCAGGGTCATACTTGCAACATTCAATATTCTCGCAGTTAGCTCTTGGAAACAGGTACACTCCTTCCCAATCTCAACAATACATTGACAGTTGTCATTCCTAAAGTCCCTAATCCTGAGGAAGTACCTCATTATAGGCCTATCAGTTTGTGTGATTTCCTTCACTAAATCATCTGTAAGGTTACTGTTAATAGGTGGAAGCAGTTTTTATGTCAAACTATCTCACCTTTCCAAAATGCCTTTTGTTGAGGATAGACTAATCCAAGACTATATGATCATTAAAAAGACTGGGAAGAAGGGCTGGGGTGCTCTAAAATCAATATGAAAAAAAGCATACGATGGAGTTGAGAGGGATTTTGTGGGGTATGTTCTAATGAAGCTGGGTTTTGCTAGAACTTGGATAGATTGGACAATGTGCTGCATCAAATCACTTTCTTGTAAGTTGTAAAAAGTTGGAACACTGAAACCTTAGCATGGTTTTCGTCTAGGAGATCCTCTCTCACCCTAAATTTTTATCCCGAGGGTTGATCATCACATATGTTAGCTACAGCAGTGCCAGAAGAACATTTGCCGGGGATAGGGCTTAAAAAGATACGTCTAGAGCTTACTCATTTGTTTTTGCTGATAAATCACGGTCTTTCTCTATGGTTTCTAATGAGAGTTGCAAAATGATTCAAAAGTTGCAATGCCTCGTGGCAGCAGGTTTACTAGCCAAAATCTGGCTTTTTTCTTTAGTTTCAATGTTCCTAAGCAGTTGAAGAGCATAATGGTACAAAACCCTGGCAAATATGGGTCTGCCTACCTTGGGAGGGAGATCCAACAATTAGGCCTTGGTTGCTCTGAAGAGCAGAATCCACAAGAAACTTGTTGGGTGGAAGGCAAAACTTATGTCCGAAGCATGCAGGGAAGTGCTTATAGGAGTTGTTGCTTATGCCATTCCTCCATGTTCTATGGCTTGTTTTAAATCCCCTAAAAAATTGTATGAGGTTGAGGCCGTAATAGCTAGATTTTGATGGGGTCAGAAAAGAGAAGAAAGTGCATAGGAAGAATTGGGGAAGCTTGGCTGCATAGAAAACAAGAGGTAGTTTGGGGGTTAGAGACATCAGGAGATTCATCAGCAATGAGAATGACGCCACTCCGGCATTCTGCGCTTTCCATGCCTTCAGAGAGAAGTAGCAATCTGCCAACTATAGCCAACTCATTCTAGAGTTTGGGCGGGGAAAAACGGATCATCAATGTGCTCGTTCTTTGACCTCCAGAAATATTGCATTAGTGGCCTATAATGCTTGGATATCTCAAGACTATATTTATACTTCATGTCTAATTAAAATGCATGTTTGCTCTTTTATAGCTGTCCTCAAATGTTTGGTCGCCTAAAAACTGAACCTAAAATTCAAGTTTCTAAAGAGAGAGAAAGTCTCAATAATCTTTTTATATGTAAAAAACTTTGTAATTTGAACTCTCAAATTAGCAACAAAAATATGATTTTGTTAAAAAGTGCTACTAGCACCTGTTAATTATACAAATTTTAAAAAAAAATTATCATTTCTGATGCATCGTCTCTCTTGTATTATATGCAATCCATGTAACAAAAATAAAAATATTTATTTAATAGATATAAATAACAAATATCTCGTGAATACTCTTTAATAAAATCCATATAAATTTAGAGAATTTGATCAGATCCAAGAATAGCAAAAGTTTAACCGTCGTCACAATGTTCTCAACCATAAAATTACCATACCACCACAATCGAAGACACAATAACAAATAGAGATCAAGTCTTTGATAAACGATTTATTTGATAAATTTCTAATTTTTTTCAATTTTAATTATTCTTATTTTAAAAAATACTTTAATTTCTTTTTCTTTTTCCTCTTCCAGTCGCCGGAGTCTAGTGAGCTCATCCCTCACCTATTAGCTAGCGACCAACTTAGAAAGAAGGAACAAGGAGAAAAAAAAAAAGGAAAGGAAAAAAGGAAAATAAAAATAATCAAATTTTTATTTTAAAAAATTGAATAATTAGAATATCAGAATTTTCATAATTCAAAAATGACTTGTTAATAACATTTAATTTTTTTGTTAATAATATTTAATTTTATTAGGTAATCCATTTATGACCCATTTATAACTCATTTGAAACTCATTTGGTTATTAAGTGACCCATTTAAGAACCATTTAAGCTTTTAAGCTAATCCATTTATGACCCACATGATCACATATGGGTTAAAATATGGGTCTTTGACCCATTTTGCCATCCCTAGCTCCATCCAATGATTGAGCTCGTATTTTAGGGTGGGGTACAAAAGTTGGCAACATGACTTAGTGAACCAATTAATATATATTGTGCCACAAATCAATGAGAGAAATGAAATAATATTAGATTTTTCTTTTTCAACTTCCATAAATTGCTAAAGAGTATTCTCGAATTGATTTAGTTAGCGAAGTATTTAAAGTTTGCTTCTCAACTTTTAAATATACCATAATCTAATTGTCACATGTTTCTCTTTAAAAAAATATCCAAGCAAAGGCTTTGAGTTCTTAGTTGTATCAATTGCAAACAATGATATTAAGGAGTAAAAGATTTTTATATGATCATTAACCACAAAAAAAAGTGCTTAAACAATTTTAGATAAATTTATATAAAAAGAAAAAGTAAGTGACAAAAATAGTCAAAGAAAAACACAAAGAAAATGACATGGCCATCCGACATGAAATTTAAGGCTTGGCTCAGTTAGATGATGGAGAAAGGACAATATTGTGAAAGTATTTTAAACATTAATCCACACATTTACCTAATGGCTTAAGTTTTTAGGACAGTTGGCAGTGGTCCTACAAAAACTTCATATGGTATCAGAGTAGGAGGTCTTGAGTTCAAATCTTCCCAAGTCCCTATTCTGCCTATAAAAAAAATTCCACGCTTAGTACTGGCAAAAAGACCAAACTAAGCGTGAGGGGGAGTGTGAAAGTACTTTAAATATTAATCCACGCCTTTACCTAATGGCTTAAGCTTTTAGGACAGTTGGTATTGGTCTTCCAAAAACTTCACAAATATGCTAGAGCTCCCACCAAAGGAGGATGCTAGTGTTGAGGAGGTGAAGACAAGTAGGTGGAGATAGTAATTGTGCCTTTCATTGAGGCTATGCACAAGCTGTCAATTAAGAGACAGATGGCTAATGAGGAAACTACGGGGGCTATTATTTGTCAGAGGAAAGGAGAGACAGTAATTATGCCTTCCATTGAGGCTATGCACAAGTTATCAATGAAGAGACATATGGTTAGTGAAGAAAGAGATAGAGTTGTTATTGGTATAAGGTGAAAAGGGATGGAGGAGGGCGGAGAACAGGAGCATGGAAAAAGGAGGAAACCTATTATGAAGGGAGTCAAGGGGAAAGAGGTTTAGAGGAAGAAATGGTATAGAAAGTGTCGAGATCATGGAGGAGCTTCAAGGACTGATTGAGGTCCCAGTTATGGGTACTACAATGATTTCTAAAGATGGTTTTGGTGGCTAGCCTGTAAGAGCCAACAAG
Organism: Melaleuca alternifolia; assembly: GCA_019926035.1. Taxonomy (NCBI): domain Eukaryota; kingdom Viridiplantae; phylum Streptophyta; class Magnoliopsida; order Myrtales; family Myrtaceae; genus Melaleuca; species Melaleuca alternifolia. The sequence continues at coordinate 2,172,217 of JAGKPW010000083.1, forward strand.
GAGTCATGTTAGCCTTATGTCGAAACCACCAAGAGTTTAGGTGGTTCTTGCAGTTCAACATCCCATAAGCCTAGCATCATCTGTTTACTACAACATGAAAAAAGCAGCAAATGATGGAGAAAGGAAGAAGTTGGGATTCAAAGATAGATGTTAGGTTGATCCAACTAGATTGAGTGGAGGATTAGCTTTATGGTGGGATAATGAAGTTCAAGAAGAGATAACATAGACATACCAAAACTCTATTAATACCACTATCATAAGTGCAGATAGCGCTCTGTTCATAAATTTACTTGGGTTTATGTTGAATCGGAAACATAACGGAGATAGAGAAATGGGGAGAGTTTGCAGGCACTGGCTAGCGATAAAGTCCTTCCATCGTTATACATGGGTGATTTTAATGACCTTAAAGGGGTAGGAAGAGAATAAAAGGGAACGTTTCAAGCTCAGAGGAGAACGGAGGAGTTTCAAAAGATCCTTATTGATTATCACATGTTGGATATGGGCTTTTGTGGGCAATGCTTCACTTGGTCCAATGAAAGAGATGAGATTGAAATAGTAAGGGAGATGTTAGATAGAGGATTAATTACCGTTAGTTACAAAAGCCTTTGGCCTAGCTCCCAGACGTCTAATCTGCAAGTTTCTAGCTCAAACTGTTGCCCTCTGATGTTAGATACGTACGGCCTGCAGATATTAAGGGGAAGGAGATAATCAAATTTGAAAGAATATGGTTGAAAAGTTTATGTCAATTAGTTCTGTACAAAAGTTACCAAACGGGCCAATAAGGGGAGTTGGGCTCTCATTCCCATTCCAATGCCCTCATTTACAATAATCAAACTTCCTTGTGGTTTTATTTTGATCAATTAAGGATGCAAGGTTTTGAAAACCCTCAATCAAGTCTCAAGCTCACGGCCCATGGAATCCTGACAAAGAAATCCAACATGGAGCGTTTATAATAATACGAGAAAAAACCTCAAATTGATACTTCGATAATACATCTATTTCATATTAATTTTTCGTGTCACAAAAGATGAATTATTGCCTATGGCCATCGAGAGGTTGCCCAATGGAGATAGGGTGAGGGAGAATCTATAAGGCTTAATAGATTTGTCACTTAAGAATAAGTATCCTTTAGAATAAAAATTTTCTATGGCGGAGTTCGCCAAGAGATGTTGCCAACGTCTTGAATGCTTGCCTTGAGATAACCAAAGTTTCATGATTCTTTGCAAGATCTTCTCTTCCTCCCAAAATTGGGATCCATCAAGCAAACTTAAATTCTAGGTTAAAGTCATTTCTTAGAGCCATTTATGCTGAACTTCTATATCAGACCCACGTCCAACAAATGGATGGCCACTGTGATTCCATGTCAGCAATTTAATAGGAATATTGGATGAAAGCTAACAGAAAGCGGATTTCTCATAAGCTTACTGCTTTAGATTTTTCTGACATAAAAGTTTTTTCAGATATGTCACAGGTGTAGCAATTTAGGATTTTTTGTGATATTATCCAAAATATTTTGATCATATGCCACATGTCATTTCCACCAGCTGAGTTCTATGAAAGAGGAATTCGAGATTTCATTAAGAACTTTTTTAAGACTTTTAAGCACTCAATTGATCAATATTCAAAAAATTAGGTCTTGTTTTTCCCTTACAGCCTTCCTCTTAGACGAAATAAGTAGTATTCCCAAAGAGAACTTCCGTTTTATTGCCACTTTTGTTCATTTTTCAAAGGAATAAAAGAAACAAAGGAAAAAACGAATATATGCCCTGAATGTAATGAGAATTCTACATAAATGGCTTTACCAATCCTTCATTTGAAAATTATAAGTAGCTAGTCGCTCAAATTAATACCATTTGTGTAAATTATATTTTTAGAATGGCCATACTCAAGAAAAACAAAAGGATGTCCTGGATGGGGCCTCATAGACCTTACTAAAGTCATATTGATAATATCTTTCAGGATAAGAGAGAGAGAAGAGAGAGAGATGGCTCTTCAATGGAACCACCTCTCGACAACGAGCAGTGTTCCCGGGACTCGTGGACGGCATGAATCTTCACACCAGCAGCACTTCCTCGCCCCTCCAAGACGCGCCAATCCTCGTCATCCACTGAAACCAAATGCAGTCCCATCGAGCAACGCCCGGCAGCTCATTGAGTCCGGGGCCATCCGCCCCATACCGCCTAAGGAGGCGGCATCCGCCGTCGTGGACGGCGGCTACGTGATGCTGGACATCAGGCCGGAGTGGGAGAGGGAGAAGGCGCGCGTGGCTGGGTCACTGCACGTGCCGCTCTTCGTGGAGGACAGGGACAACGGTCCCCTGACGCTGCTCAAGAAGTGGGTGCACTTTGGCTACATCGGGCTGTGGACGGGCCAGAACTTCACGACCCTGAACTCCGATTTCGTCGAGGAGGTGGAGGCGATGGTTCCTGATAAGGATGCTAGGATCCTCGTAGCATGCGGTGAGGGACTCAGGTAAGGTAGCTGATGGGCCCAATCTGGTCTCACTCCATAACTTGTTTTTGCGGCTATGCTTGCCTCCAACTTTCCTTATTTCAAGCTTAAATATCTCTCTGCTTTTGGCGAACAACGATTAGAAGATACCTATTCGATATGTGGTTGATGGGTGAACTTGGAGCCAAACTCACCGGAGGCGTTGTTAGTTAACATTATCTCACGACATTAGTATAAACGGTGTACTCTCTCTTGCTTGCCATTTTGGGGGTAGTACTTTTAGATGAAAGTAAGATCCTTGGACGCTGTCGTGTAAAAAAGAGCTTATAGGACACTGTGTGGGAGGTGATTGATGAAGGCAAATCCTTGGATGCAGATCAATGATGGCAGTGTCGAAGCTCCACGATCATGGCTACCGGAACCTGGGATGGTTGGCTGGAGGATACAATCGTTCCAAGGACAGCGATTTCCCAGATACTGAAGGTGCCGAGAAGTTGCAGTACGCCACAATCGGAGGCGTCTCGTACTTCTTTCTTCAATTGCTCATTCTCTTGCAAGCTGTTGGGAAAGAATAGCTACATAAGATGAGCCCTCCGTTTGTTCTCAAACCCCATGTCTCTGTTACTTCCGCTGAATGCTCAGGAGAATAAAATGGAGAAAACCACAAATTCGTGAATCGCTCTAAATTTGTGTTTCAATGACAAAGGGATCCGCTGCTAAAATAAGCTACAAGCCTCTGTATGCCGTTACAAATGTCGAGTGAACTATGTTTGCATGAGCTCGTCAGCGGTTTACTCGAGAACGCATACACAACATAATGAAGCCTCCAGGCGATCATTGTTTCTAGTAAATGGAAACACTTAGCTCAGTCATTAGATGTACGGTTTAACAACTGAAGGTAAAAGATAATACAGAAGCATGAGGCAGAACTTTATGAAATGTTCGTTATTTGCAAGACGGGAAAATTATCTAGCCAAGGCACAATGGGAAGCCTCGTTCGGATGACATGACTTCTTCATAGACTATGCGTTCAGGCCCCGTTGAAGATGCAAACCTCTTTGCCATCTCCAATAATTTATTGCGGAAGTCCTCCAAATGCATCTTACGAGACGGAAGGGAAGCAAGGCAGAGGGACAGACGGCAAGAAATCGGACAAGGACAAAAGAAATCTACCTGCTTTACTTTGGCAGGACAAGAGAAGTGTGGAACAAAGGACATAAACAAACGGAACCCATATTGTCATACCAAAATTCAATCACTCGACGCAAAATTTGACCATAGACACATAAACTGACAAATAATCACATGACAGCTTAGGAATGCACAAACTACTAGTATACAAATTGCCTGCTGCTAAAGTTGAAGCAGCACCAGCAGCACAGATCTTGAATTCTTGTAGTAGCTCCATATCTACCAGTGAACATCTTAGCAAATATGCAATTATAATCAGAATGCGGCATAATGAAGAAGAAGAAGAAGAAGAAGAAGAAGAAGAAGAAGAAGAGGCAGATCTTGAAACTTTTCAATAGCTCCGAAGGACCAGCTTTCAGGTGAAGTCCTTCAATTCCATCTCTTGTGAGACGCGCGCCTTCTCCAGCATATCAACAACAATCTATCCACGGTATCAAAATCAGCAGTTGGCTCAGCCCCAACAGAAACAAGAAACTATCATTGACCCATCTAAAACTGCTGAGCTAGGTGGGTTGGTATGGCAAGCACAAGAACCCACTCATCTACGTAATGCTTAGACCAATTGAACTGATCAGAATCATGGAACTATGTGAACTGATCAGAATTACGGATCCATGTGAATCAACCAAGAGAATCGGACTGTCAGGGGACTGCAGACGATCTTGACAAGTTAACACTGCTCCAACTCATACCATTCATTCTTCAGCACTTACAACAGCCAACTGGTAGATGCTTTGGGAGGCCTTAAAAATATCCACAGCACTAAACTCTCACAATGGTATATTCCGCGAGTCAACTCAACAGATCCAACTAAGTAACTCGCACCAAAGCTAGAGATAGAATACAAGACGAATCCCACATAAAGAGCAATGGCAGAAAGCAGACAAGTTGAAACAGTACAAGAGACTAATGTAAAGCATCAGTTTCATACATCTTCAATTTCCCAATTAAATAACAACTTGAAACAGAGAACTTGAGCAGCACTTAACATACTTGGCCTAAAACGAACGTCATTATCGCCTTGGTACAACATGTCCAGACCCAGACAGACGTGACAACCACACAAACCCAATAATTAATCCAAGGAACCCCCAATTGAATCACCAAGTATAATAACTCCCATGACAAACCCTCCCAACATTTTACCTTGTTATTCCCAAGAACAGAGCAGCTCTGAGCTAACACCTTCATGTCCCTGACGAATCCTCCCCATCAATCTGACCGGCTCGCGAACCTCTCCACCTTAGAATCCGTCAAATTTAACCCCACCATGGCCTCCCCTAATCCGCAGCTCACCTCGGCCAGCATCTCCGGGTCGCTGTAATGCGTCACTGCCTGCACGATCGCCCGCGCTCTCTTTGCCGGGTCGCCACTCTTGAACACCCCTGAGCCGACAAACACCCCGTCGCAGCCCAGCTGCATCATCAGCGCGGCGTCAGCCGGGGTCGCCACCCCTCCCGCGGCGAACTGCACCACGGGCAGCCTCCCGAGCTGCTTGGTCTGCATGACCAGGTCATAGGGGGCGGCAATCTTTTTGGCGAAGGTGAACACCTCGTCGTCGTCCATGTTGCGGAGCACCCGGATGTCACCCATCACGGAGCGCACGTGGCGGACGGCCTCGACGACGTTGCCCGTACCAGCCTCGCCCTTGGTGCGGATCATGGCCGCACCCTCGCGGATGCGGCGGAGGGCCTCACCGAGGTTGCGGCAGCCACAGACGAAGGGGATGCGGAAGTTGTGCTTGTTGATGTGGTTGTCCTCGTCGGCGGGGGTGAGGACCTCGCTCTCGTCCACGTAGTCGACGCCAATGGCCTCGAGGATCTGGGCCTCAACGAAATGTCCAATCCGCGCCTTGGCCATGACGGGGATGGTGACCGATTGCTTGATCTCCTTGATGAGCTGGGGGTCGCTCATGCGGGCGACGCCGCCCTGGGCGCGGATGTCGGCAGGCACGCGCTCAAGGGCCATGACGGCGCAAGCGCCGGCCTCCTCGGCGACGCGGGCCTGCTCGGGGGTGACGACGTCCATGATGACGCCGCCGCGGAGCATCTGGGCCAGGCCAACCTTGACGGAGAAGGTCGACTTCTTCGCCTCCGTCAGGGCTCCGTTCCCATACACCGCCACCACTCCTGTTCCGGCCATTTTACTCGCTGCAGATTAAGAGAGAGAGAGAGAGAGAGAGAGAGAGAGAGGATGCAGAAGATGAATGAGGAGGAGGAGGAGAACGGAGAGGGTGGCGAGAGATTGAGTTCGAGGGCGGCTTTTGAATGGTTCGAGGAAAGAAGAGGGAGGAGGAGAGAACGGTGTCGCTTCGATGTTCGTGGTGCGACGAGAGCCGTCGGATTTGGGTGAACTTGGTGGGATGGGGGCGAGATAACAATGGTTGGCTGATATGCAGCGGCGGCGAAATGTGATCGGACGGTGGTGACGGCTCTGACGAGCGAGGGAGCGAAGGAGCGCGGTCGGATCGGCTGAGCGGTCTCGAGTATTTAAAGGCAAAGCGATGCGCTTGGGGCTGACTCAAGAAAATGGAGGAAGTGGCTCCGCTTTGGCGGTTCTGATGTCATCGTGGCGGCTTTCGCGCTGATCGACATTATTTTGATTTACAAAACCAAAACATAATAAAAATATGAGATAACGATTCAAAAGTATTAAAACTCATCCCATAAGTATAATTAAATCTTCGAACTTTAAAAAAAATGTGACTAAGCCCTAAAAATTATCGAATGATTTCAATGAAATCATTCCGTTCATTACATTTTTAGAATTTTTAGGACTCGAATTCACTTACGTTACAAGTTTTTAAACTTGATTAAATTGACCTGATTATACTTTCATAGCAAAATTTAAAATTTAATTGTATTTTTTTGAAAATTTTAGAACTGAATTGTAATTTCTCCAAAAAAAATTTAGAGTTTTCAGTGCACTTATACCTAAAAATATTCTAATACTTCCAATGAAACTCAATCCATTCTTTCTCCCCCAATTAAATTCAATCATTTAATTTACAACTATACTCGTGGGCGAGTTGATAAATTTATTTTGTCTCTTACATATTTCAATATTAAAATTCCTATCTCTTCAATCCCACAACAACAATAACAAAAAATTCAAACATGAAAATATCTTAATCTTTCCTTAGACAATTTCTTTAAATGGTGCAATTTTTCCAATAATTTTATATTATTTTATTAATGAATCAAATATTTCATAAACCAATAATTTTATTTATCTTTCGAATGTTAATTCATATATACATGACTATGCTTTTGCAAATTCAATAGTTTTGTAAAATTTATGAGGAAGATCTAAGTGGATTCAAATGTTAATTTTTTGCAGACACGAGATGCTTGTGCACTTATTCAAATACTTGATCGGGAGTTCCTCATATCATTGTAAAATCATCAATTTATGAATTAATTTTGATGAGGATGCTACCTCGCATTCTTTAATAATGAAACAACCATTGGTCTTGTTAAGAATATTTCTCAAATTTGAGCCCATAAATGAATTGTGTAAATACTTTATGTCATTTTCATTCATCATAGATTTTTGCAGTAATTCCTTAATCTAGTGTTAAGCTCGAATTGCAAGATCTGTTAACTTTTACTTAATCTTATAATAAGTATCATGTTTTGCATGTTTGTCTTCAATGCTGCCATAAGAATCATCATAATGAAATTTGTGGGGACATGGCGAGCCAATTGCTGCAGTCCCACAACATTTGATATTTTTTCTTTCTTTCTTTTTGGTCAAGCAACACGTGAGAAGTTAGAAGACGTTGTCGTATGTTAATTCCTTATAAGAGTACTTTTAATATTATATCTCACAGTTTTGTTTAGGGACATACCTAATGCTGTAAATATATTCTCATATCGTGACCTTATTTTCTGTCACAACCAAATATATAGAAGTCGTAATATTAAGAAAAAAAGAAACCTCCTTGATTTCTTTATCCGCATTTGTAATTTAGTCGATATTGAATACACTATTTATTAAGTTACTCTCTTTTTTTTTACATCAAGAATACAATCTACTTATCTCTTGGTCAAGGGAAACTAAACGTGTGTGTATTTACCGTTTGATCATTTGAATCCAAAACTCAATCATAAGACCAATATTCCGACTTTATACAATACCATAGAATTTGATTGTTGATTTAGTTACAATATATCACATTTTTAACTTATTTTTCCCTATTGCAAACAATGCTGAAATAAGAGAATTTTTTTTAAAAAAAATACAATATAGACTCAATGGGTATCTAAATTTTGTTGGATAATAAGTGATAATTTCATAACGTTCTAATTCACTAAAAAAATGTTTTCAACTCGATGTTAAAATAAAAGACTATATATTTTCTTGTCATGCAACAAATATGTGAGAAAACATGATGCCAAGGCAAACATGATTTTCAGCTTTGTGGTCTGCGAAAAGAAAGGTGAGTTTTTTTTTTAATACCATATTCATCTAATTTTGCTTTATGGGAGGAGACACTTTTCATGGCTATGCTATTATCTGACGTGGAATCGAAATATAAAAGAAAAGTCAAATAGCCAAAAAATTATGAAAATGAAAAAAATTATGAATTTAAGAGGCACGAGCGCAGTCAGCAAAGTGAGCCACTTATCCATCTTTTTGGACAAACCATTTTCGGCCCTTCGCATGACATCCATAGAAAATGGAGAGGAAGTGTTCGACTTGTCTTCTTTTGCTACGTTCATTTCTCGATCTCTCTTTACATTATTCTTTAACATCGAAAGTGGGCATCATTACCTTTGACAGTCCAAGGTTTCTCCACTTATTTTCCTACTGAACAAGTGAGACGAATCAAAGTCTCTTTCCCCCCCACTTTTCGTTGACCGCGATTATGCCTCCCATGTGTTCCATAACTATTGATTATTATATTCGTTTGTCGTCACCCTCCATTGTAATGCATGTCTACTTGGGGTGTCCTTCCTAGCGTCTTCCAAAAAGCAGTGTTTAACTTCTTCTTCAGAGGAAAGGTTGATTCAGAATTCTTATGCTTTAGAAGGAAAAGAAGAACAGGAAATTGATTATTGATTTCCACTTTTGTGGATTAATGTTTCACCCAAATCGTGTTAAGATGTAAGACCATTCATATGAGCATGTAACACACATTCATCATTTTCTTTTCTTACATGCATCATTGCACTTATAGAGGTGCACGTCCCAAAGACAAAGAATTAAGACTCTTCATCAAATTCACAGCAGTGTAACAAGTTAATTACACTTTTGCCCTTAGATCATTCATATGAAAGAATTCAGGCTTCGTTAGTTTTTTTAGAAACCATTTCCCTCTAGCATTTGGATTGTTGAGAAATATAAGTCAATGAAAAATCTTTTCCAATTCAGTGAAAAACCTAAACTAATATTTAGGTAAGTAATTTCATTTTTCACTAGTCGGGAAATCATTTTTCATAACATGACTAAACATCGACGTTTGAATCTTAGACTTTGAATTTGGGTACAAGAACCTCATTTCCCATTCCCAAGTCCTTGGCGATGGAGTCAAATCTATCGAGACTAGCCTCAGATCCAAAGAGACTGAGCCCAAAAACCCAATACCCATGCCCAGTTCCCTGACGCTCCATAGAGGCTAGCCTTGGGACACACGCACTTGGGCGAGGATCCATAGAAAATAGGCTTTGGTCCATTAAGGCCCTGCCCTCAATGCCTATGTTTGGATCCTTGACAACTTAACTCGGGTTCATGGAGGTCTAGCCTTGAACCCCCGGTTCTTGTGTGCTAGTCTCAAGCTATCAAGCCTAAGTCCTCAACACTAGAGTTTGGGGTCGATCAAGGGCAAACCTAGGGTCTTGATGCCTATACTTGGATTGCCGGCACCTAGTTTTAGGTTTATCAAGGCCATGCCCAGGCCCTTGGTGCCCATAGCCAAATCCTTAGCACTAGGACCAAGTCCATCAAAATTAGGCATGAGTCCAAAAAATCAAAGCCCTAGAACGTCATGATCTTGGGAGCCTAAACCCACATATATTGGACTCAAATTCATTGAGGCCAGACTCAAGACCCTAGTGCTCATATCGGGTCCCTAACACTCAAGCTTGAGTCCATTGAGGTCGAGCCTGAATTCATTAAGGCCAAGCCCAGGGGCCAGGACCCGTACCCTTGCCCAATTCTTTGATGCTTGGTCCTAGTTCATCAGGGTCTAGTGCCCATAAAGGCCATGCTTGTGGTCGGGTCTTTGTGGCCCAATCTCTGTGGACTTGGACCCAACCTTGATTACCTTGGGCTTGGGCATTAAGTATCAAGACACAAGCAATGTAGTTCTAAGTTGGACTTCGTGGGCCTAAGCCTGAGTACCGAAGAATTGGACATGGGCTTTAGGCTCCTTAGCCTACCTCAATGGGTGCAAGCCGAAGCAACGAGGCCCCACCCATGTGGAACCGGCACTACCTCCATGAACCAAGGCTTGGGTGGTGGGGACCTAAGCACAAGCGTCTAGGTTTTCAAGCCCAAGCCTCTATGAACATGGGTGCCCGTCCCTAAGTCATTAGTATCTCAGTAGTGCACGACAATTTTGGGAAAATAAAAGTACATTTTCTTATAGATGATGAAAATAAGTTCCAATATATTTTCAGATTTTAGTCAAGCATAGAAAAATATTGTCATTTTATTGAAAATTGACTTAATGAAAAACATTTTTCAGATGTCAATCCACAAAACAAATGAAGTTTCAATTAGAGAACTACTTTTATATACACATGTCACTCGCACAATGGTTGCATGTAAGTACTGTTTTTAAGATGACAGTGAATCTTAAAATACTCTTATGAAACATGGTATAGTAATCTATATATGTGGCGCTGTGTTCGTATCAAAATCAAATATCATCCGTAGTTTGGGATTTTGCATGAGGATTAAGCCCTGGTATGTGAGGTTAGGCTCCATTTTTGTTCAAATTATGGGGTGTTGATAACTTCTATCCAAACTCAAAGATCAAATCAGAACATTTCTTTTGTCTAATTTCTGCTCAATGTAATCAGTTTAGTCGTCTGGGAGTCAAACCAGGATATTCATAAGGTCCGCCTGTTACATGAAGACATGGATAACCTAGTTGAGGCCTCCATATTTCGAAGGTGGTTCTCCTTTCCCCAGCCAAAAATCAAGAGAGAAACATCTGGCACTGCTTTATATGAGTAGTAAGAATGATGCGTCAGCTAACTCAGACAAGCTTTGTGGTGATCTTGACAAGGTCTGCAAGATCCAATGCCACATCGCAGAGTCATCTCAAAGGAAGCATTTGCAGAAGGGGCTTCGGCTCAATCGACTGGATAAGCTCACAAGTACGACAAAGTATGATGAGACTAACCTCGTAGCAATTGCCATGGCTCTTGTTGATGGCTGATTTCTGATGAAGGATCAGACCCACCCTGAACCGTAATCCTTGCCATGGACAGAAGGAGAGAAGGTGCCAACTTTGTTTAAAAAATTATCTATTCAGTAACAAAATCTTTTCGAGGTTACAGAGCCTACATTAAGATATCTTCACTTTGCTATATCAAGAAACAGCTTTACAAGCCAATAAGCCACTGGAACAAATGGGGATATGGTCACATCTATTTTCAAGAATTGATCAACAATGATTAATTGCTCAGTGCCATTCACCAGAAAGAAATCATTGGAGGCGGCACAAAGGATCTGCTCGCGAGTGATTTGGACAGGCTTTGCTAATCCATCGAAAAAACTGGATCATTCTCAATTTTCTCAAACTGTGAAAATCTTCCGTACCTTCTTCATGTTCCTCCTACATATAGGACATGTACCAGCTGCCTCGGCTATCCTGTTGCAATAAGTTAACTTCATGTGTTAAGGTCCTTATGTTTTACTACAGTTGCATTGCCATAACTTCAACTAAATCTAGAGGAGTAAGAAAAGACCAACTGAACTTTATTTTTTCACTAATTTACTCGGAGCTTAAGGAAACTGATGCTAAGCAATTCAGCTAATTATCCAGAGTAAACAGCTTATTACATTCATATACTCCCAATTGGAAGGTACCCAAATGTTTTGCACATCTACAGAAGAGAAGCTTAGGCCATTTCTTCCACCCATCTTGAACAAGATGTGACAATCTGGCAAATTTGAATTACAGAAGGAGGATGGAAAATTTTGAACAACAGAAGAAGGATGGAAAACAGTCAAAAGTACACACCCTCTCCTCTCATTCATCTTTTATTCCTCGTGTATTTTTCATGCACAGTAGAACTGAGATCCTCATGGAATTCATAAAGCCCTACTGAGAACCTTAATTTTCTTTGGTCTACAAAACCAGATAGGTTGCTAGTGTGAATGAGAATCTATTTGAAACTTCAAGATAAGATCAGTTCAGAGTGCAGTTACCTTTGTCCACATTCAAAGCAAGCCACACAGTGTCCGCAAGGAAGAAAGAAGCAGTCCCTGGGAGCATCGAAGCAAATTCCACACAAACGCCGAGTATTATTACCATTTTCACCATCTCGCAATAGCTTCCCTTCAGGAGCTCCTGCTGCCAAAAGTTCTTCTAGATCTTCCTCATCATGTGAATTGGAATCATAGGATGACCCCCAACTAGAGAGATCATCATCTTTGTATGATAGAAGGGGTGCTCTCTCAGTTTCCATTCGCCCATATGGTGCTCCAGTTGCCTCTTCACGACTCCAACGAAATTTGTTCAAGAAATGGAAGGCTAGTAGCATGAGCACCGTCATTCCACCTGCAAAATCAATTTTTTAAAGTAAGTGTTGACACAATTTAAAGGCGATGAAAGGAAAGGACAGAAAGTGAAAATCATGTATACCAATTCCAACAACATATGTAATCCATCTTGGTCCATAGGACAGTCTGACATACCAATCATCGCTGGGTGTTCCCTGCAGCAAAAGACAGCCAATTATAGGATATACAGGATATGAGAGACAGTCAAAGGGAGTGGTATACAGAATCCAAGAACCTTATATAACAAAACCTAGCAGGGCCTCCATATAGGAAACCCCTTTCAAAATTCTCTATACAATAAGTTAAAAGAACCACAAAATCAGACTAGTCAATTTTAGTAAGTTTTTACCTGTCCTGGACCAGGAGTAGCTATGACAGCAGCATTTGCTTTGGGGAAGAGAACATTTATACTACATTCACCATGGGAGAATGTACACTTGTAATAGGCCGAGGTCGTGTTATAGAGGTAAGCCTTCACTGCAAGGTTCAATTGGACCTGTTCAACATAGAAGGAGATGAAAATGATGAAAATGAACAACAACAAATTGGAATATATAAATACCAAGAATTCACGTATCTTAGCAGACATCAAAATTGCAGGGTACAAAAGTTTATGATCTGGATTGGTTCTTATTATTGCTCTCTTCTATGCATTGTTACTACTGCCTTGATGTTAAATTCAAAACTGTGCCCTTGTAACGGTATTTGCTCCGACCAGACTTCAACTAATATTGAACTGGAAAGTTAAGCCATTACTCTGCAGCACTCACTTCCATATATGTGGTAAGTTGTCCCAAGGACTACCTTGTACCATCTCCCGGTCCATTCAATTTTCTTATCCCTATCCTTTTCTCCTTGGTAATTATCATTATAATTGAACAACACAATACACATATAGGGAGAGGAAGGCTGCCTCCCTGTCACCACGTGGGAAGGGCATGGGGACGCCTAAATGGGGATTCTATCGGCTTGTTCCTACCTAGGATGATATACTCATAACTAGGTCTTACTTCACCATCCAGAAACGAAAGATCAATTCCTTCACAAATGCATGAATTGATGTGCTAAATGAACCAAGCAAAATCATGTCTCTTTTATTTAGTTCATTAGTTTTCTGCAAACTTCAAACTGGTAATGATGAAAACTTAGTACTGTGCCATTTATCCTCTCCAAGAAAATTCAGTTGCAGTCTGCAGCTCTTGTAATCATAAATTCAGTAGAGACTGACATTCATGACAGATCGAGAGCAGTGTCAATCAGTAGGCATGTCCAATTAAGTCACGAATTTGTCTCACTATAGTCAGTTATCTACTAAAGAACATATTTTGTGCAAAAGAATGACTATTACATTATAATTAATTTTTGTTTTCAGCACAGTTATGGTATAGAACCTATATCTCACTTCAATTTCTTTCTGCAAGTGTTTAAATGTTGCAGAGATCAGATTGTCTACTTAATTTTGATCTCTTTTAGAAGAAAGTTGATGAGCTGGATATAAGAATGGCAGACAATAACCTCATCTGTCAATCAGTAAAAGTAAGTAAAGCATCTCTTACACGTAGTACGCTTTGCCTTCGTTTATACGTCTAAATGCTCAACCAAATCATCATGCATGAGACAAATTTTATCCTAACTTTATCACCTAATGTCCATTTCTCATGACATGGAGGTTATGCTATGCCTTTCATTCAAGCACATACCATTATCGCCTTTTTACTAGAAAAGCAGATAAAATGACAATTACAACTATCCCCCTTTTCAATAATTAAAGGGAATCATGGGCCCTTTCTGTTTTAAGTGAATACACAAGATGTACCACCAAAATGTTGGAGTCGTGAGGAAGTACTGAAAAGATTAGATAATTGGAATTTATTAAGTTATGTACAGTTCAATTTGCTGAAGCTTTTAAAAAGAAGAAAACAAAAGATAAAAAAGTTACGGTGAAACTGTACTTGATCTCAACGGTGATATTTTTTGGACTCAATCAACTTTTGGAAAATGCAAAATGAGTGATGAAATACTGGACCATGCTTGGAAGGCGAAACTAAAGAGAAAGGGAGCTGATAGCATCGCAGGATTAATAAACTCAGCTGCTTTAGAAACGTGCAACTAGCATAGAGTTCCAAACATTACATCATACATTAGTTATCAACTGAATAACATAAGATGAGGGTTACATTCATATCATCAGATAAGTAGATGTATTTTAACATATTAGACCTAGAAGTATAGAGATACATAACATTCAGAGAACAAATAATCTCCAGTCAGACACTATTCAGCTTTGGAAGAGAAGCTAGAAGTTAGCTCAGGAATGAACTAGGTTACTCGCAATAAACTCAGCACAAAAGCTGTCCACCAAACCAAATAATGTAAATCTCCATGAATTAATCCTTGAGTAGGTAATGGGTCCATATATGGAGAAACTGATTTGATGATGACGTGGAACTCTTATACCAGCACCTTCAGAAGAGATGACAGCAAAAATGTACAATAACAACCTTATTTATATCACAGAAAACCCATGTTTGGTGGAGTATAGTAGTAGCAATGGCCAATCTGAAGGATCAAACTGATGCTGCCCCATCATGTCAGGCTTAAGCAAAATAAAAACATAATCCAATTGAATCATGAGCATACAAATAAAAATCTACTTCATCACCATATAGGCAAGTGTACTAATGTGAAGGTACGACAAGATACAGAAGCAACAGGCATCAGCCCCACAGACAAATTAGTTAAAACAAGGAACATGGTTGCTCCAGGCCACTTCCAGCTATATATCTTATGAAGCAACTAACCCAGCAGTAAGTCTTTATGAAGTGTGAAGTCCAAAGCAAGTCAACACAAATCAGTCCCATGAGCAACACAATTCAGCAAGCATTCATTCATAATTTTCCATCTCAATGCTATCTACACTTGGCAAACTTGCAGCGGGGAATGTAAAATGTCATAAAAAAGCCACAATTACCTCCACTTCTTCCGAGTTCAAGTTGCCAGCTGCAATATAGTAACTGGAGGATCTGTATATGTATTGCTGTACCATGCCAACCCCTGAGAAAAGTTTATGGCAGACATTCAGGATGCAGTAGAAGAAGCAAACTCTAATGAACTCTCAAATCCTTTCTAACCATTAATAACATTCCATGATAAAGTGGTGTTAGGATATGTTGGGTCCTCAAGCCATTCGGCAAGGCCTTCATTGCCTGCAGTTGACAAATTCACAATGTCATTGTCAATGGAGTTCATAAAAAAAAAGATAACGAAGTCAGTGTAGGTGGCAGACAAATAATGCTTAACCGTTACATGAGATGTATGGGAATTTTGAAGGAAAAGAATCCTTTGATGCAACAATTTAAGAATTAGGAGAAGCTCAAAAATTGTGTTGGCATAAGGAAGGCAGAGAATTGAAAAAAAAGAAAAGAAAAGAAAAGAAAGCACCATGACATGGATCAATAGGTAACATGTACTTGCAAGTGTTGACTTTTGGAAGCTAACAACAGGATATGTTGATGTCCGAATTTACTAATATTTTTGTCATCGCAGTGTATACAAATAATCATCAGAACACACAACACATGGATCCTTGACTCGTGTTTCAGGGACGAAAAAATACTCCAACAAGCATTCCATTCACACTCGCTCGTGTTTATAATAGGGATCTATTTAAGCATATTCTGGTAGCATTCACCTACTTCTCAGAAATGGTAGCTAGTGAACACAATGTTTCCCCCTCTGAGAGCACATGACATCTTACAATTTAAGTAGTTTCTGTTTAAAGCTCAAAATTTTGGGAACTCGCAGGGATATTTTCTCATAGACTCTTCATTCACCTTGTATTGGCTCCTTTCGCTATGCAATGACCAAAGGATGTGGGTACATGGGAAACAATAAGGATATTAACATGATGCAAATAAATCCGTTCACCAATGTGTAGTTCTAATTCACTCTTCCTCTGTAACATTTTGTCACTGACAATCACCAGAATGACAATTTCACTTGATTGTGAGCAGAGCTTCCATGATTAATCTAAGTCAGCAAATTGCAGATGAATGACGACAATTTAGGGAGACCACATTGCAAGGTGGACGAATCATTTCAAGTTTACCTTGAGCAATCACAAGAAATACAGAGGAACCTGCGGAGCTCACGTTATAAGTAATATTAATATGAGACCCTTCATTTAAGTAATATATCCACTCCTGAAAAAAGACCAAGGAAATTGATATTCTGAAGTGAGAAATGAAGAGTCGAAGTAACGTCCATTCTCAAATGTGAAAAAGCAGCACCCTATAGCTAAAAGATAGAAGCCTTGCCTTGTGTGAGTCAGCCAGAACAGAAGCATTAAGAGTTTTGGTCCAAGTGGTAGTAACATCCAGAGAAGGAGCTTTATGAAACCCATATAGAAGTGGCCCAGGCTTGGTATCATCCAACTCCTCCACCTAAAAAGAAACAAACTACATGAAAGGCAGCACGAAAAGTCAATTTTTTAACACTGCAATGAGAGAAACAGTTCAATACCTTCAGAGACTGCACAAAAATGGAATTTGGCTCTACAAGAATCGAGCTGTTTGGACCGAGCCTTATGCTCACAGAACCATAAACTCCCAGTATCAGAGTCATAGACACTGCAAAAATTCGAAGTATGATCATACATCTTGGCTTTCCACTTTATTGCCCAGTTACAAGAGAGGCAAATACAAATGACGGGGGAAATCAAAACAAAAAAACAAAAACAAAACGAAGCATTTGAACGGCTACTCACGCAATCCCAAAGAATTCAGATATTCCAAAATGTGAACCAATGACAGAGTCGATACGTACCAAAGAACCAGAAGGTAAGGACCACGATGATGCAAGACCAAGTATCGTCACGGATCGCCGCCGACCCATCATCAAATACGGCGAAATTCCCCCGATACGTAATTCCGATGTGTTGCTGCTCTAGCTCAGGGTTCCGATACTGGTGCTCGTCGATTCGATCCTGCACTACTTCCTCCTGGCGAGCAGGCACCGACGAGGTCGACGCGCCGGAAGCTTCCCTATTGGACGAAGAAGAGGAAGTAGTCGGATTCGAGCTCTGTCCCTGATCTTCCATTCTATAGGGAAAAAAGAGGACGAATCCAAGAGAAGAAAAAGAAAGCGTGAGCTGAAGCAAAGGTGTGGGACAATCGATGCCGAGGAATCAATCGAAACCCCAACCCTAATAGCAAGAACAGATTTGGGGATGAGAAGAGACGCACCCGGATGCCCGCGTCGAGAAGAGGCCATCGGAAAATTCAGGTGAGCGAAGGGGGATGCGGTTCGACGAGTTCACCGATCGGTCGTCTCCTCCGCAGGGACTGGTAGTTGGAAGAAGAGGGACAGTTATTTGAAGCGTCCGACTTTGACCAATGGGAAGTGAACGAGGTGTCGTCTGACGAGAGCTGTTTCTGCTGGCGTGGCAGGAGATGATTGGTTGATTACGGGAAAACCTTGGGGGTTTAGTCAGATGACGTGCGCGGGTAATGAGATTAGAAGCGTCTTTGACTTTCCTAATGCGAAGTCAGAACTAAGTTGAGAAAGCTCTTATCGTTCTACGACAGCAAAGTGTAGGTGGACTTCTTTTTTTTTTTTTTTCTGGTGTTTCCTTTTTTGGGTAGATAACCACTTATGTTGTTGGTTTTGACATTTGCCGCACGTGTCGCGTCTTACACGTGCTTCTTCCGTCTCCCGTGTGTCCAAGCTCCTGCCCTTCGCTGCATCAAAAGTCTTGCCCCGTCTGTCGTTGGTGGGTGCACGGAATGATGAATGACTTAGTCAATTAGTTTCAATCCTTAAGAGCCCCCCTTAAATACTAATGTCGTGTGGGACGTGATGATAATCTCGGAAGTTGTCGTCCCAGAGATTTGAGTAATTTCATTCATTATCCAATCAAAGTATGAATTATGTTGGTACATTGTTCTTTTGTGAAGCAGTTTCCGTCTTTGATAATTTTGTAAAGTTGTTGCGCTTTGATGCGAGTACAACTTTCGTTCTATGATTCTTACTGTAAATTATGTTCACCTATTCTTGTTCCCATTGGATTTGGTGGTGTTAGAGAAAAGTAAGTCGGAACAAGGCAAAGCTCGACACTAGCTACGTTGAGGACAACCATCTCATTGAAAAAAAAAAAAAAGTTTTGTGTGTGCGTGCGTGCGTGTGTGTGGTGATTATCTTAAACCATGTTGACAGGTTTTAAAAACGATGATATGATGTGATGACTACTTGGCTGAAAGCTTTTTGCTTGAATCAGGGTAAGGATGTGACACCGTGGAGAATCATGCCTATGGCCAGCTGCTTGTAAACCTATGCTCGACGGTTTGGGGTAACTCACATCCGACCTAACTATCCAAAGGAACATAATTCACGTGGAGATAGCAGGATTTTTTGTTGGAGAAATAGTCACCGTGATTACAATAGCCAATAGTGATTGTTACAATCATGGTGACCATTACGACTGTGAGATTCACCCTTGCTAGTAGGTCATGATAATCACAACAAATGCCGATGACCGATTTAGACAACTAATGTAAGGTTTTAATGAATTTGAGCGGACATATAAAGATCATCATAAGTTCTATCGCAAGGTATAATTTGACTGTGCTCGTCAAGAGCTTTTCTCAACTTCTCCGGACTGAATGGTCAAACCTAAAAATATTATAATTTGCAACCATGACACGTCAAGAGTTTGGCGATTTGACCCGATTTGATATTCCATTTTAAAGATTAATTCACAAGATGTGGATAAAAAATCACTTCAATTGAATTCTGGTTGAGAAAAATATCATAATTATTTACCTCAATTATCGATTCGACCTAACTTTTGAAAATTTGTGGTCCCGATACTTCTTTTCGAAAGTTGGACTGCATTGCTAGGAAATTCGGCTCACGAGATTTGTGTGGGCGTGAAAGCAGAGGCAATCGGATATTGGAAATAAAATTACACTCCCGAGAAGATTGCCTAGGATTTTTTACCAACTTAGGCACCCCCTTTTATTCATTTATTTTTTGCCAACGGAAACTTACTACTCCTTCCCAGATTCGGAAGAGAACATCAAGGGGATTTCCCTACGCTATAAGAACATGAGTCCACCAATCTTTTTCTGGTGCTCACCCACCTTAAGGCTCCACTAATTTTGTGAAAAAATAAATTATTTTTAAAATATTGTTTTTTTAAAAAATATTATTTATATCACTTATAGAAACAAACAAAGAAAAAATATTTATATTGTTCATTAAAATATTTAGATTAAATTATTATCGATAATAAAAGTAATTTTTAAGCGATAAGAGCAATCATTTTTCTAAAAGATATTTTTCAAATTATCTATTTTTTTGGTGAAATAAATAGCGCCGACAACTGAAGAATAAATAATTCACCTAAGCACATTAAAGGTTTGATGAACAAAAACAAATGGCATTCTATTTTTAATCTCAATACGTGGAAATACCTCAAGCAATGTAAATAATTATTATTTAACAAACTGTTGTCCAAGCCATTTTGTTATTCTCGAAACAAATAAACCCTTTTGATAATATAATATTACAAAGTTTAATCTTTTATCTTCAGAATTCTAGAGTGCTGTCACGTCTCACTTTATGGAGGATACTTCTGATTTGTGTCTCACACATATTCTACAATCCGCCACATTGATTTTCTTTTGCTCTTTCTTCTTTTTATCTAAGTTTTTCCCATTTGCTCCTTATGTTCACATAGAATTAGGCGTCTGTAATATTGTCTATAACGGTTAGTGGTCTCCTTATTTTCATATGACGAGTAATTATTTTGAATCATTAATTCAAGTTATATTCCCCAGCTTATATTTTGTTTTTGCAAACAAACATCTTGTCAAAAAAACTTAAAAACTTAAAGTCTCCATGCAAATGGATATAGAGTAGTGAATAGATTTTATTCAATATTGATATTTTAATTTTCTATGCTATTCATGTTACATTTTTTAAATATATTTATGAAGCAGTTATGAAGTTCTATTATTAAAGTAGATTACCCTTTTGTCATTTAATTTTGTTTATTTCGTTTCTATCCTAGTCATCTTCCCAATTACTTTATTACTATATGATTGAAATTTCTATTAAACCATGTCTATTCCTTAAACAAATGTGATATATGCATGTTAATTGAAATATCAAGCGGAAATATGATAATTATTGTAAAAGTAAATGGTGATGTCTGAAATCAACTCAAAAATATAAAATCTACTTGAAGTATAAAATAAGAGAAAAGGGAGAGACAAGAGATAAGAGAGAAGTAGAGAACAAATTAACTCTTCATTACTATCTTCAACAAAGCCTATATTCATAGACTATAGGGTAGTTGAATAATATAGGTACATCATACATGAATATATGTATGTTCATGTATACTATTAATGAAAAAAGTGATTGTGTAAATTGGAAGAGGGAAAATAGTTAAAGGTGATACATATATATCATACAATATATTTACATCACCCCCCTTGGATGTACACCTTTTATTATATCTATTTAAATTGTCTCATTAAAATCTTGTCAAGAAAAATCTGGTGGGACAAAAACTTTGTGAAAGGAAAAAGAGTACAGTCATAAACCTTTTGAGCTCCATCCTTTAAAAATGATTAATTCGCCCCCCCCCCCTCCTATTGAAGTAGTCATCCAAGCCGACACATTCCAATTCTATATACAAATTTTTAAATGTGGAAGTAGGTAGGGATTTAGTGAACAAATCTACAAAATTGTCATTAGAGCGAATTTGATGGATATCCATTTCATCTTTTTCTTGGAATTTATGTGAATAAAATAACTTAGTTGAAATATATTTTATTCTGTCACTTTTGACAAATCCATCACACATTTGTGCAATACAAAAAAGTTGAATTGAGGATAGGTCACATGAATTTTGAATATGGGGTATCAAAATTCTTAATCAAACACATCCTTTGGTCAAATAATGCAATAATTTCATAATGATTTGAGGAAATAGTAACCATACTTTATTTTACTAACTCCATTAAATTGTTGTGCCTCCAAAAAGGAATACATAAGCAATATATGACTTACTATTATGAGGATTGGACATATAGCCAGCAATTGACTATCCCACCAATGTTAAATCTTTATTACTTTGGTAAAACAAACCAAGATCAATAGTACCTTGGAGGTCACATAGGATATGTTTAACGCCATTTCATTGTCTTTAAGTTGGATTGGCATCGTGTCTAGTTAGAACATTTACTGCAAATGTAATATCAAGCCTAGTGTAGTTTGCAAGATATAACGATGTTTCCATGGCACTAAGATAAGGAACTTCAGGTTCCAGCCTATCCTCGTTTTCCTCTTTAAGTCTAAATGGCTATTTATCCACTTCAAGTGAATGAATCACCTTTGGTGTGTTGAACGGATCTGATTTATCTATATAAAATGTCTCCAATATCTTTTTTGTATAATTAGATTTGTGCGATAGAATTCCTTCTAGAAATGCTCGATTTACAGGCCGAGACAATGCTTGGTTTGACTTAATCTTTCATCTCAAACTCATTTTTTAGGCAAGAACAAGCTTCTTCAACTTCTTTTGGAGTTCCAATTATATTCAAGTCATTAACATATATTGATATAATGGCAAAGCCATTTGGTGACATTCTTATAAGCACGCAAGGACATGTTACATTATTTAGATATCCTAACTTCTTGTGGTAATCATTTCAATGGTTGTACCACATGCGTCCGGATTATTTGAGACCATAAAATGATCTTTGCAGTTAAATTGTAACATTAAACATCTATATTATGTGAATAAACATTTATATATATACATATATTGCTTAATCTAAATCACCAAAATGATTAATATCAAGAGATGTGTGGTCAAGTGGTGATTTTTTATTTTTCTATTGAGAGATTAGTCGAAACATTGACTTACCCTTTTCTCTCATCTTGTCTTCTTTGATAGAAGTTTACCAAGCACTTTGAAGTGCAACAAGTGCGAGACAAATGGCCTGTAGATTCACATTTATAAAAAACATTAGTACCAACCGGATTAGGTACTTTTGGACCTTCTTTTCTTTGTATGCCAATTTTATATACTTATAAACCTCTATCCCGTTTCTTATAAGGCTAATTTTTCAAGTTATGCCATTTGCCCTTCCAACGGTCGTGGGTCTTGTTATTATGACGTGCAACATGTGCTTCAAGCATAGGTGTGGATCTAGTAGAACAAGAAATATGGTTTTGTATTAGCAACTAATTGTGTTTTTTAGTTACAACTAGTGTATAAATTAACTCTAAATACTTGGAGTAATTATTTGCCCTATATTACTGCTAGAGTACTAGGTTATTAGCATGGATAATTATTTTTCTAACATTTCAGTCTCTGTAAAATGTTGGTCATGTAATCTTAATTGTGATGCAATGCAGTGAATGGCGGAATTGTATTAAGCTACGGACTTAAAAACCTAAAAGCTTGATCTATTCAAATCTCGCATGAGTAAGGACCACTTCTTGTTGATGATCAAAACGATCCTTTAGGGATTGCCATAGAACTATAAGGTCATCCTTAGTCAAATACTCAACCTTTAAATCTTCATGTAAATAATACGAATGAAAATAAGAGCATTATGAGCCTTCTGAGCTAAAGTATAATTAGATTATGAGAGAATAGATTGACTGAAATCTAATGATGTTAAGTGTATCTTGAAATCAAAAGCTCATCTTAGATAATTACTTATGGTAATATCTAACATTGTAAACTTTCTCTTCATAATATTCATCATAATTAAAAAAAATTGTAGACATACTAGATAATGTAGAGGTAAAAGTATGTTACCTTGAGTTATATTCAAGATTCTAACTAGTTCGTGCTGATAAAATGTTGTGAGAGTAAACGGTGACATTTGAAATCAACTCAGAAATATTAAATATTATTGAAATATACAATGAGAGAAAAGGGAGAGACTACAGATAAGAGAGAAGTGGAGAGCAAATGTTAACTCCTCATTAGTATCTTCAACAAAGTCTCTATTTATAGATCAGTGGGTACATGAATAATATATGTATATTGTATATAAATTTATATGTTCATGTATATTATTAACGGAGGAGGTGATCATGTATATTGGAAGAGGGAATGTACAAAACTATTCATGAAATGGTGAAATGTGTTACATCCACGTCATACAACATATTTACAACAAAAATGATATTCTTCAAGGTTTTAATTTTACTTGTGGGGATAATAAAACTTAATAGTATGGAACTACGAGTCTCCAAAGGTTTTTTACTTTCGTCAACATGAAGCTTTCACTTTCATCTTAGTTTAAAAAATATATCATTATTGTTTTTTCAGAATCCGTTGTACCACACTTTAATATAGTTCTTTTTTGGCTTATTCAAAGGGTGATATTATCTTAATTTACTTTACCAAAAAAAAGATATTATCTCAATTTAACTCACATACTGCGCTACATTATGATTTCCATAAGTATTGAAAAAAGCTTACTGAATTCAATTTAACTTAAAAATAATAACTTGCACAATGTATTCTAGTGCTAAAACATCTGAAAAAAGAATCGTTAGAATGTTCTTTAATTATGGAAAATACTTTTCTATTCGTCCACATTCAATTTTGCATAGATATCATGATAGATACCACTAAATAGGAATAAAGATTACAAACCTATAAATTAGCTTAGTGGTTGAGAACGGAGTATGCGGGAGGCGAATAGGGCACGCGACAAATGTTCGATTTCTTGTGCTACCAAGCACAACATAATTTTCTCTAAACTCTTTCATCAAGACTTTAATTTGGATTGGAAAAAGATTTCTCCTGCAAAATGCATTTACTGCGCCAAAACCTTGTTTTTCGATGTGTGTTTCTGTGTGTGCGTAAGTTGTCGATTTGGGGTAAAGCTACATTAGTCGCCGCACATGTTTTTGTCTGTCGAACTGTCGAAGTATCTGGGAAAGTTTGCAAAGGCGTTCGAGCCACCTAAACAGAACCCATGTCGTCCACAAAGAACAGGTCATCTCCGGTTGTGTTCCGACATAATGCGACTAATTAAGGCTTTCACTCCCCCGCATGCTTTATGGGCTTCCACGAAGCTGTAATTAACAGGACGACAGATGGAAATGAAACAGAATCGACAAAAAGGGTTGTTGCCCGAGCCCCATAAATAAGACGGGTCTCTCGTCAGAAGGCCATTTGACCTCGATTCTCTCTTCAATACGGCAAAAGACGAGAGAATGGGGGAGTTGAAGAAGCAAGTGAAGGAGAAGGCCAAGGACTTGAAGGAGAAGGCCAAGGACTTGAAGGAGCACTTGGTGAAACATGGTCGGAAGGCGGTCGGCGCTTGTAAGAAAGGATGGGACAAGCTGCGGAAGAAGATCAATGTCTGATGCTCCACACACGTTGGCTTTGTATCTTTGTTCCTAGAGAGCACCAACTGATTTCAAATTTGCAAATGAGTTACTGTTTTTCTTTTGGTTTCATAGCGGAGGTGATCATACCTTTTTCATCTGTTTCGGATGATTACTTGTAAAGACATACGTCTTTTCCATGTAAGGATTCACTGACGAATGAAAGCTCTTTGATTGCGTGAATTTACTACGATTTGAGTTCATTATCACTTGCTCAATTGGATTGTGACGTTAAGCTTTATGAATCCTTTGACTAAAAATTCCTTTTCCTTTTGTTTTCCATGATCGACGGCAGATTGTTATGGTAATTGCACTGATAAAACTTTGCCCTTTAGATCTCATAGTTCATATCAGCTTCCTTTTCTCTACGTATAGAGGGACTAGAAGATTTGGGTATATTGTGCTAAGTTGTGGAAAGTGTTTCTTGATACAGTAAATGTAGTTCCCTCGGTATTTTAAAAATTTGTATTATTAAATGGAGGCATGATTTTTTTATTTAAATATTTAATACTCTCCATATAAAGGCCCGTGGTATAATGTTGACCATAAAAGTATAATATTCTTATCCCCTCATCAAAATATGTTATGAAAAGAAGGCTCCTCATTTTCATCTATTGATGGACCAAATTATAATTGTCAATCAAACATCAATAGCCTTCTTTTCATTTCCAAACAAACACAAGATGTTATATATCTTAATTTTCCTCCTTTTTATGCTATTAACTATACTAATTTTCAAATCTAGTTGATGAAAAACTTCTTGATTTTCAACTTATGTTTTGAATATAGGAGTGTACTTTTAGCTTCTTTTTCTATTAAAATTAATTGATTACTATACCATCTACGTGTTTCTCATATGAAAATCAAATTTTGGATGAGATAATGAAATATCAACATTATTGTTTGATGGCACCATTAATCCTGATTGTGGTGATATAATCAAAATTTAATAGACATATTCCTATTCCAAAAGAAATATAATTATATTAAAATAATTTGTTAACCCTCAAATATGTCACATTATAATTTAATTATTTCTACATCAAACGACACATATTCTAGTTATCTCTTGTGACAATTCACTCTCAATGTCTAGGCTTGCTAAAATTTGTTATAAACCTGTTTATTAACTCATATTTGATTGCTAAATTGGTACATGAGTTAGTTCTATTCAATAAATAGGTTTTTAGACTCTACTCACCTTTTTAATTATTTCTTTACTTGATCTCGCGCTTGCTCATCCATGCCCTCACGTCATATTGTATTAAATATGAAAGTGTTTTAAAAATATGCATCAGATCAAGTATGAATTGGATGTGTATTGCTAAACTTGTATTGCATGAAATTGGGCAAAATTGAATTGGACAATGTTCGATTCGACCAATTTGTTATCCGGGTATACCGATATCTCATCCATTTCGATTGGATTGGCGGAGCCTATTGCTTGATCAAAGTGAAGCGAAAGGCACAAGAGATTTTCTGCCCCACTCAACCTCAGCCACATAGATTATCCCAATTCTTTAGCTGCATTTTCACCTCCAGGGGAGAGAGAGGGACGAGCAACGTGACAAGGTCTCTTGGCTCTTTAGTATTGCCGGGGCCCACATCCAGATAAGGAAAGATAAGCCCGAAACTCGTTCGGCCGTCAGATGGATACGCACTCCCATCCAACGTCCCATAATCTCCGCCGTGGATTATGAGAATTCTACTTCGGATCCCAAATAAAACCACCGAAGAAACGTAATGCGATGATCACACCACCATCCTGAAGCCCATTCCCTCAGTCTCCTCAGCTTGTTGTTGTTGTTGTGGTTCTTCTTCTCCCGCCCATCCGCCGATGGCCGCCATGACGACCGCCGCTGCCGCGTCCTCGTTCATCGGCACCCGCCTGCCGGAGGCCCCTAGCTCGGGCAGGGTCCAGGCCCGGTTTGGGTTCGGGGCCAAGAAGGCCGCGCCCAAGAAGGCGGCGAAGCGGAGCCCGGACAGGCCGCTGTGGTACCCGGGGGCGACGGCGCCGGAGTGGCTTGACGGGAGCCTGGTGGGCGACTACGGCTTC
Organism: Melaleuca alternifolia; assembly: GCA_019926035.1. Lineage (NCBI taxonomy): Eukaryota > Viridiplantae > Streptophyta > Magnoliopsida > Myrtales > Myrtaceae > Melaleuca > Melaleuca alternifolia. The sequence goes on from JAGKPW010000083.1 coordinate 2,199,083, forward strand.
GACCCGTTCGGGCTGGGGAAGCCCGCGGAGTACCTGCAGTTCGATCTGGACTCGCTGGACCAGAACCTGGCCAAGAACGAGGCTGGCGACATCATCGGCACGCGCTTCGAGACCTCCGACGTGAAGTCGACGCCATTCCAGCCGTACACCGAGGTGTTCGGGCTCCAGAGGTTCCGCGAGTGCGAGCTAATCCACGGCAGGTGGGCCATGCTCGCCACTCTCGGCGCCCTCTCCGTCGAGTGGCTCACCGGCGTCACCTGGCAAGACGCTGGCAAGGTTAAACGCCTTTTCCTTTCTTCGTTCTTTCCGGAATGAGATGATGTAGGAGGAAAAGGATTCCGTCAGTGCTTGATTTAATTGGCTAATCTTCTGATTTACTAGCTTAATTACTGTTATTTGCTGAAGGTTTACTCTGTACAGATTTATATATCAATCTGGCATATTATCTTCGTAAAGCCCTCTATTACCCCATCATAAGGTTACACAATGCGTTCAAGTGTTTGCAACGTGAATCTGCTTGATTGCTTAATTTGTGTCAGCATAGCCTCGTGTTTTCATGAGCTATAAGACTCTAGCTCTGCATTTCTTTGCCGGGTGAGAGATCTGTAGAAGCTCATTATATATAGCCTTTTGATATCAGGTGGAGCTTGTTGAAGGGTCATCTTACCTCGGGCAACCGCTTCCATTCTCCATCACTACGCTGATCTGGATCGAGGTCTTGGTCATCGGGTACATCGAGTTCCAGAGGAACGCCGAGCTCGACCCTGAGAAGCGGATCTACCCGGGAGGCAAGTTCTTCGACCCACTCGGCCTGGCCGCCGACCCGGAGAAGAAAGCCACCCTCCAGTTGGCGGAGATCAAGCACGCCCGACTTGCCATGGTCGCGTTCCTCGGCTTCGCTGTCCAGGCCGCTGCCACCGGGAAGGGACCCCTCAACAACTGGGCCACCCACTTGAGCGACCCCCTCCACACGACCATCATCGACACCTTCACCTCCTAGAGGCCGAGCTTCAACTTGTCCAGAGTCTGTCGCGATTGAGGATGAAATGTTTATGCCATTGTCATTGACCCTGTAAAAAAAGAGTTCACTACCCTTTACACTGCTAAGTAGAATGTGATGTTAAATCGCTAAATCAATTTCGAAGCCAAACCGGAAGAGCACTTAAGTAACCAATCCTATCCATGATTCACCGGGTGGGTGTAGCATCAATTTCTATTAACTCATCCTATGCAGAGAGTGTTGATGGGCAAGAATACGTTGGTTGCTAAATTGAAGGGCAGGGCTGCATTGTAATTGATCTGATGAGCAGCCCTCCCGAGTTAAATGCCCCTCGCACGATGGTATTGCAAGAACCTATAGAGGGAATGACGACTTCATTATTTTCATTTTCCTATTGTTTGTGTGAGGGAGAGATAGAAATGAATAAATCGTACGTGTTAAACCCTTTTAAGACAAAACGACTTTCTCAAAATCAATTAACGGAAGGATCAAAGAATTATTGATGATCAACATAATTAAATTATATATTAAACATTTAACTTGATGATTTCGATTCATAAAAACTTACAATTAAGAAATAGGAGTTGCCCAATTGATATGGTGGCAACCACCACTATGAGAGATATTTGACCAGTAATGGCTACCGCCACTCAATTGAGGTTCAACATGACCTGCCAGTGAGGACTGGGCTTGCTTGAGTCACAGGTTTAAGCGAGTCAATCACTTTCCCAAGGATCACTCCCTCACGACCCCCAACTAAGAGTCACAGAGGGCGATCGACTATGGTGGCAGCTCCCATTCTCGTTCTATTTTCTTTAATTTATTCACCTTTGATGGTTAGTTACATTATTATTATTATTATTTTGGTCAAAAGTGCTTCATTCATATTAACTAAGATGGTGGATAACAAGTAGTACTAAAGTCTAGACATAAAATAAGATAGAGGTCTCGCAGGAGATTAGAGACCTAGCACTATGAGATTTTTCTAACCAGTTTACGGCCTGGTTTGTTTGACGCGGTTCAAACATCAAACGGACTTCCCTCATCCGGTCCAATAGCTGTCTGCAATCCATGACATATGGGGCTAAAGCCCAAGGAACCTCACGCCGGCCCATAATGAACTCCACCACTGATAAGCAATCACTCGATAAGGACACGGTCAGATCAGCTTCAGTTCGTGCGTTACATCTCCTCGACAGATGATATCTCATCTCCTTCAGCCACAACATCCCTTGCAAGATTGCTAGGGTTTCGCCCATAAGAGCCAATTGAGCTTGGATATTCTGCGCAAATCTAGCAATACAAACCCCATCCGCTCCTCTACAAATTCCAACAATAGAGTTCGCCTCTCTCCCTTCCTGCCATGAACAGTCAACATTTAGCTTTAGGGATCCTGGGGCAAGCGGCATCTACCTCTGTAGATCTAAGGTAATATCGTCCTCTTTCTACTTCTTGGTGGAGTACCATCTTTCGAATAGCTTTTGGGAGATGACAACCTCATTGATTAGCTGGTTCTGTAGTGTTTTTTGCCCTTGAAAAATTTGAGCATTCCGAGCATTCTAGATGAGCCAGAGGATATGAGCAAAGAAAGCCTTTTGATGAACCACCACCCCAGATTGGAGGTACTTGCTTATCCATTTATCTGTCCGTGTTATGGAACTAGGGAAAGCATCGATACTAATATTAGGACTTAACCATATCTGCTTTGTCCATTCACACAGCACGAAAAAGGTGCTCGGTTGATTCTGGGAACTGGTGACAGAGAGGGCAAGTGGGACCAGATATGATTTTCCCCTTGAATAAATTAGTCTTTGTGGAAAGCCCTTCGTTACATAAAATCCACATGAACTGCCTGATTTTAGGATATGTCTGGAGATTCCAGATTTTGGTCCATAGCTGTTTAGGAATTTGGTAGGAAGAAGATGCTTGAGGTTCTATGCTTGTTGTACTTTTCTCTCTGAGTTAGTATGCACTTTTAATGTTGTAATTCCAGGATTTGTGGCCTATCCAAATTAGTCTGTCAGGTCTGGGAATGACTCCGAGTGGGGTAGCTTGAATTTCCTCTAGAATTTCTGTGTCGAAGAGGCTGTTGATAAGTTGAGAATTTCAAGTTTGTGTGTTTGGATCAATAATGTTTGCTACCCTTATAGGACCCTTTCTATTAGCTGGCCCTCCAATCTTTCCGGCCATCAGCCATCGATCATCTCTTAGATTTATAGATCTTCCATCACCTACTTCCCATTTCATGTCAGATCCTCGAGTATCCCGACCAATTAGAATGCTTTGCCAACCCTAGGATGACCTAGCTAAAGGGTTTCTTGGTTTCTCAAACGCAGCGGAAGTTTATTACAAAAATGAAACCCATACAGAATCAATGTGTATATTAAAATCGAAGTGTTGTTTTCTAGACATACCTTTTGTAGCATGCAGACAAATTCGCGATTAGTTGTATCTGGATCAGCGTCCCAAGTGTTGTGCCTCTATCGGTATCCACACACACAAACTGAGATCTCCAAAACCCAAGTGATAGCTTGCAGATTATGGAGTTCCTTTTGCTTGATCGCCTGTAATCCTCGAGACTGTCTCGCGGATCAATGAGTACAGATGTCTCTGTATGTTTTTTCCTTGATATGTGACTTTTTCACGAAAAACCTCTAGGGTTTGTATATATATTATCAAACAAAAGGGTGGGACCCACTTAATTCTTTGGGTTATTATCCACAGAATAATATAAAATCAATTCGATATATTGTGTGCGACCCTGTAGGTTCACTAGATATTAGCAGCGTGCTCAAACACTTTTAGCCCACAAATCATAAGCGGTCTCTAGCAAAATATTATGACTACCTAAATATAGTGAATGTCGAAATTGTCGACACAACCTAAAGCACAATCATTGTTAGAGTATCATTATTAATTGGTTCCTAGGGCAGACCACTAACACTTGCCCCCTTCTTGGCATTCCAAAATGTCCCATTAGGAAGGTAAAGCCCTTTGAAAATTCTGCTCCATAAGGCCTCTGGAGTTTGATTCAATCTCCAAGCTTGTTTCCCGAACAATGCCTTGTTTGTTTCAACTAAATCTTTAAAACCCATTCCTCCATGTTCCTTCCTCTTCTTTAAATAATTCCAGCTCTTCCAGTAGATACCACTCTGTCTTACGTTTTGTTTCCATTATTTAAAGTGCATATTTTTACAACATGTAAATGCTGAACTTGATGGGAAATCAATTCTTTAGGGCCTTAGGACTGGGGAACGGGCGGTGCCGGCATGCTTTGGGTGGCTGCCTCATTTTGGGCCGCGCCTATTTTTGGGCCAAGACCGATTCACGGCTTGGCCCACGCCTGAATGTTTTATCTTTTATTCGGCTTGGAGGCGGAATCCAATAGGTGGGTCCAAACCCAACCCTAAAAAAAGTTTGGGCCTCGACCCATAAAGTTCCTTTATTGGATTAGTGACCCACACAACCTTTGATCCAATAACCCAATTAGCTAAATTCTACTACAAAGAAGAAGAAGAATGATAGTGGGGTCACTTGATCGCTAAGAGTGCGCATGGTAACAATTCTGTTCTGGGGAATAATTTCTTTTGAGAAATAGTTTCTATTTCTACTCTCTGAAACAATTTATTAGTAAAATAAAACATTTGGTAATCACACAAAATTTTTATACTTGGAATAAAAAAAGAATAGAAGTACGTTTGGTACGATCTACAAATTTTTGTATTTTTTGTTCTTGCTCACGGACGACCGAATGCTGCCAGGCGTCGCCCGCTGCCGCCTATCACTGTCGCCCGACCACTGCTCGAGCGGTGTGGCCAGCGCTGGTGGTTAGCGGTGAAGGCCACTAGCGGTTGGAGGAAAGTGGTGGCTGGTAGCGGTTGCCAAGGCGTCGGTTGGCGGCCGGAGGTGACTGCGGCAAGAGAGAGGAACAAAATAAAAAGAAAAAAGAAAAATAGCTTATTTCTAGAAATTGTTCTCATAAATAAGAAACTACTTTTTTTATTGTTTTTTTGTTTCTGTTCTGAATCTATTCCCTCGCTATTTTTCTATTTCGGGAGCAGAAAAATAAGTTGGTATTACCAAACGTATTTCTGTTCTTTTTTTTTTCCGGGAAACAAAATAACATAAATTGAGAGAAATAAAATCGTTATAATGTAGGCCCTGAGCGGCTGACCGTTGGGGCCAACGCAAAGAGGCTAAATCAAAGAACTCCCGATCTCTATAGATTCATCTCCTTCCTCTCATTTCCTACCACTTCTCAATCTTCACTCACATATTACTTCTAAAAGCTCTTTATCTCTAAAACCTTTTTGGTCAATAGTAGTTAACTCCTTTCATTACAAAGCTTTAAGCTCGTCTGAAGCTTTGCAACGGAGAACAACAATAACCACAACCGCGTCCGATTATTCCAAGACAATCCGAACTTTACCTTGTAATTATCATGGGACTCGTTGCATGAATATAGAGACAACAATGCATCCATGCTAGCTCCAACCCAGCAACTAGCAAATTCTTTACGAAGAGACACAACGACTGACCATTGGGAAGAATTGTAGGATAGAACATTGGAAGGTCATCTTTGCCAAGACATTCTCCCGGATGATACCCATACCTCCAAAGAGCCCCAAATCAATTGTATCAATTGGCGCGCCAACTTCGCAGAGAAGAAGGTCCCGGGTCTGGAGGACATTTAGACTCGAGGTCGATGCCAATCATAATTAAGAAGGCCATTTGCCCTGGATAAGCCAAAGATCTAGTTGGCGAATCGGCAAGTGGAACAGGCCACTTGAGGAGGCATTAGCGCAGACACGAGGAATAGATGTCTAGGGTTGGCGGGAGCTTTTAAAGTACAACGATGCATATAGGAAGTCTGTTCAATTTAGATGAAGCGAGGAATCAATGGGAAATTGCATATTATTGTACTGCTGCCAGTCAACCCTTTGCGAAAATCCCCACTTCATCCACACCGAGCTCTATAAGCAAATTGCATGATTCCCGAATTGTGGTTGCGAAAATAATGAGACCTGCTTGTGAGTTTGGCGTTGCCGATAAGATCGTCAACATCATGCACCACTCCGATCCACCCTTTGGTCCAATAGTTAAACTCCGTTTGCAATGGGATTTTCTTCCATGCATGCCACTACATTAACTTGAATGTACATGATGGCCTTTGCCAGCTTTACAATTTTCTGACCAACGTACCGGTCAAGTGCACCCCACCTAGGCATCAAGAATTGGAGTTTCAACATGATACAAGGAAGGCAAGTTGAAAAGATCCTTCTCAACATAAGAGCAAAGTGAAATTCAATGTTAAGATTTTGAAGAAGACATACTAGGGGATGGGCACGCTGATGCTTTTTTCCACCCGTCTGTAGAAATATATTGCTGTTGGCACAACAAGGTTGGAGGAATGCCGGAGTCTTTGAAGGACTTTTTGAATGTCTTCAGCTATGGGACAGACACCTTGAGCGCCAACATCTGTCTGTCACACAACCAAGCCCTTTCCATTTTTTGGTACCTTATGTCGGTGCAATTGGAGAACAAGGAGGTTAATCCCTTCTTCATTGAAGCACTAGTAGCCATGAAGACAATATTCTTCAACTATTATACCGACACTTTGCCCACCTTTTTCTGCAGCCATTACCTTAGATTCAATGTTCAAGTTGTTGTGTTGAGACCTAAATTTTGGCATATAAACTTATCATTACTCTAATACGAATTTATGCATCGAAGGTCTTTTTTTTTTTTTTTGGTAAGGAATTTATGCATTGAAGTTGACCCATGTACAAAAATATTAATGTTGCATTTTATTTTAATTGCGTCTCGTTACGTTTAGGAACTGGAGGCATTTATTTCTAGGTTTAATACGTTTGCATTGAGGCGGAGGGGGACAAGATTTGACAGGGGCTCGGTTATGAACTTCAGGCTTTACAAATGAGCTTAAATTCAATATTACAACTTTCTTGGAGCTTCGAGACACGGAGCTTCATCAACACGTTGACTGACCGGCCCTAAAAAAATGATCTTAAATTCAATTTTCTAACTTCCTTGGAGCTTCGAGGCAGTGAGGTTAGCAAGTTCTCCATGATCATGGGAACTCCATCAATGTGGGAGCTTCAAGATGTTCCAAACAAGTGGGGATTTGTTCTAAATTCCAAGAACATTCGGATGTTATCTTAATTCCAAGAAATGTGGGAACTTATCTTAATTCCAACGTCCTATGTCACGTCTTGATTCTAACATTCTTGGATATGTCTCAGTTCTAACATCTGTGTCCTAATTTCTAACACGTCGGAGGCTTGTGTCACAGATTTTCAATGTTTGTCTCTCTAGAGTTCTTGTGAGTATTGCCAGTATGACTGACTCGAAAAGAGTTTCCTAAAATTGCACAGATAAAGAAATGCTAAATCAACTAGTCCACGACACACATCTTAATCCAAGGATATGAGCATTAGTCAAGGGGTGATGTTCCTAAGATTGGTAATGTCCTGACTAATTCAAGATTAGTGCGTGTTTTAATCATGGTTGAGCAAGTTTGACTAAGGTTGACCAAAGATCGACCGACGTTGAGTTCGATTGACCCATCTCGATCAGATTTGAAGATAGGAGAGAGGGAGGGCCATCTCACGGCCAAGTTTAGAGGGAGGCGCCCCTTTGCTAGGTTTAGATAAGAGAGCCTTGGATCAAGTGTTGTCTAATCCCAGAGTGAGTAGACAATTTACGTAGGAATAGGCGTAGGATCAATATTCGCCATGCAAGACTAACGGTCAAGATGGATCAAGATTAATAAAGATTGACCAAGACCTGGTCATGATAAGGAGACCTAGTCCTTTCATATAAATCTTTCTTTTGGAACAAAATAAAGATGAAATATGAGAAGTTCGCAGTTCATATAGATGCAAAAAATGAAAGAAAGAAAGATTCAATAACAGTTAATAAATATCTAATTAATAGGAATAGGCACACAAAAAATTCATTTTTCAAAAATTGCTAAGTTGCCGTTAATATGTGCTTTTTTTTGTTAAATAAGATTGTGACATTATTGAATAGGCAAGTACACACCCTAATAAGGGTGAACTAATAACGTTTTTGTTTCGAAGAATAATTTTTTTCTATTTTTACTCTTGGGAATAATTTCTTAGTAAAGTAAGACATTTTATAATTACACAAAATTTCTATTTTTAGAATAAAAAAATAATATAAATACGTTTGGTACGATTTATAAATTTTTATATTTTTCGTTTTTTCATCTTGAATGTCGCCCACCGTTGCACACCGCCGCCCAATGGCCCGTAGGTCCTGACACAAGGTTAGAATCCTAGCTCTTCCAGAGTGGTATCTCACTGATGGCTCGGGCCCCCCCGGAAGGAGTCTTTCTTCAACAATTTCTGATCTCTAGCGGACCTCTCAGTAGGATTCGAACCCAGATGAAGTTCTGACCATCTGTCAGAGAAAAAAGAAAGCTCACCGGCCACTGCCGCCGCCTATAAATTCGTTCTCGGGAATACAAAATTACTTTTTTAAAAATTCTCTGATTATTTTTTTATTTCGAAAAATAGAAAAATAAGTAGGTGTTGTTGAATGGATCAGAAACGTTACCATGCAGTTACTGGGATCAGATCAGTTGAGACTCACGCCAGCCCGACGTAACCCTCCTCTCCGTCGCCGCCTATAAATTCGTTTCGGATTTCGGAAGTGCATCCCGCAGTTAGAGGACGACGAGGACGCCGACGAAGAGCCAGAGAGAAACCGCCACGATCCGTCGAAACCCTAGCGACGCGTGCTCGATTTCTCCGACGCACGTCGGCGATTTTGCGTCTCTTCTCTCGGTTCAACGCCCGGCGGCGATGTCGGTCGGAGCGAGCCGGAGCGCTCCTATGAGCCGTTTAGCGTTCAAGTCCGTGGTGTATCACGGCTATTTGCGGCTGGGGGAGCTGGACGCCGTCCCGGCGAACGGCCACAGCTTCCAGTTCCCCAACGATGAGATTCGGATCCACCACATCTCCCCAGTCAGCGAGAGGTGCCCCCCTCTCTCGATCCTCCAGGCGGTGTCCTCTTTCTCGGTCCTGTGCAAGCTCGAGTCATCCTCTCCGGTTGAGCAGGCCAATTTGATTAGCCTGCACGCCTCTTGCTTCCAAGAGTTAAAGGTCTCTGTTCGCGACTCGTCCATTTTTAAATGCTCGAAAGTCGCTCTGTTTCCTTTTAGTCTTAATTGCTGATAAGAGTACTGTTGAATTTCTTTCGTGATGTACGGTGTGCTCCGTTATGATCCGGTCTTTCATTGTCTCTGGCTGCGTGTAGTCTTTCTATTGGTTTTAGAGTGTGCGAGTGAGAGCTCTGATAGATGAATATGTTTTGGCAGACTGCTGTAGTGTTGCTTGGGGAAGAAGAATTACACTTGGTGGCAATGCCTAGTAAGCAGAAGAAGTCCACGTGCTTTTGGTGCTTCTCGGTTCCTTTGGGTCTCTATGAATCCTCTCTTCGATTGCTCAATCTCCGGTGCCTGGGGATTGTGTTTGATCTCGATGAGACGCTCATTGTTGCCAACACAATGAAGTCGTTTGGGGACAGAATCGAGGCTCTTCGAGGCTGGATTGCGAGGGAGAATGACTCGGTGAGGATGTCAGGAATGGTAGCTGAACTGAAGCGGTACGTTGATGATAGAGCGCTATTGAAGCAGTATGCAGATTGTGATTGTGTCATGGATAATGGAAAGATGTACAAGGCTCAGGTTGAGGAGGTCCCTCAGCTTTCAGATAGCCATGAGAAAGTTGTTAGACCTGTAATTAGATTGCAGGAAAAGAATATCATCCTCACTCGTATCAATCCTGAGGTTAGAAGATACTTTTGCTGCTGCTCTTGTTTTGTTTTTTGTGTTATAGCATGAGCAGTCTCTAATGGATGGAACACTGGCTCTGTGGGGGATAGTTACTCTTGAAATTGATGTTGTCATGAACCATAGGCATGTGTTTTGTGGCAAATCAGAACCAGGATTCTTTCTTTTTGATCAAGAAGAACATCTTTAGAATTGATGAAGGGGTTTTGAAACAGGAAAAAATTGACCGTTGACTCATTTACTTATAGAAAGAATGTTGGCTCCCCTTATTTAATTCATTTATGTGCACTAATTTTTTTTTTTTAATTTGTTGGCATCTGACAAAAGTTGGGAGTTTTCATTGGCCTTTCCAGTGAGCAAAGATATACTGAGTTCAAATGGTTATGAGCAAGGCATGTTTTATTTTCAAGTGTAAACTACAATCTAGCTTATGGCTTTCAACAGAAGTTGCTGATCAAACGTTTTTGCACATTGAGAAAGTGGGCTGACTTCTCTTGTCATCAAATTCAATTTGTCTGTCCATGATTCAGTATTCTGTTATTGCAGGCAGGTTTTGATGGAAGAGTTTATTCTTCCTGTTTCTATTTGCAATGTCTTGTTCAATTAACTAAGAAAAAATCATACTGACCAGATAATGTCCAATGATGATATTTTTAGGGTAATGCTGAATTTTACGTTTCTAGATATAGAAAGCCTCGTGTACTTTTCTTGTCAGCGATTTTTTTCCCTTTATGCAGATCCGTGACACCAGTGTGCTAGTGAGATTACGACCTGCATGGGACCAATTGAGGAGTTACTTAACAGCTAAAGGACGTAAGAGGTTTGAAGTTTATGTGTGCACGATGGCTGAAAGAGGCTATGCTTTGGAGATGTGGAGGCTTCTTGACCCCAAAGCACACCTAATAAATAAAGAACAAGTCTTGAACCGTGTTGTTTGTGTCAAATCAGGCAAGTTGTCTGCTAATGTACAAATAAGCTGCTTGTAGGAGATGGTATGTGTGGAGTTTGCGAGTTGATTTCTATATGATGAGTGAACTGTTTGATGGTCCATCCTTGTGCAGTAATTTCTGTTTTCAGTAGAACCTCAAATGCGGATCTGTTTATATATGGAGAAATTAATGGGAGAATGTATATGCTAATAGCAATAATGTCAGTCAATGGGATGTGTTACGTGTACACTGACTTACTAACACTTGTTTCAGATATTTATTGGGTTTTATAATACTACCTCCCATAATCCCACTAACTTAATCCACCCGGCTTTGCACTCTAATGTTAGATTTTCTTTCTTGTTTCGTGAATTTACATAGTTAAAAGTCTTGATTAATGATTCATGTATGCCACCTGTTGATTGCCTATATCTTCTAACTACTAGGATGTTAGTTTTGTTACCTAGGCAAATTCTAGTGAACAACTGTTCCTCACTTTACATTGCTGCTCAACCATCTTCTTTCCGTGGTCTCTATGCCTAATATGTTATGATTGGCAGGTTCAAGGAAATCATTGCTAAATGTGTTTCAGGATGGCAATTGCCATCCCAAGATGGCAATGGTGATTGATGACAACTTAAAGGTTTGGGAAGACAGGGATCAATTACGAGTGCATGTAGTTCCTCCATTTTCTCCATATTATGCTCCTCGGGCGGAGGTATTTGACCATGAATTCATTATGTCTGTTGGGGGTAGTCCTTTTATTGTTCTTGTGAAAGAAAATTCCATTGAGCTTCTTTTGGTGCCTAAAATGTCATTATGTCAGTCGGACTGATTTGCATGAGAAATGGGAAGACAGTCACTAAATTTCGGTTTTTTATTGTAGAATAACTTCTTGACCTTGTTTGGTACCATTTCTAGCTAAGAAATGTGAATGAAATTGACATTGCCAGAAAGTAACATCGTAGATATACCATTAAACAGGGCTCATATTTGGCAATAGAATGGTAATTTGCTTATAGGTTTGCAGTAGTTCAAAAACATGAAATCTAAACCGGAAGGAGGTATACTCATATACATAATTGTCGCCAAATGCAATAATATTGCATTATCTACAATTTTGGTTCATTATTATTCATCTCAATTCCTTTGATCTTATGTCGATTGCTTGGTTCTTATTATTGAAAGGGGTCCTAAGTGATACATGAACGAGGATGGAGGCCACTTGTCCAAATGACCTTAGCTTTATTCATTATGCATGTTTTTTGAATTTTTTTTTTGGGCTGTTTTGGACATGCTGTTGAGGTTTCATTTATGTAATGCATTTTCCTATGAATAATCTAGATGAAAAGTATGAATACACATTTTCTTTGGGGTTTTTATCAGACTGCAAATGCTATTCCAATCCTTTGTGTGGCAAGAAATGTAGCCTGCAATGTCAGGGGTTACTTTTTCAAGTAAGTATCTAAATTTAAGTCAAAGTTTACATAGCCATCTACAACAAAAGATTGGATTTGGGTTGCATTCTGATCTCTAAGTGTCTGATCGAGATATGATATTTCCCTCCTAGGGAGTTTGATGAAAACCTATTAAGCAAAGCCTCTGAAGTATTTTATGAAGATGAGGTGGTTACTTTACCGCATGCCCCTGATGTGAGCAATTACTTGATGTCAGAGGTATATAAAACCAACGTTTTTAATATGGAGTCATTAGAGAAATCTGAAAAGTTTATTAACGTTCTCATCTATTGTTATCATCTGTACTTATTGTCAGGACTCTGGTTTTGTACCAGATGGCGCTGCAAATGCTCCACTTGCCGATGGAATGCATGGTGCAAAAATCGAGAAAAGACTTAATTTACCGGTAATCTTCTGTTGATATCTGATTTTTTTCTGTCTGGTAAACCATCTCCTTTTACAAAGAATATAAAAAAGCCAATGCAGTGACAAAATTACTACAAAAATAGGTATGAAAAATTATTTTTTATTTTAAAAATTAAAATTTGGATTCACACCGGTTCAATCTAGCCTGCGCCCGCATCTGCGTGTCTTTAGGCTCAAGCCTAGCTCCTTTCCTCCGTTTCCAGTTCAGCCCGGCCCGCCAGTCCCATTCCTCTTCCTTGGCCTGTCCTCTCCCCTTCATTTCCCAAGTCAGCCCCTCATCTCCCCTCCTTTTAGGGCGCATAGGATGTTCATTCAATTTTTATTTCAGAACTATTGTTCTATTCTAGGATAAGTTTGGAATAGAAATCCCTTCGGTATTGTAATATCATTTTTTTTATTCATGGATCAAATTTTAGTCCAAAAGTAGGTGTCCAATAAAAATGAGGTCTATATCTTTGGAATATAAATAAAAAGTTTTTGTTGAGAAAGGGTAAATCTACGCATTGTATTGCTAATCAAAGGAATTACAAGAATACATGCGATATGTGTGTGTGTAACCTTATTGTAAATGACTGATTTACCCTTGTTATTATTTCCTATCACTTTCCCTCAAGAAGTTGGGATGTAGATATTAAGCAATCCCAATTTGTTACATAAGAAATTCACTCTATTTTCTCACAAAGACTTGGTAAAAATTTGTGCATGTTGATCTTCCATTCTTATATGTTGAAGAGTGATTTCCCTTTTATGAATCTTTTCTCTTATAAAGTGATAATCAACCCCAATATGCTTGGTTCGCTCATGGATGATAAGGTTATTTGCAATATGAATAGCTAATTGATTGCCATAGTATAATATCAATTGTTCTGATGTTGATAGCCCGACTTTTGATAATAGCATCCTTAACTAGAGCAATTCACTTGTCACGTATCATCGCTCTATATTCTACTTCAGCATTTGATCGAGAAATCGCATTTTGTTTCTTGTTTTTTTCCATGCAACTAAGTTACCTCAAGAAATACACAACAACCTGATGTAGATCTTCTATTAGTAGAACATCTAGCCCAATCAGCGTTAGAAAAGCCCATGGTATTTAGATGGCCCCAATTCTTGAAAATTAATCCTTTACTAGGTGTCTCTTGCAAGTATTTAATAATTCGAAGCACAACATTCCAATAAATTGTTCGGAGAGAACTCATGAATTGACTTACAACGCTAATAGCAAATGATAAAATATGTCTCGTGACAATAAGATAATTCAACTTATCGACTATTCTTCGAAACTTTGTCGGGTCATATAACAATTCGCCATATTCTACATCGAGGTTCAAACTAGGCTCCATAAGAGTATCAATCGGCTTCGCCCCAACAAGGCCAACCTCATCAAGAATATCAAAAACATATCTTCATTGGGTCAAATTGATAACTATATGTGAGTCGGTAACTTCAATACCTATGAAATATCACAAATGTCCCGTATCCTTGGTATTGAACTGTGTATGTAGAAATTGTTGGAGTTGTTGAATACAATCTGAGTCATTGCTAGTAATGATGATATCATCCACATATACCACTTGAAGAATACAACTAGCTGATGAGACATAACTGAATACCGAATTATTTACTTGGCACCGCTTTAGTCCAAACTTGATAACATCATCATTAAACTTGCCAAACCAAGTATTTAAGTCCATACAAAGTCTTATGTAAGCGACGGACCAGATTCTCGCCCTGAGCGACAAACCTGGTGGTTGCTTCATACACTTTTTCAACCAAATCACCATGTAGGAACGCATTTTGATATCTAATTGATGGATTAACCATCCAAAACGTGTTGCTAGAGAAATGAAGACACGAACATAAGGGATTTTCGCAATGGGAGACCATATGTTTGAGTATACCCTTTGGCAAACCAATTGCACCTTTAATTGGTCAATGGTGCCATTAGGATGAACCTTAACAGTGAAAATCCAATGATAGCCAATAGGTTGCTTTGTCGTAGGTAAGGGGGTGAGCTTTCAAGTGTGATTCTGAAGAAGTGTCTTCATTTCATCCTCCATGGCTTATTGCCAGCTAGGATGAGCAAGAGCTTTATTAGTACTGTTTGGCATAGAAATAGAGGACAATGATGAGATAAATGTGGAGAAGGGAGGAGATAAACAATTATATATACAAACTTTGAAAAAGGATGACGAGTACTAAAATAATCAGAGAAATCGGGGTAAAGTGTATAACGATCCTTAGGACGCCTAACACAAACAACACTTACCTTTTCGGGTAGCAATAGATGGATCGGGATCGGAAGATAGCACAACAATTAATGGGGAACAAAGGAGTGATGGCCGTTCTTCGGTACTGGGAGCTATTCTTCGTCGATGGTAAGTGTGCTTAACAAATTGTAATCCTGTTGGCGATGCTAAAAGAACTAGGATAGGTGGAAGAGTCGGCAAGACACACTCAACATCATTAGGAGACACTGTGGGGATCGACTGAGTAGTATAGTATGGTTGATGTCATGTTGGCAGACACAATCACACGACAATTGGTAGGATTACAACACTTATAACTCTTTTGAGTTCGAAAGTACCAAACAAAGACACACTTTTCAGCTTGAGGAACCAACTTATCAAGACCCGGAGTCAGAGAATGAACATAGCAAACACAATCAAAGACACGTAGGGGTAATGCAAAAGGAGGAGGATTTAGATGTAAAATGGAGAAAGGTGTCTTGCCCTTAAGAACGAAATTAGGAAATTGATTAATTAAGAAGCAAGTTGTAAGGATAGTATGACCCCAAAAGGTTTTCGATAAATGCATGTGAAACATAAGGCAACGAGCAACATCAATGAGGTGACGATTTTTACGTTCATCGACACCAATTTGTTGTGGTATATGAACGCAAAGTTTGATGAATAATACCATCATAATTGAGAAAATGATGAAAATCATAAGTAATAACAAGATACTCTTTGGCATTATTGGATCATAGAATTTTGACAGAAGTATTATGCTGATTCAACACCTCAAAATGAAAGCGATGAAAATCTCAGTACGATATTTGATTAAGAACAACCAAGTCATTCAGAAAAATCGTCCCCAAATGTAATAAAATAATAATAAAAAATAGATGTGTAGACTCACGACACAGATCTCATACATCGGAGTGAACTAGTTCAAAGGGATGAGACACATGACTCTGAAAATGAGAAGGAAAAGAAGATCTATGATGTTTTCCAAATTGATGAGCTGAAAGAATAAATAGACTCATACTCAAGAAATAAGCGTTGAAGTATGTTCAGTGGTAAATGACCAGTGCGGCAATGTAGTCGATATATATTAGTGGATGTGTGCTTCATAGCTGTGGCAGCTATCACCTCCTTGTCCAGAGAGTATAGGCCATTTGACTTATGTCTCCTACCAATTATTTGTCTAGTCTTTAGATCCTAAAATACATAATGAGAGGCAAAAAAGTGTTGGAACAATTTGGCTCCTTGGTTAAGGAATTAACATAAAGCAAATTATATAGAGATTTGAGATAAAGCATGGATGATAAAGAAATGGAAGAACTCAAATGGACATCTCCAATGCTAGTAGCTTGAGAGGTGGAATCATCAGTTGGACATTCCAAGAGATATGGGATGTAACAAATACAATAATTTAGAGCTACTAGTTATATGATAGGTAGCTCTCGAATCTATAACCCAAGAGTTTGACAAAGTAAAAAATAAATAGGGTGAACTATCTTTTGAGCCATGTGCTAGAGTGTCAGTTGGAGCCAAAATTCCCGTCACCTGTTGGAAGCAAAGCTAAGCCTCATATTCAACACGTGTTAAGGTAACCAAATCTTTTTTTTTTTTTTTTGCGCAGTAACAAGATATGATGGAGTTGGTAAGGAAGAATCTTCCACTTCAAGCAAACATAGCTAGTGGAGGTCGAAGCTCTGGATGAAGCATGTAGTAGTAAGCTTCTGTATGGCCAGTCTTCAAACAATGATTACAATAATGAGAGCCATGGCTACTAAGGGTGCGCATGATAGGCGCCTAATTCTCGTCCAGAATGTATTCTGGAGCAAAAAAACTCATTCCGGATGAGAATTCCGTTTGATTGGAAAATGTCGCAAAATCAATTATGGACTAGATTTCTCATCCAAAATTGATTTTAGGGCAAGAATGAGAAATGAAATTTTTTTGATTTCTCATTCTCGGGCACTATTTGAGAATCCATTCTCTTTTAACAATCTTTCTTTATTTTTTGCCCTAATCAAATTGATCTCGCCCTCCTCTCCTTCGAACGTGCCCCGACCCGGTCCGAAGTCCTTTTTTGAATTAAAAATAAAAAATTAATAAAATGATAAAAAAATTCTAAAATTCTAAAAAAATCCAGACCTAATTCAGAAAATATAAAAAAATTCAAAAAATGTATTAAAATAAATAAGATAAAACATATTTTCTATTAAAAAAGTATTAAAATTCAAAAATAAAATAAAACATAATTTCTATTAAAAATTAAAAAATTAAAAAATTAAAGTTTTATTTGGAAATCCCAAATTTTCTTGGAAAATTAAATTTCTAATATTAGAAAAATAATAGTAAATATCATCAATTTCTCAATTTAACTCTGCCCAATATGTTCGCGGATTGGCCAAGCAAAACCCACAGGAAAAATGCATTACCTCAATATTGGGTATCCTCATCTCTCCTAGTTCTTTGGGAATTATTATATATTATGATTTATGCAACTAAAGTGAATTCAGAGTTCAATTACAATAGAAAATGTGAAAAAATTTATCAATTTTTTGGGCTAAATAATAAGTATTTGATTTTTAATGGAATGAATATCTTGCAATCTAAAAAATTAAAAAATTTCTTTAAATGAAACAGAAACAGAATCAAAATTTTTTTACCATATCAAACAGATTTCTTATTCTGGAACAGAAATTTTTTAACCGTATCAAACGCGTTTCTTTCTTCTGAAACTCATTCTGGAACAGAATCAGAAAATTCTAATTCTATCCAGAATTAGAATTCTGGATAGAATTTGTATCATGCGCACCCTAATATTCTTGTCACGAACCTCACAATTTTCACTTTGAATAAATTCACGTCCTTGACCTCAATAACCACGACCATGAGCTTTTTGTCCACTAGAGCCATGAGAGAGCATAGCACTTGCCTCTAAAGTTGAAGTGGAGATGTTAGAAGTAGGTGTTGAACGAAGCGCTCGGCAGAAAACCTTATCAATATAGGAATGTAGCTTTCAAATGTTATTTGCTGACGAAGAGAAGAGTATTCAGGCCCTAGTGCTTTAAGAAATAATATCACTTGAAGGTCCTTTTGGTGCTTGACTAAAACATTTGGATCAATTGAAGCTGTGAGATAAGTATCTAGTTGGCAGCAAAGTATAGTGAAACGAGCATAAAATTCAGATAGATGCTGACGCTGAAGATCAAATAAAGCATTTCATGTGTTACACACTCATGTCATATTATTCTAACCTGAATAAAGTAAAGCACACTTCTCCTAAATTTTACAAAGCCTTTCATGTGTCACATACTAGTGCCATATTATTCTAATCTGAATAAAGTAAAAGCACACTTCTCTCAAACTTTCTTAGCAGAATTACACTGAATAAAGTGATGACTAATCTTAGGATCCATACTTTTTCACAACAGTGTACAGATCATGGCATCCCCTGCAACCCAATCATCGTTCTTACTCTTATTTGAGGGAGACTTAAGATAATCATGTTATCTAGTGGCAGTAACATGAATCTCTATAGCTTTAGACTATGATGGATAACTAGTCTCATCTAACTTAACAGATGTTAATAGAAAATGCGTCAAACTAGATGCAAAAGCCAAAGCCATCAATATTAATCCCTCGGAATGCTAATAAACAGGCTGAACCAAGACATGATTGAACCTAATAATAATGTCTCAATAAGCAAGCACTTAACTTCTTTTATGCAATTAGTCATAAAATATCAAACACAAGTGGATTGAATCAATACACAATGGAGTTAAGAGACCTTACAAAGGGTCCATAAAGCCATACATTTAGTAGCACTGAATCACTGAACCATACAATCGGCATTACAAGAATCAGTTTACGACAATGAGGACCTACATAAGGACATTGGATAGCATCTTCAATTGATCTCAGTTCGGGCATTCAAACCTCTTATCTCTCGCCTTTTTATTTATTTGTTTGTTTGTTTTTTAAGCAGGAACCTTAGTTAAGGAATGATGGTTTGGGCTCGCTTCCTCTGGAGCTCGAAGGTGGAGGCAGCGAGTGGATCAAACAGAAGTGAAGTGGGTGAAGCCAGAGTGAAATCGAGATCTTGTTGACGACAACACACTCGCATTCACGATCGCCAGCTCCATTCTGTGAGCCACAACGACGAGTGGTTATCTTGTGGAGCCGGTGGAAGCCTTGAGCTTGTCTAAAACCTGCCTCGCGGTCCACAAATGAAGGTGAAGAACTCAGTGGTGAGATCGAACAATCTCTCTCTATGATGCCTTTCGAGTTGTGGAAGGTGTCTTAGAGCCACCAGAAGGTGTTGAGGGAAAGCTCAACCACCGAAGCCATGTGAGGTCCTACCTTACCTCTTGAGGGCGTACACGAAGTCCATGGCGGTTACAGTCTTTCGGCGGGCGTGCTCGGTGTAGGTCACGACGTTGTGGATCATATTCTACAGGAAGATCTTTAGCACACCCCGGGTCTTCAAGATTCGAACTCTAATCTGAACGGCGTATGGCAACCTTGATTAGGTCTTTTAGAGGAATGACGGTGGTGTGGTGAACGGTGATGATGGTGGTAAGTGGTGATGGTGAACGGCGGTGATGGACGGCGATCGTGGCAGTGAATGACGGTGGCAAGTTGTTGTGGCAATATGTTTAACCAAGCTCTGATTCCATATTGAGAAAGGGTAAATCTACGTATAGTATTATCTCGATCAAAGGAATTACAAGAATACATGCGAGATGTGTGTAAATGATCGATTTACCCTCATTATTATTTCCTACAGTTCTCAATCTTGTTTTTTACTCTCCTTTCGACTGTTTTTTTTTTTTCACTTTCTTTGACTCACCTCCAATATGTTTCCTCATCGGCCACCACCCATTTGCCATCGCCCTTTTCTAGCTGCCACTCGTGACCATTACCACCCTTCGCTAGCCATTGTTCTCCATAAGTCTCCACTTGCCACTGCCATTGGCCGTCGCTTGTGATGCCCATTGTTGTCACCTGCTAATCATCACCCCTTTACCATAGACCCCTGCCTTATGGATGGAGATGTATATATATATTGTATCGTTAGCAAACAAATTCTTATTTCGAAAATAGAAAATTTGTATCATTATCAAACACGCTTATTTGTCTAAAATTCATGCACGGAATAGAAATAGAAAATTTTATTTTTTGCTGGAAATCTATTTTCAGAATAGAATGATTATCATTTCCTTCCCTAGTCAGTCAAAACACACACACCATCCACAAAACATAGCGAAAGAAGGAAAAAGCAGAAGTAGGAAGCAAAAAACCTGAAAATTGGCTTTTTGGAGCAATGTCAGTTTTCTATTGTGCTGATACCACAATTGGCCGCCTCCATCGTTGTTGCTTAATAGCCTTTAGCCGATGACATTTTCCTTACCAAATCCTAAATCCTAGCTCTTTTGGTGAGTTGTACCGTTGATTTTGTGTCTGACCACAAGGATCTTAGTCCGGTGGTTAGCACAATCGTCGGCCATAGCTTGTCTCATCCCAAGCTTGCCTTTCAATTGTCGGCTTGAGATTGAGTAAGGATCCAACGATGAGTGTCGATGCAATCGACTCCTCGCCTCCCTTTTTTCTTACTCTATTTCGGGATTATTGGATTGGCGGTGGCTTCCGATTGGTTCACGCGAGTCCTGGCCCAATTTGTGGTGTGTTCTATGTTGTTGGCGATGCTCTTATATATTCATTATTTGTCAAGGTGAAAAGTTGAGTCTTGTTCTAGGCTGGAAATCAACGGAGCCTATTTGCACACCACATGTTTGTTGAAATGTTGGACCTAGATCCTTAATTATTCTTTCAAGGTTGTGAGCACCTGACATGATTACTGCCCAACAGCCATCCTCGTGATTGAGGACACCGAATTGGAAAGAGATATACAAGTGCGTCATGTTGTGATGGATTATATATGTTAACCCACCGAACTCAAAACTCAATATGGACATCCCTTACAATCTTGACAAGTCGACTCAACAACAAGCCCAAGCTGAGCAAGCCTCTAATGAAAGGGATGAAGCTTGGACTCGAGCAGAGTGTTTGGCCTAACAAAACAAGTGTCTTCATTAGTCACTTGAGGGGAAACATATTTAGGCCATTTGTCATACTCTACTCGGTTTTCAATCATGTATTCATTTGTATTTCTTAAGATATAGTGTAAGATTTAGTTCTATAAGCTCTTAGTAATGATGTATACGAAGGTTCTCTTTATTTTATTCACATTTTTTTTCATGTAATTAGTGAAATTGTTCCATTTCTTACATTTTCTCAAGTTCTAATGAAATATGCAAAGGATATTTTGATTAATTACCATGTGCTACTCATTTAATTGTATAAGTTCTTATAGCGAAATCTTGATAGAAATCAATTTATATGAGATTGGGCTCATGTAAAAGACTTGCCTACATTTTGTTAAGAGAAACAATAAAATTGAAGGTTGTAATTTTCCATGTTATTGATTGCCTTTTATTATGTTATGTTTTTATTAAACCACTAGATTGTCAACCTCGCCAAAATCGATCCAAACCCATTTGAGGACGGGAATAAAGCAATGAGACAAGAACACTCAACTTACAAAACTTAAGGACTAACTTCCCTCAGTACTCATTGTGCTGGCAAAAATGAAAGCTATTGCTTTCCATATGGCGAATGAGATGCCATTCACCCCACTTGAATCGCCAAAAGCTGAGCATGTTGAGAGAAAATGGCTGAAGAAATTTTCTTAACTATACTATTGGGGACTTAGTGTCCCATTGAGAAGTGAATGAGAAGTGTATGTGGGAGTCCCACATTGGACAAGAGAGAGACAAAGACATATATATATATATATATGTGTGTGTGTGTGTGTGTGTGTGTGTGTGTGTGTGTGTGTGTGTGAATCTCACTTGTTTGGTTGGGCCCCAAGGGATAGGGGTGAGCATTATAAACTGCCCGCCCGGAAACCGCCTACTCAGGAACCGCCTGAAACTGACCGGTTCCCGGGGGGGAATGGTCCGGTTTCCGGTTCGGGGTGGAACTGCCTAGACCGGACCGAAATTATTTAATTTATTAAAAAATCAAATCAAATCTCGTGCTCCCACGAATATCTGACTCGCTCTGTAACAATTCAATTTTTTCTATCCCTCTTCTCTCTCCTAATTTTTCGCTTTTCTCTTTTCTCTTTCCTTCATTTTTCCTTTCTTTCCATAGCGCCTTCCTGCACCTTTGACTTTCCTCTTTCCCTTCGAATTTGGCGTGACCCACATGGAGGGGGCCCACGATGCAGCAATCTCATTTATCTTTCTCTCTTTCTCTCTCTCCCTTCCTTCATTTTCTCTCTCCCCTGGTTGGAGCTTCCTATTCATCGTCTTCTTTAGGATTCCATGCATGGTTCAGCCCCTAAACCATGACAGCCTGACCGTGAGACGTCGCTTGGGTCGTCATACGCTCACCCCTCTCTTCGATAAGCCCGTTCATCATTCTTTTGTAGCTAAAAACGGAGAAGGCTGGAAGAGGAGAGGAGGACGGTGAGGATCAGAGGAGGCTGAGGAAGGCGAAGCCGAAAGGAACGACGAGTAAGAGGTTGAGTTGCGACCGGACTCCCCTAGCCGGTTGTGGAGGTCGAGCTCCGGGCTCCTGTTGAGGAACGAGTGCTCTTGGAGAAACACGCTTGTGAGATTGGACTCCTCCAATTCTTCTCCTCCACCGCAAGGGTTCACCATTCATTCCGAGGGCTGGTAACTCTCGTCTTGACAAACAGAGCTCCACGAAACCCTTCTCTTCTTGCTCCGTCTGAATTTTACTCACATCGTATCGCATGTATGACGAGTCCATAGGACAATCTTTATGTAGCGCATTTCGGGGATCGCGGTGGCCGGGTGACGTCTAACTCCTAGAAATGAGAGGGAGACGAAATGATTGGATCATGCGCCCTGCTCGTTTGACCTCAAAGTATACTCCGTTGGTTCATTGTGTCGCTCTTGGCTGTGTCTTTGTTCACTTTATGCCGTTAGAATTTTCTTGAGTTTCGGAATTCTTTGAACATAGATTAGTAGGGCGATCTTGCTTTTTGTTGTGCTTGGCTCTTTATGTTATCCTCACTGCTTATTGTTTGTTAAGGTACTTGAAGTCTCGATTTAGCATTGATCTTCTGGGTTGTCTCCCGTGGGATGCTATCTATAAGCTATTGATCATGTTGCCCTCGTTCTTGCTCTCATGAGTAGCCAGTAATTAATTACCTACCCGAAAATCGGACCGGACGGGAACCGGACTGGACCGCCCAGTGCGGTCTACTCCAGTTCCCGGTTATAAGCAACCGGTTCCTTTAGAAATCGGGAACCGCCCGGGGACCGATCACCCCTACCAAGGGGCACCCCACTTTTGTGGAGGAGAAAGGATCTACGTTAAGCTGATGACCACCACACGCATGCCGCCCACCCGTTCGCCCAAGCCCGAGTCCGGGTGTTATAATATTTTTATTATTATTTTCGTCCTCCCTCAACTTATTGTCTTTTGATAGGTGCCATTCATTCCAGTTTGGAAAGTGCGATATCATTCACATATGATTGCGTTCGACGTTTTCTCTGGCTGTTGTACCGCACGAGAGAAAGAGAGACTCGTTCTATCCTAGGAGGCGATTGTCTGACGACCTTGGTACGTGTATAAGGCGGGCAAATTCGTTATAATGACACGACGTGAATTCGTTGGGTTTGAGTACGCTGAGGCTTTTTAACGGCCTTAGGACGTGTATAAGGTGGGCAAATTCGTCTTAAGGACGCGTGAATTCGTCGGGCTGCTACGTTGAGGCTTTCCAAGGATCAACCAACCTTCTGTCCTAGTTTTTGTTCTTTATTTTGTGGTTCCAGAACGTTGCTTTGTTATAGAAATTGTGAGATAACATTGTTTTGTTACTATTGTCTCTCAATACTTTTGTGTTGCTATTTGCTTATTTCCGAACACTGCCCTTATATAAAGATAACAATCTTAAGATGAATTTTGTGTGTTTGCTACAGTTTTCGGTTCATTTATCGGTTTCCCAACTATCAGTGTTCTGCTGTTAACTTCTTTTTCTTGTTTTGACTTACTGTCATCCTTTTGTTCGGTCTTTATATATTATGTTCGGGTTTCTTTTCATTTGTTCGACCTATTTGTTCTTTCTATCGTCAATTAAATTGATGCATAGGATCACTTTCGGAAAGACAACGAACTTTTGTTACGTTTATCTTGTCGTTGTTCGGAAGACCAATGTATTTTTTTTAAATTCACGTAGGACTCTTTTTCGGAAGACCAGTGTTGGGTCTTCTCTCTTTTACACATTTGGTCTTAGTGTTATGTGTTTTATACTTTTATTCTCCAATACACGTAGGACTGTTTGAAGAGAATGTGCATGTGTAGATGGAATTTTTGAAGTTCCATTTTCCTGTTGGTTAAACTTGCGTGAACACGAGTCAGATCATTTTTTTTTCTGGTAAAGACTTGCTTTTTAAGAACTAAAAAGAAAAGAGTTTTCAAGAGTCAAGAAAAAAAAGTTCCAGAACAAAGTTGGGTGTTTTTCTGATCTTGTTATCTTTCTGCCGTTGACACTCGACACTTTAGAATTATTGTTTGGTTATTAAGACAATAGTGTTTTGTCTTTGGGCAGTCATGGTTGAAAGTTCTACAACATTTGTGACGCAAGTTGTTGCGTCGATTCCGACTCATGGAGAGAAGCTGGAAAAATTCAATGGGAATGATTTCAAAATATGGCAACATAAGATGTTTTTTTTTGGTAAGGGCAACATAAGATGTTGTTCTATCTCTCTACATTGAATTTGGTGATATTCCTCACGAAGGATGCTCCAAAGTTGGATGAAGGAGATGCAAACAAGGAGAGGTTTGCTGTGGTAGATGCGTGGAAGCATTCAGATTTCTTATGTCGCAACTACATACTAAATGGTTTGGACAATTCCTTATACAATGTCTATAGTCCATTGAAAATGGCTAAGGAATTGTGGGAAAATCTTGAAAAAGAATATAAGATAGAAGATGCCGGGTTGAAGAAATTCATCGTTGGCAAATTTCTGGATTTCAAGATTGTGGACCACAAGTCTATCCTAAGTCAAATTCAAGAACTCCAAGTTATCTTCCATGGTATTCATGTTGAAGGGATGATTATTAGTGAATCTTTCCAAGTTGTTTCATTCATTGAAAAGCCGTCGCCATTGTGGAAAGATTTCAAGAACTATCTCAAGCACAAGAGAAAGGAGTTGTCGCTTGAGGACTTGATTGTTCGATTAAGGATAGAGGAAGACTAGAAATGTCGAAGAGAAGATTCGTAGAAATCTTGAGTTGTCAAAGGCTAATGTAGTTGAGGCGGAAGGATAAAAAATTATCAAGAAGAGGAAGAGGCATGGAGAAGGATCCACCCAAGGCCAAAAGAAGTTCGTTGGCAAATGCTAGACCTGTGGAAAGGATGGACATTGAGTCAAAGACTGTAGAGCCAAGAAGAGACAGAAATCTCAAGATCATGTGGTGGATCAAATTTCCAATGGCATTGATGATATTAATCTTACAACTGTGATATCACAATGCAGCATGGTAGGAAACCCCAAAGAATGGTAGGTTGATACTGGAGCTACTCGTCACATTTGTGCGAGTAAGAATATGTTCTCATCATACACGCCTATGGCAAGTGATGGAATGCTCTATATGGGTAATTCATCAACCTCCAAGGTCGAAGGCATTGGAAAGGTTGCTCTGAAGATGACCTCCAGAAAAATCGTGACACTAGTTGATGTTCTACATATGCTAGACATTCGCAAGAACTTAGTGTCCGGATCTCTACTTAGCGAGAATGGCTTTAAGCTAGTTTTTGTAGCTGATAAGTTTGTACCCTTCTAGAATGATATGTATGTAGGAAGAAGGTTATCTTAATAATGGTCTTTTCAAGCTCAATGTAATGGCTGTTATGCCTACTAAGGCTAATAATAATAAAGTTTATATTGCTTATTTTCTTGAGTCTTTCAATATTTGGCATGCTAGACTAGGACAATGTTAATTATAATTTAATAAAGAAATTGATGAGTATGGACATTTTGCCAAAGTTTGATTGTCCAAGTGAGAAATGTGAAGTATGTGTAGAATCTAAATTTTCTAAGCTACCATTTCATTTCGTAGATAACCAAGATATAGAACTTTTAGATTTAATACATACAGACATATGTGACATGAAAGCAATACCTTCTAGAGGTGGCAAGAAATATTTATCATTTTCATAGATGATTGCTCTAGGTATTGTTATGCCTTTTTGCTTTGTAGCAAAGACGAAGCAATTGATGCTTTTAGAACTTATAAGACCGAAGTAGAAAATTAATTGCAAAAAAAATTAAAATGATAAGAAGTGATAGAGGAAGTGAATATGAATTTCCTTTTGAGAAAATTTGCGCCGAGTCTAGTATTATTCATTAGGTCACCCCTCCTTATGCGACACAAGCTAATGGAGTGGCGGAAAGGAAGAACCAGTCCTTAAAGGAAACAATTAATGCATTGTTAATTAGCTCCGCTTCACCACATAATTTGTGTGGGGAAGCTGTCTTAACAGTAAATCTTTTCTTGAATAGAATACCCCACAAAAGGACACAACAAACTCCCTATGAGAAATGAAAAGACAGAATGCCTAACTTGAATTATTTCAAAGTATGTGGGTGTTTAGTTAAGGTCACGATTCTAAGCCTAAAAGGGTTAAGATAGAACCTAAAACTGTTGATTGTGTCTTTATTGGATATGCTCTTAATAGTAGTGCATAGCGGTTTAGTGTTCATAAATCTGAGGTCTTAGATATACATATTCATACAATTATTGAATCAAAGGACTCTACGTTCTTTGAAAACATATTTCCGTATAACATAGTATATGAGTCAATTGGAAATAATAAGAGACCTTGACATATTACGTATGCAGACAATCCTATCGAGGATGAACCTAGACGTAATAAAAGACAAAGGACCTCTGCGTCTTTTGGACTTGATTTTCTAACATATTTGTT
Organism: Melaleuca alternifolia; assembly: GCA_019926035.1. Taxonomy (NCBI): domain Eukaryota; kingdom Viridiplantae; phylum Streptophyta; class Magnoliopsida; order Myrtales; family Myrtaceae; genus Melaleuca; species Melaleuca alternifolia. Next base: position 2,225,999 of record JAGKPW010000083.1, read on the forward strand.
AGAAAATGAGTCTCGAACCTTTCAAGAGGCTATGACATCTCCAGAAGCCTCATTTTGGAAAGAAACTATCAATAGTGAAGTCGAATCAATTTTGTCAAACCATACTTGGGAACTGGTCAACCTTCATCCTGGTAATAAACCACTACAATGTAAGTGAATTTTCAAAAATAGAAAATAAAAGCAGACAATACTGTTGATAAATATAAGGCTAATATGAGCAAAGAGAATGCCTTGATTATTTTGTTAATTACTATAGTTGTATTGTACAGGTTTGAAATCCATCAAATGGATGTCAAAACGGCTTTCTTGAATGGGGATTTTGAGGAAATTTTATTTGGAACAATCTGAAGGGTTCATTGTTCCAAGACAAGAAAAGAAAGTATGTCAGCTTATCAAGTTATTAGATGGAACACCGAAGCAATGGCATGCTAAATTCGATCATGTTATGTTGTCGAATGGTTTTAAGATAAATGAGTGTAATAAATGTGTGTCTATTAAGAACACTCAAGATGGTCTTACCATTTTATGCTTATATGTCGACAACATGCTTATAATGGGCAGCAATCATAAGGTTGTTAAGGCGACCAAATGCATGCTCATTAAGACATTTGATATGAAAGATATGGGAGTTGCATATGTGATTCTAAGAATCAAAATTCTTAAAACAAATAAAGGATTAGCTATATCCCAATCATATTGCATTGAGAAGATTCTTGAAAAGGGTAAGAATTTGAACTTTGTACAGAAAAAGACTTTGATAGATGTTAATCTAAATCTTTCAAAGAATACTAGTGAAAGTATATCTTAAAATGAGTATGCTAGTTTACTAGGCAGTTTAATGTATATCATGAACTGTACTAAGACGGACATATCTTGTGCCGTGAGCAAGCTAAGTCGATTTACAGCTAGTCTAAATAAAGATCATTGGAAAGCTATGAAACGTGTATTGGGCTACCTGAAGCATACTCAAAACTATCATTTGCATTACACAAGATATCTTGTAGTATTTGAAAGATACTATGATGCAAATTGGATAACTGGCGTAAGAGACACTAAATCAACAAATTTGTATGTGTTTACATTTGGTGGAGGAGCAGTGTCTTGGAAATCATCCAAGCAACTTGCATAGCAAGGTCTACAATAAAAGCGGAATTTATTGCTTTGGATAAGACCAGCGAAGTAGCAGAATGGCTTCGAAATTTCTTGGAAAACATTCCTAATTGGCCTAAACCAATGCCAACTGTGTGTATTTCCTGTGATAGTTAAACGGCAATTGGAAGGGCAAAGAACGTCATGTATAATGGTAAGTCTCGACATATTCGTCGAAGACACGATACAAAAAGACAACTACTCTTTAGTGAAATGATCACAATTGACTATGTGAAGCCAATAGATAATGTTGCGGATCCATTAACAAAAGGCCTAACTAGAGAATTGGTTGAGAAAACATCCAAGAGAATGGGTTTAAGACCTATAAAATAAATTTTCATAGCGAACACCCTACCTAAGTGACTAGAGATCCCAAGATCTAGATTCAAAGGGACAACTAAGTTATGTAGATTGTATAGCATACTGTCAACTATTATTCAGACAGTACTAACAAGAAGAGGTTAGGCATAAAGCTTTTAATGATACTGAATTGGGTATAAGATATAGCACGGATTCAGGAATCACCTCTGTTAGTGCGAAGTGAGGGTCGCTTTTGTGAGAATTCGAAAAAGGTCAGTTTTCTAAAACACTCATGAAATTAGGTGGTGTTCATGGCCACAATTAACACAACAATGAGAACCAACTGTATTCGAGATATAGTTGTGTGTTTTCTATTGGCTAGGTTTACACTGAAGGTTGGCAGTTCAAAGATATCGTGTCTACTAACTGACCGAGTAAGTCCGATAAATTTTACTAAGGATAGTTCAAAGTCTCGGACTACTAATCCTAATGCAACAAACTCTCGTTAAATAATCGCACACCGCATTTCATACATAAATGAATAGTCATGGTAAATGAACTTTTCATTCATGTGGGAAAATGTTGGGGACTGAGTGTCCCCTTGAGTTGTGGATGAGAAGTGTATGTGGGAGTCCCACATTAAACAAGAGAGAGACAAAGAGTATATATATATGAAAACCTCGCTTGTTGGGTTGGGCCCCAAGGGGCACCGCAATTTTGTAGAGGGGAGAGGACCTATGCTAAGCCGGTGACCACCGCATACAAGCGCGTGTGCCGCCCACCCATCCGGCCGGCTCAGCTTTGCTCGGATTGAGCCGAGTCCGAGTATTATAATATTTATTATTATTATTATTTTTGTCCTCCCTCAGCTTATTATTTTTTGCTCTGTCCAGAAGCAATATAACTCCTCATTCATAATTCATTCTCATAGTTGGTTGTGTCTTTTTGACCAACATGCGCCTTCTTCGGCCAAGAAACCGAACTTCACATAGTCAATAGGTGCCATTCCTTTCGGTTCAGAAAGTGCGATATCCTTCACATACGGTTGCGTTCGACGTTTTCTCTGGCTGTTGTACCGCACGAGAGAAAGAGAGACTCGTTCTATGTGAAGTTCGTTCACGACCTCGTGGAAAACATTTTACTATAAAGTAACACCCTTTGATTAAAAAGTGTCAAGGCAACATACCCATGAGCCATAGTCACATTATTTCTTGTCATAATTCACAAGAAAATCAATGTGCATGTAGATGACACGATCGCGATATCGAGACTTGGCAATAATCATACCGAGATCTTGTAGAAATTATTTAATTGTCTTTGAAAGTTCAAACTATGCCTTTATCCTAGGAAATGTGTATTTGGAACAAAGTCTATTAAACTACTGGGGTTCATTGAAGAAACCAAAATCAAAATCGTTCAAGAAAATCGAAAAAGAGGTCATGAAATTATTAGATGTGAAATCATCAAAATCTTGCACTATTCAAATTGGATAGTGAACATTACTTTTGTAAGGAAGAAGTATGACTAACTTTCAAACTATGCCTTTATCCTAGGAAATGTGTATTTGGGACAAAGTCTATTAAACTACTGGGGTTCATTGAAGAAACCAAAATCAAAATCATTTAAGAAAATCGAAAAAGAGGTCATGAAATTATTAGATGTGAAATCATCAAAATCTTGCACTATTCAAATTGGATAGCAAACATTACTTTTGTAAGGAAGAAGTATGACTGAGTTAAGGGATTATGGATTATCAAGACTTGAATTGAGCTAGTTCAAAATATGACTTCTCATTTTCCATATCGATGTATTGATCAATAGTACGATAGGATTTGAGCCATTCTAATTAATTAATGGATTGTTAGGGTAAAACTAGATTCAAATGAAGTAAGAAGACAAAAGTAAGACTTCGTTCATGACCTCTTGGAGAATATTTTGATACAAAGTAATGCCTTTTGATTTAAAAAAGTGTTGATGCAACATATACATGAGACATGGTCGCATTATTTCTAGTTATAATGCACAAGGAAATCGAGGTGTATGTAGATGACACGATCACAAAATCGAGACTTAGCAATAATCATACCTATGCCTTGTAGAAATTATTTGATTGTCTTTGAAAGTTCAAGCCACGCTTCAATCTCGAGAATTTTGTATTTGGGGCAAAGTCTGTTAAACTATTGGGTGTTTATTGTCTGTAGCGGAGCTAGTAAAATTGACTCATTGAAAGATTCATCGAAAGTCAAGGGCTTTTGCAACTTCAGACCCCTGGCAAGATTGAAACTTCAGACTCCAAGCTTGTTGAAGAGGTTAAATTATATGGCGAGATTCACATTCCATCTACCTAAGATGGCAAAACCATTCTTGAAGCTCTTAAAGAAGATTGCAAGGGCCAAATGGGATAATGAATGCCTTCGAGCAAATAAAAGAATATTTGATTCATCTATCGGTTTTGGTCCCACTCCCTTAGAATTTCTTTAATTCTATACTCAACCATCCATGATGAGTTGTGCTAGTCCAGAAAAGGCTGGATAATAGAAAAAAATGTCTAATATACTATTTTAGCAAGAAGTTCACCCTCTTTCATGTAAACTATTTGAAATTGAAGAAAACACATGTGACTTTAGTTTGGGTATGTACAGGCTACACCAATACAGCCTCTATCATCAGATTTTGCTAGTAACTGAGAATAATCCTATTAGATATCTCATAGATAAGTCGATATTGGTTGGGAGGTTGGTCAAATGACAAATTCCAATTTTTTGAATTTAACGAACAAAGCCTAGCTCAAAATTTTGTTAAGGATCGAGTCTTAGCATATATGTTAGTAGAAAATTATAAAGGGGCAGATGACCCCAATGAGAATGATAACGTGGATGAACATATCTTGATGGTGTCAAATAATAGATGACTCATGCCCTTATTGTCAATCAAGGTTTGACACTAGGGTAGTACTTATCTTCTCGAATGGTCAACATTATCCTATGGCTATCAGAGTGATATTTCCGTGTACAAGTAATATCATAGAATATGAAGTTTGCATCCTTGGTATCCAAGCTACCGTTAATATGAAGATCCCGAGATTATAAGTCTATGGTGATTTGGCCGTTATCATCTTTTCAAATCAAAGGTGAATGCCTCATGATCCAAAATTAAGCACATATCATGAATTTCTCGAAGAATTTGTGGAGGAGTTTGAGGAAATAGCTTTTTTTATTTGCCTAGGTCTTAAAATTAGTTCGTTGATACTTTGGCGATTGTCGTCAATGTTGCAAGATTTTAGATAGTGAGCCATTAAGAATTAAGATCCTAAGGTGCTTGGCTTATTATATGGCAATACGAGGAGAACCCGATGAAAAGCTGTCATATTACAATATCATTAACCATCTTTAGAATGATGAATTTTCACAAGGGAATAGATCATCTGATAGGAAACACCTAATGAAACTAACATAGGAATTTTTTATCGACCTTGACAAGCTCTTTAAGAGACCAAGGGACTCAATCTTGTTAAGATGCGTTGGTGATTAAAAAGCTAATCTGTTAATGAAAGAAATATAGAAAAAGAAGGTCCTAATATGAATCACCATCTCTTGGCTAGAAAGATCATGATGCTTGATTACTTTTGGTTGACCAAAAGTCAACCATATGAAACATGTAAGCTACTGTTACCATCTACGAGGACAAAATTAATAGCCCACTAAGTAAACTTCACCAACCTAATCATTTGTCATATAGGGAAGCGACTTTATCGGACCGATCAATCTCTAAGCATCAAATGGATATCGATTCATCTTAGTGACAATTGACTACTTTACAAAATGGATCAAAGCCAATTCACATGCCAACTTTGTTGCCAAGGTTGTTGCCAAGTTCATTCATCTTGAAATCATGGCCCATAATAGAGTCCCCGAAGTGATTGTCATAGACAATGTTTCAAAATTGAACAACAAGATCGTGGATGGTTTGTTCAATGAGTTTAGCATTCGCCACCTAAATTCTCCAGCATACCATTTACAAATGAATGGGGTAACAGAAATGATAAACAAAAAAATATTGAAGATCTTGTCAAAAATAGCTAAGAGTTACTACGCTTGACATGAAAGACTCGTATATGTGTTAATGGCATACCAAATATCAATTTGTGATTCGTCAATGTATGGTATAGAAGTGTTCTTACCTGTTAAAATGGAACTGCATTCATTAAGAATTCTCTCATAGTCAAAGCTCACTAAAGTCGTGGGTCCAACATATGCATGATCGCATAATAAATTAGATTTGAGCATTTGGGCAACGACCGGGTCATGGTAGTTAACAAAGATTTGCAAGGCCTTGCCGTTTCTTCATCCTAGAAGGTAATTTGATCTTTCAACAAATAAATTTTACAAACTCCTTTGAACATTAGTTTTTCTTTCCATCCTTGTATTGACCCCAAAGCACACTTAATTAATTCAAAACAACTCTTGAACTGTGCTGTTCATGTCAAATAAGGCAAGTTGTTTGCTTAAAAATGAATTTGATATACTTTAGTGATTCTATGTGGTCTATTTTATTGTGTCTGATGTTATTATAATTGCATTAGATGAGTTGGCTCATTCGATGCTGAATTAGCTAAGGTTAAATGGCATCACACAAAGAGGCATTTACGGCAAAGTGAAACTAACCTATGATCAATATTTTTTAAGTTTGTTGATAGAAGAGATAAAACAAGAATAGGGAAATCGCACCACTTGTTTCTATAACATAATGATCCAGGATAATAAAAAAGAGAGAGGATAAATCTGCCTTTTTTTCCTGTTTTGCAACCTAAGGAGAACATAATGTGAAAAAGAAAACTTTTGAAATAATTTTTTTTACTATTATTAAACGAATTTTTGTCCTAGGAAATATAAATTTTATGTTATTATCAAACAAACTTTTGTTTTGACAGTAGACAATTTGTGTCATTGTCACGACCTCCACATTGAGAGGTTCCCACCTTCTCAAAGGAATAGATTTAGAAGTATTATTCATAAGGTTATTTGAATTAATATCCTTAATAGACAGTTTAAACACATCACCTAATCGTAATTCAATTTGACTCATCAATTGTAAGTGAGCGTGGGCTTTTACAGGCACATATCTCGCATGATATTGGATGTCATTTTTTAAATTCTTTAACAACCTATATATTTCTAGGTTTCGAGACTAACTTGTTAGGGTCGACTAGAAACCTGTTAAAGATAAATAGAAAATATTTGTGTCTTGTAGTTTCCTTTTTTGCATTTTAGCCTTCTGCTATATATTTGTATGTAACTTTGATTAGAGAAATATACAGAAATACATTTTTTACATGGTATCAGAGCTAGGGTTTGGATTTTGACGGTGGTGCTCATGCGCCGCCCCTCTACTTCCGCACCGATACTCTATTGCCACACCACCACTCCTCTGCCGTGTCGTTGCTGGGGTCTTCAGGTTTGTTTCATAGGATTTGTTCGATTAATCCTTTGGTTTTGCTGGGTCTTTTGGAGGATCTATTCGTTTTGTTGGGATCTTCGGCTTTGCTATTCTCGTCTTGATTTCTTCGGCTTGCTTGGATCTTCTGGGGTCAAGGTTCTCGTCTCGACTCCATTGCCTGATATTTGCTTGTTTGACGAGGACTCCAACTCGGAGCTGTAACTTGTTTGCAATCAATCACGTTCCACTTTTCTTTGGGCGATCTCCTTGCGGGTTGGGCTTTGATACGATCCTTCCTGTCGAATCGCTTGTTCTTGGATTGAATTCTGAATATTTGCTTTGTCCTCATTTTGTTTATGGGGGTGATCTTGATTTGCAAGGATATTTGCGAGGATAGTTGGGGTTGATCTTGTTTTTGGAGTTGATCTTGATTTGCGAGGATATTTGGGGCTGAACTATTTGTGAAAGGTGCAGCTTGAGAAGGTCATTATGAAGCCTTCGCGATCCTTCAAAAACTTGTTGTTGACCAGCTGAGAAGGGGAGTCTGTTTATTGCACACACAAAAAGGAAGAAATTACACATAGAACGTGAGTTTCCAGAGAGCTTGCGTCCTTGACTTGTTGACCTTGTCTCAACAAGAGCGGCCCCCATGACCTTGTCTCCTCTATTGTGGGGTCTTCAGCTTTGGTGGTTCTCTTGCTCTGTTGAATTTTTGTTCAGCATTTTTTTTTCTTTTGATGGAGACTAATCAAGGATCCGGTATCGTCTCTCTTAATACCGATGTACCGGTGGTTCCACAACCGGTGCTGTCTTTGCAACATTTTAAGGTTCCGATTAATCTCTCTAATTCCAAGTGGGATCAATGGTCCTTGTTTGTTCGAATGGGTTTGAAATCCCTTAGAAAGAAAAATATATTTGACAGATGAACCACCAAACCCAATAACTGAAGATTGGGAGTTTGATGATAGTGAGATGATTCTATGGAATTTTTTGGAATCTGATATTTTGTCCATGGTGCACACATTCTCGACTACCAAGAAAATGTGGGACCATCTTCAAGTCACACATTCGTGGAAAATTAGCATGGCACATGCATATGTAGTCTCTTAGGCACATACTAGATGTGAACAAGGTGATGCGACTCTCACTGAGTATTTTACCAAATTCAAGAAATTGTCTGATGAGATGCAAGAATTATTTCCATTTGGTACGGACACAAATGCTCATGATCAATGGGATCGACTAAACAATCTTGCTTTCATTGGAGGTATGTCGTCCAGATATGACTCAGCAAAACCAATCCTTCTTGGTCAGACCATTATACCCTCACTGTCTACTACCTCTAATATCTTACGAGACATATTTTCATCTGAGAGGAGTGTCTCATCCCCTCTAATAGAGAGTTTGGCATTGATTGTCGGGTTCAATAAGGGCAAGAACACAACTCAATATGGAGGATACAAATATGGTGGCCTAAACAAATTTGGTGGCACTCCAAATTCAGGTAGTGGCAAGAATGTGCAATGTCATTACTGCAAAGAGTAGGGTCACATGAAGTGGGACTATCCAAAGCGTCCTAAAGGTTCATCTCGTCCTCCTCGTGCTTAGGTGACCACTGTTGATCAGACATCCAGGGATAACACTAATTCAGATGAAGTTGCCACACTAGTTCAACGACTCGAGCAACTAGGCTTTTCTCGTGCCGACGTGTCCTCTCGGCCACAGACTTCGAGGGCTATTTTAACCCACTTAGGTATGACTTCCCACTGCTTTATAGTATCAAAACCATCATGGATTGTTGATCTAGGTGCTACTGGCCACATGACTGGTACCAAAAGTATACTATCAGGACTTGCCACCACCTCCCATCCACCTGTCAAAATAGCTAATGGCTCCACTTGTAATATCGAAGGGGTTGGATCTACTCAGATTTTTAAAAATATGCCCTTATCATCTGTCCTGTATGTCCCTTCTTTTCTTGAAAATCTTATGTCTGTAAGCAAAATAACATAACAATTATTCTACTCAGTTACCTTTACTCCAACTAAGTGCATCTTTCAGGAACTGGGGATGAACAGGTTGATTGGCAATGCTATAAGGACAGAGGTCTATATGGCATGTAGAACTCACCTCAGCGAGTGGCATACCTGAGTACTGTTAGTCCATCTCTCATGGTATTGAAGAAGATACATCCTGAATTTCAGTCTATTTCAGAATTAGTTTGTGAGTCATATATTCAGGGAAAGCATGTTTTTGCTTCACACCCACCAAAAGGGTTATCGGTGTTATAGCCCTACTATTAGGCGGTACTTTGTTTCACCAGATGTTACTTTTATGGAGTTTGTACCGTACTACTCTACTTCTGAGTCTAGTATCTCTTCTGTTCTTGCACCAGTCCTGTCTATTTTGAAATATCCTGACATTCTGATTAATTCTTCTTCAACTCCTGTGAGTAGAAAGACACCGACACCTCCTACGCCTGCTATTACTCAGGATATACTCGACGCGATAAGCAACTATCTGTTGATACTAACCCTGTCCAAACTATGCAGAATCATGGGTCTTGTGCGTCTCCTGTCCCTTCACATATACCTCTAGCAACTACCGACCATGACCCCACCACTGCATTTCCTACACCTTCTTGTCCACCACATATTGCTCCTAACCCTCCACCTCCGACATCCAACCTTGACCTACCTATTGCACTTCACAAAGGTACCACGCAATTGTCCTAGTACCAGATATCCTCTCGATAGCTTCTATATCTACATTGCCTTATCCACCAATCACCATGCATTTACTACCCGTCTTGACAGTTACTCAGTTCCTAAGAATGTGACAGAGGTTCTGCAACACCTGGGGTGGTTTCGTGCAATGCAAGAGAAAATGTCAGTTCTGTGGAATAATGAGACTTGGACTCTCTGTCCTCTTCCTCCTAGCAAACCAGTGGTTGGTTGTAAGTGGGTTTTCACGGTTAAGGTTCATCCCGATGGGTCCCTTCACCGACTTAAAGCTCGGTTAGTTGCCAAAAAAGTTACTCTCAATCATATGGCATTGACTATGATGAGACATTCTCTCATCTTGCTAAGATGGCATCTGTTCGCATCTGTATGGCTCTCGCTGCCACTCATCACTGGCCATTACACTAACTTTATGTCAAGAATGCATTTCGTAATGGCATTCTTGAGGAGGAGGTATATATGACTCAACCACCTGGATTTGTTGTTCAGCAGGAGGCCTCTAAAGTATGTCACTTGTGAAAGTCTTTATATGGCCTTAAGCAATCTCCTCGAGCTTGGTTTGGTCATATATCTCAGGCTCTTAGTCATTTTGGCATGACCAGGAGTGCTAATCATCACTTGGTTTTCTACAGACACTTGAAGAAAAAGACTATTAGTTTGGTCGCATATGTGGATGATCTAATCACTACTGGTGATGATGACGATGGGATCCTCGCACTTAAGAAGTTCTTGGGTGAGCAGTTTCAGATTACCGACCTTGGTAAGCTTAAATACTTCCTTGGCTATGAGGTATCACAGTCTCATGACAAACTTCTCATCTGTCAAAGAAAGTATGTACTTGATATACTCTTAAAAAGTGGGTTACTTGGATGCAAACCGGTTGATTCGCCGATAGTTCCTGAGACTAAGCTTATGCCAGATGATGGAGAGTTATTACATGATCCCAAGAGATTTCGAAGATTGGTTGGTAAACTAAATTATTTGCCAGTTACTCGGCCTAACATTTCATATCTAGTGAGTGTTGTGAGTCAATTCATGTCTTCCCCTCGCATTACCCACTGGAATGCTGCTATTCGAATCCTGAAGTATCTCAAGGGATCTTCAGGAAAAAGGCTAGTATACTCTGACCAGGGACATGACAGGATAGCATGCTTCACAGATGCAGATTGGGCCGGTTGTCCTAGCAGTCGGAAGTCTACTACATGGTTTTGTGTCTTCTTTGGTAGTAACCCTATTTTTTGGAAGAGTAAGAAACAGACTGTTGCATCTCGATCTAACGCGGAGTCATAATATCGTGCAATGGCAAACACTTTCTGTGAGCTAGTTTGGACAGAGTGTTTGCTTAACAAACTAGGTGTTAACCACGATGGTTTGATGAGACTACACTGTGACAATCAAGCTGCCATGCATATTGCTAAGAATCAAGTCTTTCATGAACGGACAAAACACATTGAGGTTAATTGTCATATGGTTCGAGATCTTGTCATCGGGACATCCTCTTATCCCCCATGTATTCAACCCATTCATGTTTGGACAAATCTTCAGCTCACCGACAGTCTAACCAAGCCTCTTCGCAAAGCTCAAATTGATACTATATGTAACAAGTTAGGCATGTTAGACATATACGCTCCAACTTGAGGAGTGTTAAAAATAAAATGGAAATATTTGTATCTTGTAGTTTCCTTTTTTGCATTTTAGCCTTTTGTTATATATTTGTATGTAACTTTGATTAGAGAAATATACATAAAATACATTTCTTACAAAACCAATCAAAATAGGAGAGTATCATTTTGATTCCCATGGAACCAAAATTTTAGGATACAGTGACTTGTTTATAATAATGTGTTTATTAGTGCTATTTCGGTACCTAACTAGTTAGTTATTTTACTTAAAGTAGTCACACACTCTTGATTATACTAATCAAGCCATCAGTTGTAAGCGTAGGCTTTTCCAAGTACATATCTAGATTATATGTCATTTTTTTTAATTCTTCAACAACCTACGTATTTTTGGGTGTTGCGACTAATCTATTAGGATCGACTAGAAAGCTTTTAGGATATGATGACTTGTTAATGCTAAAGCGTCTATTAGTACTCTTTCGGTACCTAACTAGATGGTTATTTAATTTAAAGTAGCCACACACTACCAATTATGATCCTAATGATTTTTTAAAAGTTGGTAGGTGTTTATCCAACCAATTTTGTGAATTTGTTTCCTTTAAAGTCTAGACTAGTCCTACCCTACCTTAGAAAAGAAATTAACACCGCATTTATTAAAAGTCGAGTCTAGATTTTGACGAGCTCAACCTCGCCACCAGATCCAGCAAAGTCAAGTTGGCACCTCGCACCTTAAGACCTTACCTCTTGAGCTTGCCTGAGGCGAGGATCAAGCCTTGCCCCCAAGGGCAAGCTTGAGCTCACCGACCTCAACAAGGCTCGAGCTTGCTAATTTGGCAAGGTCTCAGTCTCCCAAGAGTCTAGTGAGCACTTCCCTCGCCTCTTAGTAGGCGATCGGCTGAGAAATAAGGAAAAACAAAGGAGAGAAAAAAAGAAGAAAAAAAATCAAATTTTTATTTCTAAAAAATTAAAAATAATTAGAATGTCAAAATTTATATAGTCTAAAAATGATTTGTTAATGACACTTAAAATTAATTAAATAACACATTTATGACCCTTTTGGAACCATTTTGAGACCCATTAGGTTAGTAAGTGGTCTATTTAATTTTTTAAACTAACTCATTTATGATCCATATCATTTCATATAAGTTAAAATATAAGTTTTTGATCCATTTTGCCAACTCTAATGCTAATCAATCTTTCGATGGTGCTTTTTTCTTATAATGAAATCTTGGCAAAAGATTAATTTTTCCTAAACAGGGATACGAGGAAGGCATTGTTGCTTTGCTTTTGTGATAAGAGACGACCTGAATGAAAGTATGTTTTCTATTCATGTGCTTATTCCAAGCCACTTAATTTCCAAGGGCAAGACTTTATTATGACGGCTGCTTGAAGATCTCCAATCCGCTCTTATTCAAGAGTGACACAGACGAATTTTGAAGAACAGACTAACCATCTCCAATCACCACTCTCTTGGCACGGTTTCTTGTTCAACGCCTTGATTAGGACAGAACACCTCCACCTCCTCAACCCTATGTCGTAGCATCAGCAGCGAAGGCAAATCCTGATCAATGACTCCTGCAATGTTGAAGATATGCAGAGTTCACACAGCCAGCTCCATGTCGCAACCCTCCCTCTCGGGGCTCACATCAAGGGGAGCGGGTTTAGCCGTATGTTGAATGGGAACGGCAATTTCTCTATATTGAGATGCTCGTTCTCGTTCAGCATGAGTTGTTCCAAATTTTTACAGCACGTGACCTTGGAAGATTTGATTAATTAACACGGTAAGATTTCACCTATTCAGAGCCAATACCAGCCTGTATCTTTAGGACTAGTTAGAAACCGCTTCCACTTCCTACGAAACAGAGATCTCAAATAAGGGACTTGATTATTCTAATAGTCTAATTAGAGCCCTTTTGAGTAACTCATTACATTAACGACGATATGATCTAAGCAGTCTTGTCGAGTTTTAGGTCCTAAGGCACACTTTATTGTGTGTTCATGCATGGTTGTTTGCCAAATTAGTAACCGTTTAAAGGCATACGAATAATCATAGCCTAACCAATGCATCAAACCATGTAAGGAAATCAACGCATTAAAACGACATAACAAACGATAATAAAGTACGATAGAGAGGTGCAAGAATGCAAACTCGAGTCGGATGAATAGTATACATGTCTTGATTGTTTGAGCCCTAGATATTGATCCCTATGAGCTTGATTGGAAATTAAATTTAGGTTTAGACTTAAAGAGGCTAATATCCTAAGAGGCTCTTGAAGCTATTGAGACCAACTACCATTAATGGAAAACTCGGGATAGATTTCCCCATTTATCCTTTAAACTTGGAACCACCATGAAACAATGATCATATCCGTCCATCCATGGTGATGAATTCCAAACCAATCGTGGGCCACTTTTTTAAGAGAGACTAGGGCATCCCGTTAGTACCAAATCTCTTTCTCTTTTTATTACCCAAGTTTAGACTAACCAAGGATACTCCTAGCATATAGACCTCCCAATTACTCGAGAGAAACTATTCTAAACCATATTGAGATAAGCAAGAAAGAGATCCTATTCTTAACTCTAAACATATCCATATATTTAAAGTGAGATTGCCAATTACTCAAAGGAACTTGACCAAACTATGGAATCTATGCCTAATTGAGTCTAAAGGCTAACCAACTACTCTCTAAATTGGCCCTAGATCCCCTAGATTATATCAAACTAGCCATTCAAGGTTCGCCTTCTCATCAATAAGCATCAAAAGGCACGTACCCAGCAAACATTCGGCAAGAGTAGACATAAGTTCCGACCCTCCTTCAACATCCCTGTGAAAGATGGGTCCTGCCCTCTGTTCCCTGGCGTAATGACGTCCGGTCTAGGCCCACGACGTGTCAAATCAAAACATTTTAAGTCCTCTTCAATTCATTAGATTGCTCAATTTTGAGCTCGACTGTACGAAATTTTCGAATCATTAAAGCTTCCGTCCAGACCTCACATCAACACAGTCCACACAAGCATTTTCTCAAACCCTAGGTGCTCGAAAGCCTTTGATCCGACCATATTGATTCCAAATCAAGTTCAATCAGCCCAATCCAACGCATATCATCTATTTCCAGCAATACTGAGCTGGGCAATGGACACTATTTTATTCAAAGTCGACGTTGATTCATCATAACTATTAATCATATGATCAATGCTTGTTAACACGATCAACTCCTGTCAGCATACTTACTTTCGGTTCCAACAAGATGGAAGTTCAGCTAGTGCATGACTCGTTCCTAAATTGACATGAATTTGGTTGTAGGACTTCCTCATATAAGTATATACCCATGGGTAGTCGAAATAACGCCAAAGTGACGCCAAATCTTCATCAAATCATACGAAATCAAGGACCGACAGCAAACATATACTTAATTTCAGGAGAAATCAAACACGATCGAAGCATAATCTCAGTTGAAATTGACCATACATCACTCAATCAACATACATATCAAAACCGATCAATTTATAACGTGGAAATCAAGGATGATAGGCCAGGATCAAGGCCATTTCATGTATAGAAACATTCGGCCAAAACTACGACGATACGACCGTCACCATCACAAGCACATTAAATCACGACCATGACTAGCATACGCCATATCCAAGTCATTTATCCATAGATTGAAGCAAACCCTTCAATTTCCTTATTATGGAAAGAACGTGGAATGTGTAATGACATCAAGATGAAAGAAAATTCCTACTGTAAAACCAAACTCAAGAGTGCAGAAATCTTAACGTGATTGAGACTAGGAACAAAGATTGGTTTCCATTGTTGCAAGATCTAATCAATCCAATTCATGAGTCCCCAAACTCGTGATTATCTGATCCGCGCTCCTTTATTTATCCATCTGAATACCCCGGGGTTTACCTTAGGAGGTCATGACAAGTTGGAGGGCTTTTAAGATTATCTCCACCACGACTTTCAACTCACTCATCCTATAGATGTCTATGGTATCTTCATAGTCCAAGTTCAGTACTAGCCAACATATCTTAAAAGATAATAGTTTTGGCTTGTTTGCAAAAAATTTATAATTACTTGTTGTACAACACGATTGGTTTTTGCAAGAATCGACTCCTAGTAAACGTGTCCAACATAAACAGGAGACACTTTACACCCGGAACCATGTGATATGACCTTAATCATGGTGAGGGATACCCTCATTTTTGTGCAATCAATAGTAGGACACCATTCAACATAATCTTTTTCCAAATTATATGGAGATGTAATGGTAACCGCATTTTGCTTTAATTGAACGAGAATTCTTCGCTAATTTTCCGCGCCCAATGGATCTGAAATCGAATTCAAATCCAACATATTTGGAAAAAAAAATTTGTTTATATCAATCTCGGGCCAATTTTGCCCAAGCTCCGCATGCGGGCCGGGATACCTCGGTACCCAGCGGTCCATCAACCTAATAAAAGTCGTAAGTTGGGTCTAAAATTTATAAAACATCCCAAAGTTGATGTTCTTTCTGGAAGAATATGGGCCCTAAAGAAGAGAACACTGAAAAGGCCTTCTAAGACAAATGGGCCATGTTGTGGATCCGAAAGGCCTTTGAAAAGGCCATGACTGGTCCAACAATGCACCTGTATTACGTTAAAAACCCAGGTCGTCCAAAAGGTGTCCCCCCTTCGACGGTCTCCGCGCAAAGGCCACAAATTTAGGACTTTCATGTCACAAAAAAAAATTTGATGGCAACTATATTGCGCATATAAGAATTTGGGGATTTTTGGTATAATAAGAATAAGTTAGGTGTTTTGGGAGTTAAAAAAAGATTAAAGTAAATGTGTCACAATAAGTATAATTTAGAGTTTGTCAGGACTTTTACCTTTATCGTAATATAAGACATAATCTACCCACGCATAGCTGCGCTGGTAGAGACGTTTTACGTAGATCAAAAGAACAAACGAAAAGTGAGAATCCTTCCTCATAAAAATAAAAAAAATATATATAAGACGTACGTCTTTTCATCCGTATAATCAAATTATTGTACTTTGGTATATTACCCGGTTAATGTGTATCTTCTTATTTTGTATGAACCGTCATTCTCAAGAGATTAAAGATGAAATCCTTATTGATAGTATAAACGGATGCACGATATGGGACTTGCTTAAATGTCTTATTCATTCATTGCAACATTAAAGTTGATTGTTTTTCTTACGTAAAACTCATGGTATAGGGTGGGAATTGGGCATCCAATATCCCATACGCAGATTCGTTGCCCATGAGGAAAATCATCCGTACCGACTATGGCAGTTTCGTAAAATTAGTGAAAACTGACGCCCCTTCTTGCACGCACCCCCACCTCCCCCATCCCCTATAAATTCGTTTCCGATTTCGGGGAAAACCCACTCCATATGTCCCATCATTTGAATCCCGCAGTTAGAGAGGGAGCTTAGAGAGAGAGAGAGAGAGAGAGAGAGAGGGAGAGGGAAAGAGGGTCGACGACGACGACGGCGGACCAGAGGGCAACCGCCGCAATCCGCCGTGACCTCAGTGACGCGACCTTGATTTCTCCGACGCACATTTGCGGTGGTGCGGATCCTCCTTCCAGCTCACCGCTCGTTGCGATTTCGGCCGGGGCGAGTGGGAGAGATTCTATGAGCCGTCTAGCGATTAAGTCCGTGGTGTATCACGGCGAGGTGCGCCTGGGGGAGCTGGACGCGATCCCGGCGAACGGCCACAGCTTCCGGTTCCCCAACAACGAGATTCGGATCCACCGCATCTCGCCGATCAGCGAGAGGTGCCCCCCTCTCTCGATCCTCCAGACGGTGTCCTCGTTCTCGGTCCGGTGCAAGCTCGAGTCGTCCTCTCCTGTCGAGCAGGCGAATTTGATCAATCTGCACGCCTCTTGCTTCTACGAATTTAAGGTCTCTGTTGGGCGACGTATCGCTCCGTTTTTATTTGCTCGAAAGCCACTCTGTTCCCTTTTAGTCCTAATTGCTGGTAGGAATTGCTGTTGTGTGTCTTTCCTGCTGTTAAGAGTGCTTGGTTGTGGTCAGTTCTTGCATTGCCTCTGCTGCGTGTAGTGTTTCCGCTGTTGTTAAGAGTGTGTGAGTGAGTGAGAGCTCTGATGGATGAATTTGTTTTGGCAGACTGCTGTAGTGTTGCTTGGCGAAGAAGAAATACACTTGGTGGCAATGCCTAGTAAGCAGAAGAAGTTCCCGTGCTTTTGGTGCTTCTCCGTTCCTTTGGGTCTCTACGAGTCCTCTCTAAGATTGCTTAATCTACGGTGCCTCTCGATTGTGTTTGATCTTGACGAGACGCTCATCGTTGCCAACACAATGAAGTCTTTTGAGGACAGAATTGAGGCTCTTCGAGGCTGGATTGCTCGGGAGACTGATTCGGTGAGGATATCAGGAATGTCAGCTGAACTGAAGCGGTACATAGATGATAGAGCACTACTGAAGCAGTACGCAGATGGTGATTGTGTGATGGACAATGGAAAGATGTACAAGGTTCAGGTTGAGGAGGTTCCTCTGCTTTCAGATAGCCATGAGAAAGTTGTTAGACCAGTAATCAGATTGCAGGACAGAAATACCGTTCTAACTCGCATCAATCCTGAGGTTAGAAGATGCTTTTGCTGCTATTCTTGTTTAGTTATAACTTCTTTTTGAATGTTATAACATAAGCTGTCTCTAATGATGGAACACTGGCTTTATTGGGATAATTACTCTTTTCAGTTGATGGAGTCTTGCACCCTACTCCTGTTTTTATTTTTCTTTTTTGGAAAATCAGAACCAGGACCTTTTCTCTTGCATCAAGGAGCACATTTCTAGAATAGATCGAGGGGCTTGAAGCATAAAAAAGTTGACCATTGACTCATTCGGCCTTAGAAAGAACGCTAGCTCCCATTATTTAGTTCATCTATCTAAATAATGGCTTGTGCAATAATGTTCTGTTCTTTTGTTCAATTTCTTGGCATCTGAGAATAGCTGGGAGTTCTCATGGGCCATTTCATTGAGCAAAGACATACTAAGTTCAAATGGAGATGAGCAAGGCATGTTTTTTATTTCATGTGTAAACTACAAACTAGGTTATGACTTTCAACAGAAGTCACTGATCAAATGTTTTTGTAGATTGAGAAACTGATGTGCATGATGGTAGGCTAACTTTTCTTGGCATCAAAATCAATTCCTCTGTCCATGATTCACTATTATGTAACTGCAGACAGGTTTTGATTGAAGAGGTTCCAATTCATGTTTCTATTGGCAGTGCCTCGTTCACCCAATTAAGAAAAATCATATTACCAGATAATGTCAAAAGATGTTCTTTTTAAGGTTATTCTGAATTATACATTTCGAGATATAGAAAGCCTTGTGTATTTTTGTTGTGATCATCTTTATTTTTTCTTTATGCAGATCCGTGACACCAGTGTGCTGGTGAGATTACGACCTGCATGGGATGAATTGAGGAGTTACTTAACAGCTAAAGGACGTAAGAGGTTTGAAGTTTATGTGTGCACAATGGCTGAAAGAGACTATGCTTTAGAGATGTGGAGGCTTCTTGACCCTGAAGCACACTTAATTAATTCAAAACAACTCTTGAACCGTGTTGTTTGTGTCAAATCAGGCAAGTTGTCTGCTTATGTACAGAATAATATGCTTGTAGGAGATGTAGTTGAGGAGCATGTGAGTTGATTAGTCTCTAATGAATTAGTAGTTTGCTGATTCGTCCTTATGCTTAATTACAAATTTCACTGGGAACTCATGTGCTGATCTGGTTATATGTGGAGTAACCAACAGGAGAATGAATAAACTAAGTTGCTCAGTTTTTTAAGCGAGGGAGGGGGGGGGGGGTAACTCTTTGCATTTGGTGTCCATGTGGGTACTAACGGAGGAACCATGTGAATAAGGACAAAGCAGGTCATTTTAGTTTCACGTTATGATCCAAATTCTTGTCTGAGGGAGATGGGTACTCTTTTTCTTATTTGTTGCATAATTTTAAGTAAGGGTTTATGCATATGCTTAATTGCTGGTGTAAGAAGGCAAGAAAGGTGAAGATCCGACATCTTTGTTGTTATTAATAGAGCATCCAATATGCAACATTGATGTATCATGCCATAATTTGTATAATTGAGCCACTGCCAAATGCTTAAGGAGATCAAATCTAAATGACTAATGAAGTATAGTTGCTTCCTTTTATCTTCCTTTTGAAGCTTTAACGCTAGATTCGCTGTTGCCTAGCATGTTTCTTTTCTGCGCTCGTCTTAAAGATTTGAACAGTGGCCGGCTAATACAGCATGCTTGGGGGATTTCTTGCTTTTCATTTTCATTATAACTTAAAAGATATCAACTCCTAATATTTGTGGTTGCATCTTCTAGGCCAATGTTTACTTTATTCTCACTTGATGAATTGCACTTTTAGTGGACCACTGTCTTTAAAAATCAGTAGCATCGATTGACTTCATAGCTAGTAGAAATCGGTTTGATCCATTGCATCACATAACTTGATCGTGCTTCTTGCCCGCGTCCCCCATGTGAGGTGACTTAGCTTTCTGTTTTTCCCTGGCCTAGCCCATGTGAAGATATCCTTATCTTCTTTACAATAAAATTAAGCTTAATGGAAGAAGCTCGTCTATTTTACCCAGAGAGGTCATAATTGGAATCAGTGGTTAACGCTTATCTCAGCCTTCTGTTCCTGTTTTTCATAATTTAATTAAGAACTTAGAAGAGAAAGTATTGTGAGAATAGAATCAGTATATCCAGCTTTACTGGAGCAATGTTCTCACATGTGAAAGTTTTATGTGATTATTCAGCAGCTTTTGCTGAAAATGAGGGCCAAGCTGTGTAGTACACATGGGACGAGATAATTATAGTGAATGCCTGTACTCCTAATTCTAGATATGTATAACAGGTGTTTTTTTATTGCATGGATTTTGTAGTGCATGGAAAGTTTTTTTAACTAATCAAAGGATGGATTCAATGAAGTTCATCTAATGGTGTTTGCATCAGTCAATGATCGTGTACATAGAGCCAGACTTAACAACACTTGTTTCAGATATTTCTGGGGTTTTATGATACCACCTGCCCCACTCCCCCTGAACTTTTTATTCCACCTGGCTTTGCAACCTTTTTGTTACGTTTTTCTTTCTTGTTTCATGAAGTTACATAGTTAACTCTTGATTAATAATTCAAGTATGCCATCTTTTGATTGCATATTTTTTCTAACTACTTATGTTAGTTCTATTATTTAGTCAAATTCTAGTGAAGTATTGTCCCTCATTTTAACATTGTTACTCCCACCTTCTTCCTTTCCCAGCTGTATCCTAATCATGCTTAATATGTTATGAATGGCAGGTTCAAGGAAATCATTGCTAAATGTATTTCAGGATGGCAAGTGCCATCCCAAGATGGCAATGGTGATTGATGACCGCTCAAAGGTCTGGGAAGACAGGGATCAACCACGAGTGCATGTAGTTCCTCCATTTGCTCCATACTATGCTCCTCAAGCGGAGGTATTAGATCATAGATTTATTATGTCTCTTCCGGATAGTCCCTTTACTATGAGAGCGTTAAATGGGTAGGCCGAGTCGGGTAAAAAATGGACCGACTCATATTGAGCCATTTAACACGTTTTGACTTATTTTTATATAATACGATTCTAGCAACCCATACACAACCCGACCCATATGCAACCTGACCCATACTCGATACGACCCAACCTATATGCAACTTGACGCATACTCGATACGACTCGACTTAATTGTTAAAACACTTCCCATATTTAACAATGTCTAGAAAAATTTAATTCATGATTTTTTTAAATGTATTGTTAAAATAATTTTATGCAATATAATTTAGTTGATAATTTTTAATTTTTTTTTTGAAAATTTAAATTTTTGAAAATTTTTTAAAATCTCTTTATTTTTTTGTTTTTCCTCTTCCAGTCGTCAACAAGGCTCCAGCTCGCCATATTTTAACGAGCTCAACCTCGCTAGATTTCAATGAGCTTAACCTTGCCGACCTCAGACGACATTCAAAACTTGTCAAGACGAGATTGAGCTCATGGAAATTTGGCGAGTCTCGACCTCAGTAGCCTTAGGCAAGCTAGACCTCGCTGAACTTGGCGAGTCTCAAGCACGGCGGCCTTGGGCAAGCTTGATCTTGACACCGGATCCAACAAAGTCGAGTTGGCACCTCGCACTTTAAGACCTGGCCTCTCGAGCTTGCTTGAAGCAACGATTGAGTCTTGCCGACCAACAGTGAGCTTGAGCTCACCAACCTTAACGAGGCCCGAGCTTGCTTTGGCGAGGTCTCAACCTCCCTGGAGTTTGGTGAGCTCGTTCCTTGCCTCTTGGTCGGCGATCGACTGAGAAAGAGGGAAAAAAGAGGAAAAAAAGGACAAAAAATAAGGAAAAATAGAAACAATCAAAATTTTAATTTTTTAAAAGTTTCAAATAATTAGAATATCAGAATTTTCATAATGTAAAAATGACTTGTTAATAACACTTAAAATTAATTAGGTAACCCATTTATGATCCATTTGGAATTTAAGGCCAATTAGATTAGTAAATGACCCATTTAAAACTTTTTTAATTTTTTAAGCTTACTCATTTATGACTCATATTATCTCATACGAGTTAAAACATGGGTTTTTAATCCATTTTGTCACCTTCGCTTTACTGTTCTAGTGAAAGAAAATTATGCTAAGCTACTTTGTGCATAAATGTCATTATGTCTATTGGACTGATTTGCATGAGCAATGGGCTGACGGTCATTGTTATTTTGTAATAACTTCCAGACCTTCTTTGTACCGGGAATTATCCATTAAAATGGGAATCAAATTGCCACTGCCTTTCATGGCGCATAAGGTCAATTTGAATGAAGTGAATGAAAATCAAAACTTGGAAGGAAAAGTTTCTTTGTATTATGATTTTTTATAATTAAAGGGAAGGAAAGTAACGTCATAGATAGACCATTATATAGGGCTTAGATTTGACAACTTTTGCGTGAAGAAAATTTGGAAGGGTAACTTTCTTATATGTTTACAATAATTTGTTGCCTAAGAAGATGTATTCAAATTTGCAAGTGTTGCCAAATGCAGCAATATTCAAATTATTTTCCATTTTAATTCGCTATAATTCGTTCCTATTCCTTTCGTCTTATTTCAATTGCTTCATTCTTGTTAATGAAAGGGGTTTGAAGCGATATATTAATGAGGATAAACGCCAGTTACCTAAGCTCTATCCATTGTTCAAATGTTTTCAATTTATCTTTTTTGGGCATGTTGTTGAGGTTTCATTTATCAAATAGGTTCTCTATGAATAATATTGATGAAAGTATGAATAGAAATTTCTTTTTGGGTTTTTACCAGACTGCAAATGCTGTTCCAGTCCTTTGTGTGGCAAGAAACGTAGCGTGCAATGTCAGGGGTTACTTTTTCAAGTAAGCATCTAGATTTCAGTCAAACTGTATAAAGCCATTCACAGCAAAATATTGGATTTGAGTTGCATTCTGATCTCATGTCTGATTGAGATATGATATTTCTTATCCAGGGAGTTTGATGAAAACCTGTTAAGGAAAATCTCTGAAGTATTTTATGAAGATGAGGTGGTTACTTTACCCCATGCCCCTGATGTGAGCAGTTACTTGATGTCAGAGGTATTTAAAACTGAGTTTTTCAATATGGACTATTGGATATATCTAAAGGTCTGTTTAAAGTTCTAATCGATTGTTATCATCTGTCCTTAATGTCAGGACTCTGGTTTTGTACCAAATGGCGCTGCAAACGCTCAATTTGCTGATGGAATGCATGGTGCAGAAATTGAGAAAAGACTTAATCCTCCGGTAACCTGTGATATATGCTCTGTTCAACTTCTCTGCCTATTCAATCATTCAAATCTGAAGTTTTGGTGTACTGATTCTATTATGAGCAAGGCCGACTTACTTTTTTTCATTTGTTTATTTTAGGGTGAAAAGCACACCATTGATGGGGCAGGCATCCCTGTAAAAGAAACTCCTGACGTTAAATCTGAAACATCTCAGCCAACGATTACTATAATTCCAAACACTGTTGGTCCCAATGCTTTGAGAACACTCATGCCATCTCAGAGTATGATTTTCCATTGTTAGGAATATTCGTGTCTCCAAGAGTTTGTACATGATATTGTTACATTACAGATTTTTGTGTTCTTGTTTATTCGTAGAACCTGGCCTGCTTGGTAATCCTGCTAGACAAGATTTCAGCTTTTCGGATCGGGAACATGACGTGAAAAGGAGAATTCTTACCATGACACATGGTCCTGACTTGAAGAATCAGGGCTTGAGTGAGCCCCCGCTCCTAGCTAGACCACCAGCGCAGTTACCTACAGCCAATATCCAACCACACAGAGGATTGCCATTGGAAGAAGACTCAGGAAAAGGACATATAAATTGTAAAAGTTCTGGCTTTTCTCAAGAATCTGATTCACTGAAGTTCGATAAGCAGAGAGCTCATCAAATTCAGCTCGGTCAGAATCTTCCAAGTGTCAGTACCTCTGGTGTGCTCTCTAACGTATCTCAAGTGAAGGCAGAAGAGGTTTGCTTGTAACTTATGTCTAGAGTTTGGAGTACAAGTTACTTCTAGTTTTGACCTCAGTTCCCATTTCACCAGGTGTGGTCTTGTCCTGATCAGAAAAAAACAAAACCATCTACTGGAAGTCAGCAACCTGGTATAGAACTTTCTTTTTCGTCCTTTCTGTTTAATAGTAATGTGCTCGGATTTCTGTTGAGTCTCCTTCCAATTTATCTAATGTTGCGGTTGCCATGAACATGCATTATAACTGCATTTTGTATCTGGAAGTTAGGTCTAGATTTTTCTTTTCTGGCCATTGGTCTGGATCTTATGTTTAAGTTAGCCTTTTTAACATCCCTTCATTTTACTCGTGATTTAGATAGAGATGCCTTTTAGGTGCATCATGGTTTAAACAAACTTTAGTGCTTTCCTCATCTTTGATTTGTTATATTAGACCATTATTATTGTCACTGATAGATCGGGATCAAATTCAAGGGTGAGATATCGGTTTCCTCTTCTCGTAGGAAAATTTTGACTGTGTGATGTCTGTTGCAGAGATTGGTGTACCTCAGAATCAGAGTTGTCCTAATGACAGAGATAATCACACCGATACTGGAAAAGAGAACTTGCTACAGTTGTCATTGTCTATTGCGGTGCTGCAAGAGATTGGAAGGAGATGCAGCTCCAAGGTGAGTTTGATTTGGATCCATTTTCCTTGATATTTGACTCTCTCTTTTTGAGATTCCAACATAGTTTGCCCTTCAGGTTGAGTTCAGGTCAATCTTGAGCACCAGTAAGGATTTGCAGTTTTCAGTCGAGGTCAGTGAAATTGTAATCCTATCTTTTTCAGAACAAGATCATTTACTATATGTGTTCCCACATTTGTATGATATACTCTATGGATCTATATAACATTATTTAGCAAAAGGAATCAGCATATTTTATCTGATTTGGATGTTCATATGGTAAGTGTTTGAAATATTTGCTCTGTTGTGTGCTTGGACAGATATGTATTTGCTTGTGACATTACCCCAAGCGTTTTGCATAGTTCTCGAGTTCAACAAACTTATTGCAGTCATCTTTGTTGCTCTTTTTCACAGGTATTATTTACTGGTGAGAAGATAGGTGTTGGAATGGGTAAAACGAGGAAGGATGCTCAACAACAAGCTGCCCTGAATGCTCTTCACAGCTTGGCAGGTAGATAGCTTCTTTATTGGGCCTTCAACATATGATTAGTAGATGAATCTATTTTTTTTTTCTTAGGGCGATAGTAGATGAATTTGAAACAAGACTCACTGCTATACATTATTCCTTTGGCATGTTTTTGTTGTCTACGTAGAAGGTTTCTGGGGCCATCGTGTTAATGCTGTTAGTTTAAACTGAATGATGTTACAATTAGATTGTCTGTAATGCTTGATCAAATTGCAGAGAAGTACGTAACATATGCCAGGAGCCATTCACAAGAAGTTGACAAAAATCTCAATAAGATCTCTCAAGGGAAAGAAAACGGATTTCTGTGGGATGTTGTCAGTCCTGGGTCACATGAACCACCAAGAGAAAATGAGTTTGCTAAAGAGGGCGATACTGAGGCGCGATCATCTTGATGCTTAGAACTGTTAATTGGTCTCTCCATAAGAGGAGTTGGTGATGCTTGTAACTAGATAAGGTTACCTGGGCTGGAAACTGAGAAGTTTTTACCTGAAGACCAGTGTACGTCTTTTCCTGACTATGAAGCTAAGAGCTGAAGGAAAGCAAGCTGGCTTCATGCCTCCCAATGTTGAATTATCCTGGCAATGTTTGCTTCTGGTTCCGTGGTAAGTCTGTGGTCTGTCTCTAGACACTAGTCTCTATTTTCAGTGATCCATCTAATGCTGCTATCCTGTTATCCGGGCATGTTGCGCCTGATTTCCACAGTGCTACTCTGTCCTTTTACTTTTCCCCCTTGCTGAAGCATAACAATGGCTGCCCATTTTCTACACTTATAAAGAACTGTTATGGTGGCTAGGACTGGTAATTTCAGACAAGATCTGTAATGTGAAAGGTTGCTGAACTATTGCCAGTCCTAACTATCAAAGCAGCTATGAGAACTTTGAAGAGGAGGACCTCATTCATTCTCCTGCAAATCGTTCCATCTCTGTCAAGGTGCATGTTGTGGTTTTGCAAAGGGTGAGTTGTCATAGTTCACATTGACAACCATTTGAATGTTTTCTTTATTTATGCTTGTCACTATATACAGGCAATGCGCATCATGATTCTTATTTCCATCATGAGAATCATGTTGAGTTTTCCACATTTTGATTTGTGCTCCTTGATGCTCCTTTCTTCTTTGCTAAGGCATGGTCCATCGTGATTCTCCTTTTTGCTCCTTCCACGGAAACTCAAAACATTTGTGAAATATTCTCCTGAAATTGAGTGCTTAAACAAATTAATGGAAAATATTTTTACTTACAAAAATGTTCATAAGCTCTTAAGAATGAAAATATTTTCCAATGACTGATTTCATCAAGTGATACAGACAATCATTATCAGAAAGAAAAATTTCAAATCATTTGTTTTCCTTGAAACAAGACGCTCTTAGCATACGCTTTTATTGCGAATTGCATCTCATTTGCTTTTTGCCCCCTTAGCTTTGTTGGGCATCCTAGACCTTTTTGTTGACAAATCTGAATTGCTTCAGTTTTCTTGAACTTTTAGGTCCCATCATTCCTTCCAAGCGAATACCCGAGGTCTGGGAGCTCCCAAGTGGGGAAAGGCTTTACCCCTTGTGGCAATACATGTGCTGCAAGAATAGCAGCATATCACAATGTGGTCCGGAGAGGTGGAATGGATGCTGGGCGCGAAGCCTACATCCTGGACATGTTACCTGTCGCAGCAGTCTGGATCTTTCAGAAGCCTAGCTAATTTGGATAGGTCAGCATTCGAATGCGGATCTTTGTGAAAACTGCATCCTGCAGTATCTCGATCCTTGGTTAATGGGAGAAAAACGGCAGTAAGTTGACTTGTACTGGATAAATTCTTTTCGTATTATGGTCTTAGGAAAGGTGGCTCTATATCCTTTGTTTTGTTCCTTTGCTGTACATAGATGGAATAAAATTTCAAGTTCATCCATATTCTGGCTAGATATTTCTGTTTGTGTTTTATCTGCTATGCAAACTCTTCGTTTGTCTAGCTGATTGTAGCGTTGCAATTATTGAGAGTAAGTGTTCCTTTTGTTAGCATAGTCACTCTTGACGAGAGACTTCTGAGACAATTCGAGCGAATAGTCGAAACCGAGGTTATGGTCAGGGTGTTGTCGAACTGGCCTCGGATGGATTCGAGTTTTCCTTTGCAGCCAAAAGGAAGTACCCACACGTATTTGCGAGCCATATATATAATCGACACGACGGTCAAGCCAAAATCAAATCCATTCTGATGTAATCAATGCAGTTTTTTGGCAGCAGTGGGCTACGGTCGTCATCTCCATGTCCCCATTTCAGAACCGTTGAATTTACGTCATGTGGCGGTCACATAAAGTAGAGAAGAGAAATTCCGGCAGCACTCATTCTCCTCTCCTCCCCAAGCCTTAGACGGAGACTCGGATCTCCTAATCGCATGTCACGGAGGTCAGGGGAATCCAAGGGTGGAGAGGGGTATACCCTATTAAATAAGAGGGAAGGGGTTTTAATTCAAGAGTGGGGGAAAAGGTCACCTGCCTTGCGTGCAGGTGATCCTTTTCTCTCAAACGGCGCCAATGCCCGTTTAGCCTCTTTGACCATACCCTCTCAATGAGACAACCGCGAGACTCTGCCTAGGGTAAACATCACCCTCAGGCCTCGAAAAAGCTGCCTAGCGGATTCACCAACCCAATATATCTCGGAATGAGCTCCGGTGGCAAGTGCTGTGAAAGAGGCGTGTGACGGCGCAATAACACAAGTAGCAACGATGTCATTTGACGGACAATCATGTCAGTGGTGTGCATCAAAGAGGTGGGCGCGGCTTCTCCATGTTTGAAGAAGAGAGGAGGGAGAGTCACAATATTTTTGTGAGACATAATTCTCTAAAGAAAAGCTCTCAACTTTAAGACTAGTGCCAATTATATCCTAACCTTTTTTTTTAATCTCATAAAAAGCTCTCAACTTTAAGATTAGCCCTAAATCTACCCTATACTTTTTTTTGTCTTGAGGAAAACCCCAAACGTTAGATTTAGTCTTAGACCTGCCATGAATTTGTATTGTCTAAAAAAATTAGCAACTTTCGATCTATCTTCAAATTCTAATGTGGCATTTCCACATCAATAAATAAACCTATATCAGTAAGGTGATATATATATATATATATATATATATATATATTGTCTCTAAAATGAAATCATTCTACGATCTGAAATGAGTGATGACTGACAGTGGTTTTTGAATGGAGGGCTCATGTGGACAAATTCGAGATTAAAGTACAAATTGATGAATTTTTTTAAGAGTTTGAACAGAATTGCGACTGGATCTAAAGTTTGTGATTTTCTTAAAGACAAAAAGATGATCAGGATAGATTTGGAATTATAACTAAAGTTTGAGATTTTTAGACAAAAAAAAGTTTGGAATATAATTAGGACTAAACATAAAGTTTGAGATTATTAAGGGAATTAGACCCTTTTTGTGATAGGTACCTGACAAAGTTCTTTAACTAATTTAGCGGAGATGACATAGGGGGAATTGTCCATGGGTAAAAGATCCCCCCCCCCCCCCCCCTTCAAAACATCATCCTGTCCATACATTACTGTATCAGGATTACAGGGCACATTGGCTAAGGTCAAGAGTTTGTCCAAGTAGCTGCAGTTGAGCAAATGAAAAAAAAAATTCTTTCATTTTTCTTTCGTGTTCTACTTCTGCGTTTTGAAGTAGAAGATGATGTGGGCAAGGGAGAGATTACTATTTATTCTTCAATACGAAGTTTCCAGGTCAACTGAAGGTGGAGGAGATGGCCATTGGGCTCGAAATCAACGGGCCATGCCTACTCCAACGATCCGTATATAAATAGGCAAATCCTCCCTTCCATTATGGATTAGTAATGGTATATTATGACCGATCATTATAGGCACAATGGAAATGCCCGAGACCAAGTTATAATTATGTTTTTTTTTTTGCCTTTGTATTAAGCTTTTCAACTTTTCTTAATAAATGATTCCTTATAAAAGGATTGCCTTTAAGTGAATGCCGTGGTAATAGCATTGCCGAGTTCCCTAGCAAATTGAGGGAGAGAGCAAGGGTTTGTACTAGAGATGATCATGTACAAACCCTTGTATATGATCATGTTATAATTAGCTCTCCTTTTTGGAACATGTACTCGACCCTATTTATATTGGACTATGTACCCAACCCATCCTGTTTTTCAGGTCTGGTTCTTGGGTTAATCATGTTTATATTGGAACGTGTTTTGCAACCATCCATCTTATATGGCTTCCAATTTTATATTAATATGCAAGAAAATAACATAATTTTTTAAATTTATATTGAAACATTAAGCACTTGTAATTAATCAGTAAACAAACTTTTTGACTAAAAAAAACTAAGGGTCCACAAGGCAAATTATCATAAATAAAATCATAAGACAAAGTAAAATTCCTAACATTACATATTCATTAGCAACAAACATGGATTTAATATTAGTCTCATTCCCACAATACTACATGAAATTTTTTATTTGTCTAAAATGGTTAATAAATTTTTTGTCCAAGTATAACTCCTCCAAAAGTGAAGTCAACATAACTCCTCATTTAGAAGTGAAATCAGGCGAGCCAATTTACATTGTACAAAATCTCTGACAACAATTTAAAATTCATATATAAAGAAAAATCAACAAGATAATCATGCTTTAGAGACATATGCAAAGTTGTGATTTAATAAAGTCTATTTACTTACCGTTTCCACAATAAAAAGTTTTATTTTCCAATGGGCTTTTGGGTTGGCTTACAAACCGGTTCCTAAACCAGTTCGATCGATCATATTCCGGGGTGGTAATTCCTTGAAATCGGTTCCCAAACCAATTTTGGATTTTGGGAACCAGTTCCCCATCCTATTTTTCTGGTGGGCCGGTCCGGAAACCAAGTTTACCTAGTTCAATTGCACATCCCTAGTTTGTACTCATCAGCTTGGCCTTCAAAATCAAGAATTTCGACACCACTTTAGAACGAATGCAAGACAACTTTTCATCATTTGGGCATTAAGGATGATGTTTGTTTCACAATAAATTAATAATATAGAGATTATTTATCTTAAAATAATCTCTTACATTGCTTACAAAAAATGAATCAAAAAAAGAATTTTAATTATATTATTGTTTGGACTTGGTAAAGGTTGTCGTGCAAAAATGCCTAGAAATAAATTGTTATCAATAGCGGAAAAAAAAGTCACTAACTACAACTAAAGTCCATGGAGAGTTTTTCCCTAATCTGAGTCGTAATCAATTTTCATTTTATAAAAGTCAAATATTTCTATTGTTGCAATTGGCGACCTTCATATATAAATTTAAAAAAAAACATCAAATAAAAATCCAAAAGACCCTTAGTTTCTCAAATAAATTTTTGAAGTGAACTTCATTTCAAGTAACAACACTCTTAAGTCTTTTTACTTGAAAAATGAAGGTATTTCATGTCTTTATTTCGAATTTTCCCATATATTTCGGATAAAAGGAAAAGGAGAAAAAAGATTTTTTTCACGACACATCATTAAATTTGGGGCAGGGTTTATCGTTTTTAGCCCAAGCCGAGTTCCCTTCCACGGTGAGGTCTAAGCATCGCCGGCGGCGGCGGCGACGACTACGAGTATGGGCGGCGCCACCAGGTTCCTGCTGCTTCTCGCCACTCCTCTCCCTCCGCGCTGCCCCTCCCTCCTCCGCCTCTCTCGCCTCCACCACCACCGCCGCCATGTCCGCCGCCTGACTCCTCTGCCCTCGCTCTCTCTCCGCCGCCACATCCTCGGCGCTTCTACCGAGGACCATTCCCTTCCACTCCGAATCAAGTCCTTCTCGCGACATTCTCATGCGCAGGCTAACGCCGTCAGAGACGATCATTTCTCCGACTCTGCTCATCCGTGGCCGGAGTGGCTCGATTTCGTCAGGTGCTTGTACGCCGGTGGCTTTTTCGGTAAGGAGGGATTGGCTCCAGCGGCGGCGCGAGAAATTGGTGGCGAGGCTGAGTTCTTGGCGGGCGTGGATTTGCAGGAGGAGTTCGTTCGTGCAGCTGAGGCTAGCTTGGCCTTCGCGCGCGATCGGCCTCATCTTTTGAGGTGTCGTTTGTATTAAAATTTTCAAGTTCTTGATAGTTATGTTTTGTCTACCGATGCGTTTTATTCATGCCTGAAGTTGGTTCTATAGGGCACTCTCGAAGAGAGACATAGACGTGTTGGTCGAAAATGGTGCTCCTTTCCTGTTCAAGAACGCTGATGATTCCATCAGGAAAATGAGGGCGTTCATGAGTGGCGACGAAGTTGGCGTAAGAACTCATTTTCACAGTTCTTTTGCTTGTAATTTTGTTGGCCTGATAGGTTTATTGCTTTTTGGCTGTTAAATGTGCGCACAACATTGACATTTACGATACCAATCTCTGCTTGCATGCTTGGTAATTATGTTATTGTGGTTAACCTTGGCCTCTGATTCTCGGCATGCTTTCTTCTTGGTTTTGGTTGCATAGACTGTTGATGGCAATGAAGCGCAGACAATTGATTTGATGAGGTTTATATTGAGTTATGCCTGCGGCCCCCTCACACCAGAAAAAAGTTACTTCAGTAACCAAAATTTTATTGCATCTGTACGGAATCTGCTTCAAGAGATGGCAAATTTAAGTCATGCTTCCTCATCAAGCTTTGCTGGTTCTCTTGAGAGCCGGTTCTCTGGTGGATATGGACAAGTTCCTAGGCCTCGTGGACCAAACATTGAGATGAAAAGAGGTGACTGGATTTGCCCCAGGCGAGTGCTTTCTTCTCTCTGTGACTGAAATGAATTTTATTTCTATCATTTATCAATCTGGATATTCTGCTAGCTATGATATGACATGCGAATTGAATCTCTCTCTTTGACGTTTATGAGCAGGTGTAATTTTATGAATTTTGCCAGAAATATGAAGTGCCTTGAATGTGAAGAGGCACGACCAAAGGGGTATCTGACGGGCAGAGAGTGGGAGTGTCCTCAGTGAGTATTTGCTTACTATTTTTATGAAAGGTTTTGTGGATAGCTATCATTAGTATGAGTTTAATGTACTGAAAGTAGTGTTTTGTTTTTTCAAACGGTCGTAGATGTGACTTCTTCAATCATGGGAGGAATCAAGTATGCTTGAGATGTGAATGCAAGCGTCCTGGGCAAATCTCATCCACAGTCCCCTCTGAATTTGGTTTAGGTCATGGTACTGTTGATGATGCCAATACAGTTGACATTGAGAGGAGGTTAGCTGCCAATGAAGAGAAGGCAGAAAGGTGGTTCAAAAAAGTTTCACAGCTAGACAGCACTTCAGATGCGAACAGTGCTATGACCGACGAAGATTTCCCTGAGATTATGCCACTGAGGAAAGGAGTGAATAGATTTGTTGTGAGCACCAAGAAGACGCCTTTGGAGAGGAGGCTGGCCAACGCTCAAAACAGAAGTACCTGGACTGGTGAGTTTACTCCAAATGCTGATGATAACCGAACTTTGGATGTAAACAAGAGACTTGATTCATCTTTTTTAAACTCACCATCTCCACAGCAAGGACAGCCTGGAGGAAACAACTCTGGTTATGTTGCTTTTAGGCCTTTACCTGATGATATGTTTGCCAAGAAACCTGGAATTTCTGAAACTGACGCAGATGGCAAGGTGACAGGTGGGGCTGCTTCCCTTGCTTCAAATGTTAGAGAGCAGGGTTCTTCTGCTTCTGCAGTCAACGTCACAGGTAAATCAGGAGCTGGTTTATCACCATCTTGTGGGCCAGTTATCGAGACCGAGAACCAAGATAAAGGAAGAGGAGGAGCAGAACAATCTGAGACATGGTTTAAGCGAATTGCAGAACTACATGATGCCCGAGATTTGCCATCTGCAGTTTCTGATGGAGACTTCTCTGAGACCATGCCTGTGCGTAAGGGAGAGAACCGATTTGCGGTCGGAAGGATGAAAGATCGTTCTTTGACTTCTCCAACATATAAAAGACGTGCTGCAATGGAGCGAGCAACCAATACTAACTTTGTTCCCTTCGTCCCATTCCCACCTGGGTATTTTGCTAAGAAGGAAAACCGGCAGCCTGATGGGGAAAATGCTAATGGTAAAGCCTCAATGGAAACGACATCAACTCTTGAAAATCCCAGGAAGCTTTCACTGGAGGCAACTGATTCAAGTTTGCCGCCTAAGGGCAATGTCCAATCAAGGGAAAACTGGGAAAGCGGGAACTGGAATTTGAAACCTCCTGCAGAGAACTTAACTCAAAATAGTTCATCCACGATGAAAGGGACACATAATGTTGGGATGCTGCAGGACTTGAGCAATCCTCAGACAAGTAGCGGGAGTAGTGGAGGTGCTGGATCATTTCAAGATGGTAGAAATACAAGAGAGACAACAAATCAGGCAAGCAGTTCACACCAACCATCCGAAAGTTTCAAATTGAGAGAGCAGTGGAGAGGTAAGAGCTTGGAGGGTTCAGCAGTGAAAGAACCTGATCCTTTGGACATGTCAGAGGAGGCAAAGGCAGAAAGGTGGTTCCGGCGCGTTGCCCAGATTAAGGACATTTCAGAGCTGAGCCAAATACCAGACGAGGATTTCCCATCAATAATGCCGATGCGGAAAGGAGTGAACAGGTTTGTGGTGAGCAAGAGGAAGACGCCATTAGAGAGGAGGCTAACTTCTTCTCAGTATAGAAGGAATCTCCCTGCTGTGAACACTGATCCTGTGAAAAATGAAGAATAAGTGACATCGAGTTTATCCAATTGTTGTAATGCTTCATAAAATCATTATTCGACAATCTGTTTTTTTACTCAAATAGTTCTTTGGAAAGTGATTCTGTATCTCAACAAAGCGAGCAAAAAACAACCAGTGCCCTCAGGTCTCGGCTTACATTGTCTTAATCGTCTTCGAACCTCCTGCACCTTTGCCTAACGGCATTAAAACCAGAGATGAAAGCAAGCTGCACGTGGAAAAAAAAAAAAGATTGAGGTCCTGGCAACTTCATGTTGCAGGAGGGATGATTTTAGTGAGATGGCCCTTGCTTGGATTGGAAAAGAATGTTGGGAAATTTGGGTTTCGAAGAAAATTTGGGAAGCGGTTGTAATAGAGGGTAAATGGTAATGAAGAGATGGTCTCATTCGCGTTGCAACTCTTATGTTCCTTCGTCATGGACCGGTGAGCTGAAGCATCGTACTGTCGTGAAAGAACTCGTTGAAGGTGATCGCCATAGAGCAGTGCACTTTTTCTTTGAAGTCTCATGGTGCTTAACCGTGATATGGTGTCATGTTCCTCTTATGCTTTTAGGAACTATTTGATAGGATGATGGGATGAGGATAGGACATCATTAAGAATAGGAAGTATCTTATTTATAGGTAATGGGAAGTACTTTTATTTTAATAGATAATAGGAAGTATTTTGATGGTTCTTTACGTGATATATTCTGATTCACAGATTGCATTTCATCTGATTCTCTTGAACAACAAGTAGAATCGAGTGGATTTTATAGCCTGCTTAAGAGTGTGGTTGGCAGAGAGTGGCCCCTTTGATTAGATAAGAGTAATGCTAAGCATGTTACGACAAATTAACAGAAATGCCATATTTTTCTTCTGCTCCGATTGGAGAGACTTTCATCTAATCACTCTTTTAATTGATGGATTACAGTCATGGACATCAGCCATATTTACTCTAGTTAAGTATGTATGTGGGTGATATCCACAACTAGTAACCTACCAAAATTGGTATACCTAAAGTGGTTTACGAAATTGGTGTACTTAATGATGCGGCAGACACCTAAGGCACAACTTTAAAGTAACCGGCTACTTCAAATATGAAATTTCATAGTTTGGTCTTTGTTCTCTGCTGCTTATTGGATGGTATTCTTTCTAGCTAACAGCTGCATTATGGTAAATCGTGTCCGTCTCTCAATCTCATTTAGCTGACATCTTAGTTCTGCAACTAATGGCTTGATATGCCAGTTTTGTCTGCATTACTACAAATTTTTTTTTTGGTAACCGAGGTGTCCGAGCCAGCTTGCGCGCACCTCAACTATTCCTCGGGGGAGACTAGCACAGCAACCTACCGCCATGGCCCCCCACTTAAATCACAGGCGCTTCTCTGAGGAATCAAACCAAAGACCTCAAGGAGGTCCAAGTTCGCCCTAACCAGCTGGGCTACCTATTTTTTTTCTGAAGGAAAAATTGCAAATTCGTTTTATTAATGGAGTACGATTTGTGTATGAGAGATTCATCTTTCAAGTTATCTTTTTCTTTAAAAAAAAAAAGATATTTGAGAGGTAGATTGTAGCTAGATACATTATTTGTTAGATATCGTGTGTTATTGTTATTGCACTTCTTTGATATGCTCATACTGAGCGGTTGAATTTGAGAAGAAGAGTCTCGTAGTTGGGAGGGAGGGAGAATTGTGCATGACTTTGTGAGTGCTGAAACAAGTGAAAAAAGCTACACAACATAAACTACTAATGACTTTCGACTGGCAATGGTTGTGACCAAATTGCATTTTCTTAAAACACATAATGCTTCTTTCCCCCTTAGGTTTTAGTATCTGGCAATTTAAAATGTTTTCTCGTTTGATTTCATCACACTTAGTTCTCAGTGGATTTGTTTATGCCCATGGCAACTGCTGTCAACAGCACCACCTGCCTAAGTCTAGCTGTGAGCTGATTAATACTGCATTGTAAATGAGCAAATATGAGGCTTATTTTACTTGCCATGGCACGGTAAGACTGATAGGAGATAGGGAGTCAATTAGTTAATTGAAGTAATGAGGCCAGAACCATATAAGCGTTGGTTTAGTCCTCCCCACTGGTTAAAGAACAATACTTGATGTAGTTGTCCTCACCGGTTCAAGGTCAGTTTAACAATAACAAAACAAAAAAACAAATTGGGTGATGTCTAAGTTTTTCCCAAGTCAAATAGATTGTCAAGGTCGAGATGTAGTTTACACAAGCTGTGCTGGAGAATCAGCAATCTTCTTCAATTAACTGAAGGATGAACTCTAGCTGGTTGCTTAAGTACATGCCTTGCCGACTGACAAGGATGAACTCTAGCTGACTGTCAAGGTCGAGATGCAGTTTACACAAGCTGTGCTGGAGAAGTAGCTTAACGTTCATTAAGCTTCTTCAATTAACTGAAGGATGAACTCTAGCTGGTTGCTTAAGTACATGCCTTGCCGACTGACAAGGATGAACTCTAGCTGACTGTCAAGGTCGAGATGCAGTTTACACAAGCTGTGCTGGAGAAGTAGCTTGCTGGAGAAGTAGCTTAACGTTCAGCAATCTTCTTCAATTAACTGAAGGATGAACTCTAGCTGGTTGCTTAAGTACTTGCCTTGCCGACTGACAAAGAGGCTTTGGTTGACAGCCTTTAATAATTTATGGTTATGCATGACTGCTTGAAGGGTCAGGCACTGAAGGACCAGCTGCTTGTTTTATCTAGAAGTGTGGAGATCTTAGTACTTTCACGATTTCTTGCACCCGATAGATACGGATACAATTTATGTCTATTCCTGCTCCTCTGCCCATGGTGCCTTTAATATGTTATTTTAATAAGACTTTCCTGATTTTCTTTCACTAATGGATTGAGTATATACAAAAGCGAAGCTCAAAGAGAAAAGTTTGGGAAAACAACCAATTATGGGATTGAATATATATGGCTGTAAGAGGGCTGCAATGTGAACACAAGGGTATGGATACACTTGTTGCAGCGAAATGAGTTATCCTTTCTTATTTCTATTATAATGCTTCTTGATCCAACTTTAGGTCCAAGCACAAATGTTTTTCCGGCTTTGTCGCATTTTGTGAAATTTTCGGATGGACTTGAGGGAGGCTAAGATCCTTCAGCTTCCCAATGTGATGAGAAGGAAAGATTAGCTTACTCATCCTCTGCAGAAGAAACAAGTGAAATAGCTTTGGTTAATGTGGTATTACTTGAAATAATGCATCAGTGGCAATGTCGAGAGGCGAATGAATACTGCAATATCATGATATTGCTTCCTTACGGTAGTAGTCTTCATTATTGAGAAGTACATCAGAATTCTGATGATGACTAATCATGGCATATGGGTTTGAAGTTCTTCCTTGAAAGCTTGAGTCTCCCTCCAAAGTAGAGATGTGTAGGCCGTCTGACTTAGCCCATGGTGCGCGTAATGCATAATCTAGGATTCGTCCTACAATAATTCTTGCTTAACCTTCCTTCTGCACACAAGAAATCACTCCGAGAGTAATGCACCAGAAAAGTCCTCTCTTTTCTCACAATAAAATGAATGCAGGGAACCCTTAGTTTTTCGAAATTTCAGCTTTACTTTTACATACATACTTTTATTTTGTCAGGTTTTATGCAGATACTTCAAAATATAACACATGTGCAAACAATTGTTTTATAACATTTATTACCAAAATCTCCGCAATCACGGATAACTTCCGTTGATCTAATTCTACATAGATAATGCAAAGCAAAAGAGAACTCTATGATACGATTACCTAATATTCCAGAGGCACTCGATTTAAAAATAAAAATAAAAATCTATCTTTACCTTTGCAGGGAGGAGACTATAAAGTATTGGCTGCGGATGCAATGGCGTGATGCCTCAACCCATTCTCGAAAAAGCAGAGGGCACCACATTAACTGCGAGATAAGCCTCGAGGAAGAAAGCGATTGAGAATCCCCCACAACGTACGCTATGTGCTTAGGAAAAGATTATTGAGGTTTAATCTCATCGCGAGTCGCCTGGTTCCCAGGCACGTACCTCGTAACGAGTACAGCCTTGTACTTCGGAGTCGCTAATAATGTCCAAATAATGATACGCCCCCTTGCTTACGGCGTCCACTCTGATCCTCCAGGCCTTGGAACCCGACGAGGTTTCTTCGATGCAAACCGAACCCAGCGGCCTATCCAAGGCTGGATCACAGATTACGAAGATCCTTTTGAATGACGCTCCCATGGTGCAGTCGCTGCATAGAAAAATGTGGCCCGAGTTCAGAGAAAGGTATAGCGTTGAAACTTAAAAGGTACTCTCATGACCCTGATTAAGAATATTAATAAGGGAAAGTTTCGTTCATGAAGTGTTGAATACATACCGTATGATGACGGTTTTGTGTACCGAAAGCCGTAAAATTTTCCTTGCGGGAGGACATGTAAGAGATCATCTCTCAGCAAATTCCCTTTAGCATTGCAGAATTTTTTAAGGACGGGTTGGCATCCAGGAGCAAATATTTTACAGAAGACAAGCTAATCAGGTGATGACATATAGGGGCAGAGATCATTGTTGTTAAACCGCAACCGATAGCGTCGGCTGCTCATGAGCTCGACGCTTGGAAAATTTCACAGGCTAGGAAAGAGAGGAACTGGGATACGCATCATCATATGATACAATAAGCAACAGTTCCAGAATTTCGACACAGCTACAAAACGATGCAGATCACTACTTTTATATGCACATGGTGTTACTACAGCCATTCCAAGCAGAACTCTTTTCTACAGCACTACATTACAACTACTGTTAGCGTACACTCGACTATGGAGTTTTGCAAGAAAGCGGTACAAATAAATGCATGCTACTC
The DNA here is from genome assembly GCA_019926035.1 of Melaleuca alternifolia. Classification (NCBI taxonomy): domain Eukaryota; kingdom Viridiplantae; phylum Streptophyta; class Magnoliopsida; order Myrtales; family Myrtaceae; genus Melaleuca; species Melaleuca alternifolia. The sequence continues at coordinate 2,264,510 of JAGKPW010000083.1, forward strand.
CATCTATAGTACAAAAATCCTATGCACACTCGAAGTACAGATAACAATAGCACAACGAACGGCAACACATTTTAGGTATATTCTTTGACTCTGTCATCTATAGTACAAAAATCCTAAGCGTACTCCAAGTACACGCAACAATAGCACAACGAACGGCAACACATTTCAGGTATATTCTTTGAGTCCGTCCACTATAGCAACCCCAAAGTTGCTAGAAACTTCTGCAACGTCCGATGGCCCCATCGAATATCATTCTTCAATATATCTAAATTCTTGGGGCCGGTCTTCCCTTCTCTGTTGTCTATGTGGATATTCTGTTTGTGTTGGTTATCAAGCTGTCCTTCGGTAAAAATCAGCAGCGTTTCTTCTCGGGATGGATTGCATCCAGGCTCTTGCTTTACACGCAAATGAATTCCTCATTAGAGACTCATTGGAAAAGAGAAGCGCACAGGCATCAATGCACGCACCGCAGAAGAAAACACAACCCACATATCATAGTGTGCTTGTGCCCGAACGTGTGTGGGAGAGTTGAGAGAGAGTCGCATACATCAAAATCATAGATGAACAATGTCATCTGTGTCCTAGACATCCAATTCGTTGATGAACAATGCCGTTAGTGTTGCATGACAACTTAACAACGCCCCAAGTTTTTCCATTATAGTCGACAGAAGGACCTTGCTTTGTACGTGGCAGATGATTTGAAAGCACAGATATTTTTTCCATATCCGATATGTCAGTTCATCATCCACGCAAATGTTTCAAGAATTCAACAATGGTGCTTGTGGCAATTACATAAGTTGGAACAGTTGGTTCGTAGAGGCAAAATAAGCTTTCTATCTGGCGCAGGAGTATGACGTTAAATCGTTAACAGTTCCAACAGGGTAAAAGCCACTGAGATATATATTTTAATGTTTGACCAATACATTGACCATGCATACTGAATACAATCCAGCTTTGCTCCCGATTATTAAGCAGGAAACAGTGGTTCTTATCATATATGAACCATTTTCTCTTCCAATTAGTGGAGATGATTGCGAGATCCTTGTTCAAGCTGTCCCCACTTTCAATCTCGTGGAACAGAGCATCCCTATGGAACTTATTTTTCACGAGGCTACAATACAAGCAAACAACAGAACACTTCCAATACCTAGTAGAATCTTCAAATCCTAGCTGGTTGTGGTCAATTGACAGGAGATGGAGTAACTTGTTTGGCCAATGCAAACTGATAAAGTGGGCAGCAATAAAGCATTTGTCAAGCAGTTACCTCTGGTAATTTTGAACTTATAGCTTCATCAGGTCCGCCAGAGGCATCACCTGCACTGTTTTGTCCTTCTTCGCATCGATTTGACTCTTCCATTAGCACCATTGATAAGGGAGTCAATCCAGGAACCAGTACAGGAACTTCATCAACTACAACTAGGTCACTTTGGAAATTCTTGCTTGTCAAGTTATTGCCCGTGGCTCTGCCATTGTTTCCAAGAACTTCCTGCGATATGGTCAGGTCCTCATTTTGGTAACCAATTTTCTTTTCACAGTGCGCATCGTTAGTTGCATCTTTTGAAGACTGCTCCTGCTTTTGGAGAATATTATCTGCATAAAGAGCCACAGGCATCTCTTCCATCAAAGCAATGGTATTGGGAAAAATTGAGTCATCATGTGCTTCCACCAGAGGATTCTCTTTGGGAGCAGCATAATTACCATCGACAGCAGATCCATTGCTGGCTTCTAGCATCACTTCTTCTCTCAATGGATCTGAGTTCTCTACTACTATCAACCTTTCTGAACCATTAGTAGGCTCCTCAACCTCAGAGAGGCTGTCTGATAATTCTTCCTCGGTGATCTTTTGTAATTCAGCATTTTCCCAATCTTCATAGACAGTGATTGTTTTATCAGTATCCCAGACTTGTAAAATCCGATCCGGATCTGGCTGCCACTGTACCTCTCCATCTCCTTGTCTTAATATGACCTTGAATTGAACATCTCTCCCAATGGGTATATCCTATCCAAACACATTGCAGATATGAATAAAAGCCACGACAATCTAATATTGCTATTTAGAAGAAAGCAAACTCAAGTTCGTCTAAAATAAAAACCTACCAGCTCTACTGACCATATATGTCCATCTGACCAATCCAACGGTACTGCACTTAATGGGTCCCATGAACCCAAGGCCGGATCATCCCCTACTACCAGATATTCTTCTCCAAATTGACACTCTCTCTGTAATTGAAATCTGACGTGCACTTTCCTCGAAGAATCTAAGAAATGCAGATGGAATTAACAAATCAGGAATCCATCATATATTTGATTAGGAATGCCATAACTTACATGTCTCTGCAGTCTCATCTTCTGCTGTCGCTAGGTCCGCTTGAAGTAGAGGATGCTACAAAAATCAAACATAAATTTGAGCAGTGAGACACTAGCATTTTAACGACATAAGAACCCTAGCAAACCGTTTTCTTCAATATTCTACAGAATGTCAAGAACCCCAGTTTGAGTAATTAACGTGGATCTCATGAAACAGAGCCTCTCAAATCCGTTGGAGAGGCTGTTCGTGCTCTTTCCACCGTCTGCTTTACTATGAAGTAAGTTGGAAATCCTTAAACCGAAAGTAGGAGATCTAATGAGTTCATCCAATTTGCACCAGCAAACCTCTAGGAGCAACTAAAGTTACTAGCTTTTGCATTTGAATACAAATGGTATGCACTTATATATGCTGACAAGGACATATGGGAAGTTTTTACGTGATCAAAAAGGATATCGTTTAGTGGATTGAGCGATTCCCAGAAGAGCAACATACGTGATGAAATGAACAGGGTCCAAGCAGAGTCTTATCGAGCTCTGCCTCCATGTCGCTCTTATGCTGATTGTTCTATCTTTGTCTTTTCCATGTCCGAGCATGCATTCTTGGTTTCGGAGAAGTGATCCAATGTTTAAATAAGATGCCTCGGTAAACGACAATGCACGAGCGACACCACTTCATCATAATTTTACCCATTAAGTCCTCCATTTCATATTCATTGACCTTAACCATGTTTCACACTATAATCTAAACGAAATAGTTAAAAATGCTTTAACTCTGCTTTCTTCCCACTAGTATCACCGATTCACCGCAAAATGTTATAAATTACTTTCAAAATCAAAAAGATTTGTAAATGATGCAAATAACGAGGGGGGAGAGAGAGAGAGAGAGAGAGAGAGAGACCTCGATGTTGGACGAAAGAGAAGGAATCGGACCCCCGAGCTTGTGCTGAGCTGAGGCCAAACGGAATAATCCGAAATCAGCGAGCCTCCGGACTCGCGCGAAGCGAACGTCCGCTCTGGCAACGACGTTCTCCCCGAACGGCGACAAGCACGAACCTGCTCCGTCTCCGGCCTTGTCGAACAAAATCCTCAAGCTGCGACTCGCGAGAGCGTCCATCACTTGCTCAGCTCAGCTCAGCCCAGCTCACCTCACCTCACCTCGCCGGAACTCGTCGGGATCGACTCAGGTCACCTCACCTCGCTCCCGAAGCTACTGCACGAGCTCGGCGGCGAGCGCGAGCGGAGCCAGAGAGTTCGTGGAGGAAGAACAGAGCTTCGTCTGTACATGGGCGTTTGGGTTTTGTGGAGTGTGGAAATCGTAATCTGACTCCGGTGGATTGCAGTTTATATAGTGGCGGGGCCCCCCTCGTGAGAGACGATGGAGACGGGAAGCAACGGATCCGATTCCACGTGGCGTGTTCGAACGCATCAACGACGTCGGAATCTCTAACCGAACTGACTCCGGAGTCTTTCTCGATCGGGACAAGAGGGAGAGAGAGATTATAAAATGCGTCTCGGTCGTCGCCGCCTCGAATCTGCGCCCTTCATTTAAAAAGCCGGGGGGTCGGGGATCCCGCGCTCGGTGGCGCCACGTGTCACCGGCCCTCTCGAGGACCGACGACCGACGAGCCAGGTGGCACCAATCACGAGGGCGATGGTGTCGACTTCATTTCAATTTTTGTTCCCATTGTAATTTGTCACTCATAGTTTGGCTAAAGCACTCCCGGCAAAGTAATTTGACCATTTTATCCATCGTGGATCCCACCCATCAGCGTCCTTTGCATTCTCATGATGTTCCTTTTTTGGGTTTCTGCTTTTGCGGGTCGTAATTTCCTTCATCTTCTTCGTCCTCTCAATCTCTCTTTTGCAGACAATGCTTTCTTCGCCGAGGTAGTCATCATCACCCCCCGAGATTCGCATGTGAGACGATGAGGATCTCTCGGTACCGATCTGATGGAGCCAAGACACTATCCGTTCAATAGGATTTTCGATCAGCGATATCTCGTTTATAGCGACAGCACTACATGATCATCCATTCGATAACTCACTACGCTCGGCTGAAGCCGACAATTCACCACTCTTAAAGCCTACCAACTCACCGGAGCGGCACCGGTTCTTTACATAAGGCCATGCTCTATGCTAGAGATCTCCATTTGGTAGGAGGTGTCAATCGGCCAAGTCCAATTAAGTATCATGAACCCGATTCAAAACATTATAAGTGTATAGTCAACCCAACCTAATTCGAAGTACTTTAAAAATGTAACACATATATTTAGATCAGAATGAATCGGGTAGTGTTTGTTTGTGTATTTTCTAATGAAGATTAAGATAAACATGTACATAATTTCCAAGTTGACCCGACCCGATTCGAAATATTGTAGTCTCAAAATATTTAAGTGAGTATCTGAACTGAAGATACCAAAAATTTCGGGCCGAGTCGGATCGAGTGGGGCATATTGTTTGGTGTTGACACCCCTATCATTTATTAGGGTGTGGTTCATACTCTCCGGCGATAGGAAAGCACGTGGGTCTTGCTTAGCAAGTGGAGGTCCGGGAGAGCCGCCCTGGCGAGGGTCTCAAGGGTGTAGCGCCCCTAGACACCAGAGGGCTTTTGCAATGTAAGCTCATAATTTTTCATTAGTAGTTTGGGCTTTGGCTACTGTTATATATATATATATATATATATATATATATATATATATTCGCTTATAACTGAGTGATGTAACAAGAGTTATGAGGTGTTGATATGGTGGAACCTTCTATTGGATGTAACCCCAGTTTAAGGATAAATCGGGATAAAATCTTGTGTTTTAATTTTCTCTTTCTCACTCATTTTTACTTTACTGTGATTGTGCACCAATTCTAACATCATCTAGGACTCACTATGAGAAACCTTTCTCGACAGCATCTGGTTGAACCTCTCAAATGGATCAGCAAGCTCGATGGAGCAACGAATAGACAAGAGGCACATGGCAGCCAAGCGGTTTGCACTTGAGGACGGCGCTGGCGGAGGCGAGTCTTGCCATGGCTGATTGATCTTAGGCTGTGTTTAGAAGGCGGTATATCATGTGCTTGATGAGGCAGCGCACGCGTCTGCAGTGACATCCGACCCACTGCCATCCTAGTCACGTCCGGGACCTAATGCTTGAGTGATACCAGCCGGGCTGGACACTATTTTTCTTCTGTACACAAGTTCTTCCTGTATGCTCGCTCGGTTGGTTCCATGTTTACTTAAGTTTTTGGAGTTTGTACCATGTGTCGCAATGAGATTACAGGATCTCAACTTGCTGAGCAGGTAGATACTTCGTGCTCACAAGATATGCATCTTCTTTTGCACTCGTCTTACTGTTATGCTTCTCTATTGTCACTGAGACCAATTTAAACCATCCCGAAACTATTTAAACTTGTCATCAAACGTAGGAATTGCAAACTTTGTTGGATTTGAAACGATGGTTTGGAAGGAAAACATGGACGAGTCAAAGATTGGAAGAGTTCGATGGCTTGTGTTTGACGCAGTGGTTCCTCTCCATGTCCAAGGCGAATCTCAAGTGTGATAATAACTGCCTAGGCAAAGCAATCGCTGCCTGGAGGCCACCTCACAGCTTCGACTCTCTTCGACTCTCGCACTCTACACCCTCCTCCAATCCGCCAGGGATGTCACGTTTTACCAAAAAGGCATGGAAGTGGGATCCGCAAGAGAAAGAAAGATGATTGCCTACAAGAGAGAGAAAGATGATTAGGTTCTTTTCTTGGATTACATTGAGATTGATGCTCCTCGCTCCTAACATCTCACGCACACTACGTGCATGCCAAATTACGATAATTCCAGTGGTAGAAAATGTTCAAAAGCAGGATATGTACTATACTTATGGTGGGGAATAACACCCTAAATCATATTATTCTTACAAATGACTAAATTATTGTTTATATTAACCCCATATTGAAACTAACCTACAAACACCAAAGTCCACAGTGTTGACCGACATGTGCTGTCGAATGAATCGGAGGCATGACATGACAGCGATAGGAGGATCCGGATTGCCTGACCGCACTTCAAGGCGGTCAGGCGATCTGGACCGTTGGATGGGGGTGCCCCTTTCAATAGAGGGGCATTTTCCCCCATCCAATGGTTTCCTGCACGTGGGTCAGGTGACTTACGAGCAGGGAATCCATTTCCGCCGAAGGATGTGAGCATTATTAACTTTTGGAAATGATAAACCTTGTGTAATAATAATGTCCCTAAACCTCGATGTTGTCGGAGATGAATGAGCATAAAGTTGAATAACATAAGTTTCTGTGAAGAAAGTTCAGATTCTGACGGTCCTTTCCGGAAGAAGGCCAGCACGAGGCCCGGTAGTTTTTCATCTAAATCATTACATATTAGGCCCAATAGAATTAAGATGACCATAAGCTAAGAATGATCAATATGCGATTTTAGCCAACGAATGTATATTGCTACTGAAAAGGAATAATCACAGGGCAAATTATGAAACTTATAGCGTTCATGCACTTGAATCCTAAAACCTTTGCATCATTCCTTTGAGTCCTAGTTTTAATGCACTTCAGTCTTTCCGTCAATTCAACCGGTTTGAAGGATTATCGATTAGAGCCGTCAAAATGAGTCATAAATCCATATTTTAACCCACATTTATCTAAATAAGTCATAGATGGATCATGTCGAACTTAAAACATTGGTCATAGATGAATTTTGAAAAGGACAGCCCTAAAAAGATGGATGTTAGTGGGTCAGTGAGAAGCCCGCTTTCAACCCAAGTTAAGAAGAAGTTTGATTTTGCTCTGCTCTTCGTTCTCTCTCCTTCTTCGATTTCACGATTGTGAATCTACACCTAGGTGAGCTATCTCTGATTGGCCTACGCTATTTGGACACAACATGAGGAAGGTGAATGAGCAGCTAAGTAAGGGGGAGATTGAAAGAGAAAGAAATGTAGATTTCCTCATTGTTAATCAATTTATTCATGCGGGTACGATTTCATTAACGAGGACTGGTGACCAGAGGAAAGCATGGTCTTTCGAAATGGAATTTCCTCATCTGAATGGTAACAATGAGATGGTCGATGGCTAGTTTAGCTGACGCATCGCGCGTCACCAACTTCGTGCCCAAAATTAGGGTGGCTGGGGGTATCTTGGAATTTAGTTGGATATCGTGAATTGGTCGCGCTACCAAATTTCATGATCTCCAAAGTCTTGTAGATGGGGACCGCACGTCCATCGGATCTAATATAAAGACTAGAGGTGTAATTATGTTGCAAATATAGAAAAATTGTCTGAATTTCAATCATATACTTGAATTTTTTTTTTCATTTGAGTACCTGAACTTTCGAAATAGGGACAATTATCAAAAAGTCATAAACATATTATAATTATACCAATTCAATTACAATTTTTTTCTTCCAATTGAATCCGAAATATTTTTTTTTATTTATACCAATTCAGTTTAACTGGTAAGTTTCAGTAAAAAAAGTCAATGATGTAGATGATGATTGTCTTATGTGGCACAACTACAGCTGATGTATACATTTTTTTTTAAATACAGTCATTTTTTATACTTTTTTACTTATTTCCCTTTTCTTTTCTTTTCTTTTTATAGACTTAGGGTCAATTAGGGTTTCTAGTCAACCGTTGCTGATATAGCCAGGCAAGGGTGCGACCCTCACTACCCTCGGGAGAGGGCATCACAACCGTCGCTCAATCTAGAGGGCATCCTAGCCCTCACCTATCTAAAGAAAAAAAACAAATATATCCAAAAATTCAGAAAATAAAATATTATTTAAAATGTCAACGTCAGCATCGATCGTATCACATGGGATGTCCTCATATCCATATCGGTGAATCTCAACCAAAATCAACCCGGATTTACTGAATTGGCATAAATGAAAAAGATTTAGGATTCAATTGGGAAAGAATGATTTATAACTAAATTTGCATAATCACAATAAGTTTATGACTTTCTTAAATGATTTTCATTCTAATGTTTTTTTTTCCCTATGATACCTTGGAGGTGGGTGACCCCAATACCGGACAGCACTAACTATTATTAGATGCTCTCTTTGTTGATTAACAAGAAGTCGTATGCCATTGCTTTGGAATCCTACATCATAAAAAAGAATTAGACCAACGAAGATTTTCATCAATTCTTTAGTTAATGGGATATTGGACTTTAAAATTTAACCACTCGTTGACCTGATTCCATCTTAATATGCGTTGACAATTATTTCTTTTAGTTCCTGTAGGAGGCCTGCTTGGGAGTGGAGACCTTCATAAGCAAGATTATTTCTTTAATCACATCACAAGGAAAACACAAGAGAAGGAAATTAAAATTAGAGGCCGGCAATTCTTTCTGAGTATGAGCAAAACGGGGGATAATCTTTGTATGAGACGAGAAGTGGTGGCCTGAACATGCAGGCATAGTATAATGGATTAGTAGGTACTAATGAACATACAATCGATGTCGCATCAATAATGAATCAAAATTGAAGGAGTACGGTGGGTTATACATACTCCCAGTGATTAACATCATATTGTCTAATCACGGGTTACCTACCAAGCTGACGAACCATCGAGTATGATCTAATAATAGTAATTTGATCATTGAAGATATATATGTAACGAGTGCTCGATGGAAGGAATAGTCGTTTGTTGCCTTGAATGATTTCCAATTCAGAATGAGTCAAATGGTGAACGAACAACAACATCAGCGTTTGCGATCTTGTCTGTGATTGAGTTGCTTCTAAAAGGTAATAAGTCACCCCGGGTGTCTGAAAAGTGGACCAACAGATCACAGCATTTAGCGATAAGCACAGGCACTTCCCAAGGGCCTTGATCCGAGCTATGAACTGCGTTGACTAAGCTATCTGACTCGATTACCATCGTTTCATGCCTGCGGGACAAAAGGAAAGTTGAGAGTTTGAAGCGGAGCACAAGTCTCCACCCGAAAGTGTAGAGGATGCTGAATTGATTTCACAAAGCAATAAAGGATTATTCCAGCTAAATCGTGATAGATGCACGCAATAGTTCCTTCTGTTTGGTTGAACCAGGTTCGTGCGATCCATCGATATGGATTTTTAAAGCCCCGATCGGTGGAGGAGTCCATTGCTGAGAAGGACTAGCCGTGATTCTGTCCGGTTTCTTCCCTTTCGAAGTCCACGTGTTGATAATTTTCAAACTTGCAAGTGCCGAATCGACAATAGCTGAAGATGAAGTGACTGCGTGCTTTCCAGATGAACCGCAGAACCAAGGCAACCAACCAGCTGAAACAGTGAGTAAACCTCCTATCTATGCTTCAATTCTCGCTACACCTTGCTTCAAGATGTGAATCTTGAAGCAAGGAGTGTCTCCGAAATTCCTCTGTCCATGGGCGTAACAGAACTAGGTGCTCTGCTGTCTCGGTACAGCTTTCATTGCACAAAGCGCATCTCAGGCCAGGCATGATTTTTCATCTGAACAAGTTTTCATCTTTGGTAGCGCATTCTGGCACAAATTCCACATGAATAGCCTAACTTTTGGGACTCTCTGCATGTTCGACATGTCCCTTCCATAGTTTGCGATAGGGGTTGGAAGGATGATGACGCATGGTTCTGGCTGGGCATGTTCTCTGCCTCTCTAATATGGTTATAGCCACTTTTGACTGAATATTTGCCCGATTGATCCACAATAGCTGGTCTTTTGTTGCCGAAGGTCCCACTGGCATCGTAAGGATTTCTTTGGGAGTATGCTCATCAGAACCCTTCTTTAAAGACTGTAAGTTCCAGGCACTTTCCTCCCCAATGATCAAGTCGGCAACAAATCGTGGGTCACCTCTTGGGGCAGGGCCACCTATCAACCCTTGCTTTAGCCATTTGTCTTCTTTAATTCTGATTTGTTTACAGTCATCGCCTAACTGACCACCATACTCTTATGAGAAATGACTTCCCTCCCCATTAACAGGCTCTGCTAACCCCAACATGCCAAAAATCTCTTTGAGGAAAATAAATTCCTTTTTAACAGTTGGCTCCGGGTTAAAGATGGATTCTAAGTTAAGCTTCCAAGCCTGTTTTCGTAGCATTGCCTCGTTGAAGGCAATTGAATACTCCCCAATCTAATGAAATCCCAAGATATTCACCAGTATTTTCAATTACAGGAACTCCCAATATTTAAGTTTTGATGACAATTTATACTGAAGTAGATTCCGAACTTATTCAGGTTTATGGGTTGTTCAGAAGTTACACGATATTGATTCATCCAGCAGTCAAATTTTGACATTCCTGTAAGTTCCCATATAAAAAGTAAATTGACCAATTTGCAGAATAAAATGAGATAAGGTTGGACAAAACCTATGTTATTTTAATGCATATAATACTACAATCATCCACTTCATTCGCGATAAGGGATGATAGAACATCGGGCACTAGAACGAATAAATTGAGGGATAAGGGGTCTCCTTGTCCATGAGCCCAAGATAGTCGAAAGTCCTCTAGGGGCTCCCTGTTAAATTTCACGCTGAAAGAAACAGTAATGACATAGTGCAGTAGCCATTCCACCCATATTTCATGAAAAGGGCATCCCTTTCAAACATGCCTTTAAGAAATCCCACTCAACTCGATCATAGACTTTCTACATATCAAGCTTTAGTATAGCTTGGAATTTCTTCCTCATCCTTCAAGTTCTGAGTTAGAGTAGCATCTCTTACAAAACTAAAATTATTGTCTCAGATCTGTCTATTGCTTACAAATACACTGTGCTCTATCGCAATCAAACCAAGTAGCCAAGGTTTTAGCCTGTTAGCCATAACCTTGGATATGAGTTTATACACAAAATTGCATAGACGAATGGGGCAAAAATGCTCAAGTTTCTCGGGATTGTAGATTATAGAAATAATGGAGCTACGAGCTCTGTTAAAAGAAAGCATCAGAATTCCAATCTTAACAAAACTCTCACTACGTCGAACACATCATGACTTTTATATCATCCTGGTGGTGTTGGTAGAAGAGTCCACTTAAACCATCTGGCCCCGGGCCTTTAGAAGCACCAAACTAGAATGCTACATCCTTCACTTCTTCTAGTGTTACCTCAGCGACTAAAGAGATCATTCATTTCATCATTAACCTAACAAGGGCAATAAATCAGTACAGTACAGAAGTCACGTGGCCCTACTGACTGATATAAATCTTTAAAGAACTCCAGTGATAGCATCGAAGAATTTAGTGTTCTTAGAAGCATATTTAAGCCAATTGATCTTGGATCTCGCAGCCTAATGCATTTATTCTTGTCACCACATACCCTCAAGCTGCCCTTATAGATTTCGAATTCTTTCTTTGTTATATGATTCATCGGTACTATTGATACAGTGATGAAGCTCCTATTTCAACAAATTTTTTATCTAATGCCTTGTAGAGAATCTTCTCCAGTTCCATTTAGCTAAAGCTAGAGATACAACAATTAGTTTTCTCGGTTGGTCCATCTCAACTAGCTCTGGAGAGTCCCAGGTCTCTTCAGCCATTGTGCCACCAAGAGTTCGCCGCTGAAAATGTCCAGAAACTATTTAATGAGTGGTCAAGTGATTTCTCATCACTCTAAGTAAAGCAAAAACAAAAATTCAAACCTTTAAAGTTGACACGATTGGTTAAGACATTGGATAATGTCCAGTTTAGGAATTGGAGGTCATCCATACAAATCTCACCAATTAGGGCAAGCTACTCTGAGTTATGGCCACTTATAAAGACCAAAGACTAGAACTTAGCTAATCATGAGAATAATCTTAGAGATTTATCTTTATCACTTGCAAAATACTTACTTTTCTTTTATCGACAACTTAATAATATGTAATAGAATCTACAAATAATTTTAACCTTATCAATATACATGTCTTTTTCTTTTTTTGCTCTTCTTTTTTTTACCAAACTACAAATTGTCAAAACTACAACCACTGTGTGATGTGAAATCCACCCTAAAACCTCTAAGGTTGTGTTTCTTTGTCGAGATTATTCAGCCTGACAAAATACAATTCTTATTCAACATATATTTAAGAAAATTTTCAAACAAGACCTCAAGTGAGGTTTTTTTCCTCAAAAGATGGTTCGTAGTAGATTTTGTTTCAAATAAGGATCAAAATTAATAATTTAATATCAATTAGGGGCCTGATAAAGCATGTGCATCTCACATGTCACCGTGATGGGGGCATTTTTGTCCACATGCTTTTTTCTCTCTATTCATCTTCTTTGTTCTTCATTTCTCTGGTTCATCTTCTTCCTTGAAGGAAAGAAAGAAAAAGAAGAAGATTAACTCGAGTGAGTTCTCTCCTCTCTTTTTTTATGAAGTCTCTAATTGTAATTGAATTTTGGGAAAAATCCACCAAAATCTCAAACTATATCCATCGTGATACATTTACCTCAAACTATTTTGTGACACTAAAAATCTTAAACTTTTCCTCCTGTGACATATTTACCCTTCGTCATATTTCTGTTAAAACATTGTAAAAAATCCTACGTGGCTGATGACATGGAAGACAAAATATAAAAGGCCCTAATGTGGCCTCCAGGTGGACTAGTTAAAGAGAAACAATGTCTTTTCCTTGCATGTCCACAAAATTGCTCATCTCTCTATTTCTCTTTGTCTATCTCATTTTGGGGGTTAGGGTTCTTCATGAAATTCCATTTCTCATGATTTGCAGAGCGTGATTCTAGCTAAACTCCTCCGCAGCGGCTGTTGTAGCGCAAGAGGATCAGAAGGGGGCGGTGTTACTCTGCGATCGTTGGCCGAAGGCCCGAGGCGTCCTTTGTGAAGAAGGCCATCTCCTTGCACCGGATCGTCATCTTTGCTCGTACGTTTCTGTCTCCCTCGATTCTCATCGTGTTTCCCCTTGTCTGGCTTGTGGTGTTTTGGATCCCATCCACCTAGAGGAATAGTGGTTGCGATTGTTCTTGTGGTTGTCGAGAGCTCCCGCTCTCCGTGCTCACCACTTTGATTCCTGCGGATGCATATTTTCGGTTCTGGGAATCGATTCATTTTCGTGTGCCTTGGTTTCAACTCCGTGAGGTCGAGTTCTCAGTCCTAGGAGCACAAGTTGATCACACCGCCATGTGTGGTGTCTGATCGTTCCGTGATCTTGTGAATCGACATGAAAGGCGCTCAGCGGGTTTTTTCTCGTATGGGTGTGAACCCTGAAGCTCATTGAGTAGAGCTCTACCAACTTCTCACTCAGTTACACTCAATTAACTCTATTAAATCCTTCTACTTCAAGATTGACTCTGAAATTTTGAACTCGGGAATTGCTCTAGGCAACACTAGTTCAGGGAGATAAGATTAGTATCTTTAAGTGCATTTCATTCTTGTTTCTTTTCCTTTTGCTCGTAGTTGTGATGGCTGCTCTCACTGTAAAACCTTCTTTTGTGCCTGTTATCCCTTGTTATTTACTTATAAAGAGATTGATGAAATCCTAATCAATCTATAAATTCTTCTATTTTAGCTGTAAGCTGACATGAACCACAAGTCAGACAATATATTATATTTTTGTATAGGGCGGACCCATTCCTGTCAAGCCTGTCCAAGTGGACTACTATGGCGCAAGAGGATCATAAGGGGGCAGTGTTGGTGAAGTTTTCTCGTCGCAAGGGTGCCCCACCTCGCTGAAGGTGGAGCTACTCCTGTCGTGGCTGGGGAGACTTCGAGGTGGAGGCTCTGGTAGTGATGTAGGCACACCACTTGGACTATTGGGACTATATGGGGTGGAAGGCCCTGTTCTGGTCAAGATTGTCCATGGTGAGGTAGAAGGGGCGCCAAGCCCCTGGATTGCTTCATAGGAAGTATCTGGAGTGATGGTGATAAGATTGATTTATTAACTTGGATGTTCACACATCCTATCTAGAGATGAGGAAGGAAGACATAATGTGGGAATGGTAAAAGACGCGACATTTGCTATTGATGCAGGCTAAGAAGACATCAATGAGGATGACAATGATACAAGCGAAAGTGACATAACAATATTGTCAGTATTGAAGCGACGGAACAAAGATACAAGTGAAAGTGGAAGCATCTCGATAGGAATCAAAGAAAAAACTTTATCGAGATGCATAGTTATATTGATAGGTTGATATGTGGAATCCTGCTGTTGAAGTTCGATAGTAGGATCAATTTTATTCGATTGTGTTAGCGAACATAACTTGAATTGGAATCCATTGTATTAGCATACCAAAGTATATCAATTTTATGTATTATAAAGTGTTCATGTGAGTGGATTCCCTGATTTACTTGACAATATCAGTACATGTTATAGTGATATAAGTAAAATAGTATGTTTTGCAATATTTGCAACAAGAAATCAAACTGAACTAGTGCGCATGACCAATAATATGAACCACCATCAAAACCTCAACTTCATTAATGTAACGAGGAAAAAGATAAATAATTTAATCACGGCAGCATACCCACAATTGGATAATGATTTATAATTGAACCAACATTCACCGATATTGCCAAAAAGCATTAATTTAATGTTAAACTTGGATTACAACCTAAAAGGAGCTCATGCAGTTCAACCGAAAAGGAGCTTGAATTACAATCAAAATATTTGTATTTTTCATTTCAATTACAACCAAAAGAGTACAAGCAGCAAGTATTCAATATTGAACTTGGATTACAACAAAAAAAGAACTCATGCACATCAATCAAAAAGGAGCTTCGCTTACAACCAAAGTACTTGTACTCTT
The DNA here is from genome assembly GCA_019926035.1 of Melaleuca alternifolia. Taxonomy (NCBI): domain Eukaryota; kingdom Viridiplantae; phylum Streptophyta; class Magnoliopsida; order Myrtales; family Myrtaceae; genus Melaleuca; species Melaleuca alternifolia. The sequence continues at coordinate 2,279,515 of JAGKPW010000083.1, forward strand.
CAGTTTCAATTACAACAAAAAAAAAAATACAGGCGGCGGGAATTCTATGTTAGTGCTGACTTGGATTACAACCAACAAGGCACTCTTCGTTATGAAAAATTGGAGCGAGCATGATTTTCAGATTCTTGAGTTCCACATGGTCCAAATGCTAGAGTTCCACTTGTAGAGTCTTGTGTTCTTGTATCTCCTTGTTTGGTAGATGTCCTTCCACCGTGGGATGTTTTCTCGGGGAGATATTAGTTATAGTAAATATAGTCACAAGGCCATGTTGGTACCAAATACTTGGGACACATAAGTTTTTTTGGTCTCTCTTTTTCTTACCGGAGGTTTAATCTGTGTTGGTCCTAGTGCCTTGGGGCATGTTCTCTTATTATATCACTAGTCATGACAGTTTGAGCATGAGATGGTTGCCCGACTTTTATCAATTTATTTGGATTAGTATTTTGATTAACTATGGCATTCCTCTTTCTAGTCCTCTTCTCAGTATTCTCACCTTGCTTATTACGATGTTTCTTAGGCCTCCTTGGAAGCTTTTTGAATGGCGGAAGCAATATAGGATCTTCAATGGACAGTGGCCATATTTTCTTCCCATTCAACGTCGGTAGCGGAAATTGGTAACAGCTTTCGTAGGCATCCCTCTTGAAACAATCGTCAACATATTGGTTAACATCATATTTCATGTAATTGATGTACGAGATAGCATGTCTACGGGGGATTCCCGAGATATCTCATTGCCTACAAACACATGTCCTCCTCTCAAATCTACCTCAAATCGATCATCATCAACTTCAACTTCAAACTTTTCACCAATACAAGGTTTGGCTCTACAAAGCCTTGACTTCATCTTTGCTTCCTCTACCTTTTCCCTAATAATTCATCTTGAAAATTCACCATCAACTGACTTTTCTCCTACATTCTCACCATCAAAGTAGTTCTTATCACCTTTAAGATATTAACAATTGGCAGCTCTTTTTGCTTGCGAATATACACATTCAATGTCTCACTCAAATTGTTGTCGATGGTATCACATTTTTGCCTAGCCTTTATGATTGCCCTACAGAAGTGCTCTGGCCCTTGCCTCATGAAGTCTTCATAAGCGTTAGCAGACTCCCCTTTTATTCCTTCAATTGCTATGTTGAATTCAACCTCATACGTGGCATAAGCAGCTCTGTTTCTTCCTTATATATATTTTTTCCAATTTGCATAAAAGTGCCTTGAACAATACCAATGTTCTGCATAATAAGCCAATGGAAAAACTACATTGATAAGGCCCTACAAAACATAATTAAAATGCATTAGTAAAGACTTGCATGACATAATTCAACCACTATTATGAATGAATTGATGAAATTGGAGACCAATTCTACCTTTTGTTGATCACTTATCAAAGTCCAGCCATCATCTATCTCTACTTGAAGGTATGTAAATAGCAACTTGAGAAACCAAGTCCAACTGTCCTGTGTCTCCGCTTCAACAATAGCCCATGCAACTAGAAACATTTGATTTTTTCCATCTCTTCCAACAGCACAAAACAGCATTTGCTTTACTACGATCTTAATAAATAACCATCCAGTCCAATTACTTTCCTGCAACCTTTGAGAAAACCATTTTTCAGCCCTTCGAAACTTATATAAAATCTCTTCAATGTGTTTTATGGGTGTCTAAGTAGAAGATGAAATGTGATGTTCTTGCTAGATTGCTTTAATTTAGCTTTATAAGATGCTAATAACTTATATTGTTCATAAAATTGACCTTTTATAGTCTTAAGAGCTCTATCAATTGCTCTATAAGAGGATCTTTTGTTGAGCGTGAGTCCCCACATCTCCATTGCATCTGCCTGCAATTGTTCTGTAGTATATTTCAAATTAGCTCAAATCTTAGGCAATAACTCTTCTGCAAACCATACGTAAGATGCGCTTTTATTTCTCATACTCTCATGGCAAGTATGTTCTTCTCTGACTATCTTTGTTTAACCAACTACCATAAAGGGACCACTCACATTAGGTTCCACACTTGGCATGCATCTTTTTAAATTCATTTTTCTTCCAACCAATATTGTAGCCATTTGCGATTGTGTATTTTTGCACTGCCCTTTTAAACTGAGTGTGCAACTCAAATCTCATGTATAACTGAAATTGGAATTCTCTATAATCACAGCTAGGGTCATATCTAATGTCAAAGATCTTGTTTGGTTACCTACCTCATCATCTATGGAGTTAGGAGGATTGAGATCCTCATGTGCTTCATTCAATGCCCTCATCATTGTCATCCTCATTGATGTCTTCTTGTCCTGCATCAATAGCAAACGTCGCCTCTCTTACCATTCCCACACCATGTCTTCATCCACATCCAGGTTGATAAATCAATCTCATCACCATCCACCATCACTCTTAGTATTATCACTCTCAGTATCATCACTCTCAAAATAAAGGCCATCAACACTCTTGTTATCTTCACTATGGCTAGTGCTCCCATATTCAAGCTCCGCCCCAACCTCGACCACAAGTTCAATCCTCATTTTGTTGCTTAACTCAACCCCAGCCTCAACCTCAATATCAACTTCAACGCAGCTAGCATTCCTTGCTGCACCTAGTCTCAAAGTAATATACCATTTCACCCTCAAAGTCATCCCCAGCAGTAGACTAAAGCCAAGTTTATTAATTTCCTTGCAAAAGATAGGACAATTTGATGTAACCATGTATCATGTTCTAAAATAATATGAACTCAAAGTGACATGTTAGTTTTCCCTAATCAAATACACTTAAGGCCCAACGCGATTGCAACCTTAATGAAAAGTATCTCCAAATACACAATTGCTTTAAAATCATTAGGGACATGTGCACTAGAAGTACTAAAACTTGTAGCGAAAGTGCAAGTGAATCCTAAAACTTGCAAAAAGTGCAAACGAGTCCTAAAACTTGTCAAATTTGTTCAATTCAGTCCCTCCATTGGCGCCGTCCAATTAGTCTCACGGAAAATGCTGACTGGTTTATTTTATTAGTTTCTCTCTCATACATGGCAATTAACGTTCATTGCAGACTCCACGTCTTCAAAACGACGTCGTTTTGGAGGGTCGCATGCCTTAAATGAAAGAGAAGACGACGACGTTCCTGCCCCATACTCTTCGTCTCCCTCAACGACTGAAGAACTCGACCAAATCGCAAATCGACGAAGAAGCAAAAAACCCTAAATCAAAGAAGCCCCAAATCGAAGGACCCTAAAATCGTCGTTCCTTCTTCATCAAAGATAGCAAGCAAAGAAGGTTGCAGATACCTTCTTCGTCGATTGGCAGTCTGCTCGAGCTCGAGCCGTCCATTGTGGTGTCCGATATATCGAGGTGAGCCCGAGAAAACTTTGATTTCTATAAGTCATTCGGTCGAAGTGATTGCAAGTAAACATTTACTGTAAACCCTAGATTATTATTCCGTTATGTGGCTTTGTTGGTTGGCATTCGACCTCTCTCATCCGTGTGTTGAATCGAAGATTGTCTCATTCGTTGCAGGTCCAATGGCCAACAATAGAGTCCCTATTACTTGTTACTTTGGAGGTAAACTTTAAATTGGACCACCCTTCAAATATATCAGTGGAAATGTCAATGTTGTTGAAATAGACTTAAGTAACACTGAATTGTCTTATATAACTGGAATTATTGAGGCTTTAGGTGGGCGCAAGATAGAGAAACTTTATTATAAAGTTCCCAAAAGTAGTAATGTTGATAATTATCTTAGCAAATTGTGGGACAACTCTGCTGTGGTAGATATACAATATGTTGATGATGAAGAGATTATTACTGATAAAGAGGGTGGTGATGATGGGAATCAGCTTGAGGAGGAGGAGGGTGCTTGTGATGTGAATCAAGTAGAGGAGGAGGATATGGGTGATGGGAATCAGGTTGAGGAGGAGGAAAGTGATTATGATGTACGTAATTTGGTATATGTGGAACACTCAAGTGATGATGATCATATTGAACTGCTTGAAGCAAGAAACAAGTTGAAAGAATTTCCAATGGTGCATAGGCCCATAACTGAGGTTAACATCAACACAACCGGTACTTCCCAATCGGAGGTTAACTTCCCAACAGAGTCAACAACTTGTTCTCGATTTGTGGATGATTCTGGGCATCATTCAGAGGAGGAAGAAAGTCTTCATTCCAGCTCAGATGATAAGGGTGAAGAAGAGGAAGATATGGTTTCGAGAAGAGAAAGTAGGTTCCCATCGTATAGTAGTGAAGGCCAAAGCAATCCATAATTTGTTGTTGGCATGACATTTGGGAATGCAACTGAGTTTGAAGAGGCAATTTTAAGGTATTCAGTGGCTACGCAAAGAAACTATCAAATATATTAATAATACTACTAAAGTTTTGGGAAAAAACCAACAAAGATGTTGTTCAACCCCCACCAGTGAAGAAGATGCCTGGAAGGCCAAAAAAAAGTAGAAGAAATGAACCAATTGAATTGGTTCGAGGTGACAGAATGACCAAAGAAGGTAGGCAAATGACTTGTTCTGCTTGCAATGTAGTTGGACATAATCGCAAATAATGTCCATTGAAACATGTATTTCTTCATGTTGATGATATGTTTGCTATATTAACATGTTGTCAAAATAAATGACTTGTTCTACTTAATTTGTGCTTCTAGACCAATGCTCAAGCCAATGTATGTACATCAAGTACCAATGCCAATGCACCAGTTACAACTGAATGAGGATCTACATGCCAGACTGTTGCTTCTACTCAGGCATCAGCACAATGTGCTGAGTAGGCCAGCGCTCTTGATTCTTCTTCTAGTATGGCCAATGCTTTAGATGGCATCATTATTATAAAGGACAAGGATGTTCTACTCAGGCCAGTGTAATAGCTCAATATAAAGCTAAGAAAATCCATATGAGTAATACATAATCACCTAATCCCCATGCATTTATGCATTGTCATTTGATTCTTATCTGTAATTTTTTTTCCAGTATAAGAGATGAGCGAATGAAAAGGAAATGCAAGGGCAAGCACGATTGAAGAAAATGAAAATGGTTTGTACAAACTTTTTGACAAACCTTACAATGCGTTGTGACTTGATGTTTTAACACTTTGTGATAATAATATGTTGGTTTTTATGTAGTCTGAAACACCTAGTGCATGACTATTGAATATAAGGGCTTGTTGTTCGAGAGCTAATGATGCAAATGTGTCATTTCAGCCATCACAACCTCAAGCTAGTTCTCAACCTCAAACAGTAAGGACCTCTGTTCAAGATCATGTTGTTGTAAAGACAAAGGCGCCATTAAAACCTCAGTCAAGCCAAAAACCTCAATTAGTAAGGATTTCTCCTCGAAGTCATGTTGCTGGAAAGTTCAAGGTGCCATCACAGCGTCAACCAGAACCAATAAGGATTTCCCCGCGAAGGCATGTTGATATAAAGGCAAAGGCGCCATCAAAACCTCAGGCAAGCTCTCGACCTCCATCAACTAGAGTATCTACTCGAAGTCATGTTGCTGCAAAGGTAAAGGTGCCATCACAACCATCAAAACCACAGGCAAGCTCTCAACCTCATTCAGTAAGGACTTCAACTTAAAGTCATGTTGCTGGAAAGATCAAGGTGCCATAACATCCATCCCAGCCTCAACCAGAACCATCACAACCTCAACCAGAACTAATAAGGACTTCCCTACGAAGGCATGTTGCTGTAAAGGCAAAGGCGCTATCAAAACTGCAGACAAGCTTCCAACCTCCTTGAAAAGTCGTTGCTGTGGAGGCAAAGGCGGCATCCCGGTCTTAAACAAGCTTCCATCCAAAGGCAAAGGCGCCGTCACAGTCTCATGCTAGTTCAATTAAAATTTTTGCTACAAAAGCGAATCCAGTATATATAGGAAAAGCTCGAGAATTCAAAATCAAGTGAAGGCCAATCCTTCAGGAAAACCAGAGTTCGTAGATTTGGGTTGATTATGTTCTTTTTTTTATCTGTGGATAAATGTTGTCTTGGTGTAGTTTTTTGTTTCCACCGATTCCCTCGAAGTCATGATGTAATGGTGGATATTTGATGTCTTTGTAAGATGGAATCATGATCAATATAAGCAAGCTAGATTATTATATAAGCAAATCAGTTCTTGGTTTCTCATTTTTTATCAATCTTATGATGGTTACATTGAAGAAACTAGCAAGCATCGGGTGTACACTTATATTTTACTGCATTTGCCTACTATTCTTAAAAACATAGTATTATGGAACATAATAATATAGAAGACATTCATCTCATTAATCAACAACTAGGCTTACAAACTTACAAACACGGTATTATGGAAGCCTTAGAAGCTTTCCACCAAGTCTCATGTTACATATAATCGATACAACAATATAGCATATGCATAACATAAATGTTATTTGATATACCATCTTTTCTTTCTTCACTCGTTTAAGCTCCTCCTTTAAACATCTATGCTTCGCCTTTTGTGTTTTAACTTCAGCTAACAATGAGCTCAATTCAACCTGATCACCCCTCGATTGGCTTGACTGGTACAATGCTCGATTCCTTTCAAGGAGGTCGACTATCATGTCCCTTGTTGATCTGATATCTTTAGATCGACCCACATGAAGAAATTACAACAATCTAGACTATCAAATTTAGCACATCCATGAAACATTCTCCCTACATTTTTCCTAGTCTTTGCCATGAGAAGTAGCGATTTCAGCCCACAATAGCAAGTGAGATGTGACTCCACCTCTTTAGAACATGTCCCACTTGATTCAAATGTTGGCAACTTCAATCTTCTTGTGCCATTCTTTAATAAACAAAACACACTAAATGAGAAACCCATCTCTTCGTTTGTGCATTCAACAAAGAGACTGGTCAAAATGAAGAAAAAAAAATAACATTGCAACAAGAGAAGTGATTTCTGCTTACAATCACTTCAACAAGATGACTTACAGAAATCAAGGTTCCCTCGGGCTCACCTCAACGGGAAGACTTACAGAATTAAAGATATGTCGGACACTACAATGGATGGCTCAAGCTCGAGCAGACTACCGGTCAATGAAGGAGGTATCTACAACCTTTTTTGCTGGCTATCTTCGACGAAGAATGAACGACAATTTTAGGGTTCTTCGAATTGGGGCTTCTTCGATTTAGGGTTCTTCGCTTCTTCGTTGATTTGGGACTTCATCGATTTGGGGCTTCGTCGAGTTCTTTAGTCATTGAGGGAGATGAAGAGTATGGGGCAGGAACGACACCATCTTCTCTTTCATTTAGGGCACGCGACCCTCCAAAACGACATCGTTTTGAAGACATGGAGTCTGCAATGGACGTTAATTGCCATGTAGGAGAGAGAAACTAATAAAATAAGCCACGTCAGTATTTTCCGTGAGACTAATTGGACGACGCTAACAGACGGACTAAATTGAACGAATTTGATAAGTTTTAGGACTCGCACTTTTGCTACAAGTTTTAGGACTTCTAGTGCACATGTCCCAAATAATTACTAAAGCAATCTTTAAGGGTGTCAAACAAATACTAAAAAAATATCAAGGTCAAGAATAACCCTCAATCATTTCCACGTTGTACCATGAGACTGAATAGATCACTCAACTACACATAAAATGGCTTCAATGGACCACATGAACTTTATAAATAGCTTAACCGATTACATCTTATTTTTCAAGGATCACCAAAGCAGTTGCAATTGATAGCAATAAGCATAGAAAGATTATTTAGATCAGCTCAATAGTTCAGCTCTCGGAACAATCACCAAATGAATCAAGAAAGAATAAGAGGGTAGAATTCAGAACCATAATAGTAGCCTAATAATTCTCATTTATGCACAAATTTTTGGTGAATTGAAAGCGCGAAGATTGATGATTTTAAACAACCAAATCTAATTATTTCCTATGGAGCAATCCAAGGGCTTGGTGCCCCTTTACCTTACCATGGACAAGCTAGACCCAAATGGGTCCTTCTACCCCATATAATCCTAGTAGTCCACGTGGTGAGCCAACACCACCACCGGAGCCTCCACCTTAAAGTCCCCCCAACCACGACAGCAATAGCTCCGCCTCCAACGAGGAGGCGTACCCTTGCAACGAGAATATCTCCACCAGTACTACCCCTTTCTGATCCTCTTGCGCCACAGTAGTCCACGTGGATAGGCTTGACACGAACAGGACCACCCCTATACAAAAACAGAAAATATAGTCTAACTTATGGTTCATGTCAACTATACATCTAGAATAGAAGAATTTATAGATTGATTGGGATTTCATCAATCTTTCTATAAGTACATAACAAGGGATAGCAAGCACGAAATAAGGCTTTACTAAGAGAGTAGCCATCACAACTACGAGCAGAAGGAAGAGAACAAGAATGAAATGTAGTTAAAGATGTTAATTTATCTCCCTGAACTAGTGTCGCCCAGAGCAATTCCCAAGTTCGAAATTTGAGAGTCAGTCTCGAAGTAGAATGATTTAATAAAGTTCATAGAATGCAACTGAGCGAGAACCTGACAGAGCTTCACTCTGCGAGCTTCAGGGTTTACACCCATGCTGAAAAAGAAACCCATTGAGTGCTTTTCAGATCGATTCACAAGATTAGGCAACAATCAAACACCGCACAGGGCAGTGCAATCAGCTTGTGCTCCTAGAACTGAGAACTCAACCTCATGGGGCTGAAACCAAGGCACATGAAAATCAATCGATTCCCAGAACCGAAAACATGCATCCGTAGGAATCGAAGCGGTGAGCACGAAGAGCGGGAGCTCTCAACAATCACAAGAACAATTGCAGCCATTGTTCCTCTAGGTGCACAGGATCCGAAACACCACAAGCCATACGAGGGGAAACACAACAAGAATCGAGGGAGACAAAGACATACGGACAGTAGGACTTGGAGAAGATGACGATATGTTGCAAGGAGATGGCCTTCTTCACGAAGGATGCCTAGGGGCTTTGGCCGACGATCGCAGACCAACACCACCCCTCTTCTGATCCTCTTGCGCCATAGCAACCGCCGCAGAGAAGCTCATTTAGAATCAAGCTCTGCAATCACGAGAGATGTAATTCCACGAAGAACCCCTAAACCCCAAAATGAGAGAGACGAAGAGAAATAGAGAGATGATGAGCGATTATGTGGACATGCAAGGAAAAGACGTCGCTTCTCTTTAACTAGTCCACCTGGAGGCACATCAGCCTTTTTTATATCTCGTCTTCCATGTCATCGACCACATAGGATTTTTAATAGCGTTTTTTTAACGAAAATATGATGAAGGGTGGATATGTTACATGAGGAAAAGTTTAAGATTTTTAGTGTCACAAAATAAAATTTGGGGTAAATGTGTAACAATATGAATAGTTTGGGGTTTTTAGTGGTTTTTCCCTTAACTTTTTGGGGCGATTATTGGACCTCATTGTTTCTTCTACTCTATGTTCATCTTCGAGGTGAGGGGTGTGCTAAGGAAGAAGGAAATGAGAGAAAAGAAGAAGAAGATGAACTAGAGAGTCGGCTGGAGGAAGAAGAAAGAAGAATAGACAAAGAAGAAACAAAAAATAAATTAATTAAACAAAGAAAAAATGACTTGGAACCAAAAATGCCCTGACCAAAGTGGCCCATGAGATGCATATGCTCATCGAGATCCTCATTTGAGATTGATAATAACACAAATTGTTTCTAAACTTTGTCCCACTGTGTAATGTAATTTTTGAATTTTTAATTTATTCAATGTGATCCATGGAGTTTAGCCCATTGTGCAATTTAGCCCCTAAATTTTCAATTTATTCAATATAACTCATGAACATTTGTTACATATTCAAACTAGTCCATAAACTATATGAAAATATTCAATATCAACATTCCATTAATGTGCAATGTGCAATATCCTTGAACTTTGTCCCAATATGTAATATGGTCATTGAATTTTCAATGTCATCCATGAAGTTTAGACCAATGTGCAATGTAGTCCTTACATTTTCAATTTATTCAATATGATTCTTGAACTTTTGTTATATATTTAAACTACTTCCTAAACTATATAAAAATATTCGATATCGACATTCCATTAATTTATGTTCAGAACCACATTGAATATTTTCTTATAATTAAGGGATTAATATGAATATGTACAAAAAAATTAAGGGGCCACATTGAAAAAAAACAAATGTTTAAGAATCACATTGTACATTGAATTAAAGTTCAGCAATTACATTGAACAAATTCAAAGTTCAAGAATCACATTACACATTTGACCAAAATTCATGAACTATTTGTGTCATGTTCCCTATTTAAGGCTATACTGATCACTTTAGAACCTTATATGAGACAAAGTTCACTTTAGTGCTCTTTTGAGAAGTGGCTAATAATTCAGACTCTTATTTGAAATTGCATTTATATTCTGCATGGTAAATTGCTCTACAAGTATACACTATCCCACGAAGTGTTCGATGTGTATTAATGAGAGTAAAGGGAACACCGGAATGATTTTGAATTTGGAAACAACAAAAGAAAAAGTCCAACTTGTTCACAGCTCCTAAAGAGAAAGGTGGGTCACCCAAGTTAACTTTACTTAACATAGAGATGAATCGGCTCATTGTAAGCAAACAAAAACTAGATTTGCTAAGGAAAGACGACAAGTGCAATCGGTCAAACTCGACATGCGAAGATCACATTCTTCTTCTTCTTTTTCCTGTCCTTTTGCGATATTAATAATTGTATAGATGACATGTCGTGATAACGTGACCATTGCACTTGCGTGTGTGGAAGCTAGGATTTTTGTATTTGCCTATGCGACAGATAAGATCGCCATGCACATCAAGATCAACGATAAAATATTTCATCGATTTTCTTTCTTTCTTTCTTTCTTTCTTTCTTTGCAATTGAATTTGTTTTTTATATGCTTCCTAAGTTCTAGAAAGCAAGGAAATGTAGTGAAATAACGTGGGTCACATCAAAGATGCGTTTCCGTCGGAATTATTTCATGTACATACGATGCAATAAAGTAGTCATGGGGGACTTTTTGGCAGTTCATGATGGCTTGACGCAGTTCGGTCGATTTCAATGGGCAAGTTGATCCGATCCGACGTCGTTCCAATGCTGTACACATGTGGAAGGCGATGAGAATCGTGGAAATTGTTAAACGCTAGACATCATCTTCGCTTTATTTAATCATTGCCCGATTGACAAACTATAATACAAATTAGACGTTTTCTTTGCGCTTGAACTTCAAGCGAACTTTCGACCCAAGAAGAAAAACTTTCAAGAAGACTTTCGTCGGGGGAAAATTCTTTAGGACATGGCGCACTAACTCGAGTCTAATATGTGGAAAATGGTTACAACCCGTCAAAGAATATATGCAGGCTGAATAAATTAATAGAAGAAAAAATCGGACATATACAAGTCCATATCACACGGCATTGATCATCTTCCACAATTATTGCTAGTGGTGTTAACGGTTAGAATAAGGCCACTATCGATGAAGACTTGACACAACCCAATTGAATCCGAACACAAAGATTTTATGGCCATTTTGATCAGGAGTGATCGGTTCCTCAAACAGTCCGATTCCTATCTAGAATTGAAAATCGGACTGGACTAGACCGATTGGTCCAGTTGTTGGGCATTCCAATGAAACCGATCAAAATAAAAATGAAAATATTTGCGTGAAACATGCTCCCATTCATGAATTTTCATCATTGATACTCTAGTGCTATTTATGATATTTGGTTTCTGATTCAGTCTTCATCTTCTCTTTAAGTTATGGTGAATTGTTTTATAGGTGGGAGGCTAATTTGATTTCGATACTTGCTAGGATGTGGCAAATATCTTCACAACAACGATTTGAGAGGTATATGTTTTATTTCTTTTCTTAATTGGAGACGGTAAAAATCTTGCAATTCAGAGAAAATATAAAATAAAAAAAAGAATGTTCAAATATTTAATGTAACAAAATCCTACCTACTCTTATCTCTCTGTACAATTAATCAAATCAGATAATAATTTCAACCTCAAATTTCTCCCGATAAATAAATGCATGATGGTAGATTACTGTAATGAGAAAAAATCGCAATTCATAATTTATTAAATCTCCGATTCGTCAAATTACATTTTCTTAATTTTTTATACTGTCCAACTTTATATTAGAAATAAAATCGCAATTCAAGGGAAAGAATCTTCAAATTATCTTTTCTTAAATTTTATAAATTATCTTTTCTTAAATTTCTTTACTAAATTATAAAAATCCCCATTTAGTTAGTCCGGTTCGTCCCGAAAAGTGGGAACCAGGAACCAGACCGAAAATCACGAGTTCTATTTTTATGGAATTGGGAACTGATAAGGGTGACCGGTTCCCGGGCGGTTCCCGGTTCCCTATTATTTGGAACCGGGAACCGGACCATACTGGATTGAGTGGTCCGGTCCGGTTCCCGCCCGGTCCGGTCCGGTTCCCGCCCAGTCCGGTCTCAGATGGGTAATTATTAATTACCGGCGATGCGTTAGCTCTATTTTTATTTTTTAACAGTTCTCGCCTAGTCCATTATGGTTTTGTTTTCTAGAGAGCGGAGAGGAAGGTGGAGAAAAAGAAAAAGTCAGAATCGTGGAGAGTTAGGTTTACGTGAGTCGATCAACCAAAAATTAAAGATACGATATATAATTTTTTGTATTTTTTTTAATAAATAAAAAAATTTGGTCCGGTTCGGGTACTAGGAACCGGACCGGAAATTCCCGATTCCATTTATGTGGAACCGGGAACCGAACCGTTACCCTTTGGAATCGCCCGGAACCGACTGGTCCGAGCAATTCTCAGGCGGGCGATATTCTATGCTCACCCCTAGGAACCGAACCGGTGCCCTCGGAAACTATCTTAATGCAATTGGCCCATGTTACCCATCCCTACTTTTGATCCAAACAAATTTAAAAAAGAAAAAGAAAAGGGGCAGGTAGGAGTCGGGCGCGAGCCCTTTCGACACCCCCTCATTATTGCGTCCTACGAGTCTTCCCAAGAAAAGCGCCAATTGGCAATCAAACCCACGTAATTCATTAATCTATCAAAGTTCCATGAACTTACCACAAATGAAATTCAAGAAGAACCTCACCCACAATAAAAAACGCGTTTCACTAGGGATTGTTAAATTCATGCAGTTCGTGGGATTATACGACAATATGACCCTCTAAGCCATGCCAAAACCAGATCAAATGAACATGAAATCCTCAGAATCCGTCCACATTAGATTAACATACAAATGAACTCAGCCAATCATTCGGGCGGCCGTTCGTTCCACGGTTCAGTTCCGAACAAAGCAATATCCTCGTGGCCCCTACCTGCGTTGTTGATACTTCGTTGTCTCGAATTTATTTATTTCGCGTCCGCGTCATTGGCTGCTCCATGGATTCTTCGTCCAATATAGAACAGATTGCCCTTTAAAACTTTCCCCATAACACGTTACGACAAGTTCAAAGGTTCAGCATAGACCAAAGAGCAAGAGCCTGTCCAAAGTCTCCGCCTCGGAACCTTTTTTGAATTTGAGTAAAACAATCGACGCCATAAAAAGCCTTAGCCTCCTTGTTCTGACCGTCCCCGCGTTTCTCAGCTCGAGATCTGCCATGAAACTTCCTAAGTTGTCCGCAAAGATCCTCGATCACCACCGGCCAGGCCGTCGCGCCAAGCTGTTCGCGTTCTCCGTGTTGACGCTTGCGGCCGTTTTCCTGATCGTCTCCTCGGATATCACCGTTTCTGATGTCTCCGTGCGTTCGGTTCCCTTCCACGAAGTGGCGGCCACCTCGGACAAGCGAGAGGCCCGGAAGCCCGGACTCGTGATCCGTCCGTCGGTCGTCCGCTCCTTGCAACTCCAATTTATCCGCGAAGAGTTCGGCGAAGTCGACGACGATAAGGACGGTCCGGAAGATCATTCGTTGTACCCTCTCGTACCTCCGCTCAATGTCACGGAAGAGGAGAGAATCCGGTGGCTGCGCGAAAACCTGGCGAACTTCGACATACTCAAGTCCGACAACACGACCCGGAAGTTCCATTCCCGCGTCACGAGGTTCCTCGGCCAGGGATGCTCGTCCCAGTTCTTCATGACGTGGATTTCGCCGGCGAGGTCCTTCGGGAGGAGGGAGCTCCTCGGAGTCGAGAGCCTCTTCCGAGCCCATCCAAAGGGATGCCTAGTGATCGTGTCGCGGGCAATGGACTCGAGAAGAGGGCGCAAGATCCTGAAACCCATGGCTGACCTCGGTTTCAAGGTCCTGGCGGCGACCCCGGACTTGCCCCTGCTGCTCAAGATGACCCCGGCTGAAGCCTGGTTCCACGAGCTGAGGAAGGGCAACAAAGACCCGGGCGAAATCCCGTTAGCCCAGAACCTCTCCAACCTCATAAGGCTCGCCCTCCTGTACAGATATGGCGGCATCTACTTGGACACAGACTTCATAATCCTGAAAGACATGAGTTCACTGAGGAATTGCATCGGAGCGCAGAGCGTGGACCCCGTCTCGGGTAACTGGACGAGGCTGAACAATGCGGCCATGGTGTTCGACAGACACCATCCACTCTTGCACAAGTTCATGCAGGAGTTCGCTCTAACTTTTGACGGCAACAAGTGGGGTCACAACGGGCCTTACTTGGTATCTCGGGTCGTAGAGAGAATGAAATCTAGAATCGGATACAGAGGCAGGTTCAACGTGATGTCGCCGATGGCCTTTTATCCGGTCGGGTGGACCCATATCGGCAGCCTATTCAAGAGCCCTGAGAAAAGAAGCGACGCGAGGTGGGTCGAGGCCAAGGTCGCTCAGCTGAGTGGGGAAACTTATGGGGTTCATCTGTGGAACAAGCAGAGCAGGGGATTAAGGATTGAAGAGGGAAGCGTGATGGCGAGGTTGATCGCGGACAACTGCGTGATTTGCCATAGGATTTATAGTTTTTGATCGATCAACTGGTTTTCCGATCGTAGCAAATTCAGTTGAATCGATTGATTTCTCATCAGTCATCATCTGCACCAAACTAAAGGCTGAAGCTTTTTGGTGCCTTTAGCAGGAGCATCGGCAGCACCAGAATAATTTCCTTCATCTCTCCTCTCTTGACTTTTCTTTTTTATACTATTTTTCCTTCTTTATTTCTTTTCATGATTCTTCTTTCCCTTCCCACAAAATCTTTTCGGTCCTTGCCCCGCGTGGGCCACATGTAAATGATGCAAAAGGTTGATCTGATAATCTTGTAAATTGAGAAACTCGAAAAGTAAAGGAATTTGAGATGATGATCGTCTACTGTTTCTTTTTCTGTCAGCTATCGTAGTGTAGTGGTCACGTCACACGTGATAAACAAGAAGCCCCGGCTCCAGCTTTGCCACTTGAGCAGAAACTTGGGGGAACCAAGCTCAGTGCTCTGTTTCTTCTCCACATGCAAATGACCAACGAAGCTGAATAAGGTATCCAGGAAATTTAAAAATCAAGAAGCTATTGAGATTCAACTACCCCCAAGTCCGAGACTGTTTATTCTAAGTTTGTTTCCCAAGTTTTCAGAATTTCCTGCCACAGATCATGATCCGAAGCCTTCTAAGCCGCAATCGAAACCTGAAACCTCTCCACCTCCATGTCCGAAAACCAGGCAACCTCCTGAACGACCTCTTCCTCTCCAACTTCCTGTCGTTGCTCACCACCCTCCACGCCGTGTTCGCCTTCCGCCCTTCTACGACAAAACTGGTGCCCTGCGAGGCGAACTCGCTGAGCCCGCAACTCCCGGACCCGTTCCTCCTTGCGATTTCATAGTGCCTAGTGGCCTTAAAGGAATCCCAGGGATCGGGAAACCGGTGGGCGTCCGAATCGCTGCTACCCCACAACGGGACGGTCTTCACGACCGGCGTCGCGCTGTACTCGTCCAGATAGTCGGCCAAGCTCGTGTGCTCCATGTCGAACAGCCTCCGCAGAGAGGTGCTTCCCGACTTCATGAGCTCCATCAAGCTGCAACTTCTGCGAGAGGAAGAGAGCGAAGAACGCGACGCCGCGGCGGCAGCAGCGGCCGAAGAGGAAGTAGAGAGAGAAGATGATGAAGACCAGTACAGGGACTTCTGGTACTCTATGATCTGCCTGATCCTTCTCTTTTGAGTATCGGCGTCGATGGGCAAGCTCGGGGTTTCTTGTTCCCCTTCTTCTGCTTCGTCCTCGTCCTTCTCTTCTGTTATTTCCGAGATCACCATGGTTTTGGTGTCGGGAGGGAATGAGGGGGAATTTGTTCTGTTCGATGACGAAGAGGGATTCGCAGTGAGTTCGAGGCGTCTAAAACTCCAACAAGAAAAGAACTGTTCTATGCCGGCGATGGGATGTGATCTTTCTTGTCCTGCGCTCCGTTGTCTTGCAGCTTCAGCGTCATGCTTCAGACAAGGCAAGACCGCGCTCAAGCATGACGACTTGCATCCTTCGGAAAAGTATTAAGAATTCGTATATGTCGTGTGCCGCCATGGATGGATGTGACGGATCTCGAGAATAGAAATGGTCCAGCTAGACTAGCACTAGATCGGCTTGGCCGCCCTCTTCGAATCACCATGGAGCTTCCCCCCACCACACCATAATTCATTTTGCTCGTTGTATCCGACGGGTTGCCAACGGGGAAAAAAACCAAAAAGACGTTAAAAATGGAGTTAACTTCCTGCGGCGCCAATTCTGATAAAAAGCCCTAGGTAGCTTTTTTTACTAAAATGTTAATGCCTCCGTGACTTCTCTTATGTAAAGAAATAATCTAGCCCTTCAATTAATTGGAGCTTCTTGTGGACCGTGGGATCTCTCTTGTCCTTCTTGCTCTTCTTCTTCTTCTTCTTCTTCTTCAAATGCTTGGATGCTGTCTTCAGCGCCTCGTCTCAACCCTGAACAACCCCGAATCATATGAACTCTAAGCTGGAAATTCTTAATAGAAATTCCATAATCCAAACTAAGATATCCGTTATCAACTTCCCACTTTGTCTTCATCATCTTCTTATTACTGATAGAGAGGTCGATCTTCTTCGTCATCGTTTTCTGTGAAGCGAATCCAAAGTAGAGCTTCTTCGGAATGGCAAAGCAATCAGAATCCATGGGGAGGTGGGAGCCAGAGAGAAGCGGAGACCATATCGAGCTTTGCAGCCGTCGAAGCTGGAGGACGAGTCGTCCAGGATCTCAAGGAGTAGGTCTCGCGACATCAGTGGCTCAACATACTCCACCACCAACTTGCAGGCGGTCGCTACGAGACCGAGGCTTTCTCCTCCTTCGTCAATGCCAGCTTCGTGCATGACGTCGTTCTCTGTTGCGAACTGTGATTCGATTTGCCCTAAATTGTCTCGGTCCGAATTGGGGTCTACAAAAGAAGGGGAAATGGCTCGAGTTGTCCGAATTAGGGTAATATTTGGGCCAAACATACCTTAGGGATGCCGTCTTAGGATTTTTTTTTTTATTCATAACAAGTCACATCGATCGAAAAAGTTTTTTTAAAATATTATCACATTGAACATTCGATATCTCTCTCGAATCAATAATATCACTTAAATAATTATTTTTTTAATCAAGACAACATTAGAGAGATTTCTTAAAATTCTCTTGCATTAGAACGAGTGCCGCATAAAAATTAAAAATCCATCGGCAATGACATTCCAATCGCGGTTGCTCTTTTATTTGAGAATTAAGATTGTCCATTTACTTAATTAGTTAGTTCTAATGTATCCCACTAATTTGAAAAATGTTCCATTGTTACTCTTCCGTTATTCTCATTCTCTTTCCAATTAACTTTTACTGACAAAGAGAGCCAGATTGCTTATTAGACATCGAGGTAGACTTGTCGTGTTACGATTCTCTCAAGAGTATTTATGTGGAGCCACATTAAGCAACATAAAGATTACGCACAATGGCAGAAGCGTGGAACAAGCACACACACACAATCAACTCAAGAAATAAATGCAAAAAATAACTCTGACACGGAGGATTTACGTTGTTACGATTGATTGAAGTGGGTTCGACATGGGCAAACCTTCGACAAAGCAGACCGCCAAACTGGCTCTGGTTTAACATCCGATCCCAAATCGAGTGCCAAACGAACGTCCAATCCCATACTTCCGATCCACAATGGCTTGGACCTTCGTATTACACTATTATGAATATGTAGGGGTGTCAAATAGGTGGGTCGGTTTGGGTTTGGAGTCGGGTCAAAATGATCCGACCCATATTGACTCGTTTAACCCGTTTTGACCCATTTATCCAACTCAAATCCGACCTGACCCATATTGTTCGAACACTTCCATATTTAATTAAATCTAGAAAAATTTACTTTATGATTTTTTAAAAGCATATTGTTAAAATAATTTTATGCAATACGATTTCTTTGATAAAATTTCTATTTTTTAGATTTTTTAGATTTTTATTTATTTTTATTTTTAAAATATATATTTTTATTTTTTTTGCTTCTTCCTCTTCCAGTTGCCGAAGTTTAGTGAACTCATCCTTCGTTTCTTGGCCAGCGACCAACTTAGAAAGAGGGAAAAAGGAGAAAAAAAAGGAAAATCAAAAAATCAAATTTTTATTTTTAAAAAATTAAACAATAAAAATATTAAGATTTTCATAGTCTAAAAATGACAAGTTAATGAAATTTAAGATAAGTTATTCATAATACTTAAAATTATCTAGATAATCCATTTATAATCTATTTATAACTCATTTAAGACACATTAAGTTATTAAGTAACCTATTTAAGACACATTTAACATTTTAAGTTGATCCATTTATGACCCACATTATCAAATATGGGTTAAAATATGGATCTTTGACCTATTTTGCCACCTCTATGAATATGAAAAAAATTGACTTCAATTCTCAACTGCTATTTAAAATATGATTGAATATGAAAGACACTTTTTTTCCCTCGTTTCCAGAACATTGGGGAACTATTTACAGGACATCGCAAACCAAAACCATTTTTCCCTCGCAGCAGATGTCTCTGGACTTTAATCTCGAGTTCATTCCGATCAAATGGGGTGTAATTTGAAGCCAAACTTGATAGATCTCCACCTTAGCGAGAAGTCCAACATCAAGCTCGTCGACCGTGATCCTTCCCCGGGACCCTCTACAGGATCTATTAAAGCCCAAGCGATACTTGAACGTCTCTAGCTAGAGCAGTAGACTTGCTCTCCATTTCTGGAGGATTATTCCCCGAACGAAACTTCTTCATGGACACATCCTCTCTGCTGATTTATCATATCATTTGGCTCCACTTGAGCACTGAGTCAACTCATCATTTCAAGCTACACTCACTAACCGAGTCTCTTGACCATGCTGCCTCCTTTCGCTCCTTCCGTTGCTAAGGAATCAAATTAACATAATTCTCCTAAAAAATATTTTCATTTATGTGAGGCAAATATAAAATGTCCAATCGACGACTAGGGCTGCTTAGGTCAAATTTGGCTCCTTCCGTTGCTGGGGCCGTGCAACCCTGGCTCCTTCGACGACTAGGGCTTTCCGTTGCTGCTTAGGGATACTTTAAGAACCAGTCGCACAAACGAAAAAAAATAAAATTCCATGACCTAATTAAACAGTTTTGGGGGGGAAGACTTGTCTTGCCTTTATCCCAAAGATGTGAGAACGTAGCCAAGGTTGTCAATGACAAATGCAACGTTTCTTGGCTGCCCCTAGATGACACAACAAGCATCGTCGCATCCCTTACCATATGAGGGGCCCCTTCTAAACAAAGATACGAATTGCTATGCATTTTTCAACTTCAGTAGAGTTCTGATTAGACATTAACGGAACGATAAAACTAGGAGTGAACAATTTGAACCGCCCGAATCAGGAACCATCCGAACCGTCGAGAACCAAATCGGACCGAACCGAAAATATCAATATGATCTCCAGTCCCCAAAAGTAGAACTAATGTTCAAATGATCCGATTCCCGATTACTAAAAAAATCAGACCGAGCTCATTAAATTTTTCATATTTTATTTACAATAAAATACAAAAAAATATACTCAATTTAAATTTCTAAAATTTTAACTTTACCCAACTTTATCAAAAAAAATTAAAAATAATAATAAATTTAATTTTTTTAAAAAAATTTCCCAATCTCATTATATTGTCCGAGAACCGACCCAATAAGTCTAATCCGATTTGGTCCCTAGACTACCCAATTGTAGAGAGGAATCAGACTAGCTTGAAACATGCACACCTCTAAAAAGAACACATGAAACGTCAGGAAAGGTTGGCATCCACATTCAAACAAAGTTAAAACTACAATTAGGGTCAAGAGCCGCCAGAGAGATTTTCTTTGGGCTTGCGTCCATATGCCGAGCCTAATCTCGTACCATCGAAGTGCCGACTGTTGTAGCTTTCTTTTCCGTGATTGCTCCGAAAAACTCATGTCCTTCACCCGCATTTGCCTCCTCTTAAACAGCTGACGAGGTTCTCAAATAATCATGTCTTAATCAAACTTTAAACCAGCACTTATGCTTAATCAAACTACTTAGCCATCCACGGATACCAGCTTTTCTGTTTCCTCCAACACGTGTATAGAAACCTAACCCGATCCAATGGGCATAAGTAAAGTCGGAAAACGTATAATTGCAAGAATCGAGCTCATTCATTTAGCCCTAAATGATGAAGCTTCCCCTTTGGACTTGATCCTTTCCTGCCAAGCGCGACTCGAAAAGCCACGAGCAATCATGAAGGCACTGTACAGAAGGACCACGGTCACAATCAAATCAACCAGCCCTCAATGATTGTAATCCAGAGATAGAATTCAACAGTTGAAGTTTCATGCTCTAATCTCTATCTTCACCTCTTGCGAAGTCTTGATTCACACGTTCAAATCTAATTGAGATCACCATGCCAAAACAACCAGATTCAAACCCAGAAACGAAAACACAACAGGACATTAGATTAAACCCGAAATAGATTTTGGAGTCACAACAACGCCAACCTAATTCCCGACCGCGCAGATTTACAAAAGCAAGCCCCATCTAAGATGATGATAAATCTACCCCCAAAAAAAAAAAACTCAGCCGCCGAAGCCGTACAAGGTCCTGCCCTGCCTCTTGAGGGCGTACACGACGTCCATGGCGGTGACGGTCTTCCGGCGGGCGTGCTCGGTGTAGGTCACGGCGTCGCGGATTACGTTCTCCAGGAAGATCTTCAGCACGCCCCGGGTCTCCTCGTAGATCAGCCCGCTGATGCGCTTCACGCCGCCCCGTCGGGCCAGCCGCCGGATCGCCGGCTTCGTGATGCCCTGGATGTTGTCGCGCAGAACCTTCCTGTGCCGCTTCGCCCCGCCCTTGCCCAGGCCCTTTCCCCCCTTCCCGCGGCCCGACATCTCCTTTCCTTTTTCTCGAGAAAACGTGAGAAAGCGAGGGAAAACCTTGTGACTCTAGGGTTGAAGAAATGAAACTTGTGATTTGATTTCAAAGTTGCAGTCTTGCACTTATATAGTGGCTGGATGGCTCGGCCCGCGTGGCTATTTGCGTCTTGACTAAGGCGGAGGGACCGTCGGATCTAATTGTCCTGGACGGTTCAGATTGCGATCTCCGTCCTCAAGCTGTTCAGATGTTCCTTGGGTTTTCATTGGTTCAACGTAGTTAGTCCGGATCGCTGACGTGGCAGCTCATTGGAGTTACCTTATGTCTTATTTTTTATTTTAGACTTTGTGGCTCGGCCTTTCCCTTGCTCTCTATTTCGCAGTTCGATCTTTACATACTTTGAGATTCCATTCGTTTCACGAAAATAATTTTCAGGAAAATATTTTTTGAATTTTCTGATATTCGTTTCACAGAAAATAAAATAATCAAGGAAAATATTTTCTATCAATGAAAAAAACACATTCAAAAATAGGGAAAATATTTTTCGCTTTTATGAAAGTGGAAAACATTTTCCGTCTTCTTTATTTATCTTTAAATATTGCAGCCTCTAAGCGATGTCAGCAAGCCGACGGCCTTTGATATTATCATTTTTTAAGAAAATAACTTCCAAGAATGTTATATTTTTAATGAAACAAACAGAGCCTGAATATTATAAACTGAACCATTCGATTAAAAAAAATTATTTGATCCATCGTGGATTATAAAAATAGTTTACGCATTTATTTTGCTAAAATAAATACAGCCTCTTTTAACCACAGTAGTTGAGCCGTTGAACACTTTTTTTATTGAAACTATTCAATTCAATACAGTATCTATTAACGAGCATCATACACATAATCACATTTTAAGTGCTGAACATTTTCAACACTTCATCAAATTATCTGGCATGCCCTAACCCATACCAATTTGAAAATTTGGTAGAACATTCTATTCCGAGAGTTTTAGCCCTCAAATATAATTTTGGCTATTATGGACGCATTTGGTAACGTTTCCATTCCAAGGAACAATTTTTGGACAAAAAGATTTTTTTGTATTTCTACTCCCTGGAACAATTTTTGAATAAAATAGAGCGTTTAGTAAAAAGTGTTTTTGGAATAAAAATGCGTTTGGTATGATTCACAATTTTTTTGTTCTTTTCATTTTTTTTCTTTTTGTTAATGGACGCCCGACCGCCGCCGCCGTCGTCGTCTAATGGCGGTCCGACGGCGGGTGGCTCCAAGCAACCGAAAGTTGTAGCGGCAAGAGAGAAAAAAAAAAGAAAAATTATTTCTTAAAAAGTATTTAAGAACAAGAAATAAGTTTTTTTTTGTTTCTTGATTTTGTTCCAAATATGTTCCTAGGAAACAAAAAAACATATTTTTTGTTTCCGAGAACAAAAGTGTAAACAAACGCATTTCTGTTTTTTTTTTTTTTTTGTTCCCCAGAACAAAAGAACAGAAACAAATCTGTTTTCAAACATTACCAAACAAGCCCTAAGTTCTGGCCAAAAGAATGACAATTTGCTTACTATAAGAAGCTCACCGTTGCTCCACCCGTAGGTCTAAAAAACAAAAGCGAAATTAGCGAGTCAAGTGCATTGCAACCCCTTCCCCTCCTAGGAGATGCATTCGAAAATCCTCATTTTTGTGAGCAATGATAAATTTGTCCAAGAATTCCTCAACCTATTTTATGACAGCTAATATAATCTTAAACTTTTCTATCATGCCAATTTAGTAGTAAACATTTTAATAATTTGTCAATTTAGTTATAAACCTTTAAATAAATTATAATTTTAGTTTTTAGTTTTTTTTACTAAAATAGTTAACATGACAGTCCAATCAATATTAACCATCCTACGTGACATAATGCTAATGTGAACAATTTTTTAAAATATTCGATTTTTTTTATTTTTTCTCTCTTTTTATGGCAACCTCTGTCAACTACGACCGCAATCCTCATCTGATCAAGGGATGGCTCATGAGTGCTCACTCAAGCGCTCGCTACCCATAATAAGAGCAAGTGAGAGCTGCAACCCTCACTTAGGGGCTGATAGGGGTCGTCAGCCATTTAAACCAAAAAAGGAAAAAAAAATAAATTAAATTAAAAAGTAAAAAAAAAAGTTGTTCAATTCAATATTGACCTTGTCATGTCATCGATTTTCTATAAAATTAGCCGAAACAACTATAAGATTAAATGAGCATATTCTCAAGAAATTTAGAACTAAATTGGTAAATTCTCACATGATTCATGTGTTATTAGCAAAATTGAAAATTTTAGAACTGAACTAATAAATGGCCAAAAAGTTTAGAACTTAATTAGCACAATAAAGAAAGTCTGAAACTAAATAGACTGCTATATAATAGATACATAACATTTAGGTTAGGACCAAATTGGTAAAATTGAAAAGTTCTAACCTTTTCTATAACAATTTAATTACTTTGAGAACCTTGCCATTAGTACACCTGTGAATCAAGCCCAGTGCATCCCAACCCCGGACCCTACAAGATGTGTTCCGAAATCTTCATTTCCGCAAGCAACAATTGTGTAGGGCTTGTGCATTTCAATTGTCGGATCTCGCGTGGAGCGAGACCCGCATGCACTTTTGCCTTCGAAAGTACAAATAATTTTGAAGTCATCCCAATTTTTGTTTCATTCTTTTCTTTTTTTGCTGGCAGTGTTGAGAAGAAGGGCCTTTTTTTTTAATACTCGAAAGCTCCAAGTCAATAGACATGCCTGTTTAGCAACTTAAATAGTTTTTGCAATCCCAAATGGAATTCTATGTACATCCCTGCACTTATGTACATGAAGAATATACTCTCATACCCAATGGTACAATTAGTAAGACCGTCGGCGACTGTATCGAGTGCGTGCTGTTTTGGAGCATACACTGCCTCTAAACTTTGTGCAAGTGCCTCTATGTACCAAAAGATTAATGTCTCAGGATGAACATTCTTATGTCAGTGCCAGTCACAAAGCTAGTCCTCATGATGGTGCAGGTGCTGAACTAAAAGGTAAAATCCTCCAGGTCTAATCATTGTCGATGTCTAGTACACAAGATCGACAACTTCCTGTAATTCCTTGCTATACCCAGTGGCTTTCAGGAGTAAAACGTTAGGACCAAGGAAGCGGTCGCTTCAATTTCATCTTTACTAATTTTCACACGAAATGCCTATTAATGGCAAGGTGATATAAGAGGCTAAGTTGGATGGTGGTAACTACCTCCTGTGGCTTCCTAAGTCTTTAGCAGAAAACAAAGGCTGCGCCAGCAAAATAGCTGAAATGCAGGATGACTCGAGTAAACGGCGAACTTGGGACAAACAAGCTAAAATGGTGGTGGGAACGAAAGAAGAGAAATAACGTAATCCTCGATGCCATTTCGATCAACATTAGAATTTTCTGATTCGGAAATCTGAGGTTCAAAAGCTCAACTTTGTCCGATAATTTGCTCTGGCAATAACAAGGGAGAGCACAAAGAAGTCCCAGGATTGAACTACACTTGTTACAGGCAAGGTTGCTGAAAGGAAATGCAGATAGTAAAAATCTTTGAAACATTGGACAGAAGGCCTCTGGAAGACCACCCTTCAAATTTTTGGTTTATAGAAGCCACATGATCATCACCAAGCTATCGGAGTTAGTGAATATTTTAGGAACTCGTGTTTCTCATCCCGAACATGCCCAAGTGAATTTAGGAAAATCACAATACGAACCAATATCTTATGATTCATACACATGGAATGACAAGTTTAGACTTGTGTTTAAGTTTGATCCCTTTATTGTGGGATCAAAGAGATTCGGATAGGCTTAAATTTTGGACTCATTTATAACGGCTTTACATTATGCTCATATGAGAAACCATTATAACAAGTAGTGTGATTCCAAAATCATAATATCATCTTTTCTTTTTCTTTCTATAAGATTATTTTGATTTGGTTTAGAATACCCTTAAGATGATCGTCTCATGGCTATTGAGAACGAATCAAATTAACTGGTTCTATTTCTCAATCTTCCTGACTTGCTCCTACGGAACCAAGTCGAAAAGATTGAAAAGAAAATAATCAGCCATTCACAACCACTGATGAAGGATCCTCGAAAAGTTAAGGATTAGTAATCCTTTTTGAAAATCGAATGGATTCAGTCTTATACATACGCAAGGAAGGTAATCAAAAAAGAAAGAAGATGAGTTCTTCATTCTTTTATTTCCTTGAGACATTGGCCATCGGCCGGGAGTTTCGGATTTAATATTGATATTTTAGCAACAAATCCAATAAATCTAAGTGTAGTCCTTGGTGTATTGATCTTTTTTGGAAAGGGAGTGTGTGCGAGTTGTTTATTTCAAGAATTGGTCCAGAACTCATCACGGTCATAGATTCAGAATCATCTTGTATGTTGCTTACAAAACTCTCTAATTGTAAAGCATGACGAGAATCTCATCCTCGAAGAGTTAAGTTGAAACCCCAGAAAGATGGCCTTCTTGCTTTATTGTGACAGAGGATCTTCCCGAGTAAGATGGTAGGACCAAGTTCCAACCTTTTGCCCCAACATATTTCCGGGTGAAACAGACCATTTTCACTCATCCAAATTCTATTTTTGCATAAGCTAAGCTACATGGTGCCTGACCCAAGTTTAATGAACAAAATCCAACTAGATTACCGCGACTAATTCATCAAAAACCTCTTGCTGATTGTCAGCTACAAGTTGTTTCAGCTAACGAGGGATGACGAAGTTTGATAACTTCAACAATCAAGACAAAGAGGAATGAAATCAGAGCATATACGAACCGCATTGCAATGGAAAGTTTCGCATGAGCATGTACCAACGAAACAGTAACGCCAACGCACGAATTTCGACGGTAGAAGAGATTACATCAACCAGGAAATGAACAAGCTTTGCCTGGAATCAATTGGTGAAGAGGGACTCGTCAATTTGGATCTTGACAACCTCATTGTCCTCGAAACGGTCCTTCCTCGGAGGTGCCGGAGGAGCAACCACCCGCGGCGGACCTCTCCCTTTCTTCTTGTTCCGCGGCCTCGCCTACACCACGAACCCCACGATACCGACAGGGGACAAGGAAGATCTTCAAAATTCGTCTAAAATCGACAAGAACAGATCAAGTTTAATCCCTCGACAAAAGGGGGAAGAGCACTCACATTGCCGAAGGAGTGATTGAAGCGCTTTCCCTTGGCGGTCTTCTTGTCGCCTCTGCCACAGTACACTGAAAGAGAGTAGGGCAACAGACGCAAAAGAATTAGGCAAGCAAGGGACCTAGAATCGCCGCGCGGGCACGCTTAGAGAGAGAGAGAGAGAGAGAGAGAGAGAGATGAAGCGTCGGAGTTTGCCTACCCAGAGGGACGGACGGAGCGGAGGCGGCGGCAGGGAGAGAGAGGGAAGTAGGGGGAGTGGAGAGACGAGCGCCTAGGGTTTGGGACTGAGAGAAGGCGATGCGAGGAGGGAAGGCGAGGGGACACGGAGAAGCGACGGAGGGAGCTCCGAGCAGAAGGGAAGCCATTGTTGAAGAGGATAAGGTCGTCTGTGAACGTTGGCATTCCTCTTTATCCCCTGATTTCTTCGGCCCATTTCACCGACAGTGGTCGGTTACAGTCGGTGGATTTCCATCCTAGAATTTGGAACTTCGAATCGGCCCACCAGGCAGAACTGGGCCAGACCGGATCCATCGATTTAAAGGTCGGTCCAAAAATTGGTGATCTTTTTTTCTACTTCTTCTATTAAAAAAAGTGGGATTTTGTCAATATTATAAATATAATTTAGTAATTAAAATTTAGGTCTAAACAAAAAAAAAACTAGGGAATCTTGGTCGGTGTGATGTCTAATTTCTTATGCAGAACTGGAAATCAGATAGGCCCCTCGAGAATCACTTTAAACCGTCTTGTTCAGTGCAATCTGATCACCAAATTGGATCGGAACTAATGCACACCTATACTACTATGAGGCCTGATCCATGACAAATTTATGAATACAAATCAATAAACAATGATTGTTGCTTCTTTCATTATGGTTCACTTTCTGAATCAATCTAAATTTAATTTTGAAACCAAAATGCATTGACTGATCGAGCCGTGCTTGAAGATCAATTAACTTGAAGTTGATTCGACTTGATTACAATCTTATGGGCCTAATTCTTAGGGGAAGGAAAAAAAACTCTCAATTTTATGTTTAATTTCAACTCCGTCTCGAATTTCTTTTTGCTTAAAAAAATTCATCAACTTTCACTCTAATTTCAGATTTACCCAAAGTACAAATATCTTCCAAATCATTAATATTAGGAAGCCGTTGTTCCATAGAATCCATACTAAAGAATGGGGTGCTGGTGAAGACAGAGGGTACTCATTGTAAACCTTCAATTGATCGTAATGTCGATGATTTTGAAAAAAATTAGTAGAGATCTTTTTTACATGAGACAAAATTGAAATTGTAGTGAAAGTTCTTTTTTTTAGACGAAAAAATTTATGAGCAAAATTGAGAATAGACCTTATGCTTTCTTCTTCTTTTTTGAAATTAAATTGTTGATTTCTATAATTCTGGGGAAGTTCATCTATATTCCTTCCTTGTACTTTGTTTTGTCACTGTTTTGAGTCTTTTTGTATTGAGATTCGGCGACCACTTCAATCTTTTCATTCCGACCAATAAAAAACCTTTGATCTTTTTGTCGATTTTTTCTTGTTGAAAATTGGCCATAGTTGTCAAGTCAGCACTTGTTATCATGCCTCTCAATGATAAATAAAACTTTTGGTCCTTTAATCTTAGAAGGTATCAATGTTTTTTTTTACAATTTTTTTTACAAGAGTAGTCTCCATGCACTACAAAAAAAATGTTTTTTAACTACAAAATTTTAGCCACGACAACAAATCCGTCACTGTGCGACGAAAATAACGTATTCGTCACTACTTTGAGGCGAATATAAAATTTCGTAATTTGCAACGACCATTGCAACGAAAAACCAAATGTCGTCACTAACTATCGACGACACTTTCTTCCGTCACCAAATACATGGCCATTAGCTACAACTTTATTAGTCCGTCCACAATTATAGTTACAAAAAACTCACCGTCTCTAATTAGCGACGAAATATTTAAGTCGTCACTACTTAGCGACGACAACAGGAATCCGTCGTAAAGTTCTGTCGCAAATTTACGACAGGCATAACTGTTCGTCGGTAAAAAGTGACGGATGTAGCGACTTTCACCACATTCGTCGCCAATTTGCTACGACTTTAGTAGTAGTGATTCAATTCGTTACTAATTTGCTACATATGTAATGTGTTGTCGCTAAGTCCACTGCAAATTAGCTACGGACTAAAGTTTGGTCACAAATTAGCTACGGAAGAAATGTTTCTGTAGCTAATTAGCGACAGATTTAGAGACGACAAATTTTTCCGTCACCAATTCCCGACTATAAAGCCACACCTGCAACCCTAAAGCTCTAACTTTCTTCTCCCCCGAAAGACCCATCTCCATCCTTCCTCTGGCTGCCCCATAACCTTAACTAAGGTATGTGCATTTCTCCTCTCTTGTTCTTTCTATACTATCGATTTGTGATGTTATGGCGTCATGTGGGCTTGGTCTTAAGCGGCATTACGTACATAAGATTTTGGGAGTTGGAAGCGTGTGGAAGACGGGGAGGTCGAGCGGTGGCCAAAGCGACGACGCCCCCCTCCCCCCCCCCCCCCCACGAGCCCACCCCACATCTATTCGATTTCTAGCGGGTGATCTTACTCAAATTAACCTAGTTAAAAAAAAAAGGAGAGACCAAGGGGCTGGAAATTAAAAAAAAAATGGAGAGACCAAGGGGCGGCTGGAAATTAAGAAAAAATGGAGGAGGATGAGAGACCACCCATGTCTTTCTGCATAGGATGAGGAAAAATGTTAGGATTATGCTTAAAAAAAGAAAGGGGACACATGAGAGACGTTTTGGTCTTCGCAACAAAAAATTTTGTTAATAAAGAGTTAAACAAAAAAAAACTTACATGTGACGGTACTTAGCGACACTTTCGTTCAAGTATTTCAGTTTGTATTTCATACAATGTGACCTTGTGGTACCTGAATGGACACACAATTTGTTGTTTTTATTGGATGGCATATTCCAATATCATTGGTGATATGGTTATTGTAGGTACGTGTCCATTTCTAAGGCGAACAACTCAAATGAATGTTGTAATCCGCATCAAATTGACAAGTTCAGACTACAAATATTTCACACTCAAATACCAACAAGTAAGTGTTCTTCCGAATTGTTTTTTTCAATTTTATAAAGTATTACGTAATTATTACTTAACATTCTATATATAGGGCAACTGATAATTCGAATAGTGTCTCATTAACAATATTAAAAACGTCGATCTTATAAATTTAACAACGTGTTAGCTTGTTTAATTTTTATACAGAGACAATGTAAAGAGATAGATCTTGGATGTATAATAAGAACTTACCTAGGCGTGGAGGATTGACGAATAAGTTTCCTGCTAGTTTGGAAATGTTTTTAGAATTTGCTAGTAGCAAAGTTGAGTTCATGGATAGAAATAAGTTACGGTGTCTGTACAAAAAGTGCAGTAATTGTAAATTTCATGTGGTTGATAAAGTTGGAGAGCATCTTTGTAGATTTGGCTTCACTCTGAACAACTATAATTGGACTTGTCATGGTGAACCATTTATATTCAATGAAGGATATCAAAGAAGTGACCAATTTATAGTTAAGGAAGAAGGTATTTATGACAACCAGTTGAATCCATACCAGCGGATGGTGATTGATGTAGTTGGTTGGGATTTGCACCCAGGATTAAACCATGCAAGTACTAGTTGTAGTCATACACTTGAACATGGGGTCATAGTCATCCATCACACTTGAAAGATATGGGAGGAACAAGATTAGATGAGGATGCGTGTACTCAGTTTCGAGATGTGTTGAAATCAACAGATAAACCTTTATGGGCAGGTTGTGTCAACCAGACAAAGCTTTATGTCGCTGCAAGAATGTTAAATATCAATGCAGAATGTATTTAAGAATTGTTTCAACTCTTTCGTTGATGTATTGCGGGAAACGTTATCTCGTGATAACATAATGCCAACTGATTTTTATGATATGAACAAGCTAGTTCATAACTTAGGTCTTCCATACAAACGGATTGATGTATGTATCATGGGTTGTATATTATATTGGAGAGATACTACAAATACAGAATCTTACAAATTTTGCAATGAACCTAGATACAAGGTTAATAGGACACTACATCATAGTAAAAAACGTAGACCATGCAAGCAAATGTTTTATCTATCATTAATCCCCCATATTACAAAGACTTTATGCGTCTCAAGCCACTGCTGAACACATGACTTGGCATGCATATCATCAGTCAAAGGATGATGTAATGTGTCATTTTTCCGATGCAGCGGCATTGAAACATTTTGACAGAACATATCCTGAGTTTGCCATGGACCCTCGAGACATCCGGCTTGGTCTCTGTGTCGATGGATTTGCCCCATTTAGGAGAACATGAAAAAAGTTATTCATGTTGGTCAGTTATCTTAACTCTGTATAATTTTTCACCTGGTATGTGCATGAAAACATTTTATATTTTTTAACATTGATCGTGCATAGGCCGCAAAATCCAAATAAGTTGATAGATGTTTATATGCAACTATTGATTGAAAAGTTACAACTGATATGAAATAAAGGTGTTCTTACGTATGATATTTGTACTAATCAAACATTTATAATGAATGCTGCTTTTTTTTTTTACGATAAATGACTTCCCAGCTTATGGAATGTTATATGGGTAGAGCATATCTGGTCTCTTAGGATGTCCAATATTGTATGGAAAGATCAAAGGCATTCAGATTAAAACATGGTAAGAAGACGAGCTATTTTGATTGTCACATACAATTTTTGGCGATAAACCATACATTCAGAAGGAATAAAAGGAATTCGCCAAGAACAGGGTTGAAAGAATACCTCCACGACCGGTGATCAAATTTGGGAGTGCATGCATATCTTTCCAATTATTGTTAACAACCCCAATGGCACTACTTATGAGTATGGAAGTGCGCATAAGTAGACTAAACGCAGTATATTTTAGGAGCTACCATATTGGAAGACACATATTATTCATCATAATCTTGACTTCATGCATATCGAGAAGAAAGTTTTCGAAAATGTCATATATACGGTGATGGATGTCAACGAAAAAATTAAAGACAACTTGAATTCAAAGAAAAGATATGAGAGATATTTGTGATCGATCAAAACTAGATGTGGGTGCAAGTAGCAGGGGACCAAAACTAAAAGTTGTTTATACATTGAATAAGGAGCAAAAACGTGTTGTTTGTCATTGGCTGAAATCTGTACGCTTTCCTGATGGATATGCTTCTAACATCAGGAGATGTGTCGATTTGAATGACTTCAAGTTGATGAGTTTAAAAAGTCATGATTGCCACATATTTATGAAGCGACTACTTCTCATAGCAACGAATCAATTCCTACCAAATTTTGTCTGGGGCACCATTACAGAGTTGCGTAACTTTTTTCATAATATTTGCTCGACAATGTTAAAAGCATCACATGGAGAAACTAGATAAATATATATTTAATTATTTTTTTGCAACTTAGAAATGATATTTCATCTTTCATTTTTTGACTTAATGGAACATCTATTAGTTCACTTGCTGTATGAGGCTAAAGTTGCGAGTCCCGTCTAATTTCGATGGATGTATCCATTTGAGAAGTGAAGTAATATTTTCCCTAGCTTAAATTTGATGTTGAACTTTATATTATGTTCTAACCAAATAATTTCTATTATATTCTAGTTTCTTATTTCATTTGAAGAAAAGAGTGAAGAATAAGAAATTTGTTGAAATTTCAATTTGTAATGCATATATTATGGAAGAAGTGACTACATTTGCGTCATATTATTTTGAGCCACACGTGCAA
This sequence comes from Melaleuca alternifolia, assembly GCA_019926035.1. NCBI lineage: Eukaryota > Viridiplantae > Streptophyta > Magnoliopsida > Myrtales > Myrtaceae > Melaleuca > Melaleuca alternifolia. The sequence goes on from JAGKPW010000083.1 coordinate 2,311,746, forward strand.
TGCAAGAGGCAGATAACTGGACGAAATGATGAGGGCCCTATTGATTCCAATTGTAATTCAATCTTCATTTTCAATTATCTTGGTATACCAAGTGGGGTATGTAAGGTTTGGTATTTAATAGGCGGAGAATGGCATGCATCGCATATATATATATATATATATATATATTGAATTGTCTAGTTGTGGATTCATACATTTGCAAATATATTATATATATATATATACATATATTAGGGCTGATGTCTAACATTTTCACGCCCTTGTGTATGTTATTATCTTAACATGATTTTTCAAACTTCGTTAATGTCTGGACTACCATCGTTTGTGTAATAAACAATTTGCATCATGGTTGAAAACATATATTAGTTGACCATGTCAATTTTTTTTATTACGATTTTGTGATTTCATATTTATTCAAATAATTAACTATGAGATCCGTTTCGTTTGTGACCTTAGGTTCAAATGTATCCTGATCAAGTTGATGAGCAAGGATTGTTATATCATCTGTTGATGGGTCCAAAGACAAGAGCATGGATTTGGCCAGCATATTTCATAAACTGGTATAATTTTCACACTAAAAAATATGGACAAGGCAAAGCGACGATAAATATTGGTATTTGTGTGTAATCGACAGTTTGACAGATGATTTTTATGGTTTGTTAGATGAAATCATAAAGATAGAGTACCCTAGACAATTATTGCGCGTTGTGTTATTTTAAATGCACGTGGTTCGATCTCGTCAAAGGAATGAAGGTGCACCCACGGTTTTATTTGGTTGAAATAAATCATAAGAGAAAGTATATGAAATATGAACCATTTGTCTTGGCACAACAAGCAATTCAAGTATATTATGCATCATATCCTAGTTTAAAACGGGACACTGCTGATTGGTAGGCTGTATGTAAAATCAAAGCATGAAGAAAAATCGAGGAACACTGGAAGTATACAACATATCAACAAGAGGTAGCATCTAACACTTTTCAAACTGAATTATATGATATTCCAAATTTACGAGATCCATCTGGAGCAATGATAGATGTGAATGCAACTGAGATCCGAGAATCAAAATTTTCAATTGTTAACGACAAAGAATTTGAGATAGAGGATGAAGACGACAATGATGATTTGGACATACATGATGATACAAACGAAGATGGAGAATACGAGTTTTGATGCTTCTTCAAACTTTACATGCAATTATCGTTATGATAATTATTTTGTTATATTCTAGTTGTGTTGTTGTACTTATTAACAGAATTTGATATTTCTTATTGTTGTTTAGTAATTATGATTAGAGTTATTGTTGGTATTATTATTAACATGATTTTCAAATGTTAATTAGCGACGAATAGTGAACGTCGTCGCTAATTAGCCACGACCAATCTATTTTTAGACGCTAATTAGCCACGGCCAATCTTTTGCCGTCGCTAATTAGTGTTGGTCGTGGCTAATTAGCGTGGCTAATTGGCGATGACCGATCTTTTACCGTTGCTATTGAGCGACAGAGGATCTTCAATTTGTAATTAGCGATGGAGTAAGTTTAAGCCGTCGCTAAGCAGTCTCCATCCATCGCCAATTAGAGACGTCATTTTTGCCGTTACTAAGTAGCAACATCATTCTTTTCTCGTCGCTAAGTAGCGACACCAGTCTTCTCCATCGCTACTTAGTGACGGCAGTCCACAGTCTATGCCGTTGCTACTTAGCGACGGTTGTTCTTCTCTATTGCCAATTAGCTATGATTCTGTTGTTCTGTCGCTAATTTAGCGACAGAACAACATAATCATAGCTAATTGGCGACGGATCTTGATGTTATTGTCGCTAATTAGCGATAATCTTATGTGCCTGTAGCTAATTAGCTACGACGTGATTCAATAGCGACGGAAAGTTTATATTCATCGCTAAAGTGGATATCTTTTATGCGTAAGTGGACTCATCGCTCGCTCTCACATGTTCCCTCTTTCTGTTCTTCTCTGTCCGCTAGGGTTTAGGCGAGCAATTCCAGCACTGCAGCCACCGCTCGTCCGCTGGAATAGCTACCCAATCCTCATCCGAGGGGAAATTGTCCCCCTCTACTCCTAATCGTCCGATCAACTGAGCCCTAGGTCAGTGATCTCTTCCCTCCTCCACGCTTCTCCAACACTCAATGGCTCTAAGGGTTTTCCACCCTCAGGTCCCCCTCGGCTTGGTCGAGACAAACCGAGCCCTAGCTCGGTCTGTCGCGCAATCTGAGATGAGGCTAAGCGGCTCGTTCTTGGTACCACAAGTGGAACTCTCGGTTGGACAATCGGCTGACCCATCCAAGCCACCCTCCACCCATCCAAGCCACTGTCGAGATTTGCCTAGCCGACAGTAAGCAAATAAACAATTTTTTTGTGTAATTTCAATTGATATACAAAGACCATTGTTCTTGTGATTTGTTGAGAATTGGTAAATTAGCATGTCGATAGTGTAGACACATTTCGATTACTCGTGACGTGACCAATTTCATAATGCGATGAAAAGAGAATCTTACAATTAAGAAGTCGATTGATTTCTAGAATTTGTTATATATCCTTCAATTTATTTTTTTGGATATGAATGGCGTGTAAGAGAATGTTGCTGGCATCTTGATAATCTGATAGATTTTGCATTCTTTGTCACTCATCATGAAGGTTGGGGTGATGCATTACAGGTGTTTGATGAAATGACCTGGTCATCTATCGGTATTTGGGATTAACTATTAGAATAATTTGGTGCAAGTTTTTATTCTTCTCTTCGGATGTTTTTAGGGGTAACAAACGAAGAAATATGGTGAGTTGAAATTAAGGATACATGGCGGTGATATAAAGTTCTCTGTTGATTTTTAATTAGAACTTGTCTAACTAGTTGTATGCCAATTGCAGAGACCTGAAGGTTGTCGTATAGGAGTTGGGGGTCGTCATGGAGTGTTTGTACATCGTCGTGGAGGTGGAATTAGAATTGAAGATTCCCTTTCCCCTGTGACGAGCTCGTCATCGTCTCCGACACTTTGGACTTCCCCCGTACTTTCAGCAACACCTCCACCATACCCTCCACCATAAAATCTTGATGCTGGATGTGATGGCCACATTGGCGCATCCTTCCATACACCTCCACCAGCAAACATTGGCTCCTCCTTTGATCCTACACGTAATATGACTGGGCAAGTATTTCACAGGTGAGGTGAAACGTATCAAGGAACACCTTCTTCAACGGAACAATCGATGGATGAGGAACAAATGGAAGTAGACTCGGAGGGACAGGGGTTGATAGGACCATTTGGAGATTTGTAAGTAATTTGTTGTTTTTAGTTTGTTGAACTTTTGTATAATTTTATAAATGGGGTGTCAACTAAACACAATGGCCAAATTTTTAAAAGTTCACAAATGCAACGTATGTTGTGAGGGAATTGGATAAAATAATCAACGATCATTGGAGTGGGCCGTATACTACATACAACAGCACTTCAGAAGAATCGAAGAATTTGTGGTGGAATGAGTTCAAGGTAAGGTTCTTAATATTAATTTATCACAAACTAATTAATTAATACACTTGACAATGAAAGTAGAAGAATTTTTAATAAGAAGAGTGACGATCACATGAGAAATGTGATGAATAAAGCGAATACAAAACAACAAAGACCACTATATATTAAAACTGAGGATTGGATGGAGATGCATAATATATGGGGAACTGAGAACTTCAAGCAATCGAGTGAACGGAATAAAAAAAAATCGAGCATCTAGTTCTAGTAATGGTGGGTCCGCCACATATGACGAGGGCTCTATCAACATCGAGGAGCACAAAACAAGAATGGTCAGTATATTTTGGCATACCTTGTAAGTAATGATGTTAATTCGAGTACGCATTAATGTTTGTATTTTGTAGGCCAAGGAATTGGGCTGGGAATCAATGGCAATACAAACATTTGAACGGACATTTCAAAAGAAAGATAAGACATGGACGAGTGGTCAAGCAAAAGCGGTTAAGGTTTGTGAACTTTACCTTAACTCATGAAAATGTACATAAAGTAGCAAGTTACAAATATTTTACATGTTAGAGGGAAAGTTGTGTACACTTTGATGAATATGGTTAATATAGGAAAATTTTGATGAACTGTGCATGACAGCGGCGGCGGCTGATAGTGGTGGTGATAGTGTTGGCGCATCTGATCGAGAAGTTGATCAGACTCCATTATGGGTGGAGTCATCGGGTGGGGTAAAGAGAAGAAAAGTATATGGGTTAGGATCATTGTCAAGAGAATGCGCAAGATAGATTGTTGGAACATCATCCCAAGGTGCATCTACTTCAAGGAGTAATCAACATGATGCGAACAAGGCCCAAGAAGTGAGACGGTTGAAAGTTTTACTTGAAGAAAAAGATGACAAAATACATGGGTTGGAAAGAAAAATGGCACGAATCTTATGTCGCCTAGAGATTTCGGACAATGAGGATAAGGATGTACCTACTTCGAATCCAACAGATGGTGATGGCATGGTGATAGTGATCATAGGGATGATGAGATGGCTGATGATGATGCTGAAGATGCTGATATTGGGTATGCGACACCGTAAAGTTACATCACGCTGAGGTAACTAATAATCCTTACATGAGTTTATTATGATTAAATTTTGCGATCATTTCTCCCAGTTGTTTGTTTTGGATTATGTTGTTATATTGAAAAAATGTTACTTCAATTCATGTTTGTTGCTTAGTAGATGAAACATGCATGTATACGACTACTTCAGTCTAGATTTCTATTAATTGTTTGATTTACAATATACAGAGTATGAACAAGATAATAGCACAGTTCATCTAACGAGAAGCTATCAACAGCCTATTGTTATTTTATTCTTCAAGGTAGTTTTTTTATGTTGTAATTGGTTGCAATTACATTATTATGGCTATACATAATTACATCTTTATAATTTTTTATTTATGATCAATTGGACAAAAATTGCGTGGGTGAGATGATAGACATTTGAAGTATGGATGGAAGAATGGATGAAGAGGATCCCAGGCATCGGGTTAGAAAGGAGGAAGAATTGTGTGCTGGAAGGGTTCTAAGTTTGAATAGGTCAGGTTGTGTTGTTCGTGGGGCTGGTTTGTTGATGAGCACAACAATGTATTTCATTTTTATACAAAGATAATAATGTCATATTATTTATTGCTTCATAAATAATAAAATGTTGTTCTTGTTGATTATCAGTCGATGCAAAACATGTGAAAGAACATTATTATCATGAAAGTCCTTACAAAATCAGGTTCGCGCTACAAAATCTTGCGATATTATTGGTAAAACGGTGATAAATTGCATTCATAAAGAAACAAATTAGCAACGGACATACGCAACTCCGTCGCTAATTTGCGACGGAGCCATGCAAAACCATCGCTAATTAGCAACGGTAAGTAAAATAGTCGTCGCAAATTAGTGACGGCCATGATGTGCCCGTAGCTACTTAACGATGCAACCTGTCCATTCGTCGCTACTTAGTAACAGAAAATGAGTATCCGTGGCTAATTAGCGACGACGTTGTTGGTCGTAGATAATTAGCCACGAACGTCACATATGCTGTAGCTAATTAACGACGGCAGACCATACTCCGTCGTTAGTTAGCGGACTTTGCGATGCATATATAGTCGTCGCATAGTTAGCGACGGATAGAGTTTGTCGCTAATTACTACCCCACCTGCAGATCAGATTTTGCCACACAACTCATCGACGAAATTTGCTACGAAGTGACATCATGACAAATTAACAATGGTATTAGCGACAAACTTCAGCGATGAAGTTTACGACGACTGTTGTTGTCGTCGTAAATTTGCAACGAACTTTGCGATGACATGTTAGCTACGCAATTGGCAATGGATTGTTTTTCGTAGCTAATTAGCGACGACGTGTCGTTTTTTCCGTTGCTAAATTTTGCGACGCCCGATTGACGATGAACATTTTGTCGTCGCCAATCTCGTCGCAAAATACTGTTTAGTGACGACATTTTCCTAGATTTTCATAGCTAAATCTATAACTAAAAAAACAGTTTTTTTTTTTTGTAGTGATGATATCCACCTTGTGAGATTTTACATACGACTTTTTGCATTTATATTCCTAGGAAAAGGTAACTGAGACTGGCTACTATATTACACATGCGATAAGTATGTGTCTAAGTCTTTCTAATTTATAGCGATGACTTAGAGCTTATTTGGTAGCATTTCTATTTTTCTAATTTTCTATTATTTTTATTTTATGATACGGAAAATGACAAGAAATCTATTTTGGTATGTCAGGTAATTCTTTTATTCGTTGATATAAATCAATGGCCAGATAATAGACTTAGAACATAAATTAAAAATAGAAAAAGTAGATTGTTTTTCTTTTAGGAACAAAAATGTCATTTTCTTTTAATTATCCTTTCTTCTTCAATTTCTAGCTGGCAAGATCGATCTCGCCAGCCTCAGGCAAGCTCTCACAACGAGGTTTGACCTCCCTTAGATTTGGTAAGATCAAGCCTCACTCGGCCATTGCAAAGTCGGCCTTACCATGGTTGGGCGAAAACAAGCCTCGTCTACCTACAGTGAAGTCAAGCCTCATCAGTAGTTGGGTGAGACTATAGTAACATCAGCCTCGCCTTGCCACGACGAATGGCAAGGCTAACCTTGTCCGGTCACTCGTAAGGCTCAATCTTGCCTAGCCTCGGCAAGGCTCACCCGAGGCTAGGAAAGTCAACCTTATTGGCTATTGCTAAGGCTTAATCATACCGTTTAATGATGTTGAAGTATAACCCTTTCATAGATGGGTAGTTCAGAATAAGGTAGATAGTTGGATTAGGAAAATGTACTTGTCTTCATAAGTTTCTAGGATAGCAAAATGGGTGGGACGTTAAATAGGTGGGGAAGTACCACCTAGCGCTGCAGCTCATTGATAAGGATGTCGTATAATAGGCGAGAAAGCTTTTGCCACTTGGGATTTGGCATGGAGTGTGAGAGAAAGTTTTCGAAGCGACTTTAAATTGTATTCTCGAAGTTCAACACTCGCGGGAGGTCAGCTCACTAGAATCAAATCGAATGGAAAATGATAATACATACGCGACTAAGGCACAACATATGCACGAGAGATAGTCCCCTCAAATCTTGAGCCATAACGTGTGAGAGGAAGTAATTGAAATGAATCAGGCCGTAAAGGGTTTGCATGGCCTGGACGCTGGCAGTGAGGAAAAGGGGGCGTACCTACATCTTATCAATACATTGTCACAATGAGATGAACAATGGTCATTTCAAATTTAAGGTACTTTTGTTTGCTTTTCGGTCGAAATTTATGGTATTATCCGAATTCAAGAGATTACCACGAAAGTAACATATGATTTCCCCGCATCAACATTTGCTTATCATGAAAACTTCAGATGTCTACAATTCGAAAAAAATTCCGAATACGTTGCGGGCAAATTTTATAAACTAAGTGGAATCTATACATACACGCGATAAGCCACACGATCAAAGGCCGGTTCCATTCCTCCTATGGAATCTAGGGTCTAAAAAGGGCTACAAAAAAAAAATCCACTACCAGGGTTACACCACATGGCACGAGGAGACGAAGCGATCATTATTGAAGGTGTAATGATGTTATGTTTCGCTTATGAAATATTCCTGTTCTATGATGGACGGACGGCGTAACATGCAATCAATCATTAACGTGCAATGTTTATTTTAACCAGTTCGTACCCACAAGGACAAAGCCAAACTCGAAAAGCAGCTGCATAAATTGAAGCCTACTCATCTATTTTAATCAATACGGAGAGGAATCTTCATCATTCAACACACACTCTATAAATATAATATATTGCCACCTAAATTAACAAATAAAAAATAAATGGAAGCGCCAATAAAGAAGAGGAAAAAAAAAGAAAAAAGAAGCAGACTAGCCAACCGTGCACGCATTGTATGTTACAGACTACGGACTTGCAGGGACCGAAGAGGAATCGAAGCCAATTGATTCACTTGGGTGGGAGGCGGAGACGGGCTCAGCGATGGTGGGTGGTTGTAGTTGCCGCGGCTGCCGCCGGCGGAGGAGGCTTGCACTGGTAGCACTTGGCAAAGAGCCCGAATGTGTCGACCTGCTTGACGAAGTTGCTCATGCTAGCCCACCCGCCGAAGCCGAACCCCACGACCAGGACCCACCCGACTATGAACGCGTTGAACACGTACATCGCCGTCCAGCTCGGGAGGAAGAAGGGGGGCTTCTCCACCGCGTTCTGCAAATCACGACGGAGGGAAAAGTGATTAGTGGCCAACGCCTCAAAACACCGATCGATCGACATCGACCATGTCACTACTGGACGGCCTAATCTCGATTCCATCACAACCAATCGCAATTTGGCAACGACTTAACGAAACTCCGGGCCGGGACCCCCCCGGGATCAAAACATTGGTCGATTTACTCCATAGCTAGTGCTTAGGATGCTCCAATGAGAATCTTGCTAGATGACCTACTCCGAAGGTTGCGATTTCAAAAAGGTACGAGACTAAAAAGCTTGACAAAAGCCTGGCAACGGTCAATTTTCCCTTTGTGGGGTTTGGTTTGGGACTGATTGACGGAGGAAGAAGCGCCCCTTCAATGAGTTCACGAAGAAGGGCGGATTCTCCACTACTTACAGTCCACCTTGGAGATGGAAAACATCATTATCTCTTAACGAGCTTTATTCGTAAGAACATAAAAAATTCGAAAGTTTTAAGAATTCTTTGTCCTGAAAAGGACTTCCCACCTATCTCGAATGCATCTCCTAAATGTTTCTCCAAGTCCGTGTCTTCAATGCTCACTTTGCACTCGGGTGGTCCCTTCGGCCATTAGGTCTAATCTTGGGTAATCTGGAGTTCATTAACTAATCTACACTAATGTCATTGCCACTGTTCTTGATGGAATTGATCGCGGGGGACTACTAAGTTTAACTTTTTCTTGGATTGGGGGTTTCGCATTCTTTACCTGGCGAGCGGAGGCCGTCCGGAAGGTGAGCATGTGGGCGAGGGAGGGGATGATGTAGACGGTGAAGCTGACCAGGAGGGCGCCGACGGCGGAGTTGATGGGGCCGAAGAAGGGGAAGATGATGGCCAGGAACCAGATGGGTATGACCACGGGCAGCCGCGCCAGCGCCCTCAGGCATATGCTCTTCGTGTCGTGCATCCCGATCACCTTCTCCCACACGAAGTAGAGCGGCGTGCACGCGAACCCGAACGTGATGAACTGCGCCACAAAAGAGCAATGCCGGGTGACGTTCACAACGTTCGTAATCATTACTAAAACAAATTGCAGCGGACGACTAGGGCGCGAGCTTGTGTGTGTGTGGATACCTGATGGATGAGCATGAGGATGACGGCGGCGTCGCGGAAGCCGGTCTTCGGGAGGAGGGAGAAGGCGTTGGAGTGGTTGAGGAGCTGGTCGCCGAAGGCCCAGTAGACGGCGGTGGCCGACGGGATGGTCAGCGTGAAGACGTAGAGCGTGGCGATCAGATAGATGTACTTGAACTTCTGGGGCTTCCACATCGCGTGCATGATCTCCCTGCCAACCCAATTTTCCCCCGTCCGCCATCAAAATTTCACCAAACATAATACCCTCATTAAGAAAATGATAATAATAATGTTAAGTCCCATTTCATTTTATTTTGAATAGGACAAATTTGCTTTTTCACCGCTAGAAGACAAATTCACTTTCACCGCTCTGTGAAAAGGGTGGAAAGGGTAAAAAGAGAGATTGGCAGAGACACTAATGATTCGTGTTGGCTCAAGAGCGAACCGCATGATTACTAATTTCCTTTTTCTCTGTTCATAGGGGGTTTCAATTCCGGATTAGCCGGCAAAAGCTGCAAAGAGAAGCCGCGTAGAAACCGCAGCATCAGAGAGTACTTACACAGTGACAGCATGTCCGCCGAAGGTGTAGAGTATGTTGGTGGCTCCGGTGAAGTAGAGCACCAGCTTCGCCGGCGCCGTGTGCATCACCCCTTCCGCCTGCAAAACCCCACCACAGAAAGATAAAAAGGAAGAAGGGAAAATTCGTCTCACAACCTTATCATCATGTCCCGACTCGTTTTTAACTTAGCACAAGAGGGGTTGCTCGACGGCGAACCTGGCCGTGGAGGATGGCGGCGATGGTGAGGTACCAGGCGGTGTAGGTAGTCATGCCGAGGCCGAGGAACGACCACATCCGGTAGTTGTGGAAGGAGGGGATGAAGACGGTGGTGGCGCAGCAGGCGCCGAATATGTAGGTCCACGTCCTCTTGTCCAGATGGTCGTTGATGTAGTATATGTTGCTGCGAACGCACACAGTAGGGGGGAAAACGGGTCAAATGAAATCCGGAAAACCGCCATCTTCTCCGGTCTTTTTCACCCTCTTCTCAAGGTCAAGGTCTAGCAGGAGGAAAGAGAGCAAAAAGACCCGAGTCGCGAGTAGGTCGCTATTAGTCTCATCATCAGTTTTACCTGGCACAGGCGATGAGCTGTATAACGGAACCGAACAGGAGGAAAGTACAGTTGAAGGCGAGTCCCACCGCTTTCCAGTAAGGACCCAGTAATCCGTCAAGCACTTCGAACCACTGCGCATCAAACCCACCAACATACACAAACAGCCGAATTTAATCTTTTGTTTATTCAGTGAAATACTGTGTAAATTGATGTCTTTTCTGATGCAACCCGCAGAAGAGGACAACTGTAGAGTGATGGGTGTTTGCATGTGGGATCGAGATCACGTCGGATCATTGCATATTAATACAGAGACAGAGAGAGAGAAGATTGGGTAGCAGTGGTGGAGGAAATGAGCAAAAATTCATTCCGAAAAACAGGGAAAATCAAAGACTGAGAGAGACCTGAATGACGTGGTTCTTGAAGTTGACATTCTCCTTCTCCTTGCGGGCTCGGTACTCAATGTAGAGTACGCTGATGAGGTAGGCCGTCCAGCTTCCGACGAGCCCGTAAAATATCTGGAACAGTATCCCCGAGAGCATCCCCAGCTGCGAGAACGAGTACGGCAGCGTCAGCAGCACTTGCGCCACCTGATGAATAAATTTTACATTTATAAGCCCAGAACTTATGCGGGGCCAAGAACAGTGAAGAGAGCTTGTGGAAATTAATGGGCTTTTCGTTTTTGCGTTTGGGGATCTGGGATCGTTACTTGATTCGAGGCGCAGCTGAACCAGGCGTCCCAGGCGGATCCGCCGTGCCAGAGGAGACTCTTGACGTTGAAGATGGAGGAGCTGGGGGAGTGCTCGCCCAGCTGCTTCTCGGTACCGCCGTCTTCTTCCAGCTTGACGGCGCCGTGCTCCGCCGACTCGCTCAGGTTGGAGGCCACGATGGCTTCTTCTGATTGCTTATGACTCAACATTGTGCGTGCGTTTTTGTGCGCGTCTTCGTTTCCGTTGGCCCTCCCTGAAAGTTCGCGCTTCGATCTTGAGGGGCAGAAAAAGAACCAAGTCCGGTAAGACGTTAGATCCAAAGAAAAACCCAAGCAAATGGAAACTGGTCCGAGAGAATAGGAGAAACGAAAGGAAGACCTCGAAATAAAGGGTCGGTACAGAAAGAAGGTAAAAGAAGAAGCACCCTTCTGGTTTCGATAGGTCTCTTTGGTCGAAGACGGAGAGACACCGCAACGACTTAACTCAGAACCCTTGCTATTGAAGCCTCTCTTGCACAAGAGCCAGTCCGCCGTTCATGAGCTCCCGTGGATTTATATGCAGAGAGCGGTCTGTATCGCCATGAGGGAAGCGAGAGAGACGGTGAGACTTGAATGCTCGGAATAATTGCGCAACTTTCTTCCTCACAGCTATATGAGGCAGACGCCCTCCCTTCCTCTCTTGCTCTGCGAACAAGAATTAAATGAGCCACCAATCTGCAGCAGCGAAAAGCGACTGCCGAAGACGGCGATCCTCAAAAGCAAAAAGGTCGCCCGGCTCAGGGGAACACACTGCTGGAGCAAGCTCAGTACGACTTCGCAGTGTGAGAGGGAAGAGAGGGGGCTGGCTGCGTTGTAGAAGAAAGCAAAAGAGACCAACTTTTCCAGTTTCGGCTCTGCGATGAAACGTGCTTTATATTTATAGCAAAACAACAAAACGAAATCAATACAATACCTTCACCAGCTACTTGTATTGCTCCTTTTCCTACTCTCTCTCTCTCTCTCTCTCTCTATGGGCTTTGAAATTCCTGCCCTCTCTCTCCCTTTACTCTCCTTCCTTTGCAAAAAGGTTGAGAGGGACAAGAACCCAAATTCCCTGTATCCTCCTCACTGGGTTATTCGATTCTGAGGTCTTCGTTTGGTGAGCGAGTGATGTGGAGAGAGAAAGATAGAGAAGGGGAATTTTGGGGGAAGCTGAAATGTGACTGGGACGTTGTTCTCATCTGATCGCTCATGGAAATGGGACCAAGAGTCTTCTTTCTCAAGCCCTCCTGTACAGAACAAAACATGACTTTTAATTCGTTTAAAGTAATTTTTCACTTATTGACAAATGTTCAATATTATTTTTCTGTTTGAGCCATTTTTATGTAATTTAGGGATTATTTTGGACATTTACTAATAATTTGAGAATCACGTCGAATAAATTAAAAGTTCAATAACGACATTGCACATTGGACTATATTTTAATGACCATTTTATGTCTTTTTTTGAGAAAAAAAAATTGCCATGCTCATGGGGTGTCTAGCTCAAATCGCCATCCTCTTTTTATTCTTCTTCTTTTTCCAATTCTTAATTCCTTTTTTTCCTATGATGGCGTGTTGGAATGACCTAAAATCAATTGGATCACAAAGTTTACGACTTTCCTCGTAAAATAGAGAAAATAACATAAATAATTTACGAATTTTAACTAAAAATGCAATGCGGTCCATAAACTTTTAATTGTTCAATATTGTCTGTGAATTTTAACGCGATGTGGATCTTAAATTTTCAATTAATTTAATGCGCTTTTTGAACTTTTGATATGTATTTAATTTAGTCTTTAAATTGTATGAAAATATTCAAAATTATTCTTGAACTTGAATTAATAGAAGGAATAACCACATTAAATATTTTCATATAATTTCGTAATTGAATCGAATATACACCAGATAGTTGAGGGAGAACAAAAATTTCAGAAATTATATTTCATATTAGGTTAAATTTTTAAAGGCACATTGAATAAATTAAATATTAAGGGACGTTATCATATAAGAGATAATTTTTGCTGCTAAATTCCAAAGAAAACTGATAGGATGGTTTCAATACGCTGCGCATGACCCGCCACGCCTCGCAGGCGCGTGGGGGAATTACGGATTAAATCAAAATTGAAATTCCAAGCCGCGTCCCTGGAGATTCTTCGCTCCTGAAATAATAGGGTGTTGGCTCGAGCTGGGGGCCCTAATGATAAGCTCGAGACACACGCTCGCACGCGTGGGAAAGACTGGAACACGCGCGCAATAAGGGCGCCGCCCACGCGCGCGGCCAGGACCGGGCCCCGCACGTGCCCGCGAAACGCGAACGCGTGACCTTTCGATTCCTCGAGCATCGAACGGCTTGGATTTTGGCCCCGTTGTCGGAAATTATTACAATTACCTGGGTGCTGGGCCCGGTGGGACCCACCTCCCCCCACCCCGACCCCACGTCACTGCCCCATTATCTCAGGAATCAAGGACTCCCGCCTTTTTGACCAAAACACGAAACCCATAGAGTTTTTTTTTTTTTTTCTCTCTCTCTCTTTGGGTTTCTTTTTAGTTATATGGTGGGAACCATGGACATGATCTAGTGGATGGTGCGACTTGTTTAAGTCCAATGATTTGTTTTGAAGCCACGACATGCCACACATCTTGAGGGATTTGGGTGTTTGATTCTGGTAGCGTTCCATGCTCGGGGGCATTTATAAAATCGAGATATCATTAGTAGGTCAGTCATCACGGGCGATTTCAAGAAAGAGAGAAGGTGGGGGCAATTTTCTAATGAAAAGGATAAGAATTAAGCTCCACAATCAATCGCATAACAACATGCTGCTTCTTCAACGGTGACAACATAAGCAAAGCATGATGGAATTGATAATACACATCATCGAGTTTTTACCTTGAATGCGTATAGCAGCACACGGTCACTTTGTTCTATGACTAGGGAGCACAATTATAGGTAGGTGAATTCCAAACCCATGTATTATTGGAACGTACTTACCACATGGACGATATAGGGCATGAGCCTAAGTTGGAGGGGGTGGCCTAAATGTGGAATTATTTGCATTTGTTGCTTGCAAGAATCGAGCCTTCGCAGCCCACTGTGTACAAGTTACGTGCTGGACCACTAAGCCAACCAACGGGGGCAACACATGATCATCGCTTTGAATATTAGAGCTGAGCACAATGGGCTGCCCAATCCGAGAATCGCCTGAATCGGATCAGACTGATCGGATTGGTTCGATTTCTCGGAGTTTTGGTTTAATCCACGATTCCTAAAAATAGAATCTATTTCATAGTGGTCCAATTCCTAAATCCTAGAAGGGTGGGATCAAATCGGACCACCTAAACTGAAATTAAAACCAGCTCGATCTTTATCTGAGTTTTCTCTATCTCAATATCTCTCTCGTTTCTTCTATTGGGCCTTACTCCTCAACCAATTGAGAGTCGAGATTTTGCCACCCTAAGTAAACTTACACTGGTACGCCCTCTCTCTCTCTCTCTCTCTCTCTCTCTCTCTCTCTCTCTCTCCTTGGCCCCATTGGATCACCCTGGAACTGGACCAAACCGATCCTAGGATTAGTCGTTCCCGGTCTGGTTCTCAATTTTGGGGGAATCGAACCACCTGAGAAACCAATCACTCTTATTGAATATTCACCTTTGCTTTTTCACCACTATAATTGAGGTACGAGCGGCCTTCACCTATATGCTAAATTGTCTAGCTCGACCTTAAGAAAGCCGGCTCAAAATATTGCCCGAGCAGGTTGATAAATAGATCGGGCAATTCTCATCCTTCTTTTTGTTAGCGTTATTCAATCGTATATCCTTAAAACCGCAGCTGAGATACTCTTCTTTTATATGCTTGCCATGTGAAAGGTGAGGCGACATGTGGCATAGCTTTGCCACTTTGGCTTACACCCGACCAATAAAAGATTTAATCTATCGACTTGTTATTCTCAATTATGGGAAAATAGATCAAGAAAGAAAACATATCTTTAAATGTGTTCATGAATAGTATGCTTTACTTTGTACATATTCATTATATTCTCAGATGATATAATCTTGTTTTTAAATAAGATAGTCTACTTATTCAACAAAACCTATCGAAACCCATGAACTAATTTTAGTGACAGTTAACTAATCGAATCAACTAAACTTCGAATAATGACAATAGAGAAAAGTTTGTAAATTTTGAACATATTGTCTGTGTGTTTTACATGATTATAGTTTTTACTTTTCAAACACACCTTTATACTGAGCTTTCATGACTTGAAAAACCCTATCAATGCAGATAATAAGTAAAAATATCTAATCTAACAATTATACTTAATTTTTAAATAAGATATTTAAAAAAAGTTGATATTATCTATTTATCTTGGGTTGCAACTATTATCTATTTATCTTGCAATTCCTATAATTAATCAAATAAAACAAGACAGCATATGGCTCCTTCCTTCTCCACATCAATTTTAGGGTTTCCTCATCTTTTTATTTAGAAAGATTATCATACAATAGCCGTCAGCTCTACTCTCATTATCATTGAATCCTAAATTTTTTTTCGGTCCATATTACTAATGATTTGAAATCGAGGAATGCGTAAGAGGCAACCAAAACGCAGGTCAAGTAACTAGTTACCGATAATTTCTTGATGACGATTGTAAGGATCATCATCAGTAAGGGTCATTTGGTACTTCACATGAAACCTTAGATCTCACGATCAGGTCCTGTTTCTCCCAATGAATGCCAACCCTCTTGGAGAGAGACTTCCCAACGGAGCCCAAACTCAAGATTGACAAATATGAAAGTTCGAAATCTTGTACGTATTTTTTGTACTATTGACCGAAACAATTTACAACTTGGAAAGAATAACAACAAAACTTTTGGGTGAAGAGGAGTTAAAAGTGACAACACAAGCTCGAATCAAACTCACAAGAAAAGGAACGAAATTCTGGATATAATAAGTAAAATCTTGCGATTTGGTTGAGTATGAGCATCCTTCTTCATGCTTAAGACGTTCTCTTTATAGCCACGAGTCTTTAGGGTCTTCGTTTCACATTCTAAGGCTTGTTCTCCAGGATTTAATGCGTTCCCTGCATTTAGGATGTACTCCCCAGGTTTTCGATGTGGGGCTCGCAAGCTGGTATCTATCTTGGATGTACCCTTATAATCATGAGCATCTAGGATCTGAAATTCCACTTTTTAAGACCCATTCGTTGAGTTCTGGGTGTCTTCTCCATGTTGTGAATGTGTCCTTGACGTTGGGAACGCATTCGCCAGGTTCTGGACACAAATGGTATCGATTTCTCGGGCAATCGCTTCGCCATGCAGGCCAATTTGCTTCTACCATGTGTCGAGCCATGATCTCCACCACTCTTATGTTTTAGGGACAACGGTTGACAAGAAGGTAACTGTCCATGCACTTTCTCATACCTGGGACCATTTTGGGGTCATACTAGGTGCTTTTGCCTCATGATGCCAATGGCCCTTGCCATGCGTATGTCAACTGATCTGCTATATGTTTGCTAACCGTTTGTGCAATGTGAATGCCAATTGCTTTACGCCAGGCGTGTTTCAACCATTTCTAATCTATCGATCTCCATTCCTCTCTGCGATATTGACTATTCACGCCGAATATGTCAAAGTCGGTGTTAACATTAGCCAATGCCAATCTTGCAAAGGTCGATCCTCTTGTTGGCCAAATATATATCTATCGCAATTTGATTAGCTATCTTATAATTGTAATGGCAATCTTACTTAATATGGTCGATACCTCACAACATTAACGATCCTCTCAAAATGACGAATACCCATTCTAGTGATTTTCAGGTATCGGTCAATCCTCCTCAACATAAGTTCTCGGATCGGGTCAGGTGTCCACCTGATAAGTCCTTAAGTCTCTCCGCACCTATCCGCAATTTCTCAATAGACATTGACTAGACTGTGAAGGAAGACATTGTAGGTTGACACGTTGCCTGAATCGACCAGATTCAAGGAAGACATGTTATGATTTCCAGAAAACAAGCCTGAAATCACCTGATCGTGATACAACGAGGAATTGATAAGCTTTTCTATTGTCTCTTTATACGTTCTCTTTTATCATTTCATTTTTTTCCGTGGCTATCGTTCTAGCTTAGGAGCCGTTTCCAAAGGCGCACACGTGAAAAGTGCCCCCACGCAACACTCAAAGGAGAAACCTCTTGTTTATCTTTTTCTTTCGTGTGTTGAGTGCTATCCAGAGGCGACGGGTGGGTCAAAAGCGCCGACCCGGAGAAGGTGGCGGCCACCAGGTGGCGGTGGAGCCGCCGCGGGAGCCCCCGCATGATGTACCAAGCAAGTGAAGATGGAGCAGGAAGTGTTGCTCTGATGCTCTACAAGACACCCGGCGAAAACGGGATTTGTCGGCTGGGTGAGGGTTGGGCGCCAGGGCACTCACTCCTCCAAAGCAAATTCATTATTCCTCCCACTTCCGAGAGAAAATTCAGGGGAAAGAAAGACGAAGCACTTTTCTGCTTTTGGCAACACTAGATGGACATGGCATGCACCATGGCCCATTCCTAAAGCGGAATGAAAGATGACTTATGTCTATAGTGGACTAACTTCTTAGAACTTCGAATGAACAAATCAGCTCGTATTTTCCACGTTTGCACATTTGATCGAATACAGACGTGGGTGGTGTCCACGCGTGCGACTCACGGGTCATTATGCCGGTCGAAGGAGGTCTCCTCCGATCCGTGGGGAGGAAGACGGCGACCGTTACTTCCGTAAGGAACCGTCGTCTCCGAGTATCTAGCCATCGAAGGTTTGAGCCGTTGAAAAGAAGTCAATTCCGATTTCAGACTACAATTGGGCACACAGGTTTTACTTGAGGGGCAATCGATTTCGTTTTTTTTTTCTTTTACCCTTTTTCCTCGCCACGGGTTTTTGGCTTAAGTGACTAAAGCAAAATTGACCGAGAAAGAAGCCAATTATAGGTCGGGATTGAAAGGTGGTGGTGCACCAAATTAGTGGGGAGAGTAATGATGAGGGAGCGAAGATGGGAGTTCCTTGAGGCCACGAAAAAGGGATCAAAGTTCGGAGAATGTTCCCATCCGTGCCCCTCACCTTGGCCCCCCCTTAAGAAATTTTCAGGGCCCGCCACCACCACCGCCACCGCTATCGCCACCACCATCCGATCACCATTAACTTCTGTTCCTCCTCAAGATTTTCCTAAATCCCAATTCCCAAATTATGCAATCATTTTCTCTCTCCTTTTTTCTTTCGATTTTGTGAGACTTTCAGTATATTTGGTTAATTCGAATTTTCCAACAAATCGGTTGTGATTATAATGATTCGATTTCAATGATTGAAAATTGGAAGATTTTTTATATAAAAAAAATGACGACTCGATTTTTGAAAATCGAAATGAGTGCAGATATAATTGTTTTATAGTTGTTTGTGACAATTTGAAACATCCTGGGGATCAAGATAGAAGCTAAATTTGGAAGAAAGAAGCCACAATAGAAAACTTACTCAAACTCAAGACCGCCTCTCATTTGCAATCTTTACATCCTAAAAACGTGGAAACACCAAAGGATAAAATAATAATACAATTGCATTGATAGCCGTAATTTTGGTCAGTTTCCACTGTCGAAAATCAAGTATGCAACATTATTGAGATGACGGCTTGCATGCTGAAAGCAATTGATTGCAGAGTGGAGAATGAAATCACGACACCCTCCACGACGGAACATCGCATGATTGAAAGTACTGATCCTAGTTTCATGTGTTTTACTTTCATTAGATTTACCAACTACAAGGGATTCCTAGATTGTCTTTGTAAAAAAGCACTAAAAACACAATGATTTTTGTTAGTAACTAATAATTACCATAATTTGATTCTTCTAGCAAAACCCATAACGATGCATAATTAAATAGCTACAAGTGAAAGGGTAATTTCAAAGTGCACCGAAAAGGGAAAGAAATGTCTACAGTAAAAAGCATGGAAATTGCTGTCCATAACCTCTAATCAGTTGGATCATAACGTGTCTTTTGATTAATGAAAACCCTTGACAAAGGCTTTCTACTTATGGAAATTAATCAAGCTGAAAAATTCAAACGTCCATATAATAAAGTCCATGGTTCACTTTTGGTTTCCTCAATTACCCCTATAGGAAGTACCCAAAAAAGGCGCTAACTATTAGGGGTGATTATTTTCAATGCAACTCAAATATAGAATCGTGAGATCAGAATTGACTCTAGAGAACTTGTCAAATCCGATTGGTCCATTTTTCATACTATTTGGCCTTAAATGTTGAATTTAATGGCGTGGTTGGGTTGTCACCCTTTAGTAGACTTGTCAAACAGGTAAGTTGGGTTGAATACAATCATTACCCAAATTGACCCATTTAACGATTTTAACCCATTTCCATACAATTGAACTTAGTAGACTTGTCATACAATTGAACTTAGTAGACTTGTCAAACAGGTGAGTTGGGTTGAATACGGTCATTACCCAAATTGATCCATTTAAGATTTTAACCCATTTCTCTCTCTCTCTCTCTCTCTCTCTCTCTCTCTCTCTCTTCGTCTTCTTCTTCAACCTTTATTAGACTTGTCAAACAGGTGAGTTGGGTTGAATACGGTCATTACCCAAATTGATCCATTTAACGATTTTAACCCATTTCCATACAATTGAACCATACATAACTTGATTGTGGCTTAATATATATTGATTAAACACTTACGTATTAATCCAAATATAGAAAAATTTGTCTCTCATGATTTTTTAAAACAACTATATCACTAAAATATTTCCATGCAATTAAATCTAGTAGACAGTCTTTCTAATTTTAAAATTAAAATCAATCTTTTTAAATAAATTAAATTTTTTTATATTTTATATTTTCCTTTTGTTGTTCTAAGTCCAGTGAGGGTCGTCGGTTGACCCTTGTTGGTCACAAGTTGGCCGACCCTCACCTACCATAGGTAAGGGGGTGAGAGTTAGGCCCTCGCTTAGATCCGGCAAGGGTGGCGAAGCCGTCGTGGGCTACAACCCTTGTTGGTCGTGAGTGAGGCCTTCATAGCTCTCATTTGTAGTCGGCATCAATGAGGGTTAGTTGCCTATGACTAGGCAACCCTTGTCGAGCTTAGAAAGAATAAAAAAGAATGAAATAAAAAATAAAATAAAATAAAATAAAGTTATAAAAATGTATAAAAATTGATCTAGCATCTCTTAAGTCTAGCTCCACATAATATGTGTTAGAAATGGGTTTGTTTTTCTATTTTTCATATGGGTTAGAAAAGAGTTAGTTATCAACCCATATAAGACCCATTAAGTTATTATGTAACACATTTAACCCACTTAAGCTTGTACATATAACTTAAGATAACTCATTTATGATCCATTTAGCTAAATTTAGATTAAAATATGATTTTTAGACTCAATTTACCATCTCTAACCTTCAGCCATGGGGAGGGTTTTAGCTAATCTCACCCTTCCCTCCCTCTCTTGTTGATTTTATATGTGGTTTTTTTTTCTTCTCTCCCTATCTTAATCTTGGGAATCTCTTCTTTTGGTCTACTTTTAGATTGGGAGTTTGAACTATGTCAGTCTAATTGTAGATTTGGGAGTTATCCTCTCCCAATCTAGATCTATGAGTTTAATAAATATGCTTTTGAAGATTCAATATCCTTGTATATATTTTGATCCTGTACTAGTCCTTTAACTTCAGCTTCAATGGTGATCGTAGGAATTTCGACATTTTACTGAACCACAAAGATTCGCTCTTCCAAATATTAAATCTATGTTTATTTAAGTTGTTTTGGTTCTCTCCATTTAGCCAATGGTGCAGAGAAAGCCGAGCTTAGGTGCGCATCGCCAACTAGTAATGCCAGACATACGAGAAAAGGAATCCTTACATGTTCATCACTGATCATAACGAGTGATTATATCTTGCGATGTTTTTTATTACAATTCATTTCCATAAAAGCATGAAGCAATTAATAATCATTATTTGAATAATTATATAACGAATAATATTTCACTGCATAAATAATACTTACTTTTTTGCTATACAATTGACAGTAACAATATTTTCTCATTATTGTGGACATAATTATGAATTATAAATGTCTATACAATATAAACTTAACCAGTCACTAATAGGTCAAATGTTGCGTTACGGTCAATATTAAGGGTAACATGATATACTTTTCATATTTAGTATTGTTATTGTAGTTTTAATTCATGTGTACTAGACAACCCTTATCGATTTAAAAGTTGACAACTAATTCCACTAATTATAGTCATGTGATGATAGATTAGTTATAATTCCCAAGTAATCAGTCCTCCATGGCATAATTGGTCGGTTACCAATCATTACTGCTATTGCCCTCCGGGTCTCACATTGCAACCTAGACAACTCACTAGTTGATTTCTAGCTAAAGGGCACTCCAAATGGCCATCACTTGTGTCCTCTCTTTGGAAATTCGATTCCTTTGAATTAGCTCCCGAGTAGTTCACCATAGTGACTCATGATGAGCTTAGCCCGATTTGATGCCGAAGGATCGAACAATGCATATCATGGATCTCTACGGGCCGACACCACCGATGACGTCGATTGCTTTAAGTCGAGAGTTTATAGTCCATGACCTGTCCTTCAATAAGTCTGAAGTGGTCATATTCCTAGAGCCACGCCAAATATCATCCTTGACTTTAAGTTTCAAGGGTTCACCAAGACTCGTCGTTATTCCGACACGCGCGAGCGTGATAACGTAACGGGAGAAAAAAAAGGAAGAAAGAAAGATGGTCTTGGCCATAGTTTTACCGACCTTAAGGAGGAGGAGAATATTATACTTTCAATAATTGATGACAAATGACTGGACAGATAAAGTTAGGGGTATTCGGATAAGAGAACCTGTGCTTCAAATCTGATAATTGATGCATCATGAGGCCCCCCCCACCCCCGCATATAATTAAAATTTCCTCTGTTTCGTACCAAACTGTCTAGTCTTGTGTCCCCACCCAACTCAACCCCCTAAAGCAGTCCTATCCTCGCCAGGCTATAAATGGCTACTTACCAGAATGCCTCCTCTTAAATTATAATACTTCACTGTCTATCTCACTTTACTTCTTTTTTATTGAATTGGAACATTTATGTGGTCTTACCTAGGGATGCTTTTTGATGTTCTGCCTCTTCCTTGGGATGCTTTCTTGGGGGGGCCAAGAACCGAATTAAGGGAGATGCTTGGTCCTCGATTCACTTCATTGTTGTTATTCCAATAGAGTGGTTGAACTTGATCTTGAAAGATGACTCATTGTTTTTTGTTTTTTCCAAGATAGAATCTGGAATACTTTGAAAAAAAATGAGAAATTACACACACACACACACACAAAACTCGTTAATTTTCACTTGCACGCCACTTTTATATATATCTCTCTCTCTTTTTTTAAAGTATTATTCACATGAATCTAAATAACGCCAAGGAAAAGTGTCAGAAAAACAGTAAACTTATTATATTAGTGTCAATTTAGTTATAAATATTTTAACTTAGTGTTAATTTATTCTTTCTGATTAATTTTAACTAGTTGACGTACACGGCGGTTGGCCTACAAGGTACCACCATCGATGACGTGGATAATTCTTAATAATATTTTAATATTTAAAGAAATTTTTATAAATTTTAATGATTTTCTTTTCTTTTCTTTTTCTTTGGCTGGTGACCAGTCATGCTCACAAATGATGATCAGCTACTAGCCATGCCCCATCAAGCTGGCCTTGCCTAGGCAAAGGTTGCTGTCCTAGGCAAGGGAGGGCAAGCCATGGAACCCTCACCTTGGCCAAGGCTACCTCGTTGTGGGGGCTCCCTTTAAGGGCTTGCCCTTGCTCGGTCAAGTCTCTCTCGTGGTGGTCGATGTTGACCCTCGCCCAGATGAGGCTAGCCCATCCGAGCAGTCACTGGCAAAAGGAAAAAGAAAGGAAAAAGAAAAAAAATTATTTAGAATTGTTTATATCAGTACCAGTAATGCTATGTAAGCTACCGACATCTATATCAGTAATATCTAGCTGAAATTGGCTAGAAAGATTAAATTGTCATTAAATCAAAATATTTAGAACTAAGCCGACACTTTTAAAAAGGTTAAATATTAAATTGGCATGGATGCATTACGATTTAAAACTTTCGTATAACTTTTTTCAACAAAGCCCTATCATACTTATCCCACAAAAATGGTAAGTGCCAAATTCCTCCGAACTACTCTCTCCAATCACCGAACGCCTCCACCACCCATCAACATGTATCGCCTCTACCGTCCGTCACGCCTAGGCGCTCCACCTACCGACGTAGCCGTCACCATCGCTCTGCATCCACCACGGCTCCAAGCTCTATCTCGATCGTTCCCATCAACCCATCTTGCTTAGCCTTGATGGCTCTCTGTCTCTTTAATGTTGTGTACTGCATCGTGCGCTGCCTAGATGACCACAACGAGGTTGCTTACCTCAGATGGTGGTCGTCCACGACCTCATGTTGGAGCTGCCACTCACGGGGCAAAATAAATTTGTCAAGCTGCCATGACGGACCTTTGTCCATGGCTTCCCTGACCTCAATCCAAGATCATGCATCCTTCACGACTTAGAGAAAGGCCATGCTACAACGATTGCAGTTTTGTGGTCGGCAGCCCTTTGTCCCGAGAGAGAGAGAGAGAGAGAGAGAGAGAGAGAGAGAGAGAGAGAGACCCCAAAGGAGGAGAGTGGGAGGGGATTCACGAATGTCGATAATGGTGGGATTAGAGTTAGTTTAGGTTTAACTTGAGCTAAGTATGGGGGTTTTGAGTGGGTGGCAGGATTAAGATGGGGGTAATCATGGAGTGAATGGCGATTTGTTAAACTAAGACGCCATAACAATTGACGTCGGGTGCAAAGTTTTATCTACAGTCAAACTTCAAGGTGCAAAGATGTATTTAATTTTTGAAACAAAGGTATGGATAAGAACTTCTCGAAAAAGTTCCAAACATATTACATTTGTACTAATTTAGTAATGAACTTTTTAAATGTGCCAATTTAATTTCAAAAAATTTTGACTTAGTGACAATTAAGTCGTTTAGGCTAATTTTAGTTGGATATTACTGATGTTGACACTGGCAATCTACATGGCAAAACTAGTGCTGATGTGTACAATAATTAATACTATTTTAATGATTTTTTTCTTTTTTTCTTTTTTCCTTTATTATTCCCTTTCTTGGTGATCGGTGACTAGCCACCGCTCACACCTAATGGCTGGCCATCGGCCATGTGCTAGCCTCACCTACGTGAGGGCTCCCGTTGCTAGATCTATCATCGAGGCTCCCCCTCACCTACGCGGGGCTTGCCTTTGCCCATGGTAGGTTATGACGACCCTTGCCTATGTGAGGCCAGCCACCCAATCACTAGCAAAAACAATAAGAAAGGAAAAAAATCGAAATAAAGAAATTAGTATAAAACATTATAAAATTATTTATGTCAGCATCATTGTTACCATATAGGTCGTCGCTATTCATGTTAGCAATAAACAATCAAGATTATCCAAAAAGACTATATGGTATTAAGCGAAAAAGTTTAGGATTAAATCGACGCCTTTGGAATGTTTAGAACTATATTTGCATCAATACAATGCAATAGGTTTAAGAATTTTTTCAACACTTTTCCCCGAATATGGCCTCAGAATGAAAAGTTGGGCACGTTTTTTTTGAGTAATTTCCATGTAAAATTATATGAGGGTCATGCCACTCATAACTTGTGCAACTAGCATTGGGCTTAGTGTTTTGCAATAAGTGGAGTCAGCTCAACAATTGGATTTTTAAATTTGACAAATTCTATATGCCATTCGTAGTTCGACTTATGCATATGGGTAAGTGCACATTCATGAAAAGGATGACACTTGCTCTAATACTATGTTAGAAAGTCCAATCTACATAAATATAAAAAATGAAGAGTATTTATGACGCATTGTTAAGTAATGTGAGATAATATTTCAACCCAAGGCTAATCAACCGAATCGGTTCTACCAAACAACCGGATTGGACTGCCTTGAAAACCATCCTATTCGAGGTTATCAGTTCCTAATCTTGATGCCACTATGAATCAGTTTGAATCTTGGCTTCAAGTGAAGAACTATTTTGGAATAGTATCAAATTAGGAATTAGTCCCATAAAATCTAAAAATCTTAGTTTTTCTCTTGTCATCTTTTTTAACTATCTCTCTTTTCTATTTTCTCCAACCTCACTTAGACGTTTTACGAGTCTCTCTCTCTCTCTCTCTCTCTCTCTCTCTCTCTCTCTCTCTCTCTCTCCATTTGTTACTCATATTATTTTGCTATGAAAAAATAGGAATAAAATAAAAATAGGTCTTGAGTAGGCCCTAGAATTGGACCGGAAAAAACATGATAAGTTGTAAGGTCATTTCCAAGGCAAAAGGGGGTAGATTCTAAATTTCAAAAATTGGGATTTGATTATAAAAGGGCAACACCCTAAAGCCGATCGCCCTTACTTCAACATACTAAGAATCTATTTTTCATTTCATGTTCATAAAAACATATCTCCTTATTGCTTTCATTTAGTTTAAAGCATATTATATTTGGTAAATTGAGGTCAAACATATTCGAAGATTGTTGGTGATAGTTGGGAATCCTTATATGATCTTGTGATCTTTTGTGATCACATAAGTTCATTTGATTTTCATTGCGTGTCTAGCCTTATCATAGTCTATGTCAACTAATTTTTTGTAAAAAAATAATTAAATTACATAAGTTTTAGGCCTTGTGCACATAATCAAGTTCTAAAACTTTTATTGGTCCAGTAATGTCACACACTTTTACCAAAAAGTACAATTGCGTGCTAAACCTTTCAATGATTTCAATTAAGTCCTAGACTTATATTGGAAAATGTAATTAAGTCCTACAACTCATGTCGAAAAGTGAAATCTAAGGTTGCCACTTAGGCAATATATAAGTGACTTTAGGCAATTTTAGGTATTGTTCAGTGAAAAGACTTAATTGCACAATTTGAAAAAAGGTTTATCAAAACGAAATCTCCTGATATATTTTTAAGCCTTACATATGGGATTGAGTCCTAAACTCTTCAAATGGTTCAACCTTGAACTTTTTATGTAAAAGTACAATCAAATTCTAAATCTTTAAATTGATTTAATTATATTCTAAATGTTTATTGAAAAATACAATTGAGTCTTAAAATTTATGTAGCAAGGTGCAATTTTAAGATTTCCACATAAACAATATTTAAGAGACATCATTGGCAATACCATCGAAGGGACAAATTTATTGTACACGTTTTGTTTTGTTGCTAAATTCTTTCATCTTTTTATTTCCAGAAAATAATTCAACAATCTCTAGTTGGTCCTTCAGTTTTAATAACTCAGGGTCCAATTATTGAGGAAAGTTATTTTTAAGAAATTATTTTCCAACTGTCTAGTGTTTATGTGACGGAAAATAATCAATCTACAAAAAACATTTTCCATGGATTGAAAACGACAAACTTATGTCGGGGGGAAACGACTTACCCTTCTAATATGAAGGGAAACCATCAAACAAATAAAAATTAACTAAATAGTCCTTTATCATGAAGTTTTTAGTGAAAGCAATGCATCATCGGTATCATAACTAGAGGTATAAGTTCTATTTCTCACACCTTCTTTCGTACATATATGAGATTCACTTTCATTATAAGCAATTGGCTCCAATAATTTGTCCACACCCTCGAAGCATTCATCATCAACTTAGTCTTCGTGCGAGGAGTGTCGAGCTATCAACTATATTTTGCTTGTAGTCTAACGATGTAAGGATTTTACAAAAGGCACGGATTTGTAAAAGGCGGATCCACACTCAATGTTGAGAGATGGATCTATTGGAGAGGCTGTGTTAGTCTATTCGACATAGTTAAAGTAGAGCTTTCGCGTATAATCTATGGAATTGTCAAAATTTGCTAAACTTCACGATTTTAATGTTGTGCCTTCTGTTGCCCGTATCATATCTTAAGCGCCTGTTTGGTGTCCCTTTTCTATGCCAGATTCAGTTGTGAAAAGGGATGCCGTAATATTTATAAGGTGTTAGTATCTCCATAGCGACGATATGTCTTCATTTTGTGCTACGTACCCGAAGAAATCGAGTGAAACTAATGTTGAAATCAACGTGATTCTCTAAAATTTGCAGGAACCCTTTGTTCGACAATTCAAAATGGTCATCCCCAGTGCTTTCAATTATCATCGTCACAATCATTGCCTACATCCTCCTTCGAGATTATTTCTTGTCAAAGATTCCTCGACAGAAAACTTTTTGGTGCACAGAATAATATTTCCAATTCATAAAGGTCACATTTTCTCTGGGGTCACATAACTTTGGTTGTTGCGAATTAATTTCCCCATTTTTGATGGGGCTCACCTGCTTGATAATATAGAGATTCCGGCATTGTAATGTCAAGCTATAATGATATAAGGACGAACATAGTTCCGCAAGCAGAAGCACCAATGAACAAAAGGACTACACTGCTGACCGAGTGGAACGCAAAAGGTAAAACTTGTGGGTTTCCTCTTGAGAATCTGCTTTAAATGGATCGTCTTGCCAAGGTTTGGATGAACTAGTGCACAATGCCGAGACCAATTTATGAAATTTATATTGAAAATTTGTGACGAACTCTCTGCGACTGATTATAATTCGAGCCAAGCGGAGGCCATCACAATTTTGTCACGTCATTTTAGAGTGCGTCAATTGGGGATGATGAACAAAAGTAAATTGTTTCATGTAATTGTTATTACTATATATTTTTAGGTATAGACGCGGCATTTATAAAACAACCTTTGGCTATCCTTGTTACCTCCATGCGCCAGAATGCTAATGGCGGAAGTTAGTGATCAAATTCGCAGGCGTGCTTCACATTGATGATTATTAGGCGCACGAATCGTCATTAAATTACTGGCTAAAATCAAATGATCTGGAATCGTGATCTCCGGCAATCCTCATGATGGAATAATACTGTCGGTGTCCGATCCTCAAGTTCACAAGCACGTTTTACATTAACGTTGATTATGGAGCGTAAACTTGTCACGTGATTACTGGCTGAAACCAAATTTTCTTGCCAAGCTGAATTATTCGAGGCCGGCGTTTTTCAAACTTGGCACAACATTGTCATAAGGCAGTGGAGAAGCATCTTCCTTGCGGTGCTAAGAACAAGGTACCTAACATCTGCAGATGCACACGGAATTATTGGGTCTGAGAAGTGAGTCGAATGCTACGAACATGGAAAGGAAAAGCAGGAACGTGGAAGGTCCCAGTTGACCAGGAGCAGTCCGGCTTAGCGATCCTCCGTTCTGCGGTTTGGAAGCAGCTGGAACTTAGCAGCATTATTGGTAATCAACGACGAGATGCCGTAGATGTAGGAAGAAGAGAACTTTAGCCTAGTGCCGTCCCATCTCCATGATGCTCTTTTCGTTTGGTGCATGGAGCAACCATGGAGAGAAGCTGCTCAGTTCTTCCAGAGCATGACATGGTGACGGGAGGCTTGCACCCAAGGAAATGCAAGGTCGGGAAAGCACAATGAAAAGCCAATAGCTTCATTTAGGGAGATCGCGAAGGAGAGCCTAAGTCCAAATCTGTCACCATGTTAGCTAATGAGTTATGAGTTGATCACGATGTATCAATTGTTTTACATCACGTCAATTTTTTGATATATGACTTTTTCACGTAACTCATTTATAAGTATCTATAATCTCTCTATTGTGTATGAGCTTAATATTTAAGCTTGCTCTCCCTTAATTTGGGTATCAATCTATATCCAGATATTTCAACTTGAATCTTCATTTTGTTTGGTGTGAGAATCGTAACAACTCCAATAGCTCACCCGTCACCTCTGTTTCCTTGCTCCGGACTGAACCGCAAAGGATGTGGTCAAGTATAGAATGTGATTGAATTGCTCCAATTGACTTATGTAATCCCTTGCTCACTAAGCTCCAAACGATGTAGCAGTAACCTGGCTATGCTTTATTAGTACATGAACTGGACGAGGCATCTTCTCTACTTCTGCCGGAGCGATGGATTTTGATTCGCTACTCCTACTTTCTCTCCACTGTACATATTTCTTGTCAGTTTGACTTTGATGTTCAGAACACCGCGTTGAAAAAATCTTCTTTTCTCCTCACATTCATCCCCTTTACTTTCCCTCCTTTGTTTTTTCTTCTCCCCGACCTTTTCTTCCCAAAATGTAAGGCTTCGGTTCTTGTTGTCAAATAGCTTTTCCTAATTACGTTATCTTAAGGTTTATTACCTTGAGAGAGAGAGAGAGAGAGAGAGTGAGAGAGAGAGAGAGAGTGAGTGAATTCCGCCAATGGTTGTTGGAATTTGATGTACTATTCGATTAGGTTAACTGAGTCTCTTAGAGAGAGAGTGAATTCCGCCAATGGTTGTTAGAATTTGATGTACTATTCGATTAGGTTAACTGAGTCTCTTATCAATAATTGAATACACCGAACGCGGATGGCACTAGCACTTTTTCCAACTATTCTTCTTTATTGAAACCGACATGGTGTCTGATGTCGGGACTGCATGGTATTCATGTGGCGCCACTCGATTATTACACTACTACTATACCTGCCCAACAAAAATGAAAACTACACCGAAACATAAAAACAAGCTTGGAAAAAAAAATTAAGCACAAAGGGTTGCCAACCCTTCGGTTCCCTCAGAAATATGGCCGGGCGAGCCGCGTGAGGTCGGCAGCCCTTGCCTGAGCTCCTCCCCATCCGTGCCCTCACTCCCCTATCTCTCTCGTTTCTTTTGTTTAGGGTTTAGTGTTTTTTCCTAATATTGTTAAAATGGCACCTTTATGACCCTACATCAGCATCATTGTGTACTGAAAAGATCGCATTAATAAGGTTCAGAATAATATGGACCAATTAGCCAAAAAACAAAAATTGAAATCGATCGCATCTCCATGGATGCATCATAATTTACTTATCAACTTCACAACTTTACGCAAGTACATCTTGGTGTCGTTCAATAGATGCTACGCTACGCAATGTTCACTTACCTACTTCCCCTTATCTGACATTGTGAACAACGCCAAGTTGACAACTAATCTAGAAGATATGAGGACTCAAATGGTTGTAGCGCGATGGTGACTTCTAGAGGTCATATGGCGGTACTTCACACAAATTTGACAAATCCAAAACCTCCCACCAATTTATCAGTATACACCCGCATCGTCAAGTTCATGTGCATCGAAACAGGCGACAGGCACTCCGTATTCAGAAGGTGTAGGTGATTGATAAGAGAGGCAGACAGAAGTTGCCTTGCCTGACTTTGTAGTTGCATCGACAGGTGATCGATGTTGTGGCTTTGCTCCATCAGCAACTCGTCCACGTCTCCCTCAATAACTTGAGAGAGAGAGAGAGAGAGAAAGAGAGAGAGTCAAGCGTAATGCGATTGGCGGGTCCTCCTTGCGGGCCGGGAAAGGTTTAGTACTGTCCGGAAGGTTTCAGACGCTTTCATTGACAGAACAGGTCATGCCCAGGCTCGTCTTCCCATGTCTTCGAAACAAATCTGTGGGTCGATGAGCCCGGGGGCCTCTCACCACGACATGCATGCATTCCGCCGGTTTAATCGTGTCAGCCTTGAGAAAAGACAGCCTAAATCAATTATTTCTCCTCCTAGCCACGTTAGGGCCACCGAAGGACGCGCGACAGAGAAGGTTGAATCGGATCTTTGTTAAGAACCTCCCTACTTATCGACTGCTGGGGGGCCACATGATAGAAGTCCAGTGTGTTGACTTCGCTAGATGACTAAGAAAGCACCTCGTTTCAAGTTTCATTGAAAAGTTTAAGTTATTGGATTATGAGTAAATCAATGGATATTCACTGCTCAAACCGCATTGAATTTCTAGTGTGAGATTTCTCTGCTTAGTGCACTTTTCGAAGGTACGCCTAAATAATTTTCCCTTCAACTACGAGTCAATGGTATTAATCCCGCTCCTCTTAATTCGACTTCCCTTCTACGTCATGGTATCCCACATAAAATCTCTATCTTTCAACCAGGCAAGTTTGGCAAGAATTTCCCTTTCAACTCCTCCTCAGTCGCCTTAGTCCAACCAAGCTCGATAGAAACCATTCATTTGCCAATCCAATTCAAGACACAAATTTGAAAATTCGTTCCTTGAGATAGTCACCAAGCACTTGAGACACCACCAAAACAACAACCGGCTTTAATATGGCCACTCGTTGGAGCACACAATATAAAGTTGATGCCTTATCTTGATCATCAAGTCAGAAGATAGGAACATACACAATCAATCAGATTTACCTACAATCAAAACTTAAAGTAATGAGTTATAGAACCGAATAATATATAGTACCACGCCCAACGGACGCCCACCACATGAAGCCGCCAGGATTGGGTCGACGGGACCCATGCCCATCGAGCCACATGGCCCAATGTTGGCCCAATGTAGAATAGTTGTCGTGCAGTGGGCCTATTGTAACGCCCTCCGCCTTGCCACCGACAATATTGTTCACTTTGGGCCCCATTGGCCCTCACGGCTTTGTTTTTTCTCGAAAAAAAGCGTTGTCGGTGAGTCAAGGGCAGCTTATCCCATATAAGCTCTCCAACGACTCTCTCCCTAGGCGATGTGGAATAGGGATGTCACATACTTTTCCCTTAATGGCACAGCATCCTTGTTGTGCCCTCAACGGCACCAGCAAGTGCCCACTGTGGTCACCACATGAGGTCGGGAGTCGGCTCTAATACCAATTAAGCAAGGAGCCGTCACGTCCCGCACCCAAGCATATGACAGTCCCCGAAGACGGTCCTCATCGATCTATAAAACATTAGATAATCCCAAGAGTTATCGATGACCAAATAAATTAATTTTCAATAAATATAATACATGAAGAAATGCAGCGGAATTTATTAAATAAAACCCCGACCAAATCCTGAGGTATTTAAAAATTACAATAACTCCAATAAACTGGTCAAGTATCTAAATAGAATCCACAAAAGGTCATCCCCATTTATTTATTCAAACTAAAAAGATAATTCGGAAAAATAATTTCCTCATAATAAAAAATTCTCCTAATCAAATATAATAAAATCAACTGTTAACTTCCGTGAGCACCTCCTGCATTACCTGATCCTCGAGGAGGAGCTGCAAGATTAGGACCTGTAAAAATAATTTTCAGATGAGATAACTCATCGAGTTTGTCCCCTAATTCACAACTATGAGGACATTCACGCTAAGGTCCCTATCCACGCAATTAATTTAATCATCGTGTCTCACAACTCGTTATCTTGTCAAGTCACTAACCCCTCATATCATGTTAATACCCAAATAATTCAATCTAATTGACATAATAACAATAGCTTAATGAAATCCAATGTATTGTTAGTCATAATCAGCACCAAGAATTAAATAAATAAATTCAACTTTGAAACAATCATCATCCAATCACAATTAATAAACTATTCTCAATCAATCGAACTTTCAACAATATTAAATAGACATCCAAAAATATGACATAAGCAATTTTGAGATAATTTCTCGATAAGCTCCAAAATTGACTGCCTGGACCCACCAATTAGGGATTTGCTCGGGTCCTTATATCAAATCCAGAGTGTTCAATTCGACTAACTACGGGTGACATCATCTTAATTAGTAACCACTTAGCCAATCACGCAATTTCTGAAATTTATTCCAAAATATTGCAGATTACTTAAAATTATATAATTTAACCCTAATTAAGCAAAAACAGAGTAAATACTCGTAATTACTCGATTATCAATCCAATCCCTCATTACTAATGAATTGATACCATCGCAGCCAACATTTCTCAATTTTTCTCTAAAATGCCAAATTTACACTTTTGCCCCCAAATTTCCAAAATTACTTTTTTGCCCCTAAAAACCCTAATTATGCTATAATAGGACATAATCAATATATCACTCCCAAAATATTTCCAATTTCCAATTTTTCTAACATCCGCTAATATAACAATTTTCGAAACTAATTGTAATGCCCTCCGCCTCGCTACCAACAATATTATCCGCTTTGGGCCCCACTAGCCCTAATGACTTTGTTTTTCCTCAAGAAAACGCGTTGTCGGTGAGTCAAGGACAGCTTATCACATATAAGCTCTCCTAGGACTTCCTCTCTAGGCGATGTGGGATAGGGATGTTACACCTATTGTTCGGTCCAACATCCTTGTCTTGTGCAAGGCCCAAGTGAACTGTTGTCGCAAATTGGCATCCGTGCGCAATGCCTTTTGCTTAAAAAGTTCTACTAAAAGTAGAGCACGAATGTCTCATTCGAAGATGATGAGCTCATTCCTTACTCTCTAATTTGTTGCTTTTCTCTTATTAAGCTACTAACTCCTTGATCTTCTGTTTGGAGAAAATTCCCATAATGCTTTTAATCCCTGTTTTAAATAAAGTTATAGGCTAATATTATGCTCATAAATCTTGAAAATTTCAGAAAAAAAAAACTATAATTTCTTTAGACAGTAACTGTCTATTTAGGTTATCTGGAAAATTCCTACATTTGAGCCAACCCATAGGTTGTAATGTTGAATGAATTGGTTTGAATGGACTTAATGTGGGACAGTTGATGGCCAACCAGTGACGAATTGAGGTCCCACGCGTGTCGTGTTTTCTCATAAAGAATTTTCAAAATCAAAAAGCATTTTCTCCCAAAAAAAATTTACTTGAAATCTAAAAAGTTAGTATCACATATACGACAAAAAGGACGAAACTACCCTTCACGAGTATTTGGCCCCATCGTCGAGCATGTTTTCACGCTAAGGGTGTAGTTGGCGAGAGACTTTCACCTGATTACATCATTAGATACGTCGCAATTGAGCTCACAATTTCAGAAATCATTTCGTTGACGGCATCTGTTCATGCGCGTCGCACGATGATGAATGTCGAGTTTGTCTTATTGGTGGTGGCCGTTGCGTTTCGGGTGGGTTGTTGACGGAGGCCAGAGTTCGCGGCGCTAACTTTCGAGTGCGGTGGCTGCTGATTGCGGCAGTGGGTGTGCTTTTCATTTGGGTAGATAAAGAGAGAGAGAGAGAGACGGATGACCCGTGGGCGCGGCAAAGCGTGTGAATTAGCGGCAAGCTTTGTTAATGGAATGATCGTATTGAACAAAATTTGGAAAAAGAAGTTTCAAAAAGGCGATGTGGAGCATTAAGGAGAAGTCCGGAAACATCACCCAAAAGGAAAACATTAGAAAAAGGGAGTAAATTCTTTTTTATGATGCATGAGGTACCCACGATAGCTGGTCAATTTGATCGGATTAAGGTGAGCTATGTAATGGAGATCAAGGTAAGTCACGTCGTAGAAAATAAGAGATGTTATCATCACCAGTCGTTGAAATGCTGTGGCCTTTGTCATCGAGGATAACAAAACACCACATCGTGGACCGTACTGTGTATGCACTTCGTGATGTATGCTCTTTCCACTAAAATTAGGGGCCGATTGCAGAGGGAATTATCACCCGATCAGGGAGAAAGACAAAAAATTTCAACAGGAGAGCAGGAAGAAGAACAAGGGGATGGATGATGACGCCTTAAAAATTATACAGAAGAATGTCGAAGGGTTTTCTCTTTTGGATTTAATTGATTCGAATTTCTGACTCGACTGGTATTATGTATGCATTCGTAAAGCGCCTAATCCCCGCGCATCTCGCCGAGGCTGAGCTCCACCCCCACATCGAGTGGCGGACGTGAAACTTAAGATTGCTATGAGTTTATTGAGTTTGGGGTCGGGTTGAGATCCGGCATGAAGGAGAACATTCTGTGATGCGAGCAAACCGGCAAACCCCGAGCATTGGTCTTAAACTCCGTCACTCAAACATAGGATACACAACATAAGTAAAAGCTCGCTTGCGAAGCCAATCGTTGGAAGCTAAGTTTGGAAGTCGATGGTGTTGACTGTGACAACGGTTTTCTCTAGAATCGTCATAGTTAAAATTTATAACCGAACGATCGAGAATAGTTGGTTTACTTACTTGATTTGGAATCCATCGTTCTTGACGGGGAATATGATGATTTACTGCTCAAGATCTTCTCTTCTATGAACCATCGTATCATTGCCTTAATGAGATTGCGCTCGCGCTCTTTATGTGAGGTGATTGCGCAATATTATCATTAGGGCTAAAGTAGGGACTTGAGAGTTATCTATAGAGTTTTCAGCCGGACCCTCTTATTACAAGCCGAGCACAACTCAGCCCACATCAGTCAGACACATATTAGCCTGATTAAGAATCCTTATATCTAAACTCATTAGATCAAGCCCGTAAAAGGGTTGATTACAATTTCAATTAATTTGGCGCACATTAGAAAAACTCTTACAGATGAAGCGATGGTTCATGGAAGTGTTATGCGATCTTGATGCACTTTCTTCTTAGGGAAAATCTTCACATGGGCCCAGTCTATAATGAATGGTGTCAATCGCAACCACAATCACCATAATTCTCCCTTTGACC
Source organism: Melaleuca alternifolia (assembly GCA_019926035.1). Classification (NCBI taxonomy): domain Eukaryota; kingdom Viridiplantae; phylum Streptophyta; class Magnoliopsida; order Myrtales; family Myrtaceae; genus Melaleuca; species Melaleuca alternifolia. The sequence continues at coordinate 2,347,396 of JAGKPW010000083.1, forward strand.
CCAAAAAAGGGTCTAATTTGAGGGCTCCGGTCCGAGCGAGAATCTCCTAATCTCTCGCGTGTCTTTTCCCCCCATTCAAGAATCCTTACCATAATCTTTCAAATCATCTCTAGTTTTCATAAAACCGTGGGAAAGGGGAGGGGAGAAGAAAGATCAATGGGGGCATGAAAGCTTCCACTGACCATGTGTGCAGCACCACCCACAAGTTGGAAGGAGGGGACATTGACGACTGTTCCCGACCTGTCTTCCCATGAAGAGACTTGAATGCCCCCGTCCTCATCTCTCAAGGGACGTAAATCAAGCGACGTTCGCATCCAGTGCAGGCACATGTGGAGCGCAATCGAAGGCGGGACGCGGCTGTACAAGATTCTCCAAGCCCTAATCGATGGAGGGATGGGGGCATGTCCCGTCGCTTCTTTCTCCCCCGCCCCACATGCTTCCAGATCCTCCTCGTCTTGTCCATTTCCACTACCCCTCCAAGATTGCGAGGACGATCACGTTTCAAGTACCTTTGCTAGGGAGTTGAAGGATGCGGATGTCGGATCTATGAGATCGTCGGTGGGACTGTGATTCGTATAATGATTGGAGTTCTCAACTCGATTCCGCGCAATTTAACAACGAGTTTGTTTTTTGGCTTTGAATCGTGGCCCACCCAGTACGGGTAAAAAATAGTGAACTCAACAGACTCATGGGACTCACATGGTGCTTCGTGAGCCTTCGATTAACTAAGTTTCCATGCTCGACCCTTTGACGTGTGAAAAGAAATCGCGATCAATTTGTAGAGACGCGATTCTTTGCTTAAATCTTGCCGAATTTCCTTCATCTTTTGAGGAAGTTGGATTTCATTACCCATCTTTTGCCCAAAGACTTTTAGTTTGTTCTTGAATCAAGAGTGTAATCTACGGGCAACCCAAAAAAAAAAATTTATTAGATTCACATGTTATAGCGATTTTTGTCACCTCTATTTTTTATCTTTCAAAAGAGTCAATCGAAAAAGGCCACATAAAAAGTAGATTGAACTTTGAGTTTTCGATTGAGTCGGACTAGTAGTTGGTGGAATATGTTGGTTCTTCACTCAAAAATGCATTTACACAAGAAACCGGTCAACGGTTTGTTCCTCAAAGGCATGCAATTGACCCTCAAAGGCATGTTCCTCACTATCAACGGCCGGCCTCTACACGAGGAGAAACCTCATTTTGAAATGAGTCTTTCCCATGCAACAAAGAAAAAGGGCACGAACTCTTTTGGTTTTGCTCCCATACTAACAGTAGAAATTTCAGATACGCATGTACTTTAGGTTTTCTCTTATGCTTTTCTCAGCCAAGAGAAACGGATTGTGCGCGTCCTCGAAAGCTGGTGATAACTCAAGCGAGATTACATATGTTCAAAGATCAGAGAATGCACTAATAACAACTAGATTCATCCTTTTGTCTTCGGGCGAAAGGACAATTCCTGGGGAACATTAGCCAAAAGGCCCATTTAGCAGACAAAACATGTCAACTATCAGGTCGAACTGCGCGGGAGATGGATCCAAAACATTCCAATTGACCATAAAATATCAGTCCAAAGCAAGCCCAAGTAGGTGGAGTATGAGTGTCCTATGAAAAGCCCGCTCTCAGAGATCGCCATGAAGCAAGTGCACAGTGAAAAGAAATGGGCTTCTGTTAACAGAGGTAGAGTCTGATATACTGTTCCTGGACTGACGGTGCCGGTGGTCTGTTTTCTTTCTTCTGGTTGTTTTATACTTAGGGAAAATCCTATCCTCTTACAAATATTGTCTATGGAAATGAGGTTTTCTGTACTGCAATATTACGGGAGAGTTCGAAGTTTTGGTCTTAGTTTGCATTAATGAAGCTCCAAGGATGAATACATGATCAATTTCGATGTTTGTGTAAGACAATACGGGTTCCGCAATAGACGGTATTGTATGCTTTTCCCTATTGGCGAACTCCTTCACGGGTCAGTGAAATCCATTAGGTTCGAGCCCGCACATATGTGCAACTTTCATGGCTTGGTCTTGGGATTTCTCAATGTATGCTTATAGCGTGAGATTGCAAGGGATTCGACGACAGACAAAATTGGCTGCGCCCCCTTGACTACATTAAATCAAAGTACTCAAGTCTGTTCAAGTTGGGATCAACCGCCATTTTACGATTAACTTCAACCACATCAATCCGAAAAGAAAAGTTGCGGCCCTCCACTACCTCGTAGTTATGCCACGAAAACAAGTTTCAACATTCTAGAATATGTTCCAACAAGAGCAGAATTTCCTTTCTTTTTTATCTAAAGCCTGAAGAAGACTTACTCTGTGGTGTTCTGTAACCTTATCACTGTCCTTTTCTGAAAATGATTTGTACTTTTATTTGAAGGGAAGGATGAGCATGAATGCAAGCTAAGTTAAATCCTTACAACAAGCAACATGACAATTGTTGCATGTCAATCTCATCCATGAAATCCAATTGAAGTAAGTGATCAAGATAGAATCTGTAGTCGACCTCAACACATGGATGAGCCTCTACGAAAACCTGGAAAAGAGTAGACGCTGTTTCTGCAAGTGGGCTTTCTCGTACTGATGTGGAGACACTGGGAGAAGAGATCATGGTCCTCCAGCCAGCCTAAGAAATGATTTTAACCAGTAATCCTATTGGCACGTTCTACTGGAAATAGCCAATTGTAATTGAGGCCATATGATAATCATCCAAGTCCAGAAAAGTCAACACAGCTCAAGGCGCTGAACCACGATCAGTGTGTTTCCTAGATCAATATTCATTTCAATTTCAAGCAAGCGAACTCGTTCTTCTCCCGATACACTATGGTAGCATTAGCTTTTTCCTTCTCTGGCACTCTTCTTGCGCAAATGGTACTCTCTACATTGAGGGTGTATCCTATTTATCATCCTCCATTGATACAACGGAATTATCTCAAATTAGGAGATGATTGGTGGGCGGTGTATGAGAATTTTTACGTGAAGCAAGACTCAATTGCAACCCAAATTAGACAGCGCAGGGACTACTTTTGAGATCCATGACCATTGACGATTGTGATTTACTTCACTCGTGATAAACTATACCTTAATCGCAAAATTCTGCCCATCACATCATTCATAAAATATACCTATATGACATATTGTTGACTTCATGTTCACAAGTTTTCTAAGTATACTCTCTAAGGATACTCTGCAAAAGAAACTTTTTTTTTTGGTAAAGTTTCATTTTCTCAATTTAAACAAAAAGGGAAAACTCTGCAAAAAAAAATTTGGGTAAGGACTGCAAAAAAAAAAAATTTCTTGGTAAAGCTGCAAAAGAAACTTTGATTTCTCTATATATCAAAAAGATAAAATAACAATATTACTTGAAATAATATGGTTCATAACAAAGACATTTTTAATCAATATTAACTACCTCCTCATCAATGTAAGGAAAATTGTCCAAAAACTCATAAGTCTATTGCATCTCTAATATTTGAGTCATAAATTTTTTTGATTTTGTTAATTGGCTTCTAAATCTTTTCACATTTTACTAATTAAGTCAACTTGGCTAGTTTTGGCAGAAAAAATAACTGGTGTTGGCAATCCTATTTACTCTCGACATCGTTAGTGTTGATGTAGATGATTTTTAAATATTTTCCAAATACTTTTTTTGTTCCCTACTTTTTCTTCCTCCAACCAATCGTTGGGCCTCAATGATGGTTGACGAGTGGTAGAGGTGAGGGCAACCTGTCGTCGGCCATTGCTCAGGCCCGACAACTAGTTGGAGGAAGAAGTATGGAAGGCAAAAACAAAGAAGAAAAAAGAGGATAAATGCATCGTATCCTACTATCATATTTAGGTCAATAATTTCGAGACAAAATTGACTGAATAGACTTAATTGATAAAAGATGGATAAGTTGTAAACTCAATTGATAAATTTAAAATGTTTAAACTGAATCGATGAAAGTGCAAATGATTTATGATATTTTAGATAATTTGTCTGCAATGAAAACGAAATGTAGCAGAACTTTGGGCCCAGGAATTCCTCGCCTTTTCTCAAAATCTCACGCTACTCCATGTCTCCAACCCCCCACAAACTCATCCCTCACTTCACTTGCGACTCACGAGACGACCCTTTTGATAGATCCAACTTTGTTACTATAAAAACCACTAATGTAAGCACGTTTCATCCCATTCCCATCCATCCAGGCAGCACTAAGATAATCGCAAAAGGAGAAGCGGAAACAATGGAGGGCAGAGAAGAAGACGTGAGGATGGGAGCGAATCGTTACGCGGAGGGGCAAGCCATCGGGACGTCCGCCCCGACCCTCGGAGAAGGGAAGGACTACCATGAGCCGCCGCCCGCCCCATTGTTCGAGGCAGTGGAGCTATCGTCGTGGTCCTTCTTCCGGGCGGGTATAGCGGAGTTCGTGGCGGCTTTCTTGTTCCTCTACGTGACGGTGCTCACGATGATGGGCGTGGAGAGATCGAGCAACAAGTGCGCGACCGTGGGGCCCCAAGGTATCGCTTGGGCCTTTGGCGGCATGATGTTCGCTCTCGTGTATTCTACTGCTGGCATTTCAGGTTGGTCCTTCGTTCTTCCATGTGAAATGGCACTTTTTACTTGCTCTGATGAACCTTCTAAAAGATGCCGGAACCATTCATTGTTGTCATCACACGGTCGAGACCTTTCAATTCGGCGTCGTGTTATTTACAGGGGGTCACATCAATCCGGCCGTGACTTTCGGGCTGCTATTGGCGAGGAAGCTGTCGCTGGTCAGGGCGGTGTGGTACGTGCTGATGCAGTGCATGGGAGCCGCGTGCGGCGCCTGGGTGGTGAAGAGCTTCCAAAAGAGCCAGTTCGAGAGGCTCGGTGGCGGCGCCAACACCGTGAGCGCCGGCTACACCAGGGGCGTTGCCCTCGGGGCCGAGATCCTTGGCACCTTCATCCTCGTCTACACCGTCTTCTCCGCCACTGACGCAAAGCGCAGCGCCCGCGACTCCCACGTCCCCGTAAGAACATGATTTGCCCTTGACAAAAACCGAGATTGTGTGTCTCCCCTTCGTCAGCAACGTGTGCCAAAATGTTTATTCAATGTTAAAATCTTGCTCTCGTGATGATTTGAAATGGACTGGTGATGTGGTCAGGTATTGGCACCATTGCCCATTGGATTTGCAGTGTTCTTGGTGCACTTGGCCACAATTCCCATAACCGGGACTGGCATTAACCCGGCCAGGAGCTTCGGGGCAGCCCTCGTCTATGACAGGGCCCAAGCTTGGGATGACCACGTAAGCTTCTCCTTCCCATCATCTATGGAATTCTTTTTTCGACAAAAATATACACAAAAAAAGATTATCTTGGACTTTAATCACTCTTTGAAAGAGATTAAAAGTAATCACAAGTAAGTCGAGACTTAAGAGCTCAGAGTGCAAAAAGGCATGTCGAACAGTCACCTGACCCGTGATATCTTGTTGGATGCAGTGGATATTCTGGGTGGGGCCGTTCACTGGTGCAGCGCTCGCGGCAATGTACCATCAGCTGGTGATCCGGGCGATTTTTTTCCAATCCAATTTTTTCAAATCCAAGTACATCGTTTGAATTTGAAAAAAGAAATGTCCATTCGAATGGTGTGTTGATGTATATGAAGTATTGTATTGCTAACTAAGTGTATGCATATTTGTATTGGGCGGGCGCGATATGAGGAGTGATGTTGCATGCCCTTCTTAAGTTCAATAAAATTCCTGAATGATCATATTGTTGAAATTATTGATGAAGATATGAGCAGTAGTTTATAATTTTAGATGTTTTGGTGCGTGATAATGATCTCTGTTTTCAAGTTTCACTGTTATTGCTGCCAAGTGTAAAGAAAGTAAACCTTTAAGATACACATGAAAGTCATATAGAAACCAAGTTCAACACTACTTAGCTTTCCTTATGAAATTCACTTCGAATGTGTTATTAAACTGATGTGAGAAAAAAAGAAGCAGAAATAATTACGAAGAAGATAAAGTCATTTTCAACTGAAAGTTATGAAGAAGAGAGTTGTTACAAACAATGTGTGATTTGGTTTAATTTATAGACAACTAGACAACTTATCTCAATTTTTCATGATCAACCGTCATCTATTTTTAATCAATAATAACTTCTTTTCATATTTAATAAACTATTACAACAAATATGTTCGTCAATTCTTGATCTCTATCTAAGTGGTGCCAAGGTGTAATTGTGGATCAAAATATCAAACGCATAGTTTCATTCTTTTCCATCAAGTTCCATGCTCTCAAGGTACGGTTAATTGTGTTGTTGGCATTTTCGATCTTGTCAAACATATTTAAGCAATGCGTTAAAATCACATTGACGCTGCTAATCGTTTGAAATTAAACAGCATATGCACCTATCAATTTAAAATTTAGGGTTGAAATTCCTAATGTGTTATTGAAGCCTAAGTCGTGTGCGTTTATCTCCATTGGTCAAACATTTCCACATGTCACTCCTTGTCCAATTTACAAGCGAGATAGGGTGTTAAAATATCCTTTTCGCGTGTGCGTTTAAAAAAAATAAAAAGGAAAAAGTGATTGGTAAAATGGTGAAGAAAATAGTAAGGATGAGCAACGTAGACCGCCCGAACCGAGAACCTCCCGGACCGGTTGGGAACTAGACCAGACTGGAAGTGTAAGTCCGATTCCCAGTTCCCAAAAGTGAAACCGGTGTCTGGACGATCTGATTCTCAATTCCTAGGAATGTCGGACCGATTGAATTTTTTCAATATTATTTATAAATAAAGATGCAAAGAAGTAAAAAGAACTCATTTTAAATTTCTAAAATTTTAATATTTACTCAATTTTACCAAAATAATTTTTTCTTAAAAATAAGTAAAGAAATTCAATTTGTTTTTAGAATTTTTCCAGTTCCCTACCAATCCATTAGATTTTCTAGGAACCGGATTAGACCGAACCTAATCGATGGGACCGATCCAGTCCGGTCCAATCCGAGACTTAGGCGGTCCGATCCATGGTCCTAGAGATAGGGGACTAATCCCATCAATTAAGTTCCCGGTTCCCCAAGGGGGGAAACTGGACCACCCTGGACCATGCACACCCCTAAAAAAGAGAATGAAAAATATTTTTCACTATCTGATAAGCTGAAAACAATTTTCCCAATTTTGGAGGTATTATTTCATTAAGAAATAATATTTTTTTATTAGTTTAGTTTATGTAGAACATATGCCGAAATATCCGAAACGTTTTTTTTTTTTTAAATTGTTTTCCGTGAAATTAATAGAGCCTAAAAGAAAAGGGCACAAAGAACATGGATTGATGCAAGCGATTTAGCCTCAAATAGAGCAAGGCACAGCTGCCAAAGCCAAGCGGTTTTAAGTTTTGTACAAGTTCCATATAGAATTTGTAACATACTCGTTAAAAAAGTTTATCATTTATTGAAATATAAAACCTACCTTGGATATCATGCACCTTAGAATCTACCCTATGACCTAATAAACACCGTTCGTTGTTATAATTCACTAACTACAACTCACATGAAAAATTGAAGCATTAATAAAGAAAAATTTCAGTCATGGATGTCATCAGAAATGGATATTCAAGCTAGTGCTTCCAGATTATTATTCATTACCGGACACTATGGAATACGGTCGGATTGTGTGAAAACATAAATTAAGAAAAACACAAATACTTGTTTAAGTTTTAGGTTCTGGGTTCCAAATCTCAGGTCTACGAATTCGGTACCTATCCATCAGAATAGGTTTATAAGATTCTGGAACTTAAAACCTACCTTGCATTGGAATCAGACTAATTCTCATTGGTCCAGTTTTATCTGGAACCATGCTTGCCCCTAACAGCCCCAACCTCTGCTTTGCAGGCGAGGGCTACGAGCGCTCGCTACATTTCCTGAGCTTGAAATGGAAGTGATTTGATCGACGGTGATGATATTTGAGGACGGCGGTTTGTGGAAATGAAATCTTTTGCCTTCGAGTTGCCATGTTCTCTGGCCAAATTCTTTTTGGACGAAGGCATTGTGAGTATTGATTGTAGTGGTGGCGGGCGTTCGGAGGTTGAAGAAGAAGAGATGAAGGAAATAGGGCCACTTCTAGCTTTTCGTGAGTCCAATGCTGAGAGACTCTCGCGCTTGCGGAAGCTCGAGCGAACGGGCCATGGCCGCCGGACCAACAAAAGCAGCCCACGCCGGTGAGTCGGTGCAGTGGTATTGCCCCTCGACATCGTGGCGGCCATCTTTTATTTCAGTTTTCTTTTTGGATGTTCGGTCTTTTTGGTTTTTCTTTCAACTTTTTAGCAATGTTCCTACGTGGAATTCACTTAGAACCACATCAAACCCCACGTTGTTTTTATAATAGCTTTAAAAATGTCATGTCGGTTTCAATAAGACCATGTTAACAAACGTACCTGATTGCACAAATTGGATAACTTTTAGGATTTGATTGCATATTTCGACAATACTAAAATTTAATTGTACTTCGATTAGAAATTTTAGGATTTTTAGCGCATTTATCCCTTTAATTTAAAAAAAAAACAATTACGCCTTTCTCTCTGCATAGATTGTGTCAAAACAAGTGAGCTACCCTAATGCCTAAGGATTTATGCTATATAAGTGTTACGTCAATTTTCAATAAAGTTTCATCAAATGAAGTTTTCATAACATAAATACTTTTATATTTCTTATGATTTTTCATCAGCATTTCTTTTTCTTTATGGTTGAAATAAGGACCAGAGGAAATTTTAAAAAACAAGTTATTTGTTCTTTATTATATGTTGTATGGTAGAAGCTACCTTATTTTTTGCTTTGTTTTCCCAACATGATGGATGCTCGCTAGTTAAGCAAATTTATTCTATGTTTCTTTTTTGTCGAAGAACTCCCATTATATAGATCAAAATTGAATAAAATCATTTATTAGAAAATAATTCTATGGATCAATTATAGTCGATGACAATTATGCTAGGGCTCCGTTTGTTTGAATGAAAATAATTTAAGGGAAATTTTTTCAAGAAAAATAATCATTTGCAAATAATGGGAAAGTTATTTTTCTAAGATTTGTTACAAGAAAACTACAAAACATAAATTTGAGCAAAAGTCTCACTTAGGACTCAACATCCCGAGCTCAAGAGTCGAGGACCTAAGCTCAAGTGCTTAGATTTCGAGCGAGCCTTGGGACACTTGGCGCGAGTACTTTGGCCCTGAGCCTAGCATTGCGTTACTCAAGCCTAAGGACAGGCTTTAGGGGCTCATGCTCAACTTTGATGGACACGAGCCTAGGTGCCAATAATTTGGGCATGGGGTCAAGTATGCATGCACATTGTTGAGTGCATGAGTATGGACATTGAGATCTTGAGTCCAGCCTCAAGGGGCTAATAACTTAAGTGCATGAATCAGGGTACCCTAAGCATGCACCATGGTCCTGTGTGTGGCCTTCGTGGGCCCAAGCCCATGCATCAGCATCTCGAGTTCAATCTCAAGAGACTTGGACCTGACCTTGTGGAGTAGGACCACCAATCCACCAAGAAAATGAGTCCAATCTCAATGGACCCTGGCTAGTCTTTATGGACCCCAATCCAACCATCAAGGAATTGAGCCTAAGTATCGAGATCTCAATGCTCAAGCATCAAGTCTTTATTTCAAGTGTTGAAGTTTAGTCGTGAATTTTATTTTCTAAAAGAAGACATTATTTTCTTAAATTTAAGCATAAAATTTCTGTTGATTATGATTTTTTTTAATTGACTTTTTTTTTAATGATCCAAACGCTAGAATTTAAGAAATTGTTATATGGCAATAAATTCTTAAATGAAACAAACAAGGCCTTTTTTATATATTAATTACTGAAGGTGATAAGAGATCCCAAGAAAAGAGAAAAAGAAAGGCCTGCGCTTATTGCACCTCATTTTTGCTTTTAACACCCCTTACCACTTTGAATCGATCACATTATCCCTTATGAGCCAACTCTTAATTTAAGATTATTATTTACTTTTCTTTTCTTTTGCTTGTCAACAGCTAATTATTCCTTATTGTCAAGGCTAAGTTAATGTTCTGTATTATAATGATTCAAAGAGGATTTTCTTTTGAATTTTGCATAGTAATGGATCTTTAGAAGTTGTAATGAACTTAACTTTATCATATTTTCAGAATTTTAATCGTTCGCTTCACACAATAAAATTATAGATGAGCAGTTACAATACATATATTATAATGTAATGAATAATATAAAGTGTAATTAAACTAAATGCATTCATTAAAAGTTGTAGATGGTTTTTTCTCTCTCTCTCTCTCTTGTACGTGCTTAGGTTACTTTGAGAATAACGATTCGCAGTACAAGATTAAAATATATATATATACACAACTCGTTATTACAATAATTGCAGAAAGCCGTAAAAAAGAAAAAAGAAAAAAGAGGGGGGGGGGGGGGATTTGTATATACAAGAAGTTGAGGGGACATAAAGGTCATTTCGACGCGCCCCAATCTTCCGTCCTCAACAGTCTTCTTCTTGGAAGCTCAGTTGCGATTTGCTCATCGCCACTGCAACCCCAGAAATTCATCATCGTCCTGGCATGGAGAGCGGAAGTTCCAACGCCGCCGCGCCGCCGCCGCCTCCGCCTTCCAATCCCGATCGTATTAAGCTCAACGTCGGTGGCAAGCTCTTCGAGACCACCGCCTCCACCCTCCGATCCGCCGGTCCCGACTCCCTCCTCTTCGCCCTCTCCAGCCGAGCCGCCCAAGACCCCGCCCCTGACCCCAACCCCATCTTCATCGACCGCGACCCGGACGTCTTCTCCGTCATCCTCTCCCTCCTCCGCACCAACCGTCTCCCCTCCACCGCCCTCCGCTTCTCCAAGCAGGACCTCGCCGACGAGGCCCTCTACTACGGCGTCGACTCCCGCCTCCGCTCCGCCATGTCCCCCCCGCTACTCGAGGGCATCGACGCCTCCGTCGTCGCCACCATCCACCCCGCCTCGGAGGGGTTCCCCTCCGCCCTCTCCGCCCACCCTGACGGCTCCGTCTGGATCGCCCACGGCGGCCAGATCTCCAGCTACGACTGGAACCTCTCCCACTCCGCCACGGTCCGCACGCACTTCGACGACGTCACCTCGATGCGTCGCGTCTGGCCGGAGATCGTCGCCGTGGGGTCGGAATCGGCCGCGGGCCTCCACTTCTACGACTTCTCCAGCGGCCTCCACGTTGGCGCTGCCCACTGGAGCGACCCGAGGGACCCGCGCATCTACAAGGCCTGGGTCACGGCCGTCGTCGACACGCCGGGCTCGGTGTACGCCGCGTTCGAGTGCCCGCACAAGGAGAATTGCATCCTCGAGGTCGACAAGTCCACGCTCCAGATCGCTTCCATGCTCGGCCGGCAGCCGGGCAGCTCCACTAAGCAAATGGCCGCCGGGAAGCTCGCCTGGTTGCCGGAGATGGGCCTCCTCGTGGGGAGCGCCGTCATGTTCGGTGCGTTCGGGTACTCGGGCTACATCAGGCTGTGGGACCCGAGGTCCGGGAAGGTGGCGTGGGAGACGAGCGAGCCGGGGTCGGGGCGGAGCAGCCGGTACGGGGACTCTTTCGCCGACGTGGACGCCGACGTCGAGTCATCGAGGCTGTTCAAGGTGTGCTCAAAGTCGGGGGACCTCGGGATGGCGGATCTGCGCAAGCTGGGGGACGACCCGTGGGTGTACCTAAAGGACAAGAACCCGGCCATGGGGAACACGGCGAGCGACGGCGGGACAAGCGTGGTGCGCTGCTACCAGGGGCAGGTGTTCGTGGGGAGGGAAGGGGACCTGGAGGTGTGGTCGAGGGCCACGGCGGTGACGTGCGAAGGGGAGGAGGAGGATGAGGGGGAGGGGATGTATAGGAGGAATTATGTGGATAGAGTGGAGGGGGAGGTGGAGCCGGCGGGGGAGGAGAGGGGGAGAGGAGCGATACGGCGGATGGACGGCGGTGGGAATCGGTTGTTTGTGACTAGGGATGGGGTGGAGGGAGTGGAGGTGTGGGAGAGCTCTAGATTTGCTCTTGTTGTTCCGGCCTCGTGACCTCTTTAATTCATAGGCACTTGAGAATCTGTTTGTTTTAGAGAAGATTTTTCGGAGCGGGAGTGGTTTCTATCTCGTATGCTCCTTCCGCCGCGAATATCGTCGTGGAGACTTGATATGAGATCTTGCCATGCTCGCTCGCTCTCTCTCGACCCGGTGTGATGATGCTCGACCTCGCTCACCCTATGATTTGAGTCGTCTATGTTCGATCCGATCCAGCTTCATGTATGTATTTCTTGGCGGTGAAGATACAAACGAGGAGTGACGACTCTTGTATATGCAATTCAATGATTTCTCGATCTAATGGTGGATACTCTTGTATATTTTTCTTTTCATACCGGCTGCGTTTTTTAGCTACACAAGCCAAAGTTTACGTTCTATTTGGGATAAGTGTACTGAAAGTGTTAAGACTTGTTAGAATGTACAATTGAGTTCTTTAACTTTTAAAAAATATAATTAAGTTTTAAAACTTGTCAAATTAATCCAATCAAGTTCAAGTCCCTCTATTAACTCCATCCAATTTAACCAATTAAAAATTCTAATAACTTTTAGGACTTGATTGTATCAACGTGAGAAGTTCTAAAACTTGATTACTTTCGAAAATTTTGGATCTCAATTACTTTTGCGACATTTTAGGATTTGATTGTATTTTTTTTTTTTAAAGTCTTAGGACTCAATTGCCCTAAAATTCTACTTTCATGACAAGGTTTTGGTTTCTATACTTATCCTTTTCTATTTTGTATATTTGAAAGTTGGTGTCATCTAGCCAACGAAGTACAATAACAGAGGTTAGAAACCATGAGCAATCAAGCTACATAGCTAAAAGTTAAACGTGATTGCTTCATGTAGCATTTCAATCTTGATCTTGCAAATAATATTATGATTAAAATTGGGAGTGTCAATTGGTTTTTCCATGCTACCTAACCCAACGCAAAACATTAGAGAATTCATTGTTCTATGAAACGGTAATATTCAACTATCTCATAAGACTGTATATGGAATGATCAATATTTTGAAGGTAAATTATATTGATGGCAATTGAATTTTAATTGACTTTTCAACTTTTCAACCATGTCACTTAATTTCACCGGATGCACTGAGATTTCCCTTTCTTCCCTCGATGGTCTTTGATATTGGCATGCTTGCTCGCGCACTCACTCTCTCGACCCGGTGCAATGCTCGACTCGCTCACCTTATGATTTGACTCGTCTATGTTCGATCCGATCTAGCTTTATGCATATATTTCTTGGTGGTGAAGATACAAATGAGGAGTGGTGACTCCTGTATATGCAATATGAATTATGATGGTGGAATCTCATACTTCCCTCTTATTATGTATCCCTTTCTTATAGGAGGTATTCAGTCATCAATTTCCCTTTTTTTCCCTTTCTTTTACTGGGCAAAGGCGGTCGCTCACTTGGGGTCGGAACTTTGCGACGCCGTGCTCACCGCTCGCCGTTGCCAAAATAGTTCCACCGCCAACGGCCCAGAAACGGCAAAACAACCGCTCGTCTCAGCCGTTCTCCGCCCGAGTGCTCCGTCGAAAGCATCTCTCTCTCTCTCTCGCCTTCAGCGCCTTCTGTCGGTCGATCGAGGTATTGCTTCTTCGTCACTCTGTGGTTTCTCCCTTTCTCTCTCGTCTTGGTATTTGTATTTGAATTTGCATTTGCTTTCTCGCTCCGAAGTTGCGCGTTCATTACCTTCTTTTGCCAAGTTACCTTAGCTTGCGTGTCGTTCGTGATAGTTGCCGCGTTCGCCATGCTTTGCGCGGCGCCATTTTCTTTATAGCCAGGAAAATGCCCTCCAGCTGTTTGATGTAATGAATTCATGTTGGCCTCGTCCTTGTTGAAGAAAATGCTCTCTCAAGGGATGTAGAAGTCCTCGAATTGAATAACGATAGAGCATCTGTTTATTTTGTCATGAAAAGCTTTAAGCTCGCCCTTGGCTAAGAAGGACGACTATGCGTAGACCTTGTTCTGTGGAGATGCCGGTGACACTTCAACTCACTTTCAGCTCGGAAAAGGTGGTTATGGATGCTCCTTTTGGTGATGCCCTGGAATGAGAAGCTGATGTCAACCATTGAATGCCTTACATGGTGATGGGGTGGCCGAGGGATTGGGGCATTTGTTAGTTGTTGAAGGAAAAAAGACGACTTCCTCAAACCATCTCATTCTGGACAAGCGCACTTGATGTCTTTAACTGTTAGTAGAAATGTGTTGTAACATCATCTAATCAGTTTTGGTTGTTGGGATTTCCTCTCAATAGTTTATAGCATAATGGGATGTGCTCATGGACATCATCATTCTGAAATATGGTTTTGCTGATATTAGTGCTGTAAGCATAATCTTTGACATTCAGGGTGACATTATGCTATGTGGTTACGTAATCATGTCCTCATGTTGGCGATCAATGTATACAAGCTATTTTAGTATGTTCCAAGTGGAAGTTGAACCACCTTTCATGAATAACTTTGGATAGGAGCAACGGCCGCTAAACCAACTTTTATTGGCCAATAGCCTCAGGCTGTATTCCTTTTTTTGGTGAGATTTGATGTTTTTTGAATCTTATGGCTCTTCAATTTGATCATCATGAGTAATTGGCGGTAAAATTGAGAGATTGTTGTTGATTTCATGTTGGAAACCCTGAAGTTTATTCCTCATGAAGCTGCTTTCTTGAAATTTAGTTTATGTAGTTGATGTCTAATTATTGATGTTGTCTTCATTCTTTAAATATAGTGGATTGTGGAGTCCTCTTACAGGAGCATAATAAGACATGGGCAAAGCTTCAAGGGACAAAAGGGTAACTTAAACATTCTGCTGGACATCTGTTTTGGGATTGTCCTACTCCACCCATATTGAACTCAAGGTTAATTCCTTTGTAGGATATCTACTATCGGAAAGCAAAAGAAGAAGGTTGGCGCGCTCGAAGTGCTTTTAAACTTCTTCAAATAGATGAGGAGTTCAATATATTTGAGGGTAGTGGGCCTCTCTCTCTCTCTCTCTCTCTCTCTCTCTCTCTCATACACACACGTGCACAGATGTAGTGAGGATGGGGAGTGGATACAAGAGATCAAGGTAGTCAAGATTGCTTGTTCAACTAAGATTGATAGGGGGTTTGCAAATATGTATCAGAAGATGGAATTGTCAAATTCTAGGATCTTGGAAACTCTGTGAAGTATCCTTCAAAAATGTTATTAGAACAATAAATTTGTCCCTAGACATGTGACATACATAATAAAATGAATTTTTATGTATACTCCAGTATGATGAATAAATCAACTATCCATGTTATTTTGGAAGTCATACATAACCTGTAAATAAAGAAGTTCTCTATCCAAGACTTTCCAGGTAAAGCTAATGAGCTCTTTCCTTTTTGTGAATTAGAATCAATAGCAGGTTTTTCTTTTTTTTTTTAGAACAGTTCAATTAATTTGAACTAGCGCAGAAATTTGAAGATTCAAGTGATTGAGAAAACATACTTGCTACTTTTGTCCCTCATTGAGCTAGAAGAATTCAAGTAATTCAAGATGTGTAAGCTGAAGTGACACCAGAGAGAAATTCCTGTTGTCCAGCAGATTATACTCTCTTTAGAATGAATGTACCTTCTCTATATGATACTTGGTGAGCTTAAGAAGATGGTAAGGGTGTTTGATGGAAAGTAACTTTGAGATAGATGAAATCCACCACCACGGCATAAAGGAGTCTTGCAGCAGCCAAGGATAAAGACCTTATAAGGTTCACCATCAAAGAATTGGAGAAAGCACCAAATCGAAGGAGTAACTTGAGGAGGAAATTTCATATAATATCAAACTCAAATTTAAATCTAGTAATAGAGGATGCACCACTTTTTTATAGTAGTAACTAGGAACAATTAAAGATGTAGGAAATTTAGAACACATAGGAACTTGAAAATATTATTTCCAGCCTTGCAATTCAAACTGCATTTACTCTTCAAAATCTAGGAATTCCTTGGCTTCTTCCTCTTTGCTGGACCCCATGGGTCACGTTTAGCTCCTTGGATGGGCCAAAATCTAGTCCTTGTGCTTGCATAATTAATGAATGGGCTTGGTTAAATAGTGAGGCTTGAGTGGGGCTTGTGAGTTGATTGTCTTCAATGGAATTTTCAAGCTCTGATGCTTCCATGTCATTATAAAAGAAAGTTCAGGTTTGAGTCAGGAGGTAGCAAAGTTGGCCCACTGTGCAAGTGAGCTTGATTCTCTCTGTGCTACTTGAAATAGCCCATTCAAGAAAATATAACAATTTATGATAAATGTGTTGCTAGGAGCCAACTCGTATTTTTAGCGAACTCCATGAGTTAACTTACATGTTTGCTCGAACTCACCTGAATGACGATTTTTGAACGATTTAATAAGGTCTATGAATTTATTGCAAGAGATCACATTTAATTTAAAAATTGCATAGCTTGAGGCCATCTATTTTCTCAAGATTGGACAGGAAAGTGAATGTTTGATTATCTTAAATGTGGGTTGATGCTCCTTGGCAAAGTGTGAGTTCTTTATTGTTCATGCCATGCTTGAAGGCAAGGTTTTATTGAGCGTTATAATAATGACAGCTACTTATTCATGTTCTTGTGTAGTAGATGCTTGCTTGATAGGAGTGCTTTATATTGAATGAGTTCTTTCATTTGTGGGGTTGACAAACCGTGTATCTGTTATTAGGCATCAATATTTTGAGAAGTAAAACATATGCAGTGGAGGAAACATAATCATCATATTGGACATACTGAGCCTTTCTTGTGCTTTAATTTTGGCTTTTGCAGGAGTGAAGCGTGTGGTAGATTTATGTGCTGCCCCCGGTAGTTGGAGTCAGGTAGATATATGTGCTGCCCCTTGTGTCAACTGTTTTATGGAAGAAAAGTTAGTCATGTCAATTTTTTTATGTAACAAATCATTGTGAAATTGTTGCTTTAATAGGTACAAACATAGTGACCTGGCAACCTCTGGTGAAACTGAGAATGATTCTTTATTTAGTCAATGGTGAAACCTTCAAGTTTCAACAGCACAATGTCCTCATAAGATTGCTTCTGGAAAGACAATTCTGTAATTGAGTTGATTCTCTGAATTCTCTTCACACTGAAAACTTAAGTTGAAGAGGACTTCTTGAAATAAATTCCAAAATATGCCGGGGACCTTAGATTAGTGAAGAGTGGGAATAGTCTTAGACTAAAAGAAGTTATGATATTTGACAGTTAATAGGGGAACAATCCAATCATTCGCCAACTATTTAGATGTAAGCAAATGTCAATTTGTTCATTTTCTGCATATCTATTATTTTGAATGAGCATACCGAAAGAAAACAGGAATTACTCATTTAGGAGGTATCTCTCTTCCTATCACTAAATGTACAATTCTGCATGGGAATCAGTTGGATGATTAGATAGCACCTGAACTTGAAAACTGTATCTATGCAATCAACACCGTGTAGATTTTAGTGTATATGAAAGCACAAGGTTTCTCAATGATCATTCCTTAATTGATCTTGGACTGTGATCCCTCCTTTCAGAAGCTTCTGCTTTTTTCTTTTTGTGGCATTAGATAACACATCTTTCCTTCATACTTGAATGACTGGTTAAAACTGGTTATGTTCATAGTATAATAATTACTTTATGAATTGTTCACTGCTAAAATGCGTTGAGGGCATTGGGAAACATTGGACATGGATTTGTTTGTTTTGAAGTGTTTTCTTCATCCTAAATTATAATCTTCTAAGAACTATAACATGGCGAGATCCTCGTGAAACTGTTTGCCTTGCTTGTCTGACTCGACTCTCATGTACACTGGAATTGAACGATCAATGTGCAAATTCCTTTCCTTTTTTTTTATAACTTTGTCATGAATATTTTTTCCTCTATAGCTTCTCCTTTGGGCTTCTTGCCATTTGGTGTTTTTTTTTGTTTTTTTTTTTTTTTTGGGGGGGGGGGGGGGGGTTGGGAATTTATCTGGTCAAAATTGATTAAAGTTAGCTTATGCTGCCTGCTTTTCATGTGCAGGTTTTAAGTCGCAAATTGTATCTTCCCGCAAAGCTTTCACCTGATTCTAGGTATAAAAATCTTCATTGATCATGTAAATATTTGATAGTATATGCTGCTATGATTTCTCTTTTTGTGCTATTAAAGTTATGAGATTTTGTGGGACTACTGCCATCTGTTCTAAAAGATTAAACTGTTAGATGAAGGCGTGGATTAATATTTAATTACTCTAACACTCCCCTTCACGCTTATTCTGATCTTTTCACCTAGTACTAAGCGTGGAAATATATAATTGGAGAGGCAAATAGAGGCTTGGAAATATTCGAACTCAGGACCTCTTGTTCTGATACTAAGTTAAATTTTGTGGGACCACTGCCAACTGTTCTAAAAGCTTGAGCTGTTAGATGAAGGCGTGAATTAATATTTAATTACTTTAACAAAAGTGATGCTAATGCTTAGCTTTTTCTTCAACTGATTAAAACCATCTTCAGACTATGAGAGCATTGCCAATCTACCATATCATTGCAGGAATTAGTTGACTTTTTTTTCTAATGTGATGAATATATACTGCTTCAAAAGGTTTGAATGGCCAAACTTCCCAGTTTGATATATTATGTGAGAACAATTTCAAGAGTTGATAACCCTGGGTCACACTTTTGTATGTTCCACGCATCACACTATACTCAGCATGGAAATGATGTGATGTGTGCAAAACCAACCATATACTACAATGAGATAGGCATCCCAATTGAGCAAGTTCCAAATCCCAAAAACGAAAGGTTAGGCTTTTTAAAGATTCAAAGTATTTGTAAAAAATGAACATCAAGAGTGAATGTGAGCTGGGATGCTAGGCCATATGTCTCTAAACGTTTTTCAGAAGCATCTTTTCAGTGATAAAATCAAATTATAGGTACTGTAGTTGGCAAATTCCTCCTTGCCTGCCTGTCGGTCTCTTTATCTGTCTGTTTGTTTTTGTCATGACTTTTCAGATGCTTCCTTTATCGTCATCGAGTCGGATTTTTCTTTTTTCTGGTAACTGACTCACACATTGTAGAGCGCTAGGGCTGTCAAAATGGGTCATGAACCCATTTAGTAACCCATTTTCAAGAGACCAAAACTTAAGTGGGTAACTCGTTTTCCTTAAAAATGGGTATCAATAGGTTGAGAAAAGTTAAAGCCCAAAAATGAGTTAAAATATGGGTCACTAGAGTGACCCATATTTTAACCCGTTTTTGTACCCACGTGGAGTCTCTTTCGTCTCTCCCGCTCCTCTCTCTCTTTCTCTTTCTCTCTTTATCTCTCTCTCTTCTCTCTCTACCTTTTTTGTCCCCGTTTTCACGCTGCTTGCCCTTTCTCTTTCTCTCTCTCTCTTCTCTCTCTCTACCGTTTTTTTCCCCGTTTTCACGCTGGTTGCCCCCCTGCTTTGTTGACCTTTGACTCGTTTAATTTCCCTCTCTCTCTCTCTCTCTTCTTGGACGCTAGACTTCTTCTTTCTTTTGGGTTTTCTTCCGAGCGTAGTATTTCTTCGGCTTTGGCCGATGAGTTTGCCTCGCAAAAACTAAGATGACTAGAACTTAAACGCTCACAAATTTATCTCGACATCAACATTCCATTACCTTCCTTAGAACCTACGTCGATGAAAATCCAAGAGTGTTGCTTCACCTTCACGTTCAGCTTCTGGTCCTCGTTGCCAGCACCGAAGCCCGCGGTGGCGAGTTGAATCGAGCTCAAATAGAAAATTTAGTACCGATCAAGCTCAAGATCTTACCAAATTGGCTAGCTCAAACCTCGTTGAGGTTGATGAGCTCAAACTTGCCTTAGGTTGGCTCGAGCCTCGCCTTGAGCTTGTCGTAATTTGGGAAGCTGGAGTCTTGTCGTAGATTGAAAGAGATAAAAAATATAAAATAAAATTTTAAGAATAATATAGATAATTAAAATTTTAAAAATAAAAATAGAAAATTGTTATATAAAAGTAATTTAACGATAGGCGTGGGTTTCCGAGAATATTAGTGCATTTTAGAAATACGTGTCGGGTCGGGTATGGGTCGGGTCAGGTATGGGTCATTATATTTACACTACATGAATATGGGTCAAAACGGGTTAAATGGGTCAAATATGGGTCGACCCATATTTGACCCGACCCAAACCCGACCCAACCCACCCATTTGACACCCCTATAGAGCGCAGAGATAATTGTTCTACAGTTTTTCGATATGAATGCCTTGAAGATGCTTCATGTCTGTCAAAGTCTTTAGTTCACTCTATAGAACTTCATCTCAAAAGGGGAATTGGACTAGAGCATAGGGGCTGGATAGTATATGAGTTGTGGATGATCTATTATAGAACTTGGCTGTTTTTGTATTCTTACCTGACAAGCTCTCAGGTGTGTATTTAAATTAGCCTTTGGTAAACCAACCATGCTTCTTCCATTTTATTCGAAAGGTTAAACCAACCATGCTTATTTATTCGGTTGCAAATCATACAAAGAGTTTGCACACCATATTGAAAAGGCCAATGGGGAATAAAGGGTTTGAACATTCGTTCTTCTTATGGATCTCGTCATATCCCTGTAGAATAAATCGTGTTTTTCCTTAATCTGAACTACTTCTATGGCATTTAACGATGAAAAACTTCCAAAAAGCCTGATGTTTTTCTTCAAAGCACCGGATACTGTCTAAAGTTAGTGGATGCTTTGGGTTTGCTCCATACTCTACAACCTTCTATATCCAGTGGGTGACTTGGGGGAGAGTATCATGTTAAACAATGCAAATCATTTGAGATACTGAAAGTTGACAGACCTGCCTGTTAAACCATATTTCCATACTGGATAAGGGTCATGAAGTCCATATAATAGCCTTTGAAGGGTCAAATGTATTTTCGGATTGACATACTTTCTATCATGTGAAACTTCCAAATCTTTTTTGAACATGGGATTCTGAAAAACATGCATAGTGAACTTCAGAGTACCATGTCCTTTTCGCCTGCTTTGGACAGACTTTCTCTATAGCCATATTAAAATATTTGGATTTTGACGTAATTGCTTCTTAGAGATATCAGTATTACATCTTGATGTTTGTGTTCTTGCTCAGACTTCTGTTTAGACCATTCTTCTTTGTCCTAATTTGCAGGGAAGGTGATCTTCCTCTTATAGTTGCAATTGATCTGCAGCCTATGGCTCCAATTGAAGGAGTCATCCAAGTACAGGGTGATATAACAAATGCCCGAACAGCTGAAGTGGTGAGAAAAGTTCCTTTGGCTTGTGATATGCGACACTTAAAGGTGGACAAGTCATATAACTGACAATGGGAAATGATATGATACAAGGTGACCAATTTTGAAAAGAGAAAAGAGAGATAAAGCCTAACTCATGCTTGTTGGAACAAGATTGACTTTCTATTTTCCTTTCAAAGTTCTAAGAGCATGAATTTGGTGTAAATGCCAGATGAAGCATAAAAAATCTTGCGTTTTCTTTTCATTATCATGCTCAAAATGTTCACACTCAAACATATTGGTTGTAGACGATAACACCCCATCAACTATTGGATTATTTCTACAAGCTGTGTCAGTTAACATTCTAAGATATTGTTCCGAATAATCATTTTATTTTTTGCCTTTACATTGCTTTTTGGAGATTTTTTGTAGAAGTAATGCAAGGGGGAAAGTATAGCTTTTGTGGTAAATGCTTACTGTAATAAAATGCTTATTCAAATGGAAGAAGATTAGGTTTGAATATGTGAAGTACCTTTATTTGAGAGGGTACGAAATCTGTAGCCATTTCAGATTTTCTGGGTGCAATATATTGATTTAGATATCACGTACTTCTGGTCATGTTGATGTAAGAAAGAATACAAAAGTACTAATAATTTGTAATTGCTTTTTTGAACGAATAAATGTTTTATCCTGATGTACATCGTTTTCAATTGCTTTTTTTGAACGAATAAACTAGTAGTCTGGATTTTCAATTTTTTTTTGGAGGTTTGTGCATGTAAATATTCTATTCGACAGGATTATTCCAAGAATCACTCAAGGCTATGGATGTGACTACATGATTCAAAAAACTTTTAATGGCGCTATATTGTTACATGATGCAAGCAGAGCTATTTTCTTATTTACTTTTCACGATGTTATGTAAGTTCTTTTTTGGCCTTGACAGTCTAAGGCTGCATAAATATTTATTTCACAAGATTACTTAGTTTTCCTCTCTCTCTCTCTCTCTCTCTCTCTCTCTCTCTCTCTCTCGGGCTAGGTGATCAGACATTTTGATGGTTGCAAAGCTGACTTGGTGGTCTGCGACGGTGCTCCTGATGGTGAGTGTATTAGTGTGTGCCACCTGCTCGTCAATGCCCTTATGTCTGCTCTTTTTGGTGAAGTTCTCACTGAGGCTATTAAACTTCTGGAACTTGCAGTCACTGGTCTTCATGACATGGATGAGTTTGTTCAGTCTCAACTCATTTTAGCAGTAAGTTTTGTAATTACTCTTAAGGATAAACTATAATTTATGACTTGGAATATTGCAAATATTCCTTCAGCAGGAATACTAAGAGCCAAATTAGGGTACTTTAGACTTTTAAGTGTAGCTTTTTGGCCGCAACTGCAGTTTTTGCACTTCCAGTTTAGCTTTACTTTTTAATGAAATACTGCGTTTGGACATTGTAATTTGTGAACCTATAAGCTGTGTCTTTGACTTGAAGAAGTTAGAATAAATGATGACAAGGTTTCTGGCTTCTACTTTTGGACTTATGGGTTTTTAACAAGCCTTTAATGCCAAATAGCAAGTGCAATCCAGAGAGAAAAGTTACAAACAGAATTTAGCAGCAGAAATTGTCCTATATAAGTTCTTATAAAGTACCGTGACTGATTTCGCTCAGTTGTATAGGATTGTCTTTGAGTTCTTATCCCAGTATTATGCATTAATTAATTAAGCTAACTTGTCCCTTGGCTTAAACTTTACATAAATAATTAGGTATCTCAACTGTTGAGTTTAAGCTTGTCCACTTAAATTTCCTTGTTGTTTCCATATTTCCTGTAAATAAAGTGAGACCAGGAAAAATAGAGTACTAAAAATGAAGTTATAGAGAAAGCTAACCTGGGAAAATGAGGGAGTCCTGCTTAATAGTAACTTATACTTCCAGCAAAAAAATGAATTTATAGAGAAAGCTAGCCTGGGAAAATGAGGGAGTCCTGCTTAATAGTATCTTATAGTTCCAGGAGCCACTGAAACCAAGAATATTTGATTTGCTATGTCAATAAAATCAATGCGGTTTAACATTTTTACATGTTAATTGTTGCAAGTATAACTTTGTTTATTAGCCATGAATGAGCCAGCTAGGAACACCTCTTCTCCTCTCTACTCACCTGTTGCGCCTTGCAGGGACTAACTATCGTTACTCATATACTGAAAGAAGGTGGAAAGTTTATCGCAAAAATATTTCGTGGGAAAGATACGAGTCTTCTTTATTGCCAGGTAAGTTATCTATTTGCTCTTTTGAGAGTTGCACTTACAGTAGCTGGTAGTCATATAGAATTCACATGATATTGGAATTGTTTTTTGCTTTGTATGAAGTGTCCATTGTGTTCTATATTGTATAAAGTAAATATTAATGGGTGATAATTTTAGAAAGTTTTTAATTTTACTCCGGGAATCATCATGGGGAGTTGGCCAATCCTTGATTTTCTTCTTTCACAATTGTTATGTTGCCATTGTGCAATGTCTTATTCATTGTTCATAAGTGTGTTGTTAAAATTATCGTGTTGAGATCATTCATCATTGTGTTGATGTGAGGTGTTTGAACTATTACATTGTCACTCCATTACCTTCTTCGTTTGCTTGTTGCAGCTGAAGTTATTCTTCCCTATTGTGACATTTGCAAAGCCAAAAAGCAGTCGCAATTCCAGCATAGGTATGAGTTCTCTGTCTTCTATAAATTTCGAATGCTGGTCAGTCACTATTCATTTTCTTAGCAATCATTTTTATTCTGTATATTTTATTATGTGCCAAAGATGGGATGTGACTATACATCTAGTTGGTGAGTTAACCACGTGTTGAATTGCAAGGTCAATTGCCTAACAGCTAGACCTCTTAAATTTTAGAAGAACTTCGAATTCTGTTTCAACTATGGTTTGAAAATCTTTCTCATTGTTAGACAAACTTCATATTATGGTAACTATCTCAAATATTTTTATGCTTAGAACCATGCCCTATTAATTGCACTCACTAAAAGCTCGTACACATTTTTTTATCTTATATTTCTGATTTTTTTAAAAATTTTCTATCCAATTTTTTGCCATTCCATAAAACAATGCGATGACAACATCATTATCTATGAGTGTTTGAAGTATTTACTGCTGTAGGGATGAAAAACGGAGCAGGTGGCAAAGCAGACCTCATGGTACATGACCATGTTAGTTGTTCTAGAATCTAGGTAATATGTGCAGAAATGGATTGTTTAAAACAGCCAATGAACCTCAGCTATTGCGCTGGACAGGCATTTTCGAGTTCTTGTTAGAGTACACCCTTGTCTAAGGATATTGAGAAAAAAGCTTGTCCAGTCTTAGTTTTCCCGAGTAGGTCTAAATTGCTCTGGACAGGCATCTTTGAGTTCTTGTTAGAGTAGACCCTCATCTGAGGAAGTGAAGGAAAAAGCTTGTCCAATCTTGCTTTCCCTGAGTGGGTCTGATTTATTTTCTGTGGAGCATCCTATTGCTAATCCTGGTAGGATCCACCAAGCAGTTTAATCCTTGGATGTTTTAAGTTCTCATGTTGATGGGTCTGTATCTAAAGGTCTCGAGGTCGCATGGGGTTTGCATTTAGTTTTCGTCCTCATTAGAAGATCTCTACTTGTGGGCAAGATTGCACGAGAGAGAGAGAAAGGGAGGGAAAAGAAGAAGGAGAGGGAAAATAGAAAAAGGAAAAGAAAAAAGAAAATATATCTAGTGGACTTTGATGATAAAAAAGATATAACTGGACTTTGATGTATGCATCATTTTGATCTTGTTTGACACAAATGTTAGTGATTTTTGTTTTCATTAGTTCCCGTATGATGATAAAAACTTATGCCAGTCTTTTTAATTCTACAGAGGCATTTGCTGTTTGTGAGAACTATTGTCCCCCTGAAGGATTTAATCCTAAGGACTTGCATCACCTTTTAGAAAAGATTGGGAGTCCATCTGGAGTTGATGACCTAGGTAACTATGAATTTCCTGTGCTTTTTTCATTTCTTCTTCTTCTTCTTCAATTGATTGCCTACAGATGACTTTGTCAAAATTGTAACTTTTATGGCATCTTTAAGATGCAGCTTGAATTTATGATTAAGTCCTTTAAGCTGCAAACTCTGCATTGTAATCGGGGCATTACGAAGTAAAATCTGCTGAAAAGGGGATTTTCCTCCCAGCGGTTCCCTTCTTAGACCATAATCTATGCAACTTGCTCTGGAATAAAAAAAAGTAAAGGAGCCTATAAAGTTTTACCAAAGTTGGAAGTTCCCAATATTGCGGCTTTCTGTCAAGTGCCTGATTTTCTTGAATGATGTTTAGTCATTTGTTGTTGCAATGTTTAATCAAAGTTGAACTTTCCAAATCTAGGGGCTTTCTGTCAAGTGCCTGATTTTCTTGAATGATATTTAGTCATTTGTTGTTGTAACGTTTAATCAAAGTTGAAGTTTCTAATTCTAGGGGCTTTCTGTCAAGTGCCTAATTTTGTTGAATGATGCTTAGCCATTTGTGGCAATGCAGTAAATATTTCGTTGTGTGGTGCGTGACAGATTGCAGTAGTGGATGGTTGGAGGGACCGAACAAGGTGTACATTCCATTTCTGGCCTGCGGCGACCTCAGTGGCTATGACTCCGACCGGTCGTATCCACTCCCTAAAGCGCCTGACGGGACTTACAAGAGCCTCGATCCTGTGCAGCCTCCAATTGCCCCTCCTTACAAGAGAGCTCTGGAGTTGAAGAAAGCCTCTTGCCATGGAGTTCAAGAACTCGAAAAGCTGTCCTTGGATTCCTGATTCTTGCCATTCAATGTTACTTTAATTTCACAAGGACCAAGAATTCAATGTGTACGTCTGTCAACAAGTCATTGAACGGGAGACATAAGTGCTGTGTACATTTGAGCCCTTTTTCTCATAAGGAACACTAGCAATCTCTCCAATGTTTGCTGTGTAGAACACGCAAAGACCGTGTCCCCCTTTTCATTTTCTCTGCGTGAGACAGGCTAGGAGTGGCCTAGAACTTGTGCGGGTAAGCATTTAAGCGCAGTCAAAAAGATTGAGAGAAAGCTGTTGCCAAGAGGGACACTTGGTCACGCTTTAGAAATGTAAGTGGTCCTTACAGTACTTTTCTTTGAATATATGTCCGGAAAAAGAACGATCCTCCTGGCTAACTGGGCCAATCGAGAAAGAATCAGGCTCTCTTCCTCTTGTTTTGACTTCTGCTAGAGGTGGATTATTGCTGCGAGATTCATATGCATGAATTTGACGTATTTTGGAAGAAAGAGCCGATCTATTGAGTTTGCCTTAGCCAACTCATGACCCGGAGGTTGTTTATTACAGAATTTAATGATTGAAATCTCTTGCGTACTTTGCATCATTTACGTTTAAGACATTAGACACTTCAGGTAGACTGCATCCAGTGAACATTGAAGATGAATGACGATATTTCACGGTTCTAACCAAGAAAGATTTGGTTAGATTAGCCGATCGAAACTGTTTTGATCCTGGAACATCCTCTGTATCAAACCCTGTGGTTGTCGGAATCGAGAGAAGCTTTTGTCCAAAACGAAAGGGACGGTGGCTGCCATAGTACAATCAAATCCACAAGAAAAAAAAGAGCTTTCATATCGTACGTGCTGCGTAACTTCCATTTGATTTCCTTAACAAGCGTCTGCGTACTCAACAAACACGTGATTTACAGACAAAAACGTGATTAACACGGTTCAACGACGATCGGATTGCACCTAAAGCATATTACCTGTATCTCTCTAATCTGAACAACGATTCTCGAAGATCGTCCCACACAATTCTCGCGCTTCCTTTACAACGTTTGCATGATCATGTGCCTCGGCAAAACCAGATAGCTGACAGAAAAAAAAAGGGGGGGTGTCAACAAGCGCTTGAAACCGAATTCGATCTCTGCAGCGAGCACGAGGAATTCAAGAACTTGATGCAATCCTCAATAGCTTCAGCTCTGTGGGATTCTGACTGGTCCGCCAAGGACCGCGACCTCATGAACTGAGGCGCCGATGACGACACCTTACGGGAAGACCTACTGCTCGACATGCATCTCAAAACTTTCGTCGCCTTATCTCCGAGGCGTCGGAAAAACTCTGAGGGCGAGAACTGCGACTCCTTGGAAAGCCTGAATGACCATGTAGCAGCGACCCTCTTTCTGCTTCTTCCATCTATGGTGCTTCCTCCGTGTTCAAAAAGGATTACAGGCTTCTCGTCCATGTCTGGACTGAAACTCACCCTCTTGCTTGCTTTTCTAGACATTTAGGAGAACTAAGTAGAGAATTCGCCCGATAGAAATGTTTTGCTTGACCCGTTTTGTGTGTGCCTCTGAGAGAGAGAGAGAGAGAGAAGAGGGCCTTGTTGCTATGTGAGACGGGGAGATAAAATGAAATTGAGATATGAGGGAGTAACTATGATAGTGGCTGGGTTATGCTGAATTTATATTGCTGATATGAAACTACCGATGGGCAAGAAAGAAGGAAAAAGATAAAAGGGGGACAAACTAACAAAAAGCAAAAATCAATGAAACTTCTTCTTGAAATGATTGAAATCCCTTGATGTTTCTGAAAAGCCTATGCACGCACAAAGAGTTTTGACTTGACCGAGCAATTACTCTACCCGCTGTGGTCTCTGTCATACTTTGTACATTATTTGTTAGGTATGCATATTAAAGGCTAAAGGATAGTATAGTATTCCGATACTATGTGAAACAGGACATCCCTTATTTGACCAAGAAACTTCACATCCGCATTCATGGTAGTATTTGACGCTTAAATTGGAAGAAAGTATCGTTGGGAAGTTCAAGTTTGAGTCTTGAGAATATCATTGTTAGCCAAAGATGTTGGCTTCTCTTCTTCTCCTTCATTATTTTAAGGTTCTTGGAAGAAGGTTCCACTGAATGATAAACCCAACTACCAATCCAAGGACCACCGGTAATTGCAAAATATTAGAGAGGGTAAATGACATAGATGGCCCTTAGATTTTAGTCTAATGTGCAATGTCATTTATGAACTTCTAATCTATTCAACACGGTCATTGAATTATGGGTAAATGTTCAATTAGTCTCTAGAATATATAAAGTTATTCAATATTGTCTTTCCATTGATTTAAGTTAATAGGATATATGCTAATTTGGCTATCAATTTGTTAAGTTTGAGAGGTTGGCCCACAAAAAAAAAACGTGGATTATCCACGTCATCTATTCATCTAAAATCATTATATTGTGATCCAAATACAATGAACATGTTAACACCCTAATTTTTTTGCTTTCTAGTGTTGACTGACTAATTTTAAAAATCCAACTTAATATATAACAATTCACATCATTAAATAACGTTTAATTTATCATTTAAACAAATAAATAAATCATTTAAATATTTACCAATAGACCATGGATTATGTTGAACATAATAATGATTTAGAGATCACATTGTATATTAAGTCAAACTTTATGAACATTTCGTATCAATTTTCATAATAATAACAATAATAATGAGGAATTAGTAAGACAACCATTACAAACTTCCATTCTTATAGTGTTAGATAGTTCATTGGCTCTTGGAAAACTTAGAGCACAAAACCCACAAGGATTCTTCTCTCTAGCAGCCAGACATATGTCGGTACGCGAATGACACCCAAACTCCTTTTTTAAAAGCAAGGTCAATGAGTGGTGAAACGAAAGGATCTTGAATGACCTAATACAATTAAGCCAAGCGTGCACCATGCCCACTCATCTGTAATTGGTCTCTTGCCATGTGGGTTAGACAAATCATGGAGTAGGTATGAACAAGGACGGTTAAGTATAGCAGAGAGAAAAACCCATGTCCGAATAAAGAAGTTTTAAGGGGGGTTTGGTCAAAAGGAGGAGGAAGGTTGAGTAAAATGAGGAGAGAGATAGAGACAGAGACAGAGAGATAGAGAGAGAGACAAGAAGTTGCTGTCATTTGAGTGCTGCTTTTGAGGTGATGTGTAGTAAGTGTGGTCCGGGACTCTCTCTTTTTTCTCTGCTTTTAGTTGGCCGTCTTGATTCTGTTGCAGGAATCTGTCTTAACCAGGACGACCCAATCTCGGTTGTGTCTCTTTCCGTGCTTGATTTCGTTTCGTGAAGAGAGAGAGAGAGAGAGAGAAGTGGCGTGAATATTAGGGAAACAGAGGCTTTCTTGCTTCGTTTTCACTGCTGGGTTTTTGTCAGACTCGAAAATAGTGTTGGAAGAAATGTTTCCGAAGGATGAGCTTCAGTACTACTGTGAAGCGGGTGAGACAGACGCTTGCGTTTGGTTGTGCCCATCCATACAATTTTGGGATTCTAATAAGAAAAGATGACTTCATTTTGTCCGAATGAAGACATATTTACACCCACAAATGACCAACTGTTAATTAAAATCGACAAGGAACAGAATTAGTAAATAATGGTAGAGTTCGGTGAACCATAGAAGTTGTCCATGTAAAAGACGGTTGACAACTTGAAAATGGTTAGTAACTCCTCATGGAAGTCAATGATAACAGGGAGTCAACACAATGATGACCTGCCATATAGTTATGTTCATCGCCGCTATTCTAAGATTTTGTAACTTCTACTGAATGAGTGTTGTTAACTTTTTTATAATCGAAAATTTGGTTAGAAAGTTATTTGATTATGAAAATAAGATTAACATTATCTTTTTATCTTTAATAACCACTTGTAATCGTTGATTATGGGTTGTAAATACTCACATTGTGCTCTTTGTAAAAGATCTCAATTCAATCATAGAATCTAATGTTCTTCACAAATTTATACTTATTTTCATTTTTCCGCAATTTAAATGGTTGCCCATGATTCTTTTTGGTCTTTGTACATTTACATATCTTATAATATATTTTCATGTCCAAAATCAATAAAAAAAAAAACCCCTTCATGTTCTTTGTCAATTCACCCATCAATCCATCCATATTCTTAAAAGGATATTTCATCGATACTTTCACTTGATTCTAATTCTTCATTATGCATTCAACTTCCTATCCAAATTGCCATGAATTCGATTCAAATAAAAGTCAAAGATTGACCTTCAGTGAAAAGGATGCTGTTACATAGAGTCATTCCGGGCGAAACATCTTTTTGGCATGCTTGGTGGGACATATTCTATTGGTTTGAGAAAACTACGATGACAAGAACTATAAATCAACAAGAGTCCAATAATGCCAATGGCAACAACAGCTCATTACCCCAAACTAACAATGAGATGGCCGCGCATTCTAAAAGTTTGGTCGCTAGGAGAGCGGTAGAACATAACCGACGTGAAGAAGTTGATATTTTGATGCGTCACCCTGAAGAGCACTTAATTGTTGCTACTGTAATTTTTAGTGTAGCGTAAACCATAAGAATAATGTTCGAAGAGCAGCAAAATGATATGGCCAACTACCTTGTGAGTAATATATTAGACGCGATCAAGCATATCGTCATTAATATTGTGAATGATGTCTCATCGAGGCCTAGATCGTTCAACCAACCACTACAAACAAATCCAGTGGTAACAAAGTGGTTGACAAATGACGAAATGGGTAAAATAATTTGACAAATCAAATTGGTCCATTGCCAATCGTTGAAAATCAAGGCCGATGGCTCCATTTCTATAACCCAACGGAAATAAAGCCTAACATAAACATAGACAATTTGGAAAAACTAGCATAATTGCCTAGGAGGCAAGAAGCCAACCAAATACACATTTTACCCAGTGTAGTTTGTCGAAGAAGTTTCACAGCAATTGGGATTAGACAATGGTGTTATAGGAAATTACATCCCAAATGGATCGATAATTAGTTTTTTCTAAGAGGTTTCAAAATGCCTAATTTTGCTATTTTTACTGGTGAAAATGAACAAATAACCATTAAAATCATTGTTGGAATTATAGCCCAGTGTGGGGAAGTAGTGACAAACGAGCTTCTAAGACTTATATTATTTCCTTTACTTTGTCAAAATCTACTTTGACTCGATCAATAAATTTACCACCTAATTCGGCGTGTAAATAAATGGAAAAAAATTACATTCTCAATTTTATAGAATGCTACTTGAAGTATGGATTGCTGATTTGGCCAAACTCCGAGTCCATATTACTAAGAGTTCATGAGTTTGGCTTTCAATGGATTTATGATGATCCATGGATGATCTAATTTAAAATAATTGAATGAGCAATGAATTATTAAATTCTTCTAAAGGAAGCATATGTTGACAAAAAAAGACCAACTTTTAGATACAATCAACAAGTGACTAATTTAGTCGATAGTAACAGAGTTTGGTGAAAAACATAATTATTTATGAACAAGACAGTCATTCGTTCCAAAGAAGTCTATGGTAGCATATAATCAACACAAAAATGAAAGCGTTAGATGGTCATGTTTATTGCCGCTATTTTATGATAAGAAGTGTCATAACTTATTGTATCTGCAAATAGGATCATGAAGTTATTTGTTCTAAAATATAATTAGGAAGTCATCTTTTCTAGCTCAATTAACCATTTGTAGTTGTTGATTGTAGGTTATAAATAACCACATCATACTATTTGCAAAAGATATGTAATTATCAATACAAATGTTTCTTTCAATTTATCAATTAATCTTTCAAATTCTTGCATTTACTTTCTTTTATAATACTTATTTCTAGTTCTTCGTTAGGTATTCAATTTCTTGCTCAAATCTTCACAAAACCATATCCAAAAAAAGTAAAATATTGATTTTTGGTGAAAGGTATTTCATTCTGTGGAGCCATTCCTGACGAAACGGAGGTTAATTTATGAAAGTTGCACATAATTGAAAGAATACCTCATTTTTCAATAGAAGGTTAATTGGGAAATGGATAAGGGACTGTTATAATTATGACTTATTAATGGTTCAACAAAAGTGACCAAAACAGAATTTGTGATAGCCTAGGAACTGTCCTTTCAAATTCGATTGTCGGGAGTTTTCTTTTGCAGCAATTTAAATTATCTTTAAACGACATGTCTCTTTGGCTCACATTCTTTTAGTTTTTTGCCCCATCTTTGTTTGTCTTTAATATACTTGTCTGTTCATGTCATTTCATTCATGACTCTTCAATTCACATCTTTTCATTGTCTAACTCTTTAAATTGGAATAAACTGTTCTTCTTTAAAGAGGGAAACAATATGCAGTATTTAGATTTTAAAAAACTATTTTAATCTCTAAGTGTTCTAGTTCAATAAAAGTTCGACGAAGTCTTTTTCCATAATACTATACAAACAAGTTTGAGGTGTCATATCGTCAGAGGCACAGTTCATAAGTCCGCAAAGCACGATTAGGATAAATTAATCGCCTTAAAAATTTCAGTAATCTATGTATCACCTTCTATATAATTTTGTTACAATTCGTTCGGTTTTCTCCCATATGATGCAAGGTAAAGTCAAATGACTGTGGTGGCTAGCCAATGCAACTTCAGGTGAAGTTGATGGAGGCCCCGCACGCGTCTTTGCCTCATCGCACCGGGTGAAAGAATTCTTTTGCTTAACCTTTCGTCGTTTTTGTGTTTGCAACTCTTCAATAAAATGGCCCAAGGACTTTCCTGAGTCGATGCCCAGTACTAAGTTAGGCAATAACTCATTCACTCTATCCATTGGTTGCGTTTGTCAGAGTTAATATGTTATCACTTTCTCAGAATTATTATTTGATCAGTTCCTTACTGGTTACGATAAACATCATTATGTTACGTATCCTCCAATGTTAAAGTGATTTATACTACAATTTGTTGTGTTTATCAGAAAATCGACGTGGCTGATAACAATCAAGCACCCAATAATATTCAAGATATTTCTGGAGATCTTCCTATGATCGATTTGTTCCTTGTTGCTGGGGATTCTAAGACCTACTGGTATGATGGCAACGAGTTCTGCATGCCGAGATCATTCATGGCGATATGAGTACAAGTCACATGGCCGATATACTCGAAACTGGTTTTCAGAACGTTGCAATCCAAGTGACTTATGGTTTTATTTCCAGATGGACGGTTCAACAGACTTTGCCTACTTATACCGGCTCTAGTTACACTATATAGGAAACCAAAAAAATAAATAAACTAGTGGGCGCTTTAAGCAGTGACAGTAGAAAAATATTCTATCTAACCAAGTTAGATTTCGTCGAGCATTTATTGAAGGTGTGCCCCATAATTAGTGCAAATGAGCAAGATATCACTATGCATAGCGAATTGGAGGGTTGGAGCACAAAGACTTCTTATGTCGAAATTATATCTTTAACTATTTAGTAAGTTCCCTATATAATGTTTTTTGTAATATTGGAACTGCAGATAATTGTGGACGTAGAAAAGAAATACAATTAGAGGACATAACCACCAAGAAATTCATAATTGTCGAATTCCTGAACTTCAAGATAGTGGATTCCAACCTTGTTCTAAGTCAGGTTTAAGAATTATATATAATTATGAACGCTAAGGAATATCACATAGTGAATCGATCAAGTGACAGTCGTTAAGTGCCTTCAAGCTGATTAGATTTCAAAAATATTGAACCACAAATAGAAAAGGATGAATCTTGAATATCTCATTCTATGCTTCAAAATCGATGAGAACAACAAAATTCTAAAGTATATGATTAATGTCATGCTTTGGAGTTTGGGTTTAAATCAGAACTTGTGAGAGAGGTAGTTTTGACTATACACTATTTTATTAATAAAGTACTCCATAAGAAGATGGGTAAGGCTCCATATCAATCATTGAATGGAAGGTTACCATCGTACAAAATTGTGAAAGAGTGGAGATGCCTCGTCAAGGTAACAAATCCCTTTTTAAACAAACTTTAATGGCACCTAAAAAGGTAAATTGCATAATTATTAGTTATGCTTAAAATAGTAGCGCGAGGTTTTGGGTTCACAAATATGAATGTAGAAATCCATATCAATAATATCATATGAACAAGATATGTTGGATTCTTTGAGGATATATATCCTACAAAAAAAAAAATATATGGGTTAACCTTATGAGAGAAGACGTAGAAAATAGAAGCCAAAGAAACCAAGAAGTCATGGATTGAAAAACCTTTTGAACTTGATTTTTTTATATACATGCTAGAAGATGAATCTCAAATATTTAAAGAGATAATTTTAACTCTAGATGTTCTTTTATGGAAAGAAGCTTTTGATAATGAGTTTGATTTCCTCTTAAGTAACTATACTTGAGAATTGGTTGATCTTTCATTAAAAAGAATTAACAAATTGGATGTAAATGAAAATTCAAAAAGAAGCACATAGCTGACAGTTTTATTGTAAGTGCAAAACACAACTTGTAATCAAATGACTTTAGATAAAAAGATGATCTAAACTATATTGATATTTATTCACTTGTAACAATAATAGCATTAATTAGGTAGCTGTGTTGGTTGAGAGCTTCTCCCTTATAGCCAAGGTCGAGGGTTCGAAACCCGCAGTTGTTAGTGTCTTAAGTGGGGGGCCATAGTGTTTGGGTCTGGCACTAGTCTCTTCCGAGATTTAGGGGCCCAATCCTTTCGTGCATTTAAATGCCTTTAAATGCTAGAATTGGCATTTAAATGCTATGAGTGGGGTTGGCCAATTTTATGAAAGCCTTTAAATGCTAGAATTGTAAAGAGTACATGAATCCCGAAACATTCATGGTTCATGGCAAAGAGAATGAACACAACTGAGAATCGACATTAAAGTGGAGATACTCTATGTGAGATCTATTCTTTAGATTTGCACAAATAACTAACAGTCCAAGGCTTAGTCTATTGATTACTTAAATGAGGCCGATAGGCTTTTACTAAAGAAGATTCAAATGAAAAAAACTATCTATTTTGATGCAGTGCACTTTCATAAGCACACTTAGATTTCCTTAAGTAAAAAATGTTTTGCTGATCCATTAATGTGGAGAATTGTTGTAATTATGAGTGATCAACAGTTCAATAAAAATGAGCAAAATAGAACTCATAGCGCCAAAGGAGCTATCCTTTCAAATTTTACTGCAAGCAATTTTCTGCGGCAATTCTAAATATCTGTCAATGACATATCTCTTCACTTTATATCCTTTCAGTTTTCGACAATTATTTTCTGTCTTTAATGGACATGTCCTTTCAGTCAGATTTTTTTAGTTTATGTCTTTTCATTTTGTCCATCTATAAATTGACATCTACCATTCTTCTCTACATGAAGGAAGAGCATACAATATTCTGAGTTTAGTAAATTGTTATCATCTCTAACTGTGATTGTTCAGGAAAAGTTTGAATGAGTCATATTTACCTAGTGCTGATATAAATGGATTTGAGGTATTGTATCTTAGGAGTTATAGTTTGTAAATCTTCAAAACACCGTTGGCAAGTACTAATTATCTTAAGAAGATTCGAAAATTCATAACTCACCTCCTGTTTAATTTGTTGCAATCCATTTGATTTTTTTCCACATGATGCAAGGTAAACTTGAATCATTGTGGCGATGGGTCAATGCAACTTCTAGTGAGAGTCCATGAAGGCTCCGCACTTGCTCTGCCTCATCGCACCGGGCGAAGGAACTCTTGCACTCAAAACCTTTCCTCTTTCCAAATCTTAATTGACATCTCTTCAAGAAGATGGCCCAGAGACTTGTTTGAGTCGATGCCCAGCACAGAGTTAATCAATAATGTGTTGGAGTTAATTAGTTATCGCTTTATCAGAGTTATTATTTCTGATTTGTTCCTTTACTGGTTACAACATATAGTATTGTGGTACGTACCTTACAAGGAGATCTAAGAAGGGAATCGCTTGTCCAAATCCACCTACTTCGCCTTCAAGCTGCTTGCCCAATCATCTAGTTCTCTGAGCTGCTTGCCCAATTATATAGTGCAATTTGAAGCGGACATGTTCTTTTAGAAAAAAGAAAGCATCACAATAGAAATCGCAACTAAAACAATGGTAATTAAACCCGAGTAAAAAATCGAAAAGTTACTATTTTCCGGTTTCGATCTTTAACCGAACAACTAATCTCCAATTCTCAGTTACATTATACAAATATATGCTTCCACAAAGGCACTCTAACTTAATTAAGCATATCCAATTTAGAATTGCACGCTAAACCATCTGTATAGTAACCATCTGTATCTAGGTAAGCTGTCCATATAACACGGTAGATTACAAAATTAGGGAAATTCCAGCGCAAGGATCACAATGTTTAGATGCGACAAACATTTCAGCAAAACAATTTCTTGAATACATGTCAAGAGCAAATTGAGAGACGACACATGAATCATATGCATTCATTTCATCTCACCATTCATCACCGTAGTAAATGAGATCATACTAAGTGTAGGACAGTAATCGGAAGCACTCATAATGCGATACATCCGTTGTCTACACATTCTATGATTCTTTAATATACACATAATCGTGTATACTTTTTTTAAGTATTAAACATAAAAATATGCTCCTCCATGGAATTTTTAGATATTAAAGCCGAGTTGGAAGGAATTTTCCGAAGCGAAAAAGACAGAAGTCAACCAACGCACGCCCCAGACATTGTGAGGGGACCATTCTGTTCCTTCACGCGCATTGCAGGCGATGACTAGTCAGCCACTTACGCTGCATTCCACGCCACGTGTCAGTTTGCGTATGGGGCCACATAACACTGACATGGCTTCTCTAATGGCCCGCCATTCTCCGACGTGGCACACCAGGCTGGATTGCCACGGAGCGACTGGGGTCGGGTTTTTGCCGAGTCAACCATGACACAGTGCTGATGTGTTTGCCATGTCCATATCTTCTTGTTCCCTACCAAATTCTCATTGAAATAACAAAAATAATTTGCAAATCATAAAAAATACAAATTAACACATAATTAGGAAACTTGTTCCCTGCACTTTTTGATGCTATAGAATTCATTGCATGATAATACTTATACGCAAAGATATAGGCCTCGAAAACTTTTTGGCATTTTGGCGCGCATGTCCGATTTTCTCACAAACAGTCAGTCCAAACAATCTTTCCAAAATCATTGAAGAATATATTGACCACGATATACATGAAAAGTTGTAGAAAAATTCTTTGAACATGCCATATTTATCTCCATGAAGGTGTTAAACATGGAATGCATGCTATATAGCATTTAATAGATGAGAAAATGAAATGAATAATCCTTAAATTGACTTTATGTGTAATAATATAATTTCTGAACTTTTAATTTATTTAGTGTAGTCCCTCAACTTTAGTTTGATATACAATATCGTCTCTAAACTTTTAATTTATTTAGTGTGGTCCTTAAATTTTAATACATGCTCAAATTAGCCCCTAAATAATATAAAAATATTCAACGTTGTCCCTTAATTTAAATTAAATGAATGGTGATATTTGATATAACTCAGGGACTAGTTCTAACATTTATCAAAGTTTAAGGCTCATATTAAAAAAAATTAAAAAATCAGGAAAATTGCACAATCGGCTATAGCTCATAAATAATATTAAAAGTTTGGAGAGCACATTGCATTGAATAAAATTTAGAGATCATTTCTGTTATTATTCTCAATAGATAAAACAAAGCTTGAGAGCATGAGAGACAACCGACATGCTTTGATAACAAAGCAAATTGAAATAAGTTATGACCTATAGTTTTCAATTCTAGCCAGGTCGGAACTGTTATCGAGGCATTGGCATTCTCGTTGACCGGGTGAAAGGTGGACCTAAAAAAAGAAAAAAAGAAAAAGAAGTTGACAGAAATGCTGCCATAGTAACTCGAGCTATTAAAGCGATCGATTGTTCAGTAGAAGTAAAAAAGAAAGGAAAGAAGGAAGAGAAAGGGAAAGGAGGAGGAGGAGAAGAAGGAAGAAAGGAAGGTGTTTCTCGCTAAGCCAATTTGATTTCGATTTGTGATGCTTAATAAGTGCTCAGGATTTCTTGCCAAGCCAATTCGACTCTGATTTGCGACGCTTGATAAATGCTCGCACCCCTTATTCATCTAATCATAGTAGTTCTAAGATTGGGACTCAAAATCAAATTTTATGAAATTTGAGTCACGAAGTCCAATGTTTGAGTTATTAAGCTGGGAAGTTTTGGAGTTTTGATAGTTTAGGGTATTGTCAGAGATTTTATTAAACTCAATCTGAGCATATAATTTGCCCAAAACAAAATTTGAAAGTTGGACACTCGTGATGAACAGTGTGTGAACAATAGCTTCGGACCAAATTTTGTTCATTTTCAACTCAATTTTAGATTGTATATGACTTTGAATATCCACCTCGAAAAAATTTGTTAGCAATTATGAATTATGTTGTTAAGATTAAGCATTGTATAAGCAATTCATACTTGTAGTATTTTTACTTGATTTGACCATCAATTATCGTTTAATTATTAAGATTATGAGATCGTATGCTCGTTTAAATACATGTTGTTGGTTCTGGATAATTCTAAGTGAGTGAAACTATTTCTTCTATGAATAAATAAACTCATGTCTTAAAAAATGGTAATGTCTTGACATGGTATGAGTTAATAAAAGCATATTTTCTACATAAATTGGATTGAACTTTTACTACTTTTTACGGGGTTGAAAATGTATTAATAAACCATAATGGAAATAGTTGGAAATGCTCATATGCGAATGTTTTGATTAAATATTTTGTGCAAGAAATTACCAAAAGCTTTATTAATTGATTGCAAATGTTTTATGATATAGATTCTATTTGATAAAAAATTATGAAAGGTTATGTCATTTGGATTGTCAAATCGGTTTATGAAATGATTTTCTATTATTGATTATAGATTGTTGAAGAAAGATATTTATTGATATTGCTTATATTACTATGAGGAAAACCTATTGAAGGGGGAGTATGTATATTGTTGTTAGAATGTCCTTCTAGGCTAAATTGTCGGCTAATATAAGTGGTAGACCTAGCTAACGAAGATACTCTTAGTTGCCTTTCTTGTGCGCACTAAACTTTACCATAGTCAAATAGCAATATTAGATCTATTGATGGAATGAACCATACGATTTGATAAGAAATCAATGAAATGGACAATTGATGTTATTTTGTTGTTACTGAATAAATGTTGTTAATTGATTTTACACATAAAATTTATTAGAAAGTTAAGATACATTTTCGATATTTAATGTATGTCGGATTTGAGATGATGGGTTATGAGATACATAGTGAATGTTCAATCTACTAAGAAGAAATGTATCATTCACTAGGCCATAGTAGCTCATTCCTTTCATCTGCTTGCTTTTCAAGTTCTTCAACGAGTTGTAGTTAAGACGAGAGCGTTTCATTAGCAGGAGAACTTTTTGATAGCGGAGATTTTTTAGTATGAGTTATATAAATGTGTTGAATTTTTGAATTAGGTGTTTGAGTCTGATGAGCATCTGACTGTTGGATATCTATATATCTTTTTTGATGGATTATAGATCACCATGATATTATAGCCATATTATGTTTTAACTATATGTATTTCAATATCAGTTTAAGTTATGATTATATGTGTGTCCTTTGAGTGGAAGGATAGCCATATCATTGCTGCTCTTGCAAAGTAAAGGGTGTGACAGCTACTCGATGACCAATCACCTCTAAGTGACTACGGTCATCCCATTAAGGATGTTCCATTTGACTTTTCACATTTGGCTCCTCAACTTAAATGCATGCCATTTTATTTTGAAAACTAAATAATTCAAAACACATAAATCAACATCCCATATTACATGCTTAGTCTTTTCATGATTTTCTACATTGAATTTTGTTTTGGCAGGACATTCACATGCAATGTACTTGATAGCTTCTACTGTTGTTCCAACACGCGAGTGCACAGGGGCGCACACATTCTGATAAGATAGGGTAAAGAGTATGACATGGCCATACACAAGTTTTACCTTCGAAGTTGTTGTTATTGTCCCTTAGCTTGTTTGGGATAATAATAATATTTTACCAATGAATGGTGCTATGACATTTTATAATCCGAGATAGCAAAATGAAAATTTGTTGATGTTCATATTTAACAGCATGTCATTTTACGATGTGTTTAATGAAAAAGGTGATGCACACCCTACTAGTTGGCTAAGCTAAGGAAAATGACATGTCCGAAGAGACAATTGCTCAACTTGATTGACCTTGAAGAAGATGAGCTAAAACAAAGTGTTCCTTGCGAAGTTTGGGGTTAACTACAATAAAAAAAACTCCAAGCTTTAAATTATGTCCCATTTTTTCTATAAGCTTTGCCCAAACCTATCGTCTGTTATTTTTCCATTCAATTGTTGCATTAGATTCTAACGTGTCATCTATGTCTCATTTTCCTTCTTCTCTTTACCACTGCCAAAGGCAATCTATGTGAACGCCACAATTGTTCATCATATTCATCTCCCGGACTTGCCTTACGACAGTTCATCGATACTCACCCCTTGCCACTTAGACCACTTAGACCTCCAATGCTGCATCTCAACCTCGAGCAACCTCTCCGCAATTGTGGGCAGTTGTCTAAATCATCTTTGGGAGTCTTAGAGGAGACTGTTGGCCGCAATGATGGTTTTTCCTAGGATCGCCATTGCTAGAATCTAGAACAAAACAATTGTGAAGAGTTAATTAACTTACTTGATTTTGAATCCATCATCTTGATGAGGAATACAATGATCCATAGCTCGAGTGCTTCTTCTCTATTACCCACCAGATCACTAGCTCAATGAGATTGCCCCTCACGATGCTCGTTACCTTATGCGCTCCTTATGTGAGGTGATTGTGGAATCTTGGGTTAGATGAGGGAGTTTAGAGCTATTTATAGAGTTTTCAGCTAAGCCCCCTCATTATGGGCTAAGCTTAACTCAGCCCACATTAGCCAGACTCATATTAAACTGATTAAGAATAATTATATCCAACCTTATAAGACCAACCCCATAAAGCGGTTAATTACAATCTCAATTAATTTAACCAACATTAAAAACACTCTTACACATATCTCTATTTCCAGTTTAGTTTTTCAAGCCTCGAGAAGGCATTTTTATTGGCCATTACCTGCTCAGCCATCCTCGAAGCTTTATAGACCCATTTCGTGGCCAAGCGACAACAAAGCAAGCCACAACACTTCTCTCTATCTCTATGTGCCCTATTGTCAACCTCCACTATTGGAGGTTGCCTTCAGCAGTTGAGGCGCATGACCTCTCATCAATCTCTCCTCTTAAGCTGAACCAAACATAACCAAGGTTTAGTTTTGCACAAGCCCTTTGAGCTCTACCTCACCGATTCACTATCAAAATTGCCTCATGATTTCTTCCATTTTCAGCTCTCGAAGCCCTAACAACTAAAATTCCTTTTTGGTAAGTCTCACTAGAAAATTTGGTAACAAAATGCACCAAGACCCATCAACATTATTTCAACCCCAAACAAGGCCTCAATTCCCAGAGCAAGAACAACTAAAGGCCTGTTTATTAACGTTTTCATTTTTCTATTTTTCTATTTTTTATTCTAAAAAATAGAAAGAAACTGAAATATATTTATATATGTTTGTTAATTTCTCCATTTTTTGGAATAAAAAAATAGTTAGTGGATTAAAATAAAAATCAAAAGTAAAAAAAAAATTACTCCCTACTTTTGGGAACAATTTCTTAGAATAATTTTTCTTTCTTTTTTTACTTTTTTCTCTTACCGATTGCCAAGCCTCAGCAATGGCTAGTGATTGTCTTAGCTACTGGCAAGGCTCAGCCCTCAGTGGTCAAGTGAGATCGACCCTCGCCCAACCGTCGTAAGGTTGAGCCTCACCCAGCTGCTGTGAGACTATCTCTAGCTAATCACTGGCAGCCAACAACTAGCCAAAGGAAGGAAAA
Source organism: Melaleuca alternifolia (assembly GCA_019926035.1). Classification (NCBI taxonomy): domain Eukaryota; kingdom Viridiplantae; phylum Streptophyta; class Magnoliopsida; order Myrtales; family Myrtaceae; genus Melaleuca; species Melaleuca alternifolia. The sequence goes on from JAGKPW010000083.1 coordinate 2,389,387, forward strand.
AAACTAAAAACAGATTAGGAAATTTTTAAAAATTAAAAAATCATGAAATTAGTTTTTCACTAAATGCATTTTTATTTTTATTTTTATATTCTAGAAATATTGGTTACTAAACATGTTCTTTTACCAAAAAAAAATTCCATGGATATAAATAGAAAAAATTATTTCCAAAAAAAATTATTTCAGTGAACAAAAATGTTGCTATGAACAGCCTAAAATTCCCTTGTTGTGATACGAATGGTACCAAGTCCTACTACCACAACAACTCCAACCTCTCTTAGTCGTGCTAGTTTTGCAAGAGTTGTTGGGGCTACGAGACTACCAATGATGCCCTCCACAACATCCCCTTCGATGGTGGCATCTTGAAGGCCATCGAACAGGTTAAGTTGATCTCATGGCTAGGTTGATAGTGGTCTATTGTGGTAAAATTGAAAGGGGAAAAAAAGAGAATGAAGAAAAATGTGTGAAAAAATTGTAATTTTGATGATTAAAATGACGTGAAATTGACATAGTCAAATTCTAATAGTATATTTGACATAGTCAAATTCAATATTTATCCATGCGATAACCTCAAACCATGTGGAAGAGGTTAAATGATATGAATGATCATACTAAGACTGTTATCCTCTCTCAAGCATAATTTGATTGACAAAATCTCAAGCTATAAGATTTTCAATTAGCGTATGACTATAACTCCGCTTTATTTGATATTGTTTCTCGGCTTGAGTTATGCGGTATCAGGCTTACTAATCTAGAACTGTTAGAGAAAACTGTTTCCATCTTCCATGCTTGGAATATTATATAGCAACAACAATATCGAAAACGTCAATTAAGCCATAAGATTTTCAATTAGCGTTTGACTATAATTTCACTCTATTTGATCTTGTTTCTCAACTTGAGTTATGCGGTATCAAGCTCATCAATGTAGAACTGTTAGAGAAAAATTTCTGCATCTTTCACACTTCGAATGTTTCATTGCACAACAATATCGATAAGATCAATTCGCCACATACTTTGAATCAATTTTTGTGCTCCTCACTATTGAGCAAACTAATGAATTGCTGCTAAAAAATCATGATCTTAAACCTACTAGCACAAAAGTATTACCCGAAGCACATGCTAATTATGAGGAAAATGCTGGCCCATTTTAAGGGCTATAAGCACAAGTAAAAACATAATCCTCGAAGGGGTGACAGAAATTTAACTACCCTAGGAAATCTAATTTTGGCTCAAATCGCGACAAAGAAGAGAAGCCAAAGAAGAAAACTAATAAAAGTATTTACCATTGATGTGGCATGACTGGGCACTAGTCACGTATTTGTTGTGTGCCAAAGCACTTTGTTAATCTATACTGAGCTTCTTTAAAAAGTACAAGCAAGAGTGATGAATCTCACATATTGAAATTAATCTAACTATCATAACCACTATTGAGACCAACAATATCTCTATTGATGGGACTCCTCCTACTTCTGAAGTAGCAAATGTATCAATGAATGTCTTTGATTTCTTTGAGGACTTCTGATTGGTTTGATGATACATCAGAATGATGAATGACAACTTAGATTTCGAATTTTATGGTTCTAATAGTTTCTTTTCTTGTTGCTTTTCATTAAATGTATTACATGTTATTGTTCTCTAATATGGTTATCTAATAAAATGCTTATGAATTTTACATAATATTTTGAAATTTTATTTTATTCTATAACTAATATGCAAATTTTATGATACTTGACACTTGAAGTTGTCAACAAAATGCAAATGAAAATACTGAGAAAAAAGAAGATATTTATTTGCTTGATAGTGTATCAAGCAAATAAATTGTGTAAGGCACATGTCCATACAATATCAGGTCATGTTCTGATTATTGATGGCTTCAAGTATACCATGATTATTTGTCAAGTGAATTGCTGCTAAAAATCATGATCTTAACCTTGCTAGCACAAAAGCATTGCCCGAAGCACATGCTAATTCTGAGGAAAATACTAGCCCATTTTAAGGGCTATAAGCGCAAGCAAAAACATAATCCTCAAAGGGGTGACAGAAATTTAACTATCCTAAGAAATTTAACTTTGGCTCAAATCGTGATAAAGAAAAGAGGCCAAAGAAGATAACTAATAAAAGTATTTGCCATTGATATGGCATGACTAGGCACTAGTCACATATTTGTTTGCGCCAAAGCACTTTGTTAATCTATACTAAGCATCTTTTAAAAGTACGAGCAAGCGTAATGAATCTCACACATTGAAATTAATCCTACTACCGTAACCACTATTGAGACCAACAATATCTCTATTGGTGAGACTCCTCTTGCTTCTAAAGTAGCAAATGCATTTATGAATGTCTCTGATTTCTTTAAGGAATTCTGATTGCTTTGATGATGCATCAGTATGATGAATGACAACTTAGATTTTCAATTTTATGGTTCTAATAGTTTCTTTTCATGTTGCTTTTCTTTAAATATATTACCTTTTATTGTTCTCTAATATGGTTATCTAATAAAATGCTTATGATTCTTACATAATATTTTGAAATTTATTTGATCTTATAACTAATATGCAAATTTTATGATACTTGACACTTAAAGTTGTCAACAAAAATGCAAATGAAAATACTGAGAAAAAAGATGATATTTATTTGCTTGATAGTGTATCAACCCATACCATATTTCATATTAGACACTTTTTCTCGAGTATGAAATTGTGTAAGGCACATGTCCATACAATATCAGGTCATGTTCTTATTATTGATGGCTTCAAGGATACCATGATTATTTTGTCAAATGGAATCATCCTACATATTGAGGATGCATTTCTAAGCAATAGATCTAAAAAGAATCTACTCAACTTCGAAGACATACGCTGTAATAGATATCATATCTATTTATAAATATAAGCAAAATAAAGAATATACTTGCATTAGCTCTTATAAGATGGGCCTAAAGAACATCCATGAGAAGGTAGAAGCTTATTCTATGAGTTTATATTGTGTCATGATTAAGACCGTTGAAACCTACGCCACAATATCCTGGATATTGATAAACACTGATGAGTTTGGACTGTGGCATGATTTCCTTAGTCACCTTGGTGCTTCAATAATGCATATAATAATTCAAAATACAAAAAGGTACCCTTTAAGGGATACAAAAATATTGTGTTCAAAAATTATAATTGTGAAGCTTATTCATAAGAAAAACTCATTACCAAAACTTCTATAACAAATATTAATCTCGAATCCCATTTATTCCTGCAAAGAATTCAAGGTAATATTTGTGGATCAATATAATCACCAAGTGAAGTGTTTCAATATTTTATGGTATCAGTAAATGCATCTTGTAGATGGTCCCATATTTGCCTATAATCTACATGAAATATCATATTCGCACATTTACTTGCACAGATTATAAGCTCCAAATATAATTCTCTGATTATCTAATTAAAAGTATAATGATGGATAATGCTAGTGAATTTACATCAAATAGTTTTGATGTGTATTGTGTTTTATTCGGAATCAATATTAAACACTCAGTCACATATGTTCATACTCAAAATGGATCAGCAAAATCATTGACTGAACGTATCCAAATCATTGTCCACATTCTATTATTGAGAATGAATCTCAATGATATAGCATGGGGTCATGCAATTTTGCATGCAGCAACCTTAATAAGATTGCGTCCCACTGCTAATCTCTTACAATCTTTCCTTCAAATGGTTTTTCATTATGAACCCGATATTTTATTTACACACCTTTGGTTGTGCAGTACAAGTTCCCATAGCACCTTAAAAAGAACGAAAATGAGTCCCCAACACCATTTACATTTATGTTTGGCTTAATTCACCATTCATCATTAAGATGTTGAAACCAACTATAGTGTTTCCATTAATTGGGACACTTACAATTTCTATAGAATGAGAAAATTTTATCTCAAATTTTAACTTAAGAATTTTTTTAGTATGGAAAATTTATCTATTTTTAACTTAAGACTTCTTAACGCATTTAACGATACTACCAAGTTAACGAAATCTTGTATTATAGAAACAAATGCTCTAATTATGATAGCTGATTCCAAAGGACAGTGTAAATTGGATCGAAATCATCCACACTTAAAGTGTCGTACATCAATAGGATCAAAAGACAATATTCCTTGAAACAAATGGGAAAGAATCAAGAATTCGCTCCATAAAAGCCCGATATTGTGCTTGCTCCCAAAGAGCTTATTTCCTCTAAAAAGGCACAAAGCCATGAAAAAATCAACAACCCTAAGAATATTGATAATTCCATTACATATTATAATGAGATTTAAGATCATAATGAAGTTATTATTGATGATATTTTCGCATTCTCATTTGCTCATAAAATTATGGATGATGATTGTGAGCCCTAATCTATTGTTGGATGTTGTCAAAGGAAAATTTGGCTTAAGTGGGAAGAAACAATTAAGGTTGGATTAATTTACGAAAAAATAATAAATGTTTAATTAGCTTCCCCAACTAAATGAGAAGTTCTTGGATCTGTAACTTCAATCACCATTAATGTAAAGCCCATTAGATATAAATAGGTATGTGTTCAGAAATGAAATGAGAAAAATGAGGTTGTCAAGTATAAAGCCCAACTCATTACCCAAGCATTCTCCCAGAGACTTGAGATTAATTATGACGAGACATATTTACCTGTGATGGATTGATTACATTTCTTATTCTAATTAGCCTAGTAGTCTTTGAAAGATTGGAAATATATCTTATGGACATTGTGACGACATATCTATATGGCTCATTAGACTCTAATATATATAAAAATTTCCAATGAATTTAAAATATCTAATGCATACACTCGCCGCAACTTATTCTCAACAAAATGCAAATGTCTTTGTACTGGTCAAAGCAATTTGGTTGTACGCGGTATCATACCTAAGTGAGTACTAATTAAGGAACAGTACAAAAATGATCTTATCTACCCATGTGTGTTCATTAAGAAATCAGAAATTAGATTTGCTATTATAACTGTTTATGTCGACAATATAAAGTTAATTGAAACTCCAAAAGAGTTAGTTAAAACTGTTGAGTATTTGAAAATGGAGTTTGAAGTTAAAAATTTGGGTAGAACAAAATTTTGTCTTCGTCTAGAGTTTGAGCATAAAGCAAATGGAATAGTCATCCATCAATCAACACACATTGAAAGATTATTTAAACGCTTTAACATGGATAAGGCTCCCTCATTGAGCACTCCTATGGTTGTAAAGTCTTCCAAAAGGATCTTTTTCATCTAATGAGGAGATACTTGTAACAACCCGTTTTGGGGGGTTTTGGGGGCCAACTGGTTCAGTTGGTCTGACCAGTCCAACTGCCAGTTCACTGTGTTTAGGCAGTCCAATGGCAGGAAGCCATCTCCTGCTTGCTGCCACCGTCCTCCGTCAGGATTTCGAGCAATTGGAGGCCTTCCACGTCGACCCATGATCTCCCACCACCCGCGTTCGAGAGCTAACACGTCCCTGCATCTTTTGGAGCTGGCCCATCGCCTTGTCTTGCCGTCAGCTTGCCGGGAAGTCTCTCAGGCCATCTGGAGCTAGAAACTGCAACCCGAAAGGAAGAAACACCAAATTTGAAAAATCTAGGGATACCCACGCGAAACCAAGGTCATCACTGTGTTCTTTGGAGCCTCTAGAACACTTCCAAGCTCTTGGTCGTGATCGATTTGGTCTTGAAGGCTATTGAAGTTTGCTAGAAAGCTATGTTGCTTGATTTTTGGACCCGGTAGTTGTTTGTGGCCAATATCTTGAAATTTTGGAGTTGCAAGTCATGACCACCACTTAAGGGAGATTCCTGAGCCTCTTCTGAGCACAATGCCACCGGTCTTGATAGTCAACTTTTCGCCATTTGGGAGTATTTTGCCCCGCCATCCAGCAGCTCTGCCCACACCCGATACTTCGGCCAACCGTCTTCATCGAGCCACCCACGGTAGCTCCGACCACCTCAATGGCTGCCATCGATCCCAAAATGTTTGTGAGTGAGTCTTGATCAAAGCCCAACTGATCTCGACCTTTGACGTTGCCTGGATTGCTCAAATTTGGCCTCGACCCAATTGTTGCGCGCCTAACCCAGAATCCGAACCCTCTAACCATGGAACCTAGAACGGACTCTAGCCACCTCCGGCCACCTTTCTTGCCACTTGTGACCACCCAAGACTTCCCTTGGTGCACAGCTAACTAGGCCACCCCGTGGAGCCTCCACGTCGCGGGACAACACTTCCAACTGCCTAATTCTAGCGAATTAGCTGCTAGTCAACGTCGTGGACCACCCCCGCCGTCGTCGACCATCGCCACGACTTTTCATGGGCCCAAAGCCTTTCAATGCCTCCAATCAAGCTTAAAAGCTTGGGTCGAGCGTGAGTTTACCTCGTAATATTTGATTATGGCGGTTATTCGTTTTAGTAGTTAATTTTAGAATTGTTTGGGCTGATTTTGTTATTATTTAAATATTTAGGGGCAATTTAGTAATTTTGGGTGAATTAGGGGCAAATCAATAATTTTGCCCAATTAGGAATAAATTAGTAGAATTGACTATTAGGACTTGATAATTGGTTATTCTCAGATAATTTAGTAATTTTCCAATAGGGGCAAATTGGTAAATTTGGATTGCTAGGTCAGAATTGGTAATTAACTAGCTACAGCTAATTGATAATTGGTTGTTTGAGGATAAATTGGTTATTTGGGTAATAAGAGATAATTTACTAATTTTTTGGTTAATTAGGGGCAATTTCCTAATTTTAGTGGTCGATGAGTATTTTAGTAAAATTTGTGGACGATGAATGGTTGGTCAAATTGTTGCCAATTGAAGTGATAGCGCCCCTAGTTATCGAATGCTGGATTATAAATTCAAAATAGGGACCCGGGTGAATTCCTAATTGATGAGCCCAAGCACTTGACTAATTAGAATATATCTGACATTTATTTCATGAATAATTGTGCTTTTATTTATTTTATTTAATTGGTTAATTTAATTGTTTAACATTATTGGTTACGCAATTTGTTGATAAAATTTTTATTTGTGACTGTGCTATGGTTGATAATTAATTGAGTTGTAATTGTCACCGGATTGTGTTGATTGTGGTTGATTGAGTGATTGGGGGCTGGTGTCAAATGTGACTGACGAGTTAACGAGATAACTGGGCCTAGAGGCCTGTGTGACGAGAGAGTTAACTTACCTAGATGGATAAAGACCCTAGAGTGAGTGTTCTCCTAATTGGGAATTAAGGCGTAGATCCATTGAGATTTATCTCATTAGTTGTCTTAACGCTATTTACAGGTGCTCAGCATGGAACCATTGGAGGGTCAGATAATGGAAGAGATGGAGGTAAATGAGGAGGAGGACCCGGAGAAATTGGTACCTGATGAGCCTGTGGATAACGGGTGGTTAATAGGATCAAGACCAGTTCTAACTAGGTAGTAGAAAAACATGAGAAGACGATTTGGGATTGGGATGAGTCCCCCTGGTGCTGGGTGCCTCACCAATACTGGGTGAGGTAGGCTGGTGAGATTGGGGGTCCTTGGTCTTTCACATGGACTACCATAAGGAACCCTGGGGTGGCTACGAGCTATGGAATATCAACCCTAGGCTTAGAGATCTTCCTGGTAGTAGAGTGATAGATCTTAGGACTTAGACTCACCTAGCACCTTAGGTTCAGTTTCCTTTCTCTCGGTAGTCAGCTTACTTTACCTTTCCCCGCCATTTTTGTTGTCCATTGCGGGTTCAAGTTTCTCCCTTCTTAGTTAGGTGACTACGGTCCGCAATTTTTGTCTGGACATGTAAATGGGTTGGACTTTTGTAAATACACCTTGTAAACTCTAGCCTCAAACCTAATCGATTGATTTTTCTTTACCTCGAGTTGTCAGGGTTTTATTTATTGTTTCCGCGGCATTTCTTAATTAATTAATTAATGTAATTAAATATTCAATTATTTTTAATTAGTCGATGATGACTCTTGGGAACGTTGTGAATTTATCAACTAGCAATGACCATCTTCAGGGATTGTCACGTGCTAGGATCCAGGGTGTGACAGTACTTGATTTTGCAGTATCATATTTCAATGCAATTAGGGCTTTAATATACTTGGCACAATGTACAAAAACAAATATCACTTTGCAGTAAATTTATTGACACATTTTAGTTCTGAGCCAACTCGAATACACTGGAATAGAGTTAAACATATTTTTCGTTATTTCCAAGGACTCATAGGTTTGAGTTTATATTATTCCAAGGATTCCACTACCTCTGATTTAGTTGAATATACTAATGTTGGATATAGATCCGATTCACGTAAGGCTTGCTCTCAAATCGGTTATTTATTTTGTTATAATGGCATTAGCATTTCTTGGCGCTTTACGAAGTAATAGCTAGTAGCTACATCTTCTAACCACTCTCAGATCATTGCTTTATGTGAAGTTGGAAGAGAATGTTTGGTTAATATCCGTTATAACACATATTTACAATTCTTGTTGTTTAACAACGATTACAAACTCTCCCACTATAAATATGAAGATAATGCTACTTGTGCTACACAAGTTAAGGGATGATATATCAAAGGTGATAGGATCAAGCATATCTTGAAAAGTTTAAAAAAAAATTATGTCCTATGATTTTCACTTTCCACCAATCCTTTAACCCACGCATTCGCGGGTTAATACCTCAGGAGAGACTCGCCCAACAACCTACCGTCAGGGGTTCCTACTTAAATCATGGAACTATACCTCCAATTATGATAAATGAACGTCTCCACCAGCGCAACTATGCTCTGGTAGGTCTCGCAAAGAAATTTCTATCATCACAAACTACAAAAAAGTCGATAAATTGATGTTAACAGATTCAATCCATAAATAATCTTGCAGATCTTTTTACAATGTGAACTTTTGAGAAATCAGTATATGGCATTGGTATGAAGTGAGTTCACAAGATGCAAGATTGACTAGCCCCAACAGTGACTGTATTGCTCAATTGAAGGGAAGATATTATGAACTATGCATCACACTCTTTTTCTTTTGTCTAGTTTTTTCCCTCGGGGTATTTCTGGCTTAAGGTTTTTAACGTGTCAATTAATGCATCCATAAAATAGAAAGATCATAAAATTTGTGCTCTATACTCTTTTTCCTTTCTGTCGGGTTTTTGCCCCTGTGAATTTTTCAAGCTTAAAGTTTTTAATGAGGCACTATCATATTCGTAATATAATGAATACAATGAATATTGAAGATGGAGTGTTATGAAATACATATATGAATATCAATTATATTCATTCTATTTAATGTACCTAGTACAGTATATGTGTATCCTACATTGTTCATCTCCCTATTCAATATATGTACTTATTCTATAAATTCATATTAATGAAAAGTGCATCCTTATTTTACTATAAAAATGAGCTTAGTTTTGGTCTATACAAAAGTTGAAAAAAAAATTACGCCCGTTGCTTTCTCTACTCAATCTGCCTCTATTCCCTCTATTATAAATTTGCAACACAATATTTTACAACACAAATACAATCTAAAATTTGAAGCTTTTAACGGAATTTTGACAAAATGAAAGTGGAAGTTCACTCATGGGTGTCGGACCAAAGAGAAGAAGGGTTCGGTGATGCTTGCATGTGTGAAAGCCTGGAGAAATTCAAGTCGAAGCGGCGTGGATGGGGAAGGCAAGCACACGAGGCAAAAATCGCACACACACCAACACTTCGACCAGCAAGCTCTTGGACTGGACAGTCTTATCCATCTTTACGTATTTTGCGTTCCTCGTATCTTTCCCCCCAATGCATTCCAATTCCCGTGTTATTGCAGCTCCCTGTGATCTCAATTCCAGCATTTGTCTCATCCTCGCACTTAGACTCGTGGACTCTTTACCTAATCTAAAGCCCTATTTGTGCACTTTAAACCGAGTGTGGAATCACAAAGCCATCTCGGCCGCTCTCCAACCTTTTGAGCCAAAATGCCACGGCGCGATTTTTCTACATATTTTGTCAACACCACTTTTGGCACGCCCATAGTTTAATGTCAACAACAATATCGCATTAGCGAGGTGAAGAGATTGGAGGTGTGAAATTCGTGTTTTTCATTGGAAGATATCTTCGACCATTCATTTTTCAGTAAGGTAAACTGAGGAAGTTGAATTTACCCTCTAAAGTAAAATCATCTTTATCATTGTATACTCTATAATTCATTGAAAACGGCCAGTTCTGCCTTTTTCCTTTAATGACTTTCAGTGCATGTCACATGTATCTCAGAAATCTCTCTTTATTCCATGTGTACACGTATAGGTTGCAAAAAAAATTACACTCCTCCAAGGAAAAAAAAGCAAATTCCTTTTCTTCCTTAATTTATTGTAGTATGGTCAAGCAAACTCTTCTATTTACTCAAGAAACAACCGTTGGGATGTTATGATCTCAGGGGTCTCTTTAGCTTATTTCCCTTTCTCTTCTTGGTTAAATCATCTATGACTTAGCTTTTTCTCTCCCCATCTTCTTTCTTCTTCTTCTTCTTCAATCGGGAGATTCCACCATATTGGGATAATTAGTAATCGCTTTTCGTCCCTATGATCGAATGATCAACATTTCGGAAGATCACTTGGAGGTGGAAGCAGTGTCTCATTAGGGCCTTTCCCGTTGTCCACCAAGAATGCCATTTTCAGTCCCCAAGTTGTGTGTACTTCCAAATGGCAGTGCATGAACCAAACTCCTATTCATTTGGAACCCAAGAAAGGATCTTGAATCAGTAAGTTTATGAGAATATATAATTATTTGACAGGAAAAGAGAGGGGAATCAAGTTGTACGTTTCTTGTTACCTGGATTGTCTGCTCGGAATCTGATAGCTACCCATCCACCAGATGGGACTCCAATGGTGTTCCTCTCCACCGGGTCAACCAGATTGAACTTCTTGGGATCCTTCTTTGGATTATAATTCCCTAATCCTCTGCCCACAGCAAAGAAGTTGAATCCATGCAAATGATTGGGGTGGGTCTCCGGCGCGATTATCCCAGTGTCCTGTAAAACAAGCTGGACCGTGGCGTTATATGGCAACCGGTAGACCTTCGTGCCGTTCATGGTCTGCATGTTTGCTGGAGGCGTCCCCGTGTAGTTGAACGCTATCGGAGGGTTACCAGGAAAGTCAGTCGTGAAAACCCCGCTGATGTTGAAGAAATGTGCTTGTAGGAGGGCGATTGTCGGCATCACGAACGTAATGTTGTTCATGGCCCCCACGACCCTGGATCCGTTTGCAGCTGTGCAAGTGGGGCAAGGGTTGACCCCTAAGCCCATGGTGAAGAAGAGGCTGTGATCGATGGTCTTCGGGACCATGGCCGGGTACTTCTTCGAATTGAGGCTTCGGAGGGCATTGATGAATTTGTTGGCCACTGCAGAGGCATTTTGAGGAGGCGGTCTGGTGAGCATCGTGGGTGTGCTGGCGAGGGTGCCAGAGTAGTGCACGGTTGCAGTTGCGGTCACATTGTCAATGGCCACAATGGGCGTTTCCATGAACGTAGAGGCGGTGATCAAGTACTTGCCGGAGTTGCGGTCCGCCGTGACAAGGACGTTTGTGGTCTGACCTGGAGTAATCAGGATGGTGTCTGTTTGGAACGGTTTCACGTATGTGGCATCGACTTCCACCACGGTTAGGTTGTGCTTGGCGATCTTGAAGAATAGCTCTTCATTGAGTGCAGCATTGACTATCCGCAACAGATAGGTCTTGCCGCTCTCCACCGGCAACGTATAGCCAACTTCACATGATAAAAAGAAGTATTCATAATGCAAATATCTCCAATTTTTGCATCAATAGCTTAGAATAGAAGGGTCGATAGCATGCAGATCAGAGTTTCGAATTGAGTGATGTACATTAATGATCTCATTAACAAGTGATTACCTTCCGAAGGGCAAGCCGAAACAGTCCCAGGATGTCCATTAATAGTGTGAGCATCCGAAACATTCGGTGCCAATCCCGAACTCATGGCTTGGTTGATAACGGCTTCGGTGTCTGACTTCCACCATTCGGCTGTCATATATACAGGCAGATGAAGTATGTTATTAGTCTTCTAAAATAATCACATTGTAGAACCTCAGATGTTAGGCCACAATTATTATGATTATGGCTCAACCCTTACATTTTAGAGCGAATGCAGGAATGTTATCTCCCACAAGCTAGCATCCCTGTTTCTTATCTTACGACTGATTTAATATCAATTAACTTGGCACATTGTGATGTTAAATCAATAATAGCTGTGCTTTCTTCGTGACAACTATGAAATTAAATAAAGCAGACCCACCCAAGATGACAACAACTTCCTTGTCGGGTTTGGGAAAGGGATAGGGGACCCCGCGCTTCGGCAAAATGACGATGGCACCGTGCAGGGTTGCTCTCAACCAGAGAATGTGCGCATGCCAGAGAAGCGTCCCTCTCTGCCCCGTGATCGTGAAGTTGTACACAAAGTTTTGGCCCTTCTGGATCGGGCATTGGGTTATATACGCCGGACCGTCAGACCAGCCCGTTCTGAGCTGTCGGACACCGTGCCTGCCATGCCGTGTATATATTGCTCACATTCCAATTCGAAATTCGATGCATATAAGATAAAAAGGATCAATGCTCCTAATAAAATCTCGAAACAGAATAATTTTCTAATGGCAATCTCTGAAAACAATGCAAAAGCGACTGCTACTGCTCCTGTGCTTTGATATTTCCAGAAAGACAAGAATATGTGCAGATTTGGTTCACACACAATTGTCAGTTCAACAGACTCAGTCTTAACATAATGTGGAGGTCTCACCAGTGAATAGTAACGTTATACTTGACGTGGTTGGCTACCTTGACAAGCACTGTGTCGCCTTCTCTGGCGTAAAGAGTGGGTCCTGGGAACTTCCCATTGACGGTGACGATGGGCTTGGTGGAGCATAATTTTGTCATATTCTTCATCACCACCTGCCCAAGAATTATCCATACCCAATCGATGTTTATTCATCTACAGTTTAATCCTGCAATATCTTCGGGAGATTGGCCGCAGCAGTCAAGTCTTTTTTCTGTTTTACAGGCGCACAGTAGTTTGGTGGGGATATGAGACTGGTCACCTACCTCGCATACCAAACATTTACAGACAGATCTCTAGCTAAGACATTCCCTAATCCTAGCAAGGTTTTAAAGAACTTTGATGCTGATGCGTGGTGGTTTTTATGATACGATAACATGTATTATTAAAAGAAACTCGAACTTGAAGCTCATACAAGTCTTTATGTATTCATCTAATTTTAGTGAAAAAACACTCTGTGATCACATTGAGATATTTTCATAATGACACGAAAAGAAAAGGCATGAATAGTTGTCATAGATATGACACGAACACAAACTGTCAGCATATTCAAATGTCTTCCTTTTTTTCAAGCTGAAGTAAAAAAAATATGGGAAAATCAACTTAAAAATAAATACATATATATGTAGCAAATCCAACTGAGAAGCAGTTGATAGCGTTAGCCAAATGTCCAAGAACTGAGATTCTTTTTGTTGGCTCATTAGTTTCATGGAGAGGTGTGATTATATCAGCATATGGAGAGGACGCATTGAAGTTCTTCCGTAGTATATGTAGTGAGACCAACCAAATTATCTAAAGCCATCATTCATTGTCCATCAAACTTCTATTTATAGGACCCAAAAGCAGCAGGAGTGATATCTTCTTGCTAGTTCTGTATATCAATGCAGAGCTATACATATCTATATAGATTTTTTTTTGTACTTTCATATTCTTATTTCCTCCTTTTACCCAGGCTATCTAATTAGGATGATCTACTAAACGGCTCATTAAAAGGAGACTTGTTGCCGACTTGCATGCAGCAAACCCATTTTGCCCATCCCCACTTTAGTACGAAAAACTCCGAAATTCTTCTTTACGTATATCGCTTGAATGTGGAAAAAGGTATGTGTGACAGTAATCCCTATACCTTTTTCCATTATCGTGCATGTAAAGCAAAAAGTGAAGCAGATTACAACACAGCAAACGGATGCGCATGCATGGTAATAAAAGCGACAGCAAGGTTACCTTTTAACCATGGAAACCATAAACACAATCCAAAAGACCATGAACTCACGTTGAACTTGTAGTGTCGAACTCTGCACTCCACAATTGCAGGAAGAACAAGCACCCCCAAGAGAAGAAGAAGAAGACGAACCCAGCATGACTCCATCTCTCTCTCTCTCTCTCTCTCTCTCTCTCTCTCTCTCTCTCTCTCTCTCTCTCTCTGGTTTGTCTTTGGACTTGTGTGGGTAAATTTGAATTGTTGCTTTAAATGAATGACTTGCCAACGCAAACTTATATAGGGCGTAGAGAGAATTGCTGTAACGTCGTTTTTGCTTGGTTAGGTGAAGCGGAGGGAATTCTTGGAGCTAAAGACTTTCATTTTCCTCAGCTAACAGAGTGACATACACCCGGAGGTTTAACCTCTCATTTCCTTGCATATTACATAAAGTGTATAGTTTGTTCGCTCTTTCTCTTTTCTTCTTCATCTTCTTTTTTTTTTTTCAGAGAGTTGATCCTGGAAGTTGCCACTCAACTTCTGGTGTGCGCTCCATGAAATCGACCTCTTTCCTATCAGAAGCTGCAGTATCAAAACAATCTAGAACTTCTTGATTTTCTAATTATCGTGTCTGCTTAACTTTTCAGCCGCCATGCTATCGTTTTATTTGAATTCACCTGTTTTGTTCTCGCTGTTCAGCTCTACGTGAAAAAGTTCGGCTGGAGTGTCAACTAACTTCGGCTTCTCCTTATATATATAACGAGGCAAAGGGTATCTTAAGTTTTCTAATACTAAGTATCGAGGATATTCATTTAAAATGAAAAACTTAAGGAAGATAAGAGAAAACCAATATGTCGCCAATTTAAATATAGTAAAATTACGCAACAAGCTCTGGAGGATGGGTCAGCTTATGTAGATGGCGCGGCGATGCTCTTGTATGGTTGAGCTAGTCAACCTGATCCTACTGGTGAATAAATAAGACATGGACCCTTTTAGGAGCTTTTCTATGGCGGCAGGGACTTTATACCGATTTTAAAGTATGTCCCATGTTAAGGTTTGAGCTAGGACATTTCTTCATTCTTATTGCCTCGGACGATTCTGTTGTCGGATGTGGCTTGGTTCTAAAATGTTTGGGTGGGACAATATAATTGGACAATGGCTTACTCAGGAAAGGTTTCTTGCTGCAATCTCTTCATTGAATTGCTGGTGCGTTCCACCCTTAGTTTGTTCAATTAGTATATCATATAGATTTGGTAAATCTAGTGAACTACAGATACATGGGTACCACTACTTTATCCGTCAAATTCTCCGGGAAAAATTTGGATAGTCATCCTCACATTTTACTCATTTATCGATCTGGGCTCTCTATTTTTTTAATAGTCATTTTGCATTATCACTTTTGTAACTAAACGATAGATTTTGTGCATCGATTAGAAAAAGTCACCAGCTCTCCAAGTTTCTTTCCAAAGTACTCTCGCCATTTTTCTTAGTGGCCGACCACATGGGACTCTGGGCCCCAATGTATGTGGCAACCCTAGGTCAGCTCGTCATTATCCTCCTTTCCACTGCCCTTGTCAACCCCCTCCCTCTCTCCCCTCCCTAGGAACGTGCATCCCGGCAACCTCAGCCTCAACCCCAAGTCGTCAGGGCCTACGACCCTACCTTGACGTAGAGATGGCAAAATGGATCAAGTATCCATATTTTAATTCATATTTGATATAATGGTCATAAATAGGTTAGCTTAAAAGGTTAAATGAGTCTTAAATGGATCACCTAATAACCTAATATGTCTTAAATGGGTTCTAAATGAGTCATAAATAGATTATGTAATTAAATTTAAGTGTTATTAACAAATCATTTTGAATGTTATTAACAAGTTATTTTTAAGATTATGAAGATTCTGATATTCTAATTTTTTATTTTTAAAAAAATAAAAAATTAATTTTTTTCCTTTTTTTTCATTTTTCCCTCTTTCTAAGTTGGTCGCGGCCAAGAGGCAATGGATGAGGTCACTAAACTCCAACGATTGTAAGAGAAAAAAGCAAAAAATAAATTCAAATAAATTAGAAAAAATATCAAATAAATTGTATTGCATAAAATTATCTTAACAATACATTTAAAATAATCATGAAGCAAATTTTTCTATGCTTGGTTAAATATGGAAGTGTTTTAACAATACGCAGGTCGGGTATAGGTCGCTAAAATTATATCGTATGAAAATTGGTCAAAACGGGTTAAATTGGTCAATATGGGTCAAACAATTTTTTACTCGACCCAACCCACTCATTTGACGCCCCTACCTTGAGGTCATAAAAACCATGGATAATGTCAATGAAGGTCATCGTTGTCTTCCGAACCATGCACGCTTGAAAAAGGATTACCTGCACGCAAGGCAAGTGACCTCCCCCCCTCCCCTCTTTGAATGGGGAACACCCCCTCTCCACCATTGGATCTCCCTGACCTCCCTGACATACGGTCAGGGGACCCGGGTCTTGCACGCTTGCTCCCCTGCCCTGGCACCCCGCCCAAAAGAAAGAAAAAAAAAAACGCGCGCAGGAGAGAGAGAGAGAGAGAGAGAGAGAGAGTGGAAGGCAACGTCAGCACCGAGACGGTGGTCTAAGGCAGTTGGCAACAGTAGGGGGAGCTGCTGGTGGGTGGTGGAAGGTGGAAGGCGGAGAGATTGAGGTGATCAAGGTTAGGGCTTGCGGGAGACTTGGGAAATTTTGAGGGCTCTTATAGAAGACATCTAGGTTGTTTCATTCTTGGATTTCTGCATAGAAATGCAAAGTTGCACATTCGTAAGTACATGATGCGAAGTACCTGATGCGAAGTGGTAGTACTGCAAGTGCCACGACACTATTTCAGGTATTCTCCCATTTGCGTGGGTTGCTTCCGACAATTCTGTTAGTGTTTCCTAGGATGATTACGAATAGCTCTCAAACTCACTGGTGCTTTAGGAAGCCGGTCCCCTCAGCTTCAATAGATCATTTACAAAACTAAAATGTGTAATAATCTTCTCATCCGTGCTTTGCACTCAATAATTGCAGGCTATATAGTTTAAACAAGAAGTGCATTATGTTATCAAAACGAAAAACATATATGTGAGTTGTGATTTGTTTACATAAATAATTTATTTGCCTAGAAAAAAGATTGATAGACATAAATTCATGAAAAAACTAATTAGAACGTTCACTGCAAAAGAGACTACAGGAATCACTATTATTTTTGTCATCGATTATCTTATATTTTGCTTCTTTCCTGTGAACTTGTCAATTGTTAATTGAATTGAAAAGCAAATGACTATAAATCTGCTTACAGCAATAATAATTGAAGAAAAGTGATTATCATACATATACAGTGGAAATAGTAGGCCATATCAGAGCTTGACGTACGTGAAGCACGTGTGGTGCCATAATATTTTAGCTTCAAAATGAACTATAACCTTCTAATATAACTCTTGTAAAATAGCTCTTCAATATGAAATAAACAGTGCAAGGTCTAAATTAATCGATCTAGGTAAGAAAGAAAGCAATCTAAGGTGGATTGATGAAGAATATAAGAACAATGAAGGTACCTTCTTCTATTTCGATGCCGGCATGGAAGCAATTAGACCCTATTGTTGCCCTATTTAAAATAAAATCAAATAATCTATGTACTACGAACATCAAGAGGGGAAACTCCTTTGTCACAAAAATGTATGAACCCAATGTAGATTAATGAGTTTACATCATATAGAAGATACCAAATAATGAAGCAGCTTCATCTATGTTCGTGACCACATTAAACCAAATGGACTAAAAAGAAGACTTAATTATATCAATAGATTATAGATTTCTTCACTAAAATAAAACTGCATAGTTACTTTGGGATAAAATAATGTGTGTGTATATGTAGGTAAATTGATATGAACCTACTCAATTTGTATGACTCCTATAAGCTTCTATTAAATTATTGTTTTAGGAACATTGATGTTAACTAAGTGAGAAAATTAAGTTTTTGGGAAGATATCAAAAAAAAATTTCTAGACTATGTTCATTGTAACATAAATAGCCCAAACCTTTTCTTTGTATCGGCAAAATCCCAAAAGTTTTATTGGGGGAATAAAAATATCGCCTTGTCACAATTCCGTCCAAGACGGCCATTAAACATCTAATACGGCAACTTACCTGGACAACAACAGTAGACATGGACCTAATGTGACAAAAGAAAATGCCACAAAAAATTATAAACTTTGCCTACTAAATGTTGGAGGCTAGCAATATCACCTAAGGGGGTGATTTAGGTGATTCTGACTAATCAAGATAAAATTAGAGCGGAAGTCAAAAAGTTAAGATCAGAATTTGAATACGTAAGTACACACAAGACTTCAAAAGCCTAGGGTGCCTACGAGATTTTAAAGTAATTTAACATTATGCAAATATATCTATGAAAAACAATTAAACCAGTATACTTTAGGATCCTCGGTATGTTTGCACGATGTGGCTTTCAAAGGTGCTATATGACAAAGCGTGTCAAGGCACACCTTTTCTACAGTACATTTGTATCTTACAGTGGATGAAACAATGCAAGAGTATATCAAAACCTATCGTCTTATTGAAAATATATTTCTCTCTAGATTTTACTTGGAAAAAGCTTTCATATGTCGCATTCTCTAAAATTCACGCATGCCATTCGCCATATAACGACCAAGAAGCATGTGGAGAAATAAAGAGTTTCAAACCAGCATGAGCTTTCGACAGCACAATACAAAACAGCTAAGTTGCTTCGACTCCAATCGATTGACTCAGTCTTCTTGCTAGCTACACATTTTTTCATGTAATAAATGAAGTTGGTCATATCCAAATTTGTAAAACTCCCGAAGAAACAAAGTCTGGCGTCCTTGTCAGATAGACACCACAAGTGATGAATATGGGTAGGAAATACTTTTCAGGTCATGCATCAAATGTTGCAGAGCAAACCAAGAAACAGAAGTTTGCTTTGAAAGCAAAGATCGAACCGACGGTGGGTGATTCGGAGTCTCTAGCTAGTAGAAATAGCTGTCTCACGAATTCAAAATTGTCTGCGTCACTCGTCTATTTCTTCCTCTCTTTTTAACTTTTTTCGCTTCTTTTGGCCCCGTTTTCTGTCCACACTGTCATCTTACTCAAAATAAATAATAATAATAATAATAATAATAATAATAATAATAATAAGTCCAGTGATTGATCTCAGTGTCATTTTCATAGATGCACATCAGTTGTTAGAATGCAGCAATCTCAGTAGGAATATGCCCTCCTCCACCAATTCAATGTAATATCTGCTTACCCAAAAAGAGAGAGGTGGCTCTAAGACAACCGATGAGTGAAGAGGATAGATACAGGAAACTTGAATTTAGGTGAAGCGGAGCAGGGAACATAGAACAAAAGGCTCATTTGAGATTCCGTTTGTCTAATGTTTACTTACAGGCAGTAATTCTATCGAGATTATGCAGAGATGGCCAGAATCTAAGCATTACATCTTATTACAGAATCTACTACACATCTCAAACGATGTGAAGTTTCCAGAAGACACGTCGTCATTTCTAATATTCACCACCCCACCGAATCAACCATGTACAGTTGGTATAGTTTTAAAAGCGTTTTTTTATCACCCAGAGAGAGAGAGAGAGAGAGAGAGAGAAGACCTAATATTTTACTCTACTAGGCTCAATTATTCTAAAAGTGTCGCAAATTAACAGCCTGAAGTACACACACACATAGAGGACTTAATATTTACTCAAATAGGCTCAAATACTCTAAAATTGTCACGAATTAACAGCCCGAAGTAGAGAGAGAGAGAGAGAGAGAGAGAGAGAGAGAGAGAGAGAGACCTAATATTTTACTCAACTAGGCTCAATCATTCTAGAAGTTTCGCGAATTAACAGCCTGAAGTCCTCATACACTGTATTCGTATCTTTCTTCACAGCTTAGGAGAACGAAGAAGACTTGATCCTTAATGGAATTTTCGCTAACGCATGTCAGCCGTGCCTTTCTTCAAATGCTTCATCGCTGCATAAATAGATGACATAAATCTCCTCAACCCTGCTTGCGCAACCCAGTCCATGCGATATAAAGAAAATACATAGGACATGCCAAGTAACAAGTAAAAACTCCTCAGCTACCGCCATTGTGCTACCTCCAAATAATGCGCCACTTGCAAGTCTACATTCCAATTGTGAGGCTTTACTACTCGGTGAGATGGCATGCTAAAGGACTGTCGCAGGTATTGAAGAATATCTTAATGTCCTCTGAAAAAGATGAAGTAGAGCCTGGAGGAAATCAACTTCCCGAAGTAATGTGTAAATAACAGAATTAATCACAATCCTACAAGGATCCTCAGAGCTGGAAGATAAGAATGATGCAGAGAACAGAAGCAATAATTCCCTGAGCACCCGACTCAAGCATACAAATCAGGAGGAAGATGTACCATGCATTGAAGATTAAGACCTTGAAGGGCATGCCAGTGGTTGAAGTCGATTCTTTCTTCTCATCCTGAATCAATTGGAAGTACACACCTTAGCTTTTATAATATTTGCCTATAAGCAAGTGATATCAGGGAAATCAGGGAGGATAGGGGCACTTTTCCCCCCTTTCCAAATAACCTTATAAGGACAGGATGGGTTATATGATACTTTCAAGCTGTTCTTTAGGGGGTAAGGGTAGGGGCAAGGAATATTGCATGACTAAATAACCCCAAGTAGATCTTACTTCTTGGGTTGATACATCATGCCACATTGCTTTAGCATCATTGAATTTGGTCTTAGTAGTATATCTCTTATTACTAAGACACAGGTAAGCTAATTACCATCTCAGATGCTTAACTGACTCATATGAACTTCCTCATTGCAACTGCAAATTGAACTCGACTAATGAGTAAATAGGCAAGCTTAAATTGAAGCCTCCGATATTTATAACTCATGGAAAAATCTAAGTTGTCAAAGGCTTAATGAGCTAACAACAAAAGAAATATATCCTTTTCTGGAGGAGGACGACATACCTTCGAATGAGAACAATTCTTGGTTTGAAAACAGCATAATTTTTTATCGATGAAAGTGGCCAACATCCACAGATATAGGTACTTCTGCTGACAGTTTCCAAAAATGCACTCTCACGATTACGAGTATAATCAAATGAAGCACAAAAAAGAATTAAAAACCATAAGAACTCGAGTTTGGGTAGGGTGACACCGTTTTAAGGATAAGTGAATGGGTGATTAGCAGTACTTTCAAGAAAGGCAAATTTCTCTAGCCCACCATGCAGAGTTAGCTGAAGAAAAAAAAAACATGTTAAGATTGTGAAATTAAATAACCACTAAACGGCAAAGATATAAAAACAGAACATTATACAATAACAGCAGAAAAGTCTTATCCCATGTGGGAGGAACTTGGGCATCATATCATGAAATTATTCAATGTCTGCCTCACCATCAGGCATCAGGTTAGCTGAAAAACCTTGCATGTTCCCATCCACCAATGGCTAATGAGGAGACAAGTACTGGAACCGAAAATATAGGGTCACCAATATCTGGAAGAACAATCCTAGGACAAGCTTACACGATGTTGATTCTTGAAAAAATTATATTTGTGAAAGAAAAGATGAGAGAAGGGTGAAGAGCATCTTCCAGAGAAGCGTAATGAGAGACATGCATGAAAGTCCTAGTATAGCTCTCATCACAGGCCAAAAAGGGCGTTAAGAGTAATTTATTTGGTGGTACAAACAATATTAAAATTAAAATTCACGCGCAGAACATATGAGAAGCAAAAAGTCAAGAAGAAAAAGAACAGAAGTTAGCAACTTACTTCCTTGATATTATGCTATGGTAGACCAAGTAGCTTGTTTTATTATAGCTCTGACTAATATATTCCATGTAATAGTAGTAGGTACAATCCCATGAGCCAAAGCGTCATCTAGGAAACTAATGGCATTTGATGTTTTTCCACAATTACAAAGCCCTTTGAGAGTAATATTGTAGGAAATAATATCCGGCTGTAGCCCATGCTTTAACATGCAGTGCCAAATTTCTGAGGCCTTTTCACAATCTCTCAACTTGTAAAAGCCCTCCATCAAAGTGTTGAGGGTCACAAGATTTGGAGAGCAGTTCTGCTCCCTCATCTTTGAATACAGTTGCAGAGCAGCTTCTACTCTGCCTGCGGAGCAAAGCCCATGAATAATAATGTTGTGCATAGTTATGTCAGGTTTCAAACCTTTTGCTAGGACCAGTCGCCACAATTCAAGGGACATGTCAACCTTCTTGCCTTTGCCTAGTCCATCCATCAGTAAGCTATACGTGATCATGTCTGGCTTCCACCCTTTTTCTAGCATCTCCTTCACTACATCATATGCCTTGCCAAACTGTTCAGCCTTGCATAAACCCTTTATTAGAATGTTGTAGGTGACAATGGTTTGAGGACAACTAGTACTGTTCATCACTTTTAGAAGGTGAATTGCATCTTGAAATTTACCGTCATGAACAAATCCATCAATCAATGGGTTGCAAACATGTGGATCCAGCTTATGGCCTTGTTTACCCAGCCGACCAAGAAAACTAACTGCTTCTTTTAATCTTCCTTCCTTGCACAATCCATTCACCATCGATGAGTATGCAGAGTTATCTAAATCAACATTCTCATTTTCCACCCCTCGCAAGAGTCTGATAGCCTTACTTAAATATCCATTTTTGCACATCCCTTTTACCATGACTCCAAAAGTTGTTGAATCAGCATGGCAACTGCTAGACTCCAGTTTTTCCCACATCAAAATTGCTTCATCCACCTTCCCATTCTCCAACAAGCCCCTGATAAATGTGTTATAACTACGGATATTACAACAGCCTTCCTTCTCCATTACCTTCCACAACTCAAAAGACTCCATAACCTTCCCTGCTCGACAAAACCCATTGAGCATTGTGTTGTACACAACCACATCAGGAGACAGCCCACTGGCAACCATCTCCTTGTACACTCTCTCAGCAGCATCCACATTCCCCGATTCACAGAATGCATGTATTACATTACTGTAAGTGAACAAATCCATCTCTCTTTTATTTCCCTTCATCCTCTTCCATACTTCCAAACTCTCGCTGAACTTGCCACATTTACAGAAACCATTGATCATCACATTATAAGTCACAACATTTGGATAGACAGAAGGTGATTTCACCAACTTCTCCCAGACTTCACTCACCTTCGCATAATCTTGTTTCCTTAAAAACCCATCAATCAAAATGTTATAAGACGTAACATCCGGCATAACTCCTCTCTCAGACATTTCATCAAACAGTGCATACGCACCCAATAAATCCCCGGTCTTTGCAAGTGCATTGAGCACGGTCCCATAACTATACAAATTAGGCTTCAAACCATTGTCCCACATCCACTTCAAAAGCTCCTTGGCCTTCTCAAAATGCTTCTTCTTACACGATATCTTGATCAAGACGTTATACGTCTGCAAATTCGGCGCCAAGCCTGCGGTTTTGAAGTAGGCAAAGAACGACTCAGCTCGATCCCACTGATTCGACTCGATAAACGCATTTAGCAAAGAATTGTACGACCTTATCCCGGGCTCGCATCCGAAGATCTCTTCCATTTTCCGGAAAACGTCCAAAGCCTTCTCAGGCATCGCGTTCTTGGCATACCCTTTGATGACGGTGAGGGCGACGTCCTCGGGGCACCTGCAGCTCTGGGTCCTGATGAGCTGGACGACGCGGTCGACGTGGGCGGCGAGCTTGGAGTCGACGAGGCGGCGGAGCACGTGGTGGAAGACGTCGGGGGAGCGGGAGTGAGTCGGCGAGTCGATGAGGAGGGCGAGGACGGAGAGAGGGTTCTTCTCGGCCTTGAGGCGCTGGAGGAAGCGTTTGGGGGAGAGTTGGTTGTTGGGGAGATGGGCCATGGTCGCTCGTGGAATGGCTCGCTCGCCATGTTTCACTTCATTCCAGGAAGGGTCGCCGGGGACGAGAGAGGTTTCTTCATATGAGAGAGAGAGAGAGAGAGAGAGAGAGAGAGAGAGAGAGGCCGTGGCCGACTCTCTGACGGCCGATCAGCTGGAGGAGAAAATGAAACGGACGCGGTCGCCGCCGTATCGAAAGCCTCAAGAAGGCGAACCCCCGGAGCTGGTGAGGCTTGGGTGAAGATTGACCTTCTTTCTGCTCATAATTTCGAATTTGCCATCGGCATTGCGATGGGTCGCTGAAAAATAAACTGGATGCAGAGAATTGCTCTTTAGGAGGGAATTGAATTCCCTGCCCTTGTTAGGGCAGAGATGACCCCGTTTCTCTCCCAACCGTCCTATCTGAATTAGATGATTGGAAAAAAAAAATTCCTAACTTTTTTTTAAAAAACGAGAATTATCTGATGTTAATCGAACACCATCCGAATTTTACGAGATACCCAAGGTGTGAGTTTGAGTACATTCGAAAAGGATTTGTAAATAACGAATTACTCGCATTAATAAAATTTACTCAATATGAAACATAAGATATTGTGCCCGATACGAAATAAGAAGATTGATAAGAGTTTGTTATTGAAGTTACAAATTACTGAGAATTCGATGTCAAAGTTATGCTTATTACATCGTTAGCCCTCTGACCCCATTTACCTAAACAAACTAGAGTCAATCCCCATTCATCATTTCAGAGCAACGAGATGAAGAGGAGCACGACACACTTATGTCCTTCTTTACGTTCAAAGAGTCTAGTCAACACCGACGTGCGTGTCCACTTTGGCATTTCCTTATGTTTTGAACGTGAAGGACGAGTTTGAACATAAAAAGGAAGGACCAAGCGATGAAAGTATACAGACTTTCAGTATCATTATCCTTTTATGCTTTCAAGTTACAAAATGGGGCAAACGTGCGTGACCATTTCAAACAAAGCAATCGCTCAAACATACGTCGTTACGACTAATTTTTCCTGTCCATTTACTTCTTGAAATTCACACACATCTCTCCCTTTCTTTTTCAAAGCTGGTCACTCTACTTACTACAAAGTCCCATCGTTCCTCTTTGCACCATTCTGGCAATGAATTTGTCAATCTAGATGTCCACAAGTGGTATGTTTACAAGGGATATACTCGAAATGGCCTAGCGCTCTCTCTCCAAATGATCAAATTTCATTCACTTTCAACTGTACTGCGCCGCCATGCCGCCTGTCTCTCCCTCCGTCATATGCCACAGCCCTTGTCATGATTAGAGCATCCCATCCCCGACCACTGACGAAAGCGTGCAAGCATTGGAAAACCAAATTACCACCACGACATCCGAATTAAAACCACAAGCGCAATGAAGATGTTGAGTCGCAGATATTTTGAGGGTGAGATGAACGCCTCGTTTAGATGTTTGGATAAATGTAAAGACGTTTAGTTCAGTATTTTGGAAGGCTTTAGGAAAATGTAATTGCATCTTCAAAGGCCTTTAAGCGAAGCTAGAAAGCTGCATTGAGGAAGTAGCATTTCAGAACGCTACTTCCTTGGTTAATGAAATATACTGGTTGTCCATCTTACTATCTTTTATTAATCATAATTCCATTTTTGCCCTCAGCACTTCAATGAAAGAAAACTAAAACATTCCTCCTGCTTCTTCTTCTTCCTCCAGTGCGTCTACTTATTTTTCTTCCTCCCGTCTGCTTCTTCTTTCTCCTGCCACTCTTCCCTCCTACCACTCCCGTCACTCTTCCCCTCTCCCACTCCCACTCCCGTCGCTATTCCGACATCGGCAAGAAAGCCAGAAGTCCGTGCGTCCCTGCATCCGTGGAGGTTTTTCGTCCTTTGATGGGAATCGTGCGTCGAAGTGCAGATATTGTTTGATGTCTTTGGTGTTTTCGCAAATCTTCTCTACAAGGACTACCAAAGCGACGACAAGTTCACCATCACCACTTTCTCGTTGACCGGAGTAGTGCCGTGTTTTGGGTTTCCCGGCCATGCATTTTATAGTTATATTGGTGAGGTTGTTGTGTTTCTGTTCTCTTATTCAGCATTAGTGTTTGACTGCCCCAGGTCGATTGAACGGACGTTGGGGAGGGCGGATTCTTATTAATTGCGGGACTTGGTCTGCGCGGACTTGAGCTGTTTGAATCAGTTGCTGTCGTTTCTTGTGTGGTGTCGCAAAGAAGATGTGCTTAATAATTAGTGTTGAAGCGATCAGTTCCAGAGGCTCCTTTTCATTTGCTTCAATTCTTCATACTCAGAGTTTTGATCTTTGGGGAATTTTGATTTAACTTATGAATTCATGTGTCATTTGCTTTTGTTTGGTCATTAATCCTTCGTGTGGTCTTACTCTGCTTGATTCTACTAATTATGGTTGGAAAAACTTGTGTTAGGTTGTGGTTCCCATTGAGAAGAACTTTTGAAGATGACATCGTATCCACTTGGGTTAGTTGAGTCTGATTATGTGTTTTCTTATTCTGGATGACAGTTAACTCGTCTTCTTTATAATGTCGTGGTACACGTGCCAACACATGGTTTCACCGTAACCTTTGGGAACCGTTCACTTTCTACTGCAGACTCTAACATCAATAGACAGGTTAAAGAAATGGTCTCTATATTTGCTTCAGTAGACATGATGAGTAAATGCTAAAGTTGTGTGAAGTTGCTATTTAGAAGTGAAATTTGAGATTTGTGGATTATTTGCAAAAGCTTACAATGTTCTTTTATTTTGTCGTGGCCATTTAATCCTGATGTTCCCATCCTCCTTAATTAGATGTTAGAGATGCTGACATCCTCGTGATCTTTTGTATTGTTATTAGCACTTATTACTTGCCATCCATGCAGCAGAGAAGACCCCACCTTCAAGCTCTCCTATCTTTAGCCAGCAGGCAACTGAACCATTTTCTTCAGGGTAAGTTGTTAGTTTTTATCACCAATGGATGCGTATCACCTACTTTGTTGAAGTTTCAACTCTAATTACTCATCAGTTTAAGTGACTTATCTGTTGTAGTTTTTATTTCTCGTATTTATCCAATAGAGATACTTACATTAGTTAGACCGCTAGTTTAGACCCTTTCTACTTCAACCGTCACTAAAAACCCTGACCATTTTCCCATGTTTAGTTGTTCATCAAGTTAATTTCTTGGGGGATGCACTATACAGGGAACATCTAAGTGCAAAGTCATATTCATATTTGAAAGAAAAGTTGCTTCAATCAATGATTTATACAGGCCCTTTGGTATGATGCGTGCATTCGTTTTGTTTTGATCCATGTCACTCCTAATAACAAATGCTCAAATCCACAGTAAAGCTGAAAATATCAATATTTGAATGTCATATTTCCGTATCGTGCATTGATTTAGTCCTTCTATGTTTACACCGTCAAGACTCTTGAAAACCAAGCTAATTGCAATTTAAAGTGACAAACACTTTGGCATTTTTCACTTTGAGTATACTGGTATATCTCTGTTAGTTGTGTTGGCTTTTTCTTCTACAAATATGTTGATTTACTTAATGCCAACAACTAATTATTGTCTACCATGTTTTAGTTACTTTGTTTTAGCGAAATGTTTGCTTTGCTTTTACTTTTTCTTGATTGTGTTTTCTGCAACTTCAGTTTTTTGTTGGCTAAGGAAAACAATATGCTCAATTAAAATCTCACAGTAGTATCTTGTTCCAATATTACTAGAAGAAGATGGCAAGTTCATCAAATGAAAAGGCATTTGTAAGTTTTTTTTTTTTTTGATAACCGAGATGTCCGGGCCAGCTTGCGCGCACCTCGACTATTTCTCGGGGGAGACTAGCACAGCAACCTACCGCCATGGCCCCACACTTAAATCACATGCGCTTTCCCGGGAAATCAAACCCAAGACCTCAACAAAGTCCGAGTTCGCCCTAACCAGCTAGGCTACCCATGGGTAGGTAAGGCATTTGTAAGTTGTGCATTGAACAAATTGATAACAAGAGGGATGGATGGATTGTAATAATCAATAAGTTCGAGGAGTTGAGGGGGGAAAATATGATAAAACACAAATGAAAAGTAAGTGGAATAATCTTAAGGAAGAATGGAAATTATGGAGGATATTGGTTTTAAATGAAACAGGACTAGGTTGGGATGCAAGAAAGAAAATCGTTTATGCTAGTGATGAATGATGAGAGGCCAAAATTCAAGTTTTTATCTATTCTTTTACCTTTTCGTTAAAGTTATATTCACTAATACAACTTACTTAAATTCTTTATTATAACATGCTAGTCCTAAGGTTAAGTTTTTTAGGACGAAAGGCATATCTCTCGATCTTCAAATGTGGTTAGATATAATGTTTAGGGATACAGTTGTTACTGAAGGAGTCACATAGAATCATGTACAAAGTTTAACTGTTGATGAGCATCTTGAGACCACACAAGTTGATATTGGTGAGGGAGGTGAGGGTGCAAGATCTATTGATGATGATGTAAGCTGAAAATATTGTTGGTTCAATTAGAACTCAGACCTATAAAAGAACAAGACAGACTTCCACTAGGCAAGCTCGAGGAAAAAAGAAAAGAGATTCACCCCACAACATCAGCTTAGAAATCAAATTGAGAGGCTATGCTCTACGGTTAAAAATAGGAGTGCTGCCATTCAAGCATCTCAAGCAAATGATGGATTCGATCTCATACATATGTTGGATATCATACTTGAGATTGGGCAAGATGAAAACTTATATTTATTTTTTTGCAATCAGTCATTTTAAGGAAAAGAAAGACAATAGACAAGTCTTCATGAGCTTAAATAGTGATGCACTAAGGGTCAAGTATCTCAAGTTTGAAATAGGGAAGCTTCGTCATAGCTAAGACATTGTAGTATCTTATTTGTACTCTTTGATGTACTAGGTTGTTTTAAGATCTCTAC
The DNA here is from genome assembly GCA_019926035.1 of Melaleuca alternifolia. Classification (NCBI taxonomy): domain Eukaryota; kingdom Viridiplantae; phylum Streptophyta; class Magnoliopsida; order Myrtales; family Myrtaceae; genus Melaleuca; species Melaleuca alternifolia. The sequence continues at coordinate 2,418,235 of JAGKPW010000083.1, forward strand.
TTGCGAATGACATGATTGCTATCTATGCCTTAATGTAAGAACTGTTTCCGTTCGACTTTCTTTATATGTTTGAGTTTGCATAAATATAATGGTTGATATTATTGTTACTTTTGATGGATGACCAAGATTGTTCATTGTTTTTCTTACTCTAAGGCTCTGTTCGTTTCACGGAAAATAACTTCCAGGAAATTTTATTTCGAATTTTTTGGCGTTCGTTTTATGGAAAATAAAATAGTCAAGGAAAATATTTTCCATCAATGGAAAAACATTTTCAAAAGTGAGGAAAAAGTTTTGCGCTTTTTTAAAAGAGATGAACATTTTTCGGGTTCTTCGTTTACCTTTAAATATCACGGCGACGACTTTGACAAGCGCACACCAAAAAATATTATTATTTTCCAGGATAATGATTTTTTGAAAAATATTTTTAAAAAAATGCTCTATTTTTCGTGAAACGAACATAGTGTAACTTTATATTTATTTTTACATTACGCAGTTGTGGATGATTCTCCTAAAAGTGAAAATTGTTGACAGGAGGAAGATGAATTCTGGGATTTTCTCTCAATCACTTGAGCTTCAATTGCTTATCAAGCAACGTACTTTACAAACAAGTTTGCATGACCTCATCGTATGCAGGTTTTGCAGGGTTAAATGAGTTGATGGGCGAAGATGCTAATATAATAAGGTGATATAATATGTTTAGAATGCATAAAGTTGTGTCTAGTAATTTAACTCATGATTTCGTAACACATTATGGTCTTAAAAGTTTTAGGAATATTGATGTTGCAGATGGTTGGAATGTTTATTATATGCTGAGACATGATGTAGGTAATAAGCTAACACAAGAACGCTTCCAGCGCTCAAGGGAAACCATAAGTAAGCATTTTATTTTATTTTAAATAAAGTTTGTGATATGGCAAAAGATTTGATCCAACCAACTGATCGACAATATAAAGAAATTCCATAGAAGATTAAGAAAGATTGACGATTTTATCCATGTTTTAAGGTTAGTAATATTGTATATTAAAAATGAAAAACTAAAGGTAAAATTAGTAATATTTGCATCGTTTGTTTTAGGATTGCATTGGAGCTATGGATGGTACACATATTCAATGATAAAATTCGTTTTATTGATCAAAAAAGAATTACGACTCAAAATTGTTGGTTGTATGTAATTTTAACAATGAATTTATTTATGCTTATGCCGATTGGGAAAGACAAGCTCATGATACCCGTATCTTTTAAAACCATTGGAAGACATGATGCAAAATTTCTCAATCCTCTCCTCCAAGTTCGTTAATTAATGGTTTATGTACATTTATATGTATTTATGTGGCATACCATAACTAGATTAATGTTATACTTGTGTAGGTAATTTTATTTAGTAGATGCCAAATATCCAAATTTTTACATGTTATTTGAGGTCCTATAGTGAAGTAAAATATCATTTGCCAGAGTTTTGCCAAGGTGCACCTATAAGCTATCGAGAAGTGTTCAACTGTGTCCATTCCTCACTACGCTCAAAAATTGAGCAAGCATTTGGCGTATTAATAAAGAAGTAGAATATTCTAATTGACATGCCAAGTTATCCATATGCAAAGCAAGTACAAATTGTCGTATCTACAATAGCTTTGCATAATTATTTACGGAAAAATATAATGTTTGATACATATTTTAAAATATCAGATTTGGATCCACAGTGCGAATAATTGATGTTGTAAATGAGGAGGCAAATGGTTCAAATGACAATTCATCATATTTACGTGATGAAATAGCTATGAGTTTAACAAATTATTGAGATTTGTAATATTTAATGACAATATATTTATTTCCTTAAAATATATGCGACTCATGTTTATTAATGAAACCACCTTCTTAAGTGAAAAGAACTCCTTTAATGTAAATTTTTTATTTATAAATTTAATTATATGCCTCTTTTACGTTACTCTAACCATGAAAATAAAAAACATTAATGTCATTTTTTTTCCATTTCAAACATATAAAAATTAAAAAAAATTAAAATTGATTACACTAAAAAACTTCTTAAATATTATTTACCTAACATTATTAAAGTTGAATCTCAAAGCATTTTTGAGTAGCAATTTAGCAAAGTGCATTTGTACTTCGCCAAACCCCTTGAGATTAAAGGCGTTTGTATTTTCTCTAAAGATTCCCAAAAATGCTGGACCAAACGCATCCTTAAAAAATTTTTCGCTCAAGACAGATCTTACCAACGCACAGGCATCCAGGCCATAGCTAAGCCCAGGCATCCAGGCCATAGCTAAGCCCAACCAGCCCCTTTACGCTTATGGAGGGAAAGGCAACGTCATCGCGAAACACCATCGGCCTTGGATTTCACAGTCCATTTGCTAAAGCCAGCTGCACTAGCGGAAGGAGATCATCATATTCCCGTCAAAATCGTCCACATAGCTCATTAAGAGATATATACGGAGTGCTGGATTGCGAAATTCGCCGTCCAATTCTTCCATGCAAAATTCCACCATGAAGCCAGGCATCACGAATTACAATACAAGAGCCATTGTCTCACTTCGCCTCATCAACACCTCGAAATCGAGCTTACTCATAGGAGAGAAAAGAGTACAACAGTCATAAAATGATTTCATTCCAGCTGCAACAGGAACAAAAGCAAGGAGACAGAGAAGAGAACCTATATTCACATAGAACATGTAAACGCAAAAATAACATACCTCATGGTCGATTCATTCCTAAAAATCGCTACCTTTTAAACAAGCTAACAATTGCTAGAAAGAGAAACAAAGACAAATATACACGGTGCTCTAAACCCTAAATCTCTTCTGCACTGCTATGAGGGAAAAGGTGGTCTTTTTTCTTTTTTTTTCGCGGAGAGGGGTGGGGTGGGGTCGGGTTTGTTCATGTCTGGGGGGAAGGGAAACGAATAATTTGAACCCTTAAAGGACTTGTATGTGCACTGACCATATTGGAGTAATCGGCAGCACGGCCGATGAGATCATTGTCAGCGCAGCTAATGATTAACTATCCAAGCGAGCCTACATTTGGTAAACCGGACTTCAAGTAGGTTGGACCCGCAATTACTCAGGCATCCTTCAAGGACATATTTGCATCGATTCTTCATTAGTTCCAAAGACGCGGTGGAAGCTGTTAGTGCCATAAAGATCACCTTCTTCGTGCTGAATTCATATGAGCTTTGCTTTCATTCCTTATTCGATCTGCATACATGGGCAGGCGAATGATCTCATTGATCTCGCTCAGCAAGATTTCTTCTGTAATATTATCCTTTATGCTTCGCATCACCTGATCTCACATAGGCAGACACAAGATTCAGCGACTAATTCAACAACTGGCTTAAAAAAGTAGTAGTTACAGTGGACATGGAAAGGACCTTTCTGTAGGTGTTAAATTCATTGGGAGTAGTTTTGTCTACCCGAGTCCGCATACAGACCCACACTTGTTCATCGGCATCCCATGAACACTCGATTATCTTGCCAGAGTATGAAGAGGGATCAAGACCATCTGTAAGTTCAGACACGAGTATTAGACTAGAATAGCTGCAAGCAAGACGACTCTAAATGCAATCAGCGGCAATAGTAACTTCAACAAATGGATAAACCATTTATTATATAAATAATTAAATAAAGATGGAGGGAGAAGAGAGAAGGGGAATGGATATTTTCTTCCTAGACAAACTACCAGTAGTGTTAGTATGGTGGCTGCAGCCACTTATGACAGCTAGAAACCCAATCAATGAAAGTGAAATTGTAGAGTGGATAAACCAATCAATATGCGAAAGCTTAAATTAGTCTTGGAACAAAGACATTACAAATTTTCTTTCGGCCAATAATATTTGAGACACTCCAACAAAACACATTTGCAGCAGAGATCTGCAGACCATGCAAAATGGCAAAGACCAAATAAGAACATCCACAATGATTGCACCGGATAAAATGTTGAGCAGAACACCCAAAAGATACTGCTATCATTAGCTTGACCTCTTTCAAAATGCTAAAAGTGTATGAGATGTTTAACACAAGCACCAAAGCATGGTTTTTTGGAAAAAATTTGTACACAAGATACAAGGGTTTGCTTCTGACCTTTGAATACAACTCGATTCCCTTCCATCACCTTCTTCTTGCCTCGTTCAAACAGAGACAAAAGCTCATTTCCATCATCATCAACCTGGTAACAAACAGCAGATTTGATTAATCACTTTCCCTAGGTTCAGAGAAGAAAGATGTCCAAGCATGAACTAAAGTTTAAGTGACCACCTCAAACTGAAAATCAACAGAGTTCATTTCAGGATACTTCCACTTCAACAGACCTTCATGGGTGCGAGGAACGTAGGGATCATCCCAACCCTAGCAGATTATCACCATCAGCAACAAACAAAGCTCTAAATTAAGAATGTAGAAAACAGTGCCCTAACTTAAAAATATAGAAACAAACAATCATTCTAGAGTTGCATTACTTCTAGAGTTGCATTACTCCATGAGCAAGAAGAGCTTATGCAGACATTATTCCAATTTGAGTCATCATATATAGGATTTACTTAACTCAAAGACACTATAACAGATAAAAGAAGAATCCCCCTTCGATGTTCATGATATAATACACAAGAAAACAGCTACAGCATCTATAATCTGCTTGGAAGCAAGAAAAATGTTCACTATAATGATCAAACAGAATACAGATTAGGAGACAATTCATCAGCGTCATAAGCAACTACCTGAAAAATAAGTCCATCGGCATCATGTGAAAGCCTCGGAATAAATTCCTTCAAAAGCTTCATCACAGTGGAAAGCAGCCAGAAATCCTTCCTTCTCACCTGACAGTATGTCGAGCAAATAATCACCAACCCCAATACTACCATCAGAAGCATAGAAAGCGGAGCATACAAATCAACAAGAGACTATCTCTACCCTGAATGGTTCCAAGTCGTATCTGTAATGAGGATTCCTGCTTTGGTATATGTTCTGACGCTCATAATTTCGAGGTTCAATAACTTCCTTCTCAATCAGTTTCCACCGCTCATGAAAAGGACGCTGCACATGTCCAGGAACCACATCACATTTTTGACTGAGTTCACAAAATAAAATCCCACAAAATAAAATGCATGCTCTAAAATTAGCAGTGGGGTCCAGCCAGATAATTTGATAAATCTTCAGCGAGGATAATCCAAACATTAGTTGCCAGGTCAGTACTGTACCATGAAGGGAGCCACAGAGGAAAGATAAAGCCAGACATTACTAACGATCAAGCATTTAACAAAGTCAAAAAAGCACTGGGTCATACCACCTGACATCATCAAATTTATAAACGATTGTCACATAGGCCCAGCACAATCAATTTTCTTTTGATCTGGGTTGTGGGGGGGGTTGGAAGTAGCATTTTTCCTACCTCTACAACAGAAACGTGATTAATTGCCATCAGATCATAAATTAGGTATCTCCTCTCCTGCTTCCGTGAGTCTGGCATAGTGTCAATGATCATCTCACCATCCAGTAGCGTAAAGTGGTGAGTTTTCTCGCCTAAACCCTTCAAAACCATAAAATGTAATGTCAGACATGATGCATAATAAGCTTACACCCCAAAAAAAAAAAAAAAAACCAAACTTTTGAAGAAAAAAAAATAAAGGGCACATGGATAATTCCATACTTCATTTGATCTGAAAGGAAATCTCATCTGAACCCTTCTAACGTTAAAGCTTCTATCAATCAGATAACATCCATCAACAGTTATTAGCATCATATAACGAGTTCCATCAGCCTTCCATGTTGCATAGTAGTACCTCTGCCTTAGAAGTTGCAAATTCTCCCTGCATGCAATTAAGCACATAACCTATTATCATGGACACCATCGACTCCAGTAAAGCAAAAGCTGTGCCATAGCTAGTGCCTTTTATTGGCACTCAAAATCAGACCGTCAAAAAAAAATTATTAGCAATGAAAGAGCCATCAATATCTGATTAGTACTATTAGGCAATATAATGCTTAAACATACTTCATCAAAAATTGAGTAAGTCTCTACAGCTATACAAAACAGCATGATTAATGTTACATTTGTTTCAAGCACAATGATTTGCAAGGATTTCTTTCTTCAAATTCCTATGTTCATTTGGGGGAAAATCGAGGAAAACGATATCCTCAACAGAAAGATCTAGTTTCATTTACATGGAAAATGACCTCCAAATTAAACCTGGAAATCAATTTCCTAAAACACACAAAAGGCTGGCAATTCTTCCAGCTCCAGCCCCAGAATTACATCTTCTTCTTCCATTCTAACTCTGTGGCTCTTTGTGTGTGCTCGCTACTTCAGGTGTCTCCAATAACAAATTGGCTCAATGGCCATCTCTCTCGCACGCGCACGCGCTCATTCTCCAGTTTCATTGAGCCCCATGAATTCTCTTGTCATCGTACAGTTTTTGGTAAGGACAAGATATATGGATCTCATTATTTATTTGCTCTGCACTGCTGGGTTCTACATATATGGTTGAAGCTCCAAGAGTAAATTGGACTTGTGATGCTTGTTATAACAAGCACACCAACTGCTTGTAAATATTTCTTGAAGAAATCTTACTTAAAATCAAGCAATGCAACACACTGCTACACACAATATAATCCATTACCTAACTAAAAACACAAATCAGTTTTCTACTCCCTCCAAAAGACAGAAATACTCATTATTCTATCTACACCAAACATAGGAAAGTGTTACCATTTCCTGAAAAACGATTTCTTAGAAAAAAACTTCCAATGATATCACATATTCCTGAAGAGATAAAATCTAACTTTTTGCCCAAGTTTCCAGGCTAATATCTCTCTCCTTCCTTCTTTTCTCTGTGTGTGTGTGTGTGTGTGTGTGTGAGAGAGAGAGAGAGAGAGAGAGAGAGAGAGAGAGAGAGAGAGATGAAAAAACACATTCAGACAAGATTTTCCGTGTGTCCTTTTTTTTCCAAATAAAGTGCCAGATTGCCTGATATTAATGCAAAAATTATCAGATATTTAAGATCAAATATTTAACTAAAGCATGAAATGAATTTTTGCATCAGTACTTTCCAAACAAAACTATTCTTGAAGATCAAACACATTATAACAAGACATCTATTTACTTAGCTATACAAATCGTATTTAGGCAGTTGTCTAACAGAAATGTTGGTTCTTTGATTAGAATAAGTTAACTTAAGCAGTAGCCCAGAAAAAAGAGACATTTTAAGATCATCAGAAATAATGCCCCTTATCAAAATATGCATGCAACACTGCCTTTAAATGTACACATCCCTACCTTGGAAAATCAAAGCCAGCTTTCACCCAGGATCAAATTAGCCAAACTTATCGGAAGTAGATGCTTATTCTTAAGGTCAATTGAGCCTCCAAAAAGCAACAAAGATGATGACCCTCAAATCGGAAAACACAAACCACACTTTCCCAAAAAATCAACTTAATTTTCAATCAAAACCTTAACCTTGATATAAAATCATTTTCAAGTTTTAGACTACATCAAGAATTGTTAGAAAACTGCCCAACAGACCGCAACAGATCAAAGAAACTGGACTTATCTCCTAAACCGGATGATTTCAGACCTAATAGAATTGAGAATCCTCTTTTTTGTGAAATTCTAGCCAAAGGCCACAATTTCCTCCATTGGTAACCTTCAGCATCCTACTCAGCATCCTACGCTTAAGAGTCTCCTACAACTTAAGCATAAGAAGTTGATCTCTCCACCTCCACCCTCACCCAAGCAAAGAGTCTTTATACTGCAACATATATGAGGGTCACGCAGCATACAATAAACAATCCTCAATAATACACAGACCGTGTTTGGGATCAGTATCTGTCACAGGCACAGATCAAGATGCCATGATCAAATGACTAGTACAGGTATGCTGTTTAAAAGAAGAACATTCAAAAGCTACAGATTCTTTACACGGAACATTGTCTAATAACAACCTAGCCATATGTGCTGTCCACGCTTGTGTGTGTGTGCACGCGCGCAAGAGAGAGAGAGAGAGAGAGAGAGAGAGAGAGAGATTGAGAGAGAGAAGCCAGTTCAAACGGTTCAACTGTGAATCTTTCTGCAATTCGCTCTTGGTTGAGAAACAGATTTGACCCCAGAACAACCCGTTCAGGGAGGTTAAGCAGGTTTTGGATTTGAATAAAAAATATAAGGAGTCAAATCTCTAACCACTTTTCACAAGACTGAAGATCCAATAATTAAGCCACACAGCGGCACACTCTCGTTAAATGTGTGCCACCCTTGCTCATCAAGTTATGGCCAATGAGTCTGACTCGACTTTCATTGTCTCCCCACCATATTTCATGATTACCATGTCTTTACATTATTGATCCAGCAGCTAATAACCCTGCAGTTCAGCCATTTGAACTGGCTGACAAGCAAACCACTCCTTCCAGCAGGAGTGGGCACTTCGACTAGACCACTCTGGTTCTAATTAAACTGATTTCACCAGTTTAAACAAATTATTTTTCTGATAACAACAGATCTCCAATATCTCAACTGCCACGGATAAAGTTGTTCATGCAAAATGCAAGTACACTTCTTCATTAATTCACAACAAATGTTACAACATCCATTCAAGATAGCTTGTTTCTTCCTTCCAAATTTTTCTCATAGCAAAATTTCCAGTTGGGCGCGCAAAACAAAGAAAAACATAGATCAATTAGCTAGTCAGAAGTTCCACTCTCTGCGCAACCAACAGATATGGATTAACCCATTGTAAGCAAATACCCCTTACACCACAATCGGCAATTCAGAAATACTGATCTTCCATACCTCCCCTTATGGAAACCCCAAAAAAACAAAAAACAATCCCAACTTAGCAGATGAAACTTAGATAGGATTTCATGCTAAAAAAAACACTAACTACATCAGCTCAGCACATATACAAATTAAGCAAATAATGAATCTTTCCCATGCGTAATTTTTTTTTTCCAAAAATTTCATGCACTGCAGAATATAATCAAACCTATTGAGGGAAACAGGATGGGATCCGGGAAATTGTGAGCCTCCTCTTCCCTGAAATTTAGAATAAGCACCGATAGTGAGTAACATAGAGCTGAGTTTTAAGCAATTGCATCACTCACATTGTTTTCTTTGTCCCCTTCTTAGCTCATCATTTCTCATATTTACTAACACAGTACATCAAGCAATGAATTGATGAAGAGGTGTAGTAAAAGGGGCTTCTTACTTTCTAAACAACTCCCCATACATCTATATGTAAACGAGACAAACGGGTCTATTGAGAAATAGTATAACAAAATAAGATGACATCATCTACACAGAACATTGGCAAGGAGGGACAATTGAGTTCGACCCCAACAGATAGGATGAGGTTTAGTTTTATCATTACAGGAAGCATGACCAAATTCACTTAACATCTTTCAAACAAACTCATCTGAACATTCAAGCAGTGTATTCAAAGCTCAAATAATGCACTATTCACTTCAAAACTCATCCCACAAGGTTATAGGAGCATTTCATTATCAAATCTAATATTTATCTTACAGCTTAAGCTTTTGAACAAGTTGGCACAGGGAACACAATGTCTTTAGGATTCATTTTTTAATAGAATCTTACGTATTCATAGGTTCCATCATTCCCATTGCTTCGCAATTAATGGTTAGGTTTGAATTCTACAATGGAGCCCCTCACGAAATTTGATCTTGAGTCAATCTTCTCAGTCTTTATTGGCTCGAGGCTCTTGTTCTAGAGCCCTTAGCTAATTATATTATATTTAGATGCCTGTCATAGGCTAAATCTCAACCTATTTTAAAAGGGAATGTTACCCAATCTACCCATGTTTACATAATAGTTCAAGCATTTTCAATAAGTCGATCATGATCAGACCATATCCACATATGTAAATTAAATGAGCTTGCGAAAGAACAAATCATGATAAATCATAGAATGAACTTACCCCCAAATTGAGCTTAAGAGTCTGATAGCAGAAACTCCGGAATGCATCACTCTGGTCCCTTGGTATTTCTTCACCCAATATATCATCATTTGTCATCGGCTTATCGGTCTCATGATTATCCTGAAACAAAAGAACTTGTCAACAATAGAATAATGAAATTAATTTCATTTGTCAAAAATAAATGTGAAAATTTCAAATAGAGCAAGCAGATTGAAGAAACAAAAGCAGACACATCCTCAATCTGTAAGGGCAACAACGGGCACCTTATATAGAAGAATCCATCAGTTAAGGGAGAGGTCCTAAAGGCCAAATAAGACTGCATATAGACAACACAGCCATTTCACTCTATCCCAATCCGACCCTTTTAGAAGGGTCAAATTTCATTTCTACCAATGGACCACAAGAGACGGATTAACAACATCAACCTTACTGATTTGAGAATTCACCGATTATATGAAAGTTAACCTCTCATCTCATATAACTTCTCTCGCGTTGTCTTTCCCATTCACCATAAACATATCGCAATAAGAGCTTCAATGTACAGAAGAAATTACAGAACTTTGTTCATTTCCTACTCCTACATGGTTGATCCTACTACACAAGGACAGGTAAGATCATCCACCTTCTAAATTGTTCCAACATCTATTACTGACTTCAATTTTCCTACAGCAAAATAAGCCGGAAGACTCGGGATAAAATGACAAAAGAATGGGGGTAAGGAAACAAAAGACGAAAAGCCTAGGTAAAATGACATTCCAAAAAACCATCCAATGTGAAATCCCTTTTTTCCAAATACATAAAAAGGAACAGCCTGGAGGAGACATATATCTGAACTTTATTCTATTTGATGTTCATGTGAATGTCTACACCCTCTTGCGCAATTATTTGCATACTCTGCATTGACAGTGAAAGTTGCATCTGCAGTTCGGTTTTCCCCCAAGAGAGTAAAACCCCTGCATATTTGTGACATCTCTAACCTTCACACTAAATGCTGGACAGGAATCTTTGTTAAGATCACCTACAGGACCAACAAGTCTGGCTGCAATATGTCCCAATGGCAAAGATTTGAACTAAAAGCAACATATCCTGATGGCAAAACATAACTACGAAACCTCATGAAGAAACAAAGGTCAAAGTATCCTGGCAGCATATATAAATGGAAAATACTCGTTTCAAATGATTCGGATGATGGTCCCTTTTTATGTTAAGTAATAAAAGGATAAGGGCCACAACAGCAGCTCTAATGCTTGACAATAAATTCTCCAAAAAGGCCCACAGAAGTCTGTTAGAAGTGTGGTCCAACATCTATCATAGGGGGCAAAAAGAAAAAACAAGAGGATGATAAAAATTGGTCTAATGCTCAGTCCAGCAGCAACTTCTTTTCAATCTGTTAGTTTCTTGTACACATGCATTCTCTTAAACTTTATCTAACATGCTAGAACTGTTCCTGCAGAAGTTTCACCTGGCAAAACTAAAATACCAAAGATCAAAACTATATACTCAGTTCTTACATGGCCAGGAGCAGCTAAATTCCCGTCGTCGTCTTCATCAGGCATAGCTTCACCATTAAGATCAAGATCTAAATCAGAGGATTTCTTCCACTCCGGAGTGGAAGGACAAACTACCATTTCAGGCTTCCTCTCATGATAACATGTGTATAATGACTCAATGTATTCAGATTTGTAAATCCCAGGAGGACGCGCATCAGCAAATATTTTTATGGCCTACAGAACCAGTAAGTCATAAGAAACAATTTCAAAAGTCCATAAAAATAAAATTAGGACGGCTGTTACACCTGTGTGACCGACATCGGCATGGATCTCATCAGATAATTGATGATCATGTATCCTGTACGATTATGACCATGCGTACAGTGGACAAAGACATACTTCTTAGAATGTTTCTGGCGAATCAGAAACTGAGTAACCTATGAAAGAATTGGAAAAAGGTAAGTTAGAATCATATGACAAATAATTAATTGTCAAGAGGATGTCACCAAATTAAATACACAGTGCAAATGATCTCAACGCCAAATGATGCACAGATGTTCGTGATTAAGTAGAAAATCTTACACAGCCTGCTGAGTTGAAATACAAAAGATATAATCAACATACAGCTCATTAATAAAGTGCCCAAAAATAAAGCCAGCTTGCCTTAGAGGTCCTCCAAGGGCAGTCATCGGCCAACAACATGCTTCACTTTCTCATTTTCTATCATTATTTAAACCAACTAAAAGAGCCATTCAAATGTTTTCCTTTATTCATTCACTTACGCCAATATAATAGAATTAAAAAAGGGAACCATACAACTACAAATTTCAAAGTTGATTATAATTCTCCAATGACTTGTAATCATTCATTTGCTGGATTTGTCTTGACGAATATAGGCGACAACAGTGAAAACATCCACAGCAACGAAAACCAAGCCTTATTCCACCAAGAGGTGTCAACCCTTTAACCTCATTGCACTCAATTCTATATCGAGTCTTCGCTAAAATCTAGGTGCTCCATATTCGCGGTTATCCTCTCCTTCTAAGTTCTTTTGGGTCCTACTTTACCCCATGTAAACTGTGTATCCATCACTTATTTTCTCTACTGACACAACTTCCACATTACAGCTGCAGTTTGATCTCATTAGGTCCTCCAGTCCACAGAGTACCTGGGCTAAAACAAAATCAAGAACAAGACAGCCTAAGCACATGTATGCCAGAACACAATCACTTTAAAAAAATATGCTATGACCCATGACATCGTCAAGTCCAATAAAGGAAACCAGAAACTTGTCCACCAAATTTATCCACCTAAACACCTTTGTAAGAAGAAATATACCTCATATACAAATTCATTAACAGCTGCAGGTTCTGGAACCTCAGACCGCCCAACACATCGAATCTGGAACCAAAATTCAAATTTTAGAGATGGAAAAAAATATTAATAATCATAGGCTTCATCAGTTTACAAACATATTAATACTCATAGGCTTCAAGCTTTAGGCTGACACTTACCTTGACGTACTTAATACCATCTTTCTTCAATTCTGTAGGAGAATAATACCTTGTTGAATTCGTCAAGTCTATCACCAAGCCAATCTGTAAAATCAATGAAAGAAGTTTCAATATTTAAAAGTCCTAAAAAAGGAAAGATAACAATTCCCATGTAGGTCTTTATCTACATTAACAAAGAGAGGAACAAAAAATGAAATGGCAGAGAGGCCTTCCCAGGCTCCATCACTTCACTCAAAGCAAATTTTTATGCAAACTTTTAATGAATTGTTGTATACCTTATTGTACATATGTAACTCTCTGGAAGGTTCAAGTTTTCTCTGTCAAAAAACAGAATTAGAAACATTTTGGCCCATCTGACTGCACTGCCGATATTTACCTACTTTTTTGACAATTTTTCAATATTGTACTCACAGCCCCATATTAAGAAAATAGAAAATTAAAGTGTGTTGCATATAAAAAGCATGTCAAACATCTCACAACGTTTTGATATATCACAAAATTTCCCAATCATGAAATGAAACCGGCATGTATATTTATCATTGATGCAATTATTATGCACACAAAATCCCTTTACATGCTTCATTTGTCACAGATACTGTGAACATAATAAACCCACAAATAGTATTCAACTAAATCTTCCCTTTTAGTAACTCCGTTTGCAAAGTCAACCAGAAATATAGTAAAGCTTGAAATGCATTGCTAACATAAGTTATCTATCCATTATTTTGTAAAAAGAAATTGCACTTACTACATGAAAATCATTCTCATCTACTTCTTTGACGGAAATAAATCTTCAAAAAATCAAATGGTCATTTCAGTCATATGCCATGGATAAAGCCAAAGACTATGTAATCTCAGTTTTTGCAGTCATATGTTCCACAGCATGAATCATATTCTGGTATAAGTATTTTACAAAACAAAGTAACATGCCAATGGTCAAAGACCTGAATGTCTAGGAGATATGTAACACCACGTCCAACAACCCGCCACCCCCAAAACGCTCCCACCCAAAAGAAAGGCACCAAAAACAAAATAGAGGTTTCTTTTGATGGATGTCATATTATCAGAAAGGAGTACACTCTGGTGCAAATGTAGTCAAAGCCAGCCACTTACTTTTCTTCCTAAAACTCTTTGTTGATGTAGAACTTGTTTGAACGAATATCTTTTACCCGGAGGTATGTCAAAACCATCACCAAGAGGTGTCTTTGAAGGAATTAAGAAGGATATCTCTTGACCATATGCTGGGCAGTCTAACCAACCTGTAAGACCAAAAGACACCGATAAAGTGCTGCTGAGGTGGGTAAAGCCAATTATGAGAATTTGAAAAAGAAAGCATACAAGTCCAAACAGAATGAAGTTATTGCAATTCCTACCCAAATACATTGTTCAGGTTGACTCCTATAAACATATGAGAGAAAACAATAGATCAGAAGTAAAGAAATTGCCTATGCTCCCCAATCTTCAACAATCAAGGCATATAGGTTCCCATCAGGCCAACCCAACTTACCTGATGTCCACTCAAGCAACAAAGTAAATTAGAACTGTCCAGGGAACCAATGGAGGGAATGAGATGCACTTTCACAGGTCATAACTCAATAATTGACCCCAAAATTTTTACAAATAATAATATAAATCTTCAAGACACAAATATTGAGCAGCAGCATTCAGCATCAGGAACTCCTCTCATCAACAACATATATTGAGTTTACAGTGTGCAGGAAACAAAGTGAACTCTCATGCCCCAAAAGCCTAACAGACCCAAAAAGAACCACAGTTGTGAAAAGAAGACACGTTATAGAAAGGTTAGATCGTGCATAAGGAGCAGCTTAAAACTTTTATATCATAATGTTATCACTGAATCAACTATTTTTGTACATGACCAAGTACAGGAACACTCTGAGCGAAGGTATAGATGAAGCGACGCTACATGAGTTTCCTTTAGAAATGAAAAGGAATCGAATCCTCCATCCAAGTTAAGGGGCCACAATGCACCCACAAGTGAATGACAGCAGCCGACATTCTAACCAAATATACACACTCTAATTTCGCATCTCCACAATGAACCACAATTTGATTGGTCTTTCTCCCTTCACCATTTATACTTAATAATAGACCCAAACATAACTATTCACTCCATAAAGAACTCTCACTGGCCGCTTTCTGCTTATTCACCAATAACAAGTAGTAGTAGATATGCTATTTTAAGAGGTTTACCAAAGACTCCACTCAACTAGCACCTGATAAAAAGACTTATCATGACAATAATTTCTGTTTAGGCACTCATAGCATATGGAACAACATATAAGGTTAAGCAAATTGATGTGCCTCAGCTCAATGTCCTAAGACTAAGCAGCTCCAATTCAACAAAAGAAACAAATTCTCCCACGGCGGGCATACTGGGTATCTTCTGGACTAAATTTTATGCTTCTCCATAATCACAACCATTTCCCAAAAAGGACAACACTTAAAACCCACTAGGACCCAAGTGGTAAGGGAAAGAGAAAATAGAATAATGCAAAAAATTAGAATGGGAAAAAAATTGCAAATATCCACTACTTCATTTCATGGTCATGCGCAGCACAAAAAAGTTTTAATCACCGAGAGAATTATTTAGCTTTCTATATTACAATTACAATGTCCTACAGCCACTAGATTGAGATCAGTAAGGTTCCAGTTTTCCAGAAAACATTTATTAACATAAGATCTACAAGAATTCGTCCAATTTCATTGTCCTCATGATATCTTGCTTCCTGTTCATGTCAGAGCACTGTGCCGAGAATTTTTCCAACATCAATCTCGTAATTGACAGATGAACATTGTGATCACAAGTCAGAGTCTACTGTTGACATGACCAAATTAAAGATTTCATTAAGATCGGACCATAAATTGTCTTTCTCAGGCAGTCAACAATGTTTTGCTGTCAAGATTAGTTAGACGCTGTCTGCCAAAAAGCATTACATTTGCACTGACTGTCCTTACTCAAAGTACCACTGGGCGGTCGGCCCAGTGGCTAAGAGAGGAGGGGGGTTAGAGGTGGGGGGACACTTGCAAGAGGTCCCCGAAATTGCAACAGTAAGAGAGTAACAGTGTAGAGCAAATCATGGAGACAGGACAGACCCCAAAAAAAAAACAAATAAACATGTCCTCGTTCAAAGCATGAGGTGAAACTAAAATGTTCACAACATTTGTGAGGCAACTAGTCCAACATACTACAACATAAACACTCATAACCCCCATAAAGAGTCCCATAGCCTTATCTCACCTCATAAATTGAACAAAAGTGAATTAGTTGTACTTCAAGGCTATTATATTAGATTGTTCCCCTCCCAGATCTTTCTGACCGAACCCACGAGCCAAAAGCTGCGGCCTTTTGCCACTTACTCAAAAAACGTGAACACTGTGAATGATTTCAACCCGAGAGAATAGTTTAGTTAAAATAGAGTAAAGCATCTCCAGCTCTCATCCTACATTTTGCATCCTCTTACTTAAAAAAAACAAAAACAAAAACAGTATGCATCCCGAAATTTCATAAATTGA
Organism: Melaleuca alternifolia; assembly: GCA_019926035.1. Taxonomy (NCBI): domain Eukaryota; kingdom Viridiplantae; phylum Streptophyta; class Magnoliopsida; order Myrtales; family Myrtaceae; genus Melaleuca; species Melaleuca alternifolia. The sequence continues at coordinate 2,434,701 of JAGKPW010000083.1, forward strand.
ACACCGCACGCATTGAAACCTAAGGAACCACAAAATAGAAACGCAAAGTGTAATTTTTTCTAAAAAGACACAGACCGCAAGGTGCAGAATTTCAAAACTGAGGGATGTAAAGTATGGATTTAGAAATTAGAAGATGCGAAATATAACTGAGGGGAAGATTTTGAATGGTTTTCATGATTCTACCAGTAATGCAGAAACCTAGAAACATCTATAGGACTTCATGAAAAGAAAGAGCTCCAGCAGAGAAGAGTTATTTTAAAAAAAAAGTTTTAACAGTGAGGATACACTTCACCAAAACAAATGTTTTCTTCCAGGGTTTTCATTTGAAGGATGGTCCCGTAACTTTGACTGCTCTTTAACTCAACAACATCACTAATTAGTTCAAACTAGCTACTTGCAGAACTTCCTGAAATTGTTTCCGCTACACACTCGCATTTGTCCAAGTCGAAGTTCCATCAACAATACATGTAATGTGCATCTCTATCTCAGGACACATTAAACAGTGAGATCACACACAAAAATTTGCAAATTCATTTAAGACCTACAAATATCAAGACTATATTTTGAACATATCTTGTTCACAAAGGACTGCTTTCTCGATATCATGGAAACTATAACTAACTAAACTAATTATGCAAAGCAATTACACTGATTGGAACCAAAAAAAAAAAAAAAAGAGTTCATCTATGAAGTAAACAACATCCTCAGTTAGGAAGTATGGGTGAGTGTAGAAAAACTTTGAAACGTAGCTTTGGACCTCAAAGTCCTTTACCTGAAATTTAGGCATTTGGTATAGCTGTTGCAGAACTCTTTGAACACAAAGCATGCCCAAGTCCAATTACCAATTTTCAATAAAGAATTTTGGCAATCCAAAGCTGCTTTTCAAAGTTTCCCAAACTCACCTTAAAATAGTTTGTATATTACTAGTAATATTTCAATTTGCACATGATTAATTGTTGATATGGTTCCAAAGATATCTCAGGATTCATGACTTTGTCTTATCACATGAAAGATCATAAAGTAACAGCTAGTTCAATCCTTAAGTCACATCAGTTGCTTATTACCTCAAAGAGAGAAATTAGGCAACATGCTTATAAAACAGAATTCAAATTAAACCAAGGTAGAAATCCAAACACTTAGAACATTAAAATAAAAGTACAACAAGTAGATGACAAGTGGGACAATGCTCAGATTCCAAGAGATAATAGTACTTTCTAGAAAAATGAGAGTTAGTCTCACAAATGGCTTGACCTAGCAGACGCAACGCAGTTCCCTTCTTGCACATTCAAATGCATGCAAACTTCTAAAGACACGAAGTATCATGTGATCAGGGAATACGACACAAGCCGCCCTATGTCATAAACTCAATCGAGTTATCAAGTTTGGAAACCAAACAAATAAAGTAACCCGATCACCAAACAAAACTTAGTAGCCTGGTGCTGCCATCTCTTGGAAAAATAAGCATAACAACTCAAACATGATCCCCATAAAACCCAATGCAATATCACAGTGCAAACATTGTTGCAGATATATGACATAGAAAGGTACCAATAAGGTGGCGCTGGAAAAATACCATGTGGAATATTAGATGGTCTATGATTATTAATCACGTGTCTTGTCTGATGAAACTGATCATGTGAAGGACGCTGAGAGACAGGCATTGTTCTTTCATCTGAGCGCTCTCTCCTCAATCTCTTGCGCCTTTCATCACGTTCCTGCCACAAACAGATTGTTATTTTTCACTGCACAAACTACAATTGCAAGCCATTGATAGCATATATGTGCCCAGCATCTGTATTTTCTTTTCCTCTTTCTTTTTCAGAACAGATTTAAGAAAGAACTGGTTTATGCAAGCTGACAGATGACTGATATTCAAGAACATCTGTGGAACAGAGTTAAAGTTGGAAACTGATCCACTGCTCTCACCATCTCATGCCATAATCTATTTAAAGTTGCCACAAGCACAGTTGTATCTTGATAAAATTTGAGCAAAATTTTGTACAGTGCTTATGCTGCTTAGTATGACAGTGTCATCATGCTTAGAAGCCAGAATGCACAAACTTACTTAACTGACAAGGCACACTGCATATCCTGAGTTACCAAAGCACCATAAGCATAAGAATTAGAATGGATAATAAAATCTCCATTCCAAATACCTATGTTACTTAACAGCAATCTAGCTCCAGAAAATAGAAGCTTTTGAACGATAACATGAGGAAAAGGCAAGAATTCAGAGGAAACTTAAATCAAATTAGACATACTGAAATACAATCTAAAGAGACAAAATGACAAAAGAGAGAATTAGTAAGCACCCGGTTGGCAATATCAAGGGCAGATTCTACACGCTCTGCTGGTGCACCATACTCTTCCACATGCCGATCAAATGTTTCTTCATCCTCTTCAGGTAAGGCATTTAAATCCATTGCGACAATCATTCAGTATGAAACAAATAGCATTGCCACAGTAGACCTTCTCCGAAGAGTCTATTTCCCCAGTTAAATGCTTGCAGCTTTATCGACCAGGACCTGCACCTGTGACAAGTACAGATAAAATATTGTAAGGTTAGCTTAAATAAAAACATCAGAAAGTATGCAAACGTGAGGCCTACTTATTGTTGAAATAAAAACCGATGACTGAGCATCCTCAACATTTTCCAAGTAAAATGCCAGAAGAGGAAACAAACAAACAAACAAACAAACAAAAAGCAAATCCCCCACACACAAAGGGAGGCGCGCCAAACAATTAGATGAAATCCAGCACGAGTTCATAGTACCAGGAGAAAACACGAGCCGTCTGTAGACAGCAGCGGCATGTCCAGCGGTAATTTTGCAATGAAGGAAGAAACGGCAGAAACTTCTACTATTATCGAGAAACAAAGACAGAAATTTGCTCCACTTCTGCCCAGAAACTCGACAGAAACACTTCGCCAATCCACTCATTTCCCCCACACACTGCCGCGACCGAGAAGTCCGCAAATCGCCACTCCAAGAACGAAAAACGTAAAGCCTAAATCACTTTACTACACTTAGCCTCCGCGCCGCAATCACTAGCGACCGAGGTCCCCTACCCGGAAGCCAAAGACGCTGTCAAAAAAACAAACAAACAAACAAACAAAAAAGAAAGCGGCGAAAAACCTAAACTCAAAAAGGCAGCAGACAAGTCCCTCGGGGAAAGTCGGAAATCTAAGAGAAAGCCAATGAGCTCAAACCTCGGGAGGGGCGAATCAGCACCGAATTGCAGAGCCGAACCCCGGGCGACGCGGCGGAGGAAAGGTCGAGCCTCTAGCGATCATCGGGGTCTTTCCGCGCAAAAGGAAGAGGGGCAGCGACGCCGCGCAAAACCCTACAATGACAGGCGGTGGCGGAAACGGTAGAGAGACAGAGGGGGGGAAGGACGGACGGAGACGGAGACGGAGACGGAGACGGAGGTCCGGCTGGAAAACCTAGGAGAGAGAAAGGGAGGAGGGGGTGGGTTTTAGAAGCTGAGATTCACTAATCAATCGACGTCGAGGGAAAGGGAAGACGCAACAGAAAGAGAGGAGAGACCGTACGTGCGAGAGCGACGACGTTTATAAATAGGCACGAAACGCAGAGAGAGAGAGAGAGGGAGAGGGAGAGGGAGAGGGAGGGAAGGCGAGAAAAAGGAAAAAAGAAGAGAAGAAGAAGAGGAAAAGAGGAATTTCGATACGAGACAACTTGAGATTTAAGTCGCTGGAGCTGCGAGGGAAGCCTTCACGGACATGAGGGCGATTCCGTCATTCCACACGACGACGGGCCGTAATTTTTCTTTCTGCACCACCACCGGCATGTCAGAAAAAAGGAGTTCACGTCGGCACATTCCTATAGTTGTGTTAAAACGGAGTCTATATAGAGATTTTAACCGTATCAATTGGATAAAGTTTATGATTCAATTTAATTCTTTGAAAGTTTTAATATGTAATTATATTTAATAAAGGTAATTTTAAACAAGGACTCGCAGTACCATAATTTTTTTAAATAAAAACTTAAAGTGAAAATTATTTCAAATAAAGACTTAAAGCGCCATCATTATTTAAAATAAAAACATGAAATGGTTGTAACTGTTTCAAATAAATACCTTACTTCATAAGTTCTCCAACGACCTCCATATTCTAGCCGATCAAGGGCGTTTTCATCAAAAAATAATTCTAACTTAAATTTTAGTTAACTTGAAGTTAAAAGAAAAAGAATATATAGGTGGAGGGCTGAAGCGCCATCACTTTTTTCAAATAAGGGCTTGAAAATGGATATTATTTCAAATAAAAAGTTAAAGTGTCATCATTATCTCAAATAAGAATATGAAATTGTTGTAACTATTTCAAATAAACATCTCACCTCATCGATTCTCCGACGATCTTCATATTCTGGCCGATCAAGGGCGTTTTCCTCAAAAATAGTTCTAACTTATATTTTAGTTAACTTAAAGTTTAAAAAAAAAACAATACAAGTGAAGGGCTGAAGCCCTCTTGTCCGTGGCTGCCACCAATCGTCGGTGGCGTGGCAGCCGTGGCTGGTGACTCCTCGCCAGCATCATGAGAGGGCCTCAACCTTCACCCAGATCTAAGCGAGGGTTGCCAGCCCTCTCCCATATTTCCTTAATGATATGTAGTTGCTCGACACGCCAAACTAAGTGGCGAAAGGTACAAAATAATAAGCTTGATGGCTAGCCCTAATGAACCACCTAGGGATATATGAAGATTTTGAGTTGTAATTGCCAAGGGTTAGGGTACTGCCTTAACTTTTTAAGAACTTAGAACCCAATATCATGTCTTGAAAGTAACAAAAAAATAAAGAACTAGTCATGGATTGTGTTTGATGATAACTTCGATATCAAAATGCAATCGTGTGAATCTAATCGGAAATGCAGGGGGATTCGATGATCATATGGAATGAGGAGGTATCTTTGGAGGTTATGTCTACTTTAGAGGAGTACATTGACTTGAGAAGTAAAGACTTATGAGTTGGGAATACCATGACCTTTTTGCATGCATCCACAAATTTTCAAGAGCATATCCTTTGTGGCAGCAATTGGGTCATATTCATGCTAATGAACCACTATCTTGGATTTGCATCGGTGATTAAATGAGATATTGCATCAATGGGAGAAGGTTAAAAAGAGAAGTGGATGACTACATATTAGTGAATTTTGAGGATTCTACAATGATTGTTTACTTATGGATGTCAAAGTAAGGGTTGTGCCTTTACTTGGGTGAACAATATAAAAATGGCTGCTTTGGTAAAAAGAGACTGGATAGAGTTAAGAGGTATGTCTCTTAATGCGGAATTGTTTGCACTACCAGCAATTGGCTCAAATCATTGCCATTTACTTCTGTGTTAATTTCTTGTGCTTGAGAAGAGGAAAACATAATTTAAATTGGAGACATTCTAGCTGGAAGAATGAGAATGTAAAACGATTATTAAAAGGGTTTCGCATGACTGTCTCTCATTTCGAGAAGTAAATCAAGAGAGATCTTGGTGGAATTGGCATCAGGGAGCAAAATGAAATTTTTTGAAAAATTAAAGAAGAAGCTCATAGTCATCATGAACAGTACATCAAAAGTTTCCGGCAATGAGGCTTCCCAGGAAATCAAAGAACAGATTGAGAAGCTTTAAAGGCATGAATAAAAGTACTAGAGTATGAGAGTAAGGATTAGCTAAACGGGGAAATAGGAATACAAAGTATTTTCTGGCTATTACAATTGAAAGAAGACGGTTGAATAGAATTCCAATGCTAAAAGCTATAACAACACATAGTTGACTATTGTCAATCTCTTTATGGCTTGTTAGGGTACAGAGATTTTCTATCGGTCCTTGATCAATGCCTTGCGTAGTTCAGGATGGCACAAACGAGGCTTTGATGGCTCTTATGACATCGGAGTTGTTAAAGACATCATCTTCGAGATGGAGGCATTGAAAGCTTTATGTCCAAATGTACTAAAGGAACAATCTTCTCACCATAATTAGGAGGATATTCAACTGGACGAAGTCTAGATGGTGAAAATTCTCTTTGACACGGGTACTATCGATTTTGCACTTAACAAAACCTACATTTTCACGCACTCCTAAAACACAAATCCCAAAGAGCTTATATCAATTCAGACCCATTGGCCAACGTGACTTTAGCCCTAAAAATTATCTCAAAGGTGATGGCTCGTTGCCTAAATCCTTGGATCCTAGATTTAATTGCCATTGAGCTAAGTGCTTTTGTAAGTGGAAGGCAAATCTAATACAATATCTTGATTGTTCAAGAAGTTTTGCACTAGTTGAGGATCGGAAAAAGGAGGAAGAAATTTTAGGCGATATAAAAAATGGACCTATAGAAAACTTATGATAGACATAATGAAACTTTTTGTAGGTGTGCATATTAAAGATTGGACTTTGTCATAGTTGGGGTTCTTTGGCAATGCAACATATCTCCACTATTTCTTTCATCGTGAATTAATGGAGAACCCATTGTTATTTCTAACATTCACGCATCATGAGCCAAGAAGACCCATCGACTCCCCTTACCTATTTATGATTATGGCTAATGTTCTGTCATTTCCTCAAAGCAAAGAATTGGAGGAAGGCAATATCAAAGGAGTTAAGTTGAACAAATTTTACCCAACACTATCTCACATATTATTTGCTAATAATGCCATTTTCTTTACGAACAAGACAGTTAATGAGTTTTAGAACTTGGCTACCATTACGAATCAATATTGTTTTACAATGGGTCAAGCCATTAATTTGAATAAGTCTGGAATTTATTTTTGTGGCAGCTACCCACTGAATTTAAGAAGGAATATGGTAAAGGAATTGAGAGTATTGGTCATTGACAAGACAGAGAAGTATTTAAGCATTCCCTTTGATTGGGCCAATCAAAGAAGTATATGTTCACATGAATCCTTGCAAGAGTTAACGTGAAGCTTGAGGGCTAGAAAAAGAAAGCGATGTTGAATACAAGCCTTGCCTCAGTACACAATGTCTATTTCCAAGATCTTTATTTTAGTATGTAAGACCATTGAGCAAAAAATCACACTTGCCCGGTTGAGACAAGATGAATTTGAAGTTGGAAGTTATTGGAAGAAATGGGATATTTTAAAGATCAAGAAATACCATGGAGGACTTGGTTTTAAAGACCTCATCCCCTTTAATAGAGCCATGCTTAGCATACATGTTTAGAGATTTTCACAATCCCGGGTGGCCTTATGGAGTCGAGCATTAAAAGACATCTATTTGCCCAAGGGGAATTCTGGAATGAGGAAAAGGCTATCAGCTTTTATGAGGCTGACAAAGTTTGATAGTAGGCAGAGATGCGGTTTATCAAAGAGTAATATGGTCAGTCGGGCGATGGAAAATGGATCAACATTTGTGAAGATCAATGGCTATTAGCAAGGCCGATAGGTGGACTTGCCAACTAAGGCGACCCCCAAACTGTGGCGGATTTAATCGACCAAGCAGCAAACCATTGGAATGAACAAAATTTGAACGACCTTGTTGAAGAGGTAATACTGAAAGAAATCCTCACTATTATACTTAGTTCTAACTCAAAAACAGGTCAACTGCTTCTTTCAAACCAAGCCTCCTCATCTTTCGGCCGCCTAGGGCGCCATAGACGAGTGTTTGTAAGTTAAGCTCATTTCCTAAAACATGAATATTCCTTTGGAGTGTATGCCAAAATGCACGAAGTAAAATTGTTCTCCTTACATTTTAAACTTGTTGTTTTCAGTCCATGAAAAAACGTTTTTCATAAATCAACTAATTTTTCGCCATCGAAACACAGAAATTCAAAAAAAAAAGTTCCTAAAAATGGTTCTATTTCAAACAAACAAACCCTTTCTATTTTTATGCTATGAATAGCACAATCTATAAAGAATTCATTCGCTATTATACAAAAGTAAGATTGCAAGTCCCAAACCACCGGAAAATTGGCGTAAGCATACTTCTTGAGAAGCTATCTGACAATGAGCCTTTTCGATCTTCCTTTCAAAAAAAAAATGAGTTTCGAAACTCTGTTTAGCAGAGGGGAAGTTTGATGCTAATATCTTACAAAACCTTAGACTCAGATTTGAATATGCCCAAATAAATTGAGATGTTTTCTAGCATTGGTGTTCTCTATAGACACCGAGGATTGAGTTGCTCTAAAAATGAATTGTTAGGTGTATTGATGAATGACATCAAGGCAAATCCACGTGCAATCCTTCTATCCACTTTTGAGTCATCGGATTGCAGCCCCCACCAGGGAATTCCATTCATTCTAATTACAGAAGGATGACATTAGATATCCTATAAAAATCTAACAAAAGAATAGTAAAGAAAATTTAAAGATCGCATCGAATAGCTAAAAAAAATCTATGATGACATTTGTACATTCAATCAAAGTTTGGGAAATGAATGTTTTATTCTCCATTTATTTTGTCATGTGACGATTCGGATTATCTATATTGGATTTTAAGCCTTTAAATCAACATGGCTGTTTAAACTTTTAGAAATATAAGATTCTTGACCATTTTGTTTTGAATGAAAGAAATTGTCTCATATTTGATTTTTGGGCTTTTGATAAATTCACTTGGTGGTTTCGAAAAACAAGATACAAATCAAACAGTTACATTGATAATAATGCATTCTCTTCCCATCGTTTGCATTTTTCATTTATTTCTGTGGATGGAAATTTGTGTCTTCCTTTCCTTTTTTTTTTTGTGTGTGCATAGATATGCTTTGGTTTGAAGATGCTTAGTAAGATGTCTTTTAATTCAAAAGTAATGATTATACATACCTCTTATAGTGATAGACTTATAAGGTGTTAAAAAAAATGCTAACTCATCTGCCTTCAAATTAATATAACTTCATGTTCATTTACCCTAAATTCTCGTTACTTCCCCTTTTGACCAAATAAATTGTTATGCCACGTTACCGGTATGCATGGCTGATTTTGACAATTGGGCGACTCAAATTGGAGATATTGATGCCGGTTTGAGGATTTTTGTGGCTTCGGTTCATTTGTCCTTAAGTCTTGCAAAATGATGCAGCTTGTCTAAGCAAAACAGCATCGATTTGCTTGAGTTTTTCCAAGTCACTTCGCTGATCACACAACGTAAGACGACTGATGATGATAAGACCGCTATGTCAGTGATTTTGTATGAAAATTGACCAAAAGAATTGGATTATAATTTTAAAGATAGAGGAATACGACGAAAAAATTGAAATACTTAAGAATACATTGAACAAATATCTAAACACTACGGCCTTGTTATCTTGTTTTGTTTTTGCATTTTAGCTAAAGTAAATGGAAAATTTAGGAGCTCATTAATTCAAAGATACTTCTTTGATGATGATTTATTAAATTCAAGCAGGCTCTTCGAATTAATCCCATTTTGTATCAAGGATGCGCGATAAATTTAAAAAATATTTTTTAGTTCAGAGTTCAATAATTGTCACGTTGATGAAATTCTTTTTGGTTGAGTTTCCACATTTTCCATTTCGGAACCCTCCGATTATGAATTCTATCCTTAGATACTTAAATGAAGGGGGAGGGCATTTTTTAGATGATTATGAGCTTTCCGATTGGATTCTATAATAGATGATGTACATGAATACTTATGGTAGGCTCGTAAATGCTTGGAATGCTAAGATGGAGATTGAAAATATGAAATTTCAATCGGATTAAAGACACCTCAAATTTTAAAATTGAAATGAGTGGTTCTTTTTTTTTTGGTCGAAAAGGATATACTTCATATATTAATATTTGAAATAGGTTGGTAAGACAATGTAGTGATTTCTGCACAAATCAGGTTCAGTAGGTCTAGAGGAGGAAACCTAATTCATGAACTCGGCAGCTTCTTCAGTCTTTGGGCTTTGGCGGCCTAGTCTGCAATCCGGTTTGCTTCTCTAGGGCAGTGGGCTATTTGCAATTGTTTATAGTGCTTTGCATGGGCCTGGGCTTCCTTGATAAGGGCGTGAGCTTCCCAGTTAACTTGATCTGTTGATGCACCGATCACTTCCGCCAAAGTACAATTATCAGACTCAATAAACAGCTTCTGGTGGTGTAACCCTCTAAAGTAGATTAAGGTTTCTACAAAGGCCGCAGCCTCAACTTGAAGAGCAGATGTAACCCTAACGGTTCTGGCAAATCCATCGAGGAGCTCTCCCTTGTTGTTGCGGCAGATACATGCCATCGCGACTTCCCCTGTCTCCGGGTCGAAAGATCCGTCAATGTTTACCTTGAGCACACCTTCTGGAGGAGGAACCCAGTTTGAAGGTAACACATTTCTCGCATCCAGTTTTTTAGTTGGTAGTTTCGCCCATCTTTTGTGATTTTCCGCCTCTGCTCTTGCTAAGGTAAGAATCTGTTGAGGGTTGTCCATTTGCGATCTGAAGACCACCTGATTCCTCGCTTTCCAGACTCTCCAAAGGATTTGAGCAAGAAAATCAAAGGAAATAGTGGTATGTTGGAAGTTGGCCATCCACTCATCCATTCGTTTGACCTCATTTCTGTCAAATATTATATTGATTGATGGGTCTTGCCAAATTTTCTTTGTCCAGGGACATAGCAGGAGAATATGTTCGATAGTCTCTGGGCAGCTTTTGCAAACTGGACAGGTATTCTCATTCACAATCCCTCTCCTCTGTAAGTTGTCCTTAGTTGCTAGTGCGTTGTGACAAATTTGCCATAGAAAAAACCTGACTTTGGGAGGAACCTGTGCATTCCAGATTTGTAGTCATAGTCTACGTGGAGTCTGATAGGAAGTAGAACCTTGTTCTGGCTGCTGATTTTCTTGTTGTGCCCATAGATGGTTGTAAGCACTTTTTACAGAGTATTGCCCTGTTCTGGTATTTTCCCAAATTAACTTGTCTGCGGGGGCTTGCGAATTCAGATGGATAGATAGGATTTCCTCTGTTGTGCTTTCATCAAAAAGCCCTTCCACTCTGCCTTCATCCCATTTACTTTCCCCTTCTATTATCAGTTCAGCAACCTTTGTCGGATCATTTCTATTTGCAGGGCCTCCAAGCACTCCTTTTGGTAGCCATTTGTCTATTCTAATCTTTATATTTTTTCCATTTCCAACCACCCATCTAACAGAGTCTTTGATTGCATCCCTTCCTGTTAATATACTCTGCCAGCCCCATGAGGGTCTAAACCCTTTTGTTGCATGTAAAAAGTCAGAATTTGGGAAATATAGGCCCTTAAACACTTTTGCCCACAAAGAGTCTGGATTTTGAATAAGCCTCCACGCTTGTTTCCTTAGCATGGCAAGATTGAAAGTTATCAAGTCTCGGAAGCCCAAACCTCCCCCATCTTTCCTCTGTTTTAATATTTCTCATCTTTTCCAGTGCATGCCTCTAGAGTTTTCATTCGAATTCCAACAGAAGTTGGAAATTTTCCTCTCAATAGCTTTGCATATAGAAATAGGGATTTTAAATATAGACATGACATACTAGGGTAACGCTTGCACCATTGTTTTTAGGAGAACTTCTTTGCCAGCTTTTGACAATATCTTTTCTTTCCATCCACTGATCCTCTTATTTACTCTGTCTAATATCCATGCAAGCATGTTCTATTTTGATTCTCCCCAATCAGAGGGAATTCCAAGATATTGCCCTGTCTTCTGAATTTATGGCACTCGCATTTCATGTAGCATATTCAGCCTCAAATTTACTAGACAATTAGTACTAAAAAACATGCCTGATTTATTCAAGTTTACCACTTGTCCAGATGCAAAGCAGTATTGATTGATCACAACAGCCACATTCTGACATTCTACTACTTTCCCTTCAAGGAAAATCACTAAATCGTCTGCAAACATCAAGTGGGATAGGGCTGGGCAATTAGGGCTGAGCTTGATTCCTTTAATGTTACCCATCTCCATTTCTTTTTTCAGTAGAATCGATAGAGAATTTGCCAGAATAATAAACATGTATGGAGATAGTGGGTCCCCTTGTCTAATTCCTCGAGATGGCTAGAAGTAGGGGAGACTTTCACCATTTAGTTTGACACTATAGGATACTGTTGATATACATTTCATAATCTAAGAGACCCATAGTGTATTGAAACCCATTTTCAGCATAATTGCTTCTAGATAATCCCATTTCACCCTATCGTATGCTTTTTTCATATCTATTTTCAGAACAGCATTAAACTTCTTCCTTCTCTTCCTGGTTCTTAACTGGTGAAGAACTTCCTGGACAATTAATATATTGTCTTGAATTTGGCGTTCCTTGATAAAAGCACTTTGTTCTTCCTCAATCACCCCTGGAAGGTGCTGTTTGAGTCTGTTTGCCATGATTTTTTATATAATTTTATATGTGAAATTGCAAAGACTGATAGGGCGGAATTGATCTACTTTCTTTGGTTGTTTAACTTTTGGCACCAAAGTAATGAAAGTTTTATTTTGCTCTGGATTCAGTATGCCTGACCTGAAAAAATTTTGAACTTCGACGAAAACTTCTGCTTGGATCTCCTGCCAGTGATGCTAAAAGAAATTTCCATTCATGCCATCTGGACCAGGAGCTTTAAGGGCTCCGAGTTGAAAGGTAGCTAGCTTCACTTCTTCCATTGACACTTCTTTTACTAATTCTGCATTCATCTCCTCATTTATGACACAAGGGATTTGATCAGTAACTGGGCTGAAATTTCTATCTCCTGTTGTAGTGTAGAGTTCTTGGAAAAATACATTCACCATTTGCTTCATCCGGTTTGTGTCTCTACACCACTCATCTTGTTCATTTTTCAGCATAATAATTCTGTTCCTGTGTCTTCTTTGGATTGTAGTTGTATAAATTTAGTATTTTTATCTCCCCATTGCAACCATTGTACCCTTGACCTTAAGCCCCAGTACATCTCTTCTTGTCGCCATAATCTTTCCACTTCTTTTTTGAGCTCAACCAGCCTGCCATCCTCCTCACTAATGTGCTGTCTGTTAATTATCACATGCATCTCTTTTTTCAGTTTTGCAATTTGAACAGCTGCATTTGAGTATCTCCTTCTGCTCCATTTCGACAGGTTTTCAGCCACCTTCTTTAGTCTCCTAGTAAGGTCTACTGGCTGCCCATGGTAAGAGAGCCACAAATTCTTAACTATTTTTGCATACTCCTTATCTTCTATCCAGAAAACTTCATATCTAAAATCCCTTCTTCTTTTATGTGTTTCTGGATATAGGTTTAAAAGTAAAGGGCTATGGTCTGAACCAATAGTTGGCAGAGCAAGAACAACAGCATCAGGAAAGGATATCCTCCATTCAAAGGTGCATAAAGCCCTATGTAGTCTTTTTTTCACTAATTCCTCCCCAAGTCAATAATTTGCCCACGTGTAAGAACACCCCTTACTTTAAATTTCCATTAATTGACAAGAGTCCAGAAATTCTTGAAATGCTTGAATTCTGTAGTTTTTGACCCTTCTTTTCCCCACTTTCTCCCAATGATATAGGACTTCATTTAAGTCCCCTATACACAACCATGGGTCTCTGTTTAATAGTGATATTTGCTTCAATTTTCTCCACAGTATCAACCTCTGTTGGAAATCAGTGGGTGCATACACGAAAGTAATTCTCATTTTCTGATTAAGTTCACCCATGCCACAGGATACATCAATAGCATTCATATCCCTAGAGATAATCTCCACACTGACCTGTTCATTCCAAAAGATAGCCATACCTCCTGCTACGCCTGCTGGATTAACTATAAAGCACTCCTTAAAATTCAGTCTTTGTTTTATCCTTCTAACAACTTCTTCTTTATTTTTAGTTTCCATTAAGCATAAGATAGTGGGTTTTTCTTGAGTCACAAGGGCTCGCAAAGCTTGAATTGTCAAGGGTGAAACCAAACTTTGACAATTCCAAGTTAAAACCTTCATTTGTAACTTGGTGGCTTATTAGGGCTAAGCCACCAGAGCCCGTACATCTGCTTCCCCAGCCAATTGAATCTGTGTATCCATCAGCTGTGATTCATCCAATTCCTCTCTACTCATTAGCTGCATCTCATAAGGTGTGTACCTTTTCCTCCTCTTTTGTGCCATTGCTTTTGGATTTTTTCCCATCTTCATATTTTCATTTGCCTGGCGCTCCCCGTGAATTTTCAGGCCCGTAGATCTTACCACAAGAGGATCCAGCATCATTCCCTCTGCTTCCTCATCAGAATCATCTTCTATCAGGACAGCTTTTTCTTTCGACTTTGCTGTTTCCCTTGTTAAATCATCATATACCACAAGATGGCCATCATTCCTTGGAGACTCAGGTACTGTTTCCTCATCTAGAAGTTTTTCAATTTTCATTCCATAAAACAGTTCCCAATAAGGGCTAAACTCGTTTGCCTCTGCCTTAATCCACGAGCCATAAGGGAGTTTTTTCACATTTTCAAATCTTTCATCTGTACATGGACACTCTTTACAGTATTGGGCATAGTGTCCCAATCTTCCACATGCATAGCAGTAATGTGGGAGACGTTCATAACGGAAATCCAACCACAGATTTTTCCCCTTATTACTGTAGATAGAGCCTGGCACTAGCGGGGTTGTTATATCAACTTCTACCCTTGCTTTGCCTACTTTATAGGCTGTATACCCTCTTGCTTATATTTTTATGGATGAGACCCTTCCAATCTCCTGCGCTACTTTAGATATCACTTTTTCAGTGATCCATTCTGTTGGGAGACCATAAATTTGCACCCAAAACTCACAAGCATTAAAATTATAACAACATGGGGGAGTGTCTGGCTGCCATGTTTTAAGTATAAGAAGGTGATTTGCAAAAGACCATGGCCCCTGATCAAGAACTCTGTCCCTATCAGCCACTGACCATAATTTAAACTCAAATATTCCAGGGGCGATCAAGGCTATTTCGACATTTTCCATTCTCCACGACTTTCGCATAGTATTCTGAAAAGCCTGAAAATTAATTTTAGGGTTTAGGTAAAGTTGGCCAATCAGAGATAACTTATATTCTCTAATCTTCTCTGGGGAAATTTCTTCATCCAGTGCTATAATCTTTTTCTGGGACCATAATCCTCCTAATTTTTTGCACAGGGCCGCGAGTCTGAGTGCTGCTTCTTCAGATTCTTCCATAAGATCATACGACTGGGGACTTCGAAAACTTCCAGAGAGAATGAAGGTGTCGACTGCCTCTTCCAGAGCCTTCCTTTGAGGTTTAGTAGGCTGATGGGGTAATGGGTCGGGGGTGTTTTGAAAAGCTACATTTGGAATCTGGGTTTATCGATGGCAAAGTGCATTTGGAGTTTGGGTTTTTAAAAACGCTACATAAGGATGGTATTGGGAAAAGAGGTAGGGTTAATCGATGGCAAAAGAGTTAGTGTTTAGGGTTTATCATCTTTGGCTTGTATGAGGATCTACCTTTCGGCAGTAGAGTAGGGTTTCATCAATGGAGAAATGTGGGAGGGTTTAGGGTTTCCATTTATGGATTTTTAGGGTAAGCTGCCCTGCGGCAGAGAAAAACTCTCCAAGCGAGAGAGAAATTAAATGAGTGGTTCTTCACTTCATACAAAAAGAGTGGTTCTTCACTTCAGCAATGCCATTGTTTCGGCTACGTGTAAGTATGGTGTGGATTCGACTAGAGGTGCCAAACGGGTGGGTCGGGCTGGGCCGGGCCGGGTTTGGGTCTGGTAAAAAATGTTCTGACCCACATTGACTCATTTAATCCGGTTTCAATTGTAATTTTTTGCAGATATAATTTGAAAAATATATTTCTCCACGACTATATGATGGTGTGCTCATTCTATCATTCTTGTTTTGCATTTTTTGCTCTTGTTTTATTCTTCTTCTCTTCATTCAGCTTGCATGATTTGCCTCCGGTCGCCCCCCACTCGATCAAGCTCTAGGAACAAAGCAAGTCAAAATCTCTCTCAAGGTTCGTCTCTGCAGACGCAGTCACGCTCGTTCGGACGAGGTCCAAGAATGGCCGAATTGAGTAGCAAAGGAGTCAAGCCATACCACGAGCAACGCGACGGATTGACTCCCTCCGCCGTGCACTGCGTCAACGCGCTGCTCCAAGGGCATCTCTTCGGCGAATCCGATCTGGCGGCGGTCGCGATCGAGCTCGACCAGAAGGAGCGTCTCGATTTACTGCAGGAATTCGGCCTCTCGACATATTCCTCCAGCCATTTTCGGTTCGATGGCTTCACCGTTCAGGTCGAGATTTACCCTACGCATCATTCCTTGATCGGATTCCTTTCCTTTCTTTCCCCTTTACCAACATCGTGAAACAAGAAGGCCAAGATCCAAAGGACTCGTCGATCAAAATCTAGGGAAACCAGTTTGATACTTCAAATGGAACTCATTCAATTAGATGTAGATTTCCCCCATTATGAAGCAAAATCTACATTTTCCTCACTAATCAATGCATCGAATAATCAATTTCACTCGAAAGGTTAATAAATCATTCTTTAATGGCTAGTGCAGGTCTTGCAAGAGGCGTTAAAAACGTGGGACGTACGAATCACCCTACTTCACTCCCCGAAGGATAGGGCAGCCCTGGTTGATTTCGAGCAGGAGAGTGCCTTGCTTTGTCACCGGGACTACAAGGAAGATTGGACCTGTCTTCGTAAAGTGGCCGGCGAGTGGTACGAATTCAACTGCCTCTATCCGGCGCCGGAGCTCGTGCCCGATTTCTACATGCCCACCTACATCGACATCCTCGAGGGCTCCGGCTGGACCGTCTATCTCGTAAAGGGGAAATTGCCGGAAACGCACGACACACCGGCGGGGCAAGCTTGCGGCAACGATGGCCCTCGGTTGCCACATGAAGACGATGGCGAGGGAATAGGGACGACAAACGCACACAATGGAATGCAAGCATGAAGTTGATGGTCCAAGGATCGACCTGCGGACCCAAAGAACGTGTCTTGAAGTGGATTATTTTTCCTTTCTTTGATCCGTCCCACCGACCGAGCCTGAGGGGAGGTGAGTTCGGCTCATATACCCTTTCGTTGAAGGTCGTTCGAGCTTTTCTCAAGAGTATGGCATGAATTACTTTAGTATCGTAGTGCCTGAATAGGTAAATTCAGCGATTTTTTCCTCAATTTCGAATATAGTTATTCTCATCAATAAATTCGTATAAGCAAGGAAAAGATGATATATTTCTATACGTTAGAACAGATAAAAAAATTGGGATCTTCACAAGAAAACAAGATGTCAAATAGAATTGAAGCATGGCATATTCTCAACACGAGATCATTCAATAGTCGTAACACATCGAGTTTATGTGACATATTTCAACTTGGACAAGTTCAAATATACTAATAATTCTTTGCCAGGGATGTCTATATATTGTCAATTAGCCATTTGAATATTCTTTTATTTAGTAATCAGGCAATGACTGGATCGATTTTTGTACACCTTAATTGGTCCACCTCCCCATACGATTTACAGGGTTAAACCACTCTTAACAAGATTCGAACCCCAACGATTTCGAAAGAGTAGAACTGAAGTTTCTCATTACCAAAGTCAAATCGTGTGAACAGGCCTGGTCGCTCGCCCAAGTGTACTTTTCCATCCAGAGATGTCACGTGGATTTCCAAGGCACTTCATTTGTTTTTCATTGCGAGGAAAACAGGGAAACCGTCGAGATTCTTTTGGGAGAAAGGTCAAATTTGCTCTTAATTGCGACAAAGAACCGATTTACTGAAGCCTGACCAAAGCTCTCGAAGAAAAGAAACTGAAAGTCAAAGGTGACAAGTATTTCGTGTCCAGCTCCCTTAAGAAAATACCATTGAAGAGCAAAAACAGGAAACAACCTCTATTTCCTTCCGTTTCCTTACTATGCTCCTATGGCGGATCTGGAAAGCCAGGAGCGATGTAGTTGTTTTGCGCTCGACCAGTCAACTCCCATCGGGTAATCGTCTCAGCTAGGGCAGAAGAGGAAAGCTTTAAGGGATGGGCGAAGCAATCAACGAGAGACTCACCGGCACATAAAACTTTACCTTCGACTTGGATGCCTCCTCCCCACGGCATGCTCAAGATAAACGTAGATGGATCTTTCGACCCAAAAACAGGAGAAGGGGCTATAGCGAGTGTCTATAGAGACAATAGAGGTGTTATCCGCAAAGGATTTGCTTGTTTTGTGCGTTTCCTCCCCAATTCAAGCAGAAGCCATGGCGATTCTGGAAACCCTAAAAGTCTTCGAAGCCTTGCACAAGCGGTAGATAATATTAGAAAGTAATTGTAGAGAATTAGTGGATACGATTTGTGTAGGTACAGATCATGCCATTTGGAAAGCACACGCGATTATTATGGAGGCCCAAGCCCACGCCAAGCATTTCACCGGTCTACAAAATAGCCCATTGCCCTAGAACTTGTAATTAGATTGCAGATTGGGCTACAAAAGCCCAACAAAGGAAACAGCTGTCGAGAACATGGATAACATATCCTCCTCCTTGCCTTTTGGATTTGCTTTGTATTGAAATTAATACTTTTTTATATCAAACTTCTCCAAATTTGAATATATGATGAAGTGATTTTCGATAATAAAAAAAACTCACGAAAATCTATCTGTCATGCGCGAATGATTTTTTATTGTGTAACAGTTCTCAATTTGATTGATTGTGATTTTTGCTTTTCAAAGTAACGATAAAAGAAATCAAGATGTATCTTAAAGATTATAAACTCGCTTGTAATTTAGGAAGAGATTCTTGCTGCATCCGTGCGGCGACATGGCCAGTGCCACAACACATCCGACCACAATCCTGCCACTGCCGTCCGTCGTCGTCATTCCGATGGCCCCCGCCACTACTCTAGCTTTGCAAGTCACTCCCACAGCCACCCAACCACCAGTCTCCGTTCTGCAGAGCCTGACCTTCGTTTTCCTACGTGACTGGCGACGCCACGACAGGGCCAAATCTAGCGCCGTTGTCCTCGGCATGGTTTTGGAGATTGCCGTTGTTAACCAAGCCAAAGTTTTGCTCTGCCAAAGATGCAGGACCATATTTAGCCCCGCTTTGGGCCTACGTGGCTCCCTTAATGACGGCGGGAGCTGGCCTCGACTGGCTCGGCCGTCAGCGGAGCCCCCATTATCGGAATGCATAGAGAGAGGGGACAAGCTTAGACCTTGCAAGCAATGGCGCGATTGTTCAGATATGGAATGCAAACATCGGCAGTTTCAACAGGGCTACCGCGTGTTATCTCCGCAGGAGCCAAACCTTGCACTCGAACGTATGATTCTGTCTAAATTTTCCAATGTGACCATGGATTGTCTGGATGTAGAACAAATCTTATGCATTGATCGTGTTAGCTCAAGAGGCTCGGCATAGGTGCATCCTCGGAATTCTTCAAAACCCGCCGTTGGAGACGAAATACTCGATGTTTGTACGTGATAGCAAAAGTGAATACGTGCACTTGTCTGGATACTGTCAATTTATCTTCTGACCAGTCTGAATGTTCATCACATGCAAAAACATTCGAGTCCAGAGTACAATCCATGTCGAATGGACGAAGCCTCATTTTCAACTTCGTCCCTGCAAAACACTTGGAATTAGGTTGCCGGAGGTGCGATTCCGAATACATGCTCGAAGCTCGCCAGAAGTGACCGGAGCCAAGAACCCGGGGTTGCGGCACGAGGTAGTCCAATAGAAGATCCCGTGCGAACGACTTCGAGAAAAATGGCTTCGCCGCAATGGTAGCATCCCGACGTCGCCTTCCCAACGGATGAGATAAGCCGTTCCAGAGAACCGATCGAACCACCACAAAAGCCTGCTTCCAAGCCTCGGTCAGTATGCAGTCCATGGACGGGATCCCTCCAGTACATCCTCCGGAGCGGCGAACTGGAAGCAGCGTGTCCTTCTTTGTCGGGCCAACGTGAAACCCAGAAAAGCTTCTCGCCCAAGGATGAACGAGGAACTCCAGGCTGATTCCCCTTCTCCAGCAAGCTGTCAACGACATTTACTCCCGTGTAAGATGGTCGTTTAACGCGAACACGATTCGACAGGCGTCCCTTATGGTTACGGGATTTTGTTGACATTTCAACTTCTAATTTCCAAGGGTGCTTTTTTTTTTTTTTTGCTCTTCATTCATTCATTGTACTTCGTTTTTCCGATTTAAAGTCAACCTTGATTTGGTCCCTTCGAATTGAAAATAAGGAAATAACCATCGAAAATTACACCGAAAACTTTAAGTTGGTATCTATGATATATTTTTTTTTTCAAACTCGTATTATTATGATACATTTCTTCAATTTTTTGTGATAAATGTGTCGCGCGATACAATTTTTTTTTAGAATTTCTACCTTCTTAAAAAAATATTGAAATAAGTGCATCACAATATTCAAAGATGGGATAAATGTGCCATATAAATACAAGTTTGAGATCCTATGTGTTGTGAAAATTTTTAGAGTAAATATTGCAATGGGCGTAATTAGTAGTTTTTATGACTTTTTTCCTTGAAAATAAAGCATTCCGTACATAAAAATTAATTCATGTTCACAAGGTGGATTTGTGCTTGATAGGTCATTTAATTTTTATTCCCTTTTAACTTAAAATTTCAAGATATCCTTATTTTAGACATAATTTCTTTACATCACGATGGGGAAAATTTATTATATTCCTTTATGTGAATACTCAAAGTTTTGAAATTATTATTCATAGAGAAGGATTCGATGCAAAATTCCTTTTTCATTTTGCGGCATCGTGTGGCTTAATCACTAATATCGGTTGTCTTCATCCTACGGACATATATTGCGCAAACAGGGGTTAACATTTTAGAGTATCCGCAAATGGGTTCAGCGATATGGATTTGGGCAATAATCTTTGAAGAACATCTTGTCGAATGGAATTGGAGGACGAGATTGTCATGATTCCTTTGCAGTTTCTCCCTTTTCTCTTTATCTGGGCATATTCCCCCGCGACCCGACAAGCCAGCAGCTATGTCCGGACGAGGGAACATGGGAAGCCCGCTTCCGTTTTCGATTTTCTTTATCACGCCCCAGAAAAAACATTTCGGGACGGATCGAATTGGCGCCATCTGGCCAGGAGGGAATGGAGAGGAGCTTCCGAAATTTCAAATCTTTTCCAAATCAAGAATCCATTAAAAGAATGCGCCGACTCGTGCTTCGATGCGGCTTTTCTCTGCAGAGGTCGCTCCACCTTACGTAAAGGGAGCTCCATCAAACGCTTTTCCGATCTCTCCCTCTTCTCTCTCCCTCTGTGTGCGGTAGGGGGCGGAAGACGCTTCTGGCATGGCCGTCCCTTCGAGCTCTCACCAGAGTCCCAAGAGCGAGCAGAAGGACGGGAGCAAGAACCAGAGGAAGGAGGGCGATGGTGGTGGGGACGGGTTGAAGAACGTTAAGCGTAACAGCAACCCCGGAGTTCGAGTCGTCGGAGGCCGAATCTACTGCCCTTTCAATGGCAAGACATGCCACCAGGTAGACTTCAAGTTTGCTCGCTCGAGTCGTGCTCGTTTGGTGTTGTTCTCTCTTGGGTCGGTGATTGTCCTGCAAGGCTGTGGAAGCATTTCGGTCCTGTTTTTTCGTTCGTTTTGTTGATTCTTGCATTTCGGATTCTGGAGTTTGAATTTTTCTTGGTCCAAGGATTCTAGAGTTTGGTCTGTTGATTGGTGTGTGGCGAATATTTTACAGACCGCGAAACGACGGCCATAGACGCTTGTTCACTGCCGTATCTTTTCAACTTTTCCCTGTGCCTTTCTGCTTGTGCGCGGCCGTTGCATGAATGTTTATTTGGGTATGGGAAAATGAGAGTGAAAATGAGACCATTTGGGTATGGGAAATTTCTATATGGACTTCCCTTTTTATTTTCTGGCTTTTTGACTGTTACAGTGCCGTCAGAAGACGTTGGATTTCACAGCTGCTTGCAGAAATACGAAAGGAAACTCGCAGTGCACCATTAAGTTTTGTCATAAGTGCCTCTTGAACAGGTTAGAATGACAGATGTTTTGTTTGTCTTTATGTCAAGCATTTTGATATGCATTTTATGTCGATAAGGGTATGATCCATTCGGCGATCCGTTTTGTTTTACCGATTCAAATCTAAGATATGGAGAGAAAGCGGAAGATGTGGCAGCGTTGGAGAACTGGAAATGCCCTAAATGCAGAGGCATTTGCAACTGTAGTTTTTGCATGTAAGTCTTTGGTCGTTCTAAATCACTTTGGTTTTGCGCTACTTGTTACTTGTGTGGCTTGGGTGACAGGTGAGTAACCATTCTTACAGGAAGAAAAGGGGTCACAAGCCCACTGGTATATTAGTACACACAGCTAAAAAGACTGGATTTTCCTCTGTATCTGAGATGTTGAGCATTGGAGGTTCTGATATTGTTGATCTCAACAAGCCTGCAAAACCTGCAGAGGTCTCATCGAATAATTCTGATTTAGATGAGGTATGGCAAGCTTACAGTCGTCTTTTTTCTTTTAATTAATTTGTGTTTCATTTTAATGAATCATCTGAGAGGATTTACAACCATTGCCAGAATCTTGCTGTTCTCTCATCAAGAAAACGGGGAAAGGAGAATTCTTCTGATCACAAGATTGACCTGAATTTGAAGTTGGACAGTTTGACAGCCGACTCTTATAAGAAGTCTTCGAAGAAAAGAAAATCTCATGGGCTAAGTGAAACACACAATACAAATGCTGATGATGAATCTATTCTGAAGGACAGAACCCAAAATAAACCTAGTGACAGCGACAAAGTTTCTGATAGGGATGCACAACGCAACAAGAAGAGAAAGCGCGGCGTTAAAGTGAGAAAGAACATGGTGGTAGATGTGTCCAGTGCTATATCTTCTGATATTGTTAATGAAGAGAAGCCCGACATGGGACGGGATGCTGCAGGATCACCGGCTGCAAGAGCCTATCAAGCTGCAGTGAAAAGTAAGTTTACTGCAGATCCTGCCAAGGGCAATGGCCGTCCTGTGATCCTTCAGAGCAAGGAGCCGCAGGCTGACATCCCGTTGCCAGAGGGCATTCTCTTGACTGGTGTGGCTGGTGTTGAGTTGCCTCCTGAGGTCATTGGAGACGCATTGCAGTTTTTGGAGTTTTGTGCTGCTTTTGGCAAGGCAAGTTTCACTATAAATTGGTTCAGCCCTTTCTTCTAAGATTCTTACTTACAATCGTTAGAGATGTTTGCGATAAGAGGTATGTTGGGTGAGGCAATAAATCAGTAATTAACAGTATTCGTCTGATTGTTTTATTGGCAAGTTCTGGTTATATGCAATCACAGCAGTAATACTATATTAATTACCATATGGATATGCTTTACTTTTGTTATGCCAATTTTGTGGCAGGTCCTTGATATTAGAAAAGGAGAAGCTGAATCTATAATTCGAGAATTAACATGCGGGAGAAGGCGGCGGCACGGGCAGGCCTCTCTGATTGTTCGGTTTCATATCCAATTGATTTCTTTGATACTGAAGGATGTGGGGGATGAGTATGTTTCATTTATCTCTTACAGCGTCTGTATTGTTTTGCTCTTGCAATAAACTTTCTGAATCCTTAATACTTCTGTGTTTAGGTCATCATCTATAAGTTCAGCGGATAATAGGAATTCTTGGTTGCAAGCTATTGGGAAATGTCTCTCTGACTCTAATTGTCCATTTAGAGACTTTCCTCTTGATTGCCTTGATAAAGGTGTTCATGGATATGATGAATTAGACCTATCAAAAAAGCTTAGGCTTTTGAATTTTTTGTGTGATGAAGCTCTAAGTACAGAGTAAGTCGCGTAGGTTACTGTGGACACTTTCTCCTTTTCATATTGCATTACCTTCCCCTTAACAAGATGGGTCACCAACTTCTTTTAATTTCTTTTTTTCAGAAACCTGAGAGGATGGATAGAAGATGAGAATCTGCGATATGTTGGAAATGGGAAGGAAGCAAGAGGAAAGCTTCTTGAAGTGAAGGATAAGGTGCTAACTAGTGCTAGGGATATTTCAGCTGAGAAAGACTCTGTCAACCAATTCTCATCTGATCGCTTGTTGTACAGGAGAAACTTTTAAAGCAGAAGATGAAGAATGAGGTGGTCGAAGCTATTATCGCAAAAAATGGTGTTCCTCTCTCATTTTCAGAGCATGATGCTATTGTATCCCAAGTAAAACAAGAAATTGCCCAGATTCATGCTGAGATGCAGGAGATGAGCAGGATATCCAAGAGTATGTTTTAAGATTTTGATGTTTTTTGTCTAATTTCAATTAGTTGAGTCCTTATGATAATGTTAAATGGAAAAAGGGTTCTCTTTCGAGGACAGGTTCTGAACATCCTTGGCAAAAGATTCTTTATAATTCTTTCTTTTTAGATGACCTTGAAGCTGGATACATTGGAAAAGCATCTGCTAAGGTGTAGTAGTGTCAAAACACTAGTAATTTTTCCATTTTTTACCAAGTTGTATAAATCCTAGTGAGTTTGTTATCCGATTCTGCAGCAAGACTTCATCTAAGCAATTGCCTAATATGTTAGGTGCTAGTACATAGATCAGTTTCTGTGTGGAATCAAACTAGGAACAGAAATGGGAGATGCAACAGTATTAAAGTTATACTTGACTAGTTAAGGTAGGACTTTCTGGAGACTGTACTAGACGTAATTTTTGTTCTGGCTTTATGTGGTAGTTGAAACTCGAGACAGTCACATGTCTACATACTGAATTGATTCTTGTCCAAACTACACGGTCTTTGGCTTCACCAAATGTAGATTTCTTAATTCTCAGGACATTCGTGTGCTTTTGAATCACAATTTCTTTCTCATTCCATGTACTAATCATGTTTCAACGGGCACTGACAATTGCATAGAGCGACAGAGATCAGATGCTGTTAGAACAGAGCCTGTCATTGTGGATGGTAATGGTCGCACCTTTTGGAAGTTGAAAGTGTACAAAGGCGAACCTGATGTATTGCTTCAAGGTTAATTTCGACATACTACTAATTCCATGCGCTATTAGCTGGATAATGTAACATTTTAGCACTGTTTCCTTGCAGATGTTACGGTGCGTGATTCAATTGGACCAGTAGAAAAATGGCTCATCTTTGATGCTGAAAAGAATCAAGAAATCGACAGATACATCTCTTCACTGTAGTATGCTCATAATATTCTCCCAAAAGATTTGGTTTTTCCTATTGCGTTAATGCGACTTCTCTGTCATCATGAGTATTTTGTGCTGAGCTTGTTATGCAATTGAACATTTGTCCCTAGAGTAGTTGATGTCTCGCATGGTAAATATTTTGGGCCCTTTCAGTACACTGTGGTGGCATTATTATACCAATGTTAGCTATCGGACTTTCCATTGTCTATGTCCTACTATCTCTTTACATTTAATTGGATAACACTACTTGGTTCAAGAAATACTATGCTGTGATGCTCTTAAAGGAACATCCCTTCCATTTGAGGCTGCATAACTGGGACAAGCTGCATTTTCATGGCTCTGTAGTCAATGTATTTCTTTGATATCTAACAGATAATGAGGTTTCAAGAATGTAGATACATCTCTCTTGTCCAGCTTGCTTAGACATGCTCTCCTTTTGAATTAGATCCTGTACTAATACTCACAGTTAAGACTAAGCACTACCTACACTGAAAAACTACAGTCGATCTTTTTCTTGAAACCCAGAGTTTAAATTAAATTTCTTATATGAAAATGAGGAGCAGTTGCATGACCTTGGTCTTACCGAGTGCCGCATAAAGACTGTTCACTTTATAACTGTCATGGAGCTAAAGGTTCAAAGCCTTACCAGTATCCTTTCACTAGATGAGTGCCAACTCTTGATACCGTAATTTTGTCAAATGACAACTCAACATTGAGATGGCTTTGCCATTTACAGCACATCCCTCATAGTTCAGTGTACATCTAAATCTAAATTTTCATTTTGATTGACATTTTTACGAATGACAAACCCGTATCTTTAAAAAAATTTAAGTTCTGTGAAACTGGATTAGGGAAGTACCTTCTAAATGACAATTTGGGTGTAGATGCAGAGTTACAAGGTCAGTTTTGAAGATGTATCCTGAAAGCAATAGAAATTCATACCGAACGATTTCTCAGTAATATGCTTATTGATGTGCTTCACTAGTTTTCTCTTTTCATCTCGCAGGGTAAGAAGATCCAGAATTCAAAAGACCTAACCACCGACTCTTGATAGCTGATGCAAAGAGCAGATGTCTTGTTGCCTCATAGGTCAGCCTGCCAAACCCTTTTTGGCCCCCTTTAGTAACAGTTGAAAGGGCAGCTCATCTTTACCCGCTGTACGACTCCTCAATTAGGAAGCGAAATGGAGGCCTGTTCTAGAGGCGATCTTTAACTTGTAATGCATTATGTTCCTTTGGGTAATCTGAGAAGGCATCAGCCATTGTCTGGTGCTATTTCGCATCTTCTCTATCCCAGATTGGTATTTTTCTGTCAGGGTTGGGATCCTCTAAGGTTGGTAAGGTTTTTTTTTTTTTGAAAGACCATGAAGAAAATTCACTACGAAAGGCTAAATTCAAACCAAGCTCACACACTCTCCACATCCTCTCCATGCCGTAGGTAGTCACTGCTGAGCCGAGTGGAGCCTCCACCGGCGCGCACCCCTGGCGGCGGTCTCATGTTGCCTCCGTTGTCTTACTGCTCATCTAAGCCTTAACTTGGTCTCAAACCGAGCAACGTCATAATTCTAACTGAACTCAGCCTTAAATTTTTCTCTTTTTACCTCTTGCCTTGCATCTTGCTCAGACGTCATCATTGCTTGCTTGACGGTAGCTCTTCCACAGGGGAAAACTATTTAATAAGTTTCAAATTTATTGTATTTTTATCAAGTAGTTAAGTTAAAAAAAATTTCACGGTTTGTCGATTAAATTTAATTAGTCAATTTTGATAAAAAATTGTTGACATTATTATTAGTTGTGTCACTTTGTCATGGTTGTTGACATAATCAATTTTAAATAATATTTTGTCAATTTATTTATTTATTTTTCCTTTTTTTCGTTTCTTTATTTTTATTAACAACCTTGATTGGCAAAGACTTTGACATAACATCGTTGGTCATAGACGAAGGCATTGTGGTCCTTAGCTCTCCCTGGGATCTGGGCAAAGGGGTCGTGATGCCCTCACCCTACCCAAGCAAGGGTTGTTAGTTCTTGCTTTCCAAGGCTGTAAAAACAAAAGTAAAGAATATTTAGAAATTTTTTTATAAAGTTTTTTAATTCAGCATCAATCATTCTACGTTGGTGATTTTCTATTAGAATTGATTTGACGAATTTGATTAGTAAAATGTAAAAAATATTTATGATTTAATTGGTGCAATTAAAATATATAGTATTGAGAATTAATAAAAGCATGATGAGCTTAAAAAAAAATTGGATAATTTTCCCCATGCCGGTATGACCACTTCATGACAAACATGACTTGAGTTGACATGGCGGGTCACAAATATTGCGTTTCTCCTTGAGTTTGACATCTTGGCCTCGAGCGGCCTTCGATTTGATTTACCTAAGGCCGACGACCTATGGTCCAGTCTAAGGTTGCAGCCATATATTAGAGGTCGCGCCTTTGTAGCACCGAGGGCCAAAGCCAAAGGGAAGATTGGCCTGGTGACAGGGTCAAGCGACATTGAGAATCTTTGAGATGTAGAGAGAGTGGAGTGTTGCACTGTGCAGTTGGTAGAGAACTCTGACATGACAGGAGGGGCGGTGGTGGGTTAAGCAGCTCGAGAATGGCTTGCAAGCAACGCCGAACAAAGAATGGAGAGATGGCGACGTGTCCAAAAGTCTTTGATTGAAAGCAAATTGCTTTTATGGAATTGTTTTTTCATCTTCTGAGTGTTTGGATAGCGAAATACTAATTGATTTCCAAAGGATGTTCTCCGTGGGCCGAAATCAAAGAAGTTTTCTTGAACCCCCGAACAAATAAAAGTTAATAATTTTTCTTAATAATGATCTTCATGAGAAATATCTTTCTTTACACATAAAATATTCAATGAAATAAGTGTTTACTAAGTTTTTGTTTGCCAAAGAGAGAGAAGGTCAAGCCCCAAGACCTCAGAGCCCAGGTCGAGATCTTCCGTGGCCATGCCAAAGTCCTTGGGACCTTGACGGCCGAAGCCGGGCCCCAAATGACTAGGTCCAGGGCCCCAGCACGGGGGCCCGAGTACCCTAAGACTGTGCCGAATACCTAAGCACCAGAGCTCAAGTCCTTGAACCTTGAACCCGAATTAAAGGGGAAGAAGAACTAGAAGCCCAGGGCTACTCCAGGAGCGGACTCATGATGATGGATCCCGGCTGGCTTCACCGTAGAAGATCTAATTCTAAGTCTCACAGAGCCCGAGGCTCCCCGAGCACCACCAAGAATGCTCTACTAGAGACTGCTGTCTCATGAGCATACAATGGAGAGGATTACTTCGCATATCGCAAATCTAAAACGAAATGACGACGCGATCCGACGTTTAGGACCCGGTTATATGCAAAAATCACACCTGAATAATACCGCCGAAATGAGCATGATGTTTAATTCATTGGCTCAGTAAGTTTGATCTCACTCTGGCAATTAACCAAGAGAAACGGTCATGTTATGATGGTCAACTGGTAAAAGAACAGAGCAAGAAAAGACAGCAACCCAAAAAAAAAAAGGAAAAAATTAGGTAGCAAAGACCACCTAGCTGTTCCTTTTGCTTGGTTCCTCTCTAACGAGGGAGCGAAATCGGAATAGTAATGACCAATTGGGACTTTATTAATCTGAGATCAGCTTTCCTGGCCAACAGATATCATTCCTATTGTATCCGCAAATTATTGTGAGAGCCGGCACCAGATCCTTTGAGCTCAAGAAGATTCTAAATTTTTGACAAATTTCTTAGCCTGTAAAATAGAGGGGAAAAAGTGGCTCGTTAAGTTCGGATGCATGCCAAACACCACATGCATCATTATTTGTGGCCAAAGTGATGACAAGAATGTCATACCTGCTCCAACGTTAGGAACATGATCACATTCCAAGATCCCAGCCTTCCAAAATTTGGAATGAAGCCCTTGTAGAATGCTAAAGGCCCCTGAAAAGAAAAGAATCGAGAGTCAATCATTCAGCATTCATTTAACAAGAGCTCTTCGGACAAACTACGAGCTCACAAAAATCAGATAACAAATAAATAGAAAATGGATATGCCCAATCGTGGGGATGCTTAGAAGTGATGAAACCTATAGGGATCAATCGTTTTGCTTGATGCGAGAGTACCTTTTCAAGAGATGCTCCAGTAAGCTACTCGAATGGATTTAACTACATAATGGAGGTATATGGTTCTCCGAGCACAATATACAGCAGAAAGTTCATGACTCGAATGAGTGCAAGTGGCAAAAAAAAAAAAGGAAAAGAAAACCGCTATCCTGTAGAGGCAGTTGTGTGGCTATGCACCAGGCTCTATGACATCCAAATGCAAGCACAAGCGGCAAATGCTGCATTCAATTGAATATGCGCCCTAAAAGACAAAATGAACAAGAAAAGAAGAAACAGAAAAAACCATGGACAGTACAACATTGTACATTCTACCCAGTTGAAGGGTAACAGAAAACCAGAAAAGATAATAAGCACATTAAACATAAAATTGTAAAAAAATGATCCTACATCGTTTCTCAGTGTCTTCGCAAAGCAATCAAGGGTGCTTTTGTAAGTAGGATCACCCATCATTCTAGACTTGACCTGTCACAAATAATGGGAAAAGCAACTTCTTAGTGCTCGAGGAAATGATAGAAATGTCAGGAAGTCAGAAATGTACTCCATATAATAGAGGGGAAAAAGTGTACAATGAAAAAAGTGAACGAGCACATTAACTGGAAATGCTAGTAAGAAGACAAACACAACTATCCAATGAAGAACAAGACCGTGGATCTTCCACAAGTCTATTGTGAACTTGCGAAAGCGAATTGTAGTCACAAAGCACTCTAAAAACCTGTATGAAGCACTAGGCATAAGCAGCTAGCATACCACATCAACTGGAGAGCCAATGCAGACGGCAAAAAATCCTGCCCCAAGACCAGAAAGGAGATGAGTGAAAACATTGTCCGAGAATCCCGGAATCTTCAATATACTCTGCACACAGATACAAGTTAGAATCTGCATAGCCCCACCACCCCATCCCCCGGGGACCCCTTTCCTTTTTTGCCCCACGAAGCTTTTCAACAGGTGAGCCTACCTGCTTGATTTGATCATAGCTGGCTAGCTCAGCAGCATTGATTATAGCATTCCGTGCTATATTCGGTCCAACTCCTGTCCAAAGAGCGGCCACACCTTCCTAATTGTTGATGATTTAAGATCAATCAATAAACAGTGGAAGAGATAGAAGCTAGACAGGTTTTTAGTTCAATGCCATGGATTTTCAATTAAGATGCATAACCTGTCTGACAATTGTAGAATAAGCGCTAAGTGCTCCAGAGTAGCGTCTAGGCACGCCAGGGGGCAATTTTCCCTCAGACTGAAGCCTCACTTTCACCAGATCGGTTGGGTTTGCCACTGCAATTCCTAGGGCACCTGTTTGAAACAACACATATCCATTTTACAATACTCAACCAGAAGGCAATAGAAGTAGTTGAGGAATTAGTCTAAGGGGCCAATTCCTTTACACTTAAGCAAAAACAAAAAGTACTTCCCGCTTTCCTGACGGAATCAGAAGTGCGATTACAATTTTTTTAAATTATGATAAAATTATCTGTCGTTCACAGGTCAGCATTCGAGTGTCATAGAAGTACGAAGTTTTGGATTTAAAAAATGTGTGAGCCACAAAATTTAAATTAAGCTAAAAGCGAAAAGTAAAATTCAATCTAGACAGGTCCTTAGAATTGTAAGGTTTTGCCAATTGGACGAATATAGATCTAGGGCCTGTTTCCTTACACTTGAAATAAGCAAAAAGCATTTTTTTTTTTGGTAAGTTCAGAAAAAAAAGTATTTTTTTTCTCTTTCAACAAAATTCGAAATGTTACTTAATTTTAAAAATGATCATGGGAAAATTCTATGTAAATCTATGTATCAACATTCGAGTGTTGTAAAGATTTCTAATCTGAAGTTAAAAAGTGCATGAGCCACAAGACGTCAAGCAAAAGGTAAAAAAATAAAAGTCAATTTAGATAGGCCCCTTAACAGATGGACCTCACTGTAGCAAAACAAAACAATCATGACTCAGACCTTGTAGAAGTCTGCACACAAGTAAGGTACTGAAAGCATGCATCAGTAAGCTCACCAGTTGTGAGTGCAGCAAGAATTTTCTTGGACAATGGAACATCTCCAACAAAGTCTTTACCCACATAGAAGGTCTTAACCTGTTGAATACGCAATAAATGTACTGTTACAAAGGGAATTGCAAGAAAGTGCAACATAAAATAGGATAGAAATGTTCAATGACAACACAAAAAATAAACCTTACAGGCTCATACATCCCGATTCTAAGGCCTCCAAATAGACACTGACGATGTAAACCTGGCACGATGCCTTTCCAAAGTGAAGCTAGACCTTCTTCCCTTGCAATAGTCGCAACTGTGCCAAGCATGCCCCTATATTTGGGCAAGGCCAGGGCCTCACCAGCAGGAGCTTTCTTTTGAAGCTGAAGCCTAACTTTAGCAGTGTCCAGAGGTATAGTGCATATCTGCATCAACGTTAGATGCATTTCCATAGCAATTTTAGGTTATAGAGGTTATCAGAAGAGCTACTCAGCAAGAGGTATGTTATTATGCAAGAGATTTTCAGAAGTCTGGAAAAATTCAAACAAATATTCCCGTCAGTCTTTATAGATATTCTTTCCAGAAAAATATGCTCTTCCCATGTGTAAGCATCAGTCTGCTTGGAACTTCATTATGGATGCCATTTGACTAAATTGCGATACATATATCTAAACACACTGCAGCACAAAGACAACTACATATTTAGGTACATAATATAGGATTGCTAGTAATTTTCGTCATGGTTTTTTTATGTGTGTAGATGCATCTTTTTCACTCGCACACTGGCTGAGAGAGAGAGAGATGTGGACAACATGAAAAAGCTGATATCAGTGAACAGGGAACTTTAAGAGGTCCTCTGAGTGCTTCTTATTGGCAAGAAAGTGTTTTTTATACGTATTGAAAATGTAACAAATAACATGAAGAAGGCCCAATCCTCCATTCATCAAAATAGATTATCTATCCCAATTAGTGACCTGCTTTTCTTGTATCTACTTATATCTGTAATCTTTCATGCCCTCAGCACTATATTGTCCCAAACCAAAGTGCGCCAGTATTCCTATTCAAGTCCCCAAACCAAAGTGCCGCCAGTATTCCTATTCTAGTTGATAATGAACTCCCATTTGTAACCATATATTGTGAAGATTAGCAGGAAGTGCTCCATGGGACAAACTATGGAAAGCAGTTAATTTTGCATGCAAGATGCCATCGATGTACTCCTGAGTTTCAATGATCATATGGCCTTAGTACCATAATGAACTTCACATACAACAATACATTATAGAAGGAACTCTTCGCCCACTGCTAAAAGTATTTAATGCTGATGCATGGTGCCATTTATTTGCTTAAACTGGTAGTGGATAATGGTTCCACGTGATTCTACAGAGCTGGAAGTCCCCGTTGAAGTGCCCATGCCACTAACTTGCCTCTTTATCTAAATTTAATTTCCGCACTCCATATTTTATGCTAAATGTGCAGCCTTCGAGTGAGTCAGAGTTGTTAGAAGTACTTTAACTTCACTACACCTTAATTGGCCAATTTAGGCTTAATATCAATGGATTGGGGTCAAACATTCACCTACAATAAATCTTGCCAAAACTTGGAATTTGGATGACATACTGGAGAAAAGGTTTACCATGTATGGAATGCATAAATGAGAGAATAAATTTTTTCAAGTTCTTTCTTTTACCTAACAAAAAGTCTAATTGGGTATAAGTATACTCCAAGTTCTTCAAGCTCAAATGAGTTTTTGAGCTTCCACTATAATATTGCTTGCCCTATCCTTTCCCTAAATTAGGCACTTCCCTTGTGGGCTGCCACGCCGTTGATTCAGACTCTCCAGCATTAACCCATTAAATACACAACCCTGGCTTCTAAAACTTTATCTTACTTCAATTGCAGACATCGAAAAATTCCCATCTTCTCTTTTTCATAAATATTTTGCTTGTAAAGTTCAGTTTCTGAATAAATTTTATCAGCGAGAGAGAGAGGACTTCAAATTTCCCCGGAAAGATAGAAGTGGATACCCAAAACATATAAACAAACAGGTGTCAAACACAGGATAGATGTAAAATCATTGCTCCAAAATGATTCGATTCGCATATTTGCCGCAAGCCAGAAGAAAACATGCGATCTAGTGCACGAGAGAGAGAGAGAGAGAGAGAGAGAGAGAGAGAGAGAGAGAGAGAGAGAGAGAGAGAGAGAGTTTTAATCTACATCTACATCGTTTGGGGAGAATAACCGAACAAGCTAACTAAAGCTAGTGCGAGTATGAAACCAGCTGATAAAAAACGCAAACAGACCCAGCTCGCAGCAGCATTGACGCCACACGGTGATTCCCATGAAGGCAGAAAGAAAAGAATAGGACCGCACCTCGGCGAAACAAGCGGCGAAAGCGCTGCTGGCGAAAGTTCCCGCCAAGGAGATGTCGGACTTGGACTTGCCATCGGCCACCATCCTTCCCCCTCACAGCCCGATCAAGGCGCGCCACGCAACAGGAGAACCGGAGGCACCGAAGCAAGGCAGTGGGAAGGGAGGGAGCGCGCGATGCGAAATGGGGCCGCGGTCAAATAGGCGAAGGAGGGGTGCCAGACATGGAAGGTTCGAACTCAGTCCAGCCCAGCAGAGGCAAATGCAGTATCCCAATTAGCGATGATGGCTAAGGAAGAGAGAGAGAGAGAGAGAGAGAGACAGAGAGATGACGTGAAAAGGTGGAATCTCGAAAAGAGGAGCCAATGGAAGAGAAAAGCAAGAATGGGTAATGGGCAAAAGCCCAAATTGAAAATGGTGTAGGTTCTCTCCCTCTCGCTGACTCTGTCTCTGTTCCAGCTCTGTATTCAGTATTTGGACAGCTCGCCCTCTTCCTTTCTCTTCCTTCCTTTTTTTCTTCGCTTCGCATGAAGACAATCTCCCCCGTCCCCTCTCTCTCTCTCTCTCTCTCTCCCGAGATGGCGAGCGCCGACCAGGGTCGGCAGCCTCCTTCTCTCGGTATCATCGACAAATCCCGCCTGGCTCCGAGCCACAGCTATTCATCGGACGACGAACCTGTCGCTACAAATACAATTAAGCCAAGACGGCATCGGGTCCATGCGCGATTCTACTCAAGATACTCGGATTCAAGTTGCTCTGCTCGATTACAATCAAGTAAAAAATCTGTCATGTGACCCTAGCGATTTCTGCCCTTTTCTCTATGGGCTATTTAAACATTCTAATGAACAATCCGACCAAGTTCACGATCGCGTCAAATTAAGTACCGGCAAGTTCGAGTATGAGTTTGACTCAATAAGATATTTAAGTTGCTTGAGCTCGAGGTTCTCTAGAAATGGAGAGCCATTCTTTAGTAACGATGGAGTCTAGTCAAACCATTCCTTGATAACCCGACGCAACTTGACACTATAGTATAAGTGCGTATTAAATTGGGTCATAATTATGGTTTAAGCATCCTCCCCAAAATAATTAAATCTTTCTAACATCGAGGAGTTTAAACAATATTCAAATCTACGATCGAGACTTCTCTATATTTTTGGAAGCAATATCTTGTATCGTTGGGTCCATACTATATCCACGCTTTTAAGAAATCTATCAGAGAATGAAACATATTCAGTAAAAATTATATATGGTACGAGAAAAATATATATATATTTTTTTCAATTTCATATTCAACAAGTACCTTGGCTTTTCGGAAACTGTTAATTAGAATGTACTTCTATAGTTTGCCTTCTATACAACTTTTTTTTATGTTAAGAAAAAAGTGAAAAAAAAACATAAGCCCATCGATTATACATTTATATGCCATCATAAGACTTGAAGGCTCATGTCAAGACATGCAAAATTAAAAGTTACACTGAATTTTAGACATCGATAGTTTTGAGGGCAAAGAATATAAAATTAATTTGACAACAATTGAAGATCGATGATTGTCATTAATCTCTAACCAAATATTAAAAAAAAAGATCATCATACATAGTTTTATTTGGATATATTTGATAAGATTCTAGCGGTACATAAATTATTTTTCCTCTTGAATGAATTTTGTTGAAACATTACTTCCTTACCATATTTATTGAATCTTTAAATTAGTCGAGTCTTGTAAATAAATGCTAATAAATGTCACGAACAAGATAAGCTCGTTAGGTGCTGAATTCTCAACTTTCAACCCTCAATTAGGTCTCAACGAATCGATAAGTCAGTTTTATTTATTAATTTATCAAGATTTAACAACTCCTCTCTCGGAAAGATTTTTGTTTCATAAATTTTCAATTAATGTATTGCCCTCGACCAGATCGTGGCGCCGCGTAATAGCTGAGCTGGTTTGATACCGAAGTCGTCGTTTGTTTTTTTAGGATAATCACTGGGGAATTGCCGACTCGGCAGCGTCGTGGATGGATGATCAAGTTTTGACCAATTCGATTCCTTTATTTTTATTTAGGGTAAGAATAATTGAATTATCTGGACAAGTATAACATACGCCAACGAAACGTGGTCGGATTGAGAAGTCAAAGTAGAGCTAAAATTCGTGCACTAGGCATGGATTTTAATTAGGTGGTTGGAGCATTCATATAGCACTTGGCGATTTACTTCCTTAAATATTTTGTGTGAAAGCTCCTTACCAAAGGGCAAAGATCTCGAGAGATGTGAGGTGAATTGGAGTCTCGCATCCAATACAAATTGCTTAGGATGTTTGCGTGGATTAAGTTAAATTGCAACGTTCCTGCTGATGAATCAAGTTAATCCAACTTCTTAGTTTCGAGTGGCAGCGTTGGAATTTCTATTTTGCCATAAAATACATTATCCATGAGTTTACAAATTCAATTTGTAGTGAACGAATTTCTAAATGACTTGTGTTATATTACCTAATCGCGGCATATCTCGTATAATGAGTTTCTTGACTATTAACATCTTGATCATGGTTTTGCCAACCTCATCGCCCGAAATTTTTGGCCAAACGCCTGAGCCAATTTCTTAGGCTAAACTCGCCCATTTAAAGGGGCGGACCAGGCCAATGGGTAAGTCCTTGACTCGCCAAGGCTATCTAGTCCACCTCAGATTTTTGGCATAGCTGAGTAGTCACAACTTGAGTGAATATTTTATAACTGGTGTAAGACCCTTAACATAATACTCGAAGAAAATTGTTAGTCGTGATCGTCCCTCCCTGAACTTTTCTACTCGTAAAAACGAGAGTCGACTTGCTTGTCCCGGCATTCCTTGAGTGAAGAAGAAACCACAGAAAGGAAGTCTTGTATGATAAATATGAATCGATACCATGATATTAAGGGCATTATTTGAGATTTTTGCAACAAGGCCAAGCAACAAACTCAAGTTGGAAATTGGAACGAATTCTAAGATTGCAGTTGGCAACCCATTCTTTACTTAGTTGCAACACTCCTCTGATTCTATAATCAGCTGGACAATGATTGGAGGCAGCTAGAAATGTAAAGAGTCTTAGATGGACCCACTCAACCCCCCATCTCCATGCATTAAATTTGTTCACGTATACCGTGAAATTCTCCAAATCGCACAGGACTCCCTCAAATTTCCCACAGGATCTTAGTAGTGAGTGCTCTGAATGTAGGGTCACTGGTTGAATCGATTCTGTAGGGTAGGTTCATGCTCTTTAGACATCGTGGAGATCTTCAATTTGTAGTGGCTATGTTGGCCAACAATCGAATGGATTCTATGAGTTAAATAAGTTCTCCTTTAAGTCTCATTCTGAGTTTCGATGTTGAAGCCTTAATCTCTTAAAGAGACGGCAAAGATAAGCGTTTTGAGGGGCATTCGTTAGTAGTTGTAGCTTTACACACAACTAATGCTCTTGCACGTGCTTTGCATTAATTCATCTCTAAGATTTTTTGAAATTTTCGCTAAGTACTAAAAGCTCATAATTATAAATTCCATAAATCATGATATGATTAGACATTTTAACACATTTCTCTGTATCTCGTAACTATTGTAAGTAGTCAATATTATTGCATATAATAAAACTAAC
This sequence comes from Melaleuca alternifolia, assembly GCA_019926035.1. Lineage (NCBI taxonomy): Eukaryota > Viridiplantae > Streptophyta > Magnoliopsida > Myrtales > Myrtaceae > Melaleuca > Melaleuca alternifolia. The sequence goes on from JAGKPW010000083.1 coordinate 2,471,776, forward strand.
AAACTTCAAAAAAGATTTTCGTCTAATTCTCAATTTCTTGGCAAGATCCTTGAATTCTTCATTCGAAAATAAAGGGACTCATTCCACTAGATTTACCCGCATAATCATTTAGTTATCAGGTTTCTTCAGCAGAAACCCTGCAACATGGATAACACTTTGCTGTGCAAGACATATTGCATTTCCTGCGTGCAAGGCATCAAAGCTGAAAGCAAATATGGCATCCAGATGGACCACTCCGTCGAATGCAATAGCTGGTGGGTGATGAACATCAGGTACATGTGGATTCCATTCTCATGTGCAAATCGCACATCCGAAATGGTCAACTCGCTCTTTTGCGAGAGCTTTCTGTGGTCTCTCGGAAAACCATTTTGTTTTCTTAAAAGCAATTGTAACGATTATATCATATGTCCTGTACAATAAATATATATTCTTCCTTTTTATGTATAGGTAAAGCAGGAGCTTTTTTCTAAATCTAGAAATGATGAAGCGCCTCCATCCACAAAAGCTATAATCTTCTTGCAGGGATGCCTTTTGTTGCTTTATGAAAAAGTTTATACAGATGATCTTTCTTTAGGCCAACAAGACCCTCCAAACGGGTGAGATTATAGGATCACGACCATCAACAACATAGCAACATTGCCCACGACAAGTTGAAATCTGCATCAACCTTTTTGGATATAAAGTTGAACCACCAGCTTTACCTTTGAGCATGCAAAGAAAAGGTTGATGAAATGCTTTTAACGACGCAATGACGTCGTTGAATCCAAGTTGCATCGTCCAATTTGCTTGTACCCTTCTCATTAAAGCTCAAAGAATATGGACATGCATAAGGCACGAGGCCAGATGGCGAAATCGGATAATCAATATAGTTGAGAACAACAACATAGCCCTCTTGGCTTCCCTCCCCCATCATATTCTTCTTCTTTTCCACAGTTCATGAAAGGCCAATAGCATCCTCTTCCATATCCTACATAAAAAGCTACCATTTGTGGGTTCACTTGTCATCCTACACTAAAAATCTTCACCATAGTTTTCAGCGAAAACCTATACAATACCAACCTAAATTTTACTATGAATGCATTCATCAAATCCAAGTAAACATAATTTTTTCCTTTGCTTCTTTAGCTATAATAGTAACACGGCTTTAATAACACTAAGCCACCACAAAGGCACTTGATGAACCGGCAAAATGCTGGATGGCCCCAAACAGCGACTTTGCGGCACCAAAGTGTCGGATTCTGTAAACCCCAGAAACAACCGAAGTAGGGACTTTCCATTCTATAGTTGCATAGCTCCTAGGGCTCAGTTTCCCGGGCCTTGACCATATGAACTTCAAGCAGAAATCATCGTCATCGTAGGCTGGGACCCAGGCCTTCCAATCCTGGAGAAACTCTACCAGCGCGAAAGTCCCCTCAGTCATCAGGTCATTTCTAGGACAAGCAGACCAAAAAGTGACTCTCACTAAATCTCCTCTTCTGAAGGTGGAATTCAGGGGGATATCAGCCTTAACTTCTCCAAAGCTCACGCCGGGAGGTGTTGCATCCAAGATAACTGGGGGGAGTAAGCTTATTTGCTTGTCAAGGTGATCTGGCGGTTGCACACCAGGTTCAATGGTTTTGTCGGTGATGAGAGCTTCAATTAATTTCCTGAACTCCTGAATGTAGGCACTGTGTGTGTGGGGACCATAAAGAGTTGAGGCGCCCTGGCAAGCATCAACAGCTACATCTATAAGTCAAGGTGGACGTGGAAATGGAAGTTCTACATCCACTGTCAAATGACCAAGTGGGGCAAAATGCTACTGATCTCAAAGGTAAAGCCAAGCTGAAGGAGCTCTCCCAAAACAGTATTATTACTAAAATTTACTCCATATTTCCACAAAATAGGCCCATCCACAAGCTAAAATGACGACATTAATTCATCCTCCTACTGACAAAAATAATTCTCTATTTTTAGAGAATTTAAACTACTGCAATTTGAATGTGGCCAAACAAAAAGAAAACATGATGACTAACTGCTAGAACAGTGGTGTAACTAATAAAAGGATTCTTCATTCATGTAGTTCTTCTCAATATATAATCAAAGCAGGTGTAGGTATTGGCATGTCCAGACAACCAGGGCATCTGAATGGTTCAAGCAGGCACCTTAAAGTAATTAACTTACTTGATGTCAAGAGCGGGAAAAAAGAGACCCATTAAGACACTGATGGAAGCCCTAACAGGATGGTTGAATCTGCCCGTATGGCAGAGGACTACAAAGACAGCAGCTGACTAGGAGGATCTATGAAGCTGCATTGCACCTTATACAAAAAGGCTTACCTACTGCTCGACGTATCAGACATAAACAACATAAAGGAGTTAAAAATATATCTAACAGCTGCAATTCTGATGACCAATGGCACGGAAATTTATGCTGCTTAATCCCACTACACTCATGCAGCATATTTACAGTATATAACTTGGGAAAACCAATGCCCTAATATGGGAATAGATAAGTTTGTATGATAGAAATTTGGTGGCACAAAATGAACTTAGACTGAATATTTAGGTTCACTCATAGCAGTCCAAACCATGGTCAGAAAGAGCAGTCAAATGACCTCTTTCCCCCATTCAAATTATAAGAAGATACAGAAAGAATCATGGCCTATACTCAATTTCATTGGTCACTGACCATTTCAGACAAAAACATTGTTCAGTATTCACATGAGTATCCATGAATTACCAAGGCAACCAATATCGGTGATACACTATGCAAATTCCCCTCATGACAAACCACTTGCACACATGATGAACTTGGCAATCGCACACGACACAAGAAATAACGCTCTAACAAAGATGCTAATATGACCGATTCAATAGTAAATGGAGTAAAGGAGATTCAGACCTCGTATCTCTGCACTTGATATTCCTCAAACGTGGTAACATACTGAGAATAAGTGTTGGAAAGCCCTGCAATGACAACATGGACATCACCATCAACCTCATCCGCTCTAGAAGCAAGCACCATCTTGACAGCATCACGCAGACGTCTACCAGCCATAGTTGTGAACTCTGCAAGTGCAAGCAATCTAAGCATTGGTGGGCAAAATAAGACACAGACCATGATAAACTGCAGGAAATCATCAACTAATCCCAGTCATCTGCTAAATTTACATCATTATGTTCAATTATATGAGCTTTCTACCCAAGCACCAAAAAATCCATCAATCTGTAGTTCTTTCTGTACTTTCCTTATTGCTCCAACATATATTGACAGAGGAACAATTGAACAATGTAATGAGACAAGAAAAAGCAACTATAAGGGGCAGTTAGGACTTCTGTTGGTACCTGCAGGTACGGCCAGAATTACTAGTTGCCCTATTTGCAGAGTCTGTAGAGGAAGTATTGAAGGCTGCAGTTTGGATGAAACGATTTATGTTAGAACACCGATGTGGCATTGCGGGTAGTTTAAAATGCTGAATAATCTGCAGCTAGGACTCCCTAACTTCAAGTATTGTCTAACAGAAATTGCTGAATTTCAATTTCATTTGAATATTTAAACATATTACTAAACGATACTGTTTCATGAACTCTTCTCCACTTACTGCCCAATCATATGGTTCCTTCATATCTCCAGTATCAAGTAGAATAGGCTTTGGATGCTGACAGTCAATCTGCTCTTGACTGGGTGTTTTCAACAAATCCCTTACCAGCCTCCAAAAGGCATTACCCTGAAAGAGTAGCCACCAAGAAACCGCAGCTGGTTAGGTAAATTGGCCATTGAAAGCTGCTAAGGGCAATTGTTAATGCAGGCAATAGAGAGATTCGACCAGCCTTATCATCTCCTTGCTTGAAATCGAAAGCACCAGGGCCATCAGTTGTTCCAGCAGCAAAAGCAAAGCCCATTGCAGCAGGACATGTTTTAACCTCCTGAGTGCCCCCACCAGGTTTAGGAACTGTAACCTCAATGTCAGAGAAATCCACATAAGCATGCTTATATCTGATCTTCCCTGTCAGCTGCTCCGACGCTTTGTCAAAGAGCTCTGCAGCCGTTTTGAATTGCCTTTCTCCTATTATGCGTGTGCTCTCAAATTCATCTGGGTATCTTCCAAATAAACATGGAACAGAATAAGACTCCTACAAACTAGAAGTCATTTATACATGCTTCCAGGAAGAAAATTGTACATACCCCGGCCCCCGTCCATAGCACAATTCATTCTTTCCATTGCAAGTGCTATGGTTGAAATCACAAGGCAGTCCAGAGTCAATGCAAAATGAGCCAAGAACGTTTGGGCTTACATCGCCACAATTTGTTTGACAGAATGCAGAGACAAACTTTGGCCTATCATCCTTTCTTAAGGCACTCCTGACTCTCTTTGTGACACCCAAGGATCTCATTATAGGTCTTCGTCGAGAAGAGTGGAAAGAATTAGCAAGCGTCTTCTTTATACCTGCATCAATAGGTAAGTTTTGCAAACTTACTTATCCAAACATTTGCTCTGTGGATTAAACTCTCTAAACTTCAGGAGGTAATTGATAATGCATATTTGTCAACGGATATCAAGGCACATCATTTTAGAGATAGGGGATTAAGAAGCCAATAACCAGAAGAATTTATGCAAGGCACTGAAAGAAATTCGTACGACATTCTGTTCTTCGTTTCCCCTTACATCGAGGGAATACACATGCAAAGATCATGTTAAATTTTGAAACTTTTTCACTTTAAGGTCCATGTTAGTATCAATATTTAATTTTTCTAAGAAAAAGGTAATTAAGAAGTCAGGCATTTAGGAAAATGATGAGACTTTGGTAATGCAGTTCTCCCCTGGGTCAGTGCGGTTTCAAAATGAGCTAACCACATGAAATATACTACTTACTAAGCTTTCAAACGGAATTTTTCCAACTAATTGGACGTTGGGCCATACATACAAAGCATAAGTCAAGAGTTTTGTCCTGCACGAGTGATCCCTGCAATTATCCTCACCGGACATTTCTGTCAATATGCTTAAAAAAGCATCCTTTAATGATATGGGAGGACATTTTGTTAAGTTTAAAAAAAATATACACTGCAACTTGTAGATTAGCATAAAAAACAGGAAGAACTTTTTACCTTAGATAATTATAAGATTCTCCAGTAGCTTAAATTTTAAATGTTTCATAGCATCACGGCCAGATTTCTTCTGTACTTCCCAGAAGATACCATATTTGCCACAAAAAATTATTTCTCGCCCCATTAGTATTGGATGACAAAGACTGGCCTTTCCTTAGAGTTTGATATGCAGTCTAGAACAATGTGACCAAGAAATATAACTGAACATGTAGAGGTCTTTCGCTTACGTGTTTTGTGGTCAGAAACCAGGACTCTTCTAGGTATCCTATCCGTTCCAGCATAATTAAGACGTGCACTTCCAAAGCCTTTCAAAGAATCATTCTTTTCAAACCAGTCCTCCATAAATCGTGCTGCAGCTCCTTTGTTGTCACCGCTGATTAGGGAGTTACTTCGACTCATAGAAGTTCCATGTGTTGCAAACCAGTTGAAGCTACCAACTGGACCCCATTCATCATCTACAAACTTTATGAGAGTCATTTCTTTGTCAACATTGTATTCGTATTTCTTCCGTTCAGCCTCAGGATTATTGAGATAAGCACTAGGACTTCGGTTAACACCAGCATCAAGAAGCTCTCCTGCAAAACCATGAGGATGCAAAGCTTTAAGTTCCATAAAGCCTGTATATTTTGGAGGTGACTGAAACAAACACAACAGAGACAACTGTTATAAAAGAGTACAAAGAGAGTGGGTTGTTCACCGATTAAGTCTGAAAGAATTGACTTTATTTTGACATGCTGATAGTAAACAGAAAAAGGAGAGCAAAACCCATACGATACCGTAGTATAGAATATTACATCCCTCTTCCATTTCAATACTTCCCACAGCCATTTAACTACCAAGATAGGATGATGCTGGAGATTGTAAAACGGACTTTGATATTCCAGCCAAAACTTCAATATCAATGACTATAAATGTCAAACTTCAGTAGAAAGAGTCAAGGATTATGAGAACAAATTTAACTGAGAGAGAGAGAGAGTCAAGGATTATGAGAACAAATTTAACTGAGAGAGAGAGAGAGTCAAGGATTATGAGAACAAATTTAACTGAGAGAGAGAGAGAGAGAGAGAGAGAGAGAGAGAGAGCAAAAAGGAGAGATGTTCATCGAATTTTCTTTGAAACTTTGGAAATAATAAGTCATGAATACTTTACGATTGTTGGGAGCATCTGACAATTTTTTGTCCTACAGATTATCAAGGCAAAAGTCTAAGACACTTGCATCAGCAACTAAATCGGTGACAAGACCATAAGTTTTAATCTTCTGCATCCAAGAATTAATTAGCTTCACCAACACTAGTTTCCTTCGGTTCATTGGCTTGGGTTTCTCAGCACATAATCCATAATGCAATTAAGATATAGAGTTAAGTCAACGCAATCTACCACTTGCACTGAATTAGTCAATTGTAAGTATCCAGGCTTTATAATTAATCTTACTAAATCAAGAATGATAAGTCTAGCTCAACCTGATTTAAGATACTCAAGTCCAGCTAGTCTATTTAAATTACTGTTTTAAGTGGATGTGACATCAATCTAAAAATTTATTTTGCACCCAAGACATGAGGTACTGCTCAAACTTTTGCTGTCATAGGAATCTTAGACATGTTAAAAGTATAAAAAAGAGATGACGAGTCAAGAAGATTGCCAACTCTTCAATTTAACTATTAGGATGCGATCTATCTGACCCTTGACACACTCTAACTTAATGAAGATTGTAAAGTCAGAGTTGTACAGCAAGTCCAAGTTAAACTAGAGTTCGACTAGTTTATATCCCTACAAACACAAAAAGTAAAATAAAAAACAGAGTGAAAAGGGAAAAGAGTAAATTTAGTTCATGACTTTTAATTCTTTGAGTAGGCATTTGCAGTCCAAGAAACAAACTCTCACTGACTACAACTAATAAGCTAGATTCACAACATGCATAATCGTTCTTTAAGCTAAGCAATATGTTTCACAGTTCTAACAGCAATTGCTTGAGCGAGTATAGTAGCAAACTACAGTAAGATATACCACCTGCCATCAGCTATTTATGAATGAACCATCAAGCTATCATCGCCAGAGTACATCATTGCAATTTAAGAAAATGTCCAAAGACACAGATATCTCCAATTAGAAAAAGGGCAAAGAGGTGAATGAAAAAGTTCACTAATGGATTAACAAATAATAAAGATAATAGGTAAGCAATTCAACCATTAGATTCTTTCTATCACCATCTTAACAAGAACTCACAACACAGATTGATAGCTGTGGCAAGCGGTGAGATGGGATAAAGAAGAGAAAAAAAATGAAGCATTTTTATTACCTCTATTGACAAAAATACTCCCTGGCCGAAGATTTTCATGAGCTTGTATAATGCTTTTCTCAATCCCATCAACAAGAGCATCAAATGACTGCCTTACAAATCCAAGTGATGTCACTATATACACAACATATTGGAGATAGCCTCCTGGTCCAGCATGAGTGTGAATTCCACTAATTGCGACATTCTCTTCAGTATAAACATTCCCATATCTGAAAGTAACAAAGTTGGATATTTAAATTTTTTCACAAAATGCAAGAAATTCTTCAACTGCATTATTAATTATCTTGACAGTTAGTCCACTCAATACAGTCGCACCTTTCTATCTTCTCCAGTGGAAGAACAAAGATGTTAGAAGAACATTGCAGTTCACGCACTTCTTAGAGAAGATTATATAAACTATGTATGTCATGCTCACATAAGCAGAGTTGAATTTCATCCAAATTAATGTTGAGAGAAACAATATTTCAATGAAAGAATGAAGGCCTTAGAAGAGTGTGGTTTACACACTTATCAAATAAGTGAAAGAAATATGTATTTCATGCTTTTATAAGCTGAATAACAATCGAAACCAATGTCGAGCATATTGATTGTCTGGTTAAAGAATGAAGATGTGAGAGTGCAGTTTCTACATACTTATTGAAAAAGATGAAAGAAATATGTGCATCATCCACATGTCAGTGGTATAGTTGAAATTAATTGGAACTACAATTCTCCAAAGAGAGAAGGAAAATGTTAGAAGAGTGCACTTTACATGCGTAATCTAAGAAGATTAAAAAAAATGTACTTCATGCTCATACAGGAAGAATTCGATCTACTCAAGATTAATATAATTCTAGAACTGACGATATGAGGGTAGAGAATTGTATCTACTCATGCATGAAGGTCCAAAAGTACATTCTGTGAAGCCATGCATGCATCTAAAGTTGGATTTAACTCAATGGGAGAGATTACCTCGCTTTTAATCTCTCAAGTACTTTAGTAGTCACAATCTGTGAAGCCATGCATGCATCAAGATTTACAAATGCTAAACGATTCCCTTGAGGTTCTGCAACAATAAAAGTCCGAGCCCGCAATCTAAAGTGGACTCCAGATGCAATTTGTTCCATGTTTGCATAACCCATCATATTTACATCTGCAGCAGGCCCTGTTATATCATAGCTCCCAAGGCCAATCAAATAATTGGAAGCTGATGAGTTTCCTTTGATGTTCTGGAACAAGGCCACAAGGAACAAGAACCATCTAGTCATAGTAAACATCTTGATAGAAGCATGAACAAAGAAAGACGTTGCCATCTCCTCTTTCCACAACTTTTTCTGGCCTCACTCAGCTCATTTCCATCTGCAGCGGAAGAAATGCCAATGCATGAATCATCAAGTCAGCAAAATTTGTAAGTGGAACGTATGAGAAAGCCAATCCAAGAAAGACTATATAGTTAAGCCTATGCACGTTATCTCATGCCAATTGTCAGAGAAGACCGGATTGATACTCAAGGTTCATGAAATGCAGAACTAGCCAAGGACCAAAAAGTTGCACTTCATAGTCACTAGATACAAGGTCAATTAAAGCTGCGATTACAACCTCTGAAGGAATCACCTGATATAAGGAAGGTTTTCTTGTATGACATGGCCCTATTGTACATAGGGAAAGCTCAAAAGACAATATTCCCTGCCTGCCGGGTGTGGTATGTGTTTCTCAAGATAGCTACATTCTTTGCTCTAACCTAATCTCTTGCCAAATTAAGTTCCACCAAATCTAGTTAGAGGAAGAACATGCTCCTTCGATTATGCTATATGCTTAAACCATGGAAAAGAATTAACAGACTTCCGCATCTTGTTCTAGGATAAGTTGACGCGAGTGAGGGTGACCCATCGGAACCGACAGGGCACATCCTTGAACAAGCTGCGGACTTCGTAACGCGTATCGAATCATTTTGCCGCAAGATGAGTCCACCAAGTCAGCTGGAAAATAGACCCGGCAACCTTAAATTTCCACCTCACAGTGTTTGAAATTCGAATACCGACAAGAACAAAAAAGATTCCGACAGCAGTTTCCCAAGTTCCAGGGCCACAGAAAGCTCGTTTTGCCGTCGCAAACTATTAGAGGCTTTCTCTATCTACAATATCAGAATGTACATTGAAATGACCAGTACATCAAAATCAGCAGAACAACGTGAGGAGACTCGACATTATGCTCGAGGAAAATAGATATTATTGGGACGACGTGCAAGCTCGCGAATCAAAGAGACAAGAGGAGTTCAGCGAAATGTACCTATAAGAGCAGCTCAATTGGGTGGAGAACTCAAGGAGCGAAACCGTGCATCTGGTTTTCTTCACAACGCCTGACACAGCCGTGTGCCATTTATGAGGGCGACGAACCGACAATTTGTCCTTTCGGACGTTGTAGTGATTAGCTCCTGCAGTTGGGTCCACCGCCATTAAAGGTATCGTTGAGTCTAGGAGGCTCAGCTCGCTCTCGCTCTCTCTCTCTCCCTGCGCTTTATCGGGGTAGCATCAACTCGTGGTGGTAAAAGTGTTGTCGAGCTTCCTAAGCGAAACGAGGCGATGCTGATAAAGGAGGCGCAAAGCGCCGTGGAAGCGGAAAAGCGAGAAGCTTCGTCTGTCCATTCGGGTCACGCGCAGAGGAAAAGCGTGCGCGAGGCTCAAGTCTCTACCCAAGCCAAAGTAACGACGCCAACCTCGCTCCAAACATCATCATCAGACGGAGACGAAAGGCAAATTCCTTCAACGAGGCCAGTGAAGTTAGGAGGACGAAGAGCCGTTTGAACTTATTTGCCCTCCTGCGAAGAAGCTTCCTTCATTCATTCGTCTGTCAGTGCTACTCGTCAGTAATCAATTCAGTTTTAATTTTTTTGATTATGTAAATCTTATTTTTAAATATTTCAAAAATTATCTATCTAATTTTAAATTTTTTGAGATTTATTAATTTATTATTAAACTTATTATTTGAATTTTTGATCGAAATAATTATATTATTAAATTATTAAAAAAATAAAAATAGATTGATAAATTATCAAAAAATTTAAAACTAAATTGGCACAATAAAAAAAGTTTAGAATTGAATTTATCGTTTAAAATTTCTCGAATAACTTTTCTTAAAATTTTGAAAGATTTTACTTTTTTCTTAAAAGTAAAAGATTGTCAATATAGGAATACGAAAATGCATTTTTGCGTAATCATAATTTAAAAATTGATTGATGCAATATAGATTTTTAACTATCGACTATGAAACTTAAACGTAATTTCATTAAAACTATATCATGAAAATGAGTGAAAATTATTGGTACGACTGTAATCGTCATTGAAATTAGTACATACTAAATACAAGTATTTCACTACAACTTCTTTCATGGTAGATAAATGTAAAATCGAAAGGCAACGTCTTTTTTTATTTTGGGTAAGATCGAAAGGCAACGTTATGTAAAATATACTTCAATTTTTTTTAGCCGATTCAATTTTAAATTATGTAGCTATATTTTCCTAGGATATACTTTCTGCAAGATTATAATATTGGATAGGTGTATAGTTGGGAAATTATCTTGAAAGTTTTGTCACTTAACAATCGACCTTAGCACAACTAACAGCATCAACAAATGAATGGTAAATACTGAAAGCTTAATAATAAAATTGAACAAAAGCGCTTCTTTTTAGTACTATTAACATGCACAACTTGTGTAGAGATGGACGAACATAATTAAATTAGTGATGAATCTGATCACTTTGAAATTGATGAGAGCAGACACATCTATATTAACATGTAAACTTCTAAGGTGATGATCTTTGATATGGATGTAAACGAATTTTCTAAAGATGTATGTTTTTCTTTATGATTTTCAATTAAGGTCAAACGTTTGACCCTTCAACAAGATCCCATTACCATACAAATGCAACACTTATGCGGTGTGCGAAACCTAAACTCTTTTAAGTACAATCTGGTGGCATTAAGCCCGCCTCCTAGGACATCAACCAGGGTAATCTCAAATATGATTTAAACTAGAAATTACCCGCGTTTTGCTTAGAAGCAAATTACCTCAGAATTACTTTAAGTTACGACTATTTGTAGGAATATAGGGGAAGAGAGGAGACGAGGCGGGCAGCGTCGCACCTGACTGCGTCGACGAAAAGGGAGAGCGTGGCACCACCATTTTCGCGATTGCCCTGAGCAACAACCACTGCAATCGCCGCGGCCCCCCCTTCCTTTCTCTGTACTGTACGTAGAATAGCCCCGATTCCCGCAATATTACATGAGTGAAGGCATAGATACAATTCAAGAAGAGGATGCATGTTGTGGCCAATGAATCTTGAAGATGCATGACAGAGAACTGCCTCGCGATGTTAGCTGGCCTAACGACACACAAAGATCTCGTCTGCCGGCAGCTATATGCTTACCGGTGATTTTAGGGTTCGTCTGCCAAATATCCATCCATCTCCTCCACCAGGACCACCACGCGGTGATCAGCTGTGATGAGAGGCCTTGTTGTTTTACCCTAAAGTTCACATCTTTACTGTTTGTTTCATGTGCATTTCATTTTTATGACCGGTCACTCCTCAGACAAAACTCTAATGTAAGAAACAGCTCCACATTCCTCTATCCTATCCAAAACCCCCGGTTCACACTTCAGAGAACTGATGGCTCAAGAACCATCTCGGAACACTAGCAATCATCCATGGAATCGGTTTTTTCCCCATGAAATAGGCCTATATGGCCGAGGATGGAGCCAAAGACCATTTAAAGATATCAAAACCCTATATATCTGGTACAAGATGGTGACTGAAAGTGAAGACAACAGACAAAAATCCGAGCTCCTCAAGTGCAGTTGACGATCTGAGAGGACTGCTCTCATCTGGACACTAAGCCTCTCGTATACAATTATCCAACTATGGAGCTTATTGTCAAACCAAAGAAACTAAAAGTTGCTCACAAATGGTCCTAGCAGAGCAAGTTATGAGACAAACTAACAGCACCCTGGATGAAGAGAAACTCAAAATGGGTTCTGAATTAGGAAGGCATGCAAATCTAAATAGGCTCTCAGCAGGAGGCAAGCGGTCAGCTCCGTTTCAGTTGAAACACATAATTGAAAAGAAAATTTGCTCACTTAGGTATTGGACATGTGGAAAGAAAAAGGGAAAGAACCCTCCTCATCCTGAGGCCAGTAACCAGCAATACCAAACAAGAGAGTTGCAGCTCACAATTATAAAGATTCAGATCTCTGTCTATGCTCACAACAGTCAGATCAGTTACTGCTACATAGTCATATTGTTCCCTGTACTCTTAATTGAAGAGAGTACACTGGTCCACTGGTCATCAATGAAAACTATCTCGCGAAGGCATCCTGTCACCCAACTAGCTTGAATTGTGGCTCACGTTTGGTAAGCTGCCTAGGACCTAATTTCCAATTTGATAGACATCACACGAAACTCCTTTGTCCTAATCATTCCCAAGGATGGATCCATATAAATGAGAAAACGGATGAGTGTGCAGCTCATCAGCTGGCAAAGGAAACCATAAACTCCCATTTCATCTTCTTCAACAACTTTTTCAAACAATGAGGAAACTTTCTCCATTGGTCTGGCTTCGCAATTGAAACTTCTATCACATAATATAGTACATGGTCCATTCACCACATTGATGGCACATAAACCTGTTCTTTCAAATTCTGTGTTGCACTTTCAGTAGGGAAACCTCTCACTGCACCGATCGTCCACTGTGCTATAATGCCAGCAGCAACTGCAAATCGAAGTTGTCTTTCCAAAATGTCTTGATTATTAAACATTTCAGGGCAAGTTGTCAGCTTTCTCAAAATACCAGCCACAATAGCATCTCCGGAACCCGTTCTATCACAGGTGAAAGGTGTAATAAGAACATCTTCTGTACCGACAGCAACACCATCAAACTCGGGGGCATAATAATGGATACGAAGTGTTCCATCGGTTACAAATATGAATTTGAGCTTATCGTGCCACAGTGGAGATACTTCCTCCCGGTTATAGTGATAATAATCTCGCCGGTTCTTAGTTTGATCGAAATTTTCAGCATAGTATTGAGGTCTATAATTTCGTTTTCTCTCATAATGATCTTCATCTAGAAGAAATTCCAACTCTTGCCTGGACACTTCAATAATGTCAGCCTCATCCCATGCTCTCTTAATTAACTCCCTTGTCTCATCCCGCGATCTCCACAATGGCAACGGCAAATTCAAGTCGAAAAATATAAGGCTGCCAAACTTTTTAGACCATTCGATAGCTCTGAAGAGCGTGGCACGCATTGAAGGGGAGGTCAGAACTTCAGAAGTGAAGTGGAATATTTTAGCCTGCATCCAATTCGATCATCAAACAATCTCAAAATTAGTCAATTATCATGATTTGCCAACCTAAACTTCAATGTCCGACTTGGTATTATATCATGCATCAACAAAGCATCAGATTACTAGTTTCAGCTTTCCAATCGGACTTTCATTTCCAATCCCTCAATCTATGAAAACCAATCTCCCAAACAATTCAGTAAATACATCAGCATTTCACAATTAAAGCATCCAATGAAGCCAGCATGACTCTATCCTCCTCTCAACTGTGCAAGTCAAGTTTCATTTAAAAAAATAATCCTCAGCCTCATTCCATTACATTTGATCTTGCCTCATTTGCAGAAAGGCAGGTAATCGGAAACCAATATTTAAATTACTATACTATGGAACGTGCACCGCATTTAAAACCTCATACATGGAATCCAGTCAATTCGAAACTTTTAAATTGACAAAATCAAGCTCTTTCTTTCGCCATGGAGCAATCAAGTTCTTCCAATCATCACAGTATTGCAACCTCTAACCACCCTCCCCCACCAAAAAAAAAAAAAAAATTCAGGATTTGATTGCATCAATCGGAAAGTTTAGCACCCAATAGCATTTCGTACGCAAGACTGAAGATTTCGAGTAAAATTTCCCATTATCCGACAGTATACTCCTACATAAAATCCTCGACAATCAGCAGCCCGCATATGGACAGACAACTGGACACGACACAAGAACAATGAACTGAGCACGAGTTTTACCTCTTTGAGCACAGCCAGGTTCAGTTCGGAGCTCGCAAGCGAGTCCTCAGCCGACTCCTTCACAGTCTCCATTCTCATCCTCCCTCCATCGAACTTCACCTTCATATAAGTACGCCCAGTCTTCACGTTCCCATCGAACTTCACGGCCCTCGTCTGGACCCTCTCCTTGTTCATCGTCAACACCAGCTCCTCCCCAAAGTCGTCCCTCCCGACCTTTCCCATGAACGCCGCCCGCCCACCGAGCCTGGCGTGCGAGATCGCCACGTTCGACGGTGGCCCACCAGGAGCCCGCACGAACTCCGGCGGGTCCCACTGCAGCATCTTCCACTGCGAGTAGATGTCCGGGTGCATAGAGTTGTGGTGGACCCGCACCGTCGGCACGAACTCCCGCTGCGCGGCGCCAAAGCAGCAGACCAGCGGGGGGTCGTCGTAAGAGTCGATCCCGTCGTCGTAGTCCCAGCCGTCGCCGCCTTCTTTGTCCTCCTCTTCTCGACCTTGATCCCTGACCGGCTCGACGGCGACCGCCACCCCGGCCGCGCCAATCTCGGACTCGATTTTCGCCGGGCGCTTCGTCTTCTTCCCGGGCGATGAAGAAGACGAAGAAGAAGAGGAAGGAGCAGCCGAAGAAGGGGAAGCGCTCTTCTTCCTTCCGCGTCGAGCGGGTTTCTTGGACTCCGCGTCGCCGTCGCCGCTGATGCTGCCGCCGTTCGTGGAGGATTTAGGAGGAGCCGAGAGACCGCCGGAGAAGGGAAGGTCGGAGAGATGAAATCTGAGAGGGATTGAAGCATTGCGGTTGAACAACTTCTTGGGTTGGCGAAGGAGAGGGTGAAGGTGGTGGAAGAGGAGAGAGCGAGGAAGGAGATGGAGCGACGCCATTGGAGAGCTAACAGGGTTCTTCCTCCTCGGGGTTTATCCGTGGAGGAGCACTTCCGCAATTATCCGGTATGATCGGGGGTATTATGGGAAAAGACCGCACTTTCAGTTTTGGATCGAATTGAAACTTTTATTACGGCTCGCCCCTTATATCAAATGAATAAATAAAAATCGACAAAACAAAATCAAGTCAAAATATATTTATCTTCTCTTCTTCTTATTTTTTTCGTGAAAAATAAACAATTAAAAATATATTTTTTAAAAAGATGATTGCTTAGTAGAAATAATTGGTTCTCAATTCGATCCGATCTCACCCAAAAATTAAAAATCAGATCAAGAGGACCGGTTTTCAATTTTTAAAAAAGGGGAACTCGACCACTTGATTCGAAGACGGGTCCGGTTCGATTTTCTGATACGGTCCAATGACACTAGTGGAGTCAAGCTTATGGCCAAGTCATGGGTTTAGCTAAGGAAGAAGGTGAAGAGTATTGCAGTGGGAGGATGGGGTGGGAGGTGATCCACCGAGCAAGGGGAGGCGGAGGGTGGAGAAGGCGGAAATGATGGGGAGGTTTCGGAAGTGACCAATGTCGTCAAAGCTCTCGACGTTCGATGGGATTATTTTTTCGGGCAGGCTAGAGGTGCGCATGATAACATTCTAATTTCTCTAAATTTCTATTCCGGACAAAAAAAGAATAGAAATCCGTTTGGTAACACTAACTTATTTTTTTGTTCTCAGAAATAGAAGGTTGTTCCTGGAAATAAAAATAAAAAGCAAAAAAATTGTTTCTCGTTCCCGAAAATAATTTTAAAAATAAGCTATTTTTCTTTTCTTTTTATCTATTGCAGCTGTTGGTCGCCGCTCGCCCCCGGTTGCCGACTACTGCCTCCACCAGTCGCCGGCCGTCATTCTTGAGCATTAAAAAAAATAAAGTAAAAAAAATTATGAATCGTACCAAATGCATTTCTATTCTTTTTCTATTCCAATAGTAGAAATTTTGTGTAATTACCAAACACATTGTTTTACTCAGAAATTGTTTCGAAAAAGAAATGGAAAATAAATGTTTCTTAAAAAAAAATTCTTCAGAAGAGAAGTGTTATCATGTACACCCTAAAACTCTGAGTAATTTGGAGGAACTTGGAGGATACGATCGGCGATGAAGCGAACGCGGCAACTAGAGGAGGGAAAGGCAGAGAGTGGAAGACTTGAGAGAGAGTGAGAGAGAGAGGAATGGAGGGCAGCGAGAACCTCTCAAAGTGTTATTCGATTCGGCCTAATAATCCGTCCTCTTCTCCCCCTTTTTCTTTTTTTTTTCATTTTTTTTATGAACAAATCAATCCGGTTTGATTCAATTTCCACTCCAGAATCAAGAATTGCCCGTCAGTGCTTCTAATTCTAAGTAATTGGGAACCGGACCGACCGATGCCCCTACGAATCGCCCAAAACTAACTAGAGAAGTTTGATCTAGGCAAGTTTCGTTACATACTCTTAACGCTTATATCATCTATGAAAATATAAACAAATAATATTTTTATTAGTTACCATAATACTTGGATTTAAATTATTGTGGATAATGAAAATATATTTTTTTGTTAATTATTTTAAGTGATTATTTTTATATAAATACTTTTCAGATCGTTTATTTATTTATTTGCAAATAAACGAAGCATTTGTGTTCATTGAACATGAATAACATAGTCCTGCATGACTTTTAACTTTAACTAATTATTGAATTTAAGTCTATAACATGCCTGATTCCGACATTTGTTTTGATTTGAAATACTTCATATCTTTTTAAGTATCGACATTTCTTAGAAAGTGGTCTCTTGTTTATTCCCTCCAAGATGAGAAGTGCTGCTTAATTCTTGTCAAGAAATCAAGGAAATCCTTTCAAAGTTTAGAATGCTCGATTTTAGTTAAACCATCAAGGCCCTTAAATCATCTTCGAGAGAAGTAAAAATGGAGAAGTTTTTGCGATTTAAAATTGTAATTGAATTTTATATGCCCTTTTAATGAAACCAACACGATGTAGTATACACGTATCGTATCGATATGATTCAACAAATTTATTTCATGTACAAGCGAGAATTTCTTAGTTAGAAGTTTGCTTTCCTCAAGATCGACACATTTTCTTTTCCTTATAAAATTCAATTTGTAAGCGACTAGTGATTAATATAAACACATTTGAACTGTCAACATGTTTTTTTATTCAAAATTTCATTTTTTTAACAATGGATGAAAATTACTAATCTCGACATTCAGGAAATGACATCACCCTGTACATTATATAGGTACAATAAATGATTCTCATTAATCGCACGCATCAAGTTGTGCAACGAAGAAGAACTTGCTGCTGGAAATAAGAAAAATGATACAAATCATCAATGAACTCTAGTTAAATATGTAACATGCAATATAGTTCTTGAACCTTCAATTTGTTTATTGTGGTTTTTTAATTTTTAGTACATGTTCAAACTAGTCCTCGAATTATATGAAAATATTAAATATAGTCCATGAACTTCATGGAATGACAATATTGAATATTTTCGTATAGTTCAAGGACTTGTTTGAACATCTACAAAAAAATTCAGTGATCATATTAAATAAATTGAAAGTTTAAGAACTACATTACACATTAAATTAAAGTGAAGTTGAAAAAAAAGCCTAATCATTCGAATCCTTGTGTGGGGCATCTATAAACTATACACGCTCCGGTTGAATCATAATGACAATTTTGTTCCTCTCTCCCCGTATAAAACTCCGTCGGATCCTTCTTGAAACATAACCTAAAATTTGATCTTCATTATAAAAAAACCCTGAGCATACATACCATTGAGAAGGAGAAGTGATTCATTAAAATTCAATGATCACATTAAGCAAATTGAAAGCTCATGGGCTACATGATATATTGAGCCAAATTTTATGAACTATCAATGTGACTATCCTAGGGGAATAAGACGTAACATCAACACTTCAGCAGCAAGGCGTCACAATGGTTTGGGCGAGGTTGGCCCTGTCATGGCAATACTAATCGTAAGCAAGATCACCTTACATAGATCTGGAGGAGGCTAGCCTCGCACATGGTGGCCAAGACCTCCCCCAAATCTGGGCAAGGTTTGAGCAAGCGCTATGACACTAGTCAGCGGTCGATGAGGGCTTCACAACCCTTGCTTAGTGGTCGGCAAGCTTTGATGACCAGGGATCCTCGCCAACCACGATAACGAAGAAAGAAAAAGAAAGAAAAGGGGAAAGAAGAAGATGAAGAAAAAAATCTTTTGATGAATGGCCTTATCAATCGGAAGATTTGGCTGGCCAGCAAGTTTAGACCTTTCTTTGAGATTGGTGTGATCATTTCAAATCTTTATTTGAAATAAAATTTATTTTGAATCATCTCTTGAGAAAACGAGAGCACTGTAAGCTTTAATTGGAAAGTTTTTCCAAATAATGACATAAAACGAATGTCCACGTCTATTTGATTTTAAAGTGGGCCCACGCACAAGGGGAACTAGAATGGGCCTTTTATTGGGCTACGATGTCTGGGCTTTCTTCACCACCCCAACATCAACCTGAAAGACGAGAGACCTGAGAACGAGACGGCGCCAATGCTAGGGTTTCGCATTCGCCTCATAGTGCCATCGCCGTTCCCCATCCCTCCGCATTTCAATGGTGGTCTTCCTCTTCGTTAAGATCGTTTTATTCCCTTCGTAAGCTGATAGCATACCATCTCTCTGTCTCTCTGTCTCTCTGTCTCTCTGTCTCTCTCTCTCTCTCGCATTTTCTTGATTCGAAAGCTTGCGCTTGCCGAGTGATCTTTTCGCCTTCCGATGGACATGGGGATCTTTGTCGTTGCAGCTCGATACCCTGTTGCGATAGCATGCGTCTGCGGGCTGCTTCAAAACTTTTGATGCGATTCGGGCTCGTTTTGGATTGATGTCTCCGTTCTTGCAGTTTTTTTTTTCGAACAGGGGGGAACGCATCGATGATGACTTAATCCTAAATGTCATCTTTGCACTATGATTTTTCCCGTGAAGAAATAAATTGGGGAAGGTTTTATTCTCTGAGATGCTCCTCTGCTTCCTCCCCTGTTTCGTGTCATTCAATGAAAGACCTCACGCGACCCTCATTTTCTCGTTCATTGCCCTGTTGTTTCGGAGGATCGATGATGTCATTAATATCTGCGTTATCTATCTGCAGCTTCCCCTCGTGGGAGTGAAGATGACAACCGATACGTGCTGAGATCCTCATCTGTTTTACTTCTTTTAGACTATTCAATCGAGTCTCTGAATCCGAGACTTTTTGTTTTGGCGAAACTCAAGTCTTCGTTTTCTGAGATGAAATGTCCATCTGCAGCTATGGTTTAGTGCCATCGTTTGTGATCGGCTCTGCTATTTTCTTTTGCTTTTCATAGGCCGATGATGCGAGTTTTATGTGTCATCCCTCCAGAGATGTTCTCTTTTCAAAAAAGCGCATTGTTCCGTCTTTCAAAAGAGTCGGTGAGAAGCGATTAATATGGCACCAGAGATTTTCTGTAGCACGAGAGTCTGCAATGTTCTGTTTTCAATGTTGTTGCATTCGAGTTGCATTTCGTTAAGTCTAAGCATCATATGGCACAATGGCTAGCTAGAAATGGATGGTGAAGGTCGGCAGAATAGCGAATTGAGTCTGCGCCCATTATAATGCAGACAAGATGTGAGTCTGAGCCGCTCAATGAAGCAAGAAATAGCACAACTGGTCGAATGACCGGGTCGATTGAAAGCCTCCCAACAGCTTTATAGTTGAGAGAATCATCTTGATATCTAAATTTGCCAAATCCTCGGAGATAAGGGAAACATAATTTGGGAGGCTGTGCATTTCGCACTAGCCATGAAATGATGAGATTATCGAATGGTAATGCTGATCTCTCTTGAGATTGGTATGTGTTGGACGATATTTGATTTGGGAGGCAACGTGTGATTGTGTCCTTTCCTTCTGTTGCACATTCATAATCTGCAGAAGCAGAATGTTACTGAAGCTATGACTTATCAAATAAGAAAAGGAAAAGGGAAAAACAGATGCTCAAGATAAGAACCGAAGGTTGGGCATTGTCATGGAAATAGGAAGCTCCTCTCCAATCAGTATTGCAGGAATCAAAAGCCACTTTAACATAGTAATAACAGTCCTTTTCGTGTCCAATGAAAAGAGAAAAAGGAGATGGTAAGGAGCAACTTAACACATTCCCACTCTCTTCGGACGTGACAGTAGGAACCTAATTCATCAAGAGTCCATACAGAGTCGGGATATTGATCTAAAAAGAGAATCTGATGGCTTGCCCTGCCTTAAGTTTCGCAAGAGAACCACTTCGAGGAGATTAAGTACCATATGAACACCAGCAGTGCAGAAAATCACTTTCCGCCGTAGTTGGGGCAGTCGAACCAGCTCTCGTATCATCACGGGCGGCAGCTTTTTGTGCTCCAATCTTCTTCTTCATATCAACATAGTGAAAACAGTTCATCGATATATTAGACCGCTTCGCGATGTACGCAAGGTAATTCTACGGCACCGGAAAAGAACCCTCTTAAGTGCTTTCAAACTGGAGAATATGTGACAATAAGCTACATTTTAGACAGTTAATTATCAGATTACAACAACACGAGGAAGCCGAAAAACGAAAGAACCAAAGAAAACATCAATTTACAGCAGAAAAGACCAACAGCAAAAATCTCCCCGACTTCAAACATCTAACGCACGCGCCACCATCTTCTTTGACGGGCTTTATCTAGACACCAGTCAGCTCTCACTTGGTGGCATTCACATCTTTGACGGTATCTACAATTACCGCCAATTTACTGCACTTCTTCAAATCCACGGGCTCCACCACAAACTCCTCCGGCGCCACAGGTCGCCGGTTCCCGAATATTGTCCACAAGTACAGGACTACGAATGCCCCCAAAGCGCCGCTTCCCGTGCCGAAAATCATCGCTGCGAGCACTTTAAAGAAACAATCGTTCTTCCTATGGACTCCCGGATTCTTCGTGTTTTGAACCATGGCTTGAGGATCCAATGGCTCGGAGTGCATCCATTGGGGGACATGCCTGAGCTTGAAGCTCCAAGAATAGATAACGCATGACTGGCTTGAGTTCCCATTAGAAGAGCTCAGACCCACAAACACATCACCCTCCTCCCACATTTCCCACAAATCCACGAATCGAGTGAGCGTCGGATCTGACGGCCGAGATTCAGAGGACCTACTCACCCTAACCTCCAACCGTCTCGACCCAGCTTCATAATCTATCCAAGAATGGAACTTGCTCCCACCATTCAGCACCAAATTAAGTGAAGACGCGTTCTTCACTTTAGCAGGCCCGAGGCCACCCACATCAATCGCCACACTGTTCTTCACCGAATCGAATTCGACAGCGACGGTTCCATTCAAAGTCCCGTTCTTTCCCAGAGGAAGCCCAAAGGGACTATCTTTACCCCCAAATTCATCGACATTCAAACCGCTTGGAGACAGAGCAAACGCCAAGCCATCTCCATTACCTCCGGACAACGAAAACGAGAAGTACGTCGAGAAAGCGACCAGATTCTCCGGATTACCTTGCACGATCTTGATGGGTCTCTTGTACACGACCGACCCGGCGCTGGGCCCCCCCGCGACAGTCAGCTGAACCGAGGAACCCCCGCTGAGTACCTTGGCATCCCCGTACATTGCGATGTTGGACGCGAAGTAGGCATCTTCAGCGAACTGGCCGAAGGAAAAGGAGGGACCCGGGTCCGCAGACAGGGCTCCGAGGGAGACCACGACGAAAGCCAAGGCCGAGAAGGTCCCGAGGCGGGATGCCGACGCCATGGACGAGGTGGGTTCGCGCGAGCTCGAATCTCCAGGGGCGAGACGGGAGGGAAGAGAGGGCTAGTGGGTCGCTAGGGTTTGGTGCGGGGACGATCCCCTCCTCTGCATTTACAGCGAAGTGAAACGAATTTCTCCTCCTTTCTTGTTTTTTTTTTTCTCGGGGTAGCTTTTCTTTGTGGGGAGTGTGCTGCAGTGAGAGGAAACCAGTGGAAGAAAGTAAAGAATGAGAGAGGGAGAGAGAGAGAGAGAGGGTTGGGAATGGGAGGTTGTGAAAATTAAATACGTCTCGACTCGTTTCCTGCAAGCGCACTGACTCAGCTTTTTGCTCAGTGGCTGCTGACCGAGGGAGGGGAATATAATAAAGGCTTGGTCTTTGCAGCCATGCCCCTCGGTTTCCCAGGATTTGCCTGTTTGTCCTTCCCGTGGGTAGGTCCTCTCTCGCCTTTTCCAGCTTCCACCATTCGCCTTTGCATCCGATGCATTCCAGTCCCGAAGTCCTTATCTCTGAAATTGTTCGATCGATTCACACCTCCTACCCGGACGACATCTCTTTCCCTTTCCCGTTCTCCTTTCCTCTCTTCCGTCGTCCCACTCACTATCAGGAGGGCTCGAACTCGCCTGAGCTCGGCCCGGCCTGATGAGAAGATACCATGAATTGCGAGCTCCGAGACTTAATGAGATCCTCAAGGTTAAAGGTTCCGGCCTTCCGGTCACAGATGAGATACTGACGGATGCCATCACCGTCCCATAGGCCAAATGTTATGCATGTGGCAATGAAAAAGGTTATATATCATCTTCAACACGATTGAAAAGTTGTACTAAAGTTATCACAATGATAAGATGTTGTACTAAAATTTATCGAGAAAATACCGGGGTTTGCTTGCGTCTTTCTTATAATTGGACATAGGGTACTTGTTAATACCGAAAAAGAAATAAAAAGGAAAGAATAGAACTCAGGAGAAAAGGGCAGTTAGTCAGGGCTTCGCCGACCGACAGTCAAATCACAATGTCTTGGGCCATCGGGTTGATAATAATAATTATTATTCCTCCTATGTTGAGTCTGTGATACCATTGATTTGATCATGAGCTCACGAGGTTGGTTGCTGTACTTAGGGTTCGCATTGATGGTCCTAAAGAGTTTAAAGAAGCATGGCCAAGTGGAAGATCCTTAAAGGACGATGATGGTGTCTCACATCTTACTTACTGATTTTTTTATACAAGTTTTTATTGTCTTATTAACAAAACGAAATGGAATTGCAATTGCAGTAAATTCACAGGTAATTTGTACAGGTATGGATGCGAAAATCTACTTGCCATAAGCAATTAGTTCATTACGCTTGTCTTCAAAGCGAGGGCGGGCTTATCTCTCATCACCTCGAAGACTTGCCAAACGGAGACTCGTGGAATACCTAGCACGGTCCACGGATCGATGAAACCGACGCCCGTACCGCCGTTCGCGATGTCATTCGGCCCCCGTCGGTGACCGATGCGGGTTCAAAGATGGGCGTGCGACCTAAAGGCTCTGCTCATCTTTACCAAGATATTCACCACGGGATTCTTTGCTTCCCCTATCTCTTTTCCTTCTCTATTGCCTCAATGGATTTGTTTATAAGCTGTTTGATGCTAACAATAGTGTAATAGACCAAAAGAGGGAGCGATTCAAGGTCCTCCTCGTGTCGGAGGACCACGTGGCCAGCACCGGACCGGACCGACCCTCCTTCCCATTTCTTCTTTTTTTTTTCTTTTTTTTCCTTTTATTTATTTCCCTCTTTTTTTAAAAAAAATATTATTTTCGTCAATTGGGCGTGCACAGGAAAAGGGAGGAGGAGGAGGAGGAGGAGGAGGAGAATTTTAAAGGGGCGGGGCAGGCGTGCGAAGAGGGACAAATTCCACCTTGGAAAGACGCAGTTCCACCGAACCTTCGACATGTCACCGTCCCATTCCTCCTTCCCAACCCCCTCCATCTCTCTGAAAATTGTCTCTTTCTCTTTGAGCTTTTGCGGGCGTTACTTGAAGACTCATCTTCTTCTTCTCCTCCTTTTCCTCTCTTTTGTTTTTTCTCTATTACTCATTCTTGAGGGAAGGTGGGGATTTCACTTTCAATTTCATTATTTTATGGAGTAAGATTTTCGGCATTGTCAATGGAGCACAAGGAACATAAACGCTTTAACGGTCTTTAATCCACGATGAAACACGATGGCATAAAAAGTTGTACTAGAATTTAATCAATGACAAAGTGTGATGACATAAAGATACAAAGTCGAAAATTAATCGACGACGAAGATGTAAAAACTATAATTGGAATACACATCGGTATTTAATCGGACACGAGATATATGAGACTACAACTAAAGTTCGGAAATTGAAAGATAATGGGTTTTTGTGTTGTTTGATCAGGATTTACAAAGAGTACAATATGTCTATTTGGAGCCTGTAATTGACGATTACAAAAGGAGTTTATACAATTTACATAAATAAATAACATCTCAATTGTCTATTATTTAGCAATACTTATTTGAAAGAGTTTAAATATCCAAAAATATCACTACTCGTCAGTTACATGTAAATTTCGTTTCCAATGAGTTCATCTCAGATAACTAGTACTTGCTCTCATTACTTACACATCGATATCAATATGGATGACTTTATCCTTAACAACCGATATTTACGGAGCTTAAAAATTATCAAATACACATCAAAATCGATGTTTATGACACTTTCCCTGAATCGCTTGCCCATTAATATCGATGTTAATGACTTCATGATATTTGTTGAGCTCAAACATATGAAAATATCGCTACTTATCAGTTAAACATTGATGTCAATAACTATCATTATTTATCAAACTCTTCTATTATCGACTAAGTCTGTCATTTATCAATTATAAACTAAAGTTTTTCATTCTTTGGTGTCAAGAGATGCCCCCTTTAAAAGAATTGAATGATTCATCAATCATTCGATTTTTTTTTCAAGAGTCATCGTGGCCCCTTATCCTTCGCAAATTTTAATTTTATTTGTCAAATATTATCTTGGTCAGATTTATCATCTGACCAATATCTTTTCATAAAAGTCACTTTTTGTAGAAAGCCTTTATGTGGCCCTCCAGCTCTATCTTTTAAGTGATTGCTCATGCGTAGATGCTCTCGTTGTCAATTAAAATAAATTGGCAAAAATTTGGCCTTATATTTTTTTCTTTAATATTAGATTTCACCCCATTGAAAGCCAATAGTAAAGTAAGGCATATACTTCTAGCCTTCTTAAATCAAGAACAAATTGACCGATCAACTCGTTATAGTATTGATAGACTTAGTCACATGAGCAATCGCTACCTCCAGTATTGTTCTATTAAATTGAGAATGAAATTGTCTTTCCATCTTTACCCAATTACACACTAAATTAGGTGGTAAATTAGCATCCCAGATAAAAGCAATTTTCCACAAAGATAAAGGAAATAGCCTAAGCCTTAAGAACTCGATTGTCCTCGCTAGCTCATGCTGGTCTATAAATCGACCGATGTATTCAATAGACGATCACTCATTTTTTTCGCGATTGAAAACAACGAAGTCAGTAGTTTCAAATCAAGCAAAACAAGATGTGGCTTTCTATGTACTTACCTGATCATCCCTTTGTCGGCATCTAATTGTTGTATTATGAGTTGAGCCACTTGATCAGCATTCTCAAATTGATAAACTTGCCCTTCTGGCTTCCTAGGTTCAGGGTAGATAGGTAGATAGATTTAATCTTCCTGGCAAATCTCGATCATAAATCTTATGACAAACTAGCAAGTTAGGCTTATAGGGTGCATTTCCTACGTTATTTACTCTTGTTAAGGGGGCCCGGGGCCGAGCACTTTCATTATTCGGTAAAGGTCTTTCTGATGGAACATCTTGATATGCGATGTTATTATAGTCAAAGGCTTGATAATTCCCATTAACCAGATCAACTTGATTGGGATTTTTCGGCCTTTTGCGAAATCATTGCTGGTGGTTGGGTTACTTGGTTTAAACTTTTTCCATCATTCAATTGACCAAAAGGAGCAAAATATCCGGAAATTGCCGTATTGGATTGGATCGATACCAATTGATTCGATGCCTCAAGCTTCGAGATGATATCATTGATCACATTAATGACCATCAATCTATGTCTCCATGTGTGACTCGCCATCTCATTCCGATGTTCCTCAAATAGCCTCTTCATAGCTACTCCTCCATACTTAATCCTTATCGATTCACAAGTCGTCTCACAAGGCGCGCCAAAAAGATATTTTGTTGAAATTCGATCTCTAGGGAAATGCCTTTCACCAAAATTCGTTCTTTGATTTTTATTAAGGAGACATGTTCAGTGATGATTCTGAATGAAATTTATATCTATAAAGGAACATACATTGTCGATTAACTGCTACTTGTCAAAGCCTAAATATTCGAAAATATCGTTCCTCATCAATTACACGTCGATGTCGATGACTTATGCCGCTCATTAAATTCTGCCATTACCAATTAAGTCTGTCATCTATGGATTATAGTAAAAAAAAAAGTCTTATCCTTTTTTGGTGTCGACAATTTTCATGAGAACTAAGGTTGAAAA
The DNA here is from genome assembly GCA_019926035.1 of Melaleuca alternifolia. Taxonomy (NCBI): domain Eukaryota; kingdom Viridiplantae; phylum Streptophyta; class Magnoliopsida; order Myrtales; family Myrtaceae; genus Melaleuca; species Melaleuca alternifolia. The sequence continues at coordinate 2,498,503 of JAGKPW010000083.1, forward strand.
AGACGGATGAGCTACAAAGTTCAATTTGAAAGCCGAAGGCAACGTTTGTAAAGTCTTGACATAGGATTCGAGTTCGAAAGGGGCAGCGACATCCGAAAAGTCAGCACCAAGGACAAACCTGCCTCTCGTGGGCAGCAGAACATGGACTGGCTTTCTCTCCTTTGAATCACAGGCGCCACAGGTACTCCGGCGTCGCCCCCACATTCTCCTCATGGAAATCAGTTGTTATTCGGTAAATGTTCTCCAAAAATCATTCCAAAACGTAGTTCTTTGATAAGATAATTACAGTTTCTGGGAAAGATTTGGGGAAAGACCTTTTTGTTTCCAAAAATTCACGGCGAAGGGCGGTTGGCTTCTCGATCTCAACGTATGCTATACTCAAGAAAATCGCGACAATAATGAGAATTCACGCGTCCCCATTCGAGCCATAACTTCTTATTCGAATAGTGATAGGAAGGTCATAAACACTCATCGAAAAAGCTTATCAAAATCTATACCTAAACCAAATGCTGAACCCATTCTCAGCGCATCAGAATCCACTCTTTTTGCCATTTTTCTTCATTTGTTTTGCATCAGATCACTTTTTAACCGTTCATTTCTTAATTCTTTATGGCCGAGCAAATATTGGATTTCTTCATTTCAAGGCCATCGCTCAATTGAAGTTTTCGCAGGAAGTATTTCACAAACAACTTAGTTCTCGACCGCACATTTCGTGGTTCAGCTGGGGCCATGTCATGAAAGCAACTTATCGCTATTTATACGTGTACAATGTTGTTGTTCGCCATGAGAACATAATGTTCTTTTTGTTGCCAGCATAAGAACATGATGTCGCATAGCCAATCCTACCAAGCAAATGGATCGAAAAGAGGCCAACCACACTTGTCAAGTATATCGTGTAGAAGCATTCTCGTTCAGATTATCACGTTTGTCATTTCAAAGTAGTTGAAGTGAGCCTTCCTCTTACTTTCATAGTTTTCTTTTGGACATGGCGACTATGGCGGTTCGACCTTTATTTAAGATGAAATACATGAAAACTTTAAAAAAAAAAAAACAATGTCGACTTATATGATCATATACGAACTCTTGAATAATTTCCAAAAATTTACCAAGAAATTAAAAGTCCAATTTTGTTTTCGATTAGTGAAGACGGAAATCATGTGGTCAACAGATTAAATGATTCAATATGGTCCCTCTCCTAAGATAGACAGGAGAATTATTGCTGTTCAGTGCCCACTTCTTTCAGTTGGTTTGTCTTCCTTTCTTAATTCTTTTGGTAAACTAAACCAGTAATGAATTCTTGGGTTCTCAACCATACATCGGCTGTATAAAAACTTCACCTAGCCAAGTTGTCCATATAGAGGAGGGCAGCATCTAAATTCAAGTACGTAAACACGTCTGCTGAATAACGCCGTCTGTGAGAATAATTCGCACTACTGGCCATTTGTCTTTATAGGAATATAAATATTATAGGGATGGTAAGACAATATCTCTAAGTATGCGGTCTCTCCAATTTGTTCTGCAGACAAGATGGCACGCGACAAGATCCGATCGAAATTCAAAATAGCTTGTGAATCTTGGTGGGATCGAACAAGAGGTTGGGCTTTCAGTGGAGTCGCTTGTCTTTCCTCTATGATGAGACAGACGACTGATTGAAACGAACAACAAGAATTGCAATGAGAAGAAGATTGACCAGCTCAAGCACTAAGCTTACACGCCCCGGCCCAGCATTATTATTTCTCCAACTTCAATCAGATTGTTATGATGATCCACTGGACAGAATTTTCTAATGGGTCATTACGATGACAAGACACTATTTCTCTCAGCCGGCATCGAGTAGAACTTGATCTGTAAATGTTTTTCATTCACTACCGATGGAAAACAACCTCCGATCAACACATATGATGGCCAATGGACCTATGCGCCTGCTTGCTCTGGGTCAGCACCCTGCAAATTCATCGTCGAGATATTCAAACATAGCCGTTGTCTTTGCATGGAGCCTGCCTGAAGAACGTCAATGAAAACTTAATCAACCCAACATTATCCCTGTTATCAGGCTAGGCTTCCAAGCATAGATTTTGAAAAGGGACCACGGATCATTTCTATGTTGTTCAAGTATGAAAAAAGTGCATGTTCTCTAATGATATTGTGGGAAACATATGACTTAGGATCTGATTACAGCTCATAAAGTATGAAAGTGCAGAAGAACGCTAACTTACAATGTGGTGGGGCTTCATCAAAGAGATTCCATGGTTATGCCACCTCTGGTACAATTTCATCCACATCCAAGTCTACCAAGCTTTCTTTCCCAAATAGCGCAAATCCAACAGTCACCTACAAAGCCCGAGTACATTGATTATGTTTCTTGTTTCTTGACAAACAGGTGCACAAACTACCGTTAAGACTTTCAGAATGCATGGGCAAATGTCTTTGGAGTAATCTAGGCAAAAAGTCCGCAATATGTTGAGGCATATTACCTTTTTATTCTTGCGATTCAACTTCTTGAGTCTGCCTTCAAAGCCTGCAAAAGTTCCTGATAGAACTCTAACAGTGGAACCTGGGACAAGAAGCTTGTATTTTTCTTTAGCAGATAAACCACCGATTGTGCCGGAAGATTTTCGGGACTGATGTTTTGGCTTCTTAGCAGATTCCGAAGAATCATCCATACTTGAATGTAGGTCTAGATCAAGCTTTTCAGACTTGAGGGTTTGAGACAATTGCTCTTCCTCAAAAGCTTGGTCGGTCTTCTCCTGTTCTTCTTTTGCCTTCCTGAAGATAGCCTCCATGTCATCCTCAGAAACTGGCCGGGGCTTGTTTATCTGCCTTTTTCTGAATGAGAGAACCAGTACCATGGCTAAGAAAGAGAAGCATGTAATTTGAAAGCAAGTCCAAGGGTGTTATAACTTCTGTCAGAAAGATGAGTTTTAGTTTCTCAGGACACCTAGAAAGGCAGGACATGAAATTAAAAGATTCTAATGCAGATGAGGAATTGTATTCCTCGATGGGTAACAAGCACTTTTGGCTTAAGAGATTGTCAGATGGTAAGGAAAATTTAGAGAGATTCTCACAGGAAAAAATTTGCCTTCTCATTCACATTAAGCATCTGTGTAGACTGCAGTGCACAGTGGACTAAACATTAGGACAATTGAAATATCATAGTTGCAGCTAGATATTATACTTAAGTAAATATAAATAAAATTTGTGTCTTCAGAACAGCCAAATGAAGAATAGAGACATGCTGCAACTAAGCCATGACCTATCCTCTAGTTCTAACAAAGAAGAGAACAGGTTTTAGAAGCAAAGTACAGAAATGCAATTACTCACGTGTTTCCAACTTTTGATCCCACAAAGCCTCCAACTCCATCGCATTCTCTAATGAAGTCATGTAACTCCTTGTTTAAAATGCATCTTAAGAAAACACATCCTGCAAAGAGGGGCCTTGCTTTAACGGAGTAAGAACCATTCTTTAGTTTCCTCTTTTCTTGGACAGCTGGTGCATATACCTGAAATCAGAGGCTAAAACTATCAGAGCACACAAATGAATAGATATGGTACCCTGGTGGCTACATCTAAATCACAATCCAAGCAGATGATAAATATCAGGCAAGAGAGAGACAGCACCTAAAAGATAATGTGAACCACACATTCAGAAATGGCACTCTATTGTTAAATGATGGACTGGCATCCGTCAGTTTGATGATTTCATTGGAGACAGAGAGTAAAGTTGCTTCGACGTGGAAGCAATGTTAGAACTTCTAAAGGAAGCATATCAAATGTCATAGACACATTTTATTACAACAAAGATTCTAAAAGGAGCAGGACTCGTTAAATTGACCATGCATCATGAAACTGAGCAGGTAACTCACTGTCCTGGATTGTCACTAAGATTAATTATTCCTCATGATGAGGATGAGCTCCGGAAATCATATCTATCACACCTTCCAAGTTTCATGTCCCCCAGTTCTAACCTGAATATCGAGCTTCCCACCAGAAATGATAAGTTGCCTGCTCTTCCTCAGCAATTTGCAAAAGCCACCTCACTTCAGTGACGAGGCCACCGATTTCAAAGCATAAATCTTCTTAACGAGTACAAAAATATGCACTATATATCAGAACACTAATGCTTAATGCCAAGAAGGATAGTTATCAGGATCTTAGATTTAGCCTCCAAGTTCAACTTAAAAGTAAACTAGATCATCGATCCTCAATCAATTCCATGTATAACTCCCCGTGTCAGCAATTTCGATGAACCACATGCTGAAAATGTAGGAGGAGAACTCCTCAGACAGTAGTAAAATGATTTCTTTCATCATCATCATCCACTGTTCCGAGGATTACTCACTGGTCTCAAATGGTTCCACACTTGCGTACACATTCAGATACTCGAGTCAGCTACCAGCTTGTACCAAAACATCGAGATTACCCTATATTCATCTAGAACTCAACAGAAAGGTTGCGAATTCACCGAGCGCAAAGCTCATCGTCCCTATTTCACAAGTTCTAACGAGAATCCACCAAACTCCTCATCAAGCACCGAGGCCAAAAATCACCTTGAACTCGACGTCAGGGTATTTCCTGATGAGCGAGCGAGCGATCAAATCGGCGGTCTCCTGGCCCCGAACGCGCGAGACCCGGACGATCCACCACTGAGGCCCCGGCTTGGCGAGGTAATCGAGGTTGAGCTCCTCGGTCCAGGAGGTGTACTGCTTCTTGGGCTTCTTAATGAGCCGCTCCTCCACCTCCTCCCGCCAGTTATAGGCTGCCCGGCTCTCTCTCCTCTGGTTCCTGAGCTGCCTCCGCTCTCTCGCCGTCAGGGCATCGGTGCCGGCGGACTCGAGAGCCGCAGAGATTGTCGCCGTAGGAAGAGGAGGAGGCGAGGACCGTCCGGCGACTCTGGCTCTGTGGATTGGGGAGCGGAGGAGGAGGAAGGAGGAGGAGAGAGAGCGGTGGAGGTGGAGGTGGAGGTGGTGGCAAGGACTCCATTGGAGAAGTCCTTGCTTCATTTTCGTCCTCTGTGGATAGGATGTGATTTCTGCTGATTTTCTGATTTTTCCTCCCCTTATTATCCACGACATTTTACAATATATGTAGATGCTACACTATAAAATATAATAATGTTGTTTCGATATTCCTACAATTAAATTTATTTTTTCATTTTTAAGATTTTGAGAAGAAAAATCATAAAAAAAGTGGCATGATTAAATAATTCTTTTTTTATATAGAAAAATGATATAAATAGTTCATAGATTTTAACTTAATGTGCAATATAATCCCTTGAATTTGTAATTTATTCAATGTGATTCATAAACTTTCAATAATTAACATTTTCATATAGCTTAAGAATTGGATTGAACATAAACCAAAATTTTAGGGGTTACCTTAAATAAATTGAAATTCTAAGGACAACATTCGTTTTAAGGATCATACCAAATAAATTAAAAATTTATAGACCGCATTATATATTAATTCAAAATTCATGAGTCATTTGTTTTGTTTTCCCTTAGTTTTTCCGCTTGCACTTTTGAGCCAAATCTTAAAATAGCATTTGAACTATTATAAGAAGACTATTTGCGTGTCTGCTTATTGATATCTGTTTATTTCAAAAAGTTTCAATCGTTTTTTCTCAAATAAAAATCAAATTTAATGAGTCGCAAAATTTTAAAAGGAAATGGTATAAGTGAAACTCGATATTTCGAGCCTTCACTATCTGGAATGGTAGATTACGACTTAATGCCACCTTTCGAAGGGTCTAACTTTGGTACGGTGAGGAAAGTTATTTTTACATTGATTGTATCACTCGATCAAGGCCTCTTGAAAAAACAAGATTCAATACGTCTCGCCATCGTTAGACGTAATTTCAATTACGATGACGAATAAAAAGCGTTCATTGTGGGCTCGCCTGTATCTTGACGGATCGGGTGGTTAACAAATTCAAATAGACACATCATTGCAAGCACCTCTAATGGTCGTGCATGGAGACATTTTAAGCCGAGCCAATCCTTCTGACTTCTGAGTGGTTGGTTTTGAGGGATGACTCACGTGGGTCTCATGCGATCCGGGGTGCTGATGGACCAGATCTAACTCTTCGCTTGATAGAATTGCTAATTCTTGGGCTTAGGAATAGGAACGTGATGGGTCGATGGGCTTTAAGCCCATCTGAAGTCAGCCCATCTGAAGTCCATCAACCTTGGTCTCACGTCACAAGAGGGGGACTCCATGGCCACGAGCATTGGACCATTTCGCCATCCTCGGTCTGGATGCCGTCTCCAGTCTTATGTGAACCGAACCGAACCGAAACGTAAACCAATCGAATCGCCTGATAAAGGAAGAAGAATTCTCCGCCCCCAAACCGAATCAATGACTGGGTTTGAGTTGGCTCCGATCGAATCCATGTCGAACACCCCCCGATCGGTCATCGTCGTTAGACGAACACTCATGTTCCCCTGCAATCGCAGTCCCGGAGTCACGAGTTGAGAGGTCGCGCATTAAGAAGTACCGATACTCTCTGAAACCATTCGTATTATGTCGGATACTCCGACGCTCTTCGGGACTCTACATTTGAATGAGTGACTTTTTATTATATTTGATGATGGAATGATGATTTTTTTTTTCTTCTTGTTAAATATTAAATTTAATAGTAGAATGTGGATTGCTTTTTTTTTCCCCTTCAAGTTTTATGGATTGTTACAATGAAATGTAGTTGAATTTGTCAAATTAAAACAATGAATGATATTACAAATGTAGGATTATTGTTTTTAGTATAGATCAATTCTAGGCCCTTATTATTATTATTATTTAGTTATTTATACATTTATATATAAGAATATTTATTTGATATATAACGTATCGAAATTCTCTACTTTTTGAAAAATGAAGTGTTGGCGTGTCGCGTTGCGTCGTGTTGCGTGTCCATGTCGGTGTTACATTGGTTGCGCACCCATTCGATCCTTATTTCGTGACTATTCTCTTCGCGTCAATTTCTATAAGGGAACCACACATCGAAGAACCCCCAGCATTCATTTTCAAATGAGGAAATTAGTTGAACCATACTCTCAATCTATTCTCCTTACGTAATTATTCAATTTTTACACGGGCAGGCTCGACCCTGGTCGTTTGTCCATTCAATGTGCTCAAGACCATTTCCCGTCGACCCAGTCGAGGTCCACTTCTTCTCAACAACGATCTTCACTTCCCCAAGTGACGACTAATCCCTCGCGACGCATAACCAGAAGACCGGATCTCCGCAGAGTTAAAAGAAGAAGGATTCAACAGATGGTGGTTGGTCGGAGAGACTTCGATGCCCTTTTGCCTCTATTAGAAAACTCAAAGCCTCCCCTCAAACAAACCCGAAAACGATCTTTGCGTCTAACCTTCCCAAGGATGTCACCGTCTGCTCTGGCCTTTTCGGCACGTTGAATTCAACTTTAAAAAGAGCCCGCGAATCCTCCGACGAAACCTCTCCCGAACGGATCGAATCCGAGCCATCGGTTTACGCGGGCGACCCCGTCATAGAGCAGTCCACACGTAAGCAATGAGATCTGAACGGAACAATCCTTTGGCTTCTGAGCCGAAAACACCCCGAGCCCTCCATTTAAGACGAGCTTATTTATGGAAATTTCTGGTGTGAAACTCGAATCTTTGTCAAACATTTATTTCAGGAGCCTCCGATTCATCGAACTGGCAAAGCCCCTTGTTCTAAATGAAATAAAATAATCTTATCGTTCACAAAAAAAATTGACATATGACGCGATGCCGATGGAGGGTGAATGGATCTTTAACTAAACGACATATGCTCGAAAGTCGGTAGAAACCTCTCACTTCATCTGATATATTAATACTGTAAATCGGTCTTAATACGGGTGGCGTTGATTTTTGTTCTTTAGAATATGAATTTGCTCGCGTAGACGCGCTCCTTCGACAAAGCTTACCCACGGATGTTCACAAGGTCACCAACCCGCGGGCACAGCCGCGACTCGGTAATCGGTACTGAGTTGACCCGTCAACTCCCGCGGGCTGGTGCGCACGTCATTGCTCTCCGCCGCTTCGCGTTTCTCCCACGACTCGGCCATTTCCCACCCACCATGCAACGACTGCTCCTCCTTCCCGCAATGCTATCCTTAGTGGAAAGTCGCATGATCATTACAACGTACTGGAGCATCTAAACATTCTTTGTTGGGATTTTTCCTGGCGAGTTTAAATAGATGATCAAAGAATTCGACGTGTTTTTTAAGTTCGCTCAAGACCGTATCAATATAATTAATTTGAGCTATTAAAACCGTTTTCTCTCATGACGCGCGAAAATCAAATCAAGATCTCGAATGATCATTATCTAAACTAGACTTGATCGATGGACTTGCTAGTGCCTTAAAATACTTATCCACATCTGCCCGCGATATAAATAAATTCGCGCTTTCTTTATAAGATGATCAGGGTAATGTCTGGTGCCTGATCGGGCATAAGCAGGTGAGCCTAGGAGCTCAAGAGAATTTGCTCTTGCCTAGACCTGTTCGAAATGTGGCTCGAGCCAGGGAATCCGAGCAGGGTCATTGAATGGCGAGATCCATGATCGGGTTCATTGAAAAAGGAAACGACAGTCCGATGAACGAGTAGAGGACGACAAAGATTAACCATGACCTAATCCAAGAAAAAGTCGGCATCCCACCACAGTGAAGGCAGGAAAGACGCATTCCTTATTCAAACCGTATAGAGCGAACCATCGAGAGAGAGAGAGAGAGAGAGAGAGGCTTTAGGTGAAGTTGAAACTTCAAAACCAGACACGGAGGCACGTCGACAAGAAACTAGCGAGCACGTATCCATCCTCTGCGACGTCTAAACAAGGACGGCAGACCCCAGGAAACCCTCTGAAATCTTGGGCATCTAGAATGCCAAGAAAATATATTACCATCTTTGGGAAATCCCGTCGGATGAATCCGGAGTCGTGACAGTCCACCAACTGGGGAAAACACCCCCCCAAACGCGTCCAATTCATAAGAAAAAAAGAAAAGGGTTAGTGGCTCTGACGCGTTCCGATCTAATGGACACAACGAACGCAAGAAAAGAACCTCGAGCCGGCACAGCAAGCAAACCCTCTCCCTCTATCTCTCTCTATATATAGTCTGCATCGAACCATCGTTTCCTTCGTGGGGTCATCTCTCTCTCTTTCTCTCTCACTCCTTCTCTCTCTCTTAACCTCCTCACCCGCCAAGAAAAGAACAAAAAAACAACAGAAATCAGCACCTTAGATACATTCATTGATTCATTTCGATCTCGACAGAGAAGCTAGGAAAGCTCCATCCATGGCCGTCCCTACCAAGTTGCCTCTCCTCCTCTTTGTCTCTTCTCTCCTCCTCCATGCAGCTCTAGGTACGTCCTTCATCCCTGATGCGTCTATACCAGCTGTTCCTTTTTCCTTGTGTTGGCGTTTGTCTAATTATCTGCATTGTGCCGTTTCCTTTGGTATGTAGCCGAGATTATATGCGAGGAGATACCGAAGGACATGTGTGCGTTCGCCATCGCGTCCTCCGGGAAGCGGTGCTTGCTGGAGACCTTCGCGTCGGCGGACGGGGAGGTGGAGTACCAATGCAGGACGTCTGAGGTGGTCGTGGAGAGGATGGCCGGGTACGTTGAGACCGACGAGTGCATCCAGGCCTGCGGGGTCGACCGGAGATCGGTCGGGATCTCGTCTGACGCCCTCCTTGACTCACAATTTACATCAAGGCTTTGCGCTTCCCAATGCTTCCAGAACTGCCCCAACATCGTCGACCTCTACTTCAATTTGGCCGCCGGAGAAGGTAACGGACTATACAAACGTCGGAATTCAATTTACAGATGCAGACGATTAGGAGCTTCATGAATTCTAGTGACATTCTTGCTTGAAGGCGATATTAGGTTTGATAGATCAGCGAAACCTTTAATCTATTAGATGCTTTACTTCTTCTCTACTCAAGAAACCTTGACTCACAATTTGAATTGACCTTTGAAAATATTAAAGACTTAAAGAGGCCTTTCAGTTTCTTAATTTTGGAGATGAATTGTCATCTTCAATTTGCCGTAAGACTGCAGCTTCATCTTTCGTTCGAATACGACGATTCACCTCCTGAGTTTGAGAAGATATCAGATCCAACACTCGAGTTTATTACATGATCAATTGATCATTGTCGGACAAATTATAACAGACGTCCTCCGTAGGACGTTCATCTGATTATGGCTCTACTTGCATAAACTCTTGCAGGGGTATACTTGCCGGATCTCTGCGAGGCGCAGCGCGCAAACCCTCACCGCACCATGATCGAGCTCTTGAGCTCCGGAGCAGCCCCTGGCCCCGCGTCGGCCGAGTTGTCCGCACTCCCCGCCATGGCCCCAGCTCCTGCTTCCATGTGATGGCTGACGAGGGGGACATAAACAATCTGTTGACACGTTTTTTTGTTCTATTGTGGATTTTCACTCTGTTGATTGCATGTTGAACGAGGATTAATAATCAACACATATGTATACCATATATATACAGGCGAAAAGGGAGGGGCTACGTACTATGTTGTTATAATTTTATGTCGCTTCCAGATTTGCTGGGGATTCCATACCCGGAACGGAGAAGTGCTTTTGGGATTGTTCCAATCTTTCTAATTCATAATAAATTTCGAGGCATCGTCATTTTTTCGAGTTCCTTCTCTGTGATTTGATTCTCTGTTATCGTGGATACGAGAGCATGGTTAGATTGTCTCCCATGCAATGCGTGCCCGACAATGGCTGCCTTAGGGCGTTCCCTTGAATTAAACACCATGCTTGTTGTGATCGTTGGAGACTGCAAATGGCGTTCTTTTCAAGAAAATGGCATGTATTCGAATTATTTCGTGAGAGTTCTTGTACCCTGTGCCATGGTTGGTCCTTTGCCGAAAAGCCTGCAAGCGCGCGCTCTTGCACATTGACACCAAAATGCGACAGAGTTAAACTGACGGATTGGCTCTGCCAACTTCCTTTAAGGTGTTTGGATAAGAAAGATCTTCATTAAGCCAAACTGGAAAGTTTTACGACGCCATAAGCTGATACTTGAAACTAAGCATCAACAGCAACACAAAACAACCGGCAAAATACGGTACTAAGAGGCATGTCTAAGGTATGAATCTTTTTCTAGAGGTTAGTCCACAGTGCTAGATTGGACGAAGCTTGACTGGAAGATATAAGGTGGGGACAAATCTGTCAGAGAGGACGCCGTCAAGGTCCCAGCGGATCCGCAATCCAGTTGGCTTCCCTGTACGTATGCTTTGATATTGGTCGAATGAGTGTCCTTGACAATCCCTGATTTGATAATTCCTCCACCACCTGTCGCTCTTCTTACGACATGAGATCCACCATCAACATTTAGCTTGTGTCCAACGACCCATGGGCCTTGCCTACCCAACTTCTGTTCAAGACTCTGTGCTTCATGATTTTGGTCTGTCCGGCAGCCTCTTCAAGGCACAGTTGTCGGAAACGCATGACGTCCGACCTCAGCTTGTAAACTCTCGTATCTCTTCATGACCAGAGAGCAACACGTGGGACAGTTGAGACTTTTCCAAAAGGAAGCTACCACTTTGACGATTCCTAGGAAGGGGCCCGACAGCCTCAATGGGCTCGTCGCAAAGAGGCAACCTAGTCTCCAATGTCAATGCCGCTCCTGCTAATAAGGCCATCTGGAGTAGCAATACTGTCGCGAATGAGCTGCCACACGAAAGAAATGAGTTCTAGGTGCAGTAGGCAGTTTCCACATCCAATGCTAGTTTTTGTCATTGACTAACCTCACCGTCCACACCGTGGGCAATATGATAACCTTTCTAAGGACAGAATTCACCGGCAGCCACTGGAATCTAAGGCAGAGCAACGGCTGGGTTGGGCGGGCTTCGTGCCCTTTTCCTCCTGGCCTGAAATTGGATCCGGCCGGCCCGAGGCTCGGGCGTGGACAAAAAGACTGGGCCATTTCGGGTCTGAACCGGAATGGGATTTTTTTTTTTTTTTGCATTGTCGTGTAATAAACAGATACCACGAAAACCTGATTTGATAGAAAACATTTACAAAAAACTAAGGTTATTTTTCTCCATCACTTAGCTTCTAGAATAGGAAGACGACCTAATCTGCCTTCCACCGCCCACTTCCATCCCAATGTCCTTTCATGATTATCTTCGACTTCGTTCACCCCCCAAAAGGAAAATTAGCTGATGTCATTGTCCCTGAACCATCCTCGATGGATTGGAGCTTTGGACACGTCTCCCCATGAAGTCTAAACGTGATTCTTGTGAATTTTTTCTCTTTCTCCATTATCGACGGCACGAGATATGACTGGGTCCGCAAGAATATTCGAGAGGAACTATAGAATCTAAAAAATGCCGAATTAATTTCGAACGAGACAAATCCATCATTTCATTGCATTACAAAGGAAAGAATGTGAACTCCAATCACTCGGTACAAGGACAACATCTTGGAAGGGAATCGAAGCAATAGGAACGCCGTCCTTATTACAAGCTTTTTCTTGCCTTGGAAGGATTGGCTAAAGAATGAAGGACCCAAACAAACAGAATAATAAACGAGAATGCTGAGGTTACAAGAAGAAAAACTAATATTCCTTGCGGCAAAAATACAGAACAAGAGGGAACTAAATAAGAGGTGATTGGAAAGTTGTCAGCATTTTGGCAGGTCGATAGGTGGTGGTGGCAACGTGGTCGCTGGAGTTGGCCCATTCTCGACGATGAATGCCGTGGCCAGGCCCCAGGGCAAGTGGACGTCTAGATGGCAATGCATGATCCATGCACCTGGAATTATACATACCATACAAGAATAAGATAACATCAATCAACTAGATAAATCGATAGAAGTTTGAATCATGTCCGAGGAAAGATTAGCTTCTGATAATCGGTTGCTATGATTATAATTTGTTGAAGAACATCACACAAAACCCCGATTAAAGAGGCGCGGAGGCATGGAAACTCACCTGGATTATTAGCTTGGAATCGGATGGCAGCCCACCCTCCGACGGGGACGCCAATCGTGTTCCGGATCTGCGGATTCACCAGGTTGAACTTCTTCCGGTCGGTCTTGGGGTTGAAGTTGCCAAAGCCCTGAGCCAGAACGTGGAAGTTGTAGCCGTGGAGGTGCATGGGATGGTTCTCGATGCCTATAAGCGAAGTGTCCTGCAGTATCATCTCGACCGTGGCGTTGTACTTCACTTTCTTGACGCTCGTCTTCTTGGGCGGGAATATGAGGGCTTGGTTCATGCTGTTGTTTTGGTTCGTGTAATCGAACGCGACCGGTGGCTTGTTGGGGAAATCGGCGGTGTAGATTCCCCGGACATTGAAGAAGAACGCTTGCAGAATGGATAGCCTCCTGGGGAGCTGGAAAGAGGCGTTGTTCATGCTGGCCGAGAGTCTCTGCCCGTTGGGCCCGCCGCAGGAGTTGTTCCCGGGCACACCGCATGGCGCCAGCCCCAGCCCCACCGTCACGAACATATGCTCGTCGACGTGTCGCGGCACCGGGACCCAGTGTGGCGCCCCGACCAGCCCAGTGATATTGCTGTTGAACTTGTGGGCCGTGGGAGTGTCGTTGAAGGCCGGGAGGATCGGCATTTTCGGGGCGGAAACGGCTCTAGGAGGGGCATTTTTGTAAATGAAGATGCCCCGGGTGGTCGTGTTGTCGAATGCCACGTTGGGGGCGCTCGCATACGGGCTGGCCGCCATGTAGTAGGCCCCGGGGGCCTGGTCGGTGGTGAGGAGGACGTCGGTGGTCTGGCCAGGGGCGACGAGGACGACATCCGTCACGTACGGGTTGGTGTATGAGGCGTCGACCGCGACCACCGTCATCTTGTGGCCGGCTACCTTGAAGAAGAGCTGGTTATTGAGGGCAGCGTTGATAATGCGCAGCAGATAGGTCTTCCCTTGCTCCACCTTATACGTATACGTGAACTTGGCTGAAAATTGCATTGATAATTCATGAAACAAAACGTAGGTTAAAAAGAAAGTATAACCTAAATCCGTAAAATGCACACGTATTAACCAATTACTTACGATTTTGAGAGCAATTATAGAGATCCCCGGGCCTGCCGTTGATGGTATAGGCGTCGGAGTTGTTCGGCGCGGCGCCGGTTGCCAACGCTTGGTTTTCCACGTCGATGACGTTAGCATTCCACCACTCACCTGCGGTTGCATCAAACGATAAATTTTTTATTGTACTCAGGACAAGATCGTTCGTTTTTGCGTAATTATTAAGAAATAGGGAGGCGCCATACCAAATAAAATGGGAATTTCTCTGTGGGGCTTAGGGAACGGGTACTTGTGACCCTCTCGGGGGCGGATGATGAGTGCTCCGTGAACCGTCGCGCGGAGCCATTGGAAATGAGCATGCCACCAAAGAGTCCCCTCCTGTCCGGTGATGGTGAATTTATAGGTGTAACTATTCCCGGGAAGGATCGGGCACTGTGTGATGTATTCGGGCCCGTCTGCCCAGCCGCTCAGTAGCTGAAACACTCCATGCCTGCATGTATTTCAATTTAATCTCTTGTCAATCAATTCAAGATGCCATTTTTTTTTCTCCATCATTGTTTGAAGAAGGCAAACATTGAAATGACTCGGAGCAAATTACAAACTGTTTACTTAACATAGGGAAAAAGTCGAAAGTAATTTGGACTAACAATGGAAAAGCTGGGAAAATTAAGGCTCTTAGAAAATGCTGTCATGCATGTCGTTGGTCAAAGTCAAACCAATCGGATTAATAATGGGAATGAATCGATAGTTCTAAGGTTCGATACCATAAGCTTCCTTGGAAGAAATCTTTACCAGTGAATGGTGAGGTTGTAAGGTGACTTGTTGAAGACGTGGACCACAAGCGTGTCGCCCTCCCGGACGTGTATGGCCGGACCCGGAAGGCTTCCGTTGACCGCCGTGATCACTCGCCGTTGGCACAACCGATTCACCGTTAGATTTTGCACCTGAAAATTTTTGTGAATATTTCATAAAGTTGATATAATGTCATTATCCACACAAAAAATAATAATAATAGCGTCAACTATTATCAGCACCAACAGCTGCAATTTCTTGCAAGTAAGATTCTTCTCGCTGATTGGGCAGGACCCCATGATTATTTGCATTCGGATTCGCACACCTTGAGTTGGAGTACGTTTTGATAACAACACATTCGGAGGATGACTAATGTTTTCACCCAAAGGCGAAATGCAAGAATCAAACATACGGAACACACACAATGAAGAGCGCAATCGGAAAGGTTGAAAAAGCAAAAGCCAAGCACGTTACATGAAATGTGTGCTCCACGATTGCAGCCGAAGCCATGGACGACGTAGCCACGAGAGCTAAAGCCCACAAAATCAACAAGTCGGGACGCGCCATGCCGGAGAAGAACACACAATTTCGGAGGTATGAGAAGCTGATTACAACAACAGAGAAAGGTTGTCCTTTTGGTTGTTGCTGTAGGAAGCGGTGTTGTTCTAGAGAGAGCTTGCGCAGAAGAAGAGCTGGTGTTGCTTGCTGTGCATGCCTCAACCCGAGATGCATGCAGCTACATATATACAGAATGGAGAGAGACGACCATGCGAAACCCTTTCCAAGGCAATTCGTAAGCGAGAGAAAATGATATTAGAATAAGTTAATCGTCGTCCTTGACGATCGATCCCTCGGGTTGGCGTTGGTAGGTCCAGCCGAAGCTTCGTTATCGAACAGCTTGAAGTTGGCCATCCAAATTATGCATAGAGAAAAATGTAAGGAAAGAAAAGTCAGACAGTGTTGGTTCTTCAAGCAAGCGAAATCCTCTGAAAACGTCAACACAACATCCTTGGGGGTGATGATGATAAGATGTCCAACATCGGTGTCCGTGGAAATTTTTTCCCTGTCTATGCCGTGGGTTGTATTTTCATCGAACTCATTTTGGATGGCACGCAATTATTGTTGCGATCTCTACATCCTGTGAAGGACGGTCAATGTCACCTTGAGAAATCCAAACCCAAACAGTAATTTGTGCGTAGTAGGTACTCATGACAGCTGTATCGGCTTGAATCATCCAATGGGTTGTCCAGTCAAGGGATGTGAAAAATTGACAAAAGACAACTTTGGGAGAAATGCCAATGGGCTCCATGCTAATCCCCCATGCCTAGTTAACACTTGTTTTGTCTAATTTTGGTCGAAATCAATCTTAGGGTTCCTCCCTGGAAGTTACTTTCTTCTTTATTGAAATAATAGTTCCAAATAAGTAGGTCTAGAATGATACCCTTTTGGCCAAAGTTAAAGTTTTTGTCTATTCGACAGGAGTATAATGAATCAATGACATGATTAAGTGAAGATAGTTCCACCTTATATTCCAAGAAACATCTGGAATTCAATAAATGAATTGCTCGTGTCGACGACTGTTGAACAGCTAATTAACCAAGTCAATTTCTTGCGAAAGTTCAAAGTTGGACTATTTCGTTCCATTCAGCCCCCTCCTCCATTTTTCTCGGTCCAAAATTAGAAACGAAGGTAAAAATTGGGGTTCTTTACTCATTCTTGAAATTTGCATTGCTATCAAATTTTCACTTCCGACGATGCCAGCCGTGGTACCATAGAATCATTCCATATGCTGCACGTCAAAAGCCCTAGCAAGAAAATAAGGAAAAATATAGTCAAAGGGAACCAAGGAGGAAAAAAAAAAGGGTTTCGTCTGACATTCACTCAGGTTCCTTGGGGCGCACCCATATGGAGATTTCACGATTCTAGACGAATTATTAAAGTCGACGAAAAGAAACATTTGAGGGCTGATTTTGATCAACTAGTCTGCCTTCGTTCGTTAACGTTGTCCAAAGCGCCTGGTAATGCCGCACGAATCTCCTTCTCCGAATTAAGAATTGTTTTGTTCTTCCGTAGGTTTTGGGAAAGAGGAGAGGCGTTTTGGAGTTGAACTGTTCGTTATGGATTAGGTAGCGGCTGACTAAAGAATTAACATTTTCCAAGCCGATGGATGAGGGTTGGCCACTTGCCTCGATCGAGATCATTTGCATGGTCTGATGGATGGAAATTGATCCCGGGGTCAAGCCGTTCAAACACTATGTTTGAAAGTCGAGACTCCGAGCCCCAATTCATCGTACGTATTAGTTGGCGATGTCATCTCATCTCGCGTGAAGAGCAAAAGAGCCAAGCCGGACATGATCTCTCTCTTTCCGTGTATGCATTGTTGGGTTTTTCGTAGACTTCGAGGATTACGCACGCGGTGAATGGACCAGTGTTCAGATTAAAACGATGAAATTAGGGGACAAATCCAGGGACTGTGATCAAAACCCATTTGCCATCTAACTTAATCATCGATAGGGCCCCGAAAAGTCAGTCTTTGTAAGGGAAGTTAGGGTTTGCCTCGGCTTTCTGACTTTCGTGTGGTGGATTTCAGGAATCTATGTTAAAAAAAAAACATGGACAAATGTGAACCCTACAAATGTGAACCCTAAAATCGAATATGACATATTACCTGAGAAAAATTCAAGTATTATTTCGATGCGTTGTGTATTTTGGGATAATTTTACAAAAAAAGCCATAAATTTATTGTATAACAGTCGATTTAGTCATAAACATTACAATTATATCACTTTAATCCTAAATCTTTAGATAATTTAACAGTTTCGTCCTAAATATTTCACGTGTGTCAATTTAAATATAAATCTTCATATATTTAGTCCTAAACATATTATTTGAATAGTTGACTGAAAAAATTACGTTGACAAATTATTAGATGGTGTAGATTAAATTTACAAATTGTCAGAAGGTTTAGGATAGGGAAATTGTCTAAGAATTTCTTAACCTACTTCGTTTTTGCTTTTTCAGTCTTAAACCTTTTAATTATGTCAATTAAGTTCTAAATCTTTCACAAATTTATCAATGTATTTTTTTTTTGTTGAAATAAAGATTCCATTCATTTATCAAAATAATGCACGAGGGGTATATAGAAATCTTTCAAGTACATAGATTTGATTTGGCCAATTTTTGTTGTAAATCGCTGACATGAATGCCAACCATCCTACGTGGCACTATCGATACTGGCATTGACGAATCTTATTAATATCTATATATATTTTTGATTTTTTATTAACTTATATCTTTGTCTTTCTTTCTTTTTTCTCCTTTTCCTCTACCAGTTGCCTAGCCTCAGTGATGAAGACTATTGACTAACGAGGTTTGCCCTCACCGACCTCAGGCAAGGTCACCCTCCTCAGCCCTGATGGCCTTAGGCGAGATCGTCCTCGGTGGCCTTAGGCAAGGCTCAACCTCGTCAAATATATAAAGGGTCCCCCTTGCTTGAAACAAGCAAAGGGCAACCTCACCAGCCCTAGGTGAACCTCTAGCAAGGTCAAGCCGCGCCCAAAGCTAGAGTGGCCAATACTTGTCGGTCTTTGGCAAGGACAAGGCTCACATGAGACTAGCAAGGGCGACCCTTGCCATTTATAGCCTCTGGACGGTCATTGGCTATCATAGAGTTTGGGTGATCGGCAGATGAAGAAGAAGGGGAAAAAATATATTAAATTTTGAAAATATATTAAAATATTAATAAATTTTGTCCATGTTCATGCCAAGATGATGCTGATGTTAGCAATTCTCGGCCAATTTTGGCCCGATGGAGTGTATTGACAAAATTTTGAAAAATTTAGAATTGAATTAACAAAAATATAGTAAGCTTAAGATTTTTGGACAATTTTCCTAGTTTAGGACTAAATTGGCGCACCATTGAGAGGTTTAGGACAAATAGTCAAAAAAAAATTTAAGGCCAAGTTAGCACAATTGAAAGATTTAAAACTGAGTTGACAGCCGAACAATAGGTTTAGAACTTTTCCCACAATTTTCCCTATATATACTCTATCTTGTTCCCTCTACACACAGCACGAAAAGAACCGATGCTCTCCATCCTTGAAAACCACTCGAAACACTTCTCCATTATTACAGAGAACCACAAACCATATAAGCTCATGTAGTTAAACGACCAATTGGGAAATCCAAACAAAGTAAAATAAAAATAAAAAAATACTCCATACCAACCCAAAGTAGTAGCTAGAAGTATCTACTACTGAATGTAAAGTAAATGATCTTCCTGTTTCTAATAGTTTACCAAACCATAACGGTTTCATATTCAAGAGTTGTCCAAAGAAAAAGCATATGAGTTCGAGACCAACCACATCTCCTCGTAAGTTAGCTTTAACGGCCGATGAGCTGATCAACTAAGTTGTCGATGATATTACAAGTATGTTTCTTTATACTTTGTCTCTTGCGGGCGCCCGTCGAGAATAAAGGTTCACCTACAATTCAACGGACCGCCCACGAAAACGACTCGCCCGCAAAGACGCACGGACCATCGTTTGGTTCCATGTCTCTTTAAAAGAATAACTTGCGAAGCCATTGTTTGATGGATGTCGTGCGTAGACGGAAATCCGTTATGCAGCGAAATTCTGTGCAAGTCAACTGTTCAACAATAGTACTGTATTTATTGTTGGGAGTGCATAAAAGATGTCCGACATCTTAAATTAGGGAGATTGCCAAGCAAGCTCGAGCCCGAGTTTATTAACTCATCCAACTCGACTCATTTTTACTCAAAAATTTAAATTGTTGAGTTATGAGCCAACTAGGATCATATAATCCATATCATATCAATTCTTCGATATATGAATTTTCTGAAATAATTCATGCGAGGATCTCAACAATTCCCTCTTCATGCGCATAAGCTCAGTGTCAAATATGCACTCTTTAATTTAAGTATCACTATGTATCAAAATATCTCAATAACTTTAATCTCCATCGAGATCCAACTTCATTTCTGATCTCTTTTATCTAGACCGAATTATGAAGTCCACCATCGAGGACACCCAGAGACATTGGTCACTGAATTTCTTTCTTGAAATGTTCACCAAACCAGATTAGGAGCCAATCGATTTATCGTAAGCTCTATTAATATAGGGAGACTACGAAGAGGGAACCTTAAACCAAACTTATTAGTATATTCCTCTAGACCCACTTTCACTAAAAAAATACCCAAGTCATTGAATTATAAGTCAATTAGAATGTATTAGTCACTTTACATCGGATTAATTCCCCAACATGAGACTTCTCTCCAAAGGCCAATGTGATGCGGAGCACATCAAGATTTCATTTCCTTCTTTGGTGCGATTTCAGGATATCGGAATTCGATACTTTCTGGTCAGTGGAATCGGTCAAAAGTCCACGAAACAATTAATAGGCGGCGTCTCCGTAGGCCTCCTAACGAACACGCGGAGAGAGACAACTCCAGTTGCATGCAGCTTCGACTTCGTCCGTCTTCTCGACGGCGCCTTCCTTCGTATTGCACGACACGACAAGTCTTCTCTGTGGGTGACGTTTTCGGTAGCTTCCAAAACGGGAGTAGCAGGAGGAAGAAGAAGAAGAACAGGAAGACTGGGGAGATGGGAATTTAGGGGGAGGACTTCAGTGGATCTTTGTGAATCAACACGCGCTCAAGAGGAGTCTATTCAGAGTGGAGTTGGTGGATACTTTAAGCGTCCCGGAGTTTGTCACCATTTAAACTATATATCAGTAATTTCCTTTTCTCCACATAAAAAAAAAATTAGAAAATACATGAAGCTGGTTTTCCAAATTTCCTGCCTAACAAGTCACCTGTGGACCGATTCAATTGGAACATGGGTAAAGAAAAAGATGCAGTAATTGCGAATTTTTCTTTGGGGGGGACATGTCATGGCATTGGATCATTGATGACATATCGATGCTTGTGGACATTGGCAAAGGGATCACGGGAACTCTTTGATTTGTAGTCGAACAACAACGTACAGCCGACGGCGAAAA
Organism: Melaleuca alternifolia; assembly: GCA_019926035.1. Taxonomy (NCBI): domain Eukaryota; kingdom Viridiplantae; phylum Streptophyta; class Magnoliopsida; order Myrtales; family Myrtaceae; genus Melaleuca; species Melaleuca alternifolia. The sequence goes on from JAGKPW010000083.1 coordinate 2,519,316, forward strand.
CTCCCGTGGACGAGTAATTTTGAGAGGTGAGCCCTTTCTCTTATTTCTGATAAAGAAAATATCTTCTTAGGACTAGGAGACCCGAAGATCACTTGGAGCGTAGCTTGAATGACCAATAGCATAGATGACCAATCCAATTACTAAAGCGGTATATTTGTTCGTCATGACATTCAATTATCTTTCTTTTGAGATCATCACCTGAAGCACGATTTATATATTTTGATAACTATCCAATATACTCAAAATAGTGGTGATCATTGGACGGTTCAGGACATGTCGAGCTATTAGGTCGAGCATAATTCCTCGTCCTTGTAAGAAAAACTTCATGTATAGAGTTATCAAGTCAGGCTTTGTAATTGATTAACCTTATCAAGGCTCGCTTGAAAAAAAAAAAAAAAAGTCCTCCGATCAATTTGGCTCAGGTGGGCCGGTCAACCACTAAAGCCAATAACCGAGTTTATATTAGAAGAGTAAGGTTTGAGGAATAATCGAGCATTTGAAAAGTTTTATTTATCCATAGTCAAGATACAAAAATAAAGTCCGTGAGAGAAACCTTGTTCTTTGGAAGATCTATCTTGTGTCTGGTCTATCAAAGAGAGAGAAAAAGAGAGACTCATGGCCCAAGAATTCCTTCATTCATTGAGTAGAACACAGGCCCCATACAACCAGGCCTTATGGGCTTCAGATCCTCAGCATTGGGCCCTTCTGTGCCGATTTTTCTTTTTGCCACTCCTGGACGTTTTAATTTATATAAATTAGCACCCAGTCCTCTCCAGGAGGGAAAAACAAATACGTTAAATCTAAAAACACATTGATGACTAAAAACTCTAATTTGACAACACTTCATGAGAAGAAAATTCGACACGGTAAGCATATTATAAAAGGTTATTTGTTCCATTTATAAGGTGTAACATTCAATTCATGCATCCAACTCCAACAAGTATTAGAAAGTAACACAACTTATAGATTTATTAATTTTCTAATTCCTATCTTTTTAGATCTATGGTTATTTTATTTCTATAACTCAACCTTTTCTTGGCCAACTGGGCCTCAACAATCAAGGCGGGATTAATATCTAGAAACAACTTGAAACACAAAGACGTGTAATGTACATTGAGAGTATACTTATTTTGTTGCTTTCCTTATGATTGAGATGATAATGGATCTAGGCTTAGAGGACCATCTCCAGATGCATTTGACAAAATTCTTAGTTGTATTTTAAGAAAGATGTAATGTAATTTTCTTACTGCATGGAGCTATTTCCACCCTCTATATGAGGTGGAAACAGCCCCACCATTTCTTATTTGGTGATCTCCATGTATGACCCAATCATTGTTTTCTCTGTATTTGACGCTAAACGATAACCAAAATAACCATGCCACGTAGCTTTAATGATTGACTAGAATTTCTACATAAGCAAAATTTATCATAAAACGTGACCAGAAGTTCATGAAATGGTATAATTTGTTTCATATATCAATTTGATTAAGTCATTAATAATCAAAATATGATATACAGATTAGGAGTTAGTCTAGATCATGCAAATTTCTAACCCACGTGAGGAAAGCATTGCGCAAAACTAAAAGGGGTGATGAAATTAGCAATAATTACGTCAATTTGTAAATTCTACATCCTCTTTTTTTTTGGGTAAGAAAAGGGGCAAAGCCCATTGTTACACTATTACTCTCTTAGCAAAACTTGATCTAATCTCTTCTCCTGTCAACAGAGGAAGTGAATTCTCTCGATACCCTAATAATAGAATATCATTTACATCATAAGATTGAATGACCCAATTTACTAATTTGCATTGAGTTTTCTTCCTAATTAGCGAGGAAAACTTAATCTAGTCTAATCTCCTATCAACAAGGGAAGTAAATCTCTTGGTGACCTATCTAATGCTAGAACTCCATTTACATCACAAGATTGAATGAGCCAATTTGCTAAAAAATATGCACATGAATTTCTTTTCCAATTTGCTTATAGATGATCTATTCTCATCTCATATCAAGAAAGGAAGTAAATCTCTCACTAGCCTATGTAATACTAGAATGTCATTTAAATCACAAGATTGAATAACCCAATTTGCTAATCAAATGCGCATGAGTTTCCTCTTAATTTGCTTCAAAAACTTGATCCATTCTAATTTCCTATTAACAAAGAAAGTTAATCTCTCAATAGTTTATATGATGCTAGAATGTCTTTACATCAAAAGATTGAATGACCCAATTTGCTAACCAAAATGCACATTAGTTTCCTTCCCAATTTCCTAGCAAAACCTGATCTAGTCTAATTTCCTATCAAGAAAAGAAGCAAATCTCCCAATGGCCTATGTAATGCTAGAATGTCTACAAGATTGAATGGCTCCATTTATTGACCAATCTACACATGAGCTTCCTTCCCAATTTGCTAGCAAAACTTGATCCATTTAAATATCCTATTAACAAAGGAAGTAAATCTCCCCATGGCTTAGCTAATGCTAGAATGCCATTTACATTTAAAGATTAATTGACTTAATTTATGACCAACCGGTACATGAGTTTCCTTCCCAATTTGCTAGTGAAATCTGATCCAATCCAGTCTCCTGTCAACAAAGGAAATAAATCTCTCGGTGCCTTATCTGATGCTACTAGAGTGTTCTTTACATCACAAGATTGAATAATCCAATTTGCTAACCAATCTTCATATGAGTTTCCTTCTCTAAAAGTTAAGTACAATTTTGACCTGCTGGAAATTCTCTAATAGTTTGTTAATCTGACAATAAGAAGCCAACAGGAGCTCGATTGACTTGCCAAATAAAGAAAAAGGAGATTATAGTTGGACAATGAGAGGAGCAATTATAATGAAATAAGAATTTACTTCCATAAAGTATAATTTCGAAACTTACAGGACGGGAGAGAAATTAGGGAAAAAAGTGGGCTGGGCCAAAAATGCGAATAAAGGAAAATACAGGGACTTTGCCCTACGACTTATTTTATGCGGAATTTTAAAAGAATTATAAGATGTCTTGAAGAGCAAAATAGATTGCAGTTAGTCAGATAGGTACTTTCCAACGAACCCCCCGACACAACACACTCCTCCGCGGCACAGTGGACGCCACTGCGAGCGAGGCGAGCGAGCAAGAGAGTGGGGGAGATGGAGCCGGAAGCAGGGGATCCGACCGTCAATGAGATCAACGGTGCAGATGGTGGTGAGGACGCTTTGAGCGGCGACGAGGCGGCGGCGGCGACGGCGGGGAACGATGGGAGCGGGAGCAGCGGTGGGAAAGCAGGGAGGGACCGAGTGAAGGGGCCTTGGTCGCCCGAGGAGGACGCGATCCTGAGCGAGCTCGTCAGCAAGTTCGGGCCGAGGAATTGGAGCTTGATCGCCCGCGGGATCGCCGGGCGATCCGGCAAGTCTTGCCGCCTCCGGTGGTGCAATCAGCTCGACCCCGCCGTCAAGCGCAAGCCCTTCACTGGTAATTCTTTTCGCTCTTCTTCCGCATTCGCGTGATGGATCGGAGAAAAAAAAATTGGTCTTTTTCGAAAACTTGATTGTTGATCTTCAGCTTTGTCTTTGGGTTGAGTTTTCTTCTTCCATTTTCTGGGGTCAAAATTTGATCTTTGTCGTTTTTCTGGTTCATCCGGTGATTTCCTCGTTTGGGCTTTTTCTGTGCTTCATTTCGTGAGAGGTGTGCATATAGTCTTTCCTGAAGGTAAAATAAAACAAAATGCGTGCCCTGTGTTTCTGGGAGTTGGTTTCTCTATTTCTTGTGATGGGAAGTTTGCATCTTGCACGGCCTTCTTAACTTGTGTTCAATTTAGTTTGACCAGATGATGTGGATGTCCAGAGAAATTGGCTGAAGGAATGTTGAACAAGTTCTGCGCTATAATCATCTTGTTCTAGAACAAGATGGTTAATGAATGTTGACAAGAAATTGTTATATTGAATGATTAATTCAATAAAGCCGTCCAATTGCGATATGGTGCCTATCATGTATTACACGTGACCCACTTGTTTTTAAACCAGACAAGAAATACTTTAGCAATGAATGATTTTCTGGACCTCTTTGTGCTAAGCTATCTGCACTTTTGTTCGTGTCATGTATGTAGCACTGTTGATTCATAAATGAATGTTTTATTAATCTGACCGATTGACAAATGCCTTTGCCTTTGTGATTGATGATGATTTTGATCTGAGATACTGGTCTTTGTCTTCTTAAAAATATGTTGCCCGCGATATAGAGTACGGAAAATGTAATACAGTTCTGATCAAAATTGGCCACAAAAATACTACCTTAGGGTGAGAATTGTTATTGTGCGCAATAAAGACAGAGGATATGAAGATGTTGCAATATCAAACTTTTGTTCAATGTCTTGTGAAGATAGGCCGCGGCAATGATCCATTTAATATCCAGGGTTGCACCAACCATTGCCTTGTGAAAGCCTTTTATTGTGAGCATTTCAAGAGAATGTATAATCAGAATGGCTTGTGTGAGTCTTGTGCCATCTTCATGAGGTCTAACAATTATGTTTCAGTTAAGGAACCGGGTAATCATGAATAAATGCGATTGGTGGTAATGGATTGCCTTGATGGAATAATCTCAGAACCATGCTTGAAGGTGCTCAATATGGATTTAGATGGTTACTCAAGAAAAGTAGGGGACAACAATCACCGTTTCACTGTAGCACTGGGAGCTGTATTGTGTAGGGAAGACAAACAATCTGATTTTGTGAAAAATGGAGGAGTTGGAACTTTATTTGCATGCTTCTCTGTCGCTGCCAGTGAATTCAGTTTTTCAAGATATTTTTAATTTATACGATACTGACTGTCACTGTTAAGGAGTAGAATATTATGTTGGTTATTTTACTATGAAATACTGAGTGACAGACAACGGGTGCTGCATTTCTATGCAGAAAGGTTCGAACTTAAGGATTCAAAAATGATATCTGCAATCTATAAAGTTCCTTAAAGTATGAAGGTTGGATGTAGACTGATCCTCTGTTTGTCATGTCCACTGCTAGGCATTGAATCTTTGCCTGGTTTAATAAAGTGAAACTGGCAAAATGAGGCATGTAGATGGCTTTCCTTTTGAATTTAATTTTATAACTGCCAGTGATACTGTAGGCACATGCATGGTCTGCATGTATAAGTTCTTTTTTTTGTGACTCTTGCTTACTAGTTTTGCTATCCAAATATTTGATGCCTGATTCTATCGTTTTCTCATTCATACAGTCCGGGAAAAACAGAGAGAAGAAATAGTTTATAAATGATGCAGCGGATGTAGATGAGTTAGCCATTATAGTTTATTTCCTTTAATTCACAGTGCTTAGAATGATGGAAGTGAAGTTAAGAGTAGCCATTTATAATGTGTGTATTCTTACGGACTGATGAGCAAGTTCATCTAATATCATGGGCTTTTTGGAAGTAGCCGAGTGGTTTATGTTAAACTCTCAGAGTGCATAATGGATTAGATATTCCAAGAGTTTTCTCATGGTGGCTCATGTTTGTTACTTCACATTCAGCTTCTAGCTTCTATATCTCGTGATCTGGATACATTAGAAAGCTCTAGAGTGAGATCTGCTTGTTTTCATTGTTGATTTATGTTGGATAATGACCCTAAACTACGTTTATTGCAGACGAGGAGGATCAGATCATAATTGCAGCCCATGCAGTTCATGGGAATAAGTGGGCTTCAATAGCAAGACTTCTTCCAGGGAGAACAGACAATGCCATTAAGAACCATTGGAATTCCACCCTTAGGCGCCGGAGCACAGAACTCGAAAAGATTAAGGTTGAATGTAGTAACACAGTCGATGATGCTAGCTTGGACAGAGTAAAAGCATCATCTGAAGAAACACTTTCATGTGGAGAAGCCAATTCACCGAAGTCCCCGGAGGGAAAGGATATCTGTTCTCTGGAGAACACAGGCGACCGATATGAAGAAATGTCAATACAAACAGATCAGTTCAATCGTGGACCAAAGGATCAGCCTACTCTTTTCCGACCTGTTGCACGTGTCAGTGCATTCAATGTTTACAATCGCTCAGAAGGTCCACAACCTGCATTGCCGTTTATGGGCTCAGTTCCTGCTTCAGAACACTTCGGTCAAGCATTGAAACAGGATCATGGTTTCTCTAGGTTGCTTGATGACGTTTATGGTGAAAGATTGGTGCCTCACAATTGTGGTTTTGGTTGTTGCGATGGTAATAATGCTGCTGGTGCTCAAAATTCCATACTGGGCCCAGAATTTGAGGATTACTTGGAGCCCCAATCTTTTCCAAATTATGAATTGGCATCAATAGCCGCTGATATAAGCAACCTCGCATGGCTTCGAAGCGGACTGGACAATAACAGTGTAAGGACAAAAGACGACAGACCTGGGCGTTAGGTTGTTCTGATTCCTAGATGAGATCTCTCAGGCATCTGAAGGCCAGAAAAGGCTTCATTAATGTGCAAGGAAAGAGTAGAGAAAGAGGGACTATTTTGATATTGAAGAGGGAAACAGCAAGTCAAGGAACATGACGGCGAATGCACAGTCAACATTGGGCAAGTGGGTTTTCTGCTAGGACCGGCTAGATTCAAGTAAAAAGTGAACATTGATAAGAGGAGTACAGAAATTATTGTTGCAATTTCTATACCGGAAATTCAAGGAAGCCCTTATTTTATTTCAATGTGTTGTAGGATCTACTGTAGGTGCTTTATGGTACTGTTGGACCTGCTTTTGCCGAAAGAGTACTTGAGGGCTGTAGAGACCAGAGAGTCAATACAGGATAAGTAAGCTCGTGCATGTTTTTATTCTCAAAGGCCTTAAAGAATAAGGCAAGCACGCAAAGTTTCGAACTGCGGTCACTGATGCACGAGTACTGAGCAAAATGTTTTATTTCATGCTGAATCCCGCAGTTTGATCTCGATTCAACCGTTGCTTCTGTCGATGCGTGGAGCCTCTTTCTTTATAATACTCTGTTTATCCTGGCTATTTCTTTTTCTTGCGGGACTCAAAAGAGGTCTCTAAAATCACTAATAGCAAACCAGTTATCTATGCAACTTCCATTCTTGTTCTATCAGGAATTCTTCGATCCATCTTGTGTTCAGACCGGACGGTGTTAGTATCAGAGCTTCAGTGTGTGATAATTCCAGTGAGAGGATTCCTCTGATAAGATGTGGCCACTATGTCCGATTCCCCTGGGCGAGGCGTATTTTTCTCGTCCATTGGGATGAGACTTTCTATTCTTCTACGTTCTCGCTGTTTTTGCCTGTCCGCATTTTTCCGGGAGATTATCTTACTTTGTATTGTTCTCAGAAGAAGCTTTACTCTTGACCTTCACCATATGTCATTCCCATCTGCGTTCCTCTACATTTTCTTTGACCAAGGTAATTCTCTGCGAGAAAGCAGACTTGGTATCTGATGCTGTTCTTGTTCGGGGGAAAGAAAGAGAAGGGAAAAGCCTCGGCGGCCTGACCCATAGGCCAGCGGTCAGGCCGGCCCTGCTGAGTGAAGCGGCGGACCGTCTGTGACGTGTCGCATGCCGGCTCAAGACCGAAGCACCCATGGGTTGTTTTACCGTGCTCGTGATGTAACGTATAAGACATCAAACCAAACATAATTCACTAACATAAAAATTTGTATTTATTGACGTGACGTTCAAATCAATTTACTTAAAATATTGTGCGTTTTCTACTGTCTCATATGAAGTATTGTTTCAGGAGATCATCCATTCAGCTCTCACCTGGGCATGCTCAACATTTGAATTCTAATGTTAAACAATGTCGTCAAAACAAAAGACTCCTCTTGAAAATTAATTGGAGTTACACTTGGATAATTGAGGAACACTTTCTCTCGTGCCAATTCATTTCATTCCCAGCCTCTTCACTATACCGGAAGTCTATTAGGAGCCGCACATTGTCCAGAGCCATCTCAATCCAACGATCACTCTCTATTCTCGTAGGAAAATGTCATTATGATTGCAATGCATTTTTACCATCATCACTCCAATATAATAAAATTAATAATGATTTGTACAAAATAACTGTAAGCTCTCGAAATTATGTGCATCCGTAAATAACAACTTTTGCGTTCCTTCTGCATTGCTGCATACATCACTGCAAAAACTAATTAACTATATCAATGATAATTCTAACTAAAATCCTCCCCATAATTATTGTTTTTGCCTTCTTCTTCTTCTTAGTTTTTTTTTTTTGGTGCGTCTCGGTCTTTTCAGAACCTGTTTATCAGCACTCTAATACCTAAGATTTCATGCAACACCCGCTCATCGAAGAAGCGCACTATCAAAAGTGTTGAGAAGTTGATCTACTTTCTAGAATTCTCTAGGATGTGTGTTCTTGCTAGAATGGTGTAGAAAAGTCTAATAATGTAGAATTCTCTAAAATTTATGGACTCCAATAAATAGGAGTGAGGAGTGTCTAATGTTGGAGCCTAGAAAAAGTCCAACTACTCATCTCTCATTTGTAGTAACACCAAATAATATAAGTTTCTTATTGTCTCCTTTCACTCCCTTGCTTCCTAAAATAATACATCTCACACACATCAAACACACGCTTCCGCAAAATCCAACAGTGGTAATAGAGCCACATTTTTTTGGTTGGTATCAAGCGTTTTTCTGAACCATCTATTCCTAAAATTGTCCACCCAATTTTCCAATAACTAAAGTATGGCCAGCTCAACCTTATCCTCATTTCCTATTCCTATCTTTGATAACTATGATTTTTGGAGCATTAAGATGACTACATTCTTGATGGCCCAAGATTTATGGGACATCGTCGAGAATGCTTATGAGGCTCCGCAAGAAGGTGCAAGTGTTTCGAAGGATCAACTACAAAATGATGCAAAGGCTTTATATTTTCTTCAGCAAGCACTCTCGGAAACAGTATTTCCAAGAATACTTGGGGCAAAGACCGCAAAAGGAGCTTGGGAGACACTTCAATAAGAATTTCAAGCATCGGAAAAGGTACATGTTATTTGCCTCCAAACTCTGAGAAGAGATTTTGAGAATTCAAAAATAAAAAATAATGAGACCGTTCAAGAATATTGTTGTAAATTAAAGGATTTAGTTAATCAAACGAGAGCCTATGGAGATAATATTACTGATCAAAGGATTGTTGAAAAAATATTGGCGATGCTTACTAAAAAGTATAATCCCATCGTCACAACTATTGAAGAATTTAAAGATTTGACACCATGTCAATAAGTGAATCAATTGGCTCTCTAGAAGCACATGAGAAAAGACTGATGGCACAAGACGAAGATGCAATGGAAAATTAAAATAAACATACGGTCTCATCAATCCAAAAATGGTGGAAGAAGTTCATGGAAAAAAAGAAGGAGAAACTACACAAAAGGAAAAGTATCCACCTTGTGACGTTTGCAAGAAAACAAATCACTTGGAGAAGGATTGTTGGTTTAAACATAAACCACAATGCCGCTATTGTAAGAGATATGGCCACGTAGAAGAAGATTGTCGCTCAAAAGTGAATATTCGGGCTAACCATGTTGAAGAAAAAGAAAGGAGTGATAACATATTCTATGCAGGCCAAGCAGCAAATGATAAGAAAATTGATACTTGGTATATCGATAGTTGGTGTAGCGATCATATGACGGGAGACGGAATATTCACCGATATTGATAGGTCGGTGAAATCTCAGGTAAAATTGGGCAATGGTGTCTTAGTAGATGTGAAAGGAAAATGGACTATTGCCGTTGAAACAAATAAAGGCCCAAAATATATTCATAACGTATATTTAGTCCCCAATCTTGCACAAAATCTCTTGAGTGTGGGCTAAATGATACAAAATGGGTATTCTCTATACTTCAGAAAAGATGCCTGCGTTATCTATGATATTGTAGACCTCTATCTTGATAGCTTTTGGAAAGATTGTCATCTTGTATGATATGGAAAAAACTCACTACTTAAGTTTTGCGAGGTCTAACCAGTAATTTACTGATTTTAATTCAAAGATATGGAATAGAGCTTGGAATTCAAATTGCTACAATGTATAACGACCAGCTTGATTCCATGGAGGAGACCTTACTTCAAGCCATCAAGGACATTTATAGCTATATAGGTCCGGCCAATGTTACCGGTGCACCTGCTGTCATGCTGATCTACACATCGGTCAAAAATATCCGACGAAAATTAATTTTGGAGACAAGAAGACAAGATATTGGCCCAATGTTCCGACTTGCGTATGCTATCATCTCTGTTGCTCTCGGATGTATCGCGTGTAGCTTACTGATATATATTCTACTTGGTGACATGCCTTGGTTGATTCTCGTTCCTTATGTCATGATGTTGATATTCTCATTCGAATTTGAACCTGAGAATTAATGAGGGAATGGTGATAGCTTTCAGTTTTTCTAATGTTGTTGGGCGCTCTTTGCAAAGTTGGTTTTGATGTGTCTTGCCAATGCTGGCTCGGACATGAACCTTGTGTTGTATTATTAGTATCTTAAATGCCTTTTACGTTAAAAATGCATAATACATGATGATTGTGATGAAGATAATGGTACTACTTAGTTATGATCTTGATACAATTGGATGAATTGAAAAACAGCGACATTTTTTTCCCTTCTGACCAGTGAGAAACAAGGGAATCAATTCAATTAATTTGAGTAAGATCATATTGTCCATACACACTAATTTGTATTGCGAATCTGATGTAGTTCATAACTCGTTTTTCCATGTTAGCACTATTCTAAACACTATCCCAATATGTACTTCAAGTCACGAATGAAAAGTACTCAGCAATATAAATGTGTTTTTTCACGAACAATATATGTGATGAGGCATACACATTTTAATGAGGTGTTAGACGGGATCTAATAGTGTGTAGATTTGAGTTGGGTACTAATTTAAAAAAAAATTGTGCGATGAAAATTAATTTGGGTAAATATATAATGAGCTAATGACTTTGAAGTTTCAATTGTATCTTGCGTTCTATTGGGAAGGGCTATTTTATTTTTTCATTTCACAATTTCACTTTTAAAAGTGAAATCTTTTTTAAAAAATTCTTTGATTAATTTTATATCATCTTGAAACGAAGCAAGTTTATTGGTTACTACATTTAGTCTTGCAATGAAATTATATATTCTTATTTAGAAATAATCTTATAGGAAATATATTTGTCTTTGTTTTATTTCGATCTTCTATTATAAGTATATCCTTTCAATGGTCCTTTAACTAATTTCATTGTAATATTCAAGCTAAATTGATAGCAAAAGCAATTGAATCATGTTACGAGATAGTCTATATTTAAAACTGGGAATAACTAACCTATGATTGGGTCGCATTATTTAATCCTAATTATTTGTAGTTTGAAATCGTCAATGAATCTCCAACTGCTACCTGATGTTTAAGCACCAGGCTTAGGTGACATGGAAACAATCTTACCTTTAAATCCTATTCGAGGATGCATAGTTTGAAATGGCTATCCATCTATTTTCTTGAGCCAATTGCACAAAGGGATAATAACATAAATGGTCTATTAATAGACCTTGGACAATGTAATCTTTAAACTTTCAATTTGTTCAATGTGATCCATGAACTTTAGTCCAATGTGCGATGTGGTTCCTAAACTTTTAATTTATCTAATATGGTCCTTGAACTTTGGGCACATATTCAAGCAAATCATTGAATTATATAAAAATGTCTGATATAGTCCTTGGATGTAAAGTAAATATTTTTATATAGTTCAAATGCTAATTTGAACATGTATAAAAAGTACAAAGATGACATTGAACAAATTAAAAGTTAATGGACTATATTGCACACTAGAATTCATGGACCATTTGTATCATTTTCTCATTGCATAAAAAGAACTTAGCACGGTTTCACAAAAAAGATGAAATTATTGTTTTTTTTTTCTTTTAAAAAAATTGAAAAAAGGTCACACTTCTATTACAAGAAAATTTGAGAATGGTATTAATAATATCAACTGTATTATGAGTGAGAAAAGCTTTCACGTGAAGATATAACTTTATCGATGACATATATAACTAATATCAAGCGTCTCCCTCTTCCAATCCCGGCCAATTTTTCGGCGACCCCTTATAAAAATCTTCAGAGAAAGGAAGCAAAGTACTCATAAAGTGGAGTTCAAGCGGCAACGCCCTGAAGACCTTCGCTCGCTCGTTACTTGTCTCTCCCTCATCGCAACGACCTCGCCATTCAAGCTTCTCCTTTCCAGGTCAATCCTATCTGTTTCCATCTTTCTTCTTCATCATCTTCTCCGTCTCTCTCATCCACAGCTCCGGTCAAACAGTTCGTGGTCGCCAGTGGAAATCCATGCCAATCACTCCCCCCAAATTCATCCATCAACTGAAAAGCTATGTCGTTGCATCTTCGTGCACTGATGAGTGACGCTCAATTTAGATGCTACGCCATATAAGGTATCAGCTTGTTCCATTCGATGCAGTGTCCGATTGAGAAATAAGAGTCCTTCCACCGATTGCCAAGTGCGTGGAGCTTTCAGCGATGGATTTGAGGCAGAAATTTGTTGATCTAGGTTGTGATTGGCCCTATTGATGATGATTAGAACTCATGTGCATGATTGTGGAAGTCGTTGGATGAATCTAATGTTAGCCGTGACAAATTTTCGCTATGATCGCCATAATTAGAATTTAGAATAAAACAATCGAGAAAAGTTGATTTACTTACTTCATTTGAAATCTGTCATTCTTGATGCAGAATGACAATAAACCCCAACTCAAGTGCTTCTCTTCTATTATCATTGGCTCAATAAAACTACCCATCATGACGCTTGTTACCATAGATGCTCATTATGTGAGGTAATTATGGAATCTTGGGCTACATTATTTATAGAGTGTTTAGCCGAGCCTTTAATTACGGGTCAGGTTCAACTTGCCCCACACTAGTTAGGCCAAGATCATATTAGACTGATTAATAATATTTATATCCAACCTTATTAGACTAACCTCTTGAAATGGGTAGTTACAATTTCAATTAGTTTGGCTCACATTAGAAAAACTCTTACATTCTCCCACTGGGGCTATAGTAATTGAAATATGTATGCATATCTATGTCGGTCTAGAGATTATTTTTAATAGTCAATCTGATCCTATAGAATCTCAAATACCGAATCATGTGATAATTGCATTGACACAACGTAAAACATTCTATGTCCATGAATGTTTTTTTAACTCTTCTAATATGGATCCAATATGATAATATGACAAATGGATAACATCCCATATAGAGTAGTACTTTATGTGTCATCATCTTTGTCAGTCAGTATTCTTTCTCCTTACATGTCATACAACCTCATGTGCCACAAGAGAAATCCTATATCCTTATGACTCCAACAAACCCCCCCCACACACACACATCTTGTTATATTTTTTATATTATCATTAACTTTCCTTTATGTATAACAAGTCGTTAAAGCTAATAACTAAATGCCCCTAGCCTTTACTCAAAGTTTACACGATAACATGAGATTTTGCCAGATGTATGACAGTAATCCAGTGACTGTGTCTTAGATTTGATTGATATCTGTCGAACAGTCTAGTTGCAAAAGCAATGTCCGATCTAATGCAAACTTGAGCATACATGATATTTTTAGGTGCACTAGCATAATGTGTATTCTTCATTTGAGTTTTCTCAACAGTTGTATGATGACAATACGACAGACTCAGTTTATCACCCTTAGAGACGTGAGCAATTCCTAGCTTCTAGTGCTACATACCGAATCTATCCAGAACACTAACAACATATGCCTTTTAAGACAAACCCAATATACAGCTAGAACCATCCCTATGGATCTCAATGCCAAAGACAAAAGACACCTGATCAAGATCCATGTCAAAATTACTCGACAATATATGTTTTGTCTCATATAATGACGCAAGATCACAACTCGCAAGCAATATATTGTCGACATAGAGTACAAGAAAAATAAATTTCAACTCATTGACCTTGCAGTATGCACAATGATGTATTATGTTCTCAATCAAATCGAATGAAGTGACAATACTATAAAACTTTAAATATCATTGTCTGGAAGTTTGCTTAAGGATATAGGTAGATTTTTTCAATAAACATGCAAGTTTACCTGAATCGTTTGTTGCAAAACTTTGGGATTGTATAATATAGACCTCATCATCAAGGTTTTCATTCAAAATTGCAGTTTTAACATTCATTTGGTATAATCCATATCAAAATGAACTACTAATACCATGATCACTCTAAATAAAGGGGATATATCTCCAATGATATTCATGCTGCATTTAACTACCGAATGACTATAGGATATCCAATTTCTTAGCTCATGTTTACCTCTTGATACCATCGTGCCATTTCAAAATATGATTAGAAGTAACATCGATCATGAATATCGACCGGCAACTTTCCTTTCAAGGACTTAATCTGCCGAGATCTGCTCATCAATTGATTACGTTATGAGTTAGGCCTATTTGATATGTTTAGAGAACTTGGCGCACATGTTCGATGTGGCTTCCTTTGAAGGCATAGTGGCATTACTCATCTTTCCGGTATATTTGTCAGTTCATACTTTATGTTCGTCCTTAGATTACCGAGCACAAAGATTGATCATTTGAGCGCGCACTTACCAGTAAGTTTACCAAAAGTTTATTGGGCTCTGCAGCACTTCAACGATAACGACCTTTCGGCTGTGTGCATAGTGCTTGGAGCTTATTAGGTTGGAAATGGTGAATTTGACAGTTTTAAGATTCCAAACCTGTGGGCACAGATGGAAGAATTAGAAGATCCCGCCTTCCTGGAAATTATATCGCCTTATATGGAAACTAAGCAGAAATCAAGTTCTGAAATAATACATTTCATTGAGGAAGAATGACTGCAAAATTGTGATAAGCATGGGCCGGTTCAGCCCCAGATTCTCTGTTGCTTAGGAACAGGGAGATCAATTGGACCCATACAAGAGAGAACATATTTGTGGCCCATGCTAGAAAATCACGAATTTCATCGACTTTTTCCCCCAAATGTTTTCAAAATTGACATTGAATTTAAATCTTACAATCATTTAAATAATTTTATATTTAACACTTTATGCACATTAATTTTTTTTTCTCTATAAGCATGAGTGTATTCTATTTGTAGTAGGGGAAAAAGCTACTTTTTGCGTGGATTTAAAAATATAATTATCAATCAGCTTGATTTATATGATAAAGTTATGACACATAGCCACCGATTATTGGCCATGCACTAGGCAAGAGTACCTTGTGACATTGCCAAGTAAAGTATGGATGAAATTACCATGTAATTTTGGTAAACCAATGTAATAAACACAACAAACCATGACGATTTATTCTACTTTATGATGCTAAATGTGTTCAAGGTAACGATACACAATGACATTCATGTCTGAGCCAACAGCAGAAGGCTGCGAAGCAAACCAAACTTATATAAAATACATATCACCACATGAGAAAGTCCTAAACTTCACCATTCGCTAATTAATTCTTTTAATTCGCGATGAACGTGAATAGGATTAGTACTAGTAGGACCCGGGGGACGTCAATCAACCAAGGTACTTCATCAAGTAGAATATACATCAACAGACTGAACGTAACACATCCAAGAGCTAAAGTGACTAGAGCGTACACAAATTGGAACCTTGCGTCCATGTCTTGCCTTCTCATATCAGAAAGTAATTTCTGCTGGATGATACTGATCGCTGCACAGATAAACATAATGATGGGGGCTCTGGTAATGTTGGCTGGGCCTAAAGAGCCATGCCTGTCCCTGACGAGTTGAAGCAACGCCTCCACCAGGGGATCGAGCTGTTTATTATATTCTGCAGCAATTTGAGCCACGTGCTCTGCTCCATTTCTTGGCATTAAGATCAGCATACTACTAGTTAAACAACCACTCTTCACAAGAGCTCAGACGATGAGTTATCAAGCATAAACACATTAATCGATTAAAGGAGTAAATAAAAAACGGGGCAATGGTTTCTGAATGCGACATCGAAAAGGACGACGAGTTCATATGATCTATGCAGAGCAATGGTTGGTTTCTGACAAAACGGCGTTCGAGTAATGGAACACACAGGGGAAATGATGGGGGATAGGAATTTACTTCTTCAGGAAAGGAAATCAAGGCTGCATGTTTTTACTCGCAGTCCTCTTGCAACTTTTTGGAGGAAATCAGACACAGTTTTTGCGTCCGCAATTGCGGCGGCCAAAAAACTATTTGTATAAGAGGTGGGGGGAGACTTCACCCCCTGGTCCTCTTGGAAAAAAAGACATTCATTTGTTTGCTCCTCTTGAACAAATGACAATTCTATGTTTAATCCTATCGACCAATGTGTTTAATTCTCTTGTTAGTCACCGAATGCAAATTCTCAGAAAAAACTCATCCAAAACATACTGAATCTATAGCATGACAATCGATCCAGTCATAAAATTTCAAGTTGGCCAATCTAGTTCTGAATCTTTCGAAATTTTTTCAATATAGTCCATTCCGTTAATTTTTTTCAGAATCACTAATACTGTGAGCTAGTCGACGTTGAATTTCCTAGATGGCATGTCTACCGAAATGATGTGCCTTGTAAAACTGGACGCATATACTATAGCAAAAAATTATAGGAATGAATTGGCCAAATTAAAACTGAATTAATCATTTCCTATAAGTTGGGAACTTATAGTAGAATCGGATCCGATCCTTGATGCAGGGGGGCGGTCCAGGCCCAAAAGTCCCTACTTCGTGGGAACATTGAGAACAATTAGGCCCACACTAGAGAAATTATATTATGGCACATGCTAATCTAATCGATTATCCGAAGAGTGAGTGCCACTACTGTATAGCAACAACACCAAACGAGGATTTGAACTTATATAAAACTTTAGGTGATGCTTATGTCTATGTGTTAGATATGTCATAGTGACATAATATAAAAAATTGGACAAAATTGTAATTTAAAAATAGTTAAGATATAATCCTCTAATTATCTTACTAACTACCATCGAATTCAATCTTATACTCATTTAATTTTTTTCTCCTATATTAATTTTTATTTTTGTACCTAACTCCTTCCACACATTTGAATGTTTCTTCACACGCATGCGTGCACTCTTTTTATACCAGGGGAATATAGCAACTTTTTACATGGATTTAAATAACTAAATTGCCGATTGATTTGATCTGTCGTTTATTATCATGTGATGCAATAGAACACATAAAACGCACACACGGCCATCCTTGTTGTTCGGCCACGGACCATGCATAAGTACCTTGTGAAATTACGAGCGATGTACCTATGAAATTATTAGATAATTCTTGTAAACCAGTCTTGAAAACACAACGATAGTGATAAAAAAAACTGAGCTTTGTTAATTTGGTTAGCTATCTTATTGGGCAAGCGAGTGACGAGTGAAGCTTGTACGTGCGTAGTTTCGTGGATCAAATTACTTAGAACTTGTGAGCTGTCTGATTGGCTATTTTGGTTTGAATTTTGTTGTATGGAGATTGCTGATTTTGCAATATGAGGAACGAGCTATGAATTGTACCAAGCTAACAATGCGTGTATCCGGAACGAAAGAATAGTGAACCAGGGCACGCGATTCTTTTTTATATGCTCTCATCTCCCCTGTTTCTCTCTGGCACAAGGGAAAAATTTGTCCTGTTTCTCCAATTTCACCATTCCCTAGTTCTGTTTACTGGTAATGCATCTTCATGATCTTTATCTTACCAAAACAACTCAGATCCGATGCAGAAGTAATTAGGGTCAAAATCAAACGACAAAAATGAATCTCCCAGATAGGAAGACAATATTTAAAATCGGGGTTCCAATATTTTTTTTTCTTTTTTGAATGATATATAGCGAGATCTATTTAAATATGTACTTACAATTTATTACATTAATATAATTTAAATTCAACAAAGTAGTCTTACTATAAATATTATATCGCATTTTCATAATCACAGATATTATCTGTTATAGATCATTTTTGTTCATTTGCTTAATAATAAGGAGCGCAGCTATTGAACCATGCTTAAAACTGTCTATTTTTTTTAATTTTATTTCTTGATGTGCCGAACTACATAACAAGTTATTTTCCACAACAACGCGTGGGTGCCCACTAGTTTGCGCGCTATCATAACTTGTCAAACAATAACCTCAATTATGAGATAAAATGTTATCTTTTATGATAAATCATTGTATATTTACGATCTTAATGAGTTCAAATCCTAATATTACATATTTCACATGCAAGGTTTAGTCATTGTAACTTAAGTTTTACGAAATAGTCTCGGTGTTTCTAGTACTGTCTTATTTCTCTTTAGCTTTTCTTTTGAATTGAAATCGAAAATTGGTTGAATGACCTATGAGTTTAATAGTAATCAATGAACTAATATTTCCATCGAATAAAATTCTTTGAGAAAAGAAAATATAAAACTATTGGATAATACACCGGTGAATATTATGATACCATACTATTGCCATTATTCAATTTCGGTCATTATACGTTACCGTTCGACATATAGATTCATAAATTAATTTCTGATTATCATTAAAAAAATTCATATACATGTCCAAGTATCAATGAAATATGCTAACTAAACGCTGGAGATATACAAGTGACGATAAAACACAAAGAAGAAATAATTATTTAATAGAACAAAGGAACGGTCCCCATATTATAGTCAATATATATTTTTGGACATCGAGCTTTATCATACATTGAATTGATCGGGCAGGGGAGCAGCCCATCTAGGCCGTCCGATTAGACTTCCCCACTATAATAGGGGAGAAAGCCCCCTCCACCGTTGATCATTCTTGAAAGGTTACCAGACGCGGCAATACTAAATCGTGGGGCCAGCGTTTGGAAACGCAGCAGCAGGATTCGAATCTCCTGGCACTCCCATGTTTTCTGTCGAAGGTTAATACCCTAAAAAATTTCAAATTATATTCATTATAATATTAATGTGATGAACTTTTTTCGTGTCATCAAAAAGTTTAAATACGTCCGTTCCAAATCAAATTTCAAAATTTTTTCATGTCGTAAAAAACTCTGAGCTTACATTAATGTGAAGAAGTATCCTAAATGGAATCGAAACAAAATGTGTATATATTTGTGTTACAATAGATAAATTTGAAATTTTTGTGACATAAATTTTTTTTAAGTATTTGTGTTATAATTGACATAATTTGAGATTTTTGTGGTACTTGACATTCTTTTTAATTACCTTTTAACTTTTATAACGTGATGTATTGTTTATGTTTTTCAATTTCAATATATATACCTATTTATAATAAGACCATTGCATTTTGCCACAGTAACTAGTTTTGCGAATAAATCTATATTGAAAAAAAATCATCATATGATGACACTTTTATTTTGTCTTTCCTGTATTAAAACAGACTTTGATATATAGTAGAATAGTTGAAAAGAATCATGAAATTCCTCGTTCGGCCCAAGTCCTGGCATCTCATGCTAATTTCATCGTTTTGCCCTAGGATCATTACTAAGTAGTAACACATCCATCATAGATTCTGCTTTGTGCTGTAAAGATGTTCAAGGTAATACATACACAACACAAGGTTCATATCTCTGAACAAGCAATTGGCAGGACACACATCAAAACCAACTTCGCCAAAGAGCAAGCCACAAAATCGGAAGGACTGAAAATCGTCACTGTTCTCTAATTCGCAATGAATAAGAATGGGACTATCAACAGTAGGACGAAGGGAGTGAAAATCAGCCAAGGCATGTCCCCCAACAAAATGTATATCAGCAGACTGCACCCGACGCATCCGAGAACAACAGCGACGAGAGAATATACAAATCAGGACCTTGGGTTCATATCTTGCCTACCCACCTCAAAGATTAATTTCTGCCATATGAGTTTGACCACATGTAGATAAGCATAACTGGTGCACTGGCAATGTTGGCCGGCCCTATCCAGCTATGCATATCTTTGATGGCCTGAAGCAAGGAATCCTCCAAGTAAACAAGACGTTGGTTATATATAGCAGCAATTTGAACTCTATGCTCTGCTCAATGACTTGGAATCAAAATCAGCAAACTACTTGTTAGATGAAAGTTTTTGTGTTAAAGCTCAAATCGCGAGTTCTTTATGTATGATATAAGATGATAGCTTTTGGAAATGACTTTTTTTTTTTCCCAAAAGCTATCATGATATGAGTCTACAATGAATATCAAAAGCTGCCAATTTAAGTTCAAAAGGAAATCTAATGCACGGTACGATGTCAGCTTCTAGTGCAAATCATAGCTAATGAGTCTATGCATTGTAGGAGTCTTAATATATGTATGAACAGGGAGGGTAAGCTATCTACTGAAGCACGGCTGACAAAGCCAATGAGAACTCTTCTTTTGGACAAAATGTAACATCAGAGTACTACGGGATACCTCCTTAACACTATACACCTTTCCCAACCTGCTCTAACATCACTTGTAAAAAAAACATAACCATAGACACTCAAACTACTAGGTAAGCCCCCACACTCACGGGGTACAAGCAGAGTAAAGCTATTCGCAGGTCTGAAGGAGGAAAAGAAAATTATTAGGTTGTTCTTAAATAGAGTTTCTCTTGGCAAAAGAAAGAAACAGAGTGTATGTACCGGCGTGTCTCCTCATCAATGTAACAGAGTTTTCCCACCTAGTAACTTTAGGAGAAGGCTAATGCTCTTTTTCACTTTGCGACCAGTGCAAAGAAACGGCAGTTTATTATTGCATTTCACTTTCCTCGTACAAACTCAGCCGTTCCGAGGGTATGAGATGGATTATACCTGCTATAAATCCAGTTGCTTTCAATTACCAAATGAACATTGGGAAAATTTACTGATTCGTGAAGGGAAAAAGAGTGTCGATGACTCGAAGGAAACAGTCTTACTCCGCTGAAGGTACAACATAAGTACCCAATCTGGGAAACGCGAGTAACATTTAAGTACAAGCTTTGGTCTGAGTAGGGGCTACAATTTGTTGTGACAGTCGAGTCATTATAAAAAATTGAGAACTAAAACCTGGATCGATTACCAAAAGGACAAAAAATGAACACAGGAAAAAATCTGGGTGGTACAGATGCGACTCTCACTCAATCAAAGCAATGTAAGAAACAGGCCATATTCTACAGGCAAATGAAAGATTCCCCTCTCATTCTCAATCCGGCTCTTAAGTATTGAACAACGCAAGCCAGAATGCGTCCACGAGTTCACCTGGTTTACGTAGAGTGCAGTTTCTTTTTTTGGCAACAAAATGGCACTCACGTTATGGACATGATCAGAGATAATATCAGGAAAGGATATGAGGATTCTGGCATGATTATACTCGCAATCCCCCAAATTATTAATGGAGGCTGGGTACGGCGGTTAAGATATCTCTGAGGTCACTAAGCTTACCTTCGACCAGCATGATCAGCTGGATTCTTGTTCGCCATTAACCTTTCGACTTTGCCTCGCTGGCTGTCCCAAGAGGTCGTCGTTTTCAGTTCTCAGCCATTGCGTTCTATTTATATGAAAAATACACCATGCCTAACGGGGTTAGAATGTCTCACAAGGCGAAAGCCAAAAGACAGGTAAACGTTTGCCTTAGCTAAAACAAACGTCATGGGACAGGCAAACGTTTGGCGTAGGAAAGACATACATCATGGGTTTTCGTCCTTTTTGCTTGAGCCTCGCGACATTGTGAACCTGTTAGCCATGGTGTATTTTTGTGAGAATCGTTCATTCGAATCTCCGTCAGGGTACATAATTGAGCTACAAAGCGATTTTCTTGCTCATAAAGGCTGAGCTATTTTCGTGAGTATGAATACCATCAAAACGGCTGAGCTTGTCTGGAGGATGGGGAATGCCATAGCAGCTGTCATTTCTTTATAAAAATCACAAGGTTGGTGAGAATGTGAACCTTCTCCTTAAGATACTTGATGGCTAATCCTTTCGCATGGATGAAGAAACACGACAGTATTAAAAACAATGCATTAATTGGAAGCCTTATGAGCTTTTCCTCCTAAGAAAGATAAGACCTGTAATTAGCTTTACACTGCTTCTAACTGGGAAGCACGGGGACTCACCTGGTAAATTTGGACGCCTCCGTGGTTCTGTTTTGTGAATAAGGTGTTGTTAGAGTGGGTTGGGAAGTATTTGTAGGTATTATGGAGGTATCTCCCTAGTAGTTGGATTTACATTTTATCCAAAGAAGAGATTTCATTAGCTTAATTAGCCGCAAATCGATACATGGGTTTCACTCCTGCAGTAGGATAAACTCCTGCCATGCATATCATCATTAGCTATCGATTTGCACCAGAAGCTTGGCATCGTCCTGCACATTATATCTTCTTTGGAACTTAATCAGCTGTTCTTGGCGTGTTTAGGCGAGTATATTAGTCAGTAGCAGAGAGAATTGCTTGATGTTCATTTTAGACTCATATCTTGATAGCTTTTAGAAAAATTATTGTCTTATGTGATAAAGAAAGAACTCGCAACTTACGTATTGAGTAATATAATAGAGAAATGAGGATTGAAAATATCGGTACTATACATCATCGAACTGAAATTACTGCATAGTATAACTAATATCTTAATTCGATGGAGGAATCCTTACTTCAAGTCAATAGCGACATGTATGGCCACACAGGTCCAGCCAACAAAACCGTGTGCAGCCACCATGCTTATTCGCACAATGGTCAAAAAAAGAAAAGAAAAAAAGAATGTCCGGCAGAAATTGATGTTCAGCCGTTGTTCTGTCTTAATAATGTATTTTTTTTTCTTAATATTGTAGTTATCTATGCTCGCATTACTCTATAGGGATAAGCGGTTCCAAATTTAGATTTCAACTTCCTTACAGATTTCATGTAGAACCTAGAACTCATTCGTTGAAACATATGCATCATTTTTTTTTATAACTTAAAACTTACCTTTCATACCCTAAAATTTTAAGGACAGTCATAGGATTTGACAAGTTTCATCTATATTTTTATTGAAATTCTTAATTGAACAACTATAATGAATCATCACCGTTGATGACCACCATTTGTTACAACATCGAGACAGGGCATTAGTTCCCAAAGATTAAATGACAAAATGATAAAAAAGAATGGAGAACACATTTTTGGGGTACAACTCGGTGTTCCAACTATTTCGTCTATGAGTTTCCCGGGATCAAACAAGACGAGGAGAAAGCAAACGGAATTTCTTGTGATTTGCTTTGGGGTTGTGATGGTCCGCATCTGACATAGGAAATGGGAATTGTCGGTTTTGCTGAAGCTTATCAACCTCACTCTCAGCTAAACAAAAACAATCATGGCTGAGAACTTCAAGCGACTTTCCTTCTTCTGAATCTTACTGGATCAGGGCCATCTCCCAGGAAGCATTAGCCATCGACACGTATCTATGTCCCCGTCTATCCTAGCATTGAACCAAGATTCACTCTGTCTCGCTTTTCTTTTTCTTCCAAAAATGTCCCAACGTACAAATGGTCGTGAATCTCACTTACTCCCATCTCGACCCAGGCCCCATGGATCCGCCATTGGCCGCCGCATCGCGGCCATGAGCCCTCGCGATCCCTCCTCCATCTACCTTCGACACCAGCCTCTAGTCAGCTAAAGTCACTGCTATGTCCCTTCCTCCCTCTCTATCCGTGAAGTACGCAAACCCCAGCCACGGAGGTCACGACCTCTGTCGATTTGCTTCAATGGAGGTCGCCAGCCTCGCTTGACCACAGCTTTGGCTAGCGCGAGGCATGGCGATCCGCCATGGCCTCGGTGGTGTGGCTCAATGTCGTGAGCTGAAGCGGAGAGAGAAGGCTCGGACTGGAGGAGGTTCGGGAAGAGAGGTGTCTTCAGATTAGCAGAGGAAGAAGATTGATGATTGGCGTGGAGAGAGAGGAGGGAAACGTGCCCTACCTGGACTTTCCAGCTTTCGGCGACGGTCCAACCCTTCATCTTGGTGCTCTTCCTCCCGTAACACGGACCAGCAGAGACAGGACTGAAATGACTTTGACAGAGAGAGAATATAAAAAGGGTTTTCACTTTTTTAGATTTAAAAATTCACTTCCTTGTATAATAAAGACGGCATGATTGAAATTATATCCATAAATCTAATTTTGAAAAGAATTAGATTTTTCTGATTTTGTTCTAAAATGAGTTTATGAAGAAAGAAACGCGTTTAATACGAATAAAGAATTTCTATTCCATAACTAGAAATCTGTTTGATATGACAAAAAAAACTATATTCTGTTTCTGATTCTATTTCTGTTTCATTTATTTATTTTTTAAAATTTTTTAGATTGCAAGATGTTCATTCTAATAAAAAAACAAATACTTATTATTTAATCCACAAAATTGTAAATTTGATCGCATTTTCTATTGTAATCGAACTCCAAATTCACTTTAGTTGCATAAATCATAGTATATAGTAATTCCCAAATAATTAGGGTAAAGAAGGATACCCAATATTCAGGTAAGACATTTTCCTGTGAGTTTTGCTTGGCCAATTCGTGACCATTTTGGCCAGAGTTAAGTTGGAAAATTGATGATATTTACCCACATTTTTCTAATGTTAGAAATTGATTTTTCCAAGAAAATTTGGGATTTCCAAATAAAACTTTGATTTTTTAAGTTTTTTTTTAATAGTAGAAAATAATTTTTTTTATTTTTTTTATTTTTTTATCATTTCGGAATTATATGAATTTTTTTTAGAATTTTTTAGGTTTTTCTTATTAATTTTTTATTTTTAATTCAAAAAAAGGACTTCGAATCGGGTCGGGGCACCTTCGAAGGAGAGGAGGGAGAGAGCAATCTGATTAGGGCAAAAAATGAATGATAGTTAAAAGAGAATGGATTCTCAAATAATACCTGAGAATGTTCTCATTCTTGCTCGAAAACCAATTATGGAATAAAAATCTATTCTAGAATTGATTTTTTAAAATATTTTTACCAAACACTATTATGTTCCAGAATGAGCTTTTTTGTTCCAGAACTCATTCTGAAACATAATTAGATGCAAATCATGCACGCCCTAAGTTTAAAAAAGTAATTTTCAAAACATATTTTCACTCGAATAGGCGGAATCTAAATCTAAATCGCAATTTATGAATCAAAAGAATAATGGATTTAGGATAATGTGATTCTTTCTCAAATTCTGTGAATCAATTCCCTCGATTCTCTATGGTTGAAGGAAAAAATCCCTTGTTTCTTCGACATAATCAAGATCTTAACTTAGTAGCATCATCTCATTCATCAACATTTCATATGCCGCTTAATGATTTAAAAGGTAAGAAATAAAAGTACAACACGACATCAGGGTGTACATTAACGCCAAGTGCATAAACCAAACCATATCATCTAGAAAATTGGTAACTGCCGCCATTCTCTAAGTCGCGATAATAGTATGACATGACATTAGGGTGTACATTAATGCCAAGTGCATAGACCAAATCATATCATCTAGAAAACCGGTAATCACTGCCATTCTCTAAGTCGTGATAAATACAGATGCTGTCAGGAGGACATAGAGCATGACAATCGGCCAAGACACAACGCCAAACAGAACCAATATTAGCAAACTGCACTTGACACCTCCGAGAACAACAGCAATGAGAGTGGACACAAGTCGGAATCTTGGGTGCATATTTGGCCCTCCCATCTTGATGATTTTGAGCAGTCCGTAGATAAGCATCATTTTTGCACGAGCAGGGTCGGCTGGAATCCAGGTTCTTCTTCAGGAATTCATAAAGTGAAATAAGTGCAACAATTAGATCTACCTCCTCTGCTTCACGCCTTGGAAAAAAAAAACTAGCAAAACTCATGTTACCGTACAGTCTTTTGGAAAAGCTCAATTCTTGAGCTCTTTTTGCATCACATAAGACAACAGTCTTTCGAAAAGCTTTCAAGAACCACCAATGTAAGTTCTATAGGAAATTTGATGCAGTATGATGCCAAGCTTCTAGTGCAAATCATAGCTAATGAGTACGAAATGCATGAGTCTTAACTTCTGTATATACTGCATGTGTGTAACCCATCATTGATCCACGACTAATTAAGCTAGTGAGAACTCTTCTTTTCGAGAAAATGGAACATCAGAGTACCAGTGGATACTTCCTTAGCACCATGTACCTTTCCTAACGTATTCTTACAACACCTTCACAAAGCAAAACCCCCCAGATGCACAAAACTACCAGGTAAGCCCCTGCTCACTGGTTGAAAACAGAGCAAAGCTAACTA
This sequence comes from Melaleuca alternifolia, assembly GCA_019926035.1. Classification (NCBI taxonomy): domain Eukaryota; kingdom Viridiplantae; phylum Streptophyta; class Magnoliopsida; order Myrtales; family Myrtaceae; genus Melaleuca; species Melaleuca alternifolia. The sequence goes on from JAGKPW010000083.1 coordinate 2,545,490, forward strand.
CGATTCTCATCTTTTTTCTCTTAGGAGGAAAAGCTGATAGACTTCAAATCAATGGTTGTTCTTAATACGAGTTTCTCTTGACAAAAGGAGCGGAGTGGATATACAGTCGTGTCTTTTCATCAACGTGACAGAATTTTTCCCACCCAGTAACTTCAGGAGAAGTTTCACATTCATTCCGACATCGTGACTTTCAAAAAGACATGGCGGTTATTAAGAATTTCAATTTCTTCGGACGAAATCGGTTGTTTTTAATGGTCTGCATGCTTGAGAGGATCATTCCTGGCATGAGTCCCACCATATTCAATTACAGAATGTATATTATTAAAATTTACCCATTCGCACACAAAAAGGGGTTGATAGTCACAAGAGGCATTCTTACTTTTCGACAGATTTACACCATGGGCACAAGCAAACATGCTCTGTTTTTAGAGTCTAGTCACTATGAACATCAAGAATAAAAACCAGGATCAATTAGCAAAATAATAGAAGACAAAACTGGGCAGTACGACAAAACTAGTCTAATCGAGGAAATGCGAGAAACAAGCCTTGGCATCCACCACCGGATATGATCGTAAGTACAGTTCTGAGTGAAGCACATTTCTGCTCTTTGAGAGTGGAGTCATTATTTAAAGAGGAAAAAAAAAAAACATCTGCTCTTCGAGAGTGTGCTGTTCCAATCCGACTCTCACAATTTAATGCAAGAACACGTACTGGTTTATACAACGTGGACAAGGTCAGAGGACAATAAGGGAAAGAATATTAAGATTATGGCGCGAGTCTCCCGCAAAGACTATCAAGATATTGAACACCAGTTTCCTCAGGTATCCTCCGTTACCATCGGAGATGGGTACCCTTTTTTCATATATTTAAGATCGTTGAGACTTACCTGCGACCAGGATGGTCAGCTGGGCTCTCTTCCTCCATTACTCTTTCGACTTTGTCTGATCTCTTTTTTTCTTTATGAACGTGGTTTCTTCAAGCTTTTCGCGATTGTTGGGAACAAAATGCTTCTGGCAAGAAGAAGAAGTTGAGGTGCAGCGCTAATTGAACGGAGGGCCTTGGACTCTCGAAGAGGACCTAAGGCAAGTGCCGACGCGCTATTCTTTGCTTTTTGACTTGCGAAGGGGAAAGTCATTTTTCGGTGGATCCCTTGGGCAGTCACTGCTCGTCACAGTTCTATTTGTTTTTGAGAAAATATTTGACTCCCCCCTCCCCCTCTATGCATGCATCCCTCCAAATATTTTCTCCTTTTCAACGTGGCCAGCGATGAATAGATTATTTCATCGTTGACATGGTGAGTCGGTTCTACCTAATATTTTCTCCAACCATTTCATACACGAAATGACTGCTAATCAATTAACATCGTTATATTACGAAAAAAACGGGGACATGACAGTGCCCTAAGTCTTCCAAATAGAACGGTGGCTTCTCCATCTCGAATTCTCTACCTTAAATGATATGACTATGAGTGGATTTATTTCTTAAGATAAGAAACAATGCGCTCTCCACATGTGATTTGAACCGCACTGTTACTGAAGAGTGCTGTCAGGCTAGCCACGCTCTTATCAATGCCCTCGATGTGAAAAAGTAATTAGCCCCGTCCCATCTTGCGATGCTCTTATAAGTTTCACTCCCGCGACGATTACATGCACTCATTGAATATAATTTCAAGTAAATGCAATGGTATTATACAGCCATTAAATTTCTTTTTGAACTAAGACCTACAGGTTCCAGGTTCGAATTTATGTAGTTTGTAGTATAAAGAAGGATGCGTGATATTCATTTTATATTTGTGCATTGATAACTTTGACCATTAGAAAAAAAAACAAATTCTTAAAACTATTGCATCAGTATCGATTCAGTTCTAAACCATTCAATTAAATCGATTTAATCCCAATGGTTTTTATATTTGTGCCAATTGAGTCTGTCCAACTAATTTGATCGAAAATTGTTAACGTCGCCAGCATTCATTTTCGTGGTATGGTTGGTGCTAACGCAAGCATTTTTTATTACATTTTACAATTTTTTTATCATTTTATATTCTTTATTTTAATATTAATTTTTTTAATGAAGGACCAACAAGGGTCACTAGCTGCCCTGGTCGACCACAGGTAAGGGTGTCCTAGCTCTTGTAGGATTTGGGTAAGGGCTATCACGACCTTGTCGATATAGGCATCTTGGCTCTCATTTACTCTAGGCGAGGGGCCACATGCCCTCGCTCTGGCCGGGGAGGCCCTCATGGCCATTGCTAAAGCCCTCATTGGCCATAACGAGAGTTCGCTACCGACCCTTGCTGACACTCAATAAAAATATAAAAATAAACAAAAGAAAAAACCAAAAACCAAAAAAATTATAAAAAAACTTAAAAAAATATTTAAATAATGTCAATATCAGTGCTAACCATACCAACCACGCCATGGTTAGCATCTAGTGAGCAATTTTCTAGTAAAAAATGGCCAAATGAACTCAATTGATACAAATATAAAAAGGTTTATGACTATATTAATCCAATTGAAAAGTTTAAAAGTGAATTGACACAAACACGATAAGTTTATGAATTTTTTACTACTTTTCTCAACAAAAAAATGTCTTCTATGATACTTAAAGGGTTCAAATCCTTATATCTCGTATTTCATGTGTAATGCCCAATTTATATATGAAAGTATATTGAGAAAGAACTACAAAAATATGCATGTACTATTGTTACTATCCAGTATTAGTCATAATGTCGTGATCAATTGGGTCTCTAAACTAATTTCCGGTTATAATTTTTGGGAAAAGTTCATGCAACTGTCTAGAAGGAGCGCTAATGCGGGAATGAAGAAGGAATCACTTCAAAGAAATTGAAAAATGGTCCATATATTCTTGTTCATGTTTAATTCTGGTCCTTATACTTTAATCCGATGTTTGATGCAAATTTCAGATATTTTCTTCAAAATGCATACATAAAATGCTGAGTAACTGCTGAATCAAAGACAAGACGGGAAAAGTGCCAAAAAAGTCCTAAACCTATTGGGGTTGTGCCAAATAAGTCCTAAACATTTTTTTTTTGTGCCAAATAAGTCCTAAACCTTTTGCTACTTGGCTGAATAAGTTCTTCCGGCGGATTTTGGCTGGAAAATGCTGAGATGGCGACGACGTGGCCCGCCGGAGCTCGCCAGAGACTTGCTGGCGATGACATGGCGGCCACGTGGCATTCAAAAAATTAAAAAAATTCCAAAAATTCAAAAAATAAAAAAAGGGGAGGGCCGGAGCCCTCCACCTGTGACCGCCGCCCCATCACTGGTGGGGTAGCGGCCACAGGTGGAGGGCTCCGGCCCTCCCTTTTTTTTGATTTTTTGGAATTTTTGAAATTTTTTGAATGCCACGTGGCCGCCACGTCGTCGCCGGCGAGTCTCCGGCGAGCTTCGGAGGGCCACGTCGTCGCCACCTCAGCATTTTCCCGCCAAAATCCGCCGGAAGGACTTATTCGGCCAAGTAGCAAAATGTTTAGGACTTATTTGGCACAAAAAAAAAGATTTATGACTTATTTGGTACAACCCCAATAGGTTTAGGACTTTTTTGGCACTTTTCCCAAGACAAGACTCTTCTATCATAATTATTGCCCATTTATTGCGGAATAATCATGTTATGAAGGGCAATTAGCTTGGAGTCAGAAAACTTCCCCAGTGGAAATGGACTAAGCTATGAAATTGCATTTTGTCTTTCAGGTAGTGATATCCCATCGAGTCTTTGATATATATAGTAAAACAACTGTAAACATTCATCAAATTCCTCGTTCGGCCCAAATCCCAGCACCAATATATTTTTTATTTTAGTATTTTTTTTCTATCTAGGTTGTTTTCGTTTATCAATAATAATGAAAACATGAATCTTTCCGTTTATCTTTGTTGATTAATCTTTTAAAGAGGAGGAACAATAAACAAAGATTAAAAAAAGAAGATTCTCGATTTTGTTGTTCTTATTAGTTTTTATTGAATTCTAGCGTCCCCATTACTTTTTTGCAAGGGTTCCTATTATTTCAAAATGGACATTCTTTCATTAAAATAGGAATTTTTGGATATTTAAACATATGTGCGAACCTTCTTGACCAATAGCATGATTTATCAAAGGTATATACGACACATGAGCATTTTTCTATTGCTAAAATCAAGATTGAACATTGGTCCACCAACCAACTACACGACAAAAATAAAAGACGACGATCAAGATCGAACATGAGTATTAATAGAGGGACCATTTGTATAATTTCCCATCAAATTTTAAGTTGTGATTTATGCGTCAGTGTCGTATGTTCATCTCCAATGTTTACTTAGCACTATCTATCAACATTTGGATGAAAGATATGGAATTGGTCTTGAATACATAGTTAAGGACCGAATCCGTCACAATATAAAACGCGAGGCGAAAAGTAACAATAAATGTCTAAGAAAGAATGGGCAAAGAGCAACCAATTATCAAAAATTGATTCATGTAAGCGAGGCATGAATTGATGGTCAAGATATGTTGAGACACTAATGACCCGTGAGAGTTTCTTACCAAACATAGATATCATTGCCCAACATAAAAAACACAATCGATGATGACCAATAGTAAATGTTTATTTTTCACTGGATTTACAACAACTCGATATGCCCATAACTACATCATCTGCCCCGTGAATGTCAGTCTTTAGGAACATCAAGAATTAAACCAGAGTATATTACCAAAAAGAGAAAAATAAAAAGAAGTAGAGAACAAAACTTTGAGGTTGCAAATTGATGTTCCAACACTCCCATCAAAGAAGGGAAAAAAAAGAGGGATCATTCCTGAGGACTTCGGGCGACGACTTCCTTCCCATGAATGTCAATGGATGAGGCCCATCTCCCAGGAAAGCTCTGATTCCCACCCCTTTTCTTGCATATTTAAAAAAGAAAAGAAAATTCTTAGTCATCGACATCCATCTCGCTTTTTGCCTTTTTGTTTAGTATAGGTCTATACTTATTCTACCAATCCAACAGTAAGTTGGAGGATTGCGAGTAAAATCATGCCAAGATCTTGATATTCTTTCCGACTCCCATCTCCGATCATGTCCACTGCACATATTCAATTACGTAAATGCTGTTCTGCTTGGAGAAAACCTGCACTCTACGTCAATCTGTTCAACTCTGCATTACCCAGCTCTTTTCCCATGTTTTTTTTTTTAATCTCTTGGTTATTGATTCAGGCTTTTGTTGTCGATCTTCATAATGACTGAGTTCTCAGAACGGAGCACGTACTTAGGGGCACATTGAGTGGCTGCAAAATGGCTTGTTTCTGCAATGCATAGACTCGTTAGCTATGATTTGCACTAGAAGCTTCACATCATTCCACAAATTAAATTTCCTTTTGAACTTAAATCAGTCATTCTTGGTGTGCGTCTATGAGGATATTAGTTAAGAACTTAAAAAGCCTTGAGAATCATTTGATGTTTATTGTAGACCTCTATCTTGATAGCTTTTGGAAAGATTGTCATCTTGTATGATATAGAAAGAGCTCACAACTTAAGTTTTGCGAGATCTAACCAATAGTTTGTTGATTTTAATTCGAAGATATGGAGTAGAGCTTGGAATTCAAATTGCTGCAATGTATAATGACCAGCTTGATTCCATGGAGGAGACCTTACTTCAAGCCATCAGAGACATTTATGGCTATATAGGTCTGGCCAACATTACCGGTGCATCTACTGTCATGCCTATCCACACATTAGTAAAAAATGCCCGACGAAAATTAATTTTGGAGACAGGAAGGCAAGATATTGGCCCAATGTTCCAACTTGTGTACACTCTCATCTCCGTTGCTCTTGGATGTATCACGTGCAGTCTACTGATATACATTCTACTTGGTGACATGCCTTGGTTGATTCTCGTTCCCTACATTGTGATGGTGACATTCTCATTCCCATTCGAACCTGAGAATTGATTAGGGAATGGTGATAGCTTTCGGTTTTCCTAATGTTGTTGCACGCTCTTTGTAAAGTTGGTTTTGATGTGTCTTGCCAATGCTGGCTCGAACATGAACCTTGTATTGTATTATTATTATTATTATCTTAAATGCCTTTTACGTTACAAATGTATAATACATGATGATTATGATGATTATGATGAAGATGATGGTACTACTTAGTTATGATCTTGATACGATTGGATGAAATTGAAAAACAGGGACATTTTTTTCCCTTTTGACCAGTGAATAACAAGGGAATCAATTCAAAGAATTTGAGTAAGAAAATATTATCCTTACACACTAATTCGTTCATATACGAATTGCGAATTTGATGTAGTTCATAACTTGTTCCTCATTTTCCAAGTTAGCAGTATTCTAAACACTATCCCAATATGTACTTCAAGTCATGAATGAAAATTACTTAATTAGCAACATGAAAATTACTTAGCAACATAAGTGTGTTTTTTTCACGAACATTATATGTATTGAGGCGTACGCATTTTGAAGATGTTAAACCTCATAGTGTGTAGATTTGAGTCGGGTACCAATTTAATTTTTTTTGTGAGATGAAAATTAATTTGGATAAATATATCATGAGCTAGTGACTTCGAATTTTCAATTGTATCTTGCTTTCTATTGGGAAGGGCTATTTTATTTTTCATTACACAATTTCACTTTTAAAAGTTAAATCTTTTAAAAATTTTCTTTGATTAATTTTATTATCATCTTGAAACGAAGCAAGTTTATTGGTTACAACATTTAGTCCTGCAATGAAATTAGATATTCTTATTTATAAATAATCTTAAAAGAAATATATTCATCTTTGTTTTATTTCGATTTTCTATTATAAATATATCGTTTCGATGGTCCCAAACTAATTTCACTGTAATATTCAAGCTAAATTGATAGCAAATGCAGTTGAATCATGTTTCGAGATAGTTTATATTTAAAACTGGGAATAACTAACCTATGATTGGGTTGCATTATTTAATTCTAATTATGTGTAGTTTGATGTCGTCAATTAATCTCCAACTGCTACTTGATGTTCAAGCACTCGGTTTAGGTGACATGGAAACAATCTTACCTTTTAATCCTATGATATTGAAGATGCATAGTTTGAAACGGCTATCCATCGATTTTCTTGAGCCAATTGCACAAAGGGATATAACATAACTAGTCCATGAACTTTGACCTAATGGACAATGTAATCTTGAACTTTCAATTTGTTCAATATGGTTCATGAACTTTAGTCCAATGTGCAATGTGATCCCTAAACTTTTAATTTATTCAATATGATCCATGAACTTTGGGCATATGTTCAAACAAGTCATTGAATTATATAAAAATGTTTGATAAAGTTCTTGGATGTAAAGTAAACATTTTTATATAGTTCAAAGACTAATTTGAACGTGTACAAAAAGTATAAGGATCACATTGAACAAATTAAAAGTTAGCGGACCACATTACACACTAGAATTTGTGGACTATTTGTGTCATTTTCTCACTACACTAAAAGAACTTAGTACGGCTTCAAAAAAAGACGAAATTATTGATTTTTTCTTTTTAAAAACGGGAAAAAAGGTCACACAATGAGAAAAGCTTTCACGTGAAGATATAACTTATTCGATTACGTACATTATACAACTAATATCAAGCGTCTCCCTCTTCCAATCGCGGTCAATTTTTCAGCGACCCCTCATAAAAATCAGCAGAGAAAGGAAGTGAAGTACTCAAAAAATGGAGCTCATTCTCAGTGAAAACGCCCTGAAGACCTTCGCTCGCTCCGTCACTTGTCTCTCCCGCATCAGGCAACGACATCGCCATTCAAGCTTCTCCTTTCCAGGTCAATCCAATTTGTTTCCACCTTTCTTCTTCATCATCTTCTCCGTCTCTCTCATCCACAGCTCCGGTCAAACAGTTCGTGGTCGCCATTGGAAATCCATGCCAATCACTCCCCCGAAATTCATCCATCAACTGAAGGGGGGAGAGGTTCATTCTCAGGAAAAAATCTATTTGTTTAAGAAGGGGGGGAGAGGTTCATTCTCTTCGGGCTTCCTGAGGATGAACCTCCCCCGAAGAGATGCGGCGGCAAAAAACTATTTGTTTAAGAAATTTGGGGGGGGGGGAGGGGGGAAGACCTCATCCCCTGGTCCTCTTGGAAAAAGAAGAAGTCATTTACTTGTTTGCTCCTCTTCAACAAATGATAATTCTATGTTTAATCCTGTTGACCGGTGTGTTTAATTCTCTTGTCAGTCACCGTATGCAAATTCTTACAAATCTCATCCAAAACATACCCAATCTATTGTATGATGGTCAATTTAGTGATAACTTTTCATTTTGGCCAATCTAATCCTGAATCTTTCGATATTTTTTCAATGTAATCCATTCTATTAATTTTTTCCAGAATCACCGATGCGGTGGTCTAGTCTATGTTGGATTTTCTAGATGGCGTGCTAGCGATATGATGTATCTGGTCAAAGCTGGACAGATATACTATAGCAAAAAATTATTTATAGGAATAAATTGGTCAAATTAAAAAAATTAAAATCACAAATAATCATTTACTATAAGTCGGGAACTTCTTGAACAAATTCTCCCGTTAGCTTTGAACTCTCTTCCTGATAAGAGGGAGGACTCTCTCCCCTGAGGTGTTAGGAAAATAGTTGAATCAAACGGCCATTAAAAAAAGCCATGAAATCGCAAGGTGGAAATATTCTATCATATGCATGGAATTGGTACGACCGCACAATCACTGATAAAAGAAAGAGGAAAATAAAAAAAAACAAAATATTAAAGTATATTAAAAATTATCCATGTTAGCATCGAATGTTGCTACGTAAGACAACCGACATTCATATCAGCAATATCTAATCAAAATTAGTCGAACATATTGAATTAATACTAAATCAAAAAAGGTTTAGAATTAAACGAGTATCAATGTCATAAGTTTGAACCTTTTCGACACTTTTTCATTATTGTAAATGATAAAAGCTCATAAAAACTATACTAATTACGTATTTTACAAATATATTATTTTTAATAATTAATTTTTTTGTTATTATCTTGTGCTACCTGATGATAAATAATAAAAGGAGTAACTCACTTGGGTTAGCATCAGACAATATAATTGTATCTTTGTGGCAAGAATTGATGGTATACCACTTGCTGTGTTTGGTTGATCGGATAACAACCAAGATAAGATATGTTTTATCCTATCCCGTGTTTGGTAGCTGTCTAAGATAGGATAAAGTCAGATATATAAAGGATATAAATCGGATAAAAAAATCCGAGGGGAAGGGTGGGATAAGATTTCTTTTATCCGAAACATAAAACATTTTTTTGCTTCTTTCTCCGTCGTTCACCAAAAGACGACTCCAACACTTTTGTTGAGTCTTGGTCAAAGAGTTGGATCGGGTTTCCTTGATCCCGTCCAAAGTCCATTTTTTCAAATTAAAAAAATTACTAAATAAAAAAATTCAAAAATTCAAAAAATATAAAAATTCAAAAATTCATTTTTTAAAATACAAAAAAAATTAAAATTGAAAAAATTGAAAATAATAATAATAAAATAAAGAATTTCTAGGTGGCTGACCACAATTTATTTCATATAGTATCAATTCTATAAGTCTCAAAACCAATTTTAGATTTTTCGTTTTGAATAAACATTTTTTGTTTAGCATAAAAAAAATGAGAAAACCCTTGAAATTTTTTAACTCAATTGAATAAACTCTTATCCAAAGTATCGATGTTGAAGCCTTCCTCTCGATAGCTCTCCAATTCACATCAATATTTTATGAAAGCGACAAACTGTAATTTTCTTTATAAATGAAAATTGTTCAAAGATATTGTCATTGCATTCTCGTAGCAACTGGAAAAAAAAAGAATGAACTTTAGACTTTATATTTTGTTCTAATTGAGCATTTGTTTGATTTGGTATTGGACCTGTAACAAAATATAAACACATGAAAAACTTATAAGAGAGAAAAAAGAATTTATGTTTTAAAGTAAATATATTGAAATTGATGTTATTCTAAAAATGTTTAATGTTGAATAGGGTAACCAAAATATTATTTCAAAGGAACGGAAAAGAACAATGCGTAATCATAAAATTCGATAAGAATATGTTAATTTGAAAAAGATATATTATTTTGGATGATTTTGTGAATACTAAACCTGCAAATTTGTACTTGCCTAATGTTATTGTTTTTAAGTATATCAATTTAAATTCATAATTCATCTAATGACATATTTGATAAGATATGAAGATATCCGATTTTAAATCCCCAGTTCACCAAACAGCAGATTGGATATGATATGAGGATATCCAACTTTAAATCCGTAGTTTACAAAACAATGGATTTGATATGAAGAAATCTATGAATTTTTTACCTTATCCTATCCAGTCATATCCCATTTAGAAATCCGAACGACCAAACGCAGCCTTATATCCTTCGCTCAACCAGCTGATTAGATAAAGTCGAAAAATATATCTTTAACATTGATGTGATTTCCATTTTGCTATACATAGGTGAAAACCAAATTAGATGCCACAAAATTTGCACCAATTCATACTTTGCATGAAGAATTTCTATAGCAACATGGAGACGGAAATTACAACATTTTTCATTGCCAAGAAGCAAAGCTACATCCTTGTAGAAAAAGGAAGCGAGCCTAAGAAAAGACAGATTGACGCTATATTTCCATTTTTATAACCAGCACTCCGGCAAGAATGAGGCCAACTAGTTGAAGTCAAAAATTTTGCAATTCACCCGGATCTTTCCGGACTTTCTTGACGCGATGATCATTTCAAAAGCAAAACACACATGAAAGGGGGTAAAAAAAATCACTCATCGAGTCGATCGTGTGCAAAAGGGGGCCAAAAAAAGGCACATGAAAGCATCGTGATCTGGAGTGAACTTCGTTTGCGGAGGGATGAAGAATTACCGGAATTTAACCGGAGGAGGATCGAGAGCAATGCAGTGGCAGCAGGCGAGAGAAGCGACAAGGCGGGGACGGGCAATTGGGGAATACCTCTCTACGACCCGAATCAGATCCGATCCTCGATGCAGTGGGCCGATCCAGGCCCAAAATTCCCTGCTTCATGGGAAATTTGGGAACAATTATGCCCATATAAGAAAATCCATTATGCCAACCCGATTGATTATCCATGGAGTGAGTGCCAGTTTATCACTACTGTATAGAAACAAATTCAAACGAGGATTTCAACTTTTATATTAAGAAAAGACTATATGTAATGCTTATGTCCATTCTTCATATATATCATTGTGACATAGTATGACAAAATGTAAAAAAAATGTAAGTTAAAACTTGTTAAGATATAATCCTGTAAGTATCTTACTTCCTACCATCGAATTTAATCTTATACTCCTTTGACTTTTTTCTCCCATATTGATTTTTATGTTTATAATTAATTCTCACCACAAAAATAAATGTTTTATTTTCACACGCGGTGCGTGTTCTCTTTTAATTTGAGGGGAAATAAGCAACTTTTTTTTACATGGATTTGAGAAACTAAACCACAGTAGGTTTGACACGTCATTTATTACCATGTGATGTAGTAACATACATAAAATGCACACATGGCCTTCCTTGTTGTTCTGGCATGAACCATGATGAGTACCTTGTGAAATTACAGCGATGTACGAATGAAATTAGTAGATAAGTCTGGTAAACCAATCTCAAAAACACAATGGAAGTGATAATAAAAACGGAGCTTTGTTAATTTGGTTCGGTATCTTATTGGGCAGGTGAATGACAAATCAAGCTTGTACGTGCGTAGTTCTGTCAATCAAATTACTTAGAACTTGTGAGCTGTCCAAGTAGCTATTTTGAATTTTGTTGTATGGAGATTGCTAATTTTGCAATATGAGGAACGAGCTATGGATTGTATCAAGCTAACAATGCGTGTATCCGGAACGAAAGAATAGTGAAGCAGGGCATGCGATTCTTTTTTATATGCTCTCATCTCCCCTGTTTCTCTCTGGCACAAAGGAAAAACTTGCCCTATTTCTCCAATTTCACCATTTCCTAGTTCTGTTTACTGGTAATGCATCTTCATGATCTTTATCTCACCAATGCAACTCAGATCCGATGCAGAAGTAATGGACCTATGAAAATGGCACTCTTGCAAAAGGATTAATACTAAAATATGCTTAACTGGGGAAGGCTTTGCAACAGAAAGAACTGTCGCCGTCGTGATCATCATCATCTATTTTATATTATGTAAAAGGTGTTTAAGGTAATACTAAAACGTGAGGATCATATCCAACCCAGCATTGCAAGTTCACCGAGCAAATCAAATTCATATAAAGAAAACATCACCACATCGGGAAAGCTGTAAACTGTCACCCCAGTAAATCCTTCAATTAGTGATGGACGTAAATGGGACTACCAACATCAGAACGCAGGCAACGAAAATCGGCCAAGGCAAGTCACCAAGCAGAACACACATTAGGAGACCGCATGTGACACATCCAAGCGCAACAACGATCACAGCAGAGGCAAGTCGGAAACTTGGGGGAACATCTTGTCTTCCAATCTCGAAGATTAATCTTCGCCGGATGATTTTGATCGCTTCACAGAGAAGCACAATGCGTGGTGCACTGGACATGTTGGCCGGACCTATAGAGCCATGCCTGTGCCCGATAAGCTGACGCAAAGCATTCTCGAGGGAATCAAGATCTTCGTTAACTTGAGCTACATGCTCTAACACTTTCCTTGGAATAAAAGCCAGCAACTTAGTCAGACAACGACCTTTCACAGCAGCTCAAACAATGTGATCAAGAATAAGCATACGGATAGATTAACCACAAAAAAGAAATGTACGTGCGATTCACACTTGAACCGATACGAGCATGAGCCAACATGCTCTGTTCTGAGAGTCGTGTCATTATGAACAGCGAGAATACGACTCTGGATCAACTAGCAAAATAACAGAAAACAAAATCCGGGTGGTACAACATAGCTACCCTAATCCAGGAAATGCGAGAAACAAGTCATTTTGCATCGGCCAGACATGCCCCTGAGTGCATGCTCTGTTCTGAGTATGCACCTAAGTACATGCTCTGTTCTGAGTAGAGACCATTTCTGCTCTTTGAGAGTTGAGACCTTATGAACATCTGAATCAACAAAAGGAAAAAAAAACGTAGAGTGGAAAAATTCTGCGTGGTGTTGGTGTTCCATACCGACTCTCTCAATCTAATGCGAGAACCAAGCCATTTTCGATAGGAAAATAACTAACCCAAGTAACCATCTGAGTTCACAGTTCCAGAACCTACTTTACGGAGGAAGCAGGTTTTTCCGACATTAAGCAGCATTTACGTAATGAAAATATACTCATCGGACATGATTAAAGATAGGGACAGGAAAGGATATTAAGATCTTGGCATGATTTTACTCGCAATCCTCCGACTTTACCTACGGTGGTTAGGAGATGTTTGAGGTCAACCAAGCTTAGCTCCTACTACCGTGATCAGCTGGATATTTCTCCGCCATTAACCTCCCAACTTGGCTCGCTAATCTCTTCCTTGATTGGCTGCAAATGAGAACAGGGACGAGCTGCAGCAGAACTTGGTGTTGCTCGTCCTACTTTTAACTATGAGAAACCAAACGAAGGAAGCTTTTCATATTTAAAAACTCACCCCCGATTCCTTGTTATTTTTTACCTTTGACGTCACCAAAGAATACATTTAATCAGTTAACCACATTAGGCATTATATTTTCACTCAAATAAACTAATTTTCTGGATTGGTCCCGACTCAGTTTTAATGTTTATGTTAGACTCGTACCTTGACAACCGTAATTATGAGAAAAACTGATATCTTTTATGATAAATCATTGTATCCTTTCAACCTTCAAGAGTTCGAATCCTAACATCACATATTTCACATGCAAGGCTTAATCACTGCAACTTAAACTTTACGAAATAGTCTCAGTGTTTCTAGTACTGTCATATATTCCTTTAGCTTTTCTTTTGAATTAAAAAAAAAATTGGTCGCATGACTTGTGGGTTTACTATTAATCAATGAACTAAGGTTTCCCATCCAATAAAATTCTTTGAGAAAAAATAACATAAAACTATTGAAAACTATATCAGTGAAAATGATGACACTATTCTTGACCAAAAAAAAAATTACGACACTATACAATTGCCATTATCATTTGGGAAAAACTTAAGGTGGTCCGGACCGAAAACAGATTTCCTGTCGTGTGTATAGAACATGGCATATATGATGTGGGGAGCTTCCTAGTTATTCTATCTAAATCAGATGATTAGAAAAAAAATTTAAAAAAGTCAAAAGAAAATATTTTTTAAATTTCTTTTTTATAAAATTTCAGTTGTTCGACTAAAATAAGACGGCTAATATCACCATGCCCAGTATTGTGTTCTGTGCACATAACAAGTGATCTGGTCCGTCCGGATCACCATATCATTTGCAGAGAACTGCAGAAAGGTCTTCAACGACGTTAACTATGATGTTTCCCAAGCAACCATGTGTCATTCTTAATTATTGTCCGCCGCAATGCATATCAGGTTACCAGACGCAAGCCAAACTATAGACTGTGGGGCCAGCGTTTGGAAATGCAGCAAGATTCGAATCTCCTGGCACCCCCATGTTTTGTGTCGAAGGTTACTATCCAAAAAAACAAATTCAATTTATATTCATCATGACACTAATATTATGAACTTATTTTCGTGTCATTAAAAATTTTAAATACGTCCATCGCGAATCAAATTTCAAACTTTTTTTATGTCATAAAAAACTTCAATCTTACATTAGTATGAAGAAATATCATAAATGGAATCAAAAATAGAATGTATATATATCACGCACATATATATTTGAAAATTTTCATGATAGGGATAACTGTTTTACAATAGATAAATTTGAAATTTTTGCAACACAAAAATTTTTGAGCTATTTGTGTTATAATTGACATAATTTGAGATTTTTTTGTGGTACTTGACCTTCTTTTTAATTACCTTTTAACTTTTCTAAGGTGATATATTGTTTATGTTTTTTTAGTTACAACATATATAACTATATATAATAAGACTATTGCATTTTGCCACTGTAATTTCTTTTTGCGAATAAATCTACGCTGAAAAAAAATTCGTCATGTGATGGCACTTTTATTTTGTCTTTCCTGTATTAAAACTCCATTAAGACTTTGATATATAGTAGAATAGTTGTAAAGAATCATGAAATTCCTCATTCGGCCCAAATCCTGGCACCTCATGCTAATTTCATCGTTTTGGCACCAGGATCATAACTACGTAGTAACACATCCATCATAGATTCTGCTTTGTGCTGTAAAAGATGTTCAAGGTAATAAATACACAACACAAAGTTCATATCTGAGCCAGCATTGGCAGGACGCACATCAAAACCAACTTCGCCAAAGAGAAAACCACAAATCGGCAGAACTTAAAATCATATCCATTCTCTAATTCGCAATAAATAAGAATGGGATTATCAACAACATGATGCATGGAGCGAAAATCAGCCAAGGCATTTCCCCCAACAAAATATATATTAGCAGACTGTACCTGATGCATTTGAGAGCAATGGCGATGAGAGAATATGCAAATCGGAACCTTGGGTCCATATCTTGCCTACCCATCGCAAAGATTAATTTCTGCCGGATGAGTTTGACCACGGTGTAGATAAGCATAACCGGTGCAGTAACAATGTTGGCCAGACCTGTACAATTATGCACGTCTCTAATGGCTTGAAGCAAGGAATCCTCCATGGAATCAAGATGTTGGTTATATATAGCAGCAATTTGAACTCTATGCTCAGCTCAATGTCTTGGAACCAAAATCAGCAAACAACTTGTTAGATAGAAGTTTTTTGATAAAGTTCAAAGTGAAAGTTCTTTATGTAAGAGATAAGACAATTTTCTCCAAAAGTAATCAAGGTACGAGTCAACAGTGAACATCAAGAGTTACCAATGTAAGTTTGAAATGTAACATTAGAGTACAACGGGATACCTCCTTAACACTGTATACCTTTTCCCAACCTACTCTAACATCACTTATTAACAAAACATAAACAGACACAAAACTACTATGTAAGCCCCCATGCTCACCGGGTACAAACAGAGTAGAGCTCCTCAGAGGTCTAGACTTTTCCGAGAAGGAAAATCAAATTAATAGGTTGTTCTTAAATAGAGTTCTCTTGGCAAAAGAAAGAAAAAGAGTGTATGTACCGGCGTGTCTCTTCATCAATGTGACAGAGTTTTCCCACCTAGTAAACTCTAGGAGAAGGTTTACGCTCTTTTTCACTTTGTGATCAGTGCAAAGAAACGACAATTTATTATTGCATTTCACTTTCCTCGTACAAACTAATCCGTTTTGAGGGTATGAGATAGATTATAACTTCTATGAATCCAACTGCTTTCAATTACCAAATGAACATCAAGAAAATTTACCGATTCGCGAAAGGAAAAGGAAACAGTCTTACTCCACTGAAGGTACAGCATAAGTACCCAATCTGGGAAATGGGAGTAACATTTTAAGTACACGCTTTGGTTTGAGTAGGGGCTACAATTTGTTGTGAGAGTCGAGTCATTATAAAAATTTGAGAACTGAAACCTGGATCAATTACCAAAATAACAAAAAGAGAACAGAGGAAAACATCTGGGTGGTACTGATGTGACTCTCACTCAATCAAAGCAATGCAAGAAACAGGCCATTTTCTATAGGCAATTGAAAGATAACCCTCGCAGTCTTAATCCGGCTCTTTAGTGTTGAACAATACAAGCCAGAATGCTTCCACGAGTTCACCTTGGTTTACGTAGATTGCAAGGGTTTTTTTTTTTTTGGCAACAAAATAGCACTCACATAAAGGAATATACATAATGGACATACTAAACAGGAAAGGATATGAGGATTCTGGCATGATTATACTCGCAATCCCCCAACTTACTAATGGAGGCTGAGTACGGCGGTTAAGATATCTCTAAGGTCACTAAGCTTACCTTCGACCACCATGATCAGCTGAATTATTGTTCGCCATTAACCTTTTGACTTTGCCTCACTGGCTGTCCCCAGAGGTCTTCGTTTTCAGTTTTTAGCCATGGTGTGCCATTGTGTCCTATTAATATGAAAAATACACCATGGCTAACGGGGTTAGAATGTCTCGCACGGCGAAAGCCAAAAGACAGGCAACCATTTGGCTTAGGAAAGACGAACATCATGGGTTTCTGTCTTTTTCGCTTGAGCCTCGTGACATTTTGAACCCGTTAGGCATGGTGTATTTTTGTGAGAATCGTTCATTCGAATATCAGTCTTGGAACTTAATTGAGCTACGAAGTGATTTTCTTGCTCATGAAGGCTAAGCTTTTGTCATAAGTATGAATACCGTCAAAACGGCTGAGCTTGTCGGAGAGGAAGAGGAATGCCATAACAACTGTCGTTCTTTTTAAAATCACAAGATTGGTGAGAATCCGAACCTTCTCCTTAAGATACTTGATGGCAAATTCTATCGCATGCATGAAGAAAAACGATCGTACATACTCTCTGTTTCTTCTTTTGTCAAGAGGGTGCGTTAATTGGAAGCCTTAGGAGCTTTTCCTCCTAAGAAAGATAAGATCTGTAATTAGCTTTACTCTGCTTCTACCTGGGAAGCACGGAGACTCACCTGGTAAATTTGGGCGCCTGCGGTTCTGTTTTATGAATAAGTGTTGTTAGAGTGGGTGGGGAATATTTGTAGGCACTACGGAGATATCTCCCTAGTGGTTGGATGTTACATTTTATCCAATAGAAGAGTTTACATTAGCTTAATTAGCCGCAAAACGGTACATGGATTTCACTCCTGCAGTAGGATAGACTCCTGCCATGCATATCATCATTAGCTATCGATTTGCCCCAGAAGCTTGGCATCGCCCTGCACATTATATCTTCTTTTGAACTTAATCAGTAGTTTTTGGAGGGTTTAGGTGACTATATTAGTCAGTAGCATAGAGAATTGCTTGATGTTCAATTTAGACTCATATCTTGATAGCTTCTAGAAAAAAAATTGTCTTATGTGATGAATGGCAACTTATGTATTGAGTAATGTAATAGAAAAATAAGGATTATAAACATCGGTACTATACTGCAAGTAGGCTATGGTGTTTTTCGTATTTATGGTCTTGACAGAGTACCTGTCGAGTAGTTTGCTGATTTGATTTACAAGATACACGGCAGAGCATGGCGCTGAAATTGTTGCATTGTATAACCAATATCTTGATTTCATGGGGGAATCCTCACTTCAAGCCAATAGTGACATGGATGGCCATACAGGTCCAGCCAACAAAAGCGGTGCAGCCACCATGCTTATTTGCACAATGGTAAAAAAAAAAAACAAAAAAGAATGTCCGACAGAAATTGATCTTTAGCCGCTGTTCTGTCTTAATAATGTTGTTCTTTCTTAATATCGTACTCATCTCCAAGTCTTAGGGATAGTTATAAAATCTAGCAAGTTTCATGTATATTCTTAATTGAACAATTGTAGTGAACCATCACCATCGATGACCACCATTTGCTACAATGTCGAGACAAGGCATCGGTCCCTAAAGGTTAGGTTGGCAAAATGATATAAAAAAAATTGAGAGCGCATCCTGGGAGTACGACTCGGTGTTCCAACACCTTCATCTATGAGTTTCCCGTGACCAAACAAGACAAGGAGAAAGCAAAGGGAATTTCTTTTATTTGCTTTGGGGTTGTGATGGTCCATCTATATTTGACAAAGGAAATGGGAATTGTTGGCTTCGACGAAGCTTTAAAACCTCACTCTCAGTCTCAGCTAAACAAAAACAGTCATTGCTGAGGACTTTGAGCGACTTCCCTTTTTCTGAATCTTACTGGATCAGGCCCATCTCTCAGGAAGCATTAGCCATCGACACGTATCTATGTCCCCGTCTATGCTCGCTTTGAACCAAGATTTACTCTGCCTCGCTTTTCTTTTTCTTCCAAATATGCTTCAACGTACAAACGGTCGTGAATCTCACTTATTCTTTCCCACCCCGACCCAGGCCCCATGGATCCGCCACTCGCCACCGCGGCCGTGTCGCCACCATGAGCCCTTGCCATCCCTCCTCCATCCGCCTTCGACACGAGCCTCTTGTTGAGCTAGAGTCACCGCTGCGTCCCTCCCTCCCTCTCTATCCGCGAAGGACGCAAGCCCCAGCCACGGAGGTCACGACCTCCGTCAATTTGCTTCAATGGACGTCGCCAGCCTCGCGCGACCACAGCTCTGGCTAGCGCGAGGCTTGGCAACCCGCCATGGCCTCGGTGGTGCGGCTCAATGTCGCGAGCTGAAGCGGAGAGGGAAGGCTCGGATTCGAGGAGGTTCGGGAAGAGAGAGGGCTTCGGATCAGCAGAGCAAGAAGATTGATGATTGGCGTGGAGTGAGAGGAAAGAGACGTGCCCTGCCTGGATTTTCCGGCTCTCGGCGACGGTCCTCCCCTTCATCTTGGTGCACTTCCTCCAGTAACACAGATCAGCAGAGACAGAGAGACGAGTGAAATGACTTTGGGAGGGACTGACGGAGAGCAAATTTATACAAGGGTTTTCACTTTTTCAGATTTAAGAATTCACATCCCTAATTTTACATATAAACATTTTTATTAATCGCAAAATAAATTTAATTTATTAATCATTTCAGCTAATAAAATCCAAAAACTAATTTCATAACATATTTCCACTCGAATAGGCGCAACCCAATGTAAATCGCAATTTATGGATCGAAAGAATAATGGATATAAGATAATGTGATTCTTCCTCAAATTCTATGAATCAATTCCCTTGATTCTCTATGGCTGAAGCAAAAAAGTCCCTGTATCTCCAATATCATATTGTTGAATCAAAGATCTTAACTAAGAAGCATCATCCTATTCATCATCATTGTAGATTCAGCTTAATGATGTAAAAGGTTTCTGAAGAAATAATAGTGCGACAGAACATTGGGGCACACATTAAAACCAAGTGCAAAGACCAAACCATAGCATCTAGAAAACTGGTAACCGCCGCCATTCTCTAAGTTGCAATAAATGCAAATGCTGTTAGGAGGACATAGAGCATGACAATCGGCCAAGACACGACGCCAAGCAGAACGTACATCAGCAAACCGCACTTGACACCTCCGAGAACAACAGCAACGAGAGCAGACACAAGCCGGAACCTTGGGTTTATATCTGGCCCTCCCATCTTGACGATTTTGAGCAGTCTGTAGATAAGCATCATTTTTGCACGAGTAGGGTCAGCTGGAACACCCACGCACCTGATGGCTTGATCCAGGTTCTCCTCCAGGAATTCAGAAAGTGAAATAAGTGCAGCAACTAGATCTGCCTCCTCTACTTCACGTCTTGGAAATAAAATCAACAAAACTCATGTTAGCGAACAGCCTTTTGGAAATGCTCAAGTTTTGAGCTCTTTTGGCATCACATAAGACGACACTCTTTCGAAAAGCTTTCAAGAACCACCAATTTAAGTTCTATAGGAATTTGATGCGGTATGATGCCAAGCTTGTAGTGCAAATCATAGCTAATGAGTATGAATTGCAGGAGTCTAACTTATGCATGTACTGTATGTGTGTACCCCATCATTGATCCACGGCTAATGAAGCTAGTGAGAACTCTTCTTTTCGAGAAAATGGAACATCAGTGGATACTTCCTTAGCACCGTAAACCTTTCCTAACCTACTCTCACAACACCTTCACAAAGTAAAATCCCCCAGACACACAAAACTACCAGGTAAGCCCCTGCTTACCGGTAAGAAACATCGCAAAGCCAACTACGGTTCTCATCTTTATTCTCTTAGGAGGAAAAGCTGATAGACTTTAAATCAATGGTTGTTCTTAATACGAGTTACTCTTGACAAAAGAAATGAGCAGAGTGGATATACAGTCGTGTCTCTTCATCAATGTGACAGAATTTTTCCACCCAGTAACTTTAGGGGAAATTTCACATTCTTTCCAACATCACGACTTTCAAAAAGACATGGCAGTTATCAAGAATTTCAGTTTCTTCGGACAAAATCAGCTGTTTTTAATGGTCTGCTCAAGGATTATTCCTGGTATGAGTCCTACCATATTCAATTACAGAATGTATATCATTAAAATTTACTCATTAACACACAAAAAATGGGTTGATGACTACAAAAGGCATTCGGCAGATTTACACCGAGTATACTCTGAAATGAGCACAAGCCAACATGCTCTGTTTTTAGAGTCTAGTCACTATTACATCGAGAATAAAAACCAGGATCAATTAGCAAGATAATAAAAGACAAAACTAAGCGGTATGACAAAACTACCCTAATCCAGGGAATGCGAGAAACAAGCCATTTGGCATCCACCAGATATGATCGTAAGTACAGTTCTGAATTAAGCACATTTCTGTTCTTTGAGAGTGGAGTCATTACGAACATCTCAATGAACAAAAGGAAAAAAAAAATTAAAGAGGAAAAAATCTGGATGTTACAGATTGGTGTTCCAATCCGACTCTCACGATCTAATGCGAGAAACGAGCCATTTTCTAAAGGCAAGTGAAGGAACCCAAGTGACATTTCAGGTGCAGAGTTCCAGAACCTGTTCTTCGTGGAGTGCAATCAATACAAGGTAAAAAAGAATAGAGGAGAAAATCCAGATCGTACAACTTGCTGTTTACGATCCGACTCTCACAATCTTATGCGAGAAACAGACCATTCAGGCACCTCACTGACCGAAGAAACAATCGAAAGGCACTTCACTGCGCTCACTACGCGCTGACCCAAGAACTAGTCGAAGTTCAGAGTTCCAGAACCGGTTATGCGTAGAGTTGAGGTCTTTTCCGCTAACGAAGCAATCATGGAAATGCATACGGAGTTCTTTTTTTTTTGGTGGTAAATAAACAAGATACGAGTTTCCCACAAAGAATATCAAGATACTGACACCGGTTTCCTCTGGAATCGTCGGAGTTACCGACGGTGTGATACAGTGCCTTGTTCAAATATGTAAGGTCACTGAGGCTTACCTCCAACCAGGAGGGTCGGCTGGCCGCTCTTCCTCCATTAACCTTCCGACTTTGCCTGATCTCTCCTTTTCTTCCTGAACGTGATTTTTTCAAGCTTTTGGCGATTGCTGGGTTCTGAACGAAATAGTTCTCGCCAGCAGAACTTAAGGCAGCACTGCCATATGAAATGCTTGAGTGGGAAGTGGCAATGAAATGGTTGTTGGACTGTTGACATGGCAAGCGATTTGACCCAATATATGTCGGATCCTTTCGTGGTGCCCACTGCCCATTTCATTTGTGAGGGTTAAAGCCTATTTTTTCCTTTTTGTTAATATATTTTTATATTTCCTTACCCGCGCATCTAGCGCGCAGGCTTTCAAAGTCAAAGCAGACAAGTTAAAAAAGTACGTCATACTCTTTTGTTCTTTATATGAAAAAGTTTTAATTGTATTAATTTCATAAATTAGTGTAGGTAAAGCTAATGGTTAGAGAAATCAACGGAAAATGACATAGATTATGCATAAACTTTGATATGATGTATAATATAATCCGTGAATTTTAATTCGCTCTATATGTTCTTCGAACTTTAGCCCAATATATAATGTAGTTTCTCAATTCTTAATTTCTTCAATGCAGTTCCTAAACTTTCAGTACATATTCGATTTAATCTCTAGTATATATTAAAATATTTAATGTTATTCCCAAACTTGAAATAATGAAATGACTATATTAAATATTTTCACCTAATTCAAGAATTAAACTGAACATATACAAAAAAAATTCAAGAACCGCATTGAGCAAATCGAAAGTTTAGGAGCCACATTATACATTGGGTTAAAATTCAATGATCATTTGTGGTAGGAGGCAATTGTCCAAAAAGTCCGAAACTTATTGCATTTTTGTCAATTTAGTCATAAATTTTTCATATTTCAGTCCTTCCGACGACTTTATCTCGAAAAATGCTTACGTGGACGGTGCTGATTGAACATCTATGTAAACATCTTTCGAGATAAAGTCGCCAAAAAGATTGAATTGACAAAATTTCAAAATGTTTAAGACTGAATTGATCAAATAAAAAAATTTAGAACTAAATTGGTAAAAATGCAATAAATTTAAAATTTTTTTGGATAATTTTTCCCTACTTGTCACTATCTCAAACTCTCAATGACTTTACAACTGCTTACTCACATCACACAATCGAGTCCTTTTGAAAATCTCGAACTTTGGAAAATTGCTAGGAAGCCTCTGATCCCTGCACGTAGGGACCGCACTTTTCACCAGCAATTGTCCCATGCACGAAGAGACTGCTAGTCAATCAACACCATCAGATTACGAAAAAAAGGCGAGATGATAGTGCCCTAAGTCTTCCAAATAGAACAGTGGCTTTCTCTATCTTGAATGATATGACTGAGTGGATTTATTCCTTAAGATAAAGACCAATGCTCTCTCTCCACATGTGATTTGAATCGCACCGTTACTTAACAGTGCTGTTAGGCTAGCAATGCTCTTATATCAATGCCCTCCATGTGAAAAAATAATTAGCTCCGTCACTTCCTACGATGCTCTTATAGGTTACACTCTTGTAACGATGCATGCACGAATTGAATATAATTTCAAGTAAATGCAATGGTATTATACAGCCCATTAAATTTCTTTTTGAACTTAGACTTGCAGTTCCGGGTTCAAGTTTATGAGTTTGTAGAATAAAGAAGGATGCATGATTGATATTCATTTCAGATTTATGTATTGATAACTTTGGCTATAAAAAAAAGGGATAAAAGTAACAACAAATTCCTAACATTTTGCATAAATATCAATTCAGATCGAAACCATTCAATTAGATCAATTTAATCCCAAAGGTTTTCATATTTGTGCCTATTTAGTCCATCTAGCTAATTTGATCGAAATTTTATCATTTATATTCTTTAATCTTTTATTTTATTTTCTTAATTTTTTTATTAAGAATCGACAAGGGTTGTTGGCTGACCCTCGTCGATCACAGACGAGGGTGTCCTAGCTCTTGCAAGATTTGGGTAAGGGCTATCACGTCCTTGGCATATAGGCATCGTGGCTCACATTTACTCTAGGCGAGGGGCCACATGCCCTCACTTTGGTCGGGGAGGGCCTCATGGCCCTCATCCAAGCCCTCATTTGCCGTAGCGAGAGTCCAATGCCGACCCTTGCCAACACTTAATAAAAATATATGAAATAAACAAAAGAAAAAAAAGAAAAACCAAAAAATATATAGAAAAACTCAACAAATTATTTTTAAAATTCCAATGTTAGTGCCAGCCGTACCAACCACACCATTGTTAGCATATAGTTAGCAATTTATAGCAAAAAAATGACCAATGAACTGAATTAATACAATGCAAAAAGGTTTAGAACTACATCAATCCAATTGAAAATTTAGAAATAAATCGACACATATACAATAGGTTTATGAATGTTTTACTACTTTTCTCAAAAAGAAAAAAAATTATTGTCTTCTATGATGCTTAAAGGGTTCAAAACCTTACACCTCGTATTTCATGTGCAATGCCCAATTTATATATGAGGGAAGTATTAAGATATATTTCCTTTTTTGAAGTACTTGAGAAGTGTGTTTAATAAACGAGTTGTGGATACATGTCTTGATAACATGAGCTTTTGTGAAAGACTGTTGTATAACTAAGTAGTTTAGTGAATTTAATTATAGATACGAAGTAAAGTATGAAGCTCAAATTACTAGAATGTACAACCAGCATGTTGATTTTATGGAGGATTTCCTGCTTTTAGTCATCAGAGACATGTATATATAAACCCAAAATACATATATCTATATATACTATTTAGAGAGATTTATTCAAATATTTATTTAATTACTCTTTATCACATTGCTATAATATATACTTTACAGAGTAAACTTAGTATTTTGAGTATTACTTTTCATCCTTTATAGCTTTTCTTTTCAATCAAAATAGAATATTAGTCACACGACTTGCGAGATTACTATTAACTAATAGACTAATGTTCCACATCAAAATAAAAAATGAATATACAAGGAATACATAGAAATTATTGAAAATATATATTGGAAAGAATTACAAAAATGATCCCTTTACTATTGCTACTATCCAATATTAGTCATCATACTCCATGCCGTCGTAAATTGAGTCCATAAATAAATTTTCGGTTATAATTTTTAGGAAAAGTTTATGCAACTGTCCAAATATCAGTGGGATTTTAGCATTCAGCACCAAATCCGGACCAACAAGAGTTCATCATCCTATGAAATTGTGTTTTGTCTTTCACGCGGTGATATTCCATCGAGTCTTTGATATATGTAGTAAAATAATTGTTAACATTCATCAAATTCCCTCGTTCGGCCCAAATCCCAGCACCTGCCCTATAATATTTGTTTTATTTTATTAGTATTTTTCCTATCTAGGTTGTATTCCTTTATCAATAATAATGAAAACATAAATCTTTCTGTTTATCTTTGTTAATTAATCTTTTAAAGAGGAGGAACAACGAACAAAGACTAAAAAAATAAGATCTTTAGGTTTTTCTTCTTGATTGTGTTTTTCTTATTAGTTTTTATTGAATTCTAGCGTCCCCATTACTTTTTTGTAAGGGTTCCTATTATTTCAAAATGGACATTCTTTCAAAAAAGAAAGAAGAAAATTTTGGATATTTAAATATATGTGCGAACCTACATTACTAATATCATGATTTATAAAAGGTATAAATGACACGTGAGCATTTTTCTATTGCTAAAATCAAGATTGAACATTGGTCCACCAACCAACTACACGGCAAAAATAAAGGATGACGATCAAAATCAAACATGAGTATTAATAGAGGGACCATCTATATAATTTCCCATCAAACTTTAAATTGCGATTGACACGTCAATAGTACCGTATGTTCATCTCCAATATTTACCTAGCACCATACATCAACATTTGGATACATGGAATTGGTCTTGAATACATAGTTAGGCACCAAATCTGTCACAAGATAAAACACGAGGACACAAAGTAACGATAAATGTTTGAGACAGAATGGGCAATGAGCAACCAATAATCAACAATTGACTCATGTAAGCGAGGCATGTATTGATGATCGATATATGTTGAGACACTAATGATCCATGAGAGTATCTTGCCAAACATAGATATCATGCCCAACATTAAAAAAATAAATCGATGATGACCAATCGCAAATCTTTATTTTTCGATGGATTCACAACTAGATATGCCCATAACTACATTATCTGCCCTGTGAATGTCAGTCACTAGGAACATCAAGAATTAAAGCCTGAGTTTATTACCAAAAAGAGAAAAATAAAAAGGAATAGAGAACAAAACTTTGGGGTTGCATATTGATGTTCCAACACTCCCATCTATGAGCTTCTTGTGATTGAACAAGACAAGGTGCAAGCAAATGAAATTTTCTTGCGATTTGCTTCTGGCTTCTGAGGGTCCGCATTTGAGTCCTCATCTCAACTAACACATAAAATTGATCAAAGAAGAGAGAGAGAGAGAGAGAGAGAGAGAAGGGATCGTTGCTGAGGACTTGGGGCGACTTCCTTCCCATGAATCTCAATGGATGAGGCCCATCTCCTAGGAAAGCTCTAATTCCCACCCCTTTTCTTGCATGTTAAAAATAAATCTTAGTCATCGACATCCATCTCGCTTTTTGCCTTTTTGTTTAGTATAGGTTTATACTTAATACTCGAGCAATCCATTAGTAAGTTGGAGGATGGCGAGTAAAATCATGCCAAGACTTGATATTCTAATTTCCGGCATGAAAATGAATGCAGCAGTCCAACCATCCTTAAAGCTTTTTTTTTTTTTTGTTGAAGTGTCAAATTGCATAACAAAGTCATTTTTTTTTGGCAAATGCTACTAGTTTCACACTTTTATAACACGTTGATGCCAGATATTGATTTTTAGCTCTTAGCCCTTGCCTTTTTGTTTGCATTTGGATGAAAACAAACATACGACACTCCTAAAATCAACATTGGACACTAGTCCCCTGACCAATTACAACATTAACCATCAGAATTAGTAGAGGGGCCGTTTTCGTAATTTCTTCCCAATTTTAAGTCAGTGCCACATGTTTATTTCCAGTATTTACTTAGTAGTTTCTCTGAACATTTGGATGAAAAATACGAAACTGGTCTTGAATACGTGGCACGTGATGAGTTTAGGGATTAAATCCCGTCGATAATCAAAGTACAGGATGAAAAAAAAAACAATAATGAATGACTAAGGCAGCGTCGGTAAAGAGCAACCAATTATCAACCATTGATTCATGCAGATGACGTGTGTATTGATGATCAAGATATATTGAGACGCTCATGACCGGGGGAGTATTTTGCAGGATAAAGATATCACGTCCAAAAAAAAAAGGACGATCATGACTAGGGGTGAGCATTGGTCCAGGGTCGACCTTGGACCGGCCCAACCCATCGGGTTCTAAAGACAAATGGGTCGGTCCTCGGTCTTGAAATCTCTAATCCAGTATTGTACATGCTGGTCATCGGTCCGGAGATTTTGGATTGGTCCAACCCGAATCAACCCGACATATATATTGTATATTTTAGATTAGTATTCCATGATCAAGGAAAGCACAGTTTGGCCCTCATGTAAGTTAGGATTTTTCGACTTTGTGATCTTTAGTTTGAATTCGTCATTCTCAATCACATATCCATGTAATTTCTTGTGATTTGTCTAGCATGATGAATACATTCTTTCCAACATCTTGTTAGCAGGAGATGAAAATACAACTTTTTTTTTCTTTTTCATTTGGATGGTGTCACCATATGGCCGCAATTGTTATCTTGAGTCCACTTATTGGATGAACGTATAATGGCCTATTGGTCTTCCCAACCCCGTTGCATGCTGTGTACACTGTCTAAATTATTTTAAGCGATTTTTCAATGCTGGACAAGTTCAAGAAATTTGGATCGCATTGTGAAAATTTAGCGGTTTTCGGGTTGACCATGTACGGTCCCAAGCTCGACAGGTTGTCCACTATCCCAAAAATTGAGGACGGACATTGTGCGGATTGGTCCTCGGGTTGAGTACTGGACCGACCCAACCTGGACCATGCTCCGCTAATCATGACCAACAACAAATCTTTACCTTCCATTGGATTTGCAGCCGCTAGATATGCTCCATCTGCTCCATGAATCTTAGTCACTAGGAACAAGAAGAATCAAGACCTGGATATATTTGCAAAATAAAGAGAAAATAAAGGAAATAGAGAACAAAACTTGGAGGGCTACAAATTGGTGTTCCGGCAATACCGTCCATGATTAAACAAGACGAGGGGCAAGCAAACGGAATTTTCTTGTGATTTGCTCTGGGCATTTCAAGGGTCCGCATTCGACACTCCATCTCATGTACTCTACATGAAATGAAGTTGTACGAAGGAAATGGATGGATGGTCGACTTGGATTAAAGCTTAAATCCCATTCTCCGCTAAATGATAAAATAATAATATTAAGAAGAAGACAATTGCTGAGGACTTGGGGCGACTTCCTTTCCCCGACTCTCAATGGATCGGGCCCATCTCTCGGAAAATCCCCTCTTCCCGCTCCTTTTGTGTACATCTAACCGTATGGATGTTTTCTTATACTAAACCAGAATGACTGTCTCTCGCTTTTAAACGTCTCTCATCCAATGGTATTTCTAATTATAGAATCTTAACACATCCCATCGTTTTCTAATCAGTGGGACTGTCCCCTTATGTTGACTTGCTTGAGGGATCACGTGCCACTTCATGAAAATTACCGGTTTACCCCAACAGATAAGGCCTACTTTATTAATATTGCGTGGAACGTTGAGCAGTGCCCCCCATGAGATCCAAATTGGATAAATGGATCTTTTTCTTCAGGGGAATTCTTCTGTGCGCAGGGGTCGTGTGGGTCTTTTTCTTCAAGGGGGATTCTTCAGTGCGTAGGGAGATGTGCAGTGTCGCACCTAGGGGTGTGTAAAAAGACCCATTTATCCAATTTGTTCCGCGTAATATTAATAAGGTAGGCCATATATGCTGGGAAATCGGTCTTTTCCCCATTGTTTTTCTGTCTCTCCTAGGCGGGTGTTCTATATATTCAGGAAAAAATGGAGGAGACATGACCAGGCAAAGTGGGAAGGTCAATGGCGAACAACAATCCAGTAGCTGAACACGGTGGTTGGAGGTAAGCTTCGTCGACCTCAAATATGTCTTAAGCAATGTAAGCCCAGCCTCCTTCAGTAAGTTGGAGGTTTGCGAGTAAAATCAGGCCAAAATCTTGATATTCTTTCCGGTTGTCGTCCCTGATCATGTCCACTGCACATATTTTACGTGAATGCTGTTAAATTGAGAAAGAACATCCACTCTATTTAAATCTGGTGAACTTACCCAACCTTTCCCCCATACGCTTTTTATCTTTTAGTTATCGATCCAGGTTTTAGTTGTTGGTGTTCATGATGCTTCGGTTCCCAACAGAGCATGTACTTAGGGACACGTTTAGTGGATGTAAAATGGCTTGATTTTTCACATTTCCTACATTGGGCTAGTCATGTTGTACCACCTAGATTTTGCCTTCTATTCCTTTAATAATTGATCCAGGATCTTATTCTCAATGTTTTGATGACTTGACCCTCAGTAACAGAGCACGCTGGGTCATATTCACGAGGCATGCTCGGTAGAGTAAAATTGTGCTCATTGACATTTTTTGGACTAGTTGGTATATATTCATTTGGTCATTGAATATAGTTGGACTCGTGGCAGCAATATCCCTCTCCATAAATTTTTCTTTTGGTCAAAATCCCTCTCGAGTTTGAATACCATTAAAACAGCTGAGTTTGTTAGTATGAGGAGAGTGAAATGCCATAATATCCGTCCATTCTTTTTGAAAATCTCATTGTTGGAAAGAATGTGAGCCTTCTCTTAGAGTTACTTGATGGGAAAATTTTGTACTTTGATGAAGAGATATGACTGTATAATGTATATACACCCTGTTTCTTTCTTTTGTCCAGAGGGACTCATATCAAGGACAATGTAAAATCTTGTTAGCTTTTCCTCCTAAGAAAAGATGAGACCTGCAATTTGCTTCACTCCTGGGGAGCATGGGGGCTTCCTTGTTAGTTTTGTGCGTCTGGGTCGTTTGTTCTGTGAGTTAAGTATTGTCAGAGTGGGTCGGGAAAGATCTGCAGGCGTTAATGTGTTTCTCATACTCCAACGCTACATTATGTCTGAAAGAAGAGTTTTCATTAGCTTAATTACTCAGGTATCGATAGATGGGTTACACTCTTGCAGTGCATACATAAGTAAAGGCTCCTGCAATGGATAGATTCGTTAGGTATGATTTGCACTAGAAGCTTCACATCATTCGACAAATTAAATTTCTGAAATTAAATCGGTCATTCTTGGTGTGCGTCTACGAGGATATTAGTTAAGAACTTAAAGAGGCCTTGAGAATTGCTTGATGCTTATTGTAGTCCTCTATCTTGATAGCTTTTGAAAAGATTGTCATCTTGTATGATATAGAAAGAGCTCACAGCTTAAGTTTTGCGAGGTCTAACTAGTAGTTTGCTGATTTTAATTCAAAGATATGGAGTAGAGCTTGGAATTCAAATTGCTGCAATGTATAACGACCAGCTTAATTCCATGGAGGAGACCTTACTTCAAGCCATCAGGGACATTTATAGCTATAAAGGTCCGGCCAACGTTACCGGTGGACTTACTGTCATGCTAGTCTACACATTGGTAAAAAACGCCCGATGAAGATTAATTTTGGAGACAGGAAGACAAGATATTGACCCAATGTTACGACTTGCGTATGCTCTCATCTCTGTTGCTCTCAGATGTATCGCGTGCAGTTTGTTGATATACATTCTACTCGGTGACATGCCTTGGTTGATTCTCGTTCCCTACGTCGTGATGTTGATATTCTCATTCGAGTTCGAACCTGAGAATTAATTAGGGAATGGTAATAGTTTTCGGTTTTCCTAATGTTGTTGTGTGCTCTTTGCAAAGTTGGTTTTGATGTGTCTTGCCAATGCTAGCTCGGACATGAACCTTGCGTTATATCATTATTATCTTAAATGCCTTTTATGTTACAAATGTAGAAGACATTATGATTATGATGAGGATGATGGTACTACTTAGTTATGATCTTGATACGATTGGATATAATTGAAAAACAGGGACATTTTTTTCCCTTTTGACCAGAGAGAAACAAGGGAATCAATTCAAAGAATTTGAGTAAGATAATATTATCCTTACACACTAATTCGTTGATATATGAATTGCGAATTTGATGTAGTTCATAACTCATTCCTCATTTTCCAAGTTAGCAGTATTCTAAAGACTATTCCAATATATACTTCAAGTCACGAATGAAAATTACTTAGTAACATAAGTGTGTTTTTTCACGAACAATCTATCTATTCAGGCGTACACATTTTGAAGATGTTAGACAGAATTCTCATAGTGTATAGATTTGAGTCGGGTACCAATTTAACTTTTTTTGTGAGATGAAAATTAATTTGAGTAAATATATTATGAGATAGTGACTTCGAATTTTCAACTGTATCTTGCTTTCTATTGGGAAGGGCTTTATTTTTGCATTTCACAATCTCACTTTTAAAAGTTAAATCTTTTAATATTCTTTCTTTGATTAATTCTATTATCGTCTTGAAACGAAGCAAGTATATTGGTTACTACCTTTAGTCCTCCAATGAAATTAGATATTCTTAGTTAGAGATAAATTTAAAAGATATATATATATATATATATATATTTGTTCTATTTCGATTTTCTATTATAAGTTTTTCCTTTTGATTGTCCTTTAACTAATTTCATTATAATATTCAAGCTAAATTGATAGCAAATGCAGTTGAATCATGTTTCGAGATGGTCTATATTTAAAACTGGGAATGACTAACCTATGATTGGGTTGCATTATTTAATTCTAATTAGTTGTAGTTTGATGTCGTCAATTAATCTCCAAATGCTACCTGATGTTCAAGCACCTGGCTTAGGTGACATGGAAACAATCTTACCTTTTCATCCTACGATATCGAGGTTGCATAGTTTGAAATGGATATCCATCAATTTTCTTGAGCCAATTGCACAAAGGGATATAACATAAATAGTCCATGAACTTTGACCTAATGGATAATGTAATCTTTGAACTTTCAATTAGTTCAATATTCATTAACTTTAGTCCAATGTGCAATGTGGTCCCTAAACTTTTAATTTATTCAATATGACCCATGAACTTTGGGCACATGTTCAAACAAGTCATTGAATTATATAAAAATGTTTGATATAGTCCTTGGATAGAAAATAAACATTTTTATAAAGTTTAAAGATTAATTTGAACATGTACAACAATTATAAGGATCATATTGAACAAATTAAAAGTTAATAGACAACATTACACACTAGAATTTATGGACCATTTATGTCATTTTCTCATTGCACAAAAAGAACTTAGTACAACTTCACAAAAAAGACAAAATTATTGTTTTTTTTTTCTTTTAAAAAACGTGAAAAAAGCTCACACTTATATTACAAGAAAATTTAAGAAAGGTGTCAGTAATATCAACTGTATTATGAATGAGAAAAGCTTTCACGTGAAGATATAACTAATTCGATTACATACATTATATAGCTAATATCAAGCGTCTCCCTCTTCCAATCCCGGCCCTTTTTTCAGCGACCCCTCATAAAAATCTGCAGAGAAAGGAAACGAAGTACTAAAAAAAAAGGAGTTCATTCTCAGTGGCAACGCCCTGAAGACCTTCGCTCGCTTCGTCACTTGTCTCTCCCCCATCGGCAACGCCCTCGCCATTCAAGCTTCTCCTTTCCAGGGTAATCCAATTTGTTTCCACCTTTCTTCTTCTTCATCTTCTCCGTCTCTCTCCTCCACAGCTCCGGTCAAACAGTTCGTGGTCGCCATTAGAAATCCATGCCAATCGCTCCCCCGGAGTTCATCCATTAACTGAAAAGCTATGTCGTTGCTTCTTCGTGCACTGATGAGAGATGCTCAGTTTAGATACTACGCCATGTAAGATATCAGCTCGTTCCGCTCGATGCAGTGTCCGATTGAGAAATTCGAGTTCTTCCACCAATTGTCAAGTGCGTGGAGCTTTCGGCAGTGGATTTGAGGCAGAGATTTGTTGATCTAGGTCGTGATTGGTCCTATCAACGATGATTAGGATTGATGTGCATAATTGTGGAAGTCATTGGATGAATCTAATGTTGGCAGTGAAAACAGTTTTTGCTATGATAGCCATAATTAGAATTTAGAATAAAACAATCGAGAAAAGTTGATTTACTTACTTGATTTGAATTATGTCGCTCTTGATGCGGAATGACGATAAACGACAATTTAAGTGCTTCTTCTCTATTATCCACCATATCATTGGCTCAATAAGTTTGCCCATCACGACGCTTGTTACCATAGACGCTCATTATGTGAGGTAATTATGGAATCTTGAGCTAGAGAAAGGACTTAAGCATTATTTATAGAGTGTTTAGCCAGGCCCTTTCATTACGGGTCAAGTTCAACTTGGCCACACTAGCCAGGCCATGATCAAATTAGACTAATGAAAAATCTTTACATCCAACCTTATTAGACCAACCTCGTAAAAACGATTAATTACAATCTCAATTAATTTAGCTCACATTAGAAAAACTCTTACATTCTCTCACTTGGGCTATATAAATTGAAATATGTATGCATATTTATGTTGGTCTAGAGATTATTTTTAGTAGTCAATCCAATCCCATAGAGTCTCAAATACCAAATCATGCGATAACTACATTGACATAACGTAAAACATTCTATGGTCACGAATGTTTTTTTTACTCTTTTAATATGGATTCAATATGGTAATATGACAAATGGATAACATATCATATAGAGTAATACTTTTATGTGTCATCATTTTTGTCAGTTAATATTCTCTCTCCTTACGTGTCATACAACCTCATGTGCCACAAGAGAAATCCTATATCCTTATGACTCCAACAAACCTACATATATACATTATGGTTCCAAGGAACTTGTATATTTTTTATATTATTGTTAACTTTCTTTTATGTATAACAAGTCTTTAAAGCTAATAACAAAATGTCCCTAGCCTTTACTCAAAGTTTACACGGTACCTTGAGATTTTGCCAGATATATTGCAGTAATCCAGTGATCGTGTCCTAAATTTGATTGATATCTGCCTAAGAGTCTAGTTGCAAAAGCAATGTCCGATCTAATGCAAACTTGAGCATACAAGATATTTTCAAGTGCACTAACATAATGTATATTCTTCATTTGAGTTTTCTCAATAGTTGTATGATGACACTAACCGTGGTCGTGAGCTCGAGATATTACAACCATGGTTGCCAGCTCGTGCTGCGACCATGGCTGCTTTGAACTCGAGCTCTAGGCTCAAGCCTGAGCTCCACAGCCATTGTAGCTGCAAGACTGCAGCTCATCGTCCATGGACCCGAGTCTTTGCATTTGCCAGCCATAGACAAGAGAAAAGTTATGGATGCGGCGATCTAGCATTATAGAGAAAAAAAAAGAATTGTCATGTTTGTGTACTCAAAACTGAGCTGCCATGGCCACTGTAAGCTCACGATATTAAAAAGTGAAGTTAAAGGAACCCCGAAAAGGCCATGAGAAGAAAAGAAGCGTAGCTCGGAGGAAGGTCCTTTCTCAGCCAAATCGGGTCAATCAGGTTCGACGACCGCTTCCCCCTTTCTCACTGGGAAAATTACAACTTCGCACGGAGGAAGAGGAGCCAAGTCGTCAACACCAAGTCGTCACCAACTTCCTCTTCCTATAGTTGGTTTCATTCCCAGCAGATTCAATCGAAATTCTTGAAACCCACAAAAGCCGAAGGAAGAGGAGCCAGCTTGAGCTCTTGTTTGAAGGCATTAGCGACGGAGAACAATGCCCAATTGGGAGCTCAAGAATTGTTGCCAGCATGACCAGGTCGTGTTCCTGGTCTGCGTGGGAGTCTACACCGTCGTCATCCTGGCGGTACGCTTAGCTTTCTTTTCCTTTCATATGTTGATTGTCTACCAGGGTTTTTGGTTCTTGGACATGTAATCGAGAAACAGAGAGAAAGCAAAAGGATGAACTGGCTTTGTTGCGGAGAAGAGAGAGATGAGCGACGTGAGGAAGTGCAGAAGGGGAGAGAGAAGGGGGTAAAACCGGAAGAGAGAGAAGAGGGGAAAACTAGACTGACAGATGAGCCAATTTTGGACATGTGTCAAACGATTAATGGAGAACTGCATTATTCTACTTGACACAACGTCTGGATCTAATATTTTCTCGGTTGTAAAAACCTGCGAGGGCCCACTGAGGGTGCCACATGTCATCCAAGACACAGAAGCGCCCAATCAACTTTGGTGAGCCTCGCAAGTTTCCGTGTCTTGAATGACTGTCCCTATTGATATCCTTAAATTCTTTGCTCGACCACCTGATTATACAAAGTTGAGAAATATATCTTAACATCAACGCGATCTCCATTTTGTGATACATAGACGAAAACCAAATTAAATGCTGTATAATTTGCGCCAATTTATACCTTACATGGAAAATTTTTGTACGAAAGCAATGTGGAGATGGAAATTACAGCGTTCTTCATCGCTAAGAAACAACGCTACATCCCTATAGAAAAGGAAGCGAGCCCAAGAAAAGACTGATTGACGCTATATTTCCATCCCTATGACTAATACTTTTGGCAACAACCAGGCCATCTAATTGAAGTCTTAAATTCGGCAATTCACCTAGATCTTTCCACACTTTCTTGATGCGATGATCATTTCAAAAGCAAGATGGTCAGATGCAACTCTCATTTTACAAAATCACTCATCGAGTCAATCGTGTGCAAAAGGGGGCGAAAAAAATCACGATATTACTAGTTCTTTCTTTCCAATTCCCCTCTAAAATAATTTCTACATACATAAACTCGCTCTTCGGGCCACATGAGAGATGGGTTCAAGAGTGAAAACCTAGCCGATTATTATGTTAGATGAGTTTCCCTGCGCTTATATATTTCTTACACGCGTCCAGTATTATCTCGAGAGAGGAGATTGAATGGAAATATATGGAGTTTATAAGACTGCAAGAGGGTGCGTAGCAATATGTCCTTTTTCACACAATGAAAGTGGAAGGAAGAGAATTTTCAAAATATTCCTTTTGGGTTTGACTTTGTGGATGCACATGGAAAGGAGCGTCCTAGCCTTTAATGACGAAAGCCGCCACCATTTTCTGCACCGCTTTACTTTTACTAATCAATCCCCCAATGCAGCCATGATTTTACCATTAGTCTTTTGATTTCTTTTGTCCGTCATATTCGTGAAATATTTACTTCCAGCAAAAACGACATTTATTTGTTTGCTCCTGTCAAACAAATGACAATTCTATGTTTAATCCTGTTGACCGGTGTGTTTAATTCTCTTGTCAGTCACCGAATGCAAATTCTCAAAAATGTCATCCAGAACATATTAAATCTACTGTAGTCCTGAATCTTTCTATATTTTTTCAATGCAATTCAATCCATTAATTTTTCCCAAAATCACTGACATGGTGATTTAGTCGGCGTCAGATTTCCTCGATGGCATGGTTAGCGATATGATGTGCTTGGTCAAAACTGAACGGATATACAATAGCAAAAAATTATAGGAATAAATTGGCCAAATTAAAAAAAATTTACTATAAGCCGGGAACTTCTTGAACAAATACTTCCGTTAGCTTTTTGCATATACATCTCAAATTCTCTTTTTGAGGAGAGGGAGGACTCTCTCCCATTGAGGTGTTGGGAAAATAGTGGAATCGAACGGTTTATTAAAAAATGTCATGAAATTTCAAGGTGGAAAAATTCAGTCATACGCATGGAATAGGTACGACTGCACATTGACTAACAAAAAAAATAAGAAAATATAAAAATAAGAAAACATTAAAGTATATTCAAAATTATCCTCGTTAGCATCGAATGGTGCCACGCAAATAGGCCGACATATTTAATCAAAATTAGTCGAAGAAATTGAATTAGACTCCGTTCATTTCACGGAAAATATTCTTCCAGAAAATATTTTCGGGAAATTGTGGTGTTCGGGGGGCGGAAAATAACTTACCAAAGAAAATATTTTCCAATCAAGGAAACTATCCTTTTAAAAATAAGGAAAATGTTTTCCTCTCTAAAAAAAAGGAAAACATTTTCCAGCCCTTGAGATGTGCTCCTAACAGCCTCTTTCTCTCTCTTTTCTCTCTCCTCTCTCCTCTCTTTCCCCTCCCCAACCGAACTCCTCTCTATTCCTCTCCCTTTTTCTTACATTTCTCTCTCTTCCCTCTCATTTCCCTCCCCAATATTTTCTCTACCGAACAACAAAAAATATTTTCCGATTCATTTTTAAGTTTCAAGCGAATAACGAAAAATATTGTCATTTTTCGGGAAAATGACTTCTGAGAAAATATTTTTCAAAGATGTTGGATATTCCGCGTAACGAATAGAGCCTTAGTGCTAAATTCAAAAGGGTTTAGAATTAATCTAATATCAATACCATAAGTTCGAACTTTTTCGACACTTTCCATTATTGTAAATGATAAAAGCTTGTAAAAACTATCCTAACTATGTATTGTTACAAATAGATCATATTTGCTAATCAATTTTTTGTTATTATCTTG
This sequence comes from Melaleuca alternifolia, assembly GCA_019926035.1. Classification (NCBI taxonomy): domain Eukaryota; kingdom Viridiplantae; phylum Streptophyta; class Magnoliopsida; order Myrtales; family Myrtaceae; genus Melaleuca; species Melaleuca alternifolia. Next base: position 2,583,136 of record JAGKPW010000083.1, read on the forward strand.
TGCTGTCCGGCGATAAATAAGTAAAAGGAGCATACTCACTTGGGTTAGCATCAGAAAATATAATTGTATCTTTGTGGCAAGAATTGATAGTTGATGTGTTGCATCATCAATTGATGGTATACCACTTGATGGGGTTGCAAAGATCCATGACGCGTCCCTTCTCGTTCCGTGTCTTAGATGACTGTCCGTGTTGATGCCCTTAAATCCTTCGCTCGACCACCTGATTAGGCAAAGTCAAAAGATATATCCTTAAAATATACGCGATCTCCATTTTGCGATACATAGGCAAAAACCAAATTATGTCGCATAATTTGTGCCAATTCATACCTTGCACGGAGAGTATCTATATGAAAGCAACATGGAGACATAAATTACACCATTTTTCATTGCCAAGAAGCAAAGCTACATCCCTATAGAAAAGGAAGCGAGCCCAAGAAAAGATGGATCGACGCTATCTTTCCATCCCTACAACCAGCCCTCTAGCACGAACCAGGCCAACTAATTGACATCTTAAATTCTGCAATTCACCCGGGTCTTCCCGCACTTTCTTGACATGATGATTATTTCAAAATCAAGATACACGAGGTTACCGGTCAGATGCAGCTCTCGTTTTACAAAACCGCTCATCAAGTTGATCGTGGGCAAAAGGGGGCGAAAAAAAAAACCCCATGAAAGTATTGCGATCCGGATTGAACTAAGTATGCGGAGGGATGAAGAATTGCCGGAACTTTAGCCGGAGGAGGATTGAGAGCAATGCAGTGGCAACAGGTGAGAGAAGCGACAAGGCGGGGACGTGCAATTGGGGAATACCTCTCAACGACCCGAATCAGATCCGATCCTCTATGTAGTGGGCTGATCCAGGCCCAAAACTCCCTGCTTCGTGGGAATTTCGGGAACAATTTGGCCCACATAAGAAAATGCATTTGCTAATCTCATTGATTATCCATGGAGCGAGTGCCACTTTATCACTACTGTACAGAGACAAATTCAAACAAGGATATCAACTTTTATATTAAGAAAAGACTTCATGTAATGGTTAAGTCTAATTTTCAGATATATCATTGTGACATAGTATGACAAAATGGAAAAAAAATGTAATTTAAAACTTGTTTAGATATAATCCTGTAAGTATCTTACTTACTACCATCGACTTTCATCATATACTCATTTGAATTTTTTCTCCCATATTGATTTTTATGTTTGTATTAAATTCCCACCACACAAGTAAATTTTTTTTTCACTAGCTGTACGTGTTCTCTTTTAATTCGAGGAGAATTAAGCAACTTTTTTTTACATGGATTTAAGAACCTAATCCACAATAGGTTTGACACGTCATTTATCACCATGCGACTTAGTAAAATACATAAAATGCACAAATGGCCTTCCTTGATGTTCGGCCACGGACCACATGAGTACCTTGTGAAATTACGAGCGACGTATGAATGAAATTATTAGATAATTCTGGTAAACCAATCTAAAAAACACAATGGTAGTGATAAAATAAAATAAAAATGGAGCTTTGTTAATTTGGTTCGGTATCTTATTGGGCAGGCAAGTGATGAATCAAGCTTGTATTTGCGTAGTTCAGTTGATCAAATTACTTAGAACTGGTGAGCTGTCCAACTAACTATTTGGGTTTGAATTTTGTTGTATGGAGGTTGCTGATTTTGCAATTTGAGGAACGAGCTATGAATTGTATCAAGCTAACGATCCGTGTATCCGGAACGAGAGAATAGTGAACCAGGGCATGCGATTCTTTTCTATATGCTCTCATCTCCCCTGTTTCTATCTGGCACAAAGGAAAAACTTGCTCTATTTCTCCAATTTCACAATTTCCTAGTTCTGTTTACTGATAATTGCAACTCCGTGATCTTTATCTTACCAATGCAACTCAGATCCGATGCAGAAGTAATTGGGGTCACAATCAACCGACAAAAATGAATCTCCCAAATAGGAAGACAAGATTTGAACTTGGGGTTCCCACTTTATGTTGGGCTCTCTCTCTTAAATGATATTTAGCGAGATCTATTTAAAAATTTACTTACGATTTATCACAGCAATATGATTAAAATTCAACAAAGTAGTCTTAGGATACATATTATGACACATTTCCATAATCACAGATATTATCTATTATAGATCATTTTTGTTAATTTGCTTAATAACAAGGAACCCAGCTATTGAACCATGCTTAAAACTGAATATATATCTACATATATTTAATTTCTTGATATGCCGAACTACATGACAAGTTATTTTCCGCAACAACGTACTGGTGCCCACTAGTTTTTGCATTATTATAAACCTCAGTTATGAGAAAAACTGTTATCTTTTATGATAAATAAATGTACATTGACAACCTTAAAGAGTTCGAATCCTAACATCACATATTTCAGATGCAAGGTTTAGACATTGTAACTTAAATTTTCCGAAATAGTCCTAGTGTTTCTAGTACTGTCTTAGTTTCCTTTGGCTTTTCTTTTGAATTGAAATAGAAAATTGGTTGCATGACCTGTGAGTTTGATATTAACCAATGAACTAATGTTTCCCATCAAATAAAATTCTTCAAGAAAAGAAAACATAAAACTATAAGATAATATCCCAGTGAAAAATTACGATACCATACTATTGCCACTATTTAATTTTGGTCATTACACTTTACCATGCTGCATATTGGATTCAAATTAACCTCCAGTTATCATTTTAATTATTTATATGTATGCACCCATCCAAGTATGAAGGGAATATGCCGACTAAATGCTGGAGATATACAAGCGGCGGTAAAATACAACGAAGAAATAATTATTCAATGGAAATTATGGAGCGGTCCCTATACTATAGTCGATATTTACTTTTGGACATTGTGCTTTATCTTATATAGAATAAATCCATATGATTCATGATCTCGATTTCATATGTTTTTCGATCCACATGCAAGAAGTGCCAAATCAATATGATAATTCGCGCAATTGGAGAAGTGATCGAAGATGATTCAATCTGCTGAGAAACTTGTACATGTGATTCAAGTCAGGCTTTCCTTAGGTATCTACTAATATGGCTTCTGCTCACTCACTAATGCACTTTTTTTGTGGAATAATCATTTAATGAAGAATATTTAGTCCAAAGATGTAACCCTAGACGTGGCAAAATGGGTCAAAGACCCATATTTTAACCCATATTTGATAATATGGTCATAAATGTGTTAGCTTAAAGAGTTAGTTGTGTCTAAAATTGGTTATTTAACAACCTCATGGGTCTTAAATGGATTCTAAATGGGTCATAAATGGATTATCTAATTAATTTTAAGTATTATTAATAAATCATTTTAAATATTATTAACAAGTGATTTTTAGACTATGAAAATTCGGATATTCTAATTATTTTATTTTTTATTTTTTTATTTTCCCTTAATTTTCCCTTTTTTCTTTCCTCTTCTTTTTCTCCTTTTTCGCTCTTCTAAATTGATCACAGAGCAAGAGGCGAGGGATGAGCTCATCAGACTCCAGTCACTAGAAGATGAAAAAGCAAAAAAATGATTTTTTTAAATAATTAAAATTCGAAACAAAATAAAAAATTTATCAAAAAATCATATTGCGTAAATTTATTTTAACAATATATTTTAAAAAAATACCAAGCAAATTTTCCTGAACTAGGTTAAATATGGAAGTATTTTAATAATACATGTCGGATCGGGTATGAGTTATTATATTTACACTATATGAATATGGGTCAAAATGAATTAAATGGATCAAATATGATCCAATCCATTTTTTACTTAACCCAAATCCAATCCAATTCAATTCAATTCATCCGTTTGATGTCCCTACGTAACTCTACACCAATCCAAATGGGCCACATTCTGAAAAGTAGTTTCCTTTTTTATCCTTTTTTTTCCAAAGAAAAAGACAAAAAGTTAACTGCAAGACAACTGCAGAGAACTGCCGAAAGGTCTTCAATTGTAATGGACACTGCAACAACGTTAACCACAAGGTTTCCCAAGCAAGCCACGTGTCATTCTTACATTTTTGTCTGCCGCCATTCTTAAAAGGTTACCAGACGCAAGCAAAGCTAAATTGTGGGGCTGGCGTTTGCAAACGCAGCAGGATTCGAGTCTCTTGGCACTCCCATGTTTTCTGTGGAAGGTTAATACCCCAAAAAAATTTAAAATTATATTTGTTATAATACCAATAATATCAACTTTTTTTTTGTGTCTTTAAAAACTTTAAATACATCCATTGTGAATCAAATTTCAAATTTTTTTATGTCACAAAAGACTCCGAACTTACGTTAATGTGAGGGAATATCATTAATGAAATCGAAACAGAATGTGTATATATCACACATATATATTTGAAAATTTTCATGATAAGGATAACTGTTTTACAATAGACAAATTTGAATTTTTTGTGACGCAAAATTTTTTGAGATATTTGTGTTATAATTGACTTAATTTGAGATTTTATGTGGTACTTGACCTTCTTTTTAATCACCTTTTAACTTTTCTAATGTGATCTATTGTTTGTGTTTCTTAATTACAATATATATATATATATATATATATATATATATATAAGAAGACCATTGCATTTTGCCACCCTAATTAGTTTTTGCGAATAAATCTACACTGAAAAAAATCGTCATATGATGACACTTTTATTTTGTCTTTCCTGTATTAAAACTCCATTAGGACTTTGATATATAGTAGAATAGTAAAAATCATGAAATTCCTCATTCGGCCCAAATCCTGGCATCTCATGCTAATTTCATCGTTTTGCACCAGGATCATAACTAAGTAGTAACGCATCCATCATAGATTCTGCTTTGTGCTGTAAAAGATGTTCAAGGTAATAAATACACAACCAAAAGGTTCATATTTGAGCCAGCATTGGCAGGACGCACATCAAAACCAACTTCGCCGAAGAGCAAACCACAAAATCGGCAGAACTTAAAATTGTCTCCATTCTCTAATTCGCAATGAATATGAATGGGATTATCAACAACATGACGCATGGAGCGAAAATCATCCAAGGCATTTCCCCCAACAAAATATATATTAGCAGACTACACCCGATGCATCCGAGAGCAACGGCGATGAGAGAATATGCAAATTGGAACCTTAGGACCATGTCTTGCCTACCCATCTCAAAGATTAATTTCTGCCTTATGAGTTTGACCACGGTATAGATAAGCATAACTGGTGCAGTGGCAATGTTGGCCGGACCTGTACAATTATGCACGTCTCTGATGGCTTGAAGCAAGGAATCCTCCATGGAATCAAGATGTTGGTTATATAGCAGCAATTTGAACTCTCTGCTCTGCTTGAAGTCTTGGAACCAAAATCAGTAAACTACTTGTTAGATAGAAGTTTTTTGCTAAAGTTCAAATTGCAAGTTTTTTTATGTACGACATAAGACGGTGGCTTTTGGAATGACATTTTTCTCCAAAAGTAATCAAGATACGAGTCTATAATGAACTTCCAGAGTTACCAATTTAAGTTTTAAATGTAACATTAGAGTACTTCGGGATACCTCCTTAACACTGTACACCTTTTCCCAACCTACTCTAACATCAGTTATTAACAAAACATAAACAGAGACACAAAGCTACTATGTAAACAGAGACACCTTTTACCCATGCTCACCGGGTACAAACAGAGTAGAGCTCCTCAGAGGTCTAGACTTTTCCGAGAAGGTAAATCGAATTAATAGGTTGTTCTTAAATAGAGTTCTCTTGGCAAAAGAAAGAAAAAGAGTGTATATACCGGCATCTCCTCATCAATGGGACAGAGCTTTCCCCCTAGTAACTCTAGGAGAAGGTTTACGCTCTTTTTCACTTTGTGATTAGTGCAAAGAAACGATAATTTGTTATTGCATTTCACTTTCCTCGTACAAACTAATCCGCTCTGAGGGAATGAAATAGATTATAACTTCTACTGCTTTCAATTACCAATATAACATCAGGAAAATTAACCGATTCGTGAAAGGAAAAAGAGTGTTGATGATTCCAGGAAACAGTCTTACTCCACTGAAGATACAGCATAAGTACCCAATCTGGGAAATGGGAGTAACATTTTAAGTACACGCTTTGGTCTGAGTAGGGGCTACAATTTGTGGTTAGAGTCGAATCATTATAAAAAATTGAGAACTGAAACCTGGATCACTTACCAAAAGAACAAAAAGCGAACAGAGGAAAAAATCTGGGTGGTACAGATGCGACTCTCACTCAATCAAAGCAATGCAAGAAACAGGCCATTTTCTACAGGCGATTGAAAAATACCCCTCGCAGTCTCAATCCGGCACTTAAGTGTTGAACAATACAAGCCAGAATGCTTCCACGAATTCACCTGGTTTACGTAGATTGCCGGTTTTTTTTTTGGCAACAAAATAGCACTCACATAAAGGAATATACATAATGGACATGATCAGAGATACTTAACAGGAAAGGATATGAGGATTCTGGCATGATTATACTCGCAATCCCCCGACTTACTAATGGAGGCTGAGTACGGTGGTTAAGATATCTCTGAAGTCACTAAGCTTACCTCCGACCACCATGATCAGCTGGATTGTTGTTCGCCATTAACCTTTCGACTTTGCCTCACTGGCTGTCCCCAGAGGTCTTCGCTTTCACTTTTTAGCTATGGTGTGCCATTGTGTCCTATTAATATGAAAAATACACCATGGCTAACGGGGTTAGAATGTCTCGCACGGCGAAAGCCAAAAGACAGGCAAACATTTGGCTTAGGAAAGACAAACATCATGGGTTTTTGTCCTTTTCGCTTGAGCCTCGCGACATTTTGAACCCGTTAGGCATGGTGTATTTTTGTGAGAATCAATATCAGTCTTAGAACTTAATTGAGCTACGAAGTGATTTTCTTGCTCATGAAGGCTCAGCTTTTGTCGTAAGTATGAATACCGTCAAAACGGCTGAGCTTGTCGGAGAGGAAGGGGAATGCCATAACAACTGTCATTCTTTTTAAAATCACAAGATTGGTGAGAATCCGAACCTTCTCCTTAAGATACTTGATGGCAAATTCTTTCACATGTATAAAGAAAAACGATCGTACATGCTCTCTGTTTCTTCTTTTGTCAAGAGGGTGCGTTAATTGGAAGCCTTAGGAGCTTTTCCTCCTAAGAAAGATAAGATCTATAATTAGCTTTACTCTGCTTCTACCTGGGAAGCACGGGGACTCACCTGGTAAATTTGGGCGTCTGCGTGGTTCTGTTGTGAATAAGTGTAGTTAGAGTGGGTTGGGAAATATTTGTAGGTACTACGGAGATATCTCCCTAGTGGTCGGATGTTACATTTTATCCAATAGAAGAGTTTTCCTTAGCTTAATTAGCCGCAAAACGATACATGGATTTCACTCCTGCAGTAGGCTAGACTCCTGCCATGCATATCATCATTAGCTATCGATTTGCACCAGAAGCTTGGCATCGCCCTGCACATTATATCTTCTTTTGAACTTAATCAGTAGTACTTGTTGTGTTTAGGTGAGTAAATTAGTCAGTAGCATAGAGAATTGCTTCATGTTCATTTTAGACTCATATCTTGATAGCTTTTAGAAAAAAAAATTGTCTTAGGTGATGAAGAAAGAACTCGCAACTTACTTATTGAGTAATGTAATACAGAAATAGGGATTGTAAATATCGGTACTATACTGCAAGTAGGCAACGGTGTTTTTCGTATCTATGGTCTTGATAGAGTACCTGTCGGGTAGTTTGCTGATTTGATTTACAAGATACACAGCAGAGCATGGAGCTGAAATTGTTGCATTGTATAACCAATATTTTGGATTCCATGAAGGAATCCTCACTACAAGCCGATAGTGACATGTGTGGCCATACAGGTCCAGCCAACAAAACCGGTGCAGTCACCATGCTTATTTGCGCAATGGTAAAAAAAAAAAAAAAATGTCCGACAGAAATTTATCTTCAGCCGCTATTCTATCTTAATAATGTCGTTCTTTCTCAATATCGTAGTCATCTATGTTCTCGTTACTCTTCAGAGATAAGCGGTTCCGAGTTTAGATTTCAGGTTCCTTATAAATTTCATCTATAATCTAAAATGTAATTCGTTGAAATATATTCTCGATTGAACAATTGAAGCGAACCATCGCCATTGATGACCATCGTATGCTACAATGTCGAGACAGGGCATCTGTCCCCAAAGGTTAGGCTGACAAGATGATAAAAAAGAAAAGAGAATGCATCCTGGGGGTACAACTAGGTGTTCCAACACTTTCATCTATGAGTTTCCCGTGATCAAACAAGACGAGGAGAAAGCGAACGGAATTTCTTCTGATTTGCTTTAGGCCTGTGATGGTCCGCATTTGACAAAGGAAATAAGAATTGTTGGCTTCGCTGAAGCTTTAAAGCCTCACTCTCAGCCAAACAAAAACAATCATTGCTGAGGACTTCGAGCGACTTCCCTTCTTCTGAATCTTTACTGGATCAGGCCCATCTCCCAGGAAGCATTAGCCATCGACCCGTATCTATGTCCCCGTCTATGCTCGCATTGAACCAAGATTCACTCTGTCTCGCTTTTCTTTTTCTTCCAAAAATGTCCCAACGTACAAATGGTCGTGAATCTCACTTATTCCCATCCCGACCCAGGCCCCATGGATCCGCCACTCGCTGCCGTCGCCGCGTCGCGGCCACGAGCCCTCGCCATCCCTCCTCCATCTACCTTCGACACCGGCCTCTAGTCAGCTAGAGTCACCGCTATGTCCCTTCCTCCCTCTCTATCCGTGAAGTACGCAAGCCTTAGCCACGGAGGTCACGACCTCCGTTGATTTGCTTCAGTGGAGGTCGCCAGCCTCACGCGACCACAGCTTTGGCTAGCGCGAGGCATGGCGACCCGCCATGGCCTCGGTGGTGTGGCTCAATGTCGTGAGCCAAAGCGGAGAGAGAAGGCTCGGACTCGAGGAGGTTCAGGAAGAGAGGGGTCTTCGGATTAGCAGAGGAAGAAGATTGATGATTGGCGTGGAGAGGGAGAGAGAGAGAGAGGAGGGAAACGTGCCCTACCTGGACTTTCCAGCTTTCGGCGACGGTCCAACCCTTCATCTTGGTGCTCTTCCTCCCGTAACACGGACCAGCAGAGACAGAGAGACAAGAGTGAAATAACTTTGGGAGAGAGAGAGCGAATTTCAAAAGCGTTTTCACTTTTTTTAGATTTAAAAATTAACTTCCCTGTATAATAAGTCTAAAAAACTAATTTTCACAACATATTTTCACTCGAATAGGCGCAACCTAAATCTAAATCGCATTTTATGAATCGAAAGAATAATGGATTTTGGATAATGTGGTTCTTTCTCAAATTCTGTGAATCATTCCCCTTGATTCTCTATGACTGAAGGAAAAAATCCTCTGTTTCTCCGACATCATATTGTTGAATCAAGATCTTAACTTAATAGCATCATCTCATTCATCAACATTGCATACATCGCTTAATGATGTAAAAGGTAAGAAATAAACGTACGACACGATGTTAGGGTGTATATTAACACCAAGTGCATAGACCAAATCATATCATCTAGAAAACCAGTAATTGTCGTCATTCTAATAGTATGACAGGACATTAGGGTGTACATTAATGCCAAGTGCATAGACCAAACCATATCATCTAGAAAACCGGTAATCGCCGCCATTCTCTAAGTCGTGATAAATGCAAATGCTGTTAGAAGGACATCAAGCATGACAATCGGCCAAGACACAACGCCAAACAGAACGTACATCAGCAAGCCGCACTTGACACCTCTGAGAACAATAGCAATGAGAGCAGACGCAAGTCGGTACCTTGGGTGCATATTTGGCCCTCCCATCTTGATGATTTTGAGCAGTCCATAGATAAGCATCATTTTTGCACGAGTAGGGTCGGCTGGAACACCCGTGCACTTGATGGCTTGATCCAGGTTCTCCTCCAGGAATTCAGAAAGTGAAATAAGTGCAGCAATTAGATTTGCCTCCTCTGCTTCACGTCTTGGAAATAAAATTAGCAAAACTCATGTTAGCGTACAGTCTTTTGGCAAAGCTCAAGTTTGGAGCTCTATTTGCATCACATAAGATGGCAGTCTTTCGAAAAGCTTTCAAGAACCACCAATTTAAGTTCTATAGGAAATTTGATGCGGTATGATGCCAAGCTTGTAGAGCAAATCATAGCTAATGAGTATGAATTGCAGAAGTCTAATTTCTGTATGTGCTATATGTGTGTAACCCATCATTGATCCAAGGCTAATTAAGCTAGTGAGAACTCTTCTTTTCGAGAAAATGGAACATGAGGGGATACTTCCTTAGCACCATAAACCTTTCCTAACCTACTCTCACAACACCTTCACAAAGCAAAACCCCCTAGACACAAAACTACCAGGTAAACCCCTGCTTACCGGTTAGAAACAGAGCAAAGCTAACGACGGGTCTCATCCTTTTTCTCTTAGGAGGAAAAGCTGATAGACTTAAATCAATGGTTGTTTACGAGTTTCTCTTGACAAATGAAAGGAGCAGAGTGGATATACAGCAGTGTCTCTTCATCAATGCAACAGAATTTTCCAACCCAGTAACTTCAGGAGAAATTTCACATTCGTTCCAACATCGTGACTTTCAAAAAGACATGGCAGTTATCAAGAATTTCAATTTCCTCGGACAAAATCAGCTGTTTTTAATGGTCTGCATGCTTGAGAGGATTATTCCTGTTATGAGTCCTACCATATCAATTACAGAATGTATATCATTAAAATTTACCCATTCACACCCAAAAAAGGGGTTGATGACTGCAAGAGGCATTCTTACTTTTTGACAGATTTACACTGAGTATACTCTGAAATGAGCACAAGACAACAGGCTCTGTTTTTAGAGTCTAGTCACTATGAACATCGAGAATAAAAACTAGGATCGATTAGCAAAATAATAGAAGACAAAACTGGGCGGTACAACGACACTACCCTAATCCAGGAAATACGAGAAACAAGCCATTTGGCATCTACCAGATATGATCTTCATATATGTGAGGTCGCTGAGGCTTACCTTCTACCAGGAGGGTCAGCTGGCCTCTCTTCCTCCATGAACCTCCCGACTTTGCCTTATCTCTCCTTTTCTTCCTGAACGTGGTCTCTTCAAGCGTTTGGCGATTGCTGGGTTCTGAACGAAAAGCTTCTGGCAAGCAGAAGAACTTGGCTGTAGTGCTATATGAATTGGAGAAATGGGAGATCAGAGGGATGTATTGTTTTGTTTTGACATGCGTGGGACAAATTGGAAAAATGGGGAGATCGGAGGGATGTATTGTTTTGTCTTGACATGCGTGGGAGAAATGGAGATCGGAGGGATGTATTGTTTTGTTTTGACATGCGTGGGAGAAATGGGAGAACGTAGGGATGGTTACTTCTCTCATTGTTTTGTTTTGACATGAGTTCCCGTTCCCGTTGCCGATATATGTAAGTTTGGACTGGAGTGGACTTGACTGATGACATGGCATGCGGCCTCCGCTCCCAATATTTTCTTCTTTTTTGGTGCCCATTTGACTCGTGAGGGTTTAAAAATACTTCTCTATTTTTCCTTTTTGTTAATATATTCTTATGTTTCCTTACCCGCGGATCTAGCGTCGCAGGCTCTTAAAGTCAAAGCAGACGATACTAAAAATGACCTTCATCCTCGTTTGTTCTTTATGCGGAAAAGTTCCACTTATATTAAAATCGATATTCAGTGTTAGGTAGAGCTGATGGCTACAGTTTTAACGGAAAACGACATACAATTTGTCTAAGCTTTGATATGATGTGTAATATAATCTATGAATTTTAATTTATTCAATATGTTTCCTGAACTTTAGCTCAATATATTGCGTAGTCTCTAAATTTTTTAATTTGTTCAATGAGATTTCCGAACTTTTTGTGCATATTTAATTTAATCTCTAGTCTACATAATGAAATGGTTACATTAAATATTTTCACATTATTCAATAGTTAAACTGAACATATACAAAAAAAAATCAAAAATCATATTGAGTAAATTAAAAGTTTAAGAACCACATTATATATTGGATCAAAATTCAATGACCATTTATGTTATTATCCCAACTCTTATTGACTTTACAACTGCTTACTTATTCGAGAAGAGAGAGTCACATATGGCAATCTTGAGTCTTTTTGAAAATCTCAAACTTTGGAAAAATGCCAGGTTGCCACCATTCCCTGCAACCATCCCATGCACGAAGAGACTGCTAGCCAATCGACATCATTATATTACAAAAAAAGGCGAGATGACAGGGAAATGGATCCCCTGACATAATGTCATCCCAACCGTCCGATCTGGGATTACACAAAACAAAAAAATTCAAAAAAAAATTGGCGCCAAAAATCCAAAAATTCTAATCTCAGCCATTTGAGCTTTGACGGATGACTGAGATTTAATGTTAGTGATCCAGATCTCCAACTTAGGGCTCGTTTGATAACCATTCTCGTCCCAAAAACAGTTTTTTTTTAGAATGAGTTTTTTTTGAGAAATGGTTCTTGGATGAGTTTTTGGGAAGATAAACGTGTTTGGTCATTCCACAAAATTTCTCGTCCCAATACTAGAAAATAAAAAAAAAATTCGGTGGCCGGCGACCTACGATGACGGCGATCGGCGATGGTGGCGATTGGCGGCGGGGGCCAATGACCGGCGGTCGACAACGACGACGGTGACCGGCGGCCGAGGCCGATGAACGGCGATCGGCGGCCAATGGCGATGACCGGCGACGAGCGGCGACAGTGGCTAGGGATCGGTGGTCGATGGCGATGACCAGCGGCAGCAGCCGATGGCGACGATGGTGGCCAATGACTGGCGGCGGCGGCAAACAGCGAACGGCAAGAGATAAAAATGAAATATAAAAAATTAGCTTCTTAATTGGTACTGTACATTCTTGTCCTAAAAATTGAGAACCAAAAAATTTTTGGTTGTCATTTCTAGTCCTAAACCCATCCCCAACCATTTTTTTATCCCGGGAACAGAATGAGAATGGGAATTTGCCAAACAGGTTTCTCGTCCCAAACTCGTCCGGGGATAAGAAACTGAGAATGAGAATGGTTACCAAACGCGCCCTTAATGTCATAGGATCCATATATTATATAAATATTGACAGTTTCCTAAGTCTTGCAAATAGAACGGCGGCTTCTCTACCTTGAATTCTCTCTATGAGTAGATTTATTTCTTAAAATAAGAACCAATGCTCTCTCTCTACATGTGATTTGAACCGCACAATTACTTAACAGTGCTGTCAGGCAAGCAACGCTCTTATATCAATGCCCTTGATGTGAAAAAGTAATTAGCTCCGTCCCTTCTGTGATGCTCTTATAGGTTACACTCCTGCTACGATGGATGCACCCATTGAATATTATTTCAAGTAATTGCAATGGTATTATACAGCCCATTAAATTTCTTTTTGAACTCAGACGTGCAGTTCTGAGAACAAGTTTATGAGTTTGTAGAATAAAGAAGGATGCACGATGTTCATTTCAGATTCATGTATTGATAACTTTGCCTATTAGAAAAAAAAATGAAGAAAAGTAACAACAAATTTATAAAACTCAAATTACTAGAATGTATAATCAACATGTTGATTTTATGGAGGATTTCTTGTTTTTATTCATCATAGACATGTATACACATAGCGTTTCGACCAAAATTAGTCGGAGCCTTTGTCATGCCTGTCCGGCAAAAATTACTTTGAGATGGGAAGACATGCTTTGGACATAGGCGATATTTAGAGAGATTTATTTATATACTTGTTTACTTACTCTTTATCACATTGCTATAACTTAATACTTTACAAAGTAAACTTAGCATTTTGAGTATTACTTTTAATCCTTTAGTTATTATTTTCAATCAAAATAGAATATTAGTCGCACGACTTGCGAGTGTTTGACATAAAAAAAATGAACAGACAAAGAGGACATAGAAATTGCTGAAAATATATTGAGAAAGAATTACAAAAATGATCCCTGTACTATTGATACTATCCAATATAAGTCATCATACTCCATGCCGTGATAAATTGGGTCCTTAAATAAATTGTTGCTTATAATTTTTACGAAAATTTATGCAGCTGTCCAAATAGCAGTGGAATTATTTTTTTATTGGTCATCTTATGCCACTTCCAAACACGGACCACGTGTCATAGAAGGGGAGGCCAAATAGATACGAATCTCCTGGCTTCTCCTTATGTTTTCTTTTTTAAGAAACTATCATTTAATTTTTCTAATCGCACTTTTAGCATTCGGCACCAAATCTGGACCGACAAGAGTTCGTTATCCTATGAAATTGTGCTTTGTCTTTGATGTAGTGATATCCCATCAAGTCTTTGATATATATAGTAAAACAACTGTAAACATTCATTAAATTCCTCGTTCGACCCAAGTCCCAGCACCTGCCCTATAATGTACTTTTTATTTTAGTATTTTTCTTCTGTCTAGGTTCTTGTCGTTTATCAATAATTATGAAAACATGAATGCTTCAGTTTATCTTTGTTGATTAATCTTTAAAGAGGAGGAACAACAAACAAAGACTAAAAAAAGGATCTTTAGGTTTTTCTTCTCGATTGTGTTGTTCTTATTAGTTTTTATTGAATTCTAGCGTCCCCATTACTTTTTTGTAAGGATTCCTATTATTTTAAAATGGACATTCTTTCAAAAAAGAAATAAGAAAATTTTGGATATTTAAATATATGTGCTAACCTACATGACTAATATCATGATTTATAGAACGTATAAATGACACGTGCGCATTTTTCTATTGCTAAAATCAAGATTGAACATTGGTCCACCAACCAACTACACGGCAAAAATAAAGGATGACGATCAAAATCGAAAATGGGTATTTATAGAGGGACCATCTATATAATTTCCCATCAAATTTTAAGTTGCGATTTATGCGTCAATAGTGCCGTATGTTCATCTCCAGTGTTTACCTAGCACCATATAACAACATTTGGGTACATGGAATTGGTCTTGAATACATAGTTAGGCACCAAATCTGTCACAAGATAAAACATGAGGACAAAAAGTTACGATAAATATTTGAGACAGAATGGGCAACGAGCAATCGATCATCAACAATCGACTCATGTAAGCGAGGCATGTATTGATGATCGATATATGTTGAGACACTAATGACATGTGAGAGTATCTTGCCAAACATAGATATCACATGCCCAACATTAAAAAAATAAATCGATGATGACCAATCGTAAACCTTTATTTTTCGATGGATTCACAACAACTAGATATGCCCATAACTACATTATCTGCCCCGTGAATGTCATTCACTAGGAACATCAAGAATTAAAACCTGAGTTTATTACCAAAAAGAGAAAAATAGAAAGGAATAGAGAACAAAACTTTGGGGTTGCATATTGATGTTCCAACACTCCCATCTATGAGCTTCTTGTGATTGAACAAGACAAGGTGCAAGCAAATGGAATTTTCTTGCTATTTGCTTTTGGCTTTTGAGGGTCCGCATTGGAGTCCTCACCTCAACTAACACATAAAATTGATCAAAGAAGGGAAAAAAAAAGAAAAAAAAAGAAAGAGAGATAGAAGGGATCGTTACTGAGGACTTGGGGCGACTTCCTTCCCATGAATCTCAATGGATGAGGCCCATCTCCCAGGAAAGCTCTGATTCCCATCCCTTTTCTTGCATGTCAAAAAGAAATCTTAGTCATCGACATCCATCTCGCTTTTTGCCTTTTTGTTTAGTATAGGTTTATATTTAATACTCGAGCAATCCATCAGTAAGTTGGAGGATTGCTAGTAAAATCATGCCAAGACTTGATATTCTAATTTCCGGCATGAAAATGAATGTAGCAGTCCAACCATCCTTAAAGCTATTTTTTTTCGTCGAAGTGTCAAATTGCATAACAAAGTCGTTAATTTTTTTTTTGGCAAATGCTACTAGTTTTGCACTTTTATAACACGTTGATGCAAGATATTGATTTTTAACTCTTAGCCCTTGCTTTTTTGTTTGCATTCGGATGAAAACAAACATTTGACATTCCTAAAATCAACATTGGACACTGGTCCCCCGACCAATTACAACATTAAACATCAGAATTAGTAGAGGGGCCGTTTTCGTAATTTCTACCCAATTTTAAGTCAGTGCCACATGTTTATTTCCAGTATTTACTTAGCACTTTCTCTGAACATTTGGATGAAAAATACGAAACTAGTACTGAATACGTGGTGCGAGATGAATTTAGGGATTAAATCCTGTCGCAAATGAAAGTATAGGATGAAAAAAAAACACAATAGTGAATGACTGAGGCAGCATCGGTAAAGAGCAACCATTGGAAGTATGACATGGTTTTGATGATCGAGATATATTCAAATGCTCATGACCGTGGAAGTATTTTGCAAGATAAAGATATCACGTCCCAAAAAAAAAAAAGGCCGATCATGACTAGGGGTGAGCATTGGTCCAAGGTCAATCCTGGACCGGCGCAACCCATCGGGTTCTTAAGACAAATGGGTCGGTTCTCGGTCCTGAAATCTCTAATCTGGTATTGTACATGTTGGTCATCCATCCTAAGATTTTGGGTTGGTCCAACCCGGATCAACCCGACATATATATAGTATATTTTGGATTAGTATTCCTTGATCAAGGAAAGAACAGTTTGGCCCTCATGTAAGTTAGGATTTTTTTTGACTTTGTGATCTTCAGTTTGAGTTCGTCATTCTCGATCACATATCCATGTTATTTCTTGTGATTTGTCTAGTAAGATGAATACATTCTTTCCAACATCTTGTTAGCAGGATATGCCAATACGATTTTTTTTTTCATTTGGATGGTGTCACAATATGACTGGAATTGTTATCCTGGGTCCACTTGTTGGATGAGGTCTTCCCAACCCCGTTGCATGTTGTGTACATTGTCTAAATTAATTTAAGCAATTTTTCAATGCTGGACAAGTTCAAGAAATTTAGATCGAATTGTGAAAATTTAGCGGGTCTCGAGTTGACCTTGTCTGAATCCAAGATTGACGGGTCATCCACTGTCCCAAAAATTGAGAACCAACACTGTGCGGATTGGTCTTTGGATTGAGTACTGGACCGACCCAACCTGGACCATGCTCCGCTAATCATGACCAATAACAAATCTTTACCTTCCATTGGATTTGCAATCGCTAGATATGCTCCATCTGCTCCATGAATCTTAGTCACTAGGAACAAGAAGAATCAAGACCTGGATATATTTGCAAAAAAGAGAAAATAAAAGAAATAGAGAACAAAACTTGGGGGGCTACAAATTGGTGTTCCGGCAATAGCGTCCATGATTAAACAAGACGAGGGGCAAGCAAACGGAATTTTCTTGTGATTTGTTCTGTGCATTTCGAGGGTCCGCATTTGACACTCCATCTCAAGTACTATACATGAAATGAAGTTGTACGAAGCAAATAGATGGAAGGTCGACTTCGATTAAATGATAAAATAATAATATTAAGAAGAAGACAATTGCTGAGGACTTGGGGCGACTTCCTTTCCCTGACTCTCAATGGATCGGGCCCATCTCCCGGAAAATCCCATCTTCCCGCTCCTTTTGAGTACATCTATCCTTATGGATGTTTTCTTATACTAAACCAGAATGACTGTCCCTCGCTTTTATACGTCTCTCGTCCAATGGTCTTTCTAGTTATAGAATCTTGACACATCCCATCGTTTTCTAATCAGTGGGACTGTCCCCTTATGTTGACTTGCTTGAGGGATCACGTGCCACTTCATGAAAATTACCGGTTTACCCCAACATATAAGTCCTACTTTATTAATATTGCGTGGAACGTTGTTGAGCAGTCCCCCCCATGAGATCCGAATTGGATAAATGGGTCTTTTTCTTCAAGGGGGATTTTTCAGTGCGCAGGGGGATGTGTGTCCAGGAAACCCCGGGGTGTCCTGTTGAACGATATGCTTAATTCTCTTGTCATCACCAAATGTAAATTCTTAGAAAAACAGATTCAAAACATATCGAATCTGTTGTATGACAGTCAATTCGGTCATAAGTCCTTTATTAGATCTCGTCCTAAATCTATATATTTTCAATGTAGTTTATTTAGTTAATTTTGGCTAGAATCAGTGATGCGGTGGTTTAGTCAGTGTTGAATTTCCTTCATGGAAATATTAGGGACATGACATGTTTGGCTAAAATTGGATGGATAGACTATATGGGAAAATTACGGAGAAATGTAGGAATAAATTGGCCAATTTTTTTTAAAAAGCAAGATTGAAATCAATCATGTTACAATAAATTCGGGACTTCTTGAACAATTCTCCCGTCAGGTTTTCGTTTGAATCACTCCAACTCTCTTCTTAAAGTGAGGAAGGACTCTCTCCCCAGAGGTGTTGTGAAAACAGTGGAGTCATGAAAGAGGCACGACTGCACATTCACTCTCTTGCTTTCTTTCGTTTTAAGTCTTTGGCTAAGTGTTTTTTCTTTCCTTTCTCTTGTTAACAGAGGGACTCCTATATTAATAGTGACTTTTATTTGAAAGCCTCCGTAGCTTTTCCTCTTTAGAAATGTTAGGGCTTGCGATAAACTCTATTCGTTAACCTAGTTAATCGTGGATCGGTAATAGGGGATCATGCTCTCATTCTTGATTAGCTGTTGTGTTTTCTAGCAAGCCATTTTAGTCTGCTTTCCGAGTTGTTTGACCTTTGACCGCACCAAAGATTTGTTATTGCCATCCTTGACCCATGCCAACTCGCATTATGGTCTGCACTTTTGGGTCATGCATGTGACAAAGTTTGTTGATTTGAACCTATCCATAAGTGGCCTAGCTGGTTAGGGCGAGCTTGAACTTCGTTGAGATCTTGGATTCAATTCCCCAGGGAAGCGCCTGTGATTTAAGTGGAGGGCCATGGCGGTAGATTGCTGTGCTAGTCTCTCCCGATGAATAGTTGAGGTGCGCGCAAACTGACCCGGACACATCGGTTATCAAAAAAAAAAGTTTGTTGATTTGATTCCCAAGATACGAGGCGGCGATTTGTTTTTCTAATAATACTTATAGATTTTTTAAACATTTACTCACAAATTATCACATCAATGTACTTCATTTGTACAAAGTAGTTTCAATATCCTAAATTGAAATAGAAAATTAACTGCATGAGCATGACTTGCGAGTTTGTTGTTAATTTAGGAACAAAAGCAACCAAAAATCCTAAACCATACTAGGGGTGAGCATGGTCCGGGTTGGGTTGGTTTGGTACTCAATCCTAGGACCAATCCGCACATTGTCAATCCTCAATTTTTGGGACCAGGGACCGACCCGTTGAGCTTGGGACTTCGGTTGGCCTAGTCCTTGGTCCGATTCTAGGGTCAACCCGAGACCAATTAATTATTTTTTATCTCATTTTTATATTCCTTTAGAAAAATAAACACGCTTTTTCAAATCTCATATCAACCAATTATGCGATATTTCGCAATCAAATTATGAACACCGACACACATCAAACATGAATCTAAGAAAAAGATAATGTCAAAAATCTACATTTGTTAAAAGTAATAAATCATAAGTAACAAACACGTGAAATACAATTAAATCATAAGAAGTTCGAAACTCATAATATAAACCATGGATTACATAACTTCACACTCTTTTCATTCTTAAATGATCGCTTTGTGAAGCAAGTAAGCCGCATTTGTGTAGTATGCCAGGAAAGGTACGTATTTTCCCAAGTTGAGTACATTCTACTAAATTTGGCCAATCTAGTCAAGGATCTTTCGATATTTTTTCATTGTAGTCCATTCTGTTAAATTTTTCCCAGTATCACTGATTCGGTGGTTGAGGCTCTGTTCGTTTCACGGAAAATATAGCATCTCTGGAAAATATTTTCCAATAAATCATTTTTCCGAAAAATGACAATATTTTCTGGTGGTCGCTTGAAACTTAAAAATGAACCGGAAAATATTTTTCGCTATTCAGTGGAGAAATGTCAGCGAGAAGAGTGAGAGGGGGAGAGAGAGAGAAAGATAGGGAGGAGTTCGGCTGGGGAGGGGAAAGAGAGGAGAGAGGAGAGAGGAGAGAGAGAGAAATGTCGAGAGAAGAGGGAGAGGGAGAGAGAGGACTTCGGTTGGGGTGGGGAAAGAGAGGAGAGAGAAAAGGGAGAGAGAGAGAGGGGGGATGGAGGCTGTTACAGATCTTGGAAAATGTTTTCCTTTCTTTTTGGAAGGAAAACATTTTCTTCATTTTAAGAATGATATTTTCCATTGATTGGAAAATGTTTTCCTTGGCAACTTATTTTCCACCCCCCGAACACTACAATCTTTGGAAAATATTTTCTGGAATAATATTTTCCGTAAAACGAACGGAGCCTTAGTCAGCGTCGGATCTCCTAGATGGCAGTGCTAGCAATATGATGTGTCTAGTCAAAACTAAATAGATATATTATAACAAAAATTTATAAAAAATGATAGGATTAAATTGGCCAAATTCAAATAAAATAAGATTAAAGTAATCTTTTACTATAAGTTGGGAACTTCTTGAACAAAATTTCTTGACTGATGTCTTATAAATATTGATATATATATATATATATATATATATATATATATATATATATATATATATATATATATATATATCTCAAACTCTCTTCCTCAGGAGAGGGAGGACTCTTTCCGCAGAGGTGTGGGGAAAATGGTGGAATCGAACGGTCATTAAAATATGCCATGAAATTGCAAGGTGGAAAAATTCTATCATACACATGGAATATGTACGACCACACATTCACTGACAGAAGAAAGAAGAAAATATAAAAATAACAAAAAGTTAAAGTATATTAACAATTATCCACATTAGCATTGAATGGTGCCTAGTGAGCTGGTCGACATTTACATCAGTAATATCCAATCAAATTTAGTCAAAAAGATTGAATTAGCACCAAATCAATAAGGTTTAGAATTAAACTAGTATCAATACCATAAGTTTGAACTTTTTTTTGACACTTTTCATCGTTGTAAGTGATAAAAGCTTGTAGAAACTATCCTAATTAATTATTTTATAAATACATTATATTTAGGCTCCATTCGTTTCTTGAAAAATATAACATTTTTGAAAAAAAGAAATTCAGAAAATCATTTTCTTGGAAAATTATAATATCATTTAGAGAGAGAAAGAAATTATCAATGAAACAAATCATTGATACCATGTCCTATCCCTACTCATTCTGTGTCTTGGATGACTGTCCGTGTTGATACCCTTAAAATCCTTTGCTTGACCACCCGATTAGGCAAAGTCGAAAAATATATCTTAACTTCGTTGCGATCTCCATTTTGCGATACGTAGGTGAAAACTAAATTAGATGCTGCATAATTTGTGCCAATTCATACATTGCATGGAGAATTTCTATACGAAAGCAACATGGAGACGGAAATTACACCGTTTTTCCATCGTGAAGAAGCAAAGCTACATCATTGTAGAAAAGACGGGTTGACGCTATATTTCCATCCCTATAACCAGCACTCCAGCAAGAACAGGCCAACTAATTGAAGTCTTTAAATTCAGCAATTCACCTGGATCTTCCTACACTTTCTTGACACAATGATCATTTCAAAAGCAAAATACACGAGGTTAGCGGTCAGATGCAACTCTCGTTTTACAAAATCACTCATTGAGTCAATCATGTGCAAAAGGGGGTGAAAAAAAAAAACCCGCATGAAAGCATTGCGATTTGGATTGAACTGCGTATGCGGAGGGATGAAGAATTGCCAGAACTTTAGCCGGAGGAGGATCGAGAGCAATGCGGTGGCAGCAGGTGAGAGAAGCGACAAGGTGGGGGAACACTTATGTCTATTTTTGAGATTTATCAAGTGACATAAATGTAATTTAAAACTTGTTAAGATATAATCCTGCGAGTATCTTACTTACTACCATCGAATCTAATCTTATACTCATTTGGATTTTTTCTCCCATATTGATTTTTATGTTTGTATGTAATTCTCATCACACAAACAAATGTTTTTTTTTTCACACGCCGTGCGTGTTCTCTTTTAATTCGAGGGGAATTAAGCAACTTTTTAAAACATGGATTGAGAACCTAAACCGCAATAGGTTTGACATGTCATTTATTACCATGTGATGTAGTGAAACGTATAAAATGCACACATGGCCTTCCTTGTTGTTCGGCCATGGACCGTGCATGAGTACCCTATGAAATTTCGAGCAATGTATGAATGAAATTATTAGATGATTTTGGTAAACCAGTCTCAAAAACACAATGTTAGTGATAAAAAAAAATGGAGCTTTGTTAATTTGGTTCGGTATCTTATTGGGTGGGTGACTAACGAATCAAGCTTGTACGTGCGTAGTTCTATCGATCAAATTACTTAGAACTTGTGAGCTGTCCAAGTAGCACTTTTGAATTTTGTTGTATGGTGATTGATGATTTTGCAATATGAGGAACTTGTTAGATATTTAATCTAACGATGGGCTTATATAAAATAATTATGTGTTGCGGACTGTCACATAGATGTATGCCCGTGAAAGTAATCTAATAAAGTAATTAGGCATTAATGTATCTAATAGGGTGTGGCCTTTAATGTGTAGGGACGTAAGGATAATTTCTATTTTAATGATGGGCTAAAATAGAAATAAAGAAACAGTCTATATAAGGCGGTTATGGTCCCCAGATCTCGCGTCTCATTAAACACAACGTTTACTTTCTCTAGTATCCCATCACTAGAGAAAGAGAGATCCTGATAAACAAAAGGATTCTCACAAGGGAGAACGCGTAGATCTGGAAGACCAAAAGCCACGTCTTCACAAGTTTATTAAAGCAATGGATTCAGGTACGCTTCTACTATTTAGTTTTATAATTCTTAATGGTTTAGCATGTGTAATTTGATCGGGTTGTGATTTATGACTCAATCAAAGTTTTATTATTATGTTTTAACAAGTGGTATCAGAGCTCTCATGTTGGATCATTAGGAATTTGATGAATTTTTTATGAATTTTCGTGGGTATTTTTTAGCTATTTTGAAAATTAAGCCTAATTTGGTCGCGAAGCAAAACTCAGTTTTTGGCCAAATTCCGGTGACCCACGATCTGTTTTTGCACCCACACGACTACACCGCCATGGGTAACAATAGCCCTAAGTTAATTCGACAATTGGGTTTTTTTTTTCCGGAGGCTAATTGAGCGATGGAAGTCGCCAGTGTTAAAGTTTGTATTTTTCTATGTTTTGCTTAATTTAGGGCCAATTTCTTGGTTGTTTTCGTTGATTCAAGGACCTGTGTGGTCGAATTTATGTGTTTATTAAAACCCATAAATAAATTTTGGTCAAAAGTGGGCTGTCCGTGTTTGATCGGGTAGAGGAACGCGCGGCAGAGGTGAAAAACCAGAAGAAAGAACCCTTAATTTGGGTTCTGCTCGCGCGAAGAAGAAAGGCGCGTGGAAGACGCGCGCCTGAAGGAGACAACAGGCGCGTGCGTCGCACACGCCTGTGATAGCAAGGGAAGGCGCATGCAACGCACGTGCCCATGAGGCAGACGCGGGCGCCTGTGTGCACGCGCCCGTGAGGATGAGGTCAGGTGCCGCATGCGCCTGATCGATTTTATTATTATTATTTTAATTAATCAATATTTTTTTAAAAAAAAAAAGAGAGGTGAAACTAAAAAAAACAAATTGAATAAAAAATTTCCAGATTCATCCTCTTACAGAGATTCCTTTTGTCATTATCATAATTTTACGAGTTTGCCCTCAATTAAGTTAATTGCCACTTTTTCCCAATTAAGTTCAATTTTGGATATGTATATGTGTATGTATTTTGAGATGAATTGATTGAAACAGAATGTCGCCAAAGTGACCTCTTTTGTGGAAATTTAGTTTGTCTTAGAATATAAACGGTTGCGTGTGTATTATTTCTATGGATATTGATTGGCCCAAAGGAAGATTGATGTTTAATAGAGTTTTACATACACTTGTGGTAATAAACATTTGATGATTATTCGGTGTTTTGCATGTGAGCAATGAATCGGCCCAAAGGAAGGTTTGTTGTTTGACATGTCATTATTGTCAGTGTTTGATTGCTGCACCAAGATACCAATTACAAGTTAATATTGTTGTCCAAAGATAAGATATTAATGGAGTGCACGGTATCTTAAGATGTGATTTACCTTAATTTGAATTCAGATTTTCTTTCTGTCAAGAAACTTATGTTTGAGCATGTTTTTTTTTGTTTATTTGTTGTTTTCAGCTACCGCTCCTGCTAATATTACTGCCAACATTAATTCCATTCCTATGCTAAATGGCACCAACTTCAAGTCGTGGCAAGAGAACTTGCTAATAGTTCTCGGAGTCATGGATCTCGACCTTGCGTTACAAATTGATTCTCCTCCACCACTCCCTGATAAGAGTACCTCTGATGAAACGAGGGATAAGAAAAAGTGGGAGAGATCGAATCGCATGTATATGATGATCATGAAAAAGGCCATTCTAGAAGCATTCATGGACTTGCTGGTGCATCTGGTTTTAATATCTCTTCCGACACAGTTTAATCAATTTAAGGCGAGCTATAACTGTCAGAAAGAGATTTGGTCTCTGAATGAGCTCATATCACACTGTGTTCAAGAAGAGAAAAGGCTAAAGCAAGATAAGACAGAATTTGCTCACTTGGCCTCAAGGATAAGGGACACGAAAGAATTAAGGATAAGAAAGCTGCGAATAAAGCGTTTCAAATTTTGGTTTGTTCTGAGGTTAATTTAATTTCGGCACCAAGACACACATGATGGATAGATTTTGGTGCAACAAGTCACATTAGTGTGTATATGCAAGGTTACCTGAATTGTCGAAAGCCAAGTAATGGTGAAAGATACATCTTTGTAGGCAACGACAAGATAGTTAGAGTTGAAGCAATAGGGAAATTCAAATTATTGTTAAGGACTGGATTATATTTGGATCTTAATGAGACTTTTATAGTATCGTCTTTTAGACATATTTTGGTTTTTATTTCTGTTTTGGTCAAATCAGGTTATTCTAGTTCTTTTTTGAATGGAAAATTCAGTTTGTCTCATGATTCAAAATTAGTTGAACAAATATAATTGCTTCATTTAATGAATCATTGCATTTAAATGCTCGATGTATAATGAGAAAATTAACTGATGAGAATTCAGCTACGTTATGGCATAAGAGATTAGTTCATATCTCCAAAAGGAAAATAGAGAGACTTGTGTCAAACGAAATACTAAATTCCTTAGATTTCACAGTTTTTGATAACTATGTCAGTTATATAAAAGGCGACAACCCAATAAAAGGAGATTCAAGCCAACAGGTCTTTAGACGTCTTAGAATTTATACATACGGACATTTGTCGACCTTTTTTTTACAGGTCAAAGATATTTCAAAACGTTCATATATGTTTTTTTAAGATATGGCTTCATATATCTCAGTAAAGAAAATGTAGAGTCACTAGATAATAACAAAGAATTAATTATTAAATATAATGTATTTGTAAAATACGTAATTAGGATAGTTTTTACAAGCTTTTATCATTTACAATAATGAAAAGTGTCGAAAAAGTTCGAACTTCTCGTTTTGATACTAGTTTAATTCTAAGCCCTTTTAATTTAGTGTTAATTCAATCTTTTCGACTAATTTTGATTGGATGTTACTAATATGAACATTGGCCGACTTACGTGGCACCATTCGATGCTAACATGGATAATTTTTAATTATAGTTTAATGTTTTATTATATATATTTTCCTCTTTCTTTTGTCAGTAAATATGTGCGGTCGTACCAATTCCATGCGCATGATAGAATTTTTCCACCTTGCAATTTCATGGCATTTTTTAATGGCTGTTCGATTCCATTATTTTCCCGACACCTCAGGGGAGACAGTCCTCTCAAATCAAGAGGAGAGTTCAAGTTATATATAAGCAAAATGCTAACCGGAGAATTTGTTCAAGAAACTCCCAACGCATAGCACATGATTAATTGACTATCCTACAATAAATTCGATATGTTTTCGATAAGTCTTTCTGAGAATTTGCATTAGGTGATGGCAAGAGAACTAAACACATCGGTCAACATGATTAAACATAGAAATGTCATTTGTTCAAGAGTAGCAAATATATAAATGTCTTCTTCTTCCAGGAGGACCAACGGTAAAGTCCGCCCACCATCTTAAACAAATAGTTTTTCGTCGCCCCAATTGTGGCTGCAAAAACTATATGTTTGATTCTCTTCCTAAGGGTGACCCTCTCCCCCGAAGAGAAGAAGACCTGTCGTTTCCCCGTTGGTCTACAAATACGTCATGCTCAACTCACAGCCTCGCGGCATGTTTTACTTCAGCCAAGGGAGGAAGGGAGTGATCGCATAAAACTCGGATGCTGATGGCACACAACAATCCAGCCAGTCACGGCAGTCGGAGGTAAGCATCGATTGTGAATTGCAACATCTCTTCCCCACTGTAGTCCAGCCTCCTTCAGAAAGTTGCAGGAGGACTGCGAGTAAAAAACATGCAGCCTTGATTTCCTTTTCTGAAAAAGTTAACTTCCTATCTCCCATCATTTCACCTGTGTGTTCCATTACTCAAACGTCGTTTTTATCAGGAACAATCCATTGCTCTGCATAGATTAGGTGAACTCGTCGTCCTTTTTGATGTTGCAATCAGAAACCATCACCCCGTTTTTTATTCACTCCTTTAATTGATTAATGTGTTTATGCTTGACCCTCATCGTCTGAGCTTTTGTGAAGAGTGGTTGTTTAACCAGTAGTTTGCTGATCTTAATGCCAAGAAATGGAGCAGAGCACGTGGCTCAAATTGCTGCAGAATATAATCAACAGCTCGATTCCCTGGTGGAGGCGTTGCTTCAATAAAGTAAAATACAAAACAGGGCTAGCGATCGCTTTGCTTTTCAAGGGGGAAAAAGAGATTAGGAAGAAGACAGAAGTGAAAAAGCTTTGAACATCCCTAGCTCTCCTAATAGAACAAGACCCAATTTTCCACAACTTCCACAACCGACAACAAAAATGTGCTTAAGATACCCACGGAGACGGAAAGAACAGAAACCTGAAGAAGAAACAAAACTGGCCTACACCTGCCTCAAGTTTTCGGCTTATGATCCAGGAAAGAAAACTCGGATCAAGAACGCAAGTAAAGAAGAAAAAGAGGTCTCGGGTTCGGGAGCTCTTCTTTAACCAGAAAGAAGGAAAAAGAATCCCATACTTCCCCACAACCCTTGCTTCTCTTGTGGGTGAAGTACTCGACTCTTCTCAAATCGCACACGACTTCCTCTTATAGTAATCTCCATTACAAGCCTAATAAGATCCCAAGGTTGTTCCATAAAAGCAAGGTCTTTTGCTTTTATAACCACAGTCATGGCCACTTAGTGCTATCTCATAGGTCATAATTCACAGGCACAATACACGGGGGAAAAATGATGGCCGGTGAAGAACCCTATTCTACCGACGATAGCTCTGACACTTTGGCTAATGAAGAAGCGCTGATTCCAAGTTCTTCTGAGGCTCTCGAGTCCGTCTGAGTTCCTGCTTCTTCGATGGCTGATCATGGTAATTAGCTTGTACATTTGGAATTGCAAATTTTCTTTCGGTTGCTTTATGGGTTTTGTTTCTTCTTCAGGTGGAGTAAAATACAAAACAGGGCCAGCGATCGCTCTGCTTTTCAAGGGGGCAAAAGAGACCAGGAAGAAGACGAAAGTGAAAAAGCTTTGAACATCCCTAGCTCTCCTAATAGAACAAGACCCAATTTTCCACAACTTCCACAACTGACAACAAAAATGTGCTTAAGATACCCACGGAGATGGAAAGAACAGAAACCTGAAGAAGAAACAAAACTGGCCTACGCCTGCCTCAAGTTTTCAGCTTACGATCGAGGAAAGAAAACTCGGATCAAGAACGCAAGTAAAGAAGAAAAAGAGGTCTCGGGTTCGGGAGCTCTTCTTTAACCAGAAAGTGTGAAAGTACTTAAATATAAAACCACGTCTTCACCTAACGACTTAAGCTTTTAAGACAGTTGGCAGTGGTCCTACAAAAACTTCACATGGTATTAGAGCAGGATATAATCCTCTAATTATCTTACTAACTAACATCAAATCCAATCTTATACTCATTTATAATTTTTTCTCCTATATTAATAATTATATTTGTGTTTAACTCTTTCCATACATCTGAATGTTTCTTCACATGCATGTGTGCACTCTTTTTATACCAGGGGAATATAGCAACGTTTTAGATGTATTTAAATACCTAAATTACGAGCGATGTCCAAATGAAAATTATTAGACAATTCTAGTAAATCAGTCTCAAAAACACAATGCTAGTTAATTTGGTTAGCTATTTTATTGGGCAGGCAAGTGACGAATCAAGCTTGTAACTGTGTAGTTTCGTCGATCAAATGACTTAGAACTTGTGAGCTGCACAATTAGCTATTTTGGTTTGATTTTTGTTGTATGGAGATTGCTGATTTTGCAATATGAGGAATGAGCTATGAATTGTATCAAGCTAACAATGCGTGTATCCGGAACGAAAGAGTAGTGAACCAAGGCATGCGATTCTTTTTTATATGCTCTCATCTCCCTTATTTCTCTCTGGCACAAGGGAAAAACTTGCCCTGTTTCTCCAATTTCATCATTTCCTAGTTCTGTTTCCTGGTAATGCATCTTCATGATCTTTATCTTTCCAATGCAACGCAAATCCGATGCAAAAGTGATGGAACTATGAAAATGACACTCTTGCAAAAGGATTAATACTAAAATACGCTTAACTGGTGAAGGCTTTGCAATAGAAAGAATTGTCGCCGTCGTCGTCATCATCATTTCTTCTATCATATTATGTAAAAGGTGTTTAAGGTAATACTAAAACATGAGGATCATATCCAACCCAGCATTGCAAGGTCACCGAACAAATCAAATTCATATAAAGAACACATCACCACATCGGGAAAGCTGTAAACTGTCACCCCAGTAGATCCTTCAATTAGTAATGGACGCAAATGGGACTACTAACATCATAACGCGGGCAACGAAAACCGGCCAAGGCAAGTCACCAAGCAGAAAACACATCAGGAGACCGCATGTGTGACATCCAAGCGCAACAGCAATCACATCAGAGGTAAGTCGGAAACTTGGGTGAACATCTTGTCTTCCAATCTCGAAGATTAGTCTTCGCCAGATGATTTTGATCGCTTCGCAAAGAAGCACAATGCGTGGTGTGTTGGAATAGATATAGATAAAGATCTATATATCTCGATTATTCATGAACAAACAAAACCGTTCTTAATAAAGACCGTATGCGGAAACATGAAGAAATTTACTTCCCTCCAGCCATTGATGAAATTCGATGAATAACCTGTGACTCCAGAAGTGTTGAACGTTCAGAGATCGAAAATCTCTAGCCAATACCCTCTAGAAACAGATGGTGTGTTTTCTTAAGCCTTGAGGGTTTGGTTTAGAAGACCCTTATTTATAACTCATGTTCGCACCCCTTCACGTAACTTCTCCCATCAAGAAGATAATTAGGGTATCGAATGATTATCACATAATATTGTGGGTATTATCCGTTAAGGAATTAAAACGGGAAACAGATAAATGTGGGATCCTAATAATATATTTTTTACATTCTCGCACTTGTATCGACATTCCATCAACAAACGCCAAATTGAATCCACAAAACTACAGCTGAAGACAAAAGACATGAATCAAGGCGATAGGTCATCTTAGAGTGAGTACTATCTTCCATGTATCATATATATCTCATCTTTTAAAATCATCTTATATGTGATAATATAACTTAATGAATAAACCATATGTTTATTCAGGGTTAAAAGTAATTGTTCTTCTCATAATAAATGAATATGTACACATGAATTGAGAAAACGTCACAACTGAATAAGAATTTCATAAACTTGTCAATATGACAATAGTCTACATGATAGGATCAATTCCCATCCCAACCACATGATCCTTATATCTCATTGGTGGCATGCATTTAGTTAAAGGATCAGCAATCATCAATTCAGTGGGAATGTGTTCAATGACCACTTTCTTCTCTTTTCCACGTTCTTTAATGGCTAAATACTTGATGTCAATGTGCTTGCTTTGACTACCACTTTTTGTGGTTTTAACCAAGAAAATCGCAGCTAAAATGTTACAATATATTCTTAATGGCCTAGCAATAGAATCAACAATTCTAAGCCTTGAGATGAAATTCTTCATTCATACACCATGTGAAGTGGCATCAAAACAAGAGACGAACTCAGCCTCCATAGTAGAAGTAGTAACCAAGTTTTGCTTGGCACTCCTCCATGACACGGCTCCACCAGCTAGCATAGATATGTATCTCGATGTTGATTATTGGGAATCAACACAACCAGCCTAATCCGAATCAAAATAACCAACTACTTCCAAGTTGTCTGTCCGTCTATACATAAGCATGTGACTTTTGGTACCTTGAAGATACCTCATTACCTTCTTTGCAGCTTTTCAGTGATCAATACATGGATTACTCTGATATCTTCCTAATACTCCCACAGTAAATGCAATATCAGGTCGAGTGCAAACCTAAGTATACATCAAGCTTCCGACTGCAGAAGCATAAGGTATATTCCTCATTTGTTCCCTCTCTAGATCTTTCTTCGGGCATTGATCCAAATTGAATCTATCACCCTTCACAACAGGTGCTACACTAGGTGCACAATCCTTCATCCGAAATCTCTCTAAGACTTTATTGATATAAGCTTCTTGAGATAGTCCTAATACTCCTCAAGATCTATCTATATGGATCTTAATGCCAATGACATAAGATGCCTCACCCATATCTTTCATGTCAAAATTCTTAGAGAGGAATTGTTTCACCTCATAAAGCAAACGTTTATCATTGGTCACAAGTAAAATATCATCTACATATAGCACAAGAAAACAAATTTTGCTCCCACTGACCCTTTGGTATATACATTGATCCATGATATTTTCTTCAAAACCGAATGAAAAGATAACATCATGAAACCTTAAGTACCATTGGCTGGATGCTTGTTTCAATCCATCTATAGCTTCTTAAGCTTGCAAACCAAATGCTCACTATTACTAGAAGAGAATCCTTGTGGTTGTTTCATGTAAACCTCTTCTTCTAGTTCTCCATTGAGGAACACAATTTTCACATCCATTTGATGCAATTCCATATCAAAATGGGTGATCAATGCTAAAATAATACGAAGAAAATCTTTCTTAGATACAGGAGAGAAAGTCTCTATGTAATCAATCCCTTCCCTTTGAGCGAATCCTTTGGCAACAAGTCTTGCTTTATATTTCTCAATGTTGTCTAATGAGTCCTTCTTTATTTTGAAGACCCATTTATAACCAATGGCCCTCGCACCATTAGGCAACTCAACCAAATCTCAGACTTCATTAGATGCCATAGAATTCATCTCTTCATTCATGACATTGTACCACAAATTGGATTCATTACTATCCATTGGATGTAAAAATGTTTCAGGGTCATTTGCAGCTCCAATATCATAGTCATATTCATGTAAATACACAATATAATCACTAGAAATTGCTAATTTCTTCATTCTAGTGGATATTCTTAATGTCTCATCAACATCCTTCTGAGGAGCATGTTGTTCAACTGGATGTTCGACAGTTTCAGGTAATTCCTGAACAATTTGATCCGCCATATCAATATCACCATGTTATGGAACTTCAGTGATTGGTTGTTCAACATCCAGTTAAACTGAAGGGGTGTTGTGAACAACAACCAATCTTATACTTGAAGTAGAAGATTGAGTATGTGAACGATCTTTTTCAAGGTCAAAGTCGTTAAGTTGATCCCTCCCACTTATCAAGTCATTTTCAAGAAACTTAGCGTTTCTCGATTCCACAAACCTAATGGTTTGAGATGGACAATAAAATCTATATCCCTTAGACTTTTTGGCATATCCAACGAAACACCCACTTATAGTCCTTGGTTCTAACTTCTTTTCTTGTGGATTGTAAACTCTTACTTTTGACGGACATCCCCAAATACGTACATGTCGCAAACTCGGTTTCCAACTTTTGAATAACTCAAAAGGCATTTTTGAGACAGCCTTGGTTGGAACGCGGTTTAATATGTACGCAGCCGTCTTAAGAGCTTTAGTCCACAAAGACTTAGGAAGTTTTGAGCTGCTAAGCATGCTTCGCACCATATTTAACAAAGTCCGGTTTCATTTTTTTGCTACGCCGTTTTGGTCTAGAGAACCAGGCATGGTGCATTGGGCAACTATCCCATGTTCTTGAAAAAACTTCGCAAACGAACCAGGTGCTTGTCCATCTTCAGTGTATCTACCATAATATTCTCCACCTCTATATGATCTCATGATCTTAATTTGCTTGTCGCACTGTTTTTCTACTTCAGTATTAAAAACTTTAAAGGCATCTAATGCTTCGTGCTTATTATGAAGCAAGTAAAGATACATATATCGTGAATAATCATCAATGAAAGAGATGAAATATTTCTTACCATATGAGTCCATATTTGGACTACAAATATCTGTATGAATGATTTCTAATAATTATGCACTCCTCTTGGCACCTTTCTTAGACTTGTTGATATGCTTTCCCTTTATGCAATCCACACAAGTGTCATAATCAATAAAATCTAGAGTACTAAGTACTCCTTCATTCACTAATCGCTTAATTCGCTCAATGGAGATATGTCCCAATCTCCGATGCCATAGCATAGAGGAATCTTCATTTTCAACACATCGCTTTATACCAACATTATCGTGAACATGCATCGCATTATGTAAGGCATTGTCTTATAAATTAATTCAAAAAAGACCATTAGACAAAATACCATTTCCAACAATTTCATATTTGAATGACAAACTAAAGGTAGAATCTGAAAAATTAATGGACTATCCCAAAGGTACATGTCTAGAAACTAAAATCAAGTTTCTTGAGAAACTTCATACATAAAAAGTTTTTTCCAAAATTAAAACAAAGCCACTATTGAGAACTAATCTGCATGTCCAAATAGCTTCAACATGCAAACACATCTTATTTCCAGAGTAGATGCTTTGTTCACTGCCCACTGGCTTCCTGCTGTTTTGAAAACCCTACAGGGGATTCGAAATATGGATTGTAGAACCAGAATCAATCCACCGTGTGGTATGACTTACATCAGCCATATTAGATTTATAACATACATAAGAAATTGAATTACCTTTCTTATCGAGCCAGGCATTAAACTTGACACAATCCTTCTTCATGTGCCTTTTTTTTATATAGAAAAAGCACTTGGATTCTTTCTTATTGTCATCTTTGGGAGGTATTTTACCTTTTCCTTTATGCTTGCTTTGCTTCTTATTCTTTCCTTGTGTTGCCAAATAAGCACTTTCACCGAATTCCATAAGCAACCTTTCTTCTTCTTGAGCACACATGGTGATGAGTTTTTAATTGACCGTTTATCTTTATGTGTGTTATAAGAAATCTTGAAAGGTGCATACTGTTGTGGAAGAGTGTTCATAATATAATACACAAGAAATGATTCAGGTATATCAACTTCAAGATTCTTTAGTTGAGCCACAATGTCCCTCATCTTCATGATGTGCTCACGCACACCTCTTACATTAGTGAGCTTTAGGGATGAAAATTTCGTAATCAGAGTCATGGCATGCGCCTTTTCTGAAGTTTCAAACTGCGCCTCAATAGCCTCCAATAAAGCCTTAACATTGTCATGCTGAGCGACCAAATCACGTATAGTATGAATTATTTTAGTCCTTATGAACATGACACTAAGGTGGTTAGACCGCTCCCATTTGTTATAAAAGGCTATCTCAGTTATAGTGCTCAAGTCAATAGGAGCAGGTGGTTCGTCTTTCCTTATAACATAATCAATGTCCATCATTCCTAATTGAAGAATGATCAATTCCTTCCAAACTTTATAATTGTCACAATCTAGTATGGGAACATCATTCTTAATTTCAGAGAAAGTCACATGTTGTAAAGCTGCATAACAAACATACATGCTTATGTCATAAATTTGAGGCTAATTAAAGAAATATCATACTTTGTCAATGCAAAATATGGAAAATATGAATCACAAAACATAAAACTGTATGTGGGCTAAGTTCTTAATTTAAATAGATTTATAATAACTTCATGAAGAAACTATCACACTATATATCTTTTCTCAATCCCTGTGGGTAAATCAAGAAAAATAATATGATATTTCAATATAATTAATTATATTAGTGTAATGGAAATTCCTATGGGATAAAATTCATTATATAAATATAATTAATTACAAGTAATTTCCTTTCTTAAATATGATCCGGAGGCACTAAATGTATATAAATTAATTAATCAAGGATGCTGTGGCTACTCCTCAATTAATAAAAAATATACGGATCATTGGGCATTTAATTTCATGCAATACATATTCACAAATTGCATATAACGGCAAAACAGTAAATGAATATGCTCAAACAAGGGGCAAAAACATAAAGATATATTCGGTCAGGGGCAAAACTAGAATTTCCCGGAACAACTTAAGGGCAAAAACGAAATTTTAAACAAAGAGGGGTAGATTCGAAAAATAGGAAAAAATAGGGGCTTAAAAGGGGAAAAAGGGGCCACGGGTGCGTGCAAAGCACGCGCCCCAGACTGCCCCACGGGCATGTGCACGTGACGCGCCCGTTACTCGCAAGCGCCCTCTCAATGCCGCGCGGCCGCGTGACACGCATGCGCCCGCTCCCCAGGCTACAGAATCGTGATTTTCGCGATTTTTCCTTCCTTTTAACAGTGCTCTGCCGCTTTTGGCCACACGATTCTTCTCCGACGGCTCACCCCAAGTCAAAATAAATAGTAGGGTTTGTAGCCAAAGCCTGTGCGACCACATGGGTCCAAGAATCAATGAAAACGGTTAAAAATTAGCCTTAAATAGAACCAAAAACTCTAAACGACAAACCCTAAAAACCCGAAACTTCAACCACGCAATTTGTCTCCGGCGATCATCTGAATGCCGAATTGACTTAGGGCTTTAGTTACTCATATAATTGTGAACATGTATGGTGAAAATCAGGTCGTGGTTCCTCGTAATTTGGCCGAAACCAATAATTTCACACTTAAGCCCGAAAAGCCCCATTTTTATATTTTACCCAAAAATTTAGTATAAATTCACAACCTTGTATATTTTGCTTAATGATGAAAAATGTTTCTGAAGAAACAATTGTACAACATGGCATTAGGGCACAATTAAAGCCAAGTGCAAAAAGAAAACCTTAACATTTAGAAAACCAGTAACTGCCGCCATTCTTTAAGTCGCGATAAATGCAAATGCCGTCAGCAGGACATAGAGCATGGCAATCGGCCAAGACACAACTCCAAGAAGAATGTACATCAGCAAACCGCACTTGACACCTCTGAGAACAACATCAATGAGAGCGGAGGCAAGTCGGAACCTTGGGTGCATATCTGGCCCTCCCATCTTGACAATTTTGAGAAGTCTGTAGATAAGCATCATGTTTGCACGGGTAGGGTCGGCTAGAACATCTATGCACATGATAGCTTGATCCAAGTTCTCCTCTAGGAATTTAGAAAG
The DNA here is from genome assembly GCA_019926035.1 of Melaleuca alternifolia. Lineage (NCBI taxonomy): Eukaryota > Viridiplantae > Streptophyta > Magnoliopsida > Myrtales > Myrtaceae > Melaleuca > Melaleuca alternifolia. The sequence goes on from JAGKPW010000083.1 coordinate 2,618,688, forward strand.
TGAAATAAGTGCAGCAATTAGATCAGCCTCCTTTGCTTCACGTTTTGGAAATAATATCAACAAAAACTTATATTAATGTACAATCTTTTGGAAAATCTCAAGTTTTGAGCTCCTTATGCATCACATAAAACATCAATCTTTCGAAAATCTTTCAAGAATCACCAATTAAGTTCTATAGGAAATTTGATGCGGTATGGTCCCAAGCTTTTAGTGCAAATCATAGCTAATTAGTAGGGATTGCAAGAGTCTTAATTTCCGTATGTATTGCATGTGTTTAACTGATCATTGATCCACGACTAACTTAGCTAGTGAGAACTCATCTTTTCGAAAAAATGGAACTTCGGAGTACCAATGGTTACTTCCTTAGCACCAAAAACCTTTCCTAACCTACTCTTACAACACCTTCACAAAGCAAAATCCCCAGACACACAAAACTATTAGGGCTTACTAGTTAGAAATAGAGCAAAGCTAACTACCGTTCTCATCCTTTTTCTCTTAGGAGGAAAAGCTGATAAACTTCAAATCATGGTTATTCTTAATACGAGTTTGTCTTGACAAAAGGATCGGAGTGGATATACAGACGTGTCTCTTCATCAATATGATAGAATTTTCCCACCTGGTAACTCTAGGGGAAGTTTCACATTCATTCCAACATCATGACTTTCAAAAAGACATGACAGTTATCAAGAATTTCAATTTCTTCAGCTATTTTTTATGGTTTGCATGTTCAAGAGGATTATTCCTGGTATAAGTCCTACCATATTCAATTAAATCATTAAAATCTACCCAAAATGGGTTGATGACTACAAGAGGCATTCTTACTTTTTGATAGATTTATACTGAGTATACTTTGAAATTGGCACAAGCTAACATGATCTGTTTTCGAGTCTAGTCATTATGAAAATCGAGAATAAAAATCAAGATCCTGCTCTTTGAGAGTTGAGTCATTATGAACATCTCAATGAATAGAAAAAATTAATGAGGAAAAAAAACATCTGCTCTTCGAGAATATTCCGACTCTCACAATTTAATGCGAGTATACATTGTGGACAAGATCAGAGAACTATAGGGGAAAGAATATCAAGATTAAGGCGCGAGTCTGTTGGGAAAAATATGGTTTCTAATTGGGTAAAACAATGATGTCAACACTTTTAAGTAATCAAGTTGGACTTTCAGGCATGATATCACTTTCTTTAAGGATTTATTTGCCCTAAAACATTGCTAATGATCACTTATAAATATCCTACAAGATACTACATGTCATCTATGATCATCTTCTAAATTTAATACTAAAGTGTATTTATTTATCAAGTTATCATCTCCATCTTCTTCAACAAGAAAAAATGAGTAATAAAATCAAAACCTAAGACTTTTAGTTTTCTAGCTCTAATATTTCTCCTTGGTTCAATCATGTCTTTAGAAACATTCGTTTCTTTATCTTGAGAATCTACTTGAATTTCCATATATTTCGAATTATTTTCAATAATTTCTAAACCCGTAAAATATTTATTCTAAAAAAATTCAACGTCTCTTGATTCCACAATGACATTGGAATCTAAATCAAGAAGCCTATAAGTTCTATTTTCAGCATACCCAACAAAAACACTTTTGATAGCTTTAGGACCAAGCTTTGTTCTCTTAGGATCCGATATTCGATAGTATGCCAAACACCCCTCACACTTTAAGGTATGCAAAATTTGATTTTCTACATTTCCATAATTCATAAGGGGTTATGTCATTTTTCTTGGAAGGGATTATGTTATGAATATAATGTTTCTCCCCAAAGATTAAATTTAGCTTTGAATGTGAAATCATACAATTAACCATTTCTCCAAGAGATCGACTTTTTCTTTCAGCCAACTCATATTATTGTAGAGTATATGCTGCCGAGACTTGAGGAATAATACCATGTTCCTCACAAAATGAAGAGAATTCATTTAAGAAATATTCTCCACCTCTATTTGATCGTAGAACTGTAATTTTCATTCCTAATTGATTTTCTACTTTAGTATTATATTTCTTAAACATGGTAAATGCTTCATCCTTTGATCTCATGAGATAAACATATAAAAATCTACTGCAATTATCCACAAAGTAATAAATACCTTTTACCTCTACGTGTTAGCATACCATTGAATTTACACATATCACTATGAACCAAATCCAATAAATTCAAATTTCTTTTAACACTAGGAAATGGTTTCTTAGTAAGTTTGGACTTAGCACATATTTCACATTTATCAAAGTTGCCATCGAAATTTATCAAGTTTAACTTCTTCATATTTTTCAAATAAGGAATATTTATATGTGCCAACCTAATATGCTATAAAAATGAAGACTCAACAATATAAGCATAACTAACAATATTATTATTATGTCATCATTGGCATAACCCTTCCCAACAAACCGCCCATCCTTTGACAAGATAACCTTGTCGGATTCAAACAAAACATGAAACCCCTTCTTACAAAGTGAGTCAATTGAAACTAGGTTTTCTTAATTTCGAGTAGAAATAACACATTAAGAAGAGTAATCCACTTTCCAGAAGTGAAGTCTATTTCCACCGTGCCTTTTCCAACAAACTTTGCAAGAGCATTATTCGCTACCAAGATCTCTTGAATGTTTGAGTCAACAATCTCCTTAAATTACTTGAACATAAATTCATTCTTGCACACATAGACTGTTGCTCCAGAATCTAACCACCAACTAGATTAGACAGTGGCAGAATTAATTTTAGAAACCATAGCCATCGCATCATTAACTTTAGAAAACATCATTGAAATCATGGCCACATAATCCTTGGTGTAGTGTCTATGTTTGCCACAAACAAAACGGCAACCCTTTTTCTTCTTTTGTGTTCTTTTAAATTTACGCTCGCTTTTTTTCTTTGAAGTTCTGGCCAATTTTCCCTTTTCTTTCCACAGCGTTCACATTGGAATTGTACAAAATAGAATTATCACATAAACGTGACTATTCGTCAATGCGAAGATGTTTCTGTATTTATTCCAAAGTAAAGTCCTCTAACTTGTGCATCAGCTTTTTTCCATAGTCTTTCCAACTTGGAGGCAATTTCACAACAATTGCTCCAACTAGAAAAACTTCTAGAATTTCAATTTTGAAGGCACAAATTTTATTCACAAGTACTTGCAATACATGGACTTGTTCCAATTAGGGTTTAATATCGATAAACTTGAAGTCAAAATACTTTGCGATTAGATATTTGTTGGTTCCTTGCTCCTCCGCCTTGTACTTGAATTCCAGTTTATTCCAAATTTCTCTACCCGACTTCATTTCAGTAAATAAGTCGTACAGACGATAAGAAAGTGTATTCAAAATGTGTCATCGACAAAGTAATTCATCCTCCGTACATTTCTTCTTCTCCTTATTAACCCCCTTAATGGCTTCCATACTTGGCTGTTCCCCCTCAGCAATAGGCGTAGGATCTTATATAGGCGCCAAGTTAGGATCTAGTATGTAAGAATTCTTCAGAGCAGTGAGTAAGAACATCATCTTGTCCCTCCAGCAAGCAAAGTTGTTCCCATCGAACCAGTCCAGTTTGACCATCTCTTGAATCATGACTTTCATTGTCTCTGACTCCATTTTTGAACATAATAAATCATTAAAATTGTTGGGGAAAATGTGGCTTTGAATTGGGTAAAACAATGAAGTCATAATTTTTGAGTAATCAAATCGGACTTTGAGGAGTGATATCACTTTCTTTGAGGATTTATTTGCCCCCACAACATTGCTAATGGTCACTGGCAAATTTCCTCTAGAATATAACAAAGTCTCAAATTAAGAATACCATATAGCAATTCTAGTATTTCTCCAGGGTCTCTCTGGGGAACAATTAAAAGAATGGCTGTAGTTTTTCAAAAAGAAGACTGAAGAACAAAAACACTCTTTCTTTCGAATTGGGGTAAAGGTGTCCATTCGTAAGTAGTTAAAAACGAACAAATGCAATCTTTGGGAAATGTTGCAAACCGAATAAGTATCTTTTTCAAAGGTTGTCTTGAAAAGACACAAACAAAAATTCAAAATAATTAAAAAATAATAATAAATTTCGAATCTTCAAAACAAAAATAACCTTGGAATTGATTAAATTTAATAAGATAACATATGAAAAATAAAATAACAAAGGGATTGGTGCTAACTAAACCGTGGGCGCGCAAACGTGACAAGTGCTAAGTGCGCCAGATAATCAAGCCAAAATCGCGCAATTATTTGCACACTCGCACACGGGTATGGTGAGGTTTAGCACATGCCCAATTATTCCTTTAGGTTCACTAAAGAAACCCCACACTTATTAATTGGCCTACTTCCTCCCACTTTCTCTATGTGAGACAAGGAAACTAGCACTTAGTTTATTTTTACAAACAACTCTCCAACATCTCCCACAAAGAATATCAAGATATTGACACCAGTTTCCTCGAGTATCCTCCGTTTCCGATGGAGACGCGGTACCCTTTTTCCATATATTTAAGGTCACTGAGGCTTACCTCCGACCAAGATGGTCAGATGGGCTCTCTTCCCCCATTAATCTTCTGACTTTGTCTGATGTCTTTTTTCCTTCCTGAACATGGTTTCTTCAAGCATTTTGCAATTGCTAGGTTATGAACAAAATGCTCCTGGCAAGATGAAGAAGTTGGAGTGCAATGCTATTTGAAGCAAAAGGCCTTGGCGAGAAGGAGCTTTACCCTCGAGGGGGATGAAGGCAAGTGCCAACGCACTATTCATTGAAGAAAATATTTCGGTGGGACATTTTCTTCAGAGTCCATCTTCTTTAGAGCAAGCTCTAAAAAGTGTCACTCTGAAGAAAAGGTCCCGCCACTTTTTAGAACTTGCTTTGAAGGAGACGGGCTCTGAAGGAGAGGGTCCTACCCAAATATTTTCTTTCTTTCCACGTGGCGAACGATGAATGAATTGACTCACCGTGGTGAGTAGATCCTACCTAATATTTTCTCCAACCATCCCATGCACAAAGTGATGGGTAATCAATCAACATCGTTATATTACGAAAAAACAGGGAAATGACAATGCCTAAGTCTTCCAAATAGAATGGTGGCTTCATTCACTTAATAGTGTTGTTAGGCTAGCAACACTTTTATATCAATGCCCTTAATGTGAAAAAGTAATTAGCTCTGTCCCTTCTTGCGATGCTTTTATAGGTTACACTCCTACGACGATTGCATGCACTCATTGAATATGCTTTCAAGTAAATGCAATGGTATTATACAGCTCATTAAATTTATTTTTGAACTAAGATATGCAGTTCCTGGTACAAGTGCACGTAGTTTGTAGTATAAAGAAGGATGCATGATATTCATTTCAATTTTTATTGTCAAAAGAACGATTTCATTCATTTCTTAGGATAAAACATGAGAGGTACATAAAAATCTTTCAAGTTGAGCAAATCTGAGAGAAAAAATACATATACCAAATCATAACATAGCACACTATTATCTCTCAAGAACAGATCTTTTAGCGAAAACTTTTGGCAACTAATCATTATACCTGGTAATAAGCACACATATAAATCTCCCTGTCTAGTTGCACTAGTTTGTGATGTATATTTAGGTTCAACGCTATCATCATAATCACCATGTGTAATAAGAACACATATCAAGTACTTGTAGGGAATTCCCAAAATTAAGTTGGGAAAGCAAAACCCCCAAATCTGGATGGAAATCTAAATTGAGAGTAAAGAATTACTTGATCTTAGAGAAATTGTGGAACCACATCACGATCATCCTCCTTGATAGCTAGATGAAATATTGAATTGGACTTCACAATCATTTGAGATTTGTTGCAAAAGTTTTCAAACAAACAAACTCCCAAAATAGATCAGGAGAAAAAAATAAAAGACAAGCAAAATAATAAAAGGAGAAGAGCAAAGGTGAAGTAGGCTCTTAGCTTCAGAATCTAAAGCTGAGAACCTATGGGAGAGCTTAAAAAAATAATAGTTTTTGGAGGAAGTAACAACAAATTCATAAAACTATTGTGTTAGTATTGATTTAGTTCTAAACAAATCAATCAGATCGATTTAATCTCAAAAGTTTTTATGTTTGTGCCTATTTAGTTCTTCCAGCTTATTTGATCGAAAATTGTTAATATGGACACCGGTTGTTTTTCATGGCACTGCTGATGCTAACGCAAGCATTTTTTTAATACATTGTACTAATTTTTTATTTTTGTCACTTTTCATTTTTTTATTCTCTTATTTTCTTTCTTAATTTTAATATTAGTTTTTTTTTCACTAAGGACCGACAAGGGTTGTTGGTTGACCCTCGTCGATCACAAGTGAGGGTGTCCTGGCTCTTGTAGGATTTGGGTAAGGGCTATCACAACCTTGGCGATCTAGCCATTGTGGCTCTCATTTACTATAGACGAGGGGCCATATGCCCTGGCTTTGGCTAGGGAGGGCCTTATGGCCATTACAAGTTTGAAACATGAATTTTTTTTCTTTCTTACAAGTTTTTCATTTATTTCCATTTTGTTACAGATCCAATACCAAATCAAGCAAATGCTCAATTAGAACAAAGTATAAAGTCCAAAGTTCATTCTTTTTTTTTCAGCTACTACGAGAATGCAATAACAATTAATCACGTTAATAAACAATCTTTGAACAATTCACATTTATAAAGAAAACTACAGTTCGTCGCTTTCGTAAAATATTGATGTGAATCGGAGAGCTATCAAGAAGAAGGTTTCGACATTGATACTTTGAATAAGAGTTTATTCAATTGAGTTTAAAACTTTTTAAGGGTTTTCTCATTTTTTATGCTAAACTAAAAATGTTGGTTCAAGACTAATAGAATTAATACTATATGAAATAAATTGTGGTCCACCACCTAGACATTCTTTATTATTATTATTATTATTCTTATTATTTTGGAATGTTTTAATTTAATTTTTTTTTCTATTTTTTAAAATGAAATTTTGCATGTTTTATAATTTTTTTTGAATTTTTTTATTTAGTACTTTTTTTAATTTGAAAAAATGGACTTCGGATCGGGTCGAGGAAACCCGGTTCGACTCTTTCACCTGGACCTAACAAAAGTGTTGGAGTCGTCTATGGGTGAGCGACGGAGAAAGAAAAAAGCAAAAAAGGGGTTATATGTTTTAGATAAAAGAAATCCTATCCCACCTTATCCCACCCTCCCCCTGGGATTTTTTTATCCGGTCTATATCCCTTCTATATCCTATCTTATCCTATCCTAGACAGCTATCAAACACGGGATAGGATAAAATATATCCTATCCTAATTTTTATTCGGTCGACCAAACGCAGCCTTATTGGACACACAGAGAGTTCAGTGTTGATTCTTGATATCAATATAAAAATATAAAATAAAAAAAGAAAGAACCAAATATATATAAACTCAAAAAATTATTAAAAATGCCCTTGTCGATGCTAACTGTACCAACCACACTATGGTCAGCATTGTCACTACCTACCTGTCGAGGGGTCGCCCTTCGGGAAATAAGTTTAGAGATATTGGCCATAAGGAGATTCAAATTGACATCCTTAAAAGATGGCTTATATATCGTCTAATCATTATCCGATCCGACTCATCCATTACAGACTCGAACTTTCCCAAGCCCATATCTCGCACGACGTTGGAAAATCTTACACAAATTTTAATAATAGAAAACTTATATAAGTAGTCGCCACTAGCCTATTAAGGTTGGCTAGATCGGAGTGAAAGCACAGGAGAATGTTTTCATTTCTACGCAACCAGAGATTTGGGAACGGGTACTTGATTACACTAAGCCCTTTTGATTATCTTGTTAACCAAAATGTTTTCATGTAACCCTTTTGTCAACTACGAGACTAGTCCACTAATTGATCATGCATAATTTATATTTAAATCCTAACCATGCTAAAAGAAAAATAACAATCAATGTAATGAAAGTGCACAAGCAAGTATAATAACAAATAAATGCGCAATCAACAATTCTGATATTGTCTATAAAAAGAAGAATCAAACAAAAACCCCCTAATGTAAAGCTCTAGAGTTTATTCATTTGAGTTTAAAACTTGTTTAGGGTTTTCTCAAATTTTATGCTAAACTAAAAATGTTTATTCTAAGTGGAAAATCTAAAAACTAATTCAAGAATTATAATATTAATTCTAATAATCAATGAAAATCCCATGGTGGCCACTCTCCTTGACATTTTTCCAATTCTTTTAATTTTTAATTTTTGCAATTTTTTCAGGATTTATTTTAAAAAATTAATTTTTAAATTTTTTATAATTTTCTTGAATTGTTTTATTTTTTATTAGAAAGGGACTTCGGACCGGGTCAGAGAAACCCGGTCGAACTCGCTGACCCGGACCTTATTGGTCCGGGTAGTTGGGTCAAAGATACTGGGCCTAAGCCCATCTCAATAAAAGAAGCTAAAATAAGATTGGGCCCGAATTTTAAATAAAGAAGCCCAGAAACATAATCCTTCTATAAAAAAAAAAACGAAATCCTAAAGGGCCTAATTCAGCCGGATCACCCTATTTTTACCCACGAAGCTATTCGGCTCAACTGTTATTAAAATACCAGATTATTTTGTTTATTAGTATTTTTTATAAAAATAGCTATGCTCTTCATCTTCTTCCTCCCGACTCTTCTCCAAGCTTACCGAGGTTTACTCACCAACCTGCGACCACCACGAAGATTGAAGGCCAACACCGGTGGACCTCAAATCTCACGAGTTGAACACATCCGACGATGAGTTCCAAACGTAGATTCGGAAGTCGCTGGACCGCGCTTTTCCGAAATAAACATTAGAATCGAAACACACGCGAATGTATATATCAAAAGTGAAGAGAAACTGACTTGAGCGGCCTCAAGCCGCAGGCATAGCTAGCGTGGGAAGGATTTCGGCTAGATTGTCCATGGCCTGCTGAATGCGCGCCATAGCTGCAGGAGTATGGACGTAAAGATCACGCTTGGGAAGGCTTCCCCTTTGGAAACTCTTCTTTCACTGGTTCTCTCTCAACATTCTCTGCTCTGGTATTTCATATATTGTGAAGGCGGAGATGTGAAAGTCTAGTGAGCTCCCACGAGGATGAGATGGCATTGTCCATGAATCCTATAAAAAGAAACAATAATGGGACGTAAAGATTAATAGATGCTGATGAAGAACCGGGCATGCATGCTAAAAAGTTATTCATGAGTGATTTATTGTGAAGAGCAGAAAGTCCCCTGTGTGTCCAGTCCTCCACTTGTACTCTCCTTTCCTTTTGTGGACCGATCCCTCAATCATGGACGTCTCCGAATTGTTAGCCGTCTCTTTGCGGATCTTTCCGATAACTCGCTAAACCGAATGACACACCACCCGTCTTTGAAATTGTGTGGGGATTGGGAACACGCTGGGATCATGATCTCAACAGGAAGTCAGCTTCTGTGGCGTTTGCTTTACGGCTGGTCCGGGCGCCAGGAAGGTTGGATTTGATGCAGATACACTGAAAAAGGATGGAAGAACTACTGGAATGATGACGGACAGATGTTGGAATGCCGGGAATGTAGGGGGGAGAAGCCACGATGAGATGAGCACGCCGGAGGACCGAGAGCCAATTGATATACTGGAGCGGGTTTGATGAGAAAGCGAGGAGCCAATTGATGTTGGAATCCCTCTTTCATTCTATTTCCATTTTTTGTTCTTTCTTCTCTCTCTTTCTTCTATTCTTCGTTCCCTGCCACCCTTTTTTACCGAACGCTCCCCTCTTTTTTGTTTCTCTTGCTTCTTTTCTTGTTTCTCTTTTCTTCATTGTTATTTTCATTCCTTCTCTGTTCTTCCCTCTATTCATGCGCCCCCTCCTCCAAATATTTTCTTTCCTTTTCCTCATGATTCTTGTTTCCCTGCTGTCCTCCCTTCCTTTTCTTGCTCAATGTTTTCTTCAGACACTCATCTCCTCGTTTTTTCTTCTTTTTTTTTCTGATTTTGTTTACCTCTTCTTCAATGTTTCCGTCTTCTTCTTGATTCTCTCTCCCCGAACACACGTACCCCCGGAGAAAAGAAGAGTTGAATGAGCCAATTGATATACTGGAGCGAATCCTTACAACAAAAAATACAATTTTTCTCAACAACAAAAAAATGATTGTCTTCTATGATACTTAAAGGGTTCGAATCCTTACACCTCATATTTCATGTGCAATGCCCGATTTATATATGAGGGAAGTATGAAGATATATTTTCTTTTTTTGAAATACATGAGAGGTGTGCTTAATAAACGAGCCGTGGACACATTTACTGATAACATATGCTTTTGTGAAAGACCGTTGTATAACTAAGTAGTTTATTGATTTTAATTATAACTACGAAGTAAAGCATGAACCTCAAATTACTAGAATGTATGACCAGCATGTTGATTTTATGCGGGATATAAACAAAATTATATATAATATTTACAGAGATTTACTTAAATATTTATTTACTTACTCTTTGTCCCATTGTTATAACTTATACTTTACAAAGTAAACTTGGTATTTTGAGTATTACTTTTCATTCTTTAGCTTTTTTTTCAATTAATATAGAATATTAGTTGCACGACTTGTGAGATTACTATTAGCTAGTAGACTAATGTTTTACATCGAAATAAAAAAAATGAATAGACGAAGAATACATAGAAATTGTTGAAAATATATGTTGAGAAAGAATTACAAAATTGATCCCTGTACTATTGCTAGCATCCAATATTAGTCATCATACTTCATGTCGTGATAAATTGGGTCCATAAATTAATATTCCGGTTATAATTTTTAGGAAAAGTTTATGCAACTGTCCAAATATCAGTGGGATGTTTTTGTTATCGGCATCTTATGCCACTTCCAAACAGGGAACACGTGTCAGTAGAAGAGGAGGCCAAAAGATTCGAATCTCCTGGCTTCTCCGTATGTTTTCTTTTTTAAGAAACTATCATTTAATTTTTCTAATCCCATTTTTAGCATTCGGCACCAAATCTGAACTGACAAGAGTTTGTTATCCTATGAAATTGTGCTTCGCCTTTAATGTAGTAATATCCCATCGAGTCTTTGACATATATATAGTAAAATAGTTGTTAACATTCATCAAATTCCTCGTTCGGCCCAAATCCCAGAACCTGCCCTATAATAATTTTTTTCTATCAATAATTAATGAAAACATGAATCTATTGTTTTATCTTTGTTGATTAATTTTTTTAAGAGGAGGAACAATGAACAATGATTAAAAAAAATCTTTAGGTTTTTCTTCTCAATTTTGTTGTTCTTATTAGCTTTTACTGAATTCTAGCGTCCCCATTACTTTTTTTTTTTGTAAGGGTTTCTATTATTTGAAAACGGACAGTCTTTCACACAAAAAAAAAGCAACATATATGGATATCTAAATATATGTGCGAACCTACTTGACTCATAGCATGATTTATAAAAGGTGTATACGACACGAGCATTTTTCTATTGCTGAAATCAAGGTTGAACATTGGTCCACCAACCAACAACTACACGACAAAAATAATGGATGACGATCCAAATCGAACATGAGTATTAATAGAGGGACCATATCTGTCAAGGTTGAACATGAGTATAATTCCCCATCAAATTTTAACTTATGATTTACGCGTCAGTACCGTATGTTCATCTCCAGTTTACTTAGCACTATCTATCAACATTTGGATTAAAATATTTATGGAATTGGTCTTGAATACATAGTTAGGCACCATATATGTCGCATAAAACACAAGGACAAAAAGTAATAATAAATATCTGAGACAAAATGGGCAAAGAACAACCATTTATTAATAACCGATTCATGTAAGCTAGACATGTATTGATGATCAAGATATTTTAAGATACTAATGACCTGCGAGAGTATCTTGCAAGACATAGATATCACACCCAACAATAAAATGACAATCGATGATGACCAATAGTAAATGTCTATTTTTCGATGGATTCACAACATATAGATATTTGCCCCATGAACGTCAGTCACTAGGAATATCAAGAATTAAAACCCGAGCATATTACCAAAAAGAGAAAAATAAAAGAGAACAAAACTTGGGGGTTGCAAATTGATGTTCCAACACTCCCATCTATGAGCTTCTTGTGATTGAACAAGACCAGGTGAAAGCAAAAAGAGTTTTCTTCGATTTGCTTCTGGTGTTTTTTGTTCATCTTTGTTGATTAATCCTTTCAAGAGGAGGAAAAATTCAAGATACAGAAATATGCATGGGTTACTTTTTCGTTTTTAGATTAACCACTATTTATTTACGATATTCTAGGGTTCCTACTAATTTAGATATTCTCTCATAGAAAAGGGAAAAAAGCCATAAATTATCTGCATGGAACTCCTACATAATATAAAAGGTATAAACAACACGAGAGCATTTTTTTCTATCAATTCGAACAAATCAATATTAAATTTATGGCATAACATGTGTTTTCATAATCACGAATAGTATTATATATAATTTTGATATATGTGCTTCATGAAAATGAATGCAGCAGTTCAACCTTCCTTAAAGCTTTTTTTTTTTTGTTGACGTGTCAAACTGCATAACAAATTTTTTTTGGGCAAATGCTAGTAGTTTTGCACTATTATAACATGTTGATGCCAGATATTGATCTTTAGCTCTTAGCCCTTGCCTTTTCATTTGCATTCGGATGAAAACAAATATATGACATTCCTAAAATCAAGATTGAACACTGATCCCCCGACCAATTACAAAATTGAACACGAGAATTAGTAGAGGGCCGTTTTTGTAATTTCCTCCTAATTTCAAGTCAGTGCCACATGTTTATTTCCGGTATTTACTTAGCACTTTCTCTGAACATTTAAATGAAAAATACGAAATGGTCCTGAATACGTGATGTGAGATTAGTTTAGGGATCAAATCCCGTCACAAAATAAAGTACAAGGACGAAAAAAAAAACAATAGTGAATGACTGAGGCAACGTCGGCAAGCAACCAATTATCAACCATTGATTCATGTAAATGACGCGTGCATTGACGATCAAGATATATCGAGACGCTCATGACCGTTGGAGTATTTTGTAGGATAAAGATATCACCTTTACCAAGAAAAAAAAGGCCGATCATGACCAATAATAAATCTTTACTTTCCATTGGATTTACAGCCGCTAGATATGCTCCTTTGTATTTTATTTGCTCCATGAATCTTAGTCACTAGGAACATGAAGAATTAAGACCTAGATATATTTACAAAAAAGAGAAAGTAAAGGAAATAGAGAAGAAAACTTGCGTGGGGTACAAATTGGTGTTCCAGCACTCCCGCCCATGGTTAGACAAGATGAGGGGCAAGCAAACGGAATTTTCTTGTGATTTGCTCTGTGCTTGAGGGTCCCCATTCGACACTCCCTCTCGAGTATTATACATGAAGTTGTATAAAGAAAATTGATGGATGGTCGACTTGGATTAAAGCTTAAATCCCATTCTCCGCTAAATGATGAATTAAAATTAAGAAGAAGATCACTGCTGAGGACCTAAGGCAACTTCCTTGCCCTGAATCTCAATGGATCGGGCCCATCTCCTGGAAAATCTCCTCTTCCTTTTCCTTTTGCGTACATATAAACGAAAAAACTCAGTCCTTGACATCTATCTATATGGATCTTTTCTTATACTAAACCAGAATGACTCTCTCGCTTTTTTATGTCTCCCATCCAATGGTCTTTCTAGTTACAGAGTCCCAACACTTCCCATTATTTTCTAATCCCTTATGTTGACTTTCTCCAAGAGATAACGTGCCACTTTACAAAAATTACCGATTTACCCAACATATACGGCCTACTTTATTGATATCGCCGGCAACAAATTGGATAAATAGATCTTTTCTCATGGGAGGGTCGTGACGAATTGGATAAATGAGTCTTGACTAACCAATGATCCTCCCCCCATGGGTCTTTTTCTCATGGGGAAGGTCATGGCTGAGTCCATGCATGGCGTCCAAGGACCCTCTCTTTTTCATGGGAGGAGGATCATGGGTGACCCATGCCATGGGTGTCTTTTCAATGGAAAGAAGAAGAGGGTCGCAACATTGAAAAGACCCTCCTCCCCTCGTCAAAAGGGGAAGAGGTCCTCTTGCAATCAATGTTGCCACCCTCTTCCCCTTTTGACTCTTCCCCTTTTGACGAGGGGAGAGGGGAGGAGGGTCTTTTCAATGTTGCAAGCCTCTTCCCCTTTCCACTGAAAAGAACCTCTCTTTTTCATGGACTAACGAATGATCCCCCATGAGAAAAGACCCATTTATCCAATTTGTTGCCACGATATTAATAAAGTAGGCCGTATATGTTGGGTAAATCGGTCATTTTCCCAATGTTTTTTCTGTCTCTCCTAGGCGGATGGTCTATATATTGAGGACAAAATGGGAGAGACATGACCAGGCAAAGTGGGAAGGTCGATGGAGAACAACATTCCAGCAGCTGAACACGATGGTCGAAGGTAAGCTTCATCGATCTCAAATATGTCTTGAGCAATGGAAGCCCAGCCTCCGTCAATAAGTTGGAGGATTGCGAGTAAAATCATGCCAAAATCTTGATATTCTTTCCGGTTCCCGTCTCCGATCATGTCCACTATACATATCCCATTTCGTGAATGATGTTTAATTGGGAAAGAACGTGCACTCTATGTAAATCCGGCGAACTTTGTACCACCCAACCTTTCTCCCATTCTCTTTTTATCTTTTAGTGATTGATCTAGGTTTTTGTTCTCGATGTTCATGATGCTTAATTCGGTTCTAGAAAAGAGCATGTACTTAGGGGCACGTTTAGTGGGTGTAAAATTGCTTTTTTTTGGCTTTTTCTATATTGGCCTAGTCATGTTGTACCACCTAGGTTTTGTCTTCTATTCTTTTGCTAGGTTTTCATTCTCAATGTTCACAATGACTTTCTCAAAAACAGAGCACATTGGGTCATATTCATGAGGGAGCATGTTCAGTGGAGTAAAATTGTGCTCATGGACATTTTTTGTTACCAGTTGGTAAATATTCATTTGGTCATTGTATATAGTTGGATTCATAGCAGCAATAGTCCCTCTTAAGATTCTTTCCTTTTGGTCAAAATCCCTCTCGAGTTTGAATACCATTAAAAAACCGGAGTTTGTTTGTCTAAGGAAAATGAAATGCCATAATATCCATCCATTCTTTTCAAAAACCTCATAGTCGGAAAGAATGTGACCCTTCTCTTAGAGTTGCTTGGTGGGAAGATCCTGTACTTTGATGAAGACACACGACTGCATAATGTATATACACTATGTTTTTTATTTTGTCGTCTTGTTAGCTTTTCCTCCTAAGAAAAGATGAGACCTGCAATTAGCTTTCATCCCAGGGAGCATGGGGCTTCCCTGGTAGTTTTGTGCGTCTGGGTTGTTTGTTTAGTGAGTAAGTATTGTCAGAGTGGGATGGGAAAGGTCTGTAGGCGTTAAAGATGTATCCCTCGTACTTCGACGCAACATTATGTCCAAAAGAAGAGTTTTAATTAGCTTAATTACTCGGCTATGGGTTACCCTCCTGCAGTGCATACATAGGTTAAGGATCCTGCAATGCATAGACTTGTTAGCTATAATTTGCACTATAAGCTTCACATCATTCCGCAATATTGAACTTAAGTTGATCATTCTTGGTGTGCGTCTGCGAGGATATTAATTAAGAACTTAGAAGGCCTTGAGAATCACTTGATGTTTATTGTAGACCTCTATTTTGATAGCTCTTGGAAAGATTGTCATCTTGTATGATATAGAACGAGCTCACAACTTAAGCTTTGCAAGGTCTAATCAGTAGTTTGTTGATTTCAATTCGAAGATCTGGAGTAGAGCTTGGAAATCAAATTGCTGCAACGTATAACGACTAGCTTGATTTCATGGAGGAGACCTTCCTTCAAGCCATCAAGGACATTTATGGCTACATAGGTCCGGCCAACGTTACCGGTGCACCTACTGTCATACTGATCTACACATTGGTAAAAGATGCTCGACGAAAACTAATTTTGGAGATAGGAAGGCAAGATATTGGTACAATGTTTCGACTTGCTTACGCTCTCTTCTCCGTTGCTCTCAAATGTATTGCATGCAGTTTGCTGATATACATTCTACTTGGTGACATGCCTTGGTTGATTATTGTTCCCTACGTCCTGATGTTGATCTTCTCATTCGAATTTGAACTTGAGAATTAATTAGGGGATGACGATAGCTTTCAGTTTTCCTAATGTTGTTGTGTGCACTTTGCAAAGTTGGTTTTGTTGTGTGTCTTTCCATTGCTAGCTCGGACTTGAACCTTGTGTTGTATTATTATTATTATCTTAAATGCCTTTTACGTTACAAATGTAGAATACATGGCGATTATGATGACGAAGATGTACTACTTAGTTAAGATCTTGATACAATTGGATAAATTGAAATACATGGACTTTTTTTTTCCTTCTGACCAGAGAGAAACAAGGGAATCAATTCAAATAATTTGAGTATGATAATTTATCCTTACTCATTGATTTTATACGAATTGCAAATTTGATCTAGTTCATAACTTGTTCCTTGTTCCTCATTTTCCAAGTTAGCAGTATTCTAAACACTATTCCAATATGTACTTCAGGTCATGAATGAAAATTCCTCGGCAACATATGCGTGTTTTTCCACAACTAGTACACATGTTGAGGTGTATGCGTTTTAATGAGATGTTAGACGGAATCCTAATAGTGTGTAGATATGAGTCGGGTACCAATTTTTAAAAAAAATTGTGAGACGAAAATTAATTTGGATAGATATATCATGAGCTAATGACTTCGAATTTCAATTGTATCTTGGTTTCTATTGGGAAGGGCTTTATTTTTGCATTTCACAATTTCACTTTTAAAAGTTAAATCTTCTAATATTCTTGCTTTGATTAATTTTATTATCATCTTGAAATGAAGCAAGTTTATTGGTTACTACATTTAGTCCTACAACGAAATTAGATATTCTTAGTTAGAATAATCTTAAAAGAAATATATTTATCTTTGTTTTATTTCGATTTTCTATTATAAGTATATCCTTTCAATCGTCCTTTAACTAATTTCATTGTAATATCCAAGCTAAATTGGTAGCAAATGCATTTGAATCATATTATAAGATAGTCTATATTTACAACTAGGAATAACTAATATGATCGGGTTGCATGATTTAATCCTAATTATGTGTAGTTTGATGTCGTCAATTGATCTCCAACTGCTACCTGATGTTCAAGCACCCGGCTTAGGTGACATGGAAACAATCTCACCTTTAAATCCTACGATAAAGAGGATGCATATTTTTAATGGCTAACCATCAATTTTCTTGTGCCAATCGCACAAAAAGACAATAACATAAATATTTCATGAATTTTGAGTTAATTGCCACATGAGTGTCAAATCAAAGATGACCCACTTGTAAAGAAATTCATACATGTGATTCTAGTTAGTCTTTTCTTAAGTATCTAATAATATCGCTTCGTGCTCGCTCATTTATCATAATTATCACCCGTTTATTGGGGAATAATCATTTTCATGAAAGGACAACTTAGGTTGGAGTTAGGAAACTTCCCAGTTTGAAGTGGACTACGTTTAAATGATGATAATTTCGGGGAATTGTTACACCTGGTCATCGATTCTAGAAACACCTGGTCAAGGTTTCCCAAGAGCAACCTCAGTTGTCATTGGTTGTCTTACGGCACTTCCACACAAGAACCACGCGTCAGTAAGAGGGGGAGTCTGCAAGATTTGAATATCCTGGCTTCTTCATATATATTTTAACAAAAAAATTATCTTATAGTTTTCCTAATCGTATTTTTAGTATTTGGCACTAGATCCGTACCAAAATATTCCATTATACTATCGCCGATAGTTATATATACCTGGATTTTATTTTATGTATATGAACTTCCTATTTGGCATTGTATATATACACACAGACTATCAATGCAATATCTCGTTTGCGTGCATCGACGGTTCATAATTGATCGAAATGACAATGGAAGCACCTTAGAGATAGAGGATCTTCCCCCTCTTTTGTTATTCACATTGGAAAAGGTTCGTGATATTAATTTGGTAGATTCGTTTAGGAAAACTTATATTACTTCCAATAAACTTTATTTGTCTGAGACGCCGAGTCAAAACGCGAATCTGCACTGAGATTAACCATGGCCGGAGGGTAGTGGGTACAGTGCTTACATCAATCCATGGTGGGGCCATTTTGTCCTCCACTGACTTCCTTTCCCTTTTTTTTTTTTTGTTTTGTATCCCCCATCCTTTTTTTTCTTGTTAATTAAATCCTTATTAATTGACACCACTATATTAATAAGTCAACGTGAAGACAAATGCAATGATGCATCGACTTTTCATATATGTTTAAACACTAGAAAGCATGGTGTCATACCGTGCATTTAACTTCTTTTTAAATTTAGACTTGCGATCATAGATACGTCCATATAAATATACGTAATTTATTGTATTAAGAAGTATGCACAAATTTCATTTTAGACTTGTGTCTCAATAACCTTAGCTATAAAAAAAAGGTCAATGTCTTCGATGATACTTAGAGGGTTCAAATCCATACATCTCTGTAGTTCGTGCGCAATGCTTGATTTAAATAGGAGGCAAGTAGTGAGATGCATTTCGTTCTTACGAAGTACTTGAGAAGTGTCCTTAAGAAATGAGCCATGGACACATTTCCTAATAGCTTAAGCTTTTGCAAAAGGTTTTTGTGTAACTGAGTAATTTGATATGGGGCGGAGCGTGGAGCTCAATTACTCGGTATTTAGTTGATTTTTATCGACGGACTAATTTTTGCATAAATTTAAAAATGAATAAACATGGAAAGTATCGAAAATATATCAAGAAAAATTACAAAACCAATCCCTCTACCGGTACCGTGTATTATTTTGGTCAGCACAATTTATGTAGCAACAAATTAGATCCAGAAAATAATCTCTTATTATTTTATGGATTCCCATAAAAATATCTTGGGTCAATAATTTCAAATTTTTAATTGTATATTGGGAAGCTCTTTTATTTTGCATGATACTTTTACTTAAATGTGCAATGAACTTATATACTGCCGTTTAAAAACAATTTTAAAATAAATACATTTATTTTTGCTTTTATTTCGATATCGAATTATTTTTGCTTGTCCTTTGACTAATTTTTCTATGGTAGTTAAATTAAATGGATATCAAATACAGTTAAACCATATTATGGGATATTATATATTTCAAAATGGGAGTAACTAATTGAGTTGCATTATTTAAACCCCAATTATATGTAGTTTGATTTCTTCAATTGATGTCCAACTGCTACCCGATACTTAAGCACTGGGCTTAGGTGATGATATGGAAGCAGTCTCACCTTAAAACCCTTAAAATCCCAAGGATACATGGTTTGAAATGGCTCTCCGTCAAAATTTCCTTTGGCCAGCTGCTCAGACGAGAACTTTAGTACTGCTTCACAAAAAGGACGAAAATATAAGGCACAAATTATTGTCACTTTCCTCAAAGAAACGTGAAAAGCTCGCACTTATGTTATGAGAAAATTCAAAAATAATGCCATGAGAATCAATTGTATTATGAACGACAAAAGCTTTTGTATGAATGTATAAGTCAATCGATTACATGTAATAATAATTTTTTTCATTTTTTCATGCTATCTAATGATGATGATGATATATATATATATACTCACTTGGGGTAAACGCCAGTGATATAATCGCATCTTTGGGCAAAAGATGATGATTAACGTGTTATATCATTAATTCACCTGGCCAAAAGGCCGACCGCCTCCCTCATCCAATCCCGCCAATATTTTAGCGATCACCTCATGAAAATCTAGACCGCCAGGCGGTGCAGAGAGGGAAGCGAAGAAGTCCAAAAATGGAGTTCAGCCTTAGCGGCAACGCCTTGAAGTTGAAGACCTTCGCTCGCTCGATCACTTGCCTCTCCCGTGTCGGCAGCGGCGTCGCCATTGGAGCGGCTCCTTAAACCGGGTAAATCGACTTCTTTCCACATTTCTTCTTGTTCCTCTTCTCCATCGTCCCTCTCCCCCTCAGCTCCGGGCAAAAAGGTTCGTGGTCGCCACTGAAATCCACGCCAACCACTCGCCAGATAGTTTGCCTACCCATGCCGCGGCGCGTACGAATTTTGAGAGTTTTTCTACGGTGCGTGCAGCTCTCAACGGTGGATTTGAGGCAGCAGTTTGTCGGCCTAGGTTGTGAATGGCCCTGTCGAAGATGATAAGAACTTGGAGTGCATAAATCTGGAGTGACCAAAAGAGTCTAATGCTGTCGATAGGGTGATTCGAAGTCACTATATCACAAGACTAAAGTAATTCATTGCTGTAGCCAGGACAACCGTCAGTGGTACCCGCCGAAAATGTCTAATGGTGAAACTATCAGTGGCCTTCAAGTCACTTCCTCTTGCCCAAATAACAGTCGATGTTCAGTGTTCTAAGCTCCTGCTTGACACTTTGCTTTATTTGAGCTGATTTGAAACTGGAATAGCAATGAGATCGATCCGTGTATGAGCATCACCTCCTTGCCTGTAAGTATCAGACTATACATATTCAACTCCTGCTTTCCTTTCACGCGCTCAATTCGTCAAGATCTGCCTGTGAATCGATTACCTTCAAGATAGACCTCTTTGACATGTTTATAGTATCAGGCGCACAAGTTCAATGCAGCGTTCTTTTGAAGGTATATCGTCATTGCTCATCTTTCTGGTATATTTTGTCGGTTTAAAGTTGGAAGCAACTCACGAAGCAGTCTACGCAGGTGGCACGTCACGTCCTTAGAACACCTATTACTAATATTGATTAGTTGAGCGTGCAATTACCAGACATCAACGCGTCAAATATTCAATTAACCCGGACTCTGCAGTGCTTCAATGATGAAGGCCTGTCAGTTGTGTGTACAGTGCCTTGAATTCATTACGTTGGAGATTGGTGTGATTGATTGTTAAGATTGCAGACTTGCGGGCATAGATGGAAGGAAGGGTTAGACGATTCTCTTCTCCCCCAAAAATGAACTCGCTCCAATTCTGTGGGAAAACAAATCCAAGGGAGATTTCAGCCTCCAACTATTGCAAAATAGTTAATGCGACGCATGTCTCTCTTGCGGATATATCGTAGTGATGGAATTAAACAAATTGGCGAATATAGTTACTAAAAATATTTAAAGACTTAAACGTCTAAATTTCTTACTTACTAACATGGAATTTAAATTTGACAATCATCAAATATTTGAATACTTAAATTTCTCCACAAGTTTATTTTTTTTTTCCACAGGCATGCATTTGTACCCTTTACATTAGGGGAAAAAAACTACTTTCCGAGTGGATTTAAGAAATTAAATTTCAATCTACTTGATTTGGGTGATGTGATAACATGTGTAATACGCAAGCATGGCCGTCCATTTGCAGCCATGCACTTGCATGAGTACCTTGTGACATTGACAAGTAATGTATGGATGAAAGTACCAAGTAATCTTGGTGAAACATTCCGACCAAAAAAAAAAATCCTGGTGAAACAGCGATGGGTGGCCAATCAACCCCTTTCCTCTTTTCTCTCTCTCTAAGCAAACCGTTTATTTTTCAAAAACTCTTCATTTTTGCAGTTCTCTAAGCTGAGAGCCTACTCCTCTTTTGATTTCTTCTATTTTATTTTGTTTGTCTTTTCTTTTCTCTCCTGATGTATTTTGATAATTTATTTGTCTGAAAAAAAATTTGCAGCAAATATCGAGTAACTGTGGAGTCCAATTCAATCCGAGGATGATCTTGATGTAGTTCCACAATCTCTCCAAGATTCAGCCACTTTTCTCTCTCAATTTAGATTTCGATCTAGATTTGAAATTTTTGCTCTCCCGATCTATATCTGGGAGTTTCTTCCAAGTATCTGATATGTATTCCTATCATCTTTTAATGTTTCTATTACAGCATGGTGATGGTGATGAGAATGTTGAACTTAAACGTACACCGCTAACCAGTGCAAGTAGAAGTGGAGATCTTAGCATGTGCTTATCACTGAGTATGGTGATTGACCGCCAAAAGTTTATATTGACAGATCTGTTCTTGAGGGATAAGAGTGTGCTCGCTACATATTATGTTTTGTTATGTGTAGGTTTGCTAGACTTGAAAGATTTCTGTGTACCTTCAATGTCTTATTTTGAGAAATGAATGAAATTTTTCTTTCGAAAAAAAAAAAAACTTGATGAAACAGCATAAAAGAATAAAAAGTTGGAGCTTTGTATAATCGGGATAGCTATCTTATCGGGCGAGAGGCGGGTGATTAATCGAGCTTGTATTTGTCAATCTTGCTCTACTTAGAAAACTAGCGGTCCATCCAATTGGCTACTTTAGTTTGAATTTTCTTATGAGGAACGGACTCTAAACTATATCAAACTCACAAAATATATATATTAAAAATCGAAAAATAATAACTGAGGCTTATGTGATTCTTTGTCATATATTCTGAATTATTTCCTCTCTGACCTTAAAAAAAAAGAAAATAAAAGGATTGTCCTGTTTCTCCAATTTCATTATCTCCAATTTCGAATTGCAGCAGGAATGATAGTACGCATCATCATCATAATCAATTATGCTTTGTGATGTAAAAGGTATTCAAGGTAATAACACACACTGAAGTTCATGTCCGAGTCAGCATTGGAAAGTTACAAAGTCAACCAAACTCATAAAAAAGGCACATCACCACATCAGAAAGTCGAAAACTATCGCCATTTGCTAATTAATCCTTTAATTCCCGGTGAATACAAATAGGATTACCAGTAGTAGGACCTAGGGAGTATCAATCAGCCAAGGTATTTCATTAAACAGAATGTACATCAACATACTGCATGCGACACATCCGAGAACTAGAGCGATAAGAGCATACGTAAGATGGAACCTTGCCTCTATATCTTTCCTTCCTATGCCAGAGAGTAATTTATGCGGGACGATCTTGATCGCTGCATAGATAAGCATTATCACAGGTGCACCGATAATATGAGATTGGACCTGAAAAGCCGTGCCTGTCCCTGACGAGTTGAATCAAGGCCTCCACCAGGGAATTGAGCTGTTAATTATATTCTGCAGCAATTTGAGCCACGTGCTCCGCTCCATCTCTTGGAATTAAAATTAGCAGACTACTCGTTAGCCAACCGCCTTTCAAACAAAAGCTTAAATGACAAGGATCAAGAACATAAAAGTGAATCGATTATTTAAAAAAGAAAAAAAGCTGAGCGATGGTTCTTGAAAATGCAACATTAAAAAGACTGAATTCACCTGATCCATGCAGAGAACAGATCGTTTCCGAACAAAACAGCATCCATGTATATGGAACACACGGGGAATGGTCGGAGATAGGAAGTTCGTTTTCAGGAAAGGAAACCAACACTGCATGATTCTACTTGCAGTACTCCAACTCATTGGAGGAGGCTGGACTACAGTGGGAAAGAGACCGTGGATGCTTACCTCCGGCTAGCACCATTGGCTGGCTTGCTGTTCGCCATTGACCTTCGGGTTCTGAGTGGTTACTCCCTTCCTTCCCTGTCTCAAGTAAAACTTGCTGCGGGGCTGCAAGTTGAGCGAAACATATTTGTAGAGCCATGGGAGGTCTCCTCTTCGGGAGAGCAAGGAAGTGGAAACGAGAGTAAGGACGAAAAAGTTAAAAGAGAATGGAGGCGAATCTCTCCCCCAGATCGGTTTTGTAGGGGTGATATCGAAGGAAAAGCCGGAAGTTTTGCCTGATAGAATCACGACTGAACATTTTACGATGATAGTGACTTCTATTTGAAAGTCTTAAGTTTCTTTTGCTCCTCAGAAGTGATAAGAGTTGCGATGAACTTCATACATAGAATGCACCGGATGAAAAGACCAATCTTCGTTAAACTAATTATTAGGTGATTAGTGTGTCGGAATCGTCGGTGTGGAAAAAACCTGGCCTGCCGCCGCTGGCTTCCCGCTTCTGCTTAGTAGTTGTGATTTCTCCTAAGCAACTTTAGTTTGTTTTTCTTGTTATTTGACCTTTGACCCCACCATACATTTGTTCTTGCTGTTCTTGAACCACGTTGTCTCATATTTGTTTTTTTGGCATATTTGGGTCTTGACTTTGAATTACGCTTAGAATTTGACGCAATTCGTCACAATTTCATTCATTTATTATAGCCGAAAATAATAAAACATAATTAATCAAACACCAATCGATCCACATCATTGTTATAATCCACCCACTATTAAAACGGGCTAGCTCTGTCCCTGACTGCAATGCACATCCACGATATACTCCAGCAAACGATGCCACATTACCCGAGAAGTATTGAATTTATATGTTGCACTTCGTAGCGTGTTCATGTGGGTTTACGTAGTTACTACTATCAAGAAAGATGTGTGGGGTTCATTTACTTGTACCTTGATGAGCTTAGATATTAGAAAATCGTTGTCTTCTGTATTACTTAAAGGGTTTAAGTTCTTACATCTCACGTATCGCGCGCAAGGTCCGGTTTACGTGTAAGGGAATTATTAAAACACATTGCGTTTTTGGAAGTACTTGATAAAATGTGCTCAACAGATGAGCGGTGGACATCTGTCCTAACAATTTCAGCTTTTGAGAAAGATTTTCGTACAACAAGTAGTTTGTTGATTTTAATTCCTAGATTTAAAGCAAAGCATGGAGCTCAAATTGCTAGAATCTACAACCAGCATCTTGATTCCATGGAGGAGTCCTTGCTTCGAGCCATCGGAAACATGTATACCCATTTCTTTCCGACCAATATTCCCCGAGCGCCCGTCAAGCTTAAGCACACCGTGGTCAAAATTGTCTCGCAGAAATTAATCTTTGAGACGGGAAGGCAAGATTTGGATATGGCGTGACGATATTTTTTGGTGGGAACCGTTCATTTTTTTTTATAGAGAAAAGTGTCAATTTGGTCCTCAACCTTTTGTTACTTGACCAAATAAGTCCTAAACTTTCTGCAACTTTGCCGAATAAGTCCTTCCGGCGGACTTTGGCCTGAAAATGTGGCAGACCGGACCTCGCCGGAGACTCGCCGGCCACGACGTGGCGGCGACGTGGCATAAAAAATTCAAAAATTTTCAAAATTCAAAAAATTCAAAAAAAAAAAAACCTACTTTGCCGGCGAGCCCCGGTGGCCGACGGAGCTCGCCGGCCACTCCAATGGCCGGGCCAGCCCTCGCCGGCCGAGGGCGAGGGCAGGGGTGGCCGTCCCCGCCCTCGTCGGTGGCCTGCGAGGGCCGGGCGAGCTCGCCCCAGCCTGTCACGCCCCGCACCCGAGAACATGACAGTCTTGAAGACATCCACATAAGTCGATAAGTTTTCAATAATCCCAGGTGTTATCGACGACCAAATAAATTAACTTCCAATAGATTTAATACACGAAGAAATGCAGCGGAAAATGCTAAATAAACCCCGATCAAAATCCTGAGGTATTTATTACAATAATATCAATAAACTGATCAACTAACTAAATAGGGTTCACAAATTATCAACCTTATTTATTCGTTCAACTAAAAGGATAAATACGGAAAATAATTTCCTCACAATTAAATAAAATCTCCTAATCAAAATTAAATCAACTATGATCATCTCGCTGCGCCTCCAGCTTCACCTGGTCCTCGAGGGGGAGCTGCAATATAGGACCTGAACCAAATAATTTTAAGATGAGATAAACTCATCGAGTTTGCCCCCTACTTCTTAATTAGGTTGATATTCACTCTAGGGTTCCTACCCGTAAAATTAATTTAATCCTCACTTCTCGCAACCCATGATCTGTCTCTGAACCCTTTAGATAGATTGTTCTCCAAGTAATTCGATATAAACATCACAATATCAATTATATTGAGATAATCTAACATCAAATCAATTATAATGAGCACCAAGAATTAAATAAATAAATCACATTATGAAACAATCAATATCCAATTTCAATTGATAAATCAATCTCAACCAATCGATCAATCAAAAGTATTAAATAAACATCCACAACGAAGTCATATACAAAATGAGGTAATTTCTCAAAATAACCAAAATTGACTGCCTGGACCTACCAATTAGGGATTTACCCGGGTCCCTAAGTTGAATCCCAAGTGTTCGATTCGATCAACTACGGGTGACATCACCTTAATTAGCAGCCACTTAGCCAATCACGCAATTTCTGGAATTAATTCCAAAATATTGCAAATTACCTAAAATCATGTAATTAAATCCTAATTAAACAAAATAGAGTAATTACTCATAATTATCCGAATATAAATCCCATCCCTCACTAATAATCATTCGGTACCATTACAGCCAATAATTCTTGTCAAATTTACACTTTTGCCCTTAAAATTCCCAAAATTACATTTTTACCCCTAAAAACCCAAATTAGGCTATAATATGACATAATCAACCTATCTTTCACAATATAATGCGAATATCATATTTTCCACCGCCACTAACTGATGGTTTATCACAACTAAATTAATTAGCAATTAATCTCTCCGCTAATTAAATTTATAAATTACTCATAAGTCCCTAATTGGACCAAACTTAATATCTTTACAATTTTGCACCACCTTAACCAACAATTCACATTTCTAAATATATCAATTTACTAATTAACCCTCCAATTGTACAATTTCACCACTCCACTCCTAAAATTGAATTTACAATATTACCCCTATTTCGATAAGTATTTCTAAACGAGCTCTAATCTCTAATTTAACCAACCACTAAGTCCAATCATCACAATTTAAAGCTACTAGAGCAATTAACAGCCCTAATTAGGAGTTAGGGAGCAAACTCACCTAATTCCAAGCTTTGGCGTCTAGTTAATCGACGACGGTGAGTTTTCCAATGGACTAATTGTGCTGTTCGCGAGTGGGCTGGGCTTTCTAATGGGCTGGACTGGCTAGCCAAGGCCCACCGTGGCTTATCTCAAGCCCACAGGAGCTATTGGGCTCCACAGAAGCTGCAAACAACTTATGATCGTCTGGTCCAAGCAAAAAGGGAGGCACGGCGAGCTGGCTTCCTCTCCTGTGAACTGCAACGCGAGCTAAGGGCACAAGTTGAAGACGGCGTGAGCTGGAGGCAGGTTCGTGAGCGGACAGCACGAGCTGGTGGCGGCGCGAGCTGACAGAGAAGCTGCGACGGCGTGGACGGCTGGGTCTAAGGCGAGCAGTAGCTGCTCGTGACCTGAGAGAATGATTCACGGCCTGGGCAAAACAGAGCAGAAGCAGCCGTGAGCAGGGGAGATGTTCGGCGACTGGGCGTGCTGACCGAGGCTGGATCCGGCGATAAGCTCAGGCTGTTGGGCGAGTGACCAAAGAAAATCAGCAATGACCCGGCCCTGAACGTGACTGAAACCAGACGAGGATCGTCCGTGACCGGGTAATTGAATCGGACAGCTCGGTTCAAGCCTCCGTGACTGCGGTTCCGGTCTGTTGAGGGCGAGATGAGGGTCGTGGCCGGGGGAAGCTGGGTCGCGTCCGAGTGTCTTTCCCTGGATGAAGACGAGTCCGTGTAAGGTCACGGCTCGTCCGTGACTCACAATTTCCGGGAGAACAGAACAGAACAGAGGAGCTTCGGTCCGTGTTTTCCTTTGATTGAAAACGC
Source organism: Melaleuca alternifolia (assembly GCA_019926035.1). NCBI lineage: Eukaryota > Viridiplantae > Streptophyta > Magnoliopsida > Myrtales > Myrtaceae > Melaleuca > Melaleuca alternifolia. The sequence goes on from JAGKPW010000083.1 coordinate 2,646,277, forward strand.
GTGAGTCCTATGGAGAGGAACAGCTAAGGTTCTATAGCGTCCTTTTCCCGAAGAATCTACTGAGTTCGTTGTGGCAGGAGATCGTGGAGGCGAGCCGTTGGCGCAATCGCGAGTTTCTCGCGTTGGTTGGCAAAGGCGGCGGCTAGGGTTTCTAGAGGGAAGAACTCCACGCGAGGGAGACGGTGAACAGGAAAGAAGAGGATGGTGTGGGCTGTGCTTGGGCCCACGCGTGAGGAGAGAGGCCGAACTGACTCAGGCCCACACGCAAGAACCAAAGGGAAAATAAGAGGAAATAAGGAAAGAAAAGAGGAAGGAGATTATAATATTTTCCTTTGATGAAATATTCCTTAAATACCTAAAATCAGGCTGTTACAATTCTCCCCCCCTTAGGACATTTCGTCCTCGAAATTTACATTACTAGTATCTTCAAACAAATAAGGGTATTGGCTTCTCATAGCTTCTTCACTTTCCCAAGTCGCACCTTCCATATCGTGATGCTGCCAAACAACCTTCACTAGGGAAATCACTTTATTCCTCAAGCGATGTTCTTTGCGATCTTCAATTCTGATCGGTCGCTCCACATATGACACCCTGTCATCGACTTCTATCTCTTCGAAGCTCAGTACATGTGAAGGGTCAGGCTCATACTTTCTCAGCATCGAAACATGGAAAACATTGTGAATATGAGCCAAATTCGGTGGCAAGGCTAGACGGTAGGCTGCAGCTCCAATCTTTTCCAATATTTCAAATGGTCCTACGTATCTTGGACTCAATTTGCCTTTCTTGCCAAAGCGTGACAATCCTCTCTTAGGTGACACCTTCAAGAACACGTGATCACCTTCTTGAAACTCCAACGGCCAACGTCTCTTATCAGCATAATTCTTCTGGCGGCTCTGAGCTGTCCTCATTCTATCCCTGATGACCTTGACCGCTTCCACAGATTGTTGAACTAGCTCTAGACCTGTGATTTTTCGTTCTCCAACTTCATCCCAACAGACTGGAGTTTGACAGGCACGACCGTATAATGCCTCATAAGGAGCCATTCCAATGCTCTGCTGAAAGCTATTATTGTATGCAAACTCCACTAAGTGCAATTGATCCTCCCAGTTTCCCTTGAAGTCTAAGACACATGCTCGCAGCATGTCTTCTAGAGTCTGAATGGTCCTTTCAGACTGTCCATCTGTCTGTGGATGATAAGCAGTACTGTACTGTAACTTCGTCCCTAAAGCAGTCTGCAAGTTCTTCCAGAATGCGGCTGTGAACCTCGGATCACGATCAGATGTGACCGTCACTGGTACTCCGTGGAGTTTAACAATCTGTCGAACATACAACTCATCCAATCGGTCCAATGCGAAATCCTTACGTACCGCAATGAAATGGGCAGACTTGGTCAGTCTATCCACTATGACCCATATCGCGTCGTGGCCTCGCTGAGTTCTAGGTAACCCTATCACGAAATCAATCGTGATGTGCTCCCACTTCCATTCCGGGATCTCCAATGGTTTTAATAAGCCTCCTGGTTTGCAGTGATGCGCCTTCACTTGTTGACACGTCAGACACTTAGCCACATGTCTCGCCACATCAAGTTTCATGCCATTCCACCAATAATGTGGCTTCAAATTCTGATACATCTTAGTACTTCCAGGATGAATGCTGTAGTTGCTCCTGTGAGCTTCCGCCAACAAATCTTCCTTAAGTACAGCATCATCAGGGACACATAGCCTTCCTCTAAACTTTAATATCCCATCTTCGGAGATCTGGAAGTCCGGTTTCCTCTGATCCTCACTTCTTTGGATAATCTTTTGAAGAGTTGGGTCCAGTGGCTGTAAAGACTTAATTCTTGTCTGAATCTGCGGTTCTATTCGTAAGGTGGCCATTAGACACGCGAGATGACTTACCTCGAACTTAAAGTCAAAGTCTCTCACCTCTTCTAGAAGATACCACTCCTTCGCCATCAAGTGCGCTATCGACGATTTACGACTGAGGGCGTCGGCTACCTTATTGGCCTTTCCTGGATGGTACAATATATTGCAGTCATAGTCCTTCAACAACTCCATCCAGCGACGTTGTCTCATGTTCAACTCCTTCTGAGAAAACAGGTACTTAAGACTTTGATGATCCGTGTAAATCGGGAACTTCTCTCCACATAAGTAATGTCTCTAGATCTTGAGAGCGAAGATGATTGCAGCCAATTCTAGATCATGTGTCGGATAATTCTTTTCGTGAGGCCTCAACTGCCTCGATGCATATGCCACAACTCGTCCATGCTGCATCAAAACACACCCCAATCCTTGATAAGATGCATCGCTATAAATTTCATAACCACCTGGACCTGATGGAATCGTCAATATTTGTGCAGTGGTCAATCTCCTCTTCAGCTCCTGGAAGCTTCTCTCACACCTATCTGTCCATTCAAACTTAGTTTCCTTCTTCAGAAGGCTAGTTAATGGTGCTGCTATACTCGAGAACTTCTCCAAGAAACGTCGGTAGTATCCGGCCAAGCCTAAGAAACTCCTAACCTCAGTCACCGTTGTAGGCCTTGGCTAGTCCGACACTGCTTCAATCTTAGCTGGGTCCACTGAAATTCCTTCGCCTGAGATCACATGGCCCAAGAACGCTACACGACCTAACCAGAATTCACACTTGCTGAACTTGGCGTACAATGCGTGTTGTCGAAGAGCCGTCAGTACAATCCTCAAGTGTTGTTCATGCTCCTCTGAACTCTTCGAGTACACCAGGATGTCGTCAATGAAGACTATGACAAACCGGTCCAGATACTCCTTGAAAGTTCGATTCATCATATCCATAAAGGCAGCAGGGGCGTTTGTCAACCCAAACGGCACCACCGTGAACTCATAATGACCATATCGCGTACGAAATGCGGTCTTCGGGACATCCTCCTTTCTAATCCTCAGCTGGTGATAGCCAGTCCTCAGATCGATCTTAGAGAATACTGAGGCTCCTTGCAACTGATCAAACAAGTCATCAATCCTTGGTAGAGGATACTTGTTCTTAACCGTCACCTGATTCAGTTGCCTATAATCAATACACAATCGCATTGATCCATCCTTCTTCTTCACGAACAGTACTGGTGCACCCCATGGTGACGCGCTAGGACGAATGAATCCTTTGTCTAACAACTCCTGCATCTGAACTTTCAGCTCCTTTAATTCTGACAACGACATCCGATAGGGAGGTTTGGAAATAGATTCTGTACCAGGAGCCAGTTCGATTACGAACTCAATTTCCCTCTCCGGGGGTAATCCTGGTAGTTCCTTAGGAAATACATCCGCAAACTCACGCACTACGGCGATCTCATCAATTGTCGGTCCTTCGACCGACATATCTACTACCGTGGCCAAGAAACTTTGGCATCCATCCTCGAGTAGCTTCACTGCCTCGAGAGATGAGATCAATGGTACTGAAGGGCCTCCTCTACTTCCCAAGAATTCATAACTAGGGCGGTCCAACGGCTGGAACTGAATCATCTTATTATAACAGTCCACCGTGGCTCTTTGTTCTCGCAACCAATCCATCCCAATAATTACATCAAAATCATGCATACCCAGAACAACCAAATCAATAACCCCTTTCACACTACTGATTACTATATCACACCCCTTACACCCCTCAACCGACAATATCCTATCTTTCATAGGGGTGGTCACACTAAGGATGGTACCTAATGGCTCCAATTTCATTTCGGCTAACTTAGCAAATTGGGCAGCTACAAACGAATGAGTGGCTCCAGTATCAAACAAAGCATAAGCTGCATGCTGGTGAAGGGAGACAGTACCTGTAATAACTCCACTCGCATTCTGAGCCTCCGCACGGTTCACAGCATATACTCTCCCTTGAGCTGGTGGTCGCTCCGTGTTGCCCTGAGCGATGTTTCTAGCTGGCGGTCCCATACGGTGCAGTGGTTGTGCCCCAGCTGGGCGACGCGGACAATCTCTCTTCTGATGGCCAAGTTGGCCACATCCATAACAAGCTCCGGTAATGCGAGGACAAGCACCAGGTCTATGATACCTGCCACAATTATAGCACCTGTTGGCTGGCGGAGGTGCAGATCGTTTGAAATTCCTCCTGTTGGGTGGTATCAGATACTTATTTCCGGTCATAGGCCTCTTCCCTGATCTTCGGTCGTCTCTACTGGGGACGAAACGTGACCCCGATGCAGCAGCTCTATCGGCTATGTCCCTCTCCACAGTAAGGGCCTTACTCAGTACTTCATCATAGCTGCGCAACTCCAGAGGCGCCAAGCTACTCTTAATGTCAGGCCTCAATCCTTCTCGAAACTTGATGGCTCTGTCCTCCGGATCCTCCGGATCCTCCACAATCCTCCGACTATACCGGGATAACTCAGCAAATTTGGCCTCGTACTCGGTCACCGACATATGATCCTGACGAAGTCCCAAGAATTCCGTCATCTTCTGATCCTTTGCAGCATTCGAAAAGTATTTGTGGTTAAAAACTTCCACAAATGCGCCCCAGGTCGGCGCTACTCCTACTGGAAACACGTTATTCTTGATGGCGTCCCACCAATGGCTAGCATTGCCTTCCAGCTGATACACTGCTAAAACCACCTTATCAGCATCTGAGCACCTCAGTACCGAGAACACCTTCTCGATACTCCTAAGCCACGAAGTAGCGGCCTCCGAGTCACCTCCCCTATTGAATTTTGGGGGCTTCAGTTTCAGGAATTGCTCCACTTGCTTCTGGATTCTTCTTTCTTCATTCCCGCCTTCAGCGTCGGGGAACGGCAACTGGGACAGGAACAGCTATCTCTCCAACATTCACCACCCCATCACGTACACGAGTGGCGACACCATTAGTAGGAGGGGCGGCGTTAGCATTCAGCATAGCAGCGACAGCAGCATCTACCGCAGCAGCAACAGAAGCTGCGATAGTGGCCTCCTGATTTTGTGCAGCATTCGCTGCAGCGGCAGCGGCAGTTGCATTAGCAGCCTCCTGATGCTGGGCCTGCTGATCCATTCTGTCCCTAAGATCACTTAGGGACTGCATAAGAACGTCGATCCTCGGATCAGTGGGAGTTTTAACTCCTACTCCAAAACGATCCAAAGTCGCTTTTCTTCTCGGCGGTCTTCCGTCCCCGCTCATTTTTACAGCCTAATCAATTTTTAAGTTAGTAAATAAAATACATCAATTTCATAATGAAGCGTGCGATAACACAGCGACGCTGGCGTGCGATAACACAACGACGCCTCCATGGACATGCGATAACACAGCAATGTCAGATAAAGCGTGCGATAACACAGCAACGCTAGCGTGCGATCACACAGCAACGCTAGCGTGCGATCACACAGCAACGCCTCAAAAAGCACGCGATCACACAGCAGTGTTATTAATATCTTTAATTAGTGCTATTATGTAACCAATCACAAACAGGGTCAAATGTCCGGCTTTGCTGCACACGTCCCATACCGTGTCAACTCAGTTAAACATAAGACCACAACACCCAATCAAACAAATACAAGGTCAAACATCCGGCCTTGCTGCACATGTCCGGATCATGCCAACTTGGCTAAACATAAGACTATGCATTTTTCTGATACACATTCATGTCTTAATTATACACGTCCCATACCGTATATAATTTAGGCATGCATGCAACATCTAAACATTTTAAATAGCACATTAGTTATAACAATTATATTAATTAGTAATTTTTACCCCAGGAATAACTACCCTAACCTTATCACTCCAATCTAACCTCGCTCTGATACCAAATCAACAAGGAGCTGTCACGCCCCGCACCCGAGAACATGACAGTCTTGAAGACATCCACATAAGTCGATAAGTTTTCAATAATCCCAGGTGTTATCGACGACCAAATAAATTAACTTCCAATAGATTTAATACACGAAGAAATGCAGCGGAAAATGCTAAATAAACCCCGATCAAAATCTTGAGGTATTTATTACAATAATATCAATAAACTGATCAACTAACTAAATAAGGTTCACAAATTATCAACCTTATTTATTCGTTCAACTAAAAGGATAAATACGGAAAATAATTTCCTCACAATTAAAGAAAATCTCCTAATCAAAATTAAATCAACTATGATCATCTCGCTGCGCTTCCAGCTTCACCTGGTCCTCGAGGGGGAGCTGCAATATTAGGACCTGAACCAAATAATTTTAAGATGAGATAAACTCATCGAGTTTGCCCCCTACTTCTTAATTAGGTTGATATTCACTCTAAGGTTCCTACCCGTAAAATTAATTTAATCCTCACTTCTCACAACCCATGATCTGTCTCTGAACCCTTTTGATAGATTGTTCTCCAAGTAATTCGATATAAACATCACAATATCAATTATATTGAGATAATCTAACATCAAATCAATTATAATGAGCACCAAGAATTAAATAAATAAATCACATTATGAAACAATCAATATCCAATTTCAATTGATAAATCAATCTCAACCAATCGATCAATCAAAAGTATTAAATAAACATCCACAACGAAGTCATATACAAAATGAGGTAATTTCTCAAAGTAACCAAAATTGACTGCCTGGACCTACCAATTAGGGATTTACCCGGGTCCCTAAGTCGAATCCCAAGTGTTCGATTCGATCAACTACGGGTGACATCACCTTAATTAGCAGCCACTTAGCCAATCTCGCAAATTCTGGAATTAATTCCAAAATATTGCAATTTGCCTAAAATTATGTAAATTAAATCCTAATTAAACAAAATAGAGTAATTACTCATAATTATCCGAATATAAATCCCATCCATCACTAATAATCATTCGGTACCATTACAGCCAATAATTCTCACATCTTTCACTAAATTGTCAAATTTACACTTTTGCCCTTAAAATTCCCAAAATTACATTTTTACCCCAAAAAACCCAAATTAGGCTATAATATGACATAATCAACCTATCTTTCACAATATAATGCGAATATCATATTTTCTACCGCCACTAACTGATGGTTTATCACAACTAAATTAATTAGCAATTAATCTCTCCGCTAATTAAATTTATAAATTACTCATAAGTCCCTAATTGGACCAAACTTAATATCTTTACAATTTTGCACCACCTTAACCAACAATCACATTTCTAAATATATCAATTTACTAATTAACCCTCCAATTATACAATTTCACAACTCCACTCCTAAAATTGAATTTACAATATTACCCATATTTCAATAAGTATTTCTAAACGAGTTCTAATCTCCAATTTAACCAACCACTAAGTCCAATCATCACAATTTAAAGCTACTAGAGCAATTAACAGCCCTAATTAGGAGTTAGGGAGCAAACTCACCTAATTCCAAGCTTTGAAGTCCAATTTAATGGCGGTAAACGTTCCTCCAGTGAAATTCCGCCGAAACAACACCGAATCGGGCGAATCCAGCAATCTGGCGAGGGTCTAATGGCTGACTGGTTTGCTAGCGAAGGGGCCGGACCTTTGGATTGGCCAGCTGGAGGTTATGACTGGAGGGGCGCCCAGCCGCACCGTTTGCCATACTCGGTCCCACAGAACGTTAGAGCATGCCTCTTCTAGTCTCTTCTTCGAATCTGAGGGTCCAGAACTGACTCTGCACTGTGAGCTGTGGTTCTTTGCGTCCCCATGCTCACGAGACTTGTGTGAAGTTGAGGAGGACAGATATGTGTTCCGGTCCGCCATTTGAGCCTCTGACACGCCGGCCTATCCAAACCCTTCGGGTACCAGCGGCAGAGCGACGAGTGGCTGCGCCCCGGCCCCGGCTGAGCCGAGCTGAGCGTGAGTCACCGGCGGTTGCGACTTGACGTCGAGTTGAATGCTGGGACGCAAACAAATAGGGCTGGTCTGGTGTATGAATCGGCGGGCGTAAACAAAGGTCACTCTGAGGCAAGCTGAAGTTTTGCTGAGAGACTGTGGACGCGAGCGGCTTTTACGTGCTCGAACGTCGGAAGGAATGAACAGCTGAACCTTGGGCCACCCGAGCTATCACTGACCGAGAGGAAGAGCTGGCGACCGTGACCAAGGCCGAGCAGTGAACGTGCGAGGGACGAGCAAGCCGAGCGGACGTCGTGGATCAATGGCTGCGGTTCCGTGGCTCTGATTGCAGTTCCATGACCAAGATGAGCCAGGATCCGAAGCCGAGAGGAAGCTAGGTCGCGTCCGAGAGCGTCCCGAGCAGATGCAAGTCCAAACAAGGTCACAGCTTGTCCATGACCCAAATAGATCAGTAATGAAAACAGGGGAGTCGGCCGCGATTTCAATGGAAGTAGGTGTTAGCCAAAACTCGAGTTTCAGACTTCCAAGTGACTTGAACGGCGTTGAGGAACGTGTTTAAGGTGATTAATCGCGTCGATGGG